>JAJQWJ010000003.1:74808245-77208245 GCA_023637945.1 Phaethornis superciliosus | reverse complement strand
TGAAAGAGTGGTGAGGCATTGGAATGGGCTGCCAGGGGGAACAGTGGAGTCACCATCTCTGGAGATGTCCAAGAAGCATTTAGGTGTGGTGCTTCAGGATATGGTTTAGTGGTTGTGGTGGCTGGACTCGGTGATCTTGAAGGTCTTTTCCAACCTTAATGCTTCTATGATTCTATAATGGTACCAGTAACAGCTCTGCTCTGAGATCAGGCTTGAATACATCTGTAAAACCAAAACCAGGCAAGTCAGGCAAAATTAGAAGGTTTCATAGATACATACGCAATATCTGTATAACATGCATAAACAATGCAGTGTGGGCAAGATAGTTCATCAATGATTGATTATGTATTTACAAGACAGATTTATTAATAATAGGTACAGAAAAAACAGAAAAGGAAAGAGCTGCCTTTTTGAGAAAAGTTTTTGAAGCAGCCTGTGTAAGACATATTAAGAAATTTGGGTGGACTAGGAAATTAAAGCTTGAAATTAAAAAGGGAGAAAACTGACAGTAGAAATTCACTATTCACTGATCAGAAGGAGCAGCATGACAAGATGATAACAGAAATCAAAAGAGGACACTGTCTAACCTCCACTCCCAGGCATAGCTATTTAGAGTGCATGGTAAACATGCACCACTTGGGATGATGGATGACTCTGTTTTTATGTTTCTAATAATGCCCTTGAATGAGCTAATCGCTGCTCTGAGAACATGCCAAATTGCATGTACTGTCTCATTTTCATGGGAAGGATATAGAGAGCACAAGTCTCCTGATGTTGTCACCATTATTATGATGATCAGTGTAGCAGCATGACTGTGTGAGTCCTGACAGGAAAGAAAGACTCTTTGCAGTGCTTAAATGCATTTGTGCACATACATGTCTATTCTTGTTCTATAGTACTTATCATCCAAAAAGTACTACATTCTTCTACTTTATTCTGTAATGGCAAAGAAATACTAGATATTACAATCTGAAGGTAGTTAAAATAGGAATACCATTCACAGAAATAATCTGCCTAATGACCCAGAAAAGGGGTAAACTATGTGGTAACTTCTTTATCCAAAGCTGCATGAAAGAACTTGGTAAACTAGAAGCAGTTATATGTTTACAGAACCTATACTTCTAGGTCACTGATCTAAATTCAATCATCTAAAATTTGGTATCTAGTTTAAATGTGCTCATTTTGGCTACTCATCTAAAGTCAACAAAGGAAGAGAGATTGTCACCTTGAGAAGTTTACTTATCCTATCTCTCTGAAATACTGGGATGTTTAGGGTTGTGCTGAATCACCTTTGGGAGTCCTTGTTTCTCTCCATAACTAAAAAAGTGGCTTAGAAAATTCTGTGTATTTTTTTGTTTAGAAGGCTGAGGTTATTTGAGATGAAAATCAATAAAAAGATTCTAGCATCTCCAGAAAGCAAAGTATTTCAGCCTCAAACTGACATAAAGCAGGTGGATGATGGCTTGTGACAGTATTTTAGAACACATACCTACCTTTTTAGAAAGCAGTGATGGAATCCACATGACCTCCTCCTGGCAGCAGAGGTTGTCACCTGAGTTAGCTTCACAGAATCACGGAATCATCTGGGTTGGAAATGAGCTCTGAGATCATCAAGTCCAACCCTTAACACACTACCGCTGTGGTTACCAGACCATGGAACTGAGTGCCACATCCAGTCTCTTTTTAAAAGCCTCCAGGAACAGAGAATCCACTACCTTCCTGGGCAGACCATTCCAAAGTCTGATCACCCTCTCTGTAAAGATTTTTTTCCTAATATCCAACCTAAACCTGCCCTGAAAGATCTTAAAATCATGCCCTCTTGTCTTACTGATAACTTCGCAGGAGAAGAGCCCAAACCCCCCTGGCTCCAGCCTCCTTTCAGGGAGTTGTAGAGAGCGATGAGGTCTCCCCTGAGCCTCCTCTTCTCCAGGCTGAACACCCCCAGCTCCCTCAGCCTCTCCTCACAGGACTTGTGCTGGAGTCCCTTCACCAGCCTGGTTGCCCTCCTTTGGACCTGCTCCAGGACCTCAACCTCCTTCCTGAACTGAGGGGCCCAGAACTGGACACAGGACTCGAGCTGTGGCCTCACCAGGGCTGAGTACAGGGGCAGAATCACTTCCTTGGACCTGCTGGCCATGCTGTTCCTGATCCAGGCCAGGATGCCATTGGCCTTCTTGGCCACCTGGGCACACTGCTGGCTCATGTTCAGCTTCCTGTCAGTCCAGACTCCCAGGTCCCTCTCTGCCTGGCTGCTCTCAGCCACTCTGTGCCCAGCCTGGAGCTCCCCATGGGGTTGTTGTGGCCAAAGTGCAGGACTCGGCACTTGGCCGTGTTGAACCTCATCCCGTTGGAATCAGCCCAACTCTCCAGTCTGTCCAGGTCCCTCTGCAGAGCCCTCCTGCTTTCCAGCTGATCCACACTCCCCCCCAGCTTAGTGTCATCTGTGAACTGTCATGATTGGTGTCATGATTGCAAATTGTCATGTCAATCCCCTCATCTAAATCATCAATAAAGATATTAAACAGAACTGGGCCCAGCAATGATCCCTGGGGGACACCACAGGTGAGCGGCTGACAATTGGATCAGCACCGTTCAGCACCACTCTCTGTGGTTCCTAACCCAGCACAGTGCTTCTGTCTGAGCCCTGGGCTGACAGCTTTTCCAGGAGCTTAGTCTCCTTAGACTTCTTTTCTAGCCAATGAAGAGAATGTGCTTCTGAAGTGCAGTTGATTTCATCCTGAATAAGCTGTCTAAAATATTTCAGCTATGTTGTGTCCTGGAGCACCTATTTCCTTTATGTAAGAAGCCTTGGCACAGTCCTTCATGTGCAGGAATCTGTGTTGTGGAATTTCAAGTTAAATGATGTAATTCAGCTTCTGAAAATTCAGTTTTTGTCACCTAGATGCAAACAAAGGACTTAGAGTTATCAAGAGGAACAAATATGTTTCCATGCCTTATTTGTTAATGCTTGATTTATGTAGAAAATTCCAATGGGCCACTTTTATAGTAAGAAGCTATTCTCCAGTAGTAAGAACAAGATGACTGGAAGTAAACTGTATATTTCATTGCAACAGGTTAGTCTTGCTCACATGAGAGAGGGAAGGACTGTTAGAAATGGTGACACACATCCAGTGTTTAATGTTTCTTTGTGACCAGCACCCTTTGGATGACATGATAGAAGAATAGCTGAATCACGGTGGTCCTCAGAGATGTAGTCAACAGCAAATCTGGTGCTTTACTGAAATTTATGATATTGTGTAAAGAAAATTAAATGCAGCTTTTGGATGGGGAAGCTGTTTCTCTCTCTTGCCTTTCAAGGCTTCTCCGAACTGCCAGTCTAAGTAGAATAAGATAACAGTAGAAGGCTAATTGAAATCGTAGCTTTTAATGATTGAAAAATCCCTTCATTCTACTAGTAATTGAGAAAGCCATTCAAGAAAGAATTTCTTTCAAGGGAAAGAAATATGGCTACAAGCAGGGGAGAAGTAAATAAATAAGTGCAAGAAAATAAGGACATTTTTTCTTTAGGAGAATTTGTTGATGATTCTTCTCTCTGTTTCTTTTTTCTTTTGTAATCTGCCTGAGTGATTGCGGAGTTTGTTAGCAGAACATATGGTGACTACCTGACCCTGTATATGCAATCAGGCAGAATTCAGGCAGAGAACAAGTCATCACTGCACATTGAAATGTTCCTGAAAATGATCATTTGATGTGATCATTTTTCTTCTGAATCTCTGTTGCTGCTGTCAACAATCCACTTAGCAAAATGACCCAGGGTATATTAGTCTCTGACAATATATGCCTGCCCTTTTGCTGGGTATCTGCTGTACAATAGGGCATGAGAGGGTGTAAAACCTGTCAAGGACTATAATGGGTGCACATTACAGAAACAGTGTCATTTCCTTTAGCCTTCCATAGCCTGATCAGGTATAGCAAGGAATAAAGCTTTATCTTTACTAAAGATGCCATAATAACAAAAATACATAAAAAGGGTTAGAAAGGTGCTCACACCCTGGGACTTCAAGTCTTTCCCTAACCAGATCAGCAAAACATGTTTACTGTTGGAGTCTTATCAATAGAAAGGTTTTTGAATCATCATATTCATAGAAATGGAACTGAAATGAAAGTGAAATTTTGATTCTGAAAAGTGGTCTGATTCTTCTTTTAAATAGACATAAAATTCTCCTTCCACCTATCCTTGTGCATAATTACAATTTATAGCAATAGTCTGACATGGTTTTAGGGACAGAAATTGCAAAGAGTAAACAAAATAAGGTAGTTATAGTTCCATGTTTTCTGTCATTCTAGGCCTGCTTTAGGTCAGAAAGTTTCTTTGATGTTGTTCTTTTTCTGCAGTCCCTTGATGACAACTGTGCATTGGATTTCAGTGGGGTTTAGCTGCCTAGATTCTTTGCCTTAGTAAATTATTCTAACTAAAGGATGTTTTCTAACTGAGAGAAATCATATTGGCATCTTTATCCTGTGTGGTCCCATTTACATTTTCATACCATATTGAAGATGGGAGAAAAAAAAATCTAATATACAGATGACATAAAAACTACTCCACATATTTTCTTGTAGTCCTGTTTTGGTGGGAAAAGCCTTTCCTTAGGCATTTGCAAAAAAAAAGAAAATCAGTATGTCTGTGTTCTGGCTCACTATTCAACTATCTAATGCCATCCAAATGTCCTGTAGATTTCAAAGGCAGATAAAGGCTTATGTATCTTGAAGCTGTTCATACCAATTCCTTTGCATTGTGTCTTTCATGTAATCTGTGCAGGAGTCCTTTCTTCTCTCTCCAAGAAGAGCTATTGGGCCGTGCAGGTGACAGCACAGCAGAAATCACATTAACTTCGAGGATTCGAAAGACGTAAATTTGCTGATGAGTAAAGTCAAAGAGAGAACTGCCAGTGGCTTCAAGTTTAGAGGCTTGATCCATTGCCTGTGGAGAGCACAGCCAAAAAAGAAAACCCCACTGATTCCTCTGAGACTTTTTCCTGTTTAATACCATAATTTTCAGCAAACATTTAAAAGAAAAGGTGAATTCTTTTTCTTTTTATTTGTAGCATTAACGATACAAAAATAGATTTCAGCAGATGTTTTACATCTTCTTCAGTGATGTTCCACCAAGCCCATGACCCATTTTTAACTGTAAATCTTAAAAAATTATCAAGATAAAAAATGGTGTAAAATTATTTTTTTACTAACAATCCTTTTGTAGTTATAAAACCTCCTTCCTTCCTTTTGTCCTCTCCTTTATTCCTTCTCCCCTCAAACCACTATAATGTATTTTTTTTCTAGATTAGATAATCTACACGTCACTGACTTACATGTTGACCACAGCATTTTTTTATTGTAGACATGCACATGCCTTTGTTCTGTTTGAGCATTCAAGAGCTTTTTGCTGGCTTTGCTCTTGTCTTTGTTTTGTAGTGGTTTTCCCTTCGCTTAGCATAATCTTAATTACATTACTTTTTTTTTTTTTTTTTTTTTTACAGAAGCATGCAAGAAAAATTACATTCTTTTAGAGTGACTTTTCTCAATTAAATCAAAGGTATCAGATAAGATTAAGGAAAATGCTTGCAAAGCACTGGTCAGGGAGAATGAGCCTCTTCATGTTAAATAAACTTGAAGAAAAAATGTTCTAAATTATCTCACTAGTGTTATTTGTTGAATGCAATCACAGATTATATTTGAACAAGCAAATAACATGATCCAAATTTCCACCCAAATAAACAGAAAGATGCTTTTTTGCTTGTCTGTATCTATAAATTATTAAAGCCTTAAAGTTTGTATGCAGTAAATAAATCGGTAGTTGAGGACACAGCTTAAGTTTGCTCTCATAGATTTTTCACTGCTGAAATGACTTCAGTGAAATTTCAGTGAAACTGGGATTCACTGGTTGATGAGGAGAATTAAGCTTCTTGGTCTGATGCAAGGAATCCAAATTACAGGCATTTGACCGAGGCAATTTCATTAGTGATTAAAAAGCATACAGAAACTAGATAGATGGGGCAAAGGGGACAATAATTGGAAATTTCAGAATGTGTTGAGGAGGAAAATGCCATTATTTCACAAATTTTAAAGGTTTTTTCGGCTCTTTCTCTCCCTTACTCCTTGTGGCTCCTTACAGGCATTCCCACTTGAGACTTACCAAATATTTGCTGTGGTCTTTGGTGGGTAGGTAATGATAAGTTAAAACTGATCATCTTTAAATGAAAAAGTTAATTTTAATTTTCATCATCTCTTTGCCCGGTTCCCCACGAGCCTAGGTAAATACAAGATGTCTGAGGAAAGGGGTGACAATTATACAATCTAAACTTCGTAAAACTCCAGTGGCCCTTCTGGCATAATGCAAATGAGCTCCTCTTAGGCACCTTACAGTCGAGAGGGACTCCTCCCCACCTAAACCTCAGTTTACCCACATTTATTTGCCTTCTCTAGGTTTGAATGAGCAGAGAAAACCCTCAAAAGATCTAGCTTGCCATCATAAAAACCCTTATGGCTGTGGTCTGCAGCTGTGAAGGGACATGACCCCCTCCTGCACACTTGCCCTTCAGAATGCTCTCACAGCTTCTCTTTAGTATTGAGTAGTGTCCTCAGTGTTACAATGTCTGTGTTTGTATTAAAGAATTCAGCAAAACTGCTTTTGCAGGTGATGCTGCTGTGGGACAGCCCTTCTGCTCCTGCTTCATCACTCCACACCAGCTGGATCTTCTGGGGATGAGTCTGGAAGTGAAGAGAGTCAGGAACCCACAGCAGTTTGACAAATTAGAGAATACCCCATCAGGTGAATTAATGACTTTTTTTAAAACCTGGAAGCTGTATTCAGTCTGACTGGCACTTGAGCACTCTGGGATGCTCTTCAAAAGAGTGGGTAGAGAAGTTAGAGCAGAACCACCTTCCTTTGTTATCTTGGAGTGAGATTACCATGCCCCTCCCCTCCTCACCCCCAAGATCAATGTGTAGGTCAAGGACTTCAGCGTTTTGCAAAAAAACCTTCATACTTCACACTATCTGAATTACTACTGTCATTTCTTAACCATCCTTCATGTCAGAGAAAAATAATTGCATATGGAGATATTGTCAGCAACCTGTAGAGAGTCCATGCAGCTGGATTCATGTTGTACAGTGGAACTACAATCTCTGTTTTTGCTTAGGATCATTGTACTGGGACAAACTGTGACCTTAAGCAAAGGCACTGTTTATGGTTTTCTTTCCCTCCTAAAGATGTGTCTGCGCTGTGATATTCCTGACAGATGTTTGTCTAACCTATTCTTAAAGATCTCCAGTACTGGCAAATCCACAATGTCCCCAGACAATCTATTTCATTGCTTCATTATCGTTACTGCTATAAACTTCCCTAAACTGCATTTTTATCATAATTGCTTGTAGTTACAAGTAACTGATTTCTAGACTGCAGATGTATAAAAAAAAGAACTGTTCCTTCCTATGTCCTCTATTATCACTGTCTGACAAATTCAAATGAAACACTTTCTGTATTTGAGAAAAGGGTCATTCTAGACAATGTTTAAATCCTTGCACTAGGCAGGACAAATCACATCACATTCAGTGACATATACCACTGTACAACTGCCTGTACATCAACACAGAAATCCTGGAGGAAAGCCTTCCAATGGCAAATGTGTGAAAATATCTCATATGGGTATAAGTATTTGTAGACCCTCAGCCTTTTCTCTGTTTTGATATGATGCAGCAGAATTTAATTTTCCAATCGCACAGTTAAAAGATGTTATAAAACTACTGTTAAGAAAATCAGTCTTCTCACTTTATTCCTTTAGCTGTACCAAGGGAAGAAGAAAGAATCTTAATATTCATTACTTTGAATAGATGAAAATGTACCCAAGTCCAGACTGGAAATAGAATGCTATCTTTCTGATTTAGTAATGTTTGTGCTTTGCATAAATGTGATTGCCTTTAAGAGTAAGGCAGCAGGAAATCAAGTCCACTATAGATCTGTTCTTCTGCATGCAGTTTCATCTGAAGAAATACAACTATGAAACCCTGTGAATTGCCCCAGATCTTGAAAAAAAATAATTTTGGATGAGTGAGTTCCATTGACATCCTCTAATTGTAAAAAGTAATGAAGCCAGCATTGAGTGTAGGATGGTTAATTAAGTTAATGCTTAATTTACAGGTTATCAAACTAGGTTTTTTATGACACAGAAAGACACAGTATGATACAAAAAGTAAAATAGTTATTTTAAACTACAAATAAAGAAAGTTCATAAAAAGAACTCTTATGCAATAATACTCACATTATACAGAAGATCACATGGTGCCCACAATCTATATGGAAAAGCTGAGTCCAGTATCAGTGGGGCTGCTGTGGACACTGCGAAGTACAAATAGATTCAGAAGTAAATGAGTAGACTCTGCTGTCCTAATTTCTGCTCTGGCTAGTTCTTATTGAATAGAATGTACTTTGATCTCAAATATAGAATTAAATGAAAAATCAGCAGCAGTGAATAAAATCTCAAATGATTGCAGGACTTGTCTCCTAGTAGTAATTTTGAAAGAGTATAACAGTTTAAAGGTCAAGCCATCCAATCAAATGAACTTAATAGTATTTCTGTAGCAATGTAAACTCAAGGAGGGATATAATATAATAACTGTTGAAAGAAGGTATGGGGAAAAAAAAAGTATATATAGAGAAGTATGCTGACAGGATGGCTAAATGGACTGCCTCAGGGACAACAGGGGATAGAATCAGCACCCATGCAGTTGACTTTTTTCTTTCCTGTTTCAAAAGTCAGTTTTGCCAAATAATAATAATAAAAAAAAATGAATAAAAGTGGATTGCAAAATAAAACCTGAGCAACTGAAAATAAAAATACAAAGGAAAATGTAATAAGACCTGAAATACACTACATCATACTGCAATTCATGCAGTACCTTTTCAGCACTACTTCAAATAATAAAATCTGAGACAATGATGCAGGCCACTAATTAGCCTTTCCAACTTCATGACACAGTACGTATTGTAGCCACAGCAGTGTTACATGATTATTTTATGTATTGTGTTCAAAGTTGTTGGTTGACATCTCACAATAATGCTACGGAATCTATAAAGTAAATTGATCATGATAAAAGGAAAGGTCTGCTTGCAATTCTTCAATGATTTTGTTTTCCCTGGGAAAGGGAAGAGAAGCTGCAAAGGGAATGAAACCCTTCTCTCTTTGTGGCTGGGAATTTCCCTTCTGGGTGACTCGCAGGCTGGTGTATGACCTCTTTAGCTGGCCCCATAATACCCCCCCCAACTGTTCCTCACACACTTTTGGGCAAGCAGAATTCTGTTGCCACTGCCTGCCCTTTCTGATCCATGCTGATGTTCTGTATTATGCATATTTGGGGACAAACTCTTGTTCTTGGTTTACTACCTCTGGTTTAATAATAGTCCCTTTTATAGGGTAATTGTAGAAGTATAATTTTGTACTCAGACTCTTCTACTGACTGTTTCTGAGACATTCAGTTGTGTGACATAAGTGTCCAAAATTATTGACAGGAAGCTGAATATGAGCCAGCAGTGTGCCCAGGTGGCCAAGAAGGCCAATGGCATCCTGGCCTGGATCAGGAACAGCGTGGCCAGCAGGTCCAAGGAAGTGATTCTGCCCCTCAGCCCTGGTGAGGCCACAGCTCGAGTCCTGTGTCCAGTTCTGGGCCCCTCAGTTCAGGAAGGAGATTGAGGTCCTGGAGCAGGTCCAAAGGAGGGCAACCAGGCTGGTGAAGGGACTCCAGCACAAGTCCTGTGAGGAGAGGCTGAGGGAGCTGGGGGTGTTCAGCCTGGAGAAGAGGAGGCTCAGGGGAGACCTCATTGCTCTCTACAACTCCCTGAAAGGAGGCTGGAGCCAGGGGGGGATTGGGCTCTTTTCCCAGGCAACAATCAGCAAGACAAGAGGGCATGGTCTCAAGTTGTGCCAGGGGAGGTTTAGGTTAGAAAGAATTTCTTCACAGAGAGAGTGATCAGACATTGGCATGGTCTGCCCAGGAAGGCAGTGGATTCTCCATCCCTGGAGATATTTAAAAAGAGACTGGATGTGGCACTCAGTGCCATGGTCTGGTAACCGCAGCGGTAGTGGATCAAGGGTTGGACTTGATGATCTCAGAGGTCCCTTCCAACCCAGCCAATTCTATGATTCTATGAAAATAAGGTAGATTTACTGCATTTATAAAGGTAGTTGAAGAGATGCACATGGAGAATACAGCTAAGCAATTTAAAAGGATTCACCCACTATGGGTGTTTCAAGCTTGGCACAGATAAATGCTTGGCTTGAATAGAACCATTAGTAAATATTTCTGATAAGCTTGATCTTAGTGACTTCATATAGGCCAGACAGTTACTCAGTGGGAGATCTTGGAATGGACTTTAGAAGCCTGAACCCTCAATTCTGTGGTCTAATCACATAGAAAATAAGTATATCACATGGAATAAAGTCGTACACCAAATCAATATGACAGATCTGTAGCTGTTCAAAGGAACTTTTATATTTCATCTGGATTTAAGCTTATCTATAAATGTGGAGGCACAAAGGAAAAGAAGATTGACAAAACTCCGAGTTAGAAGTAATAGCTTCTGATGCTCTTGATCACCTTCTGCATCAGAAACTCTTAATAAATGTTTGGTTGGACTACTGCAGCATACTGCCAAGGTGACCATCTGTCAGTTAGCTTCTAGGGATTCTACAGAAATTCTCTTCTAAATCTAGATTATTATTTTATTTTTAAATTGAGGAGGGGTGCACTTTGTAAACATCTTTAATTTACCTGATGACTTTATGGGCTAAATTGTTAATAAGATAAGAATTCCCAGCAATAAATAAGTAACATCAATTCTCATCAGATACAAAGCTCATGCAGAGATTGAATGATGAGGGTAAAAGCTATCATGGAAACTTGAATCGAATTTATTAGCAGATGTTCAGTGGTGCAGAAGAATTATACATGAATAATAAAGTGCAATGCTAGCTGAGAGCTCTCAATTTCCAGCTTTTCCCAGGAAGTACCTTTTAATGGAGGTCTTTTCCCAGAAGCTTAACATTGTACTGAATTATAATTAAGCCATACTGAGAAAACATTCCAGTGACAGTGATATACAAATGATCAAATTATTCTGAGCTTAGCTTAGGGCTTTAGTGACTGAAATGATTTCTCTGTTACAACCATATGTCTTTTAAGAGGCTTGAATCAAATATAAAAAATATTATGGGGATTTTTGACACAATTAAAAAAAATAAATTGACAGTATTTCCTGCATCTTTTAAACATTTCTTAATATGTAATTAATTAAACTTTTGTGCAGTTGTTGAAGATAAACAAACAAAAGTTTGTAGCAAATGTAAGTGCAGAAGCTTGTAAGACTTTTACTTTGCCTGCCATTGACAGACAAGAACACTTTGAGACCTGTTTAACCAACACAACAGTATTATCTAGTGGCATAGATAAGAAGAGCCTAAAGTCACACCCTTCCACCTTCCCTAAGGATACTCCTGTAGTCATGGTCCCTGTCCATGAAATTGAACCTTGGTTTCTTTTTGTCTCTGACACAAAATATATCTCATCAAAACAACCTTTATTTTAAACAGCAACATGAAACTATAACCCTCTGGGCAGGGAGCTTAATTCATCACACAAAAAGGGGTTCTAAGAAGTTCAGGAATTGATAGTGATATCCTGTAGGCTAAGAGACTGAGGTTAACAGACGTGAATGAAGAATAATGAGTGGAAATGTAAAGATGTTATTTCTTTCTGTGTGAAATTTTAAGATTGTTACCATAAGTGTCTACAGGGCAGAGGTAGGGTGACTCAAATAACTGAAGTATAGGGAAAGATTTGAAGCTATAGGCAACTATTTCAGTCACCTAACATAGGCATGTCAAGCTAAAAAGGTGAGAGTTTGATCAGTTAAATGCTTCCCACTCCCGACCCGCTTCTGCAAGACATTTAGCTTCACAATTGAGGCAAAGGGAACATTATGATAAATCAGAACATTCATTTCAATTCATGGGTCTCCTTCCTGATCCTCCAGACATGCCCATGCTACTGCTTAGTGTCCTGGTGCAGCTTCACCAGCTAGAGAAAATGGGATTTATTATTTTCCCTTTCTAATGCATTGCATTAGTTGTTAAATCTACTGCTGAGAGCAAGCACAGGCTCTACAACTTGACTTAATTGCCTGTAAATTCACAAGTATGTTGAACATGCTATCAATCTGTTTACAAAGGGAAACCTGATACATTAGGGGGCTCTATTACCTGAGGTCCAATGGTGCTTGCAAGAGATAATTTTCTAAAGCATCTTGATTGAATTCTAAACCATCCTTATTCCTCTTAAATTTGCTTTATTGAAGGACTATCCTATGGAAAAGTAGTGTACATGATAATCCTTAATGTCTCACTGGTCATCTCGATTGTTGGAAGTGAATACTGGAATACCAGATAAATTATTCAGGCAAACTTGTTAGAAAAAACTCTAGACTTCATGAGTCATTAGATGAGGAAAGACTGATGGATATGGCTATGTAGTAATTTCGTAGAAAACTTTACAGTGTTTTTAAATTTTACTTACTACTATCTGCTACTCAGCAGCAGACTACTATTTCATAATTTTAAACTATATTTTTATATGCTTATTGTTTTGAACATTTGATTACGCTACATATCTTTGGGAAGCTGTTTTTCTGCTGCACTGCAAATGATAGGTATGCTATGTACTTCAATTTTATTGATTGGATACCTGGAATAGGAATGCCTCAGTTTTAAAGAAATATGTGACATATCTTATTATCTGAATTTTTAGTGAGTAGGTAATGAAATTTACTGCTCAGAATTGATGGGCAACAAGACCAACAACAGATAGATGTATTAATCAATTCCATATTAAAAGGAAAAGCAAAGCACAGGGCTAAAAGTTAGAGTATGAATAGTCAGTATGAATAAGAGGCTGAAGTGGTCACACTGAAGGAAAGCAGTTCCATATTCAGTATCAGATTTGAGACTGGTTTCTGACTGGTTTTAGCTATCTTTAAATTGCTGGTTGGGGTTCAGTAGCAGATCTGATATAGCAGAAGCTCTTCTAGTGCAATAGCCATTCTTAGAAGATAAAATTAATTGATATTTACCGTGTCACCACAGAATGAACATTCCTAAGTGCATGCTTTCACCACAAAAGAAGCATGCACCTAGGAATGTTAGAAACATCAGTATATAAGCCAAACCAGAAAGTCAATGGGTCTAATCTGAATTTCTGCACAGCCATTTGAAGCACTTGTGGTATTAGATTTGGGCAGCACAAACCATGTGGTAAGTTAAAGAGCACAGTCCTGCCTTCTTCCTCTACCAATGGGAAGCATCCACAAAACCAATATAGGAAGCTGGAATGGTAAGACATCTTTGAACTTGTATCTTTTACTTAAACATTGTTCTTGGAAGAGAACACAGTTTTTCTTTACACCCATTACCTTGCTGATTGTGCTGTAGCCAGGTAAAAGTACTTTATTGTTGGCATAGTGTTGGGAAGCTGATTTAGATCTTTAGAGTGGGATTTAACTCATCTATCTTTAGCTTTCCAGAAATAAGAAATGTGTCTGAGTCATCCAGCTGGGCACTTGTTTTCAGCTGGAGTATCCTATCTGACTTTATCCTCTCTGCAGTATTTCTTCCACCTTGAGTAATATCTTTCACCTGTGTGTAAATTTCTGCAATACTTTATGAGTCGCAAGTGGCACCACATGTCGTTGGTTAAGCAACTGAATCCCATGTCTGCAAGGCCAGCCTAAGCAAGGTGTTGAACTATGTAGTGAAAAGGAAGAAATAGGCACCTACAAAATCATTAAGCAGATCAATCATTCTTTTGAAATGCCAATCCCTCTGGCTGACTATGCAGAACAGTTTTTAGAAGGCTGTAGTTAAACAAGGTGAATGTCTCTCTCAGAGACAAAGGCATTAACGAAGTACAATTTACAAGT
The DNA here is from genome assembly GCA_023637945.1 of Phaethornis superciliosus. Taxonomy (NCBI): domain Eukaryota; kingdom Metazoa; phylum Chordata; class Aves; order Apodiformes; family Trochilidae; genus Phaethornis; species Phaethornis superciliosus. The sequence continues at coordinate 77,194,261 of JAJQWJ010000003.1, read as the reverse complement.
GGAAGTGCATGAGAATGTCTGTCCACAGAACACATAAGTCTCTGCATTATCCTCTACATGAAGAGCCATTTTATTCCTCTTATTTTTGTGTGTTTGTGTTCCAGTTTGTCATACCACAAGTTTCTGAAGCTGGGGAGGAAATGTAATACATGTCCTCAGCTCTCTGGACAAATGTTTAAATACTGCATATGATATAATACTCAATATTGCTTGAAATGTCATTACTGACAGCTCAATTTCTTCCTAACTTTTTAATTAAAAAAAGGTACTCCTGCATTTGTCAGAGGCCACGTCTGATAATGTGTGACTAAGACATATCAATATACCAGTTTAAAGGTGGGAGTAAGCCTGACCCTTCTGCATAGCCTCATCACTTTGATAGCAACCTGGGGACCTCTTAGTGAGTTGTATCACAGTGGCCTTATTTTCTAGGATTACGTTTCTCAGACTATCTTCTTGGGAGGGCAGCAGGGTATGACTTTCTCCACCAGACTGAGAACTGTAGATTTAATTTTCCTTTTTCTCCTTCCCTCTATGTACAACAGTGCTGCAAAGAAAGAACAGCCACAATTCTTGTGAAAATTAAATCATTAAGATTTAGACAGCTAACACCTGTCTCCAATGAGAGTATCTGATTATTTCTCTGAGAGGGAAAATAAATTCACGGTGACACAACAAATAATTATCTGGAAAAAATGAGGAGAACCTGGGAGCCTGTCTGGTCCTTGGAATGATCTTTAGTTGAAATGTGACCAGACTGACTGAGGTGTTTTCTCCTGCATTTGAATTATGGAGAAAATATCGAAGGGATGGTTTTATGTGTAGCATTGCTACAGGGAAGCTCCTGGGGACCCAGACCATGAATCTGTCCCTACTGGCAGCATGGCACAGCAGTGTGAGCCCTGAGCTGTGACCACAGCCCTCAGCTGTGGTCCCACATCTCCCAGAGAGACACGAATTGCTCCATGCACTTACACATGAAACCTTCTTAACCTGTGTTGGTTGTAGACAAAGAGAGGTACCCCAAAACCTCATTCCTGTCCGCCCCTCTTTTTATAAAATCCCCTCTGCAACAGCTGCTTGTTTATTTTTTTTCTGAAATTAAACCAAAATATAATAAAATAGTAATAAATAAAATAAAATAAGCATGGGAGTAAACTGTCTTTAGAGGTGTTTCCCAAGAGCTGCTTGGAATGTCTGTCCCTTAGAGGTATTTCACAACCTTCCTTTGCTGCTTGTCTGAGAAGTCTTTTTTAGAGACTCCTGGATTGTTTTCTCTGCCATAATTTTGCTAGTTCTATGAAGTAACCCTTCAAATTGCCTACTAATGAAATAATGAATTTCATGTAGTTTGCAAATCTATGCATTATAAGTCATAATTTAATTTATTTTCCCACACATGTCAAAAAATTTTAGTGAAAGTGAATCTGATGATGGTGCCCCTGTGGGTCACAAGTATGGCATTGCAGTTTGTGGGTTTTTACTAGTGTAAATATTTCTCTCACTTGGGCAGCTGGAATGTCCAATCTAAACTGTTAACTTGAATACTGTACATTTTAAGCTTTTGTAACTAAAAGTACTAAAGTGTACTCTCCAGGTATGTAGCAGCACAAATATAATTGGCAGTTGGAACTCTGAAAAATATGTTTTCTTTTTCCTATCTTAAGCTCAAAATACAAACCAAAGATAATTACAGGGAAAATGTAATTTGATAGGTTTCAATTTTTTAAGTAAGTTGACCCCCTTACAATGTTATTTAGGGAAGACTGGCCTATCAGTCCTGTGAAAGACATAACATTTTTAGGAAGATGAATAATTAGCAGCTCTATATGGGGACAGATGATTTTTCAATATCTCTCTCTCCATTTGACTGAAGATTACACTGTGATCTTACAGTAGGACAGCAAAGGAACCCAGCAAAGTATGCCCGAATCTTTCCTTGAGTCAGGAAGCACACAAAGAGAAGAGCCTCTTCAAAGGACTCTGAGGACCTCTCCAAAGGAACTTATTTGTCTAATAAGAGTAAATGGTAATGAAGTCAGATCAACAGATTTTTTTTAATAATGAAGAGACATTTGGATATGATAAGAAGTAAAATGCTACTTAATTTAATGCAGTTCTTAGGATATAAGTTGTGACTTATACATGAGACATGGACTCATGAACATGGACTAAGCTTTGAAGGTTAGATAATGTCATCCTCAGTCTGAAAGTCTTTTATTCAGTGAAGCCACTCAGTGGACTACACCCTAAGGCATCTGAACTGAGGCGTGAGTATGCAGATGTATACATGTGAAAAAGAAGTTGTTGTGGTTGCTCTGGACTTGCTCCAAAAACTCTGTGTTCTTCTTGTTCTTTTGTTGCCTCCCCCACCTCCAAAACTGGACACAGTACTCAAGGTAGAGTCTCATGAGAGCCGAGTAGAGGGGAAGAATTACAGCAGGTGCTCTTCCCTTATCCAACAGCTCTTTAGCTCCTTTCTAGAAGGACACCAAATTTTTTCAGACACAATTTGCCTCTAGTGAAGCCATGTTGGCTGTCAACAATCACCTACAGGGATTTATAGACTACTGTACAGGAAATTCAGGGAGTGATTCAGCTGACTAGGCATGAACTCTCTAAACATAAATGTCTGGTAGCATTTCAGATGCACAGTATTACACAGTACTTCTGCATAGGCTGATGAATGTGACCCAAGGACCAATGGATGTCCATTATAATATAAGGACCCACATTCAAAATGGCAGCAGTCTGAAGCTAGGGTCTAAAGGCTGGGGGAACTCAAAACATCTCAAGTGACACTAGATACCTGTGTTGAGGCAGCTAAGTCCCATCACAAGGGAAATATTTAATCTCACTTTAGGGTGAGCTGAGTTGTTATCTCATTTATACTTTCTGCTCCGATTTTTTCTCCATTGAGTATGTTGTGAGTTAAGATACTCTTCATTATAGTTACCAGTAGCAGTTGTCTTCATCCATAGGTGAGTGCCTTAATCTGTCTCTAAAGCTGACTTCTAGACTTGCCTTAAACCTGGAGAAGTGAAGAAATGAATACCAACCTGAGCACAGTTTGCCAGTATCTGATTGCTGTCTGCATTAAAATAGTCAAATGTGATTCATGTACTCGTAGCTACCCAAAAGATAAAAAGAATGTAGTGGTAGATTAGCTCATCTGTCTTCAAGTAAGTGAAGTATACTTCTCTCCTCAGTAGTGAAAGTGGCAGGTTTGAAGATAAAAGACAGAGCCCTTCTTGTAACCTTCCTTCCACTCATCTTCTTCTTAGGCATCCCACACATTGAAGAAATTTTGGAGATAGAAGAAATTTGCTACAGCTCAGAGCTGAGGTCTGCATGAGGGAGCTATTCACATCTCTGTGCACCTGCAAGCAAGCCTAGGATTTGGCAGAAAAAATCTACTTCATAATATTTTCTTTCCCAGATAACCTTTGATAATCATCCTCCCAATTGCTTTTTCAAAATTAAATGCTGCAATTCCCTACTTTGCTTGAAACCCCAAGCTGTACAGTCATCTAGACAAGAGAAGTGACAAAGTGCTAGCTTTAGATGCAAGAGGAGAGAATGCCACAGAGGAAATAAAAAGGACTTGTTCTAACACAATTTAGCACCTGCACTCACAATGATGCAGTGCTGTGAGTACAGCAGTGGGCACAGGTCTGCAGCACCCCACCAAAACATATTTTTGCACCTCAGCTTCATGCTGGATGACACCATTCTCCTCAAGTTAAGCAATAGGAGGAAATTCAGGGGTTGGGAAGAGGAGTTAACTTTTGTTTGGTTTATGATTTTCAAATTTTTTCTTTCTATTTATGTGGAACCATAATATGTTGAAATACCATTTTATATTCCCACTCATTCATTACACACTAAAAGGCTGTATATGTGTATAGAAGGAGTCAGAATCTATTTACATTCCTGAGTAAAATGCTGAGACCAATTTAGGTACAATAAGAGGCCAAAATCCTTCCATAGTTTTTCTGTACCATCTTAGACTCCAGAGAAGGAGGAAAGTTTTCCACGGCAGTGAAGGGATTGAAAAGAGTCAGAGTCCTAGTATCGTTCTATCTCTGAGCAAAATTGAGCTAATATAACAAAATAACATTTTTTTTATTGCTTGAAAACCAAGTGTTGCTGTGGCTGAACGAAAAGAGAGAGAAATACGGAAACTGGCATTTTAAGGGCTGCTATTGTATCTCATGGCTCTTCCCTAGCATTTGTCCTTGCTCTAATCGTCAAATATGAGGAATATGTCAATGTAGTGATGTTTCTATGCAGCATTTAATTTTAAGACTTCAAAATTCAAGTGAGAAGCTTTTCAAGTATGTGCAAGTTACATGCAGAAAAATAAATCCTACCCTTTCTCAGCTTGTACTCCTCAAGAGCTCAGAGTTAAATGAGATGGAGGCACTCACATCAAATGAAAATTGTTGAAAATCTCACTAGACTGTGACTTAGGCGAACAAGTCACTTATGTTGTCACTGTGCTAAAGTATGAAGAAAGCAGCATGTCAATTCAAAAAAATTTAGTATCTTGTCATGTTGCAGAATAAAATATGTAGAGAAATTTGATGTTTGTTTTCAAAATCCAAAGGAAGAAATATCAAAGTATCAGTACAGACCTCATTGTACCAAATTTGTCTTTTGATGAAGGTCTGAGTTTTGAGTTGAAGGGTTCCATATGACCCCCGCATGCAGCTTAAGTACAGGTAGGGCATGCATTGAGACTGTGGAAAAATTTCCTCAATTCTTAATTTAAGTTAATTTTTAAAATTAATTTAAGATATTTAGAAAGGTAAAAGGAGGGTTAGTGAGAAAAACCTTAAATTATGATAAATTATCATGAATAATTAAAACAATTTTATTTTCTGTGTTTTTTGCTTGTTTGTTTGTTTTTCAGAATACCATCCCAATTAATAAAATTGTCCTTGGCTTTCCAAAACTGTAGTCAGACTGAAAGCATCAAATAGTACACCAGTTGTCAAATTGCTGACTGTTTTTTTTCCTTAGTACAAAGCTAGACCAAACATATCCAGGTGGCAATACCACACATTTTTTAAAAAGTTGGACAATTTTTAAGCACTTTCTTCTTTGATTTTCTTTCCACAAACAGCCTGCGTAATGTCAGCTTTGGGAAATATAGTGCACATAAGACTTGAGTGTGCATATATCTACCAAGAATCTGGATCATGAAAATATTTGTAAAAACTTTCTTCTCTTGGAGCATGTTATTCTGTTTGACCACTAAACTTAGTGATGCCAAAATCGATCTTTTCTTTCTGCATTGATTTCCATATATGATCCGTATATTTCCACATATTGATTTCCATTACTTTGTTTTTCCAGTTGATGATTAAAGCAAGAAAGTTCTATTCTTTTCATTTTGTTCTTTCCTATTTCCTCCAAAGGTATGATATAAGTGGGGTTTTTTTTTTGATGCTGCTGCTGTTCAGGTAGTTCAATTTTAACTCATTTTTTTCCCCATCTCTCTTCCCCATGGTGATGTTTATTTCTCCCCTCATTTTTATGTAGGATATCTTTAGTTAGATTAAGGTACTTTTCAAGGTTGAATAAATGATGTCTTAAAACAAGCCATTTTGCTCTTATTTATCAAAAAGCCTAAGTAGTAGTGATCTGGATCAATTCTGTCTGCTGTCTGCCTCTGGTTTTAACTGATCCTGTACATCTGTGAGAGAGATTCCTATTCTTGCCAAGCACATGCAATTGTCACTGTAGGCAAATAATAAAATGCTGGTTCCTTGTTGAACTACATTTTGAAAAGGACTAGAAAGAAGAATTTCATAAAGAAGATGGAGAATTAATTTTACATGGAAGTAGTGTCATTACACCAAAGCACTAGGCTTTTGGATGCTCAGTTCAATACTTTTCCTTGGTCTAGCTGAAATAGCATACAGCCTATCACAGCTTATGAGTCTATTTCTGGTTTTGTTCAGGTGCACATGGACTCCTAGCATCTGTGATAGTATATATTTAACATTTTCTCTGCTGCCTTTAATCAAATCCAAAGAAATAATTGCTGACTATAATCTGTGGTGGGTTTTTAATATAAAACGGTGTATAGCTCTGGCTGGAAATAAGAAAGGGAAGAGGGGCTTGAGAAAGGACACTCCTGACAAGGACTACTAAATCAAGGTTAGATAATTCATGAAAGGGTTTCTAAAACCCCAGTGTATATACATTAATTATTTTTAGGGCCTTTTTTTTGCCCCTAGTGGCCTATATTATAGCAGACATTTTCTCTTTTCCAGTTTAAAAAGATTTAAAAGGCCACAACCTGGTCTAGTAGGAGGTATCTCTGCCCATGGCAGGGGAGTTGCAACTAGATGATCTTTAAGGTTCCTTCCAACACTAACCACTCTATGATTCTCTGAATCTGCAACAGAAGAAAAGAGTCTGTGCATGTTTATATGCGTCCATCTCTTAATTCTAAGAGTTTAGAAGAAGTATTTCTAGCAGGAGATAAGTATGATTACTTTTAACCCATTCAATATTTATTTCTCTGGTGTTTGAATATGATGGAATAAATTTAAGTTATGTGCTAAAATGATCCACTAAGTAGTTTAGTTTAATTATTAAATTTGATTCAATATTTAATTTGGTTTAATAAAAGTGGGCTACCATAAGTGTATGCATTTAAGTGATATATATTGTGACTGTATAATTTAGAATATATTAAATATTTAATAGAGAACACTTATTTGAATTATTCAGTATGCAGACTAGATAACAAATCTGCTCTTTCAAAACACTGGAAATACTAATGACACATTATAATAATAACATATTTCCAATGAAGAATATGTATAAAACACACTGAATACATTGTTCGTTCATTTCCAGTCAAGCAAAGCAATCTTTGCTTAATGGAACCAATCATTGAGAATTCATCAAGAAAACTTCCAGGGCTGTTGTAATTCTAATAGAGTTCACAAAAGCTAAACTATAAGAAAATGCAGATTACTGTGGTGACAAAATGATTTTTAAAACAATTATAACAACATAGTTTTCATCTGTCTTTTGTGGAGAGCTAAATGTTCAAAAGATCTGTAGCTAATTGTGGTTTAGTATTCTGTATCAGATTCAAAGAGTGGAATACTCAGTGTTGCAGTTAAATTCTCTAATGAAAATACATATTTCATATTGATGTATCATAAGGAAACTTCATAAAAGAAGACATTTTAGGTGAACTTCTATGCTTATCTAGTTTCAGGTGTATGTGCCATGTCATCTAAAGTAAATGGGACAATTAGCTGACTTTAAATTTTTTTTTCTCAGATTGTGACTGGTTAAATATATGTAATTATGTGGAATGATTTTGTTGAATCAGTGTAGATTCTTTAAAAATCCTGTATTACAGAAGAGTCCCTCTCCTTGCTTGTCAAAAGAGAGTATCTACATTTTGTTTGAGAAAATATCTTACTTGGCTGACAATGAAGACTGCAAGGCAGAACTTTGTTCCTATTTCTGGTACAAACCTGACCAAGCAGCAGGATGATGCCTAGAGACAAGAAGGAGTTGGTAGCTTTGTCAGACGTGGAGGCTTCTCTTTGACAATGAAAGAGAAGCTACTTCATCTTAGTAAGGGCAGAATCAAGTTTTTAATCTGAAGAAAAGAGAAGTAGAAACTAACAAAGATGCTAAAGCTGGTACAGAATATTTTTTTCAGTAAAGACAAGTTTAGGAATGCATTTGGTTTTCTTCTCTACTATAAATTTGCTTCCTCTTTCAAATCTATGCTTTCAAGTACACTTTCTTTTATCCATGTCTAGTAGTAAAATCGATGCATTCCTTATTGGTAGTGAGTGAAGCTTTTGCAGGAAAGCTAAGAGATACCAGATACACTTCTGTGCACAGCCCTGGGGGTGAGGAGGTCTGCCTCCCACCAGCTCCGTGCTCTCCTCTCCTCTCTACCTTGATGATATGGGGCTCAGGAAAGGAAAACCTTTGATTCTCAGGGAGATTTTTAAGTCAGAGAAAAGGAATATGAATATGACCAGATTAATTCCTCCTTTGGTTAAAAGCTATGGAAATGGAGTACGTGGTTTTTTGTCTCTATAAAATGCACTTTCTAAAGCACAGTTGGTCTCTTTCTACTATTGATAAAAATAGTACTCAGTACTATTTTTGTTTTATCATCACACACAAACAAAATCAACTCTATAGAATTTCACATGAAATAGAGGTGGCCACAATGAAAATCTTTGAAGGAATGTAACCTTAGTAACAAAATCAAAAGAATAATATGTATAAATAAGAAACATGTATCGATAAATCAATGTTCACTTTATTTTGTGTATTTCTCCATACATTTCTGTAATAACAAAATGAGCTTAGGTAAGATTTTTGATGCCCTTAAGAGATTAGTCTTGGCCATAAAGTATTTGAGTGTAAATAATCTGATAGAAAGTTATAAGTGGAAGAGTAGGAAAAGGAAATATTTTACAGCTACTATAAAATAACAGCAATTTTTTTTAGAAGAAAATAGATGGCAAGTTCTTCAAGTTTTAAAATATTTTTAAAATGTATTGCTAAAGATATGTGAAAAATTTGATTTGTTGTTGTTATTTTATTTGCTATGGTATGTGAAAACAAATGTTACCACTGTTAGATCAAAGAGTCTTACTGAAATGACATAAGGATAGATACATTTTTTCAATCAGAATTCAATGAAAACCTGAAAATAAAATGCTTTCTTCACCTAAGACTCATTTTTTCAGACTACCATTGCCAGGAGAGTACTATTTTTAATAATAATGAGTAAGGTCAAATACTTTTCTGTTATGGAAATCTAATAATTTTGTAACTGCTTAGTAAGTTACAAAGTGGATTTTCAGAAGTCTAGTAATTCATATTTCAGTTCATGCAAAGAAACAAAAATGAAAGTGTTAATATAATCAACCTATCATATCAAACTTAAACAACATTTTTGACAAATGAGAAGAACAAAAATAAAAAAAAATGCAAGCATTAACTCTTCAAGTTTAATTCTCCTTTTTCTGAAATCAAGATAATGAGGAATTAACAAGTTAAACATGATCTAAAATTTTTCATTAAGTTTCAATTTCTTTCTGAATTTGAATGAATGAGCATATTGAAAGTCTGCAGATCTTATCTGCAAAAAAAGGAAATATAAACTTGAAATTTCTGAAAATTTGGCTATGAAACACAGAAAGTGCTACCACTTGAATATGACATATGAAGTTATTCTTACTGTAGCCTTTTCCATGTTGAGACATGACTCAGTTTTGTTCAGAACCATAATCTCTCAACACAGGCATAGTAGAATAAAATACTTGGATAAACTCACATCCCTCTCTAGCATACCTAATCAAAGTTTTGGGTTTCAGAAGTACTTAAATGTTTTCATCACGACGTGAAAAGTGCTGTGAAAACCTCCCAGTTTTTGAATGATCTCAAGAACTCTAAAGGAACAGAAATGGATATGAGAGAAGGTGGAAGAAAGCACAGTACACTGGATAATATGTGAGCTATGTTAATTTCATTTTGCAAGTCATTTGCAATTTCATGCTTTCACTGAATTCTAAATTGCATCAAATCACAAACCTGCAGCTAAGCCCAGAAGTTATGGGTGTCAGTCAGGATAATCTAAAACAGCTGAAAAATTGTGTTGGCTAAGATAGCCTGTACCAAAGTGCCCCAGTTGGATTTCTATACGTCCATTGATTAGAAGCTTCAGCCAGAGCCCCTTAGTGTGCACTATCCATCGAAGTGAGGGTTAGTCACTGAGCACAGAAGGAATGTCATATGAAGATAGAGAGGGAGTTAGCATTTCTTATCTACTAACATGACCTTTTCTAGCTCAACCATCCCTGGAAAAGAATAGGAAAAAATAGAGGGGAAAACAAAGAAAAAAATATCCTCAAGAAAACCTCGAGAACAGATCCCTCTCTTTAAGGGAATTATTCTCTTAATTTTTTTTAGGCATCTGTGACAGATTTCATATGATCCACACTTGGTGATTGTTGCTTGAATGCACACACATTCACACACACACATATTAAAAATGTAAAGTAAAAGGGAAAAAGTCCATGGAGAAAAATATATCCATAATTTTGGATGAAATTCATGTCAGCATATGAGAGTGTGCTGGCAGCATGCTGAAGCTATCTTTAATGAAAAGATGATTTAACTTGATTATTAAATTTACAAACCTTCTTTACACAGTCTAAAATAGGCCATTGCATAAGCAATGTTAATGTTCCATTAGTTTAAGTCTTTGCTAATGGATTAATTCAATTTATGACAAAAGAAGCATTTAACTGTCCAGTTTTGTTTGCCGTAAATCTTTATAAACTTGAAATACAGTGCCCTTGACAAATGGGGTTACTAGAAACTAAATGGAAAATCTTATTTGCTACCACAGTGGTGACATGAAGAATTGCAGCCTTTAGCTTAGGGCTACTAAGCTTTTAATAATGAGAGAAAGGTACTCCATCTTCACCTATAGCCACAATTACAATGAACAAAAATAGCTGCCAAGGCTTCTACAAAAATATTCATGACAACGTGAAAATTATGATTTTAAAAGCCAAGAAATGAAATACCTTCTAACGTGCTCCATTAAATCTAGTTATTATTTTCCAAAAGAAAATGAGGAAACCACAATGCGTTTTGCAGGAATCATAAGCTAAACATAAATCCTCCAAGAAACAGCATAAACAAGCAATCTTAAACTCTTCATAAGTTAATGCAGCTCCTGAGTGTTCAGGTCATATGCAAATTGTGCACCCTGACTTAAATACTGAACCCTGATTTATTCTTCTTTCCACCCACCCACCTACTTTTTTTTTCTTTTTTCTTTTTTCTCTTTGTTTTTCTTTTTCTTTTCCTTTTCTTTTTTTCCTTCTTCACTAAATTAAAGTTGAGGGAAACTTCTATATGTGTGTGTGAATCCCTGGAATGCAATGGCACAGCCTGGTGCTCTGAGCCATTGAATGTGCCATGCGGCAGCACTGCATGCAGATTCTGATCTGCTGTGGTCATTGCATATGGGATTTGTGATGTGCTTCTGATCCATTATACTTGTCAGGTGAGATGGCAAAGCTCACTACTTCTGACACTTCATGCATTCTCCTGATTCCACCACTTCGTTTGGTCTCTCCTGCACCAGGGCAGTATGTCAGTTCAGTACACAAACATGGGAAAGAATGGCTTGATTTTGAACAGAATGCTGCTTTTATTGCAAAATGAGAAAAATAATGGTCAGGGAAACTATATATATGCTATATAATCAGAGATGTTATAAATTCTTTTTATTGCGTAACCATACTTTTCAGTTTAACTTTGAGAGTAGTTAGAATTCTGAAAGGCATCTAGGTACCTCATTTCCACTGAAATCACAGCAAGATAATAAATATCTTTAACAGTCCAAGTCTGTGTAGTTTCAGAGCCTAGGCCTTCTTTTTTGAAAGGGGACTTAGCATCCAAATGTTAAAAGCATTTAAGCTGAGAGTGTAAAGAGGTAGACAGGTAACCTAATGAGATTTTCAAAGTGACTAACTCCCACTGAAATCAATCTAGCCTAAGTCCCTTTGGCTTTCAGTAGGATTAATGATCATCTGTAAGTAAAATTCTTTTGGAAATAGGCCTTTTATAATTTCAAATATCTTACCAGTGCTCCCTAAACTACAACGTTATTAATTTTTGTGTACAGTTTTGTCTTGTAGTGAATAGATTTCATTATTTGACATCTTCTTGCCCACATTAGATAGAAATACAGTTTCAGTCATCTCTCAATTGTATGTTTATTTGAAACAAATCAAGTCAGGGCTCAGCTCTTAAGAAGGCAGTAGTACTGGGTGTAGCTTAACCTGTAGTTCACTGGTTAGAAAAGTGAGTCAAGTTCATGGTCTTCTCCTGCTGAGAACATCTGTATATGTATATGTATATACAGATATATATGTATATCTGTATCCCAGTTTCATAGCATGTCCCAGCTAACTAGATAATAACAAATACATTGTTTTATTATGAGATACTTGGTCCATCTTAGAACAGGAGGAACTGACAGAAAAAATATTTGTGAAGTCCCTATACTGTGGCAATTAAAATTATCTATCATGATGGGAGAGTTTCATGTTTAAGTCCACACTATCTTCTTTATTATTCCAGACTGGAGTAGATTTACCAGGAGGAATATAAGCTGGGGCTAAGTGACTTCTCTTAAATATACTGATGACTATCTTCTCAGTCTTCCTGAATAACATTCTGAGCCTTGCCTCCAGGTGCCTTGAGAGTATGCAGGTGGGATTCATGCCACATGACCTGAGATACATCTTTACTTGGTCAACGAGGCAGTGATGACCTTGTCATTGCCAGGATAATGGTTGGGCCTGATGCTCTTAAATGTATTTTAAAACCAAAATGATTCTATGATTTGATCATATATGTTTACATTACATACGTACACGTGTATACATAGAGACATGTACACATGTCCAAAACGGCTGACATAATCATAGTCTAATTATTTCTTCATTGTACACTAGATAGGTGATGGAAGCACAAGTTAAAGGCTACTGTCGCTCTGTGTGCTTTTATTGTCACCTTCTAGTGCACAAAACATATCATTCCCAGGGGGAGAAATGCAGGTCCATGCCAGATGTGCCCTCATGGATATGCTGAAACATATCACTTTTGGTGTGGCCTCTGCTTAACTATAATATTTCAGTAGACACAGAATCAAAGACAGACGATGACTGGTTAGTAAATTTAATTCAGAAATGGACTTCTGATTTCCATGGTAGATTAATCATTTATATAAAATGATACAGCTTTGTTGGGAATGATAGTGAAAACATTATGTCAGAATTCTTGGGTAGTCAGATGCCCCTCCTTAATTTTTTTTTCCTAGATAGTTACCCAAGTTAAGGTGTTTGTTTTTTCTTTTTAATTGAAAGAGAAGGGAGGGGGGGTGTTTATCCTTTTAGATGAAAAAAGAAAATTATGGAACAGATTCCTTTTTTTGGTTTACCACACTGTCTAGAATTAAACAATTAATTAAAAAAATTTTATTCTCATAGAATTTTATTCTCATAGTTCTCTAGTAACTAAGTTACTAGGTCCTGGGACATGGAAATGGACAACACACTACTGGGTAAGGAACACTGGTCTTAGAGAATAAAACAAACAAACAAACAACACAAAACCAAAAATAAAATCACCAAAAAAGAAAAATCTTGACTAATGTACAGAAAGTAAAAATGTCTCATCTATCCTTGTAGGTGTTTTACCCTAATAGATTCAGGATAGGTAGCAGCGCTCCTTTTATAAGCAGAAATGTAGAATTTAACAGAATATCTATTAATTACCAGTGATAATACTGTTAACTCTATAGAGTGGCATGGATCTTTATGGGATGGTTTAGAAAAGTATAGTAATGCCAGAAAGTAAATTACTGTAATGGTAGCTGTGGAGTTACAGAACAAGTAAAGCTATCCTGTCAAGCAAAGACCAAATAAAGCCTGGTGATTTTAGGACTCTATTTTATATTCTTTTGGAAAAGACTAATTTTTTTTAAATTGAAACTGCTATTTTATTTTATACCCCTTTAAATTCATGCTAATAGAACCAGGTACACAAATTTTTGCTGCAACATCAGATCTGTGTTTCTGAAGCAAAAAACTTTGAGAGTTACATTAGCAAATTGTTGTTAAAGCAGTACTGTTTTGTTGCATTCATCCCAAGTAACACTAGGAAAATGCTTTATGCCATGTTTGTTTGCTTGTTTGTTTGGGGTTTTTTTCTCATCAAATGTTCAATAGGAGCTAAATCCTATCTTAAAGAAAAGTCTTATACAAGGCTTGTATAGAAAAAGATACTTAGCACAGAAAAGGACTACAGGCTGTGCAGAGCAGTTCTGCCCAAGAGTGGATTTCATTCTTGTAGAATATTGCCAGGCAATGATTTTTGTAATAGCTCCATTACCATATGAATATGTGTCACGGCAAAACTGTGGGAAGATGCTCTAGAGACAAAAGGAAGTTAATGGACCTTATCTCTAGTAGAAGTCAAATACTGTAGCTCCACTAAAATCAATAGTGTTGTACTGGCTTATGCCAAGTGTGGATCTGGTGCCAGGGCTCAGCCTTGAGGGACGTCATGCGTGATGCGGTGTCAGGAACTGCACTGCTGGAAGCACGAAGCCTCACCCTGTGTTTTATTATTCAGAACGCAAGATGTACGGTTTTCACACTATGTCATCTTTTGAACTCAACAGGATACGTGGTACGAAATCAGTAAGGGTTGCAGAACTGACTTTTGAGATCATATGCCTTTCTTTGTGGATGGGCCTAAATCCCATTCCTGCTGAAGTCAATGAACATTTATAGCGAAGCATTTTCACCATTTTAGCTTCGGTTTTACAAGTCTTTGTGTTTTATTGGCTTTTTTTGAAGCTCTAGGTCCTCTGGTTACTTGTCCGACTCAGGCTGTATTTAAAACCAGCATGTTTTGATTTGTCATTTAGTCCCTAAAGACTTGAGTCTGTAAAAGCAAGTATAAATAATTCCTTTAAAAAAACCTTCATGATTTTAAACTGAGCCTAGGCATTAGGGAGCTTGAGTCTCGATTTTGTAATTATTTGCGACCAGCATTTTCTTTCACATTGATCCCCTTATATGACAAATAGCACACTGAATACAGCTACATCAGGAGGACCCAGAAGGTATTGCCTTTCGAGAACACAGGCATAATTCACTGGGCATCCTGATGTACCTAGGTGTGTATGTGGGGGATTTTGCTTTTTAAGAGAGTTGGAGGGTTTATTCACACCTCTCACCTAGCTGTTGTGTGTGCCATCCCAGTGGTGTGTAGGCAAATAAGAATATCACTCTGATGAATATTCATGTCTGATGAATAGTTTTAACATCCCCACAGTTGGACTCTGGCTGAGCAATCACAGCAGCAGTCAGAAAGTAATATATGTGAAATGAAGCTATTTTCAGGATATATTTTCCAAATCAAGTTGCCAGCTGAATGCTGATACTTATGGATCAAGTACTGTAGCCTGCAGTAAGCAGGCACATCTGCATGAGCAAGCACATGTAGATAGGAGACTATTTTGCATACAGTGATTCTGCTTACATAAACAACACTGTTCTTGTCAATAACATTACGCAAAACCTGTAAACAATGCCATCAGATTGTTAGAAACAAGAGTTTCCATGGCAATGAAACATCAGTGTTGACAGGCAGGAAAATGGATAAGTTTTTCTGAGTACTTATTTTTTTAATAGATTTTAGGTATATTAGCTGACCACACTGTTTTCCACTTGGTATATTGAATTATACAGAAAAGGATGATTTTTCTTTTCCTTTTTTTTTTTTTTTTTTTTTTTTTTGTGTGTGTGTGTGTGTGTGTTAGCAACAAATAACTTTTGTTAGGTCTACAGTCTATTTGTTTTCTTTTGTTTTCTACGGTCATATTAGAAATTAATATATTACCAGTTAACAGAAGAGGGTTTATCTGAAATTGCTCATACTGATAGCAAAGTTTCAAGGGCATAGTTAGAAATAAAAGTACCAAATTATAAAGGGAGAACAAAGATTGACAGGAATAAAGGAAAGATTTGCTTGAAATAATCTATTAGAGTGTTCACTCTTAATTAAGACAAAATCTCTTCCATGCTCTGAACTTCCTTCTGTGTTTCTTCAAGATGAGAATTGTCATGCTACCATAAGAGCAAGAGCAGAGTTTGTGAAAAGACGTCGATGTCGTGTCATTAATTACAGCTCAAGTCTCAAACACATTAGGTTGACTGAAATCAACTTTAAAACATGTGGTAAAAATTTTTTGTAGTATCAATGTTCTTTTTCTCCTAAATACCAAAATTTTCTAAATGAGAATACTCTTCTAATTTTATTCAAGAGATTCAAATACAGATAATATTCCATTATTATTGACACGTTACTCTTCTCATTGAGGGCTTTGTGCTTTTTTAGGCTATTTTGCTTTCAGTATGCTATTACTTCAATGAACTTTACGAGCTGGGTTAATAATTTTCCTGGTTAGCTATACTTCAGGTTGAGCATTCTTCAGAACACTTCAACAAAAAATTGGGCCAGATGTTTCGTGGCACACAAAGGCAAATAAATATTTGTTTCCTCAGATGAAAAAATCTGGAAACTTTTATTTAAAAGACATTGCACTCCAAAGCAGGGATTTGAAATTTGGCAGGAATATGGTTTCCATGAAAACCAGCCCATATTCTTTTACTGTGTAAACCTTTGAGGAACATTATTTCCCATGTATACAGAATAGCTTTGGCAGAACTTAAGTCTCTCATTCTAATTTTTATATGGTGTGAGTATGCATCAGTGCAGGAAAAGTAGTGGTGCAGACTTACATACAGGCAATAGCATGCAAGTAAGTCCCAAGCAGAAATTCTATTTGACATTGAGATTATAAGGCTATAATCCTTTTTGGGGCAGAGAAGAAAAATCTTTAGTTAGCACTTTAAAATAAAATGTTATGTTGCTTATTATTAATAAAATAAATGTAGATGATATATGTGGGCAGAGATCTTGTGAAAACATGAGTGATATGAAGAGAAGCAAGATTTTTTTTCTTTCCAGTTTTAAATGCATTCATGACTTGCTGTTACATTTATCTGATAAACAAATGATACTTTTTCATTTTTAGCAATGTGTCTTGAACATTTAAACTAGATGAAATTTTAAAAACTTAAAATATTTACACTTGAATGTAAAAATCTACCTTCAGAAAGGCAATAGGTTTCTTTTTCACACTGAAAAAAAAAACAAAACAAAGATGAATATATCTGCTAGTTTCATAAAGAGAAAAAAGCTTTTGTTCCTGACTTAAGTAAAAAACCAAACCCAAACCAAACCAAATCAAACAAAAGAATAAATGTAGTAAAAAGCTATTAGTCAATTTCAAGTCAATACTGCTTTTATGTGTAAGGCCAAAAGTTCACAACTGAAAAACTCGGTGGGCACAAATGTGGAAGAATGATGTAAATTTAAATGGTGCTCAAATAACCCAGTAGCCTTACCTTATTAACTCAAATGATGGACAGTTTTAAGCTCTGGCAGTAAAACAGTAAAAGAGAAAAATGTTTTATCATGCTGTGCCCATGCCTGTGAAATTATGTTCTACTGTAAGGCAGGCTTGCAGCTTGTCTTGGCTGTGTACATGCCTCAGTATGGGAGTATTCAAATTAAGTCCCTCCTGTGTAATTTTCAGCTCGAGTCTTGCTTTAGAAGGAAAAATAATAATAATAATAATAATGATAATAAAACACCCCAACTGCATAATGTTATTCTGGGAAATTAGACACAAAGAAATCTCTATTATTTGGAACAGAGGCACATTCCTACATTGTTTTCTATGGGGATTGCCATATTTGTTCTTTGTTCTTGTCTTTCTCCTAATGCAACATATACTTCAGTTTAAACACTCAACTATTTGTTTCTGAAATTGCATTTTATGTCTTTTAAAAACCACAGGGCAGGAGAAAGTTACAGACAACAATAGGTTATATCTCTTTGTGGTCCTACTCTTTAGGTCACACTGTTTCCTGTATGCTTTTTAGCACTTAATGAACTTATTTCACTGGCTGGTGCATGTCGGTAATTTTGAGAGTATATCAAACAAAACAAATTGTACTTTCAAAGAAAAAAGCTGTTATACCAAATTAAACTCTGAGACCTGCTCTATGAATTGCCTTACAAATAAACTCTCAATTTTCTTTTTGTTGTTGATATTGTTACATTTTTAGGCAAAAGGGTTTAATTGAAGTATAAGAGATCAAGTTCTAAGGAGTTGAATAATTAAGGTCACAGAATTTCTATTTTACCTCTGTATTACTCTAAGCCTCAAACTAGCTCCTTAGATAATGCCTGCACTGCTCTTTTATTTACTTCCCTTACAATGAGAAGTGTTCAAGAGCATGCAAGCATCTACTGCACAGAAACTATGTCAGGAGAAGAAGACACAAGAAGACCTGGAGTACAGATACTGAGAGATTGCTTGCTAATTTTTGTTAAGATCAGAAGATATTATTAAATGTCTGTTTTGTAGCTTAGGTAATTATCAGAGTAGCTAGGTAAAGGCAGGAGGGATGTAAAGTTCAGAGAAAAGGAAATATGACTGCATTTCTCAGAAAGCAGGGCTTCAGTGGAGATGGAAGAGGAAAAGACGCTCAAAAGGAAGAAATCTGAATGAGGAAGGAAGAATAGTCCCAGAAATTCAAAAAAGTTTTATTTGGGTGAATTTTAAAGTACTGAAAAACTTGATTTCTACAGGAACTTCTTTAATTTGGAGAGCAGGAGAAGGTGGAAGCTATTGAACCTCTAAAAGCTGAAATACTTCTAATTTCTTATCTCAGGATGCATATCTACACTGCAGAATAAGTTCTGGCTTTCACATTATAAACTAGCATGTAGGCAAATAAAACAGATAACAAGGGATCTGAAATGTCAAGTTTTAGCTAGTGAAAAACACTGCTTAAGCCTGTCTAAAGCTGCTACATGAAGACAAACAAGTAAATAAGTTCATGTAACCTTTATTTTGCATGTGCTTTTTATCTCAGCTGTTTGGGCTCTCAATTTCTGCTATCTTAGTGAAAAAATTTGCTATCACAGTTGTCCCATGGTGGCTGAGCACTATGCTGGTCCAGGACTCTGAAGTTTAGCATATGGTCAGGATTTCAGGCTTGTTGAAAGTTACTTTTGCAGTGCATTTCCTTAATTTTAAAAATATCAATAACAGTCTGAAACTGATAGATTTTAAAGATTAATTTCCCTGATAGTATTACAGAAGCCCATTACACTGATCATTCTTGTGCTAATAATTCTAAACTGTTTTTTCTAGGGATAGCTAAGCAGTGTAGCTCTTTCAGGCTTTCCATCAATATTTCTCTGCCTCTAGTTCTTGGGTTTCCACTTTCAACTTTATTTCCTGACAGCATAGGAAACTCCTCCTTCTCCTCCTTATTTTCTATAGACTATCAGAATATCTATCTATCTATCTACCTATTTCTATCTGTCTATCTATATAGACTATTATATTTCTAAGACTATCAGAAAATTTCATTAAAAGTATATGGTCCTTCAGCTTTTCTCCAATGTTTTCAGCTGGTTTTGTTTAATTATTTCTACCTAGAATCAGCAGATTTTCCATGGAATGTATCAATCTTATCAACAAACTCTCAGAAATTCCTTTTTCTTGAATTAAAAAAAAAATAAAAACATAAAAATATTCAAGAATTTCATTGTCAAAGGTTATTAAACTCCTCCTTAGATTAAGGTGCATTCATTGTTGCATTGAGTCTCTTAAAAGCATTGAATTTCTTTTGGTATTGCTTTCCTGTAACCTTACAATGTATTTTGCAAGTTGAACATACAAAGTCTCCTCTTTTTCCCACTGAAAGCAAGTTTGAAACTGCTAGTGAGTTCATAAATTAAGTTTCCTGAAAAAGACACAAAACAGCACTTACAAGTATTTCATTTAATTTCAAATTCAGGTTCCTTTTAACCACAATTTGTAAACCTTTCTAACAAATAGTTTCTGATTTCTATTAAAAATCATAATAAAAACTTGCAATTAAATTAATAGAGCCCTGTATGGCTAAATACTGTCTTGAAGACTTTTTGAAGTTTGCCTAACCTCAGGACTTAGTTTTTTTAAAATAAAGCACAACTGTAAAGATTTCTGAAGTTTGTGCAAATAGCTGTCTAGTGTCCAGTGAAGGTTCTTGTGCTTTAAAAGTTGGAAAAAACCCAATCCCAAAGAGTTTTTGTATGACTGTGACTCTCACTTTTTAATGTGAATTCTTCTATTTGTGACTTGAGAGTCTGACCTGAGAGTTTTCCATGTGGAAATATTGATCCCATATATCTTAAATCAGCAAATTAAAATGTGCAAAACATGAGTGATTTTACTCATAATTTGATAGTTTCAGGTCACAGAAGACCATCTAGTCTTACCTGAAGATCACAGGCCATTAAATTTTTCTCAAGATATCAAACATACCCCAAAATTTTATTTTTCTGGTGTGTGTCTCTCTGCAGATAGACAACAGATGAAAGAGAAGTAATTAAATAGTACATGTGTAGGTTATCTGGGGAAGTGAGAAATGCATAAGTGACCTCGCCCACCCAACATAGGTGATTTTTCACAACATTTGATGGAGGTTTTTGGTAGTCACATTATCTGGTTCAGTTTCCTAGGACACTTGGGATTTTTCCTTTGACTGGTTGAAATCTTATGTTTTGCAGGAACCATTCATCCTATTCTTAAATGAGATCGTGCATCTGGGAAAATATGCCAGCTAGCATCCAGTTCTTAAATTTACTTATTTAGAAGTTCTAAATCCAGTGACATTTACAGAACAATTTATAATAGTGATAAAGAATGCAAAAAAAAAAAAATTGGTATCTTAGTCTCACTCATTTCAGACAAAGCTTGTACTGAATAGTATGCTAGAAATTTAGAAAACTGTTCCCAAAATGAGTGAAATGTGTGGTGGCAGACTTGGAGTGTAACACTTCACAGAAAATAATAACATACTACATGGAACTGATGTGATTAAGGAAAAGAATGGTTGCTGAAGTCTTTCATGTTCTGTCTCCACCTACATCAAAATGACATATGCTAATCATATACACATGCTTTTCTCACAGCACTCATGCATTTTTTATGAATTATTTGCATTATACCCATGCCTAGAAGACTCAACAAAAATCAAAACTTCATTGTGCTACATGAAACTGCTGGACACAGTCTCTGACCTGCAAGCTCCCATTTAAATAGAAAAAGCAAAGGAAAAAGAACATAATCTTCTCAAGTTCAGGAGAGCTGAGGGGGCAGTGGACAAGAGTCTTCCTCACATCCATGGTTAGTCTTAGGAAAAATCTGTCTCCTGGGCCTTCATTATGGTGATATATCATATTTTGTACTTGGGTAAGGCTTTTCAAGCAGCCCTGGTACCAATTCTCACTCCAGCCACTTTTACATATATTATAGACCTAAAAACAAAGCAATAATTAAAGCATTTAAAAGGGGGGCAACACAAATACAAGGGCATACCATTTGTCATGCTTTGTTTTTCAGTGTCACATTAGCAAATGTGCTGTATCCATTAACCTTTCTGCAAAGAGCAGAAGGTAAGCTAGTTAACATTTGACAGCTTTGTGGAGTCTATTGACTTCTAATGAAAAATTCACCACTACAAGATATTTTCCTTATATCTGTCTACTTCATACAGTTTGTCACTGAGACAGCCCTTAAAATCCTCATGTTTTACTCTCCGAGGTTCCCATATTCCTTTAGCAAACACAAGCAGACATTATCGTAATGATTTATTTACTACATGAGCTTTAATTTGTTCACTCTAAGCTCACTCCACGTGGAAGATGACTTTCAGGTTGTTAGCTGATAGCATATGCTGTACAAAACACACACATTTTGTTCCTTGGTCCTATCCAGTAACTGACTGGGCTTCTGTCAGATTGCTGGATGCAATGAACAGTCATTGTGTGGAAAGGTTAATGGGTACAACGTGTCCTTCTTGCACCTTGGAGAGCATGCAGCATGTTCCCAAAATTACAGGAAGATTAAAAACAGTGATGCTATCATTGAATGCCTGTGTGAGGATGCGGGTGCTTTAATGATAAGTTTGTGGCAGAATCTCAAAAGGGAAGAGGTTTGGGAGCAATTCCCACTCCACAATGTAATCAATCATTGGACTAGTGCATAATTAATACACCAGGTATATTGCGTAGTAATTTTTCTTCTCAGGAAGCTTAAGTGTATTTTCAAGGTAACTCAGAATTCTTTGTATCTTCCTGATATAACTATGATAAAGAAAAGTTGAATAACCCAAACAAATATTATTAGCCCCCCCCAAGAATAAAATAACATACAATTTAAGGTAACAGTAATTTGCTTTACTTTTAGTTTCAGGCAAATATATAGATTTACTTGTTTTATATTATATTGTCCTCATAATTCTTATAGGTCCAAAGGATAAAAGCATTAAGTAGATACATTTTATTCAGTGATAGGATAAATTTCTCTGAATTCCAGTTCAGCACAGGAAAGCTGAAGCTCCCTAAAAAAATTAAATTATGGATTATCTACTTGGAAATGCATATCTGGAATCTCTTAAAGTGTAGATCTATTCAGAGTACACAAAAAAAGCAGGAGTTGCATATAAGTGCAAATATTGAAGACAGGCTTCTCAGTTTATTTGATCTGGAGGTCAGAGGCAAGCTTGATTAAGAGGGCAAAAGTCCTCACTGAATGAATTTTTTTAAAAATCCCACACTTTTATTATTTTTTTTTTTCAGGAGCAGGAGGAGGTTGCTTTCTCCCATTTGTGTTTCTTTATCACTGACATAAAATATTAGAGCCAAAAAGCAGAAGTGTGTCAGTGAAGAGTGTTTTTGCTTTCCACCTGTAACTCCACACTGGTCACAGTGCATTAGACCTCCTCTCTCTTGCTCTACTTTGTTACTTGCTGATCTATATATGAAAAACTAGAAGGCTTTTCTGGATATCTTTTCATTTCAACCATATTAAAAAAAATGTATAGGAATGCATTTTATGCTCAGATGCATCAAGAAACAAATAAGGCTTTTTTTTTTTGCTAAGTATAAAGTGTAGCTGGAACATGAAGGGAGCTTCTTTGGCTCTTTTACAGTTTTCAAAACACTACACTACATTAGGTGATCCTACTCTGTCAGGGGGGTTGACTCAAGGTCCCTTCCAATCCTTAACATTCTATGATTCTGTGAACTAATACATGACTAACATAACAGCATTTTACACTCTGACCTGTGTTGTGAATACTCAGAGAATCACAGAAGAGTTTGGCTTGGAAGGGACCTTAAAAATCATCTAGTTCCAACCCTCCTGTCATGGGTAGGGACACCTCCCACTAGACCAGTTTGCTCAAAGCCCTATCCAACCTGGCCTTGAATGCTTCTGGGGATGAGGCACCCACAATTTCCCTGGCTGACCTGTTTCAATGTCTCAGCAACCTCATACTGAATATTTTCTTTCTAAAGTCTAACCTAAATATACCCCCTTCTGCTTAACAGCCATTACGCCTTGTCCTAACACCACATGCCCTCCCCAGTTTTCTTGTAGGGCCGCTGAAAGACCACAGTAAGGACTCTCTGGAGCCTCCTCTTCTGCAGGCTAAACAACCCAAATTTTCTCAGTCTATCTTCATAGGAGAGGTGATCCAGCCCTCCTCTAAACTTACCCCAATATGTCCATGTCTTTCTTGTGTTGGGAACTCCAGAACTGCACACAGTACTCCAAGCAGGGTCTCACACAAGCGAAATAGAGGGGAAGAATAACTACTCTTGACCTGCTGACCATATATTTTTTTTTAATGCAGCCCAGGATACAGTTGGCTTTTCTAGCTGCAAGTGGCACATTACCAGCTCATGTTGAACTGCTCATCAATCAACACCCCCAAGTTCTTCACTGTAGGGCTGGCTGTCAATGCGTTCTTCAACCAACATGCAATTGTGTTTGAGTTTGCCTCAACCCAGGCCTTGGCCTTGTTGAACTTCATGAGGTAGGCACAGACTTACCTCTCAAGCTTTTCAATGGCCTTCTGGATGGCCTCCCCCCAAGTGTGTCAACCATACCACACAGCTTGGTGCTGTCAGCAAGCTTGCTGAGGGTGCACTCAATTCCTCTGTCTATGTTGCCAACAAAAAGTTTAAACAATACCATTCACAGACCTGACACTTGAAAAAATGCCACTTGTCAGATTTGGACATTGAGCTGTCAACCACCACTCTTTGAGTAAGACCAGCCAGCCTTTTCCTTATCCAGTGAGTGGTCCATCCATCAAATCAATATCTTTCCAGTTTAGAGATCAGAATGTTGTGGAGGACAGCATTGAATGATTTACACAAGTCCAGGTAGATAATGCCAGTTGCTCTTCGTTTATCCACCAACACCATGACTCCGTTGTAAGAAGCCACCAAATTATTCAAGCACATTTTTCTCTTGGTAAAGCCATGTTGGTTGCCACCAACCACTTCTACATTTTCCTTGTGCTTTAGCAGCACCTTCATGAGGATCTGCTCCATGATTTTGCTGGGCATAGAGGTGTGACTGAGTGAACTGTAATACCTTGGGTCTGCCTTGTTTTCCTGTTTTCAAAATTGAGGTACCCTTTCCCATTTTTCAGTTGGTGGAAACTTCACTACACTGCTATAACTGTTAAAATATGATGGAAAGTAGCTTTGCAGCTTCATCCACTAGGTCCCACAGGAGCTACGGATGGATCTTGTCAGGTCCCATAGACTTGTACATTGTCAGCTTCATTAGATAGTCTCAACCCTACTTTTTGCCTACAGTGGGTTAGAGTGCCTTCTTGGAGTCCCTGCATTTTCATTCTGGAATTTGCATGATGTGAATAGAGTCCTTGCCAATGAAGACTGAGGCAAAAAAATTGAGTGCCTCTGCCTTTTTAGTATCCTGCATGATCAGGTCTCCAATTTCATTCTGAAGAGTAAGGAAATTTACACATCTGTCTGGACAGTTTCTTACATAGCAGTTAATATGAGATGCAAGATCTCTGCCCAAACTTCTGCTGTTGTCATAAGAATCTTACCAAAGGAGGCTCTTGAGCTTTTTGTCTCACTGGAAGTAGTCAGATGATCACTTCTTTAATGTAGGATGATGAAGAGTTAAATGTTTTCTATGGATTGCATTTGCATGCAATTTCAAAATGACACATAACCCAGATGCAGTTTGTACAACTACATGCATATTGGCATGACAGTCCCACTCATGGTAAGAGAACAACACCATGAAGGACACTGTTGAGAGTCATTAGAAATCAAAAAGCTCATTTGCAATTAATCTGGATTTTTAATATCTTGTAACAAATTTGGCTTCTTCCTTTTCTTTTTTCCCCCAGAATCTTCTTAAGTCTGTTTTCCTAATATTGCAATGTATGCTTGTACTTCCTCATACATAGTAAATTACATATTATTATATTTCTAAATGTTTATTCACATGTTATTTTCTATGTTATCTCATACCAGACCATAAGCTTAGATATCCTTAAAAGAGTTAAGTCCAAGCACCAGAACTGGAGCAGTAGTTGTTGATAACAACAGCTCACCTCTCTGGTTCTTTGGGAAACTCTTTGCCATGCTAACAGATCCAGAAGATGAGCCCATTATTTATTCTTCCCTCAGCTACCTCTGAGCTGGGCAGGCACTAGTAAAGAATACTATTCTGTCTTTTCAGCATTGTGACAGATGACAGATATATCTTTGCTCTATATTCAACTCCCTAACCCATATTGCAGTTCAGGATTTAAAATATCCAGCTCCAACTGGAACTCAAAAAGAAAGGTCACAAGATACAAATCTGCTTTACTGATTCAGCAGCTAGGGCAAACAGGGTAGCTCTTGGAAAAAAAAACCCCTAACCGTCTCCTGTATGCTGGTTTTGTATAGTAGAATAAGCTCCCTAAATAACCTAAATTGCAGACCATATCATTCGTTGCCCGTGCAAGGCGTGTTGCTTTGACCTTTTTTCTTCTGATATTATATCCTAGATGTGTCTAGGTGATTTGGGGAGTGGGAGAGAGAAACTAAAAAAAAATCTAAAACAACCTAAGCACCTAAAAATCAACATTAAGAAGAAATTAATAGGTTATGACCATTGCTTGATGAGCTATAAGGGAATTTTAACAATACCTATAACTAATATAAAAATTAAATTTAATGAAACAGCATATAATAGAAAATAGGTTTTGAGCTCATTCTTTGGGATCCATAGATATTGGAATATGATGGAAACTTAAGATCTCCATTTTTCTTTTAGCAGTTTTAAGTGTATTTTGAATCATCCTCAGACATTGCTTGGAATAATATGGCTCAAAACTGACTTCATGTAGCAAAAATTGTCATGGTGCAAAATAACCCTTGGGAGGAGGGCACTTCTGCTATTTCTGAGGAGGAAATTCATCTCTACGTGGATGAGAACACAGCAGATATCTCTTATCTTGCAAAGAGAAAGGTAATAGCTTGTACTGCTTTTTAGTAATTAAGTACCAGTGTCTGTAATACTGGTGTCAGTGATAGGACAAACATCAAAATCTGATGGTTTGGCGAGCTGGCCAAACTTTTATAATCTGGTGGAAAAGATTCGATATATTTTTCAGAAATTTATGAAAAAGGCTTTCATGGCAAAATTTCCAAAACAGAATGGTAACCTCTTTCTCTCCTTGCCATACATAAATGGTTACACCCACTCACTCCCACAGGTTCACATGCCTTCTATTTCCTATTTTGATAAGTGTAAAAAACCCAACAACCCTATGCTTAATTTGAAAACAGTGTCTCATTTTGCAGGCGAAATGGTTCAGATCTTTTTTCTTGTCCTTATATTTAACAGAAGAAAATGTTCAGGTTGATACAAAGTGCTGTGGTATTTACCATAAGTCACCTACATCAGGCAGTTTACAATTAGTGTGCTTTTAACAGTTGCAGTGGAAGGCAAAGTGGCATAAAATAATTCACATGTTTTTGTCTTCTCCTGCTGTTTATTTTCTGGATTTTCAAGTTGCTTATGCAGTGGCTCTAAATTACAATATAAAAAGAAATACAAAATACAAACCCTTTGGAGTAGAAAGGTAGGCTTCTACTTAATTGTTTTCCAAATTCTGATCATTCTACTTTTGTTTTCTCCTATGTTCATCTTGGACAAGAGAAAATGACTAATGAAGGAATGTTATTTATCACTAAGTTTTATATTCAGGACATGTATTTATTTTGCTCTCTGCAGATCTTTAAAGAAACAACCTGAAACAATTTTTTAAATGGTATTTGATCCACTACTCTTACTGTCCTTGCATACTTTTAAATGTAGAATCTCAAGTGTAAAAATCAGCAAATTTATAGCTGTATGTACTATGATTTTATGCTTTATAAACTTTTACA
This sequence comes from Phaethornis superciliosus, assembly GCA_023637945.1. Taxonomy (NCBI): domain Eukaryota; kingdom Metazoa; phylum Chordata; class Aves; order Apodiformes; family Trochilidae; genus Phaethornis; species Phaethornis superciliosus. The sequence continues at coordinate 77,167,255 of JAJQWJ010000003.1, read as the reverse complement.
AGCAAGTGGTTTTAGAGCGGTGATGGTGGCCAGATCTTGTTCAACCTCTTTTTTTATTTTTGGTGGGGAAGTTATTTATACCATCTGGAGTGCACTCTGTTGGAAGTCCTAAATAGCAGGACAAGACTTTTATAGATTTAATAAATAAGACATGCTTTCATCTTTATTTCTGAGATTAATGTAGTCTTATTATAGGTAACTGCTAATTTCTCAGTACTTTCTTTCTGTTGCAGGCACCCTTATGAAGCACCCAGCTAAATTCACAAAAGGATGCAAATCTATCTATATTCACCATAATTACATTTAAGTTTTTTGTGCTCATCTGCCAGGGCTCTGGTAGGCTCACTAGATCCATATGTGGTGGATGAAGAGGGTAGATTCAAAACCTATAATTTGAAATTAATTTACACAGTAAGTGTGTGAACCACTCAAAGGAAAAATACCAAGCAAGAAAAACCTTCAGTCCCCACCCTATCAGGCTCAGAGTTGTGTCAATGAAAGAAATAAAAGTATTCTTCACAAAAATTGTTCATGAAGTAGAAGTATTTGACAGTTTATGTAGGTTTAAATTTGTCCTCAGGATGGAATGGTATAACTCCTGGAGTCAGGCACTGAAGCATGTCCTGCTCTGTAGATACAGAACCAGGAGCAAAGAGAAATCTTCTGCACTGACAACTGAAGTTGAATGTGTCAAATGGAATGTAAAAATCATAATGCCAAAGAAAGAGTAGGCAAGACAGAGAATTACATGAGAAAAGGAGCATCAAGATGTAGGACTTACTGCATATGTGTTTTGATTCAAGGGTCACTCAAGGATGCTGTTTCTTATTGTTAATCTTAAAACTTTGCTTTGAACTAAAAACATGACAACAGGAGCATCAGAAGTTCAGGAAGATAATATTTCAGGAGGCTGACTATCATGTGTCATTCCCCAACTTGCAATGCTTTGTTTGTTTGTTTGGGGGGGTTGTTGTTTTGCTTTTTTGTTGTTGTTGTTGTGGTTGTTTGGTTGGTTTGGTTTTGTGGGGTTTTTTTACTGTTATTATTTTGTTTTCATTTTTTCTAATCAAGGCTTGAAAGAAACGTTGGCTGTCATAAACTGAGCCCCGGGGAAGTCTCATCCATATATTAATATGCACCCATTTAACAGAAGTATCATGTGGTGATAGCTCCGTATTTTCATCCTGAATTTTCACCAGTCTTGGCAGTTTAACCTTGCATGAATATTTTAAAATACATGTCGAATGTCTCCTTAGAAATTGCACTGGCCATGGCACAGGCTTCACTATTACAACTACTCTGCTGTAATCAGGAAATAGATATCAAAATCATAAGACAGGAACACCTGAGGTAGCATATTAAATATTTATTCAGAGCAACACATTATGTACAATTATTTAGACAGTGAGTTATTCTAATTAGATGTCCAGAATAACCAGCTTTTCAAAACTAAATATAAAGCACTTCATGTGACACAAAGAATATATTTATGAGGAAAACAAAGGGGTTTTTTTTGTTAGAGAAGTACTGTGAAAATTAAGTCTCCCCTGTTTCCATTGGTAAACAATCCAATTTAGCCAAGATCAAGGCAAAGCATCTTTCCAGTTTGGAGTAGTAAACCTTGTTCATATGCTATGGCATGTAACTTTTTTTCTGTTTAAGCACTATATAATTGATAAGTATTAGCCATCAGAGTTTCTATTATCTTCTTTTATCAAGTTACTTTACTTTGTAGATTTACAGAAAATTAGCTCAACCTCACATAATATTGCTCATGACAACAAATGCAGTCAGCATTTTTTTTCATATTCTCTAACTGAGGTTCTTAATACCTTCAGTAGATTTTCAATCTCTCTCTCTGTACCCACAGAATATAAAAAGAAAGTTTCAGGCAAATGTCAAATCCAGTGATGAAAAGTCTGTCAGTTATTTTTCAGGACATCTCTATATATTTGCTTCTCTGTGTAAGTTCCTTCTTCAAGTCTTTTGCTATATGTGCCTTTCTGAAATGTCAGTCTTTCTTGTCAAGCAAAAATTGGCATCTTTTCAGGTTCAGAATGTCCCTTGACATTCTAAATTCTGAATCAATATTTGTTAGTTCTCAATTTTACTACATTTTTCTAGCCAACAGCCACAAAGAGGAACTATTTTTCTCCATGTTTCTTTAGAAATTTTCAGGAAAAGGCATAAAATTTTGAAGTGCTCATCACAGTAGATATGTTCTAGGAGCATAAAGACCGTCATCCCTCAGCTCTTCCCATAGACACACAAACTAGAGTCTCAGATGTGGGTTGTATTCTGACAAGAAATCATATTTCAAAATGTTTTCTTTAATTGTACAAGCATATCACCAGTCACAGCAGAAGTGGGGACTTGCTAGATGCACTTCATTGAAGACTGAAATGGCAAAACCTTCAGGCTGCTGCTTTTGCTAAGGAACCAAGGGCAGACTTATTATGGTATGTGGGCCCAATATTGAGGATAATGTCTGGTGAGTTCACTTTGACTTGTGAAATCAGCTGCCTTACTTTTAAAGCTAGACTTGCAATTCACATGCACACATCTTAAGGTATTCTTACAATAATTACATTTCTTATTAAAAAGATAAAACAAAATAATGTTAAGCTATGGTTTCCTCCATCTTATTTTCTCCATTTCTGCAAAGAATGGTATTTTATCATCACATACTAGTTTACATATTTTTTAATATTCCATGATAATTTGCTTGTGCATGCATATGTTTGGCCAAATAAATAATCACAAAAATGATATGTACTTTTAAATGGGGAAAGGAAATAATATACAACATTAAAGAATTTTTATTTTATATAAATCAGGAAACTATATTTTTCTATTCCACTTCAAGGTCCCACCCTCTTTCCCAGAAGCATGACACCTTTTGCCAGCATCCAAAGGAGGAAAACTAATAAACTGGGGCAGAGACATTCTGTCATTCAACACTGTGTATCTGCATTAATCTGGTTTTAATTTGCTTATTGTTCATTCTGGGTACAGGGGACTAAATTTCAATTTTTCATCTAAGGAATCCCAAGTATGGTAAGAATGGAAAAAGTAACAGGAAACGTAGTTCATGGAAATTCGTAACTGGAAAATTCTTGTCATCTGCGAAAGTAAAATGGCATAGAACTAATATATAAATACATTGATTATTTTGTCCCTCATTTTCCTCCTCTGTACTTTTTTATCCTTAAATTAGAAACCAGATGCTAAAAATTTCATCTGAAACTTGAGGACTAGACTTTGCTGTGTTAGGAAGTTTCTGAATAAGACATCAAGTTTCTAGCCATCAGAGGATAATTTATTGATACTTGTCAAAAGGAAATATCAGTCTAACAGAAATCAAGACAAAAAGAATGCCTGATGAATTTCCTTTCAAGTGCCTTTTATAAAAGTCCTTGGTAATACATATTGATGAACTCCAAATTGTCTTGCCTGAAGGGAAAAGAAAGTAGACTGCTTTACACTGTCTTATAAATATTCATCAAAAGAACAAGACTCATGTTTCCAGGCGTGAGGTGAATGATTACGGTTGTATGATTGCCTTGGAATCTGGATAATTAGTAAAACAGCCTATGACAGTGGGAGAATTTTAAACTTGGTATCTCGCCATCAGTCCTTTTGGATTTAAAGACAGTGCAGGCTATTCTGAAAGGATGCAAATTTAGGACTTGATGGATAGCTATAATTAAGCTCTCCATTAGTTTCATTTACTGTTTGTTTGCCTGTTTGTTTAGCCAAAAATTAAAGGCAAAGTTGTGTAGCATGTCTTTATTCTGACCAAAATGAAATGACAGCATCTGCACTGTGAATGTCTTGCTGGAAGAAGTTAGTGGAAAGGACTCTTTAAATAAGATTGGGGAAAAAAAGAAAGAAAGAAAAAAAAAAAAAAAGAAAAAAAGAAGAAGAAGAAGAAAAAAAAAAGCTGGTGAAGGTGATTCCTCAGTAGGTCTTTTCCAGCAATCTGCAGACTAGCATCCTTCTTGCTTAGCTCAGCTCAATATTCATTATTTCGTAACATAACAGAAATTCAACAATTTACCTTTCATGCTTACTTAGTGAAGGTGATAAGGATATAAAATATAAGGGGAAGATTCACCACAATCTTGCTTGGGGAAAAAATGTACCTGTGCCCAGTGATCTGTGAATTTTCATTTGTTACTCAAACCATAGCTTCCTAATAACTCTCATAACAGGCAGCTAGCCTTCTACTAGCAAAGACCCCCAAAAATGCCATTGTCAGGAAACAATATCCTTTACAGTATTTAGCACTTAAACAGAATTAGCCAAGTATAATATCCTCTTTGAAGAGAAATAGTTGCTCAGTTTAAGTAACTGAAACTAATTATCTCTGTTGAATGAAGGATACATTCCATAAGTATTTGAGTGGTGTGCTGTTTCTCAGAAGCTGAGGAGGTCAATTAGATTGCATTTCTGGGTGGAGAGCTGTAGCAGAATCTTACAGGAGATTTATACTGATTTATAGCCATATCTAAATGGAAAGTTCTATGTAGTAAGGCAAAATGAGGTGGCAGTCAGCCCAGAGCAAAGAAACTCAGATTGTAAGTAGCATTTTTGAAGAAAAAAATTATCATGGAATAAATGGTGTAACTGCTTAAAGTACAAAAAAGACTTAATTACCCTGAAAATTTACTTGACCAGAAATGTTTAGATGGACTTAAGGGAATAATGTAAGGCTGAGTTGGGCTGAATACCTAGGTGATGGTGATGATAGTGGTATTACATTTGCACAGAGAGCAGGATGGTTTTGTATACATATTTTCCTTGTGGGGTAAACAACGAGCTACCTTTTATTTTGTCCTGTTCTATTCAATATGTCGTATGATTCACACTATTTGTCTCATGAAAAGATGTTTGATAACTGGGCCTACTTGAAAATTAAAGAATTGTTAACATTTAAATCTGCCATATAGAAGCTCAGGAATTCATCTGGCAATGAAACAAGCTTAGCTACTTTGCAAGTGTAGCAAAACATTGAAAGACTGAATTATTTTTCCCTTTCCTCCATATATCACTGCCGGAGATTTCTGTAAATGTTAAAATAGCATCTTTTTTGTATAAGCTCCACAATTCTCTGTGTGGGAACAGCTCACTATTTAAATAGTAAAGGCTGCAAGATGCACTGAGCAGATAAAAGAATAGCAGTAAAATATCTCTAAAACCTTGCATTACCTGTAGTGTTAAGATGAATCTCTGTAATGTCAGACACTGAATTATTGGTCTCTAAGAAAAGAGAGATAAGATATACAGTGACATTACAGATGGTGCAAATGACATTCAAAATCTACTTATTTATACATTAAATATGTGATGCCAGAGCATGCAAAATACAGCTATCAGAAGCAAATAGAGACACATATATCTGTAATTAATCAAATGGCTACTGTATCTTTAAATTAATTTTTAAAAAAGCAAGGTGCTGAACTGAAATAGTCTGACTGTCAAAAATTGTTCACCAAAACACTGAAGTATCTACTTCATTTGGTCTTTGCACAATTTCTTTCTAAGAACAGGTAGTCAAATTATGTTGGCTAACAACACCAGGCAACCATTTACTCTTAAGAGTACTTGTCACCACTCAGTCTTCTCTACTCTCTCTTCTACAGCTGATTATTTCCAGACAAGGGCTTGTGTTAAATAGTCAACAGTTGCTAACAGATTCCCTCAGGACACTTGGCTTCCACTGCCTGAAAAATAGTGATCTGGGGAGACAGCCACATTAGATTAAATGTCTTTGTCTGTTTTGAGTACTCTGTCGTTTGTTTTTAAAAGCTCAAATCAAATCTTTGTTGCCCTGCCATTCTACTATGTTCTAGTTCTTATCCATAACCATAATGAGGTAATTCCATTGCACTTTCCTTCCTATGGAAGAGCTTCAGTAGCTCTGCAATGTTCATGGACAGAGTGCAAGCAAAAGGGTAATGGTCAAGACCTGTTGTGGAGTGCCCCACTTTGAGCTGGGCACAGTTCAAATGCATATCTAGCACATGCTCAAGTAGACTTCTCAATCTCTTCATCCCTTTTTCCTGTTTAATTGGAAGAACAACTTCTCTGTCTAAGTAATCAAGGTCTTCTCCTCCTTTTGTATATAATTCCTATTGATTTTTTTTTTATTATGTGTATTATCACTTCTTCACAGTTGAGTCATAATGATTCTGTTGCCTTTTAGAGTCTCATTTTGGAGAATCCTGCCATCCAGCAGGTCCTCTGCGCTGAAAACTCTACACTACTGTTTTATAGTTGGTGTAATTTTTGTTTAGCTGTTGCCTGTCTTCAAAATCCCACCTCCTAGTTTCATATTGCATATATCCATGGCTTTCCCCAGTCCTTTTTAGTTATTGGATTTGGATTTGATGTCTGACAGACCAGTCCTTCATGTATTCAAAACGCAGCTAATCAAATTTACTATCAGGTACAATACTCCTTGTTACTTTCTCATCTTACTGCAGCAGTTCCAAGTTCAGAGCTGGTGAAAGCTCTGAATTTACTCAGGTACTGCTAGGTCACAGATTTCATTAGTCAGTTAGATCTGCCCCTTACAGTTCCCTTATGTGCTTTGTAGTATTTGATCATGTTTTGATGATACCACACTTATGACGATTTACTTAAAGGTGGAAGCATCAATAAAATTGCTGATTTCTACACCTGTGACTTTTCTCAGAATTAACTCAATTGTTTTCTGAATTTTATTCTTCAACCAGAGATACCTTTTCTGTTTCCCAGACCAATTCTTAATGCTTTGGAGAAAACATAGGAAGAAAGGTTGCATACTATAGATAACATTTCAGAAGGCAAAAAATTGTAAGTTACAGAATGGAATGTGTCATTAAAAAAATGGAAAGAAAAAGTCCTGTTGAAAAAGCTCAGTGGAAAAATGTATACTGATCTGGAATTTTTTTTCCTTCTATTTTTTATGCTAGGTCAGTGCTCAAATAATTACTAAAATAAGGCTTAAGAGTAATTGGCAGTATATTAAAAAACGAATTATCAAAAAAACTTAGTGAAAATATCATGTGCCAATTTTATCCAGTCCAAATTTCATTTTATAGGGAGAAGAATTTTAAATAAGAATGGTATTTCTAACTATACACTATAACCAAGCTAGATAAAATATAAAATATTCCAAAGGGAAAGGAATACCAGTAAACATTATGAGGTTAAAGAAATGGCAGTATATGTACACAGTTACAGATTTGCGGGGTTATACATTAAGAGGCCAAAGAGCTGTTTAAGCAAAGATTATTTATTCAGGGAGTGACCAAAGCAGGTAGATATAGTTATTTTAAAATAAATAAATATAAATACATATGTGTGTGGAGGGGAGAGTTGTACCTGCTTAGAACTAATTACCGGCATGGAAGGAGCCCAGAGTCTGTTGATTATCTGTGACATGTAATTTGTGACTTGGATGTCCTTTCCATCTCTTCCCAAACTCTCATTGCTCATTTAGATAATTGTAAACGTTTATAGTATTCTTCTGTATGTGTAGTTACTAACAAATTATTTTAAGTAATCCCTCCGTTGTAACACAGGCAACAAGAAAAAAAAGTAGTCCACATATCTGGATCTCTTTCACAGATAAAAGTATTTCATGAAAGAACAATGTGAGGTGTTGGTGACCCTTTAAATGGCATGCTTTAAAACTTCATTGGATATAAAAGAGATTTCTGAGGTCTGAGAAGTGACAAACGTAAGTCCATTATTAAAAAAAAGAGTCTTAAGAGATAAATCAAGAAGGTGTAGGCCACATAGTTTAACATAAGTACTAGGGAATAAAGTCGTGATAGAGGTCAGTAGCAGAACATCTTCTAAAGTAAAGTTCATTAATGGTGGCCAGAATGGCTTTAGTCAAGGAAGGTCTTGTTTAAAATAACCTGTTAGAATTCTTTGAAGATAATGCTGACACGACAGGTAAGTTAAATTTTTCAGTTATAATTCTCTTGGATTTTCAAGAAGTATTTGGCAAGGCTCCACTTCAGACATTACTAACTAGGTAGAGTCACAGATAAAACAAGGTGATAGATATGAAAATTGGATAGAGTAAGGGACAAAATTTAACGATGCATGGAAACATGTTAAATTGGAAAGGAATAATGAGAAGAGGACACAGTGGTCAATTTGAAGTCTGCACTTAATTATGCAGCACATATTACTGTAGAGAGGATATTGAAATCAAGTTCTCTAAGGGTCTTATCCAAAAACCATTGAAGTTAATGGCTTTGGATAAGAAATCAAGCCTAAACACCAGCCTGGTAATCTATAACCATCCTCACAGTTTGGAAAGATAAGGTCAGAGTCAGAAGATTTGCAGTTATTTAAATATCTGGACCAAGCAATAATGAGTAATTACAGTAAGTGACAAATAAACCCCCCAACTTTTGCAGACGTATTAGAATGCTATTGCAGTAGTGGTAATGTAATCACATTGTTGTTTATAAGAACTGACATATGTGCTACCACTGACAACAGTTAAATACCAATGTAATCTGGTCTGTGGTTCAAATTACTTACCAGTTCAGCATTTTTTTTATGTACTTCTGCCATCTCAAGTGAAAGCACTATTACATGGTTAGGTCAAGACTGTGTCTTGAGTACTAAAATGTTGAAAAAGATTCAGATATTGGTCAAGAAAAAAGAGTGATACAGAAAAAAATAAAGGTAATAATAGAGGATTTTTAAGTAACTGAAATGTTTCTCATAATTTTTAAGCTCATGTAACAACCATTAAGAATACTGTTATCCTAGTCGAAGAAGGTTTCTGTGGGCTAACAGCAGCACTACTGAAACTGAAATTATTTCCTCAGAAGAAAGTTGTCTGGATGGTGTAAAACTATGACGTAGCTCTTGCATCAGCAAGTAACTCAATTAAATAAAACTCATATAGACTCTAGACCCATTTCCATTAATTACCATGGTCAGAAACTGTCGGTGGTGCTGGTGCAATGAGTAACACAAACTATCTTGAAGACCAGTTAACTCCTTATCTCTGAAGATTTTTTTTAGAGGTTGCTTCTGCATTTGTTTTTCCTAAAATAAATAGTATGAATGGTTTTCTCTATGCTTTTCTCCATGGAAGGCACCCAGACATTGTTCTGAAGCAGCAGATGAGCAAAATGCATCAGGGTGTCTGCTTTCCCTAAGAATATCTTCCTCAAGTGTGAGCATCAAGAGTATTACAGTTGTAATGCTATGTTGATATTTGCTGAATTTAATTTCAACAGTCTCAAAAGCCTGGGGTTCATGAAGATAAATGGAAATGCACAATTTGGGTCTAATGTCAAAAGGGGTAAGACATAGTCCTGTATCTGTGAGAAGAACATGTACCAATCAAATAATTAGGAAAGTATCTGTATGAAAATGCAGAATCATTGCTTCACTCACAAAGAATTCAGCCCAGAATCACTAATGGGAGCATGTAGAAGAAATGTTGGTTCCAAATATTAATCACTAAAGAGCCATATATTCTAAACATATCTTACTTCCTGTCCAACACTGAGTCTGAACTGGGAAATGTGCACATTTCTTGCTGAAAAAGCTAATTTTTGCTCATTCACAGAGCACTGCTCTAAGATCCACTGCTACTAAGGATAAATGACAAATAGCAAGGTACATCAAAAAGTAGCAGTCTGGGTCCTTGGCTGTATGCTACCTAAGTTCAGCGGGTGACTGGAACACATTCTTCCTCAAATTCCCGACCTGCTCTTGTTGGGGAGGGATAGCAATCAAGTTAAGACTATGGTATTCCTTTAAAGAGCCTAGAAAAGTGCATTTCTCTTGAATACAGAAAACACACCAATTAAGCACTCTCAGTGTAGGGCAATCTATGACATGTTAAGGTGTTGTATTAAGGATCAGATTTGCTTATAGCTTCTTATAGTTGGATGCATAGATAATGGATTTCTGTTGCAGCATTGCTTTTGCCTTCTTGTATGACTGGAAGCAGACATACTCTGGTGCTGTTGGACAGTGTTTGTGTGTTTCTCCCACTCCTTTTAAATGAAGCCATCTTTATCTGTTACTCTGACTATGATTCAAGTATTGGTTCCACAGGTAATTTAATTGGTGCTAGGAGCTGCTGAGGGTGAGGCTAAAAATGATGGATTAATTGTTGCTGTTTATACTAATTGCCTTCTGGGTGACGTATGTCATCTTCAATGTCATAGCAATAAATATAAATCTATACAAAACGGGGATACTAAATTTGAATATGAGCTCAGTTGAGAACTGGTTTCAGACTGAATACAGACTTACACTTATGAAGTGACTATTGATATAAATTTCAGTTTGACAATAGATGTCTTAGTAAATTTCTTTGATTCCTTATTTTGCTGGAAGGTTTCTTTCTCCTGAGCAGGCAGACTATACACAGGCCTTGATATGACACATTCCTTGCATTCAGTTTTCTTAGAGTTAGGACAGGACTTAAATTGGCTGGTGAGATTTTAAGAAACTGGAGCACTAAATAAATACATCAATCAAGAAGGAGTTTCTACAGCCACTGAGGTGATTTGATAAACTCCCTACTGACATACAAAGGAGATGCAGCTTTTCTCCAGGTTCTCTTTTCTTACAGAACTGTTCTGAGAAGGAGCTGTTATGTTGAATAGCTTTCAGAAATCTGTGTCCTTAACTTGAGGAGTGTTTGTTCCCTGTTTAACATGACAGAACAGATTTCAGACAATTAAGCAACTAGTTTTCAGTTATGTTAGACCTCTAAACAGATTAGAAGAGGGGCCTGTATCATAGAACTAGCCAGTACCATAAATTACATAAATCAAATAATACACTTTGTTTATAAAGGCTAAATCAAAAGTGAGAAGGAGAGATGGAGAGGCTCAATGAGCAGGCACAAATTAATAAATAAATAGAAAGAAAGAAGAAAGAGAATGAGAGAGAGAGAGAGAGAGAGAGAGAGAGAAGGACAAAAAAAAAAAAAAAAGAGAACAATGAACGAAAAACTAAATAGAAAAGTAAAGTACAGAAGAAAGAGACCTGTAGAGGTGTTGCCTCAGAATCATGGGCAGTAAAGAGACCTTAATGGTGACTGGCGTCATCTGTGTCTGGAACGATTGTAGGGCTTCCCACATAGAGGTGAAACTCTAAAAGAAATTTACTTCATTCAAGCTAGGCCAGAAGTAGAGGCAAAGTGGAAAATCAGTCACTGAGGAATAACTTAGTTTCTTCCTTTCAGGTTTTGTTTCAAAAACCAAAATACTCAACTGTAAGTAATAGTTAAATAAAGTCAATAAAATAGCTTTTATGTGTATGATGAAATATTCTATAGCTTCACAGTCTAATAAACTTGTTACAATCATTTGAAGCAGGTATTATGGTTTAGTAAATCAAAAGTTGAAAAAACATTTCTTTGCATATTACAAAGAATGAGGAACTCAGGTGTTTGTTCAGATCACTCCAATTGGTTTTAGTCATCATGTATAGTCTGTAGAAATAAAAGAAATAATACATTTCACATACGTACATGTGAAATGTACGTATCAGGAAGACGGTCTTCAGAGTAGTATATATAATTTTTTTTTGTAATGTTTTTGAAAGTGAGAATAGGTGTCTGCCTTTCCTCCAGGGGAAAAAAGGAGAAAAATAAGATTATCCCTAAGGACTAAATCAACTTTTTCTTTTAAAATCAAATGAAAACAATCCACTACTGCTATATGCATAAATAAATATATTAGAAAAATACACTGAATAAAAAATAATAAAAAGACTGCACTTCAGTAATTTAATTTTGACTTTTTAAAAATACACCATGAATTCAAAATTATTGCAAATGTCATACAGAAATGTCTTAAGAAACCCTATGCTGCATGCAATATACATGATGAAAAATAAAAATCCATTTTCCCCTACATATGCTATTACAGACATACCCCTGCCTTCTAAGGAAAATAATTGTATTCCCACATAATGAATGGAAATATGATATTATTGCCTCTTGAGCCCTCCACTCTTTTCCCTTCACTGGGAAACATGGCCTCAAGATTTTAGCAGACATTAAAACACCTAGGTATTATAATAGTCATTAGTTTAATTTTTATCATTATCTTTGAGAAAAATAAGTAAAACTACTCTGACTGATTCTTCCATTCTGCCTTCAAACTAGACGCTACACCCATCTAAGGTAAGTCCTCTGTGGCACATGGGTGGGCATCCAATGTGATACTTTGCCCATCCTTTTGGTGGAATCTAACTGCTCTGTTAAAATATACATTACTAATTCCTGCTGCCAATACTTTCTTACTCATTTGCCTGTATAGACAAGAAAGATCACAGTGAATTTTGATTGCTTTACATGGCTGTCACCTGGCTACTTAACCATCAATCATTACTTCCTCATGGGTCTTTAGATTTTGTTGCATATTTCCCATGGATGCATTCATATAGAAGTAAAAATAGTTTTGATTTTAGGTCGAGAGGCAAACCATATAATTCCCACCTCCTACCTCAATAAATCTGCAAAGAAGACTTGAGAAAAAAAAAATTACTATAAAATACAAGAATTCATGGCTCACACTATGTGGATTTTTATTGGTTTTGAATCTTTAAAATTAGGAAGTTATCATTACTCAATTTAACAAAGACAGATTACCAATAAAGACTCTTACGCCAGAATATGCATGTTTTCAATTTCAAGGCTATAGTATGATGCACACCCACTATTACAAGACAAAAATATAAGAATACAGAAATGTTTAAGAAAAGCAGACACATCAAAGCTGGTCAGAGTTTAAGGCTAATTATAAAATGGAAAGAGTGTTTGCAAGACACAAAGCTTACATATATCTGACCTTGTTATTTTTTTAAAAAACAATGATAGATGAAAAACTTCAGTAATCCTACAAATGCTACAGATTCATTTTTTATGGACTGCCAAAAGGTGCTTGATATTCATCCATAGTAGTACAAACAAAGCCATTTTATTCCACACAACTTTTATGAAGTTTTGAAAGAGAAATTCAGAAACTACTCATCATCAGTTACATATTTGTTAGCAAAAAGACATTTTATATAGCTAGATAAAGTATTTATTGGAGAAAATTATCATCCCTCATTTTTTTTCTATGTTACAAAGTTCACCAAACATGCAAAATCCAAGCCAAAACTAATATGCATATCTGTACAATTTACTGCCTGTTCTTGGATGCTTTCAATTTTGGTTTTGTATAGAAAAAAAAAAAGACATAATTTCTCATTCCGTGTGATATGAAAGGAGGAGGAGGTCATAGAACCATTAAACAGCTGGGGTTAAAAGAGACCTTAAAGATCATCCAGTTCCACCTAGTCCACCTTAGTCACAACTAAGGCATGATTAAGAACTTTCTCTGAATTTGGTAAATACAGAAATATTTTTCTCTCATTTTTTTCAGAAGCTTTGATAAAATGACTTTTATAAGAGTGTCCCAAAACAATATCCCCCACTCATTTTTTAAGCAATCCAGCAAGTGGGCTTATTTAAATAATTTTATGTTTATTATTTATATTTTTATTGTTTTCAATCAAATGATTACAAGGTTTTAGACACTGGACACCTGGAATGCAAATGATTGGTACTAAGTATTTAGAATTTGCTGGTTTGTTTCTGTCACCACATTTGCATGCCTGTTTTTAGGTGGTCTCTTTGGACTACTGGAAAACTGCTCTTTACATGACAAGATGATGTCTGAAGAGGAAATGACAGAAATTTGTAATGAATCGCTAGGAAAAAATGCAAATTAATCTACATTGTGAAATAGAGGACATTATTAAAAAGCTGTGCCCTCTACATTATTTTGTATTTTTTCTGTAATGTTTTTCTCAGTTAGCACTTTAATTCCTTTCCTTCTGTGTTCAGAGCCACATCTAAACCTCACTGCTTGGTCTAATGATGTGATCTGATGCAATTAATGATATTTCTTTAATGCTCTGGTCCTTTTTTAATTTAAGGTTATTGGGTGAGATCAATGTTAGCTGGCTCTCATATAAATCAGTATGCTCTGGTTTATAGACAATAACTAGGATAAATAAAAGCAATACAGAATTATGTTTTGACAAATTACTGTGCCTTTTCAAAGAAGGCAGACAAATTTTGTAGCAAATTATACAGATCAACAGTTTCACATTTTAAGAGCAGAATTTATGTAGAATTGGATGTAAATTTGATGAAATTATAGGTAGTAGGAATAACATTTTTATGTAGATGAATCCTTAAAATATAAATTAAATACAAAATCAATAGTATTGCTGCTTCATTAGTCTTGCTTCCTTCCTGAGTTTCAGTAGCCATTAGTTACTACATAATTGTACATTCTGGAAGTCAGACTCAAAGTTGTTTTTTGTCCATATTCCCCCTAAAAATATGTTATAAAAGGTAAAGAGTAGGCAGAACTGACTGATATCCCTGTCTTTCAGCATTCCTAAGTGACATGTTCTGTGGCACACCTGAATTCGACCTCTTCTTCAGTATCAATAATAGGAGATGGAGCACAATTTTCCTCATGATACCCTGTTAGTGACAGGAGAACATACTGACCTAGTAAAATGTAGGCTTGTGTCTATCCTACCTCTTGTCCACTTCAAAACTGTCACTCTGGGCCCACCCACAATATTTTTCTGACAGAAGAGAAGAAAGAAACAATTCTTGCCTTTTTTTTGGAAAACCTTAACTGAGGTCACACAAGGTTACATGGGTACACATCCTAGTTCAATACAACAGCTCCAAGTATAGCTCAACCACTCTGCCTGTCAGAATTAATGTTCTAAACTGATATCTGCTGCTGTCTCATCTGGTACAATCAGAAGATGTTATTCTCCTCTCGTAAATGTTATTCCACGCCATTCAGGCAAAAATGTTTATTAAACCTCTGGCGAAGCGCATATGTTGCTACTAGATAATAACAGTCATCTAATTTGTGTAATGAACCTTTCATATGTGCAAGGAACATTCTTTTTGCAGTGTGACTTGCATATTTTTTGTGATTTCTTCTTCCCAAATACCTCTTTCTGTAGGTGAGTTACTTGCCTCATACAAAGAAACCACTTTATGATAAACTCCCTGTTGAAAACAAACTTATGTCATCTCTGTCATAATGTGATACAAAACACCAGTACAGGTGTTTTGCCACTTTTCAGTTTGTATGGACAGACACATGTATTAAAAATTACAGCTGAGAAATTATTCAGATGCCTGCATGGCAGAGTAACAGAATTTAGGAAGTAAGAGCTGGGAGCATTTCTGCAGCCCAAGAGCCAGCTCGTGCTTGAGGCATAAGCTGCTTCTATTTTGATCAGATTCACTTATTACTAGGATTCTTACATGATGCATAACACAGTTCAAATTTTCCAGAATTGAATTCCAGTCCAAAACTTTGTGATGTTTGCAGTTTTCTCTTAAAATGTGCATGGATGCACCATGAAAATGCAGAATGCATTAGCACCATCCTGTTTCTGGACTGTGCTTCATTTCCTTATGTAGACATTCATTTTAATGGTTAAATTCTAGGGAAGAGCAGAATTTAATGCTCTTCTTTCCAGTGGTGTTGCATGGTACATCTCTGTCCCTCAGTACCATGCACTAATAGATGCTTTCAATGGCCATGCCAAAGACCATGCAAAAAAACTGAAGCAGAATGACAGCTTGAACCTTGAGTTCCCACAACCAAAGCATTGATCCCACTTGCCAGGTCTTCCTGATTTCAAAAGACCTATCTGGCCTTTAAAATTTGATGATCCTCTAAAAATATAGTGCAGATTCTGACCTGAAGTGGGCACACATTATATAAGAGAATGAGAAAAATAATGCCCAGTATTTATCTACTATGAAGATCAGGGAGCAGTAGAAAAAAAAAACAATTTTAATTATACTCTTAAGTCAAGCAAAAAGGAACCAAAAATTCAGAAATCTATATACATAAGATGCAGAAAATCTGCTGCTCTCTGCATCCCAGATGTGACCGAATACATATAACAAATATAATCCGCGGTTGGTGTGGTGGGAATGGCTGCTATATTGACACAGGTTCTCTGCCTGTGAGAACAGAATATATTACAGAATTTGTGCTGTACATATAGCTGCTTGGAGACATATTATTTAATTCAGCAATGATGTGGGGTTAGACTTTGCATGATAAATGCTATGGCAACAAAGTTGTGTTATGTGGAATATCTTTGTAGATTAAAGAGCTTTGATTCATGTGTTGCAGCTCATACAAACGGGTGGTAACAAGCAAACATATAATCAACATTTTGTGTATACGTCACATTCCTGGTAAACTCCCACCATCATTTGTATTCATTGCCACACCATACTCAAAACACATGCATAAACACGCACAAATATAAACCACCTGCAAGCATATGTAAGAATATTTAGAGAAGCAAAGTTGTTTTTTTTTTCTTTACTATTCATTTCAAAGACTAACTTCTATTATTGTGACATATGCAAGTACAAAGTTTAGGACCATGGAATGCTGCATTTAAAGGAAAAATTGAATGTGAGTCTCCCTGTAAATCATTCCAGATTAAACATTTCCGTTCCTGCATTCAGTATATGCTTAGTCTGTTAAACTACTTCACTAATCTAATTACAAACTGCTCTTTAAAATAGCTTTTGTAAAGAGTGAAAAATAATTGTTATGGCTGGAGGTGACTGTCATACCTGACTTACTAAGATTAAACACTGATTTTTATAATAAAAAATTAGCAAATTTGTTTAAAATCCAAATGTGCTAAATAAGATCTCACACCAGCAATGGTCCACAATTTTCATTTCTTGTCCCATAAAGTCACTCCAAAGCAAGAGAAGAGAGTATATGCCCCCTTCTACAGAAACCACTTTTATGGGGGGGAGAGTGTAGAGGAAAGAAAATTAATAAATTAATACATAAAATTTTGATAGCAGAATCACCTGTTCTACCTAATTTTTCTTCCATTTTTTGGATCATATGTATGTATGTCTGAAGGTGTAAGAAAATGATCAGACAAATAAATTTCACTGTACAACCTTGATGCCTTTCAGGAGTCAGAGTGCCTTTCTACATGGGTGCCTCACTGTCCCTCCTTAAAAAGGTGAATCTGCAGTCCAAAGAGATGAACTAGAGAGGTGGAAGCCTGGAGGGGAATGTTCATGTGCATCTGTGGGAGCACTCAGAGGAACTGCTTCAGGGTCCAGAGGGGTTTTCCAAAGGATTTTTCTGCCAAAATGAAGAATGTAAACCTAGGAGCAGTGACTACTTGGGTATCCTTGTGTGTGAAGTTTAGCACCAAAAGTGAACAAAGGATGGATCCAATCCCACATCAGCAACAAGTTGGGAGGAAAGGCATGGCTGCTGCAGGGCTCAGATTCAGAAATGATGCTGTGGAATCTTGGTACTCAATGCTGCAATCAGGTGCCTTCATTGGTCTTGGAACTCATAATCCTGACTTAGACCCCTGAAGTTCCCTCAGTATTAAATGGAGGAGAGCCAAACTCCTCTGGTGGGATTTACAGCAGACAGCACACACCCAGCTGGAACACCTAAATGAGGCAAGAAGGAATGACAGTGAAGAGTATTGTTGGACCACAGTTTTAGTCACTTTGTTTCAGTATACATCTGTGCTGTTGCCAACAGAAGTAATCCACCTTTTTTTCCTCATGCCCTTCTTGGGTTGCTCAATCCTTTTTCTTTGTGGAAGGACAAGTAAGTGTAAAACCAGAGGAAGGAACTGATCCAGATGGAAATATTTTTTGGTGTGTATGTTGAATCCATCACCACGAGTCATGGCTCCACTTGAGGTAGTGAGTATCTGGGGACACTGATGATGAAAGCAAGGCTACTCCCATCTGTCCAGTGGTCATTAGAAATTTTCTAAATAGCCTTATAACCTTCAACACTCAACTTAGCAAAGAAATAAACTAATAATTCAGGATGAAATTCACCTTACCTAACTTTATCCAACTGAAAGTAAGACAGCTGGTCCAAGCTAATCACCTATGTTAATTATCCTCACCTTAGAGTCACTGGAGGAAAAATACCTTGCAGATGGTGTTTCATTCTTTTTCTCCTATATTTCAGGGTGCGATGAAGTGACAGTTGGAGGTGCATAGTTCTAGGGATTATTTAACTCATGTTAAAGCAATACTAAAAGTTTAGGTGTGACTACAGCGTCTATGTTCACAATACACATGCATTCAGCCATTCTAAGAACAATTTAAGTAGCAGGAGAAAAAGGTGACTTTATCATTTAAATACAAATTGGCTCAGGTGAAATAACACAGCCACTTCTGAAATACTGCAGCATTTCTCTTGGTATTCGAGCCAGCTGTAGCAAAGCTACCACAGGTGTGCAATATAGATATTTTCTGAGAATATGTCTGTACTGCACATAAGCAAGATCCAGACATCTGAAATAGCTCTATATAGTCGAAGAAAGTCCAAGAAAGGAGAGTTAGATTTGAGATATTGCCCATACTACTGAAGGAAGTATGACACACAAGCTTGCAGATGCCAGGGATTTAAAAGCTATTTGCTGGCCTAGCTTCACAAATCGTGCCCTTAATTATAAGACTTCGTGCAACACTTTCAGGTATGAAACAGATAATCCTTTGAGAGGTGCAATCTGTTCAAGAGAATTCTCTATAAACTGCCTACTCAGTGAGCTGGAAGATGGCAAAATGCTACTGCAAACAAATGAACAACAAATATAAGCAGAAAAACATTTATTCTGTTGCTTCAGCAAAGTGTTTACCCAGTTAATTGTTTAGACTTTCAATATATGCAAAATACTTTTTGGTAAGTGTATAACTTCTCC
Organism: Phaethornis superciliosus; assembly: GCA_023637945.1. Lineage (NCBI taxonomy): Eukaryota > Metazoa > Chordata > Aves > Apodiformes > Trochilidae > Phaethornis > Phaethornis superciliosus. The sequence goes on along the minus strand of JAJQWJ010000003.1, from coordinate 77,148,436 downwards.
ATAAAATAGAAGGATAAATCTCAACTGGAACTATGATTGGGTCTCACGTTGTGGAAATTCCATGAGATAACAAAAGCTGTGGAAAAAATCAATTTGTTGTGGCTTCTACAGCTTCATGCAAGTTTTCCTCTTTTTGCTTCATTTAAACTGCCTTCAAACTGAAATAGGGGAGCCAGTTCACTACAAGTGGTCAACGTCTTTTCTGCTTGTTTATGTTATTTACCACAGGAATACAATAAGGGTTCACGACCTACCTGACATAAATCTAGCTTACTAAAATGTTACATGTGTTTTCAACTAGGAAAGTTTCTGTTCAAGCTAATAATAGGTTTCTTCATCTGAAATAAAGATGTGGACTGGAACAAATTGGCTATCTGAGTAAAATACTCTACTTTCTCCTATGCACTATGGTTAGTTCAAAAGCAAATTAAAAAAACAGTGCTAATACTGAGTGCATGAGAACACTTTTGATTTTACTTTTAGATCAAGGAGTATCTGTCCACTTGCATATCCTGACAAAGACCTTGAAGTCTCTTCATGCTTATTTGGAATCCTTTGAACTCCCTGTAAACCTGTTCTTAGGCTGATGTCACCAGCTTAGGAAGAAAAACAGCAGTGAAGCAAGAGGCTTATGTGAGGGGATGATTTGTTACATGACCCTCTATTTGCAAGCCTAGGTTTGAAAGAGACAGCAAGTTTATATTACTATTTAAGATATCTTAAGATTGTTATAGTTGAATCTTTGGCTACTTCCTTCTCAGTGCCAGGTACTTTAATTTTCAAGTTTCTTTATATGAGACATTAATAATAGACTGTTAAATTAAACATATAATCAATGCATTCTACTCATTATACATCCATACATATTTACGTTTGGTAATTAAAATCTGCTGCATATTTGTTAATTTATTTTTTTAAGGAAACAATATTGCCTCATAAAAATTCATGTTAACTTTCAATGACTTTATGAAAGAAATTTGGCATACAACTTTGATGCAGCTTTATTGAGCACTGTCATACTTGGATTACCTTTTTAGTCTAATTTTGAAGGCATTAGTATCCCTTGGTAATGGAACTAATGTGTTTTGCTGTTGAAAAAGATTTGGGGTTACTGTGAGAAACTAATTGTCTCTGCTTGAAATTTTAGTCTCTGATACATTGATAAATAAGGGAGGCAAATAGCTCCTGGCATCCACTATTTATGCTAAATGAGAATTAGAATGAATTATGAATTATGAAAGAAGAAAAAAACCCCATAAAATAAACAAAAGAAAAAAATCTCTTGCCTTTGTAGTTTAATCAAAGCATTTAATCAAATTTTTGCTGCTGAGAACACACTGAAAGAAGTCTTTTACAAAGCTAAACAGGAGATGAGTATGCAGAGAAGCTAGATTTAAAATATTTATAGTGATTTTGAACTTATTTCCTTATTGTGAATTTTTACCTTCAGTAAACCTGGAGACACAAAATTTTGTTCAGCCTAGGGGTCCAAGAATAAATACGCATCTCAGACATTGCTTAGAAATCAAAGGAGAAGGGAACTCATTGCCAGATGACATGATGGGGAATAACGTTCACATCCAAAGAAATCATGTTACTTCTTGACCCCTTGTAGAGTGATCCCAAAAGCTTGAATTTATGAAGTATTTCCCAATTAACTTGAAAAAAAAGACAACAAGCAAGCAAGAACACCAGACGTACCGAATTCTATCACTGAAACAACACAGATTTTTTTTCTGCCAGTCCTTTCAGCCCAAATCACACTTACTATTTTGCATCAAGCAGCCTCTCCCTACTTGGATCTTACTTTCTTCTATTGTTCCCATAAGCCACTTATTCCAAAATTTTCCAGGTGAGTATCTAAATGAAGACTCTTGGAGCTACAAGGAAGGCAGGAGCAATCAAAGATCACCTTCTTCAACTCAGCCAGATAAACCATGATTTGCATCTGTGAATGACTCTATTTTATAACACGTGAGACATAATTTATCTAGCAACAAAATTAGTTCTATTAGGATGGTTATTTTTCTAAAGTTCTTTCTGGTGATGCTGTAGGATACAATTAGAAAATATATTTCTTAAAGGAAGATTTTCTATACATACTGTTACACTCACAGACTATAATTCTATCTTTAAGCCTGGTGGTTTAAACAGTTTTCTATTGTTTAAATCTTTATACCATAATGCTATTTGCCTGTTGCTATAAATTCTATCTAATTATTGATGCCAAAAAAAGCCCTGATAACTGCTAGCCCACCATAATGCAATCCTTTCAACTCCAAATAGTGTCAAGGAGGTAACACGCTACTGTGAAAATCTTCCTTTAATCCTTTCTTCTTTTAGAATACAGAGTCATAAAGATTTATCACAGTTCCATAGATTTCAAAAGAAGACCATGGCTTTGTGATGTCATTCCATAGGACCATAAAGACCCTACCTTGCCAGAGTTATATTGTACTTCTAAAGTGGAATCAGGAAATTGACTTGCAGTAAAATTTATCTTGCTACCCAATTACCGTATCAGGCTAGCAAAATCGTCGTCCTACTGGTTTTTTGTTTGGGTTTTTTTTTTCCCATTTCAGATTTTTAAGCAATGTATTATTTTCAATAACGTATTTCACAGTTTTGTTTTCATGCATCTAAGGCATATTTTTTCCCTTGATTTCCATTCTATGTCTATATTTCCTTACAAAATATCTTTGCATCCAGTTGTAACTGTTCAATTAACTCTTTCTTTTCTACTTCAAGAACAGTATCATTTGATAAAAACAAGTCCCTAATGCTTTATCATGCTAATGTTAATTTATCTGAACAACACTTCTGTCACTTTTATTTCTGACCATTACCACGGTTTTTGATTGTTTCTCTGTTACATGGATATGGAGCAGTAAAGAAAAATCCAGGTAGTCTCTTTGTGCTCATCACATACCAACATGCTTTCAAAGGGCTTTGCTATCTCTGAATCAATAATTGCTGTTTTGCATTTCTAAATGTTTTACATATATTGTCTCTAACAAAACGAGACCTCTTCAAAAACAGAAACAGGTAACTAAATAAAAATAACACATATCAATATTAAATTGCATGCCAAACATACTTTTAAAATTGACTGAAAGAAAAGAAATCAAGTGTCTGCACCTGAGTAGAACTGCTCACTTAAATAAGCTTAGGTGAGATGTAAGTTCCTTTCAAAGATGCGTTATTTGCCTTGGATGGCTAAGCTCAGATAATGTCAGGTAACACGAAGGTTGTTGCTCTTTGGAATTCCCTATGTGATCCATGAAACAACAGTCATCCCTGTAAGAACAACAGCAGAATTATCTGGCTCTGCTCCTGATATAAATAAATTTATTGCTGTTGAGACAAAGCTTACAGAAATATTACTCCAATACCTTCGAGCTGCAGATTTCTTTTAAAAAAAAAAAAAAAAAAAAAAGACCAACAAAACCCTCAAAAAAACCAAAAATCAACCCACAGACAACAAAACCAGGTAGTGTCTCATTTTCTTCTCAGCCTGGGAATTTTCTCCCTCTCTCTGTCTCTCCCTCTTCTCTCCCTCTCTGCAAGATTGCCTTGCTCATACAGTTCCGATGCAGTGGAGCATGGCGTCATGAGATGCTTATTCCTGAATTTAAATGGAGTGTAACGGTAGCGATCCTCCGCAAAAATAAGATCAAGGTCTTGGGCCACCTTCGATGTCATCAGAAGGTGAATTAAGAGCGTTTGGAAATTCCATGGCCAGCTTCGGTACCGATCTTCCCAGTTGCAGCTGTTGTGACCAGCTGGGCACCGCGCAGTGCTCCACAGAAGCACATACACATAGACGTACATATAGATACAGACGCACGTACAACTTCCTTGCATGCTGAAGCAAACTCCTCCCACGCTCTGTTCCTAGCACACATCTAAATGGCTGTTTTATACATATTAACCCTGTGAAACGCTGTAGGACTTGGCTATTCACTTCCCAGATAATAAACTATCCGTTTGCAAGCCTGTCACACAGTTCACAGATCAAAGAATCAAGGTGTCATCAGCCTTCTTTAGTATAGATATCACTGGTTCTTTACTGCCTAGTTATGCTTGCGTAGCCCTTAGACATTTTTGTCTTGAGGTTACTTACCCTATTCAAGTACTCTATTTTCCTTTTCACTGCATCTGTGCCACAGTCTTGCTGGCTGAAAAAATATCACACAAAAAATGCAACAGCACCCTACTCCCCACCCATTATTTAATTCACTTTTCTCCTGCATGTCTGCCTTTGGTTTAACAGGAAAACTGAAAATGTTCAAAGGGACTTTAAAAAAAAAAAGAAATGGAAAAAACAAGCATAATTGTAAATTTCAGTTTAAAATTTCCTAAGAGGATCTTTATTAGAAAAAGAGCTTTAGAGAGGCTTATTTTCTTTTTTTGTATGTTCAATAGTTCTTATTATATATAATCTGGATTCCCTGTCTCTCAGGGAAAAAAAAAAAAACCAAAAAAAGGGAGGCAAAGGGATATAGGGAGACAGGGAGCCTGGTTGAGTGTAATGTTTATACCTCTTTAGTAGAACAACAAAGTGAGCAGTTTTCTCTGTCTACTGTCTAGAAATGGTCTCCGTCCCTTACTTAAAAAGGAAGCATGATGAACAAGTTCTTCTGTGACTCTTTCTGCCAAGAAAGTGCCTATGCCAGTAATTTAAAAGTAATGGGCTACAGCTGTGATCTCCAACTCTTAGACTGTTTTGGTATTTCAGTAATTACAACACTTTCATTAACATTTAAAGGGAATAGGCAGCTCAATATTAGTAAGAGACTATTTTGTACAGCGTGGATCCATTTTACATTTGCATTTGACATTTGATAATCTCTACACATAAGCTTTGAGCCATAGAAATGAGATGTCACACAAAGGAAAAATTAACCCAGATGTAACTTCGCAGTAAATCTGTGAAATTGTAGAATAAATGTCCAAGACTGGCAGAGGTATGAAAAGCAATTCTTTCTCAGTCTTATATTTACCTGAAACATGAAATATTATTTTTGTGTCTTGATTTTGTACTTGTGATATCTGGATATTTAAAAGAAATATAAGTGGGAAGCTGGATGACTAGTATAATAATCAACAGGTCAGATACATGAACCTTTCTGTCATATACATTGTCTGTATATGTTTAATAAAACCAGAAAAGTTTCTGAGATGCCAACTTTTAATTTTTTAGCAGTCTTCATTTTAGACTGTCATTCCCTTAGCAACTGAATTCTCTATGAAGAAAGCTCCAAGGCTGCTCCTTTCAGTGCAGCTTTACACTTAAAAGGGCTTATAAGAAAGATGGGCACAAACATTTTGTTAGGGTCTGTTGAGACAAGCCAAGGGGTAATGTTTTTAAATTAAAAGAGAGTAGATTCTAGATATAAGGAAGAAATATTTAATAATGAGGGTGCTTAAACACTGGAACAGGTTGCCCAGAGAGCTGGTAGATGCCCCATCCCTGGAAACATTCAAGATCAAGTTGGATGGGTCTCTGAGCAAACTGATCTAATTGAAGATGTTCCTGATCATTGCAAGGAAGCTGGACTGGAAGATACCTTCAAACCCAAGCCATTCTGTGATTTTACAATTTTATGGTACTACCTTGCACAGCTAAGGCAATTAACTAGACTCAATAAAGAAACATCATTGGCAGAAGAAGCATAGTAGGAGAAGAAGGTAAAAAGTAAATAGTAAATAAAATGCACTGTGGACAGGTGTAAGCTGATGTACAAAGGAATAAATAGTCTTAAATTCTGAATACCAAATGAATTATGAACTTGGCTGTTCTATAAAAATGCTAGCTCAATGTTTAACAGCAGTGAAAAAAACTAAATTAAATGTTAGGGACTAGTGGAAAAGGATTAATAAACAAAGCATAATATATGACTGTAAAATTGCACAAAAACATAGTCCTCCCATGTCCTGGTCACCCATCACTGAGGAATATGGCAGAAATAGAGATCAATGAAACATGACCAAAACCATCAAATGCATAGAGTGATTTCTTTATGAAGGAGGATCACATATACATGGGCTCCTCATCCCAGGGAGTTAGAACTTTTTACAGAGGAATGATATAATAGAGCTCTTTAATGTCATAACAAACAAAGTAGGTTTATCAGGCCTAAAATAAACAAGATGTGATTCTTACTTATTCATACACAATGTAGCTCAATTTTAAATTTTTTTGCCAATAGGATATGTGAGTGCCAAAACCATACATTTTTTCAAAACCAAGATAATCAGGAAAGAAATTCATATTCTCCCAAGCAGAGGAACACTTTCTCTCTAGATGAGGAAATTCCTGAGAAGTGAATTTGTTGGAGGATGGTAGAATATTCAGGGGTGTGTTTACTATAATCTCTGTAATGTTCATGTAGAGTTTCCTAAGCATCTAGTATTGACTACTGTCAGAAATAACACAGATACTGTGAAGGGGGTTGTTTGGCCTGACTAATCTTCTGTTCTTTTGAAACAGTCTTGTCATTTCCCAAAGAAACAAGAAAATGTATTGTGACTTTACTGGTAAGGCAAACGGAGTTTTCTGTTCCTTCCTGACTTCTTTTACACCAAGAAAAATACCACACACAAACACTCCAGGATGTGTCAAAGACAAAACTAGTTAATTAGTATTGTCTTCTAAGGAATCATCTTAGAAATTCAATTATGCTGTCTCACTGAAGCCTGGTGAAAAAGTCAAGGCACTAGCACCAACCTGGTAATAGTTAGGCAAGAATAGTTTGGAACAGTGCCATTTCTCACCAGATTTAGTCCTTAATGTTTCAATATTATTTGAAAAATTCAAAACTGAAATCCATCTGATAGTTTGGTTCTAATAAGAGCTTGAATCATATAACGTTATTCAGAAAACTGGTAGGAATACTAAGAAGTAAAGCATGGCCCACTGTCGCATCTCCTGTGCTTCATCCATTTCAAAAAATGAATAGTTCCTGCAGGAGCTATAGCTAGTCATGGTCTGGCAAGATTCTTGCAATCAGTGTGCTCTGCAAAGTCTGAGTAACTGATGGTCTCACTTTTTAGCTAAAAAAAAATGATTTCTAAATTAAGAAATCCCTTTTTGTGACTGTCCTTTGACAATAACAACATTTTATATTATCACAGTCAGCCAAAGAAAAAAACAGTTTAGTCTGTATTATAGACAACAAAAATTCTGTAAAAAAAAAAAGAAAAAATCTGTAAGTCCTTTTTCATGAGATTTTCATTCAATACATTTTTAGGGCAAGCATTAGTCCAATATTATAATGATATTTTAAAAATCTGTTTATATGGAAAATAATTGTAAAACAAAACAGAAAAGACTAGGTGTTTTGGGTTTTTTGTTTGGTTGATTTGTTTTAGCAAATACAGATGCCTAAAAACTATAAGCATCAGAAAGATTTGGGATTGGAAAAGAATTAGTATAAAATTACTGATCATCTGTGGCTGCTGGTTTTTAATATGTGTATGCATCTGCTACCACACTGGGCTGCTCTTTTAGGCAAAGACTGAGTAGTGTAACTTTTTACAGAAATATAGAAATCCTGAAAATAAGAAGTCACTTCACCAGTGCAAGTTAAATTATTTTTCCATTTCTTTAGTGCATTATAAGTTCTTTCTCAAGATAAGTAATTTCTAGATTTTAAAATTCTTATAAATTCTGTTCCTTATTTTCTTTTATTGCAGCTTATTTGCTATTCCAATAGAGTCTGTTTTACAGAGCTGTGAAAAATAGTCCTGTGTTTGTCTTATGACACAATGGCAGTTGAGCTCCAATCTTATCCAAATAATTTGATCTGAGATCTAAAATACTTTGTTGACACTGTGTTGTGTAGACAATGAAGTGCAGCATCAGCCTAGAAGGAAAGCAGTCACAATTCTCATTTTAAGCAGGCTAAAAGTTCTAGACTTAATTCTCAATGATTGAAAAATGAGGTTGCACAGACTATGTATCTCACTATGGTGTCACAGAAAGGCTCTAATATATTTTCCAGGTGAGCAGAATTTGTGGTTACTATAGAGAAAAATAAGTGAATAAATGTGTAATGTTCTATGCACACAATTAACATGGAATGTTCTATGCACACAATTAACATTCTTTGTATTTAATTTTCAGTTATTACATTACCAGAAATTTATTTGAATGGAACAAATATATGAATACATCATACAGTTCATGGAATAGTAATATGACCAACAACTAAGAATCATGTCAGAGAAATTAAAATAAAAAAGCTGCTAAAGTAGTTGATATTGGCCTATTTTTTTCTCCTTTATGCATAGGTAGGATATATTCTTTAATACGTTTTAATATAACATTGTCTTTATTTTCTACTGTCACTGAAACACATTTAACAAACAGAAAATAAATGGAAACTATATGATTTGCCAGTGAAAATATCTGTAAATAGAAACAGGGATCTGAGATATGCTGTTATTGAGTAGTATCATTAATTGTACTACTAGTATTAGATCATCATTAATATATCGTCATTTTCTAAAGAAACACTGAAATGTTTTGCAGAACAAGTTCTCAAGTTCTCCAAAGAGCTGCTGGTTTGAGCTTAACTGAAGTCTACATTAAATCCTGATTATAGCATGTGTTCCTCCACTGATCTTATGCTGTTTCTAGTCACCTTTGACCAATGCCTGATATTTTAATTCTTAAGACTGTAAATAGCAAATCAGTGTACAGCATTGTTATGTTTCTGGGTTTGGTTTAATTAATTTAAGCTCTCTGAGAAAATCACAGAGAACATTTCCACAAGGAACATTTCTCAAAACAGGTTTCTTGGGCAGATCAAAGTTGCCATTATCAAAGAAAGTAAGACTTGCTGTACTGGATTTGACTACACATCTATTGCCTTGGGCAGCAGATTAGTAGCGCAGAGAAAAATGAAGTTTTGCCAGCTGACAAAAGGTGAAAGAATAGTAAAAAAATAGGAAAAGCGGCTCAAAAATTTCACTTTCCCAAACTTATATCATGAATGCTATATCAACTCAGTACACAAAGCCAAACTTTTTACATCATTAAAATCAATAAATATTTTTTTTAAATCTTATGTGTTAAACTACCATCCATAGTATTTATAGTGCCTGTGAATGGTAAAATATCCATTTCATGGTTTAAATATTAATTTGAAAAAAAGAATACCATTTAAAAATAAGATCGGTTCCCTGTTTGAAGTGTACAGCTCTTAAGTTGTGGATCAGCTTGGTTTCAGCACAAGGTCTGCTCTACTAGAAAACTGACCTCTAACTGTATATTATATTTGTTGCAGTCAAAATTATGCACACCCTGATGAAGAAAGCAGAGTGCTGAGAAAAAGTTATAAAGGTTAATTCATCACCTTTCTATTCAAATAATTGAACTGAAGGAGAAGGCTCTTCCACACAGAAACAGATAGGAGTGCATGTGTAAGTGAAAAAAAAATATAATTTTTCAAGTGCTAAATAGCCCTAAGGAAAAAAAGTAAAAGGGGTGCAGCCAAAACCCTAGCATCTGAAAGTTGATGTTCCATCTTTTGTTCTTATTGTACTTACTTTGCTGTAAATAAATAAAGAATTAGACTGAAAATTTTATTCCTCAATACAAAGCTGCTTATATCCAAGATCAAATTTTCTGTCTACTGAAATGGATAAAGAGAAGGTTCATTATCACATCAGCTCTAGCAAAATAAACTTTTCTACAAACTAATGCTACTACAATTTAAACCTCTTCTCCCTGGTATAACAGTGTGCCAGGACTTGATTATCAACAGCAAGGACTTGGTTCAATTTCAAGGGGTCACATCAAATTGAGCCCCCATCTAAAAGCATGAGAAAATTGAATTAAACTGTCTGGGTGCTCAGTGATTTGTACTGCTCTGCTCTCAAATGGTGAATCAACTGGCTTAATGAAAGAGTAAGGTGTTGAAAGGAGTGAAAAAAGAGGAAAACAGACATGTAAACATCACAGCAGAAAATAGTTGGCTATCTCTTTGCTAAACATCCAAATATTCACTGTGTTAGTATCATTTTGTGGCTGTATCTTCTCTTCCAACAGGTAGCCAGAGCTCTGCTAGGATTCATCTGTCTTAGTCCTGCTAACTGTGAAAACAGCCACTCTTGTGCTACTCCAGAGCTACTTTTCTTCTGCAGTGCTTTCTGCTCCTTATTAGGAGGACACACGGTACTCAGAATGTGATGTCTTCATAGGACATCTGAAACCAATGGTCTGGTGACTAGAGAACTTCTCAGGCAGATGGGAAAAGTGGATTTGAAAATTTGTTGCAGAGGGAGAAATCGATCACACCAAGTCTGTGGTATCCAAGGTATTCATTGATGAAATCCATTTGTCAACGGTATAAAAGAAATGCTCATGTGCTACTTCTCCAGGCTTAAAAGAAGTAAGACAGAAACTTCACATAGGAAGGATTTGGACTACAGCCACCAGAGTCGGCAAAGGAAGGTTCTCTTTGCCCTAAGCAATGCAACTAGGCAGTTCTTTCCAGCCTTTTGCACCAGCTAGCTTTCAGGATTTTGTAGAAAGCTCCTGACTGTGCTGGTTCTTATGATCCAGACTTTCTTCAGCCATCACCCAAATAACAAAAACATCTAGTGCAGAGTCTGAATGCCACTCTGAGTGCCAGAAACCCAGAGGCTTACATTGCAAAGGCTAGCATGAAGCCCCTTTGTAAAACTAACCTTATGTTCATACCATTTAGGGAACCCTACAAATCCAAAATCCTTAAAAGAGCTTCTGATCTGCTCAGTCAGTGTTGTATTGGACTCTTTCATCTGAAGGCATTGAACTTCGTAGGCAATTATGAGCCCAGGAAACTATTTATCTCCCTTATCAATGAAGATATGAAATGTTAATGAACAATGCATGTCAAATAGGCATTTGAAATCAGTAGGTCATTGTGAAAAAAAGGAGCTCCCAGCCCATACCTCTAAAGAAGAGAAAACTAATGCACCCTGAGTGATGCTGATAACTAATCAAATATATCCCACATGCTATAGTCAGACCTATAGCAAGATCTCTATTTAATAAGGCCACACATTGAAAGGCAACATCAGCTTTATCCTAGGTGGCAGCTGTATTTATCAAAGTCAATGTCTGCTGAATCAGAAACTACTTTTATTCTGCAAAAGCAATTACTCTCTTATTCGTTTGGGTCCTGACTATATTTTATCACTTACACATTTGGCTGCATGTAATGTGATAGTTAGATCTAAAGAATTCTGAAGTGCTGGCAGAGAATTCCCAACTAATAATGGTTCTTTAAAACATTGCCTAACCTTACCCTACCTGCAAAATTATAATGATAAATATGATGACATTATTAGAAATGTATAAAAACACCCTGAAATCTGTGGCACATTCAGAAAAAGAAGGGTCTCAGTGTTAATGCTCTTTAATGCTAGTTCTGTCTCTGACCTATAGGTAAGCAAATCTTTTCTGTTTTCCTGGGAGTAAGGCCTGCCAGTGGTAAGGGAAATGTCATTTTATGTTAAATAAGCCAAAAAAAATATATTATTATCCTACTTCTGTATACCTTTTCCTGTCAGATTAAAATGACTTTTGTGTTTTTTAAATTTTTCTTTATGTACTAGCCTCTGAAGGAGTGAGACACCCAACTGCCTGGACTCTATGCTTTTACATCTAAGCAAAACTTCCTTGACTTCTTTTATGGTCAACGAAGAGATGCAATGAAAAAGAGCATTTTCATTGGTTGTGGATCTGTTCATCCTAAAGAAGAGGCCTACAATGTAATAGATGAATCACTTCTGAAAATATGATATCACTCAATCACAGAGTCACAGAACAGTAATGGTGGGAAAGGACCTCTGAGATCACTGAGTCCAAACATTCAAACACACACAACAAGCAAAAAAACCAAACCCCCTACAATCTCAGCCACTAGAGCATGCTCTGAAGTGCCCCATCCACACATTTTTTAAACATGTCCAGAGATGGTGACCCAGCCACTTTCCTGTGCAGGCTGCTCCAGTGCCTGACCACTCTTTCAGTAAAGAAATTCTTCCCTCTATCTAATCTAAACCTCCCACTGGTGCAGCCTCACCAGTGCCTAGTACAGAGGTATGATCACTTTCCTATTCCTACTGGCCACACTGTTCCTGATACAAACCAGGATGCTGTTGGCCTGCTTGGAGCATGTGTAAAATTATTTCTCTAGGTATGACTAAACAAGAGTGAGAGTAAGGAATCCCTGTAGAGACAGATATCTATAGAAAATACATAGGATTTAAAAGGGATTCCCGAACAAAAAATGGTTCAGTATCCAGACCCAAGTCAAATTAAAAAAAAAAAAAAAAAACTGCAAGGAAAACCCTACTTTTCCTTTGAAGCCTAGGATAAGATGTTTTCCTACATCTCTGTGATATCAGTGAACTATCAAATCAGATCAGCACTTGAAGGGGGTGCACTAGAACATGAACAGTCATCTGTGAAGATTCACAGACAGGTCCTCAAAGTGCTGTGCATGTCTCAGTGAAGAGGAAATCTTTGAAAAAGATCAGTAGAAAATAAAACTTGAAGAAATCTCTACTGAGCATATGAAAAATATTAAGATATCAGTTTGTAAATCAAAATATTTTCAGATATATGGCAAAAGTCAACTCCATGACCCTGAAAATCCACCTGAATTTCAAGTTTGAGTGTGCTATCATTTAAAAAAAAAGCTAGAATGTTTTACATGGTTATTTAAATTATACTTCCCTAGGCTGAACTAAGGACTGCTAAAACTGGTTTGTATGAAGTGAAAAAACATTTTTTAAAGCTTGAAGGTATGTACAAATTTCATCTTAAATACCTGACTTTTAGCAAGCCTATAAGCTAAGAATGTATAAGAATGTGAAAGTTTTTAGTCTTGACAGAAATATTCCAAATGCCATTTATAAAACACAACATTTCAATTATGAATTGTTACTGTTTTTTAATTTCTGGAGGATTAAGATATTTCTTTGTAGACTATATTATGAATACTCAGGTTCAAAGAAGGCATCTTAGCTGTGCTACTTTTCCTGTCCTGTGGAACTGGGACAAACTCTGATGTAGTGAGTAGTGGCCCAGGTGAATATCAAAAGTTTTGTTTACAGTGCTATAGCCAGAAATTGATTTGAAGGGAATAAATAACCTGTTGACATCAAAAAGAAAACAAGAGTACAAAAATGGAAGGGGAAAAAAAAAAAAAAAAGGTAAAAGGAGAATTCTGCACACATATAACAAGATCTGAAAACAAGTAATGGGGAGTGAGTGAACATTATAAAAGTTTTCAAACTTTTTGGAATTAATGAAATACACTCTGACAGTTCATGGGCAATGAAAGGGGTTCTGGAAGAAAGGAAAAAAGATATATATTTCTACCATGAAAAAGAAGAAAAGGAAAGGTATTTTTTAAAGGGCTAGGCAGCTTTTTTGTTTCTTCAGTAAGGAGGAAGATTAAGTTAGGAAGATTAACAGGCCTTGGAAATAGAGGAGAAGAGGTAAATATATGTATTTTTTACTTCAGTAAGGTATTTGACACTGCTTTGCAAGACAAGCTGACTTGAAAACATCACCTCACAAGCTGACTGTGAAAACATGGCTCAGATAACAGAAACAGAAAACTGAGCAGAAACCTGTACTAAAAATGAGATTATCAATGACTCACTACTAAAACAGAAGGATGTAGCAATTGCATCTGTTTAGGTCCAGTAGGTCCTGAATAATAGAGTAGTTCCACTAACAGTCTGGAAAATGGAATCAAGAGCTTGCTAATGACATCTACAGAGAGCACCAGGCTCTGTCTGGCTGTAAGCAGATTAGGGAACAGATTTCATACTCAAAGTGAATGTGACACACAGGTTTCACTCCACTGAAGGTAGGTGCAAGTTCTTCTACCTAGGTAAGAGTAATGAAGTAAATGATCCTAAAGAAGAACTGGAAGAGAAGGCAGACAGCCAGACCTGAACCAGAAGTGAAAAAGGTGAATGTACATTCTGACACTTAAACAAAAATATTATCCATAAAATATATGAAGCAGTTTGTCCTAGATCTGTTATAGCTGTTGAAGCCTCACTAGCCCACAGAAGATATTGGCTCATTAGAAAAAGATTCAGAGACTCTGAGAATGACCAGCAGTCTCAAAAACTTGGCTTACAAGGAGAAATGAAAAGATATAGAACTGTTTATCCTATTTTTGAGAAGATTTCTGACATTTATTTATACATTTGGTCTTTGAGATGAATAATTTTGGTAGGTATGTTAAAGGAATTTCTAATAGCACAAAGAGAAAATGGCTATTTTATTATGATTAATATTTTCTTATTTTCTTCTTAATGTATATATTTAGTTATACCAAAATATATGAATAATCTGTCACAAAATATTAAAAAAAAGATGAGGTATATTTGCATATCTCAGAACTGTTAAGTAAGGTATTTTTTGTTGCTGTGAGATTTGCAACAATGGGAAAGGCTTTTTTTCAGTTTTTAGAATACATTGGCCAAACTAGTACAAACTCTTGTAGACCCATTACCTTAACCTACTAGATAAAACAAGAAAAATAAGATTTTTTTCATTCTTTAATGTTCCTTGCTTCTTAGTTAAATGAGTAAAATGCTCTCTAGGTAACACAGCATGAGTAAAAGAATTAAGAATAGTAATTTATAGAATTAAGAACCTTGTATTTTTTTTTTTTTTTAAATGAAGAACAAGTAAAAGCTACTTGGGTGAACATGCAGAAGAAGCCAGTGAACTATATTTGGGATCTGGTAGCTTTGAGTGTGGTTCCACGTGCTCCTGTGGAAGAAATGTTTAAATGGTTGGGATAAATAACTTCTGCTTCTCTAAGCGTTACAGAAGGGAGTAGAAATATTAGGGACAGGTCTTTTTTACCTTGGGCAGCTCCAACCTGAGGATCTGGGTTTTTCCATTTATGCTTCAGCACATTTTGTCATGCCAATAAAACGCTACTGCTTGAGTCAAACTGAGACATGGACTTTGCCTTCTACAAAGGTCTGAAGAAGTGTAGACCATTTATGAAGACATCCTGTTTGCCAGTGGACCTCACCTATGCTGGAGATTTCCTAAATATTATCTGGAATTTGGGAGCAATCCTGAGACAGAAGCAGTAGGTCTTCTGCTATTTAGATTGCAGTTCATTTGCAATAAATGATTTCTTCTGATGATGATGCTTCAGCTGTGAGAACGTGGCTGAATAGATAGTGTTTATATAAAATACATTTTTTCTAAGCTCTGGGTGTGGGTACGCACATATGACCTTAGAAACAAGAAAATTATACACTCCCCCTCCTTGTTCTGCTTTCTGCCCTCTGAGCACTGCAGGAAAAGGCACATGCTGGAGAGGGGTGTAATTAAGAATTGATGTGTGCTCTGGGTCTAAGGATGTGCTGTGATAAAGTTCTGCAGGACTAGCCTAACTTAAGTTTCCTTCCCCAAGAAGACTTAAAATGGACCCATTATATTCCTTGGTAGACAGCTATGGTTACAGGTATACAACTTGCCTGGGAAAAAACCCCATCAAACAGGACCTGAAATTTATTAGTTATCTAAATATCTCCCTAATTTCCATAAGATTATATAATTCTTAAGAGATAGAGAACAAATGCAATTGTCACAGGCCATCAAAATGCTCAGAATTCAATACAGTAAATCTTAATAGGTGTGAAAACCGTGAAACTTTATAGCAAGTGGAAAACATGGTAAAGTCAGCAGATCCATTTTTAATGCATAACCTGTCTGACACTTTATGCTGTGCAGATGATTTTCAAAATAATGATTGTGGCTTCCTCTGCACTGACTAAATTAATCCTCCTAATCTGATGGTTGTTATAATCCTGTGAAGAGAGGACTAGATTAATAAAATCACCCCTCCAAAGTTTCTGTATTCATGCAGTCCAGCTGATTCTGATTTTAGGGATCAAATGAGATAACACAGGGTTCCAAATAAATACGACTGAATGTTTCTCTGAAGGTCTTTTGCTTTTCTTCCCTGATTCTTACAATTAGCACTAAACCAGAAGAGGCAAGAACACTGTGATTTCTCTTTTTCTGTTATATCCCAGTCATAAAGTCTGTCACTCTTGTAATTGTAACTTCTTTGGAAATGGTTCCTTGGTCATCCACGGCTCACACCATCAGCACACTGTAGAAGATCAATCTTTACTAATGGAAATGTGTAGATAATTAACTGATTATTCATGACCTGCTTCGATGAGGACTTTGCAGACACATTTCCCCATTAAGTGAATGGATTTATGGCTCATTTGAATTAGACATGTAACTCCGTCCTTGTTAAACCATTGCCTTCTGTCCTGCCATTTCTTTTCAGATGCCTCCTTCAGTTGCCACCTAACTCACCTTTCTTTTATTTTTTTTCTTTTCTTCTTTTTTTTTTTTTTTTTTTATTTTTTTTTTAATTTTTTCCCCAAATAACATTATAACCTTGTTGCTAAAGACTTAATGTTGCCAGACTTTCTAGGTGTTCATGAGATTTTTCATCTTCAGCAATGAATCAATGTCTCTTCTCTCCAAAATCCTAAATATTTCAGCCTGTTTATCCTTATGTTTCAGCCTGTTATCCTTATGTTTACTCCCGTGTCTTGCTTTGCAAGATAGTTAGCAGCTCAGCTTTCCATACCTTCACTTATTTGTCTGTTAGGCCCATTTCCCACTTTACTGCCTTCAGACTAATAGTAGGAGTTTGTTGTATTGATAGATCTCATCTTCTTCTGTCACCTTTACAGACCAATTTTTCTATCATCATGTCCAGTGTGCTATACTTTGCACTTATCTTTTGTTATCAGAGGTTGCATTTCCCTAACACCCAGCTCCAGTTAACTGAAACTACATATTTATTCTGTGTATTAATTCCTAACTCCTTTTCTCACTACAATTGTTTTTTTATCCAATTAACAACCTGATAATTGGAAGATTTTGGCATCAGCTTAAGCTTCTAAAATGCCAAAATGTTAAACACTTCTATTACATTTCCTTTTTTGAGTTTCAATGCTCAAAACTCTTCAGCTTTCTAGGTGCTATCTAATATATTCAGATTACATCTTACACAATAAATTATGCAAAATAGCAGTGAATACTGCTGCTAAGAAAGATCCATAATGACTGTCCGCAGGTATGTTTTTATGGATTACTCAAGCTGTAGCCTCTTCACTTGTGCTGTAACATAAGAATGGTATTTTCTGACATCTAAGTTGACATTTCTGTGACACCTATAAAATAATATAGTCTTCATGTTCCTGGTAAGTATGTATATCTTCTGCATAGGTGGCTAAGTCTGCTTATCATATATGTTTATTACATATATGCTTATAAACCTTTTATAAATGAAGAGAAAGAAATGCCTCTAGAGAGGGTACAGAACAGCTGAGTTAGTCTTGACCCTGAATCACCTAGTAAATTACATTCATAAAACTAGTTTGGGTGAACAGTATAAACAGGGTTTTCAGAAGACAATTGTACTTAGGAACGTTTAGGGAAGAATATTTTAAGGTCTGCAGAGAGAATCATAAATAGAAACTTACTAGATCTGAAAGACTATGAGAACATTTGCTGAAAAAGAGATGTTACTAAAGAAGACAGTCTCTTCTCTTAAAACATCCTACTCCTAGTGATGGATGTCAAGAAACTATAGTAAAAGTAGCCTTTATACTTACCTTCTCAAATACTGCTTCAGTGAAAATATCAAATTAACTATCTAATGCTATCAAAGTTCATGAGTTTGAGAAATCTTAATTAATACCATCAGCAAACTTTCAAACAGAAAAATGTCAACACTTTCATTCATCTCTCTTGAATCGATCTCACTCTCATCCAGGAAATGTCAGAATACCTAAATATAAATGTATAAATATTGACAGATCACAGAGTGGATTTTTTTGTCCTACACTTAATGAAGGTGAATGACAGTGAGTTCATGAATTCTATGATAGCCTAGAAAGGCTTCCTTATCTCTGATATGTAACTTGGTGAAGTGCTAATATTTACAAAATATAGCAGTTGAATAATGTTTCCCTGTGAATTTAAGTATGTTAAAGAATGGCAAGTCTTCCAAGTTTTATGATACCCTAATGATACTTGCCATATGAGAGCTGAATACAGATACCACTAATAAATACATATTCAATGCTATTATTAGTAAACAGTTTAGCAAAATAAGATATATATGTCTAATTAAAAGTGATGGCTGCTGCATTTAAAGTTGAAATAGAACTGAGACATATCCAAAGGACAATTAATATCTGTCCTGTAATTATTTAGCTAAATTTCTATTCATATATCACCCCTTTACAAGACAACAGTGTTTGATGAGAAAAACTGGAAATGATGGCTTGAAACTTACGGAGACATAGTGAGAAAAATTATTTGTTTCTAAAATAGTCTAGAAACTGTCACAGTAAAACTTATGGCTTCACCATTTTTTGGCATTTAATATGAAACTTTCCTCCTGCAGACAACTGCTCAGGTCAGAACCTCTTAAAAATTGTTTCTGACCTTGAGGCTGCAGAGCAGAGCCTGAAGACCAGAGGGCCTGAAAACCAGAGGGCCTGGATGTACCTTCAAGTTTCAAAATTAGAAGGCCAGGACAAAGGATCCTGAATTTATTTGGTCTTTATCATTCTAAGTTTATCCTCTCTGACTGGTATTAACACAGCATGTCTTCATCCCCTAAAGCTTAACCACTGACAGTGACACTGCATCTGGCTGTGTGGCTTCAGTCCTGAATTCGGGCACACAGAGTCAGACTTTGAACTGAACTAAATGCCTGATTGAGAATTTGAGGGAAATGGCATTTCCAGTCAAACACTGCAGGCTTTTTAGAGTGTGGGGACATGAAAACAAGAAGGGAAGTGTTCTGTATGAGTGAGCTGGGTAGGGAATGGCAAGATCCTTGACTTTTGCACTTGCTGCCCAGTAGAGCTGGCTGGGTTGAGCAGGTTCTGGCAAATTCATTTGTGAATTTTAGTAGTCTAATAACCTTTAAAAGGGATTCTCTCTTTAAAGAACACTTTTTCTCTTTCTCTGAAATAGTGATCTTCTGGTTACAGTATAAGCAGCCGTAGTGGATGGGGAGTGGAGAGCTTGATAAGTACTGTTTCTATTATTTAAATTCTGACAGTCTGTGCTTTGTTTTCAAATATTGTCATGTTTTATTTGATGCCTTTCAGAAACATTTGGGGCAGAGATGTTATGTAAAAGAAAAAAAAAGCTTGAAATTTAGTCTGAGCAAAGCATGTTTGGGAAAGCTATGCTTACATGCAGACTATTCATTTTTGGAAATTAATTTTAATAGATTTCATCCATACTACATCTGTAAAAGGTAACACTGAAGACACAGAACAATGATTTTCTGTCAACTTTCAGAAAAAAATGCACGAAATCTGTTTCCCAATATTAACAATATAACGCATAGGTATTAGTTAGCAATTATTTCTGAGCATTTTTCCTGAACTGTTGTCTTACCATTTCTTAAGGGAATCATACAAAGGAACTACAAACCTTGCAGATTATTTATTTTGGAAAAACAATCCAGTAAAATGCTACTGAAGTCCTCTGCATTTAGTATCACATTCTTACAAATGACCACAGCCTATATGTCTTTGAAATCAGGGCAATGGTCTTGTGCATTCACAGTCCTACTCTCTCTTATGGTCTCTCTTTTTATGTATACCTAGGTATTACATGCATATATATGTATGCATGAATATGTGTATGCACTTGTATATAAACACATACATACATATATACACATATATACAGAAGATGCTTAAAAAAACCCAGACAAAAATAGGAAATATAGAGCAAATACGGCAACTAATGAAAGATAGCATGCAGCAGGTGACAGTGGGTTAGACTATCAACTTATACATGATGTCTTGTATATGAATCCTTTCATGTAATATTTGTAAGCTTATAGCAAGCACATCCTCTAGCCTATTGCAGAAAGTTTTATCAGTTCACAGAGGAATAGGAAATTCTACCTGAGGCAGCAGTTCTTCCAAAATGTTGTTGGTATCAGAAGAAAATAAAGAAAATCTCATTGTTAGATACGATTTGTGATACAACTCATCTTGTGTGCTGAGTATTAAGGTCTTTAAAAAGAAGAGATCTTTACTGTAGACACAAAAGATATAAGGAACACTTCTTCTTGCAGCAAAAATCAGTCTTGAAAATCTGAGATTTCACACTCCATTAACCTGCTATTAAAGACCAATGACAGGATTTCTCTCAGAAATGAACTCTGTGTTGTGCAAGAATTTAGCTGTGATGCCAGAAGAAAGAAAAACTTCACTGAAAACAACAAAGAAATAAGGCCCACAGCACAATTCTTATCAAAGTCCATGCTATTAGAGAAATGAAATTGCAGCTATGCAAAGCTGAAGATACCGATTATGTGTAATGGTGCAGAACCAGGTAACATCAGCACCGAGTTTCCGGCAGTTCACATTCCATTTTTCCTGCATTTGCAGAAAGTTGAGCCAGTGTCAACTCCCACTTAGGATGCAGCTGATCACAGTGTTACAGAAAGTCAAACTGACAGTTAAGAGGAAGCAAAAGGTTTTGGGTCATGTCTCTGCTGGGTTTTAATTCGTTCTCATTAGGAGCAATAATATAACACGTGCATGTTAGATTCTGATACCGAAAGACATGCATATGTATGGAGCATGGTTAAATTGTTTGTTTGAATAGAGGAAAGGCAAGTAAAATGATGCCTGGATGAATTTAAGTAAAAAGTGTGTGCCTCTGCCTGTTCAAACCAAGCCACTTTAGCACTAGGTAACTTATTGTCTGGGCTAGGTGAACAAGGAATGAAATACCAGGAGGTGTGCTGTCTCTTTTAATTGTGTTCATTTCAGAAGGAGCAATAAACATTAGGATGCTTTAATTCAGTTCATTTCAATGGGAGCAATAAACATTAGAGGCCCTTTAATACTCCTTTCTGAAGTGTCCCACTTGACTAATTTTGGTCTAATTTAAACAGGAAAGACAGGACATAAGATTAATTTAACTCTTTGCCTGGCAAGCAATTCATTTTGAAGTTGGTGCCCCCAAATAAAGCACTAATTACACTAATAAAAAATTAATATTAATTGTTGTTCCAGACACAACACAGTAGAACCAAAGACTTAAGAACTACTGAAAGAATACACTACAGAATCAATGCTTTCTTAGGTATTTAAGTGTCTAGTTTCATAGAACTTAAAATATTCTGCACATCTGTGGATCAGACACAAGATTACATGTCTCTTAAATTCAGCACTTTCATCTGGGTTGTACAAAGAAGCCATGATATAGCAGATTAAATAGTGTCTGAAATTGAGATGATCAGTTTTGAAAATACCACACTTCTCTTCCTATTCTGTCCTTAGGCACTGGTAGTGGGTTGACATAGGTCAGTAACTAAGTGCCCACACAGCTGCTCCCTCATTCTCCACAGGTGGGACAGGTGGAAGAATTGGGAGAGCAAAAGTGAGCAAACTTGTTAGTTGAGATCAAGACAGCTTAGTAAATGAAGCAAAGAGATTTTAAAGAAATGAGACAACCACTCAGCACCCCCCACCACAGACTGATTCTCAGTCAGTCTCATAGCAGCTGCTACCTTGGAAGACATCCCCTACTCCTTCCTCAGTTTTTATTTCTGAGCGTGATGTTATATGATATAGAATAGTTCTTTGGACACCTTAGAACCTGGCTGTGCCCCTCCTAGCTTCTCTCCCACTCACAACTTATTTGTTGAGAGGACAGGGTGGGAAAACCAGAAGGCCTCAGGTCTATGTAAGCACTGATCAGCAATAGGAGTACTCAGCAACAGGACTACTCAGCACCAGCACCTACTCAGCACTTGTAAGGCCACAGTGTGGCCACTGTATCCAGTTCAGGGCTACCCAGTACAAGAGAGACACAGACATGTGGGAGACAGTCCAGAGAAGGGCCACAGGAATGGCTGAAGTACTGGAGCATCTCTCCTGTGGGGAAAGGCTAAGAGCTGGGATTGCAGTCAGGAGAGAGAAGGCTCAATAATTCATAATTTATTACATTTTATTACGTAATTCTAATTATTACATTCATAATCAATGAATGTAATATTTGTAGGGAGGCTGCAAAGAGGACAGAGCCGGGATCTTCTCAGTGGTGCCCAAAGACAGGCCAAGAGGCAAAGGCCACAAATAGGAAGACAAGAGGTTGCCTCTGAACAAGGAAACACTTTGTGACTTGAGAGGGATGAAGTATTGTCTCAGGTTGCCCAGGGGCATTGTGGAGTCTCCATCCATGGAGAGAGTTAGCAGCTTTATGGACACCATCCTGACCAGGGTTGTCAGTGGCTCTGCTTGAGCAGGGAGTTGGACCAGAACCTACAGAGGTTCCTGCCAACCTCAGCCAGCCTCTGATTCTGTGACAGTCAAAACATTGCTGTGTCATCAACTCTGCTTTAGCCACAGATCCCAAACACAGAACTTTCCCAGAGCAGCCCCTGGTGCACTACTATGAAGTTAACTGTGTTCCAGCAAGAACCTGGAAAATGATAATTAAGATCTTTGGGTTGAGCAAACTCAATCCAAAATTTCTACTTAAAGAAAGAAAACAAAAAAAATCACCCACCCCTGAACAACAAGGAATGGAATCAAATTCACCTGATAACTTTTTCTTGATAATTTAATCAACAGTGTTCAAGAGTTTTGTTGCTTTAGTTGTATAAGGGTAGCAGATCAGATAAATATAGCAAATTCTTTTGGGTTTTGATGTTTCAAATTTGCTTTGTTTTATGTAACCTTTTAAAAAGTTTTCTGCAGAGGACAGAGATTTATTATGGATTTATTTTAGTTCCCATTGAAGTTAATGGTTAACTTTTGGGGATTTCAGCAGTACCACAACCTAGTATGCTATAATTTAAGCATTTCCTAATATTATTTCTAATGTCAAAAATGCCAAGCATTTGTTCTATCTTCTTATATAACAGATGCAGTATTTCATATTTAACATAAAGTAAGTAATATGTGTTTAGAAGTGTTATCTTAAAATTAATGGCAATCTTCTTATGAGCTTTTCTATGATCTGGTTTTAACTCACATCTTTTTAGTCTTTATTTGAAGTTCATAGTGCTTCAATATTACTTGGTCAAATATGTTCTATTTAATTTATCTATCAATTAATTCAATTCATCTGGCCTTTATTAACATAATGGCTCCCATCACAATATTACAGGACATATTTAAAATTCTGTAGCAAATAGTCAACTAAGAACAATATCTTGCTTCTTCCTTTTTTTTTTTTTTTCTCCTAAGTCAGGAATTTTAAACCAGTTTTACAGGGAGTTGCAAAGTCTGTATTGGAGTAATGTGTTTTTTCATTTATTTGAGTAATTTCAGCAAAAATTTCAGTCATTTTTCAGTATACATATACATCTTGCCTATGTTCCTTCAAGAATATGTGTATGCTCTCTCTTAGTTTGTGAATGATGACCTTCTAATTTCTAGGAAAATATATGAAATCACATTGGTATACATTAGTGTATATATATATAACATCTCTAGATAAACATTTTAAGTCAAGTAGCCTGTGTATCCTTAGGTAGAAGAATAAATACATTGGTATGCTGTGATAAACTGTTAAATAAAATAAAATAAAATAATAATGAAACCCTTCTTTTCAGTCCAGGCTTCTATGCTACCATACATTTTATTGGTAAGAAAGGTAGAGCTCTTGGCAGAGAAATTGTCCCTTGGGCCACATAAAGGGCACATGGTATAATTCAGCCTGGTATAACTGTAAATGACCAGAATAGAGTCCTAAAGGCCTGCTCAATTCAATTTCTGATATATGGTTTGTGTCAGGGTGAGGAGATTTTGGAATTGACCCAGACAGAAGGCAAGGCTTGTGCTACATCTGGAACTGTCCAGGTGTACATGGAGCAGGAGCATTTCACAGTGATAGATGCAACCAAAATATTTTTTTCACAGGAGAACATGTATTACAAAACTTCTTCAGGAATTTAGATGTGCTAGATATTTTAGATATGCAAGCTATCCATTATCATTTGATATAAAGTATATTTTATTTTGGTAACAACTATCTGTGGAATTCCTTATACAAGTGAGGGGAAAGTAAAGTCTGATGAAAATGTGGTTAATGATAAAATATGCAAATAGAATGGAGGAGAATTCTGTCTTACACACTAGCAGGAGCTATTGAACCAATGAGCTTATTTTACTGGGCTTGATTAGCTAATTCTCACCTCATTTTGCAGCAGTCCCTGGTTTCAGAATGTGTTCTGTATGCAGCATCCAAGCACATGCAGACATATTCAGAATATACACTTCCTAACCTATATAACATCGACTTTAAATAGTGATAATTTATGGCAACTACTGATCAGAGAAAGAAAAAAAAAGTTGATTTTTCCTGAAAACCAGAAATTGTTTTTGTCTCACAGTACCCTAGGTACATACGTGTGTCAGTATATACGTGGAGAGTGAGTGTGAAAGAGAGGTAGAAATTACTTAGAGCCACATTATCCTGAAAAAATATTCATTTATTCAAAAGAAATTGTCGGCACTTGAAATAATACAATTATTTCATAGGGAATATGTTCAATTTTTCGTAATTTTTAGTGACTTTATAGATGGGTGAAACAAAAATTCACACAGGCGAAAGCTCACAGGCAATAAAGATTTTTCTATAAATTACATTTTTCCTAATTTTAGAGAGAGAGAGAGCTAGAAGAATTTCTGACTTAATCAGTTGAATTTCTTATTTCTTACTACTTTCCAGAAACAAATATCTTAACCCTTATATTTATACTTTTATTTTACACAAAAAGACAGTATTTTGGAAACAGAAGATAGTTACTAAATTTATGGGTGAAAAAAAAAAAGAGTCCTTTTGGAATAATTATTTCCTATGGCAAACATGTTTCTGTTTGAATCACGTATAAGCTGTTTTCTAGTAGAAACTTGGATATTTTCTGAATAGTGTATCAAATTTAATGCAACTAGAGTGCATGGACAGTTTTTGTTTAGGTTTTGGAGACAGCTCGTTTTTGGGGTTTTTTTTCACTTTTCCAGATTTTTTGGTGCTTATGGTTTTTCTCTAAGGAAAAAACCAAAACACAACAAAGCTCTTCCTTTTCCTCAGACAAGCCAAGATTTCTCTAGCTTTCTAAAAGCTTTGAACAGTTCTTGTGCTTCTTGTCATACTGAGATGTGAACTGTGTTGTACAACAATTGGTTCAAACATTTCTCATGAACAACACTTTACTGCTAAAAATTTCTAAAACATCTATTGTTTGATAAAGGTAATTATGACATAAAAATCTTGAAATATTTTTTTCCCTCTGATGATTATACTTGGCCAGAGAAATTTCAGATTTTACTTAGATGTGACAGATGTCTTTAAAAGCCCTGTGATTTTTTTATACTTTTTGCATCTGCAAACATCAAACAGCACAGAATGATCCATTCTACTTTCTTCTCTTAATTCCTTTATTGTGGTGATTTCTATGGAGGCTTACTAGTGTATGAAGTCACTGGTAAACAGATCATGCAGATGTCAAACTTATGCTTGAGGAGACTGACAACCTGAGGTTAATTATCTTTGCCAGTCAATTTGCCATTTTTTAAAGCACTGAAGAAGAACTAAGAGACTACTATTTAAATTTTGGCAATAAACATACCTAATGGAGTTTTAAATGCTATTTAAATTATGTCTAAGGAGATCTCTAAACTCATTTAGCAAACAAATGACTACTAATGTTTCAGATAAAAAGACTGTTGTATTGGGTAATGATCTTTGAAGGGAAAGTAATATGGGTCAATAGTAAATTCTCTATCATATTAGTAAACAATTTATGGTTTATTTTATCTTAAACATTTTGAGGGTGTACTGCGTATTTGAGGTGTACTTTCTCCATCGAGCTGCAGATAACATTGTATTGACTTCATAGCAAGAAACTGCTCTGCTGATTGTTTCTAGCAGCAAAAAAAAAAAAATAGGCACAGACCTTTTCAGGAGTCTCAATTTATTAGTGATTCCTCCAAAATAACAAATTAATAATAACAATTTTGAGCATGGACTCATGTGGTTGGAGATGGCATTACACTTGCTTTGTGCAAATGCTTCTGGATGGAATATAAGGCACATTGTCCTGACTTGGGATGAATATAATATCTTATTTGCATACCTTCTAGAAGAGCAGCAGAAATATGAACTCAGAAAATTGATCATAGATAATTGATTAAGATGGGAAAACATGAAGCTTTTTTACCAGCTTCATCTGTCTATCTGGATAATACACCAGATGTAATTAATTTTATCTAACTTTCTCCACCTGGAAATTATTTTTCTGAATCTCACTTAAGGTTAACTATTTACAACAGAGGTATCCAAGTGAGACCTAGGTGATACAGTCTTCCTAAAAAGTCTAACCAACACTCTCACTTAAATTTAGTATGCAACTCACCTTACCTTAAGAAAGAAATGCATATTTCATCAGATAAAATGTTCCCTGAATTCTTAGCAGGTAGTTTTGTCTCCAGGGGGTTAGAATGAATGCTTGCTGACTGCCTTAAACTTGATGCCCAAGTTCTGGGTGAACATGAAATTTCACACAAACTATTAGCCACAGCAGGGGGAGTCACTTTGCAGAACAGGCAGCAACATTTCACTACCTCCTTTGTAAGTGCTAATAATGGCAAAAACAAATTAGCTGGTACACTAGAGAAGAGAATATACTAATTAGCCAACAGCTCCACATATACCTGACTAACAGTTCCAGTAGTGCTTAGACAGGAAAAAAATTACCACATCATCACCATTACAACAGCTTCAGAGAACATATTAAAGTCACATTCATGTTTTCTAAATGTTGCTTTTTTCAGATTGGTATCACTTTGTTAGCTTGTTATTTTAAAACATTTTAAGCAAACATAACAATCCTTTGAAAAGTATATGTTTTTTAGGAGGCCTTTCTTTTCTGCTATGTACTCTTTCTAATTGCATCTGCAAACATGGTAACCATGGTTGCAAACAGCAGGTTAAGCATTCCAGCCATAGTCTTAATTTGTTATCTTTTGCTAAATTTATTACTGTTTACCAGGAAAGTTATGTGTATGATTTTGCTGTCTCTTACTCTCCAGCTCCTCACACTTCTGCATCCTATCTGCCAGAAAAGAGGAGCTTGCCTTTGGTCAAACATACGGACAGTCAGATACACAAACATTGCCACGAGTAGACTAGATGGTAGCTACATGTCTCATCTACTTTTCTACTACTCTCCTTTATGTGCAAATACTTGAGGATGTTCTTATTCACCTTAACTGTTTACGATACTGGGAAACTTAGCATGAAAAGGTCAGGTTTATATTTGTGTTTAAATTTTTTTTTGAAAAATGAAGCAGGATGATAATGATCTCTTGCTGACACTTCCCTTCATGTTATCTGACATTTAGAAAATAGATTAATATATGTGTGGTTGTGTATTTGAAAGTGATTTATTATGAATATAGCACTGGAAAAATATAAAAGGACTAGAAAAGAATAAACAGAACATGTTTGTAAAGGAATCACCGAGTCCTAGTGCAATAAAGTAGAGGAATTCATTAGAATTATTTCAGTGGGATGTGCTAAGATCTCTTAGTGGAGCAATATATTCCTACCTCCAGGGGACCACAATTTGCCCTGTGGAGATTAGCCAGGTGAGAGTATTGCTATCTAAAATAGACCCCAGGCAGATAAGTGTAAGTTTCATTGCAGCACAGTGAGGTGAAGTATGCCATTGACATCAGGATTTGAGTATAAAGTGTTAAGCAAGTAGTACTGCCAACAAATTATGAGCAAAACAGAAGTTACTTGGAAATGTCACATGCTCTTCAGCCCAGGTGAAATAAGCAATTAAACATTTTTTTTATAGTTTTGTGTCAAGGAAGGTATATGTTACCAATGCAAGCAGTCCCCAGAACTCACGGCCAAAGAAGAGAAAAGACTGTGCCCAACTTTTGCAGGGACACAGGACAGAAACTGAGTTCTTCAAAGAGAGGTAATAAAATTTACTTTGAAAACCCAAAGGAAGAATAATATCTGATTACGTCTGAAAATTGCTAACTGTGATGCTTGTAGAGAATGCAAGGTGATGTCACAACAAGTGGTCCTCAGAGTGCTCAGTCTCTTCTTTACTGTCTGTAGTTGGTGTGAGGGATATGCTGAAAAGCAAACAATGAGTTGAGCTGATAAAGTTGCTTTTGACTGGATGTTTAGCTTATGCTTATTTTTCCAAGTGTGTCCAAGTAAGTCTAAATCCAAAGCCCAGCAGTAGAGCTCAGCTGTGAGTGGTCATAAAACTAGCAGCATGGATGGTGTGTTGTGTCCTTTGCAACAGGGATGTTATTCTTCTGCTTTTCTTGTCAGCCCTATATCTCACATACTCTTACTGCAGGGAATCACTTGTGTTCTGCAGTTTCAGACATCCCAGGTAAAATCCCGTCCTGATGAAAGCAACCAGAATGTGACTATTGCTTTCTGTGGCTTTCTTTAAATTGGTAGACCAAGGAGCACTTTTGTGCTGGGTTGAGCTGTCTCTGCTAGATGCATGCTGACCCTTTTCCCAGCAAGGGAAAGCTGTGAGTGCTACCAGCCCCTCCTTTCTTAGCCTTATTTTTTATAAAAATAAACTCTACATGTGGAGCAGTTGCAGTCCTTGGCCAGGTGTCTGATTTTCTACTTGTTCAATATGTTATTGAGGGGCTTAAACTTTTGACAGGGGATTAAATCCTCTAAGTGCAGTCCTGTCTCTATCTGTGTCCAGACACTTGCTTGCATTGTCTGATTCTGTGACTATTTGCTATGCAATTTCCTCACCTCTGTTCAGTTCACACACAGAAAATAAGTTTGCTGTGAGACGACAGCCCTCAAACTTTTATCCTAGAAAAAAGATGTAAAAAACTGAGAACAAATGCTTTAGGCTTTCTTTCATTTGCTGGCATGACAAAAACACCCCTGAGATGCTGCATTGTCACTTCTTTTAAATGTGGGTCGATGAGAGCCTTCTTTGGTCAGATACCTGACAATACAGTGCTCACTCCTTCAGCAGACAGCTGTGCACAGCAGACCAGAATAGAAAGAATAATGGGTAAGATGCAAGAGATTTGCAGACTTACAAACCTGAAGGGGAAATGAGAAAAGTCAAAACTGCATTTGTGAAGTGGTGTGAAGACAGTGATGTAAACATGTTTTTCACATCTTTTACAAGGTGTAGGACTGAAAAATACAGAACTATATTGTAGCTTTAAATCTTTGGTCCAGCAGAGGCAGCTCGCTGTAGAATTTAATTTTCTAAGTGGCCTAGAAAAGCTGAGCTTTAGAACCAGGAAAAAGGAAGATCATGGAATACTAGAGGACTGATAAAGCATGTGTGCCTAGGTCCACCTGACAAAAGATTAAAAATGCTGTCCTTAACATATACAGACACGTACTCAATTTAGTTTCAAAAAGAAGAGGGATTTAAGCCACTCTTTTAAAGCAAGAGATACAAACCCACAAGTTTTTATATTTTTTTAGGGTCAATAAATAATTTTGGTACATTTTAATCTATGATGATCATTTTTTATTTCTACTGTTTCCACCAATAAAAGACAGATGTATTGGAACAGATTTCTTCTGCTGCCTTTGGCTCCTTTGAATTGTTGGACAGGTCTGAAAAGAAACAAAACTGGCTTCTGTTGCCCATTTCAAGATTTCCCTGAGATGAGAAGAAAGAAAAATCTTGGAAAAGACAGAAAAGTTACTCTTATTTTTCTTTGTCAGCTTAGCAATGATGCTAGGAGTTACAAAAGACTTGCCTGCTCTCACTTGCACCATAATGAAGACCCTCAGATCTTAAGAGCTCAGTAGTCCACTCTTAAGGAGTCAGATGGGTCCCCAGTAGAGTTCCTTACTCAGGTTTTATCCCATGAAGACCAGATGTTATCTTAGGTGCAAAAGGGTAAGACTGAAAGGCTAAACGAAGACCTTCAGAGCAACAGAGAAAATTATATGTTAATTATTTCAAACCTGACCATCTCTAAACTTAGTTGGTTTCACTTTAAAAAATACAAGATATCTGTGAACTGGAATACTGCTGATGAATTTAGAATATCAAGTTGACATGCAGTACATGAGAACTAAGAAAAAAGAAATAATTAAATGGATCATTTCGACAGTTGTGGCAGTCACTGCAAATGTCCTTTTAGAATGTCTGCAGTTTTTAAAACAATGATATCAGACTATGGATAGAAATGGCATTAAATATGGATGAGCAACAAAAGTTGAAACTTGAATCAACTCCCCAGATATCTCATCTACCACTTACTTGCACATCTATTTTCCTTTAGATAAGACCATAACAAATCTTATCATATCACATTGCAGTCCTTTAATAATGGAATTAATTATTTTAAAGTTATTAATTTGAATGTATTTGTTATGCCAACCTAGCAGCCAGTTTTCAAAATATTAGACAAAAACTATTTTCAAGAAGAGCAGACAGGTAGAATTTGAACATACTGCTCAGTTCCCTCATGAAGAAAGAGCTAGTATATATTACAGAAGTTTCTGCAGTATAAGATTATGCTACTTTCAGTGTAAATAGAAAGGGTCTAATTCAATATTCTTGTTGCATTCAAAGACGAAACACCTAATGGGCAGCTGTGGATGTAAGAGCTGATTTGAGCCCAAGAAGATGATTGGGTTTCATTCTTCTTTTTAAATACTTAGCAAAACTATGTGATAAAAATCTGAGAATTCTGTTGATAGGTCAATACATTGTATTTCAGATCATCTTAATATTCAAATTTTTAAAGGATTTAAATAGTAAATGCATGTAAAAAGGGCTTCATCTATTGTAATACTATTACTAAATAGAACATAGGTAAAGGGTAAATAAATGAATTAAGTAAAGGGTGGTCATCCATCATGGACAATAAAACTTTAAAGCCAGGCATTCTCAAATTGTCATTATGTTTGGGAAAAGTTTTCTCTGGAACTATAGCAAGAATGTAAATATTGAGAAGATGACAGGCAAAGTTATCAGTAGATATTGTTTCTCTGCATTTCTAACATACTTTTTACAGCAGTGCTTGGCTATTATGAACAGGACAAGAGATGAGCTGTCTTCTGTCTCACAGGAAGAGGAATTTTGCAGCATTTAAATCTAATTTATAATAAAACATTTGGTGGAAATGGCAAGCCATCTCCCTCCAGAGGAAAAATAAATGCTCTTGTTTGGTTTGGACTTTCAGTGCTCTGATTTTCTTTCACAAACTAATAATTAAACTTTCACAGCTTCAGAAGTCTGGAGTTTCACCTTAGTGTGGCCTCAGAGAGTTATTTTAGTAAGTCGTTGTCTAGGACATTATGCCAGAGTAGCTTATTCTTAATATATTACATTGTGATGATATCCCACTCTGATTTTCATTACAAACTTCATTTAAAAAACAAAACAAAACAAAAGGGGTAAAGAAAACCCCAAACCTTAGTTCATTCTGGATCACAACTGTATCAATAATTTGAGAGATTCTCCCTCAAAAACACTGCTTTGAATCAAAGAATAACACTCAAGAAAAAATATAACACTTTTTGCCACTGTTTTTCTGGCAGATGGAAAATATGACCACTCAGTGGCATGCCACTTCAGTTACTAGACCACACAAGGCCTTTCAAATCTTCAGCTGTGTGAATGCCTTAGAAACCTTAATATTATATGTCTCCTTTGATAACCAGAACTCAGTTAAAAATATGTGCCAGTCTGGTAAGAAATGAATAAAGCTGACGCAAAACCTATTTCAAGTGGGTATATCTAATACGAAATGTCATATTTTACTGGTTGACACACATTTATCACTTCATTTCACAGTACAGTAAACAACTCATAAGTCACTGGCTAATTTGATTGACAGTAGCCTTGGGCATTCTTTAGCAATCATGTAGAATACTGCACTAAGTCAGACTTTTAGGGTAATTGACTTCAGCAATATGAAAAATAAAATTCCTATAGTCTGTTTAACACGAAAGGAACAGGGGAAATCAAAAATGCGAGAACAATAAATTACAGGAATTTCTCATTTGAGTAAGTTACAGCTTTAATAGCTTTCTCTAAGTACTGAGTGCACTCAATTGAACATCTGCTTTCCAGCTGTGTATATTGATATATTACCAGGGGTTTATTCTCTCCTACTTTAAATATATCCATAAGTTTTTCAGAGGTCTACTACCTGACTTTCTGACAATGCCTTGATTGTGAAAGATATAAAAATGTCAAAATTTCTGTAGGCCATTTTATGCCCAGGATATTATTTTTCAATTGAATCCAAAGACAGATGTCTATGAACAATTAAACCATTCTCCAATCACACCTTGTTCCAGCTGGGATCATAGAATTAAAAGGAAATAAGCCATCATGATTCACTTATTGCCAGAGTACCTAGTGTTTCCTGTACTGCTGATAGATTCTTATTAAACAATTCTGTCGATGGAAAATGAATATTGTCCGCTGCTTGAACTTCTAAAGTTAGTTCTTTGATATTAAATTTGATTTTCTTCTCTTATGATAATTCATGTACTTAGTGACTGGCTTCAGAAATTCCCATTAGATGGAGATTATGTTATCTAAAGCTTACTAAATCCCACATCAGGTCTCAGGGAGTTTAGCTGTAAAGTAGAACACTGGAAAGATCTGTAGTGAAAAGAGGAACTTGCTAATCAAAAAAATATAGCCTCAGGTCTCTTCTGTTAAAAGTGATGTGTAAAATGTTTGTTCCTTTCCCCCCACCTTTCTATGAAGTTCTCTTTTGCAGCTCCCTTTGCCACTGTTTCTTGTTTGGCAAACATGCAGTTCAGAGTTATGTCTTTAGCAAGGGGCTGTATAAAGTGCATATGAACCGAAATATCATCAGTAGGTTTATGTTTTAGTGATTCACAACAGTTATTCTCCCATTCATGTGGGGAACATTTAGTTTCCAGACTATGCCCAGAAAGGTTGTTAATAAAATATTTCTGCACTTTGTGGATAGATTGTTTATGATCATAGGTAATATATTTTGAAAAAAATACACACTGATGTAATTTTCCCTGGACACAATAGAGCAGACACAAGCAGCCTTTGTTTCAAAAAGCTAATATAGAATTGAAGGAAAACACTACTGATTGATTTGTTTAATTTTATTAAATGGCACCACAGAAACGTGATTGCATCTTTCAGAAATACTAGAGATTAAGAGGGTGCATTAAAGTGTGTAAATTAAATCTATCTTAGTCCTAGTAATTTTTTGCTAAAGATTGATACATATTAAACTTCTAACTAGGGAAACTGCAATCTCCTGAGATATTGTTTCCCTTAAAATGTTAAGATTCTCAAAATATGAAAGGAGGTGATTGGAATGTATATCCAAATGGCAGAAAGTTGAAGTAACTGCTTTTCTCTGTACCATAGTAAGCCTCTATTCAGTGCCCTGGTTTACATTACACATTTCTTGCATCTGTCTATGAACACTTGAATTGAAAAAAATACAAGGTCAGCTTCTGCTCACATTCCCCAGCCAAGCAAATCCTTTAAGCATGTGCTTAAATTAAGCAGAGGAATACCGCTGATGTCAATGAACCACAACACATGTTTAAATGATTTAAATGTTAACAGCTTTGCGATAGTTTTGTTTAGGATTTATTCTTTTGTAGCAGTGAGCACTAACACGACTTTTACTTTCTTTCCCATCTGATGACTACTAGTGTAGAAAAAAAAAATATTGTAAGGACAGGTAATTATCTGTTAAAAAAAAATAAAAAACAAACAAACTTGATGTGTACAACAAAGGACAACATCAGCTTTGTTTCACACTTGAAACAGAAACAGTAAACTTTGCATAGGTGTAAGTTTATACAACAGCAGTTATCCCTTGTGTCCTTACCACCTCCCCAACCCCTCTTCTTTTTGTTGTACTATATACAAAGACTCAGCTATACTTAAAAATTTAGAATAATGTAAAAATGCTAATTGACTAACTTTATGAGAAAAAGGTGGTAAAAGTCTGTTTGGCATAGTGTGATAATGAAATAGCACTTCAAGGAAAACTAGGTTCAGGTACATTTACTATCATCTTTTCTATGGAATTTATTAGGGGAGCTTATTTTATTTTATTTTTTTATTTTATCTTAATCTGAAACCAACATAATCCACTTTCAAAAAGGAAAAAATCAGACTTTCTTTGTTGCTGCAAAAGTTGCAAAGGTTCTTTTTACTTTTGAGATAAAGATAAGGTTTTTAAGAAAAAATAAACTGGATCCAAACCTTCTAATTATTTTTGTCTACCTCTTCCCCACCTGAATCCAGCTAGAAGCAGACCATTCAGCATTCATGATACTGCGAGATCAAAATCTCTAAAACTCAAATGAGAGGACATTATCGTGGTATTGAATACTTCTATCCAGAGGTCCTTGCATTTATCATGGTGTGTGTATGTGGGAAATTGAAATACAGAAAATTAAAGCAAAACATCCACATTCACACAGCATATAAATGACAGAAAACAGAATTACAGAACTTCTGAGATTTTGACATGGGCTAAGCCTCAGACCCTGCTTCAGCTCCAGTAATTCACCTGCTTGAGAAATGATAAGTAGTTATCCAACTGCTTTATTTTTTTCTGCTGATATAACACACTTAGAGTGATACAGAAAAGGCTATTTCTTTATGTAATTGCTTAGTCTTTTCTCCAGACCTTTTAGGCATCATGAAAAGCTACATGGCACTTGTTTTCAATCCACCCTTCAGCTGTTGTTTTTTTAAAATTTATGATGAAAAATAAAATCTGACTAATGCTGAAAAAACCAAGTCTTTCATAAGACTTTTAAATGTTAGTAATCTGTGCCTCTTATTGGATCTTATTCCAAAGATATTTAAATTTACATCTTGCAAAGTGTAGCGAAGCACATGGATGTAGCGAAGCAGCATGTATGTTTGAGGTCTATGTTGCCTTAAGCCTCCTCTGAAATGGAGGTTTTTGAGTGCAGCAAGAGAAATTTCCCCATAGGCTCACTGAGAGCTTAGAAATACTCTTTCCCTGGTACTTTTTGTGTTCCTGCACAGCTTGTAATGCCATATTAACATGATGAGCCCAGAGCCTTTGCTAAAATGTCTATACAACTCAGAAACTCTGTCTTATTCTACATATGCTACATTTTCTTTGAATTTATTGAATCTTAAAAGATTAGTAGCAAGTAAATTAATTTGTCCTTCCTCAGGATTAAAATGCCCAGAATCTTCAAAATTAGCACCACTGAACTGCAGATCAGAATGGTCAAGAACTGACAAGTAATCATACTTGCTATTGACTTCGATTATTGATAAAATGAAATTATTCGAAATAAAGATAGATAACTTTTATGTGACTGAGAGAGTCAAATTGTTTCTAGTTCAACATCTGAAATCAGCATAGTGACAGCCTAATTAGCATTCAAAGGGATACTGAGGTAGAAAAGTGTTGCTGCAGGAGTGAACGTTAACATTGTGAATGATTTACACTTACATCTGGGAAAGTCACAGCACATTGGATGAGCTCCAGCAGGTAAGAAACCATTGTGTAGGAAAGGCAAGTAATTGTATA
The DNA here is from genome assembly GCA_023637945.1 of Phaethornis superciliosus. Taxonomy (NCBI): domain Eukaryota; kingdom Metazoa; phylum Chordata; class Aves; order Apodiformes; family Trochilidae; genus Phaethornis; species Phaethornis superciliosus. The sequence continues at coordinate 77,112,775 of JAJQWJ010000003.1, read as the reverse complement.
TCACAGGATCAAAGGAGTGCTTGAAATGTTAGCGGAAATTACTACATGAATTTAGAAGAAAGGTTTTCTCCCTCATGCAAAGCATGCACTGGTTGTCTTATGGGGCCAGTGCAAGAGATGACTGCATGTCCTGAGGTACAACATGAGTAAAAACATCAGGAAGCTGTTGCTAAAGCGATTAGGAAAGCAGGTTGTGGCATACAGATCACAGTGCACTTTGGCATATGAGGGAGATTGACAATACAAGGTTTTAAACCATGGACCAAGGGAAATTCCCACAAGAACTGCGGGCTAAAGATTTGTTTATTTTGCAGAGTTGCCGGATGGGGTTCGTTTTGGCAAATAGTTTCAGGTTTGGACCTAGGCATCAAAGTAGCTTGTTGTAAAGGTTATAGAAGGAGGTAGTTTACTTTTTTTTTGTTTCTGATTTTTTTGCAAGTATAATTTGATTTGTTCAAAATATCTCTATTTCATGATCCATTGCTTCATTAGTGATAACCTGAAGGCAGCTTCTTAAAAAGTATTAAATAAATACGTTGAAGGAAACGAACTCTTACTCTGAGATAGTTCGAATGTTGATTAAACTGTCTTCAACCTACTTTAAGCTGTTAAGTTTAGGGTCCAAAAGACAAACTCTTCTTGCCTCCAGAGGAAGGTTTTTTCCAGGATATTTCTCAAGGTTGCAAAAATCAGGTGAACAGGAACTTGAATATAAATCAAATACTGACTTCAGGATTTAGAGTTCTAAAAGTCCTTGAGATTAGTCCCTCTTGGTTTCCCTTGAAATTAATGATGGCAACAGAATAGATTTCAGTGAGAATACAGTGAGTTTAACTAAGAGTAAATCTGAAAATCCTTCTCTATGAACACCTAATCCTAAGAGATTAAGTTATGAAAAACATTTGTAGGTTTATTTTTTTAGCTTTCTTCCAGTGGAGCTATAGCTTAATGAAACAAAAATGCATTTTGCAAGGATGAACTTGTAAAAGGAAAAGTCTCATTTTCTGTTCTTCAAATTAGTCACATACTCTAAATCTGTGTTTTACATGATTGTTATGTGTTAACACACAAGTAATACACATTCATATGTGTATGTGAGAGAAGAGAGAGGGTTTGTAAGGTAATATGTACATACTCACCGGAATAGATGGTGCTAATTTGCTAATTAATTGAACTGCTGTTGGTTTTAAGGAAATTGCAAGTGACTACTAAAAAAACCCCAACAAATTCTGTCTGTGAATTCATTTCTTTGATTCAAAGTATTCAAAGGATTATGTAGTACAATGGTCAAATTCCTAAAGGAATTTATTTCATTACAACAGAAGTAAATGGCTTAGAGATCACAGGAATTTAAAATATTTTTTTAAACCTAATGTTGACTCATCCTTCTACTGTTTACAATGTGAAGAGTATTCAGATGAGAAACCTGAAACTGAGAAGCTTCAGAGTTGTTTGAGACTGTGCCAGACTCAAAAGAATCAGGCCTTCTGCTAGCTCTTGTCCTCAGAGTTAAAGGATGGAAAACAATTTCTTTTATGTGTCAATACAGCTCACATTTTCTTCCAGAAGTTTTACTTCCCTTAATAAATTGCCAGTGAGTACAGAATATCCCTTTATTCAAGATATTTTTTGTGTAGAGAGGCTCTCTATGTCCTGCTAAAATCTGTTATAGCTTAAGGGTGAGAAGGCTGAAGAGTACAACTGATCCTGCTGTCTCTCCAAATGCCACACACTGCTTTGCTGAAGTTGTATAGTATTTGATGCCTTTATTTTATTACATTTTCTTTTTTTACATAAATATACCTGGTTATAAGGACAAAATATTGTAAACACACAGGCATAACAAAGCTTTTCCCCAGGTTTTTTTCCTTTATTTCAAATAAGGTTTCTAAATTCAAAATCAGCACTGTCTGTTTTGTCAACAGTGTTGTGCTTAGAGTTTCTACTTTATCTGCTTTGTAATATTAGTCTACGTTTTCTTAAACTTTTTTTTTTTCTGATTTATATTTCTGGCTTTTATTTCTTTTCTCTTTTAATAATATGCAACTTCATATCTAAAACAGATACTCTGCACAAAGAAAAGGTTCTGGTATTACTCCAGGAGTAACACCAAAATGAAATAGATTTTGATGAACTCGAGGATAACGAAATAAATCTGCCTTCTTCCTTCCCTTCAAGAAGTCAAAATACTTTGATAATCAGCATTTATGAAATAGCACTTATTCTTCCAGTTTTTATCTCAACTACTCATGGAACTAAGGAAATTGGAGAAAAGAGACTTAACATAGGAAATTAAAAAAAAATGCTTAACAGTATTTCCTATAACTCCTATTAACTGAGAGTTTATCTCCAGCATAACTTATCTTTAGTTTTATATGAAATGAAGAAGTATAAAAGAAGCAGTAGAAATTACAAGGAAACTAGTCTGGGCTTTCTGTCAGAAAATTCTATTGCTTGCAGGATCATGGGGAAAAGAACTGTGCTATATGGATACCCCAGAGGAGTTAACAAAGAATTTGAGGGCAGAGGAAACTTTCAATATCCCTCATTTTCAGAGCCCAAAGATTTAACATATGAAGTTTCTACTCTTTTCTCTTGTGATTTTTCAAAACAAGTTACAATTCAAGATTGTGGAACAGTGGAAAACACATTCTCTCAAAGTCTTCAGCTATTTAAAATCTATGGTCTTGAATAATGCATAAAATAATTTTCTACATTTTAATAGCTTAAATGTCAAAATGGCTCATCTGCTTAACTTGTAAAGTCTCCTTTTCCTTTTTTTTTCTTTTTTCCTTTTTTTTTTTTAATTTTTATTTTTGTAAAATCACAGTGTGTTTGTGTACAAACACCTGCCATAGGAGCCATTCTTTATTTTCTTTGTTTTTTAGACTGTGTTTTCACCTCTCTTCACACATCTAAGGCTATAAAACAAACCCTTGATAAAGAGGAGGATTTGTTTGATAATACAGTGGTTATATTATCAACAGTTTGCCCTCTAAATATTATCAGTCTTTACGTGCCCTACATAATATATTTTAGGGACAATGAAACATTCCATTGGAAATCTTATTATGCTTTAAAATTAGAGAACCATGTAAACTTCTCGCCTTTACCCTAGTTCTTAACTAAAATAGAAGAGTAAATTAAATATGATTTCTTTATCTTTTTTTCCTGTGAAGTACTAAAAAATGTTTAAAACTTTTTACTGTTTTGAACACCTTCATTGCTCTCACCTAATTAGCTTCAAATATGGTCAAAAAACATGCAACATTATTAGCTATGACCTGCCAAGTTTGAGGCCAGCATTCCTTGCAATCACAACTCCAGAATAAAATGCAATTGAGTTATGTTTCTTTACCAAATATTCTGATCTGCCCCTGCTGTGTAATGTGTTATACCTGGGCTTCATATATATTTTAAAAGACAGCTGCAACAACACATGAAACTTACCTGATATTTTTGGTTCTACCTACTTCTTATTTTCTTTTATGTAAACATATTTCTACCTCTGCTGAGATCATAATTTTCTTATTTCACATGAACGATGTCACCTCCTGCTTTGGGTAATTACATGGTACAACTCCTAAAAACATTGTGCCTCTTATTAAAGCCTACAATATCTTGCAGCCATCGTTTTGCTAAGTGCTCTCTGCCTGTGGAGTCCTGATGACATAATTCAGATCTGCTTGCAAGACCCTCACCTTAGGCCAATTACATTCCAATTGCATGACTTCATGGTTTCTTGGGAAAGGAGAAGGAAAGCACTTCATATCATATTTTAATAGTTTGTGGGGGAGGTGACATACAGAGGGTATAAGCATTACGTACTAAAATTCTATGGACATCTTTAAACAAAATGTGACAGCACAAAATCAATGTTTCCTATGCATAATGAATTCACAGTAACTCTGGCTTAAGGGCTTTTTAAAGTGTTTTATTAATTGAAGTGTTTTATTACCTTTTGCCAAGAACTAGGTTTGGAAATGTGTTACTGTAATTAAAAATGTATTTGTTTGCTTTATTTTCATATTATTTTAGGTCACTGGTTTTCAAACAGAAATGTTTTAAAAGTAACTACATGGTCAGCAAGAAAATACTGAGAAGACAACTTGCAAAAGTAGATGGGCAGAAGACAAAGATAAATCCTAATACTGGAAGAGGAAAAAAGGAGATATAGTTTGCAAATAAGGTGACAACTGTTAACAATGAAGTTTATAAGAATTATAAATCTTTAGAGCAGTTTTGTTAAGAACATAGAATCATAGAATCTGCTAAGTTGGAAGGGACCTGTCAGGATCATCAGGTCAAATTCCTGTCCCTTTGTAGGGCACCCCAAGAATCACATCATGTGCCTGATAGCATTATCCAAACACTTCTTAAACTCAGGCAGGCTTGGTGCCATAAGCACTTCCTCAGGGATCCAGTTCCACTGCTCAACTGCCCTCTGTTTCTAACACGCAAGATCCTGAACTCCACCATCTCATGGTTACTTCAGCCAAGGTTGCCCTCCACTTTCATTGCTTCAACCAAACCTTGTTGGTGGGGTCATGATCCAGCAACGTTCCATTTCAATTTCACCAATTTCAACAAGAAGTTATCATCAATGCACTGAAGGAGCCTCCTGGACTGTGAATGGCTGGCTGAATAGCTCTTCCAGCAAATATCTGGATAGTTAAAATCCTCCATGAGAACCAGGGCCTGTAGTTGTGAGGCTGCTACCAGCTGCGTGTAGAAAGCCTCAGCCACTTCCTCATCCTGATCAGGTGGTCTGTAATAGACACCCACCACAGTATACCCCACATTAACTTGCCCCTTAATTTGCACCCACGAATTCTCAACGTGCTCCTCATCCACCCCTGGATGGAACTCAATAAATTCTAAATGCTCTCTCATGTAGAATCATAGAATCATAGAATTGGCTGGGTTGGAAGGGACCTCAGACATCATCAGGTACAACCCTTGATCCACTACCGCTGCGGTTACCAGCCCATGGCACTGAGTGCCACATCCAGTCTCTTTTTAAGTATCTCCAGGGACGGAGAATCCACTACTTCCCTGGGCAGCCCATTCCAATGTCTGATCACCCTCTCCATGAAGAAATTCTTTCTAATATCCAACCTAAACCTCCCCTGGCACAACTTGAGAGCATGCCCTCTTATCTTGCTGATAGTTGCCTGGGAAAAGAGACCAACACCCCCTGGCTCCAGCCTCCTTTCAGGGAGTTGTAGAGAGCGATGAGGTCTCCCCTGAGCCTCCTCTTCTCCAGGCTGAACACCCCCAGCTCCCTCAGCCTCTCCTCACAGGACTTGTGCTGGAGTCCCTTCACCAGCCTGGTTGCCCTCCTTTGGACCTGTTCCAGGACCTCAATCTCCTTCCTGAACTGAGGGGCCCAGAACTGGACACAGGACTCGAGCTGTGGCTTCACCAGGGCTGAGTACAGGGGCAGAATCACTTCCCTGGACCTGCTGGCCACGCTGTTCCTGGTACAGGCCAGGATGCCATTGGCCTTCTTGGCCACCTGGGCACACTGCTGGCTCCTGTTCAGCTTCCTGTCAATCCAGACTCCCAGGTCCCTCTCTGCCTGGCTGCTCTCAGCCACTCTGTGCCCAGCCTGGAGCTCCCCATGGGGTTGTTGTGGCCAAAGTGCAGGACCCGGCACTTGGCCGTGTTGAACCTCATCCCCTTGGAATCAGCCCAACTCTCCAGTCTGTCCAGGTCCCTCTGCAGAGCCCTCCTGCCTTCCAGCTGATCCACACTCCCCCCAGCTTAGTGTCTTCTGTGAATTTGCTGATGATGGACTCGATCCCCTCATCTAAATCATCAATAAAGATATTAAACAGAACTGGGCCCAACACTGATCCCTAGGGGACACCACTGGTGACCGGCCACCAACTGGATCAGCACCGTTCAGCACCACTCTCTGTGCCCAGCCCTCCAGCCAGTTCCTAACCCAGCACAGATGCCCCTGTCCAAGCTGTGGGCTGACAGCTTTTTCAGGAGAATGCTGTGGGAGGTGGTGTCAAAGGCCTTGCTGAAGTCCAGGTAGACCACATCCACAGCCCTCCCCTCTGGCTGGTCACACTCAGAGCAGTGGTCAGCAGCAAAATATCCAAATGCACCTCCTTTTTCATTAGACAGTGTTTCTTTTAAAGTATGTTTTTAAAACAGTAAGGGGGATATGCTGCGTTTGTAATTACCTTTGAACTTTGGATGTGCTGGTGCATGCTTTCTGCATGCAATCCATGCAGCTTTACATACCACAAAGGGAAATTAAACCAGCATCACTGTAAAGGATGTGATGAAAGTTTATATTATATAAAATTAATCATTCATCCCGAAAGTGCATATATATCTCTGGTACAAAAATGGATGTTTCACTTGAAATAGATGTTTCACTCATAATTTTATAGCATTTTAGAAATATTATGGATCATATCCCTACTTACATTCATTATATATATATGTAAATACATAAGGATACCAGCAAGTATTACAAACATTTAGAACTAATTTGTTAAAATTTTTTTGTGCATTATAATTTATTGCTGGTTGATAAGTTTTTGTAAGAAAATTCAGGGAGCAATTCAGTTGTCCACATATAGGAATCTATGAGCATCTTAGGTGCTGCAAGGTATATGAGACATAAGAATAGGGTGTTTGTGCTTCTATTATTAATAAATCCACATAATTTCCAAAGCATTTTTTAGTCTGAAATAAATAAGCAAACCTTAAGATATGCAAGAAGTATTTTTTCTTGGACATGTGTGCCTAGTGATCTAGTTGATAAGGGAAGAAAGTTGATCTTATAGATAAATTTCTGTGGTAGAAAGTGCTGAGAAGAAAAACAACAATGTGCTGAGATATCAAGGTCTTTACCAGTATTACAGATGCTGAGTTGATAATCAGAACAGAGTAGTACTGTGAGCATCATTAAAAATTCAATATCCAATACTCCATGGATCGCCAGGATCTGCTGTTGTCCACTGCTTCAAAAGGGATGTGCTGCATTGCCATTTTGAAGTAACATTTACTGAGGTTTTAACTGAACTCACTGCACCTGAACATTTTCAAATCTAATTTTTGCATATCTTCAAATGCATAGTTATTCTTTCAGTGGTTTTTAGCATCAATCCTTCATGCCTTCCTGAAATCCATAATCTAAAAGAGATTGATTTTACTCTAAACTGACATTTAGAAGTGGCAAAGCTTCTCCTACAAATTACTTGTCACTTAAAATAGATTGTTGATATTCTGTCATCAAGAGATAATGCAGGATATAATTAGTCCTTTTCAAAATTTTATGCCTTTCAATGCAAAAATTATACACATTAGGCACGCCTCTCCAAAAAAAAATATATATATCAATGCATGCAAATCACTGTGTCTTTATAAATATTTTCTCAGGAAGCAGAACATCCTATTAATACATAACCAACCAGAAAGCACTGATCAATTATCCCAGGGTCAATTTTTCAGTAATCCCAAATTTTTAGGTGAGATCTGGAAGGATAAAGTATCAAATAACATCCAGAATATTAAAACAAAAGACTGGCATGACTTTTTATAAAACTGCTTAGTGTTATTTGATTTTACTAAGATCACAAACCATTTACTCTGAAATGGTAGGAAAATTACTTAAAAATAATAAGATTATTATGGACAAAAAAATTTACAGTATCAGTCATTATGGTTTTTAAAGTGTATTTCAGTTTGAATTAAGACTTCTAATAAATGATAAAAACTATTTATCTTGGAGTTGTGCAGATATAACCAGTTTTTAAAAGGGAAATGATTTTGTAAAATAGTTCATTATTTTTACATGTGGAAGGCATAATATATTTGACCAAGATATTGAACATAAACTAAATTGTGTGGGAACAGCATCCATAACTCATTCAGTATTCAGTTATCATGTGTTTTCTGTCTCTTGCCTTTCTGGTAATCAAGTGTTTCATTCAAACCACTGACTACACTGAAGTTTATAAACTCATATGGAAAACTATATATTGAAATATAGGTGAAAACTTTTATGCTATTTTGTAACTCACATCTTCCACCTGTATATCCATTTCATATATAAACATACACACATACACATATTTTTGTGTTCATACGTATAGATGTCTCCAGTACCCTCTAAAGTGCTAGCACTGGTATCTGTCCAAGACCACCTTTTGCAGCTGACACCTTCTCATAAAAAGAGAAATGCACTGTAAAGTGAGCTGGTCCTAAAATGACAGCTAAAAAGAACAACAAATAGGTCCTTCAGGTTGCACATTTTAAGATTCTGACAGAATGACCTTTATTTCTGTCACTTCATAACTTTCATACAATAGTTGTCACAAAAATAGTAGAAAGATATAGTCATGATAATCTCTGAGTTCTGGTCCTGTAATCAGATCTTTATCCTTTTTCCTTACAAAGTCCCAGAAATGTTTTTTTATTTTTTAGGGCTCGGCACATTTCATTTGTTTTGAGCAATCTAAAAGCAATCAACAATACCAGGCTATGAGTTCTGCATACTGTCAGTGTAGGGGGAAAACATCCAGTAAAGTTTAATCCATTTCATCAGTTTTAGAACATGGCAGATCCCAACGTAAGGACTATCTTCAATGTGCAGAACTGATGATAGTCCTGGATACCCAGCTTTCTAAAGTTATGTAGCATAAATCTTGCCATAAGAGAGTGCCTGAGGTAAATCACAGATTGGACACTGACGATTAAATTTGAAACTAAATTCAGTATCCCCTTATTCAGCTGACTGTACAATTATTTCAGTTGCAAGGTAAGAGCTTTGAACTGTCAGTAAAAATGATATTTTTCACATGATCTACTATTGAAAAAACAAGAATGGAGATAGATGAAAGTTTTTTAAATACAGAAACTTCTGTTTCAAAAAAATCTTTAAATAACATACTTTGCATTTTGTTGAGCCACAAGTTTTCATTCCATAGATTACTTGTGTAATAGCACAAAAAACACATAAAAACACATTTGCAATTAAAGATGCTTTGTAAAGGTGACTTTAAAAAAATTAATCCCGTGGTTTTTTTTTTTTAAATTATGGATATGAAATCAGAATAGAGAAATCCTGAATTCAATCAAATTTTTGATTTGCAGATATAAGGTATTTGATATGACCTTACTATTTCCAGTATTACCTGTGTATTTCTGGCAACACATTCATTTACTGTTTGTGTTAAGATGTATCAACACTCTCTTATTTTCACTGTGTTGACTGCAGGTGTATCATCCCAGGATGTGTCCCAGGAGGAATCCTAAGGGAGGCTGGAAGCTGTTCAATGCCCTCATGGTTTTTGATTTGTCTCATTTTTAGGTTCTATCTAAAGCCAATTAATTTTTTTTATCTTCAAATCTGCAAAGGTGCACAAAGTAAAATCTGAAAAAAGACCAACACCCTACTATGGACATGAGAAATCATGTGAATGTCAGATTGGGCAAGACCATAAATAAGAACCCCAGCCATGACTATCTTATGGGCTTACCTAAAAGGTTGTACTGCAAGCACTGCTGTGCAGTGCAACCTGAGAAGTCTGTAATTATATTATTTAATTATTCATAATGGCAGCTGTCAAGGTAGTACATCAAATATGTTAAATCATGTTTGTAGTAAGAGTAACTTCACTCCTGCTTATGCAGTGAGATATCTCTTGTACTTGCCAGCATATGATTTCAGAAGACTTCACAACAAGTATCCCTGAGGACTTTCTGCATCTGATCTCATGTCACTCAAGAAGTTTGCTCTTTTCCACTGAAACATAGGAGTAGGAAGAAATGGAAGATAGTAAAGAAAGTTCTACTTGTTCTAAAAGTAAAGACATTGTAAAAAGTGAACAAAGCATTTCACTTTTAGCTAGAGCACCTGTATAGCATTTATTTTGGTCGCTATCACAATATTAGCTGATTCTTTCCAGGCAATGAAATTGTATTTTTTTTCTGGAAATTCAAGATGTATTGATTGTGATGAACCTGAAATTATTTGTGTGTTTATAGATTACAGTCTTCCTGGAAAACATTATTCAGATGCCAGCAGGATACAGCCTTTGCCATCTTGGTGTCCCTTTACTTTTCTAATGGTCTGGGTCTGATCCCAAAATTCAGCAGGTTCGATCTTAGTAGCATCAGAGGAGAAAGTTCAGATGGGTCACTTGATGTGTGCTTACAAATTCAGCCCCTCAGAGGTGTTCATCTGCATTAAAAACATCACCAGCAGAGCCCAACATGTTGTTTTCAAGTAATGTTTTCTAACTCTCAATGAGCACGCTGTTTGAGGAATAGTATTTCTACCTTGTATTCCCCTTCTCCTTGAGGACTTCTTATGTATTTAAGTACCATTCAGTTTGGAATGGCATAGCTGTAGGTCAAAGAACAGCCTGAAGAGGTTAAAAGAAACATAAATCAGAATTAAATACATAGGTCTATGGAAGGCTCAATTGCATAAAACAAACCATGTATCCATTTGTGCACAGCATGTCTCTCCCAGATGAGCAGAGCTGAGAGAACAGGCTTCATAGGCAGAACAAGTGTTGTCCATTGATGTACATAATAAATCATCAGTCTAGAGAATTTGTCAATAACATGCTGCCCTAAGCATCCATATGTCTGTGGCATTAGGCTCATGTTGTTGCAACTAAACGAGATCTCAACCAACACAGAAGGTAAAAAAAAAAACCAAAAAAAAAAAACCAGGTTGATTAAAGTGGCAGCCAATCGGTTTGGAAAAAACAGACATCTTATGTCCAGTCCTGTTTCCAAGCAGTTTGGCAAATGCATGATTACCTTTCAGAACAAGGAGAAGTAGTTTATATTTTGTATACCTATTAAAAACCTAGACAGGTGTTGGGAAAGCTCTTTTAACAAATTCAGACCACCTACAGTGTTCCCAAACACGACAAACTTGGGAATGCCTGCAGTGTAGCTCACTCAAATGGATGGTGGGACTGGACACTGAATGCAATGATGTAGAGTGTAGATCCAGCTGAGATGGATTCTGGTTTCAGCTCTACCTCTGCATTGCTGAGTGCCTGTGAACAAGTCATGTTTGTTTCCCTGTTGATACTTAATATGTCTTTTCCATTTAGGCTGTGCTCTTCTAAGGTGGTCTAACCTTGCATCTGGTGTCACTGCGATACAAATAGGAACTATCAAAGAACATACAAGAAATGTGATGATTTTAACACAGTGACCGGAAAGTGAGTTTCTGAGGAATTGACTTGTACATTATACATGAAAGTAATATTTATTACTCAAGAGAAAGCTGGAATTTATGCAGGAATAAGTATCTTTCACCCTCTTACTTCCTAGGATAATCTGTAAAGGCCACTAATCTCTCTCTAAGTTATTATAAACAGTCCTGAATCCTAAATCTATTTACTGCCTGTTACTTTCTGTTGTGATTCATACTACAATACATGAATAACTAACTTGGAAATAGATAGCATCATTCAAATTGTCTCTTACAAATCAAAAAAACCCCAAAACTTTGATGTATTTAAAATAACATTTTAAATATTCAAACAATTTAAAGTTCAAACAATTATGTGTTGCCTCATTAAGTTTATATGTAAGGGATTCCTGGGTTGAAAAAGAAGGCTCATTTGTGATTTTTTTTCCTAACTCAGATACTCCTCCTTTCTTTTCGTTTTTTGGTTTTTCTGTTTGGTTGGTTGGTTGTTTCAGGAGTCAACAAAACCAGAACTTTTGCTGAGCTTCCAAACTGGACAGAATATTTCTTGAAATATTTAAGGGACATGAGTTAGCAAGAAGAGAGTAGATTGTAACTTATCATAGGAAGAATAAAGAGGAAAGAATAACTGGTTGTCACTGGAATAGCCTCAAGCAGTGTCTTTTTAAGTATATCTAACTCTATTTTATGGAAATAGAGTTTGAAATGGAAATATCAAGCTTTTCAACACAATCCTAGCAGAACTGAATTCCAAAGGACAAGCAGGCTGAGCAGATTGCACTGGCCTGCCATTGCTAATTCATACCATGATATTTTGTGCATTATAATATGGAGAATATGGAGGTGATGAGAGAATATCTAGGAGTCTAAATTTCAAACTCTGACTTTCAGACCTAGACAACAGTCATGTGAGTATGTTGTCAGCAGGAACTGCTGGCTTACTTGAGATCACTGAGCAGTTTGGATTGGAAGGGTCCTTAAAAATCAGCTAGTTCCAAACTCCCTGCCCTGCATGGGTGGGGACACCTTCCTCTGGACCAAACTGATCAAAGTCCCACCCATCCTGGCCTTGAATACTTCCAGGGATGAAGCATCCATAACTTCTCTGGGAAACCTAGTCCAGTGTTTCTCCACCCACTCAGTGAGGAATTTTTTCCTAATCTCTAACCTAAATCTACAGTCTTTCAGTTTGAAAACATTGACCCCCATCCTATCTCTATGTGCCCTTGCAAAATGTCCCTCCCCAGCTTTCCTGCAGGTGTTCTTCAGGTAGTGGAAGACTGCTGAAAGGTCTCCCCAGACTCTTCTCTGGACTGAACCCTAACTTTCTCAGCCTGTCTTCATAGGAGAGGTGGTCTGATCACCTTCATAACTCTCCTCTGAGATGGTGCCTATCTAAAATATTTGAAATTGTACTTTGAAATGCAAAGACAATATTCATAACTACCAGGAGTCCCTGCTTTGGAAATATTTGACTCTGGAAGACTTTTTTTTCATGTATGTGTTTGTGTGTTTGTGTGTGCTTGTGTATGTGTTAAAAACAGAGAAAAAAGACAAAGAGGAAGTCTCTTGAAAATGGTAATTCTCAACATATATTTAGTGAGTTCCTAAATCATGCAAGTATTCCACAGAATATCAGACAACTGATAGAAAATTGCTAGACCAGAACAGTCCAGGTTTTTATTGTTCATGGATCATTTACCACCTAGGCTTGTTGTGATTTTTCCTCTTATTATCTACTGTTCCTGATTTTCACGCCATTTGTTATTTTCATGCAATTGCATACAATTGAACTTGGAACATTAGAGAGAGAAAAATAAATTATAAGCAAAGAAAGGAAATTCAAATGAGTGAGTGAAATGTCCAAAACTACAAGTCACTTCTGTTCCATCCCTTCTGATGCCACAGAAAAAAAAAAAATAAAGGACAGATAACATAAAATTGCTAATGATTTCTACTTTCCTCATCAAGTAATAAGTTACCTATGGAAATATTGAAAGACTACATTAAAACAAAAATGTTTGAAATCTAGGCTAATGCATTACAGTCACATGGAAAACACAGAGGATAAGCAGAATTTCAAAATATGATTAGAAAAAAATGAAATACTAAGTCTGAAAGGTATGAGTAAACACATTGTAGGTAAAAACTCAGGAGAAATTAATCAATTGAAAAATTGGTCTGTAATGGAATATTACTAGGAAAAGGAAATATAAAGGAATATGAAAATATGCTTATAGCCACAAAAAGAACTCTGAGATAATAGGACAACAGGAATGTATGTTTTCTTCCTGTTTAAATCTCTTGCAATTTGTGCTTCTATCAGGCAGTTACATGTATTTGTTCTGGACAGGTTTTTTTTGACAAGGACATTGTGGGCTAAAAGCATTGTAGTCTATTTTTCACTTTTAAGGTGCATGCACTCCATCCCCATCACTTTGAGGTAGTTTTGCTTTCCAGCAAAATGCTGCAGGTTTTAATCATGAGTCTACTTTTCTACTCAGTATGAGACCAAAATAAATACACCACCAGCGTGAACACTTTTCTGAGAGGACAAGAGGGATTCCTGCTTGTCATAACTAATGATGGTGATCAAAGCCAGCCAGGTGTTCACACTGACCCTGAGCTTTGATCATTTCCTATACTTTCCAATATCTGAGCCTGTGAGTGAGTTGCCCCAATGACCTCTGATTACATTAGTGGCATATGGCAGGAGAAAGGAGTAGAAGATAAGAAGCAGGAAGAAAGGCAGAGGAATGTCTAGCTATGCAGCATGTGTAAGTCTAAAAACCTCTTGGCAATTGAAGTAAGCTCATATTCAAAGCTTTTCAAACACTGTACATATTAATATCATTGCAATACTCAGCAGGCCTTTTGTGAAAGCTGGTCCCAAAAGGCAATAACATGATCCTTTACTCACCTTAGAGGAGACTCACATGAGTAGACTTGATAGTTTCAAAGGGGTTGTGTGTAAGCCTTGTTCTAAAGTCTATGAAGTTTCTGACTCCTCAAAAGTGCATATTAATGCTACATGTTTACATATTATAGATATTTCTACTGAGTTGAGAGTCTTTCACCCATTCTTGGCTGGGGTGCTTGTGAGAGCCACCACTGTACTACCTCTCAACTGCAGACTCTGATGCACTCAGGCTAAAAATGCTGTTTATCTTGCTAACATTTGTTTCTCATTAGTTATAAAGATGTATTATGTAACAGTGTTGATAGTTAACGACATTTAGGGAAAACTTGCCCTCATCAAATCAGATTCACACTTAAGTGAATCTTTCTTAAAACAAATTTGTTTTTTTGAAAAATTTTAAGTCCAACATCAGTAAGTTTAAATGTAGAAATATACTTTCTAAGGGTAGCAAGGTTATGCAACTGCTGTGCACATTTCAGATATTCTCCAAACACATGGGAGCATAGACAGAATAAATGCAGCATTAGCAGGTGACATAATTATATGGGCCAGAAGCTGAGATAATTATTTAATTCACGTCCTAGGAAAAAGTAATTATAACTAAAAAGAGGTCTGGTAACATCTCCATAAAATTCTTCTTTGCAGTGTTCAGAAGGAATCAAGAGCACTAGTGGCCTAGTTTTCTTTCCAGAAAGGTGGAGTTGTTCCCCAGCACTTTATCAAGGCAAGAATTCAAAGCTGTGCTTTTTATTAAAGCAAGAAATTTCATCCTTCAAAATAACTGCACTTCTCAGCGTGGGATTGGTTGTTCTTTTCTGTGTTATTCCATCCCTGTTGTAGAGCAAGAACAAGAGAGGGTAATCAAAGTTATCTGCTGCTACTGAAAACTACAATGCTATTAATCATAAAATGTTTTCATGTTTCCTGGACCACTTATCATTAACAACAATGTTAAAACATTCCCTCTAACAGAAATAATGTCAGTGAAGATCCCAGCTAAACCATACATCCACAGAGTGGTCCAAATATCTACCATGTTGCTATAATTGCACAAAATTACACTATTAAAAAAAAAAAAAAAAAAAAAAAAAAAGCAAAAAACCCCTCACCTATCAGTGTTTATTCAGCATACCCCTTACCGCCTCCTAATAGGATACATTTAATCACAGAACCATAGGAAGGTTTGGGTTGGAAGGGACCTTAAAGATCATCTACTTCCAACTCCTTGAATGAACAGGGACAACTCACTAGACCAGGATGCTCAAAGCCCCATCCAACCTGGCCTTAAAAATTTCCAGGGAGGGGGCGGCCAAAACGTCTCTGCGCAACCTATTCTGGCGTCTCACTACCCTCATACAAAATAATTTCTTTCTAAATACCTAATCTAAATCTACTCTCTTTCGTTTTAAAGCCATTACCCCTTGTCCTATCACTACATGCCATTGTTAAAAGCCCCTTCCTCAGCTTTCCAGTAGGCCTCCTTCAGGTATTGGAAGGCTGCTCTAAACTTTACCTGGAGTCTCCTTGTCTCCAAACTGGATAATCCCAACTCTCTCAGCCTGTCTTCATAGGAGAGGTGCTCCAGGCCTCTGATCATCTATGTTCTTCTTATCTTGGGAGCGCCAGAACTGGACACAGTAGTCCAGGTGGGGTCTCACAAGAGTGGAGTAGAGGGTCAGAATCACTTCCCTTGACCTTCTGGCCATGTTTCTTTTGATGAAGAAATGTGTTTGGCTTTCTGGGCTGCCAGGGCACATTGCTGGCTCAGGCTGAACTTCTTATCAACCAACAGCCTCAAGTCCTTCTCCACAAGGCTTCTCTCAATTCATTCTGCACCCAGCCTGTATATGTGCTTGGGATTGCACTGACCCAGGTTCAGGACCTTACACTTAACCTTGCTGAACTTCGTGAGGTTTGTATGGGCCCGGTTCTCAAGCCTGCCAAGGTCTCTCTAGGTGGTGTGATGAGCTCTTGCTGTTGAAAACTGAGGCATAGAAGTCATTGAGTATCTCAGTCTTTGTATTCTCTATACACAGGTCTTCCTTTTCCTTCCAGAGAATGCTCACATTTTCCCTAATCTCCCTATTGTTACCAACATACCTGCTAAAGTTTTTCTTTTTACTTTTTATGTCCTTGGCCAGATTTAATTCTACCTGGGCTTTAGATTTCCTACCCTGATTCCTGGCTGCTTGGAAATTTTCTCTTTATTCCTTCCAGGCTATCTGTCCCTACTTCCACCCTCTGTGGATTCCTTTTTGTTTCTGAGTTTCTACAGGAGCTTCTCGCATATCCATGCCTGTCTTCCTTTTTGTTGGAATGCATCACTTCTGATCTTGAAGGAGGTGATCTTTGGCTATTAGCCAGGTTTCTTGGGCTCTTCTTCCCTCCAAGGCTTTATCCCATGGTACCTTACCAAGTAGAAGAGGTCATAGTTTTCTTTCTTTATGTCTGGGGTAGCAAGCCTACTGTATACCCACCTTACTCCCCTAAGGACCTTGAACTCCACCATGTCACAGTCACTGCAGAGCTTGACTGTGCCCTTGAGCTTCACATTCCCTGGCAGACCCTCGTGTTGGTGAGATCAAGGTCCAGCCTAATACCTCTCCTTGTTGGCTCCTCTGTGACTTGGAGAAGGAATTCAGGGAATCTTCTGCATTGCTTATGCTCTGCTCTGTTGTCCGTCCACAGATACCAGGGGGGTTGAAGTCCCCTATGAGGGACAGATATTGTAAATGTGAGGCTGTTCTTATCTGTCTCTAAAGGGCCTCTTCAACACGGCCTCTCTTCCTGGTCTTGTGCCTGTAGCAAACTCCCACTGTAATGTCCCCTGACCCTGATCTCCCTCTAATCCTGGACCACAAGCTCTTTGTCAACTCCTTATCTATGCTCAAGTGGAGATACATGGTTTCACACTAATTCACAGGCTTGATATTTACATTGCCCTTCACCAATTTAGTCACCTTCGGACTGCTTGTTACTACTGATTTCTAGATGTCTGCCTTCTTTGT
Organism: Phaethornis superciliosus; assembly: GCA_023637945.1. Lineage (NCBI taxonomy): Eukaryota > Metazoa > Chordata > Aves > Apodiformes > Trochilidae > Phaethornis > Phaethornis superciliosus. Next base: position 77,095,641 of record JAJQWJ010000003.1, on the reverse strand, counting down.
AGTAACTGCTTTTAAAAGTGGAAAAAAAAGTCCCCATAGTTTCTTTTCCTCTCAGCATTTGTGTGTTTACACTTACAAACTTTTGACAGTAGCTGCCACCATATATCAGTTCTGCTGCTAGGAGAACAAAGGAAAATTTTAATATGGAATTATGGTCAAAATAGAGAATTCAGCTGAGATCACACATTTTCAGTGTCAGCACCATAGATGAATGCATTTGCAAATAGATGGATGACATTCAATGTCATAAACAGCAATACAATGAAAGAATCTTTTGGTCCTACTTTAAAGTGCCTTTACTGTGCAAATTATCTGCTTTAGGCTTAATTCTACAGACAGTTCCCTTGTCACATATTCATGTGGCATCAGAAGACAGAGTGCTGTATCAGAAGTTGGTATTTTTTTGGTGTGAGGTTGTACCTCATCTAATTCCATGTCACAGTAAATTAGTGGTGTCTGGGTCCTGCAGCATTTGCAGCTTTAAAAAAAAAGCCAAACTATGCAATTGTTTTGTATACTGGGTGGTACCATGGAGCTCTGACCTTGATATGTAATTTAAGTAACTTTTAATGCTTTAACAATAACTGATGGAAATATTTAGTAGTGTATCCGGCAATAGTGAAGATACAATATCTTTTATATTTTGCAAACGGGAGTTCTGCTATGAAGTAAAAAGTAAAGCTGATACAGTGCTGTATGGAAGGTTGGCTGGCCTAATGCCTTCCACAAGCTTCTACTATGTTATTATTTATATCCTTCTGTTGTTTGTCATTTCCAGGGTTATAGATGGAACATCCAAAATACACAGCAGAGAATGAATTACCCAACTATGCCTATGTATATGCCTCAATTTATGTCACATTAAAGATAGCAACACTTGTGGTATTTTGTAAAAACATCTATTTTGCATCCAGGAAAATCAGGACAGATCTGAGGTCTATGACAATAAAATACTTTTTTCCCCCCTTAACCTTCACAAATGCCACCATCTATAGATTAAAGTTTTACTGTCTTGTCTATATTGAAAATACTCAATCTTTTTCTAATCACAAGTATTTTTACTATGAAGGATCACCATGATCAGTAGGTGATAGGTCAGAGAAGCAGTATAGACTTGGCTTATTGAAAGATTCTTGAGGTCACTGGAACAGTGATCAAACTTTCCTGTGACTATGCAAAATGCTTTTTATAGTGGGAATGTGGTTCTTTGCAATAGTGTCATAACATGACGATTTTGACAGACTGAATTTAGAATCATAGGTCTATAGAATCAGCCAGGTTGGAAAGGACCTCTGAGATCATCAAGTCCAACCCTTGACCCACTACCATTGTGGTTACCAGACCATGGCACTGAGTGCCACATCCAGTCTCTTAAAAACCTCCAGGGATGGACAATCCACCACCTACCTGGGCAGCCCATCCCAATGCCTGATCATCCTCTTTGTAAAGAATTTCTTCCTAATATCTAACCTAAACCTCCCCTGTCAGAGCTTAAGTCTTGACCCTCTTGTCTTATTGACAGCTGTCTGGGAAAAGAGCCCAACCCCCCCCTGGCTCCAGCCTCCTTTCAAGGAGTTGTAGAGAGTGATGAGCTCTCCCCTGAGCCTCCTCTTCTCCCAACTAAACAACCTCAGCTCCCTCATCTGTGCTTTTTGGAAGAGAATGATTTTAGATCTGATGCGGAAGTAATTATTTTTCACCAAAAAAATGGACTTCACTTTTTAAAAAGCAATACTAAACCAGGTTTGGAGATTAGCTACAGGAGGAATATAGTCTTTACAGAACACATACTCCACTTACACTGATTATCAAAATTTTAATCTGCATCAAAATGAAGACATTTAAAATTCTTCCATACTTAAAGCAATAATACAACACCCAAATGCATAACCCCACATTTCCTAGAAAACAGGATTTACACTTACTAACTCTAGGGGAGTTCCTGAACACTATGGGCTTTCACTCATTCTTTGGTAGAAGAAGGTGGTCTCAAGGTGGAATATTACAACAGGATTCAATAAGTATTATTAGTTCCCTGAAAATAATAGTTACCTGACCAAGTCTTCTTATGTCAATAAGTTCTGGAACTCAAAAAATGTAAAAAAATCTCATCTTTCACATAGGACCTTGTCCTATAAGTGGTAGGTAAATTTTTCAAAAGCCGTTATCTGATTTAACTGCCTAAATCACATTTTAGGGGTGATATTAGCATTTAATAACTCAGCCTTACTTTGAAAGCAAATTGGAAGCCACATGTCATCTGTTCCTGCCCTTTTGAAAATCACATCTGATACCTACTGCAATGTTTAGGCACCTTGGAAAAGATGATCTTCAATCCTTTTTGAAAATGTCACACTTGTAAGGGTATTGCTAAACTCTGGGAGTTCAAAGATTTCAGTGCCTGCCTGTGATAACACACCTTTTCTTTTTCCCTACATTGTAAAGCAATATCTGAGCAAAATTTTTTCATCTGGACTTTTATATAGCAGGAAAATTAATCAAAACATATTTTATCTGTATACTGTGTGTATATACGTACGTATATACATATGTATATATATTGTTATATAGATATGGAAATACATGAAGATGAGGCAGAGGAGGTATATTAACAGTTTTGACTAGTTTGATAAAGCCAAAATGAGGTTGTAAAATACAAAAGATGAATAAAGTTGCTAGAATGATTGATATGCCTAGCATATTTATAACGATCGAGTTACAGACACAGCTATAGTATTTTACCTGGTTTTTTTGTGTGATACCTCTCTAATATTCATGTCACCTTAAATCACTTATGCTGGACTATGAAGGAGACTATTACTGCTAATCAGCTACCAGTGTTTCTGCAGGATACGTGAAAGCTGCAAAGAGAGTAAAACTTTCAAAACTAATGGTGTGACTTCAATTCTGCAAAGACCTTCTCCATTTGCCTCATTCTCTGAATTCTATTGGCTCTAGTTGCATTATTTACTGTATGGCCAGAGATGCTCATTATTATTTTCAGTATAAGGACCTGCTGCTTTGATTAAAGGGCAGGATGCAAGTTACCCTCTAACTTGTTGGTTCTCAGAGACCTGTAAAACTTTCTATAGCACCTGGGATGTGTGTAGGCACAATGCATTTGTTGGTTTGGCCCTACACATTGAGTAGTTCTTTACACTGTGTTAGAACTGTGGTGTTGTTCCATGTTTGTTTGTTTGTTTTTAATGAGTAATAGGAATTAGAATGATGTTTAGAAAGGCAAAACAGTATAAGCAATAATGACATCCAGAAACACAGTGGGATACAGCACATCAGCACTGTAATGCTGAAGCTGTAGTGTTTAACACTGGTAGACTGGTGTTGTGACTAGAACGAGGCTTTGAGGCAAGAAAAAAGATATTTTTTAGTATTATGGGGTCACACCCTACTGCCAAGTTTTAAGTAGTGCTCTGCATTGATCTCAGTGGGTAGCTGTGTTTAAAAATTGATGGCATGACCTGGCCCTTAATATGGAATGACATCTGAAAGGAACATACTGATTTTGCAGCTCTCTGCACAGTGAGAAAAAGGAGACTAGGACAGAGAAAGAAACACAACAGTCTACATGCTATCTTGACATTTTATGGAGGGCACAGAGGTTTAAACTGCATTAATAGCTTGAGTGTCAGCCTGTCTAATAACCAATATTATTTTAGTTTATTTCCACTGACTTAGATGTACAATCAACTAGGGTTTTTTGTTCTATGTAGATGTTGCTATATCAATATATCTTCCACTTATACAGAAATGAGATTTCAAATAAAAAATATTTTTGGTTATTTGTGGGAAAAAACCACCAAACATATTATTTACCTTTGGAAAAAAAAAACCACTTCAGCCTCTGAAGTTGTTGGGACAAATCTACAATGACTAGGGTAGACTATGGGGTAAAAGAAAATAGTATCGGAGCTTTGAGTTAAGAAAACAAAAACCTCCTAGATACATTTGTAGTTAAATGAAGAAATACACTAGTGGAAAAATATTTGAAGCATCTCTAATGAAAAGATTTTGGATTTGGAAGCAGAGGCTGAATAGTTACGTTCTCATTTACAAGCATTCCTCGCATGTTTTATGCCTATGGATATTGCACATCCCTTGGACTGCAAGTCTGGTGTATTTTTCCAGTCTGTATCTCACCATGCACTTTTCTATCAATCCTAAAACTTACAGCAAACCATAAAATACTTGTTTACTGTTTGACCAGAGCATAATTTTTGAAAGCTTTGTCTACCCTTATTCAAATTCAACTTCCGCTATTTTTCTTCTCTGTTCATATGGTTTGTATAAAGTTCCGTTTTTCTTCAATTGCCAGTAATGTTTTATTTTATTAAGGGCACATAAATTCAGCCTCTCAGCTGTGTTGTAATGATTTTAATCTTCCTGATTTTCCTCTCCTCATACCAACATCCATACATAAGCTTGCATCATATAGCAGGGCTACATATTCTGTGTCAGCAAAGTTCTCTCATCCCTCTTCCATATTTGTTTTTGTTTTGTGTTCGTTCTTTCTCCTCCTTTGTCTTACAGAAGGGTGTGATCTGGTTCCAATTACAATATTAATACAATGTAAGCAATGAAGATTAAAATAAGTCACTGATCTCACTGTAACTTCCTCAATGTCAAAAAATGTGCCACTGTAAATCCTCTGGGACTGTCTTGTATATGCAACAATACTTGCATATTCCAGGCTTTATGTCAGCCTGATATCTATTTGCTGGGCTTGGTCTCTCCTATTCTTTCTGGTATCACCCTCTCCATTATTCATGAATGGGTGAAGAGGATCTATGACCAGCATAATGTCCCTTCATTTTGTTAAAAGGTTATGGGCAGGATATCTCCTGATAAGGTACTCTAACCCCACTGGTGTGCTGTTGTAGGATGTTTTTGTTCTACTTATTAAAGAAAAAAATCAGCACACATAATTTTAAATAACCATGAGTATTTCTACTGCATTTAAATAACTTAGATCAGGACCATGACTACAACTTGCAAACAGTTTTGTAAAACCTTAGTGCAGGGGCTGAAGTTTTGCAGTATGCACAATAAACTGTGTAGTCAGAACATAGCAGGAAGAAGTAACTTCAAGCCCTTCTTCTGATTCTACACTACCTTAGAGCTGGAGAGGTGTCTGGCAGAATTATAACCTCTTACAGGAGTGCCCTGTAAGCCACAGCACTACACATACTCTCTGAAGTGTGACTTAGCCTTACTCTGGCCCACTCTTCCTTTTGCACCATATCTGAACCAGGTTTCTGGGGGATTCTTTGCAAAGGGATGATCAGTGAAGCAACCCCTCACCTGCAGAATCAAGGCTCCATTAAGTCATTGTGCAAAGCTTATACTGATTAACATTTTGTGATCATTCTATAGGTAGAGATATGCTTATCTAGCATAAACCACAGCCATGAAAATAACTCCATACTTCTGTAAACAGCAGAACATACACTCTCTGAGTTTTTGTCTGCAATAGTGGAGCAATACAGTTGACTCCTCCCTATGATCATGTAATCTATAACTGAGGTAACAAAAATCAAAATTGCATATCTACCTTAAGCACATTTTCTTTTCCTTTTTTTTTTTTTTTTTTTTTTTTTTTTTTCTCCCTTAAGCTACTTAGAAATCCTTCTGGATGTGCAGTCAGTCACGGGTCAGTTTGTTTGGAAATACAGACAGTATGGTAAACATGAACTGATTAGGATTACATTAATCAGCATGAGCTGGTCAGCTGATTTAATCAAGGAGGCCTGCATGGATAAGCAAGGAGGTCCTTAAAAAACTCAAACCCAAAAAGGAAGAAAACGGAGTGTGGAAGAAAGGACAGGTAGCCTGGGAGTAATATGCAAAGAAATTGTATGGAAAGTTAAAGCCCAGATGGAAGTAAATCTGTCCAGGGATGTCAAGGGCAACAAGAAAATCCTATATAGGTATTTTGGTGATAAAAGGAAAACTAGTGAAAATGTGGGCACCCTGTGGAAGGAAATGGGAGACCTGGTTACTAAGGATATGGAGAAGTCTGAGGTACTCAATGACTTCACTTTGAAAACAGCAAGTATATTCCAGAAGGGAAATCCATTGGCCCCCTTTAGCTTGCATGAGAAATTGTTGGTCTGTTTATGATGTTATCCAGTAACTACACTTGTCACCTGATTTCAGGCTGGTATCTGAGCAGGAGCAAAATATTACAAGTCTCTTTTGTAGTTTTTAGAAACAGACATTACCGTCTGACATCATTCTATTCTTATCTGGGAAGAGCTGATGATATGAAGATAGCTGTTGGGCTTTGTAGATGAAGTACATCAAAGAAAGTATTTACTACTGTCTGGCAATTCTTTGCTTAGTGCCTACAACTTAGTCTTCTGAATGGTCTGAAGTTAGTATGTGACTGCCCAAAGCTTTCTGCATCTGAGAATCTGGTGCCCTGTACAGCTATGTGTTAATTTTCAGATTGTCTTATGTCCATAAACTAGCAGATACTTGCACAAAGAAATGTAATAATTGTCTATTAGACAGTCCTTGTATAAAAAAGTAACAGATGTCTCCACTCTATTCTTTTCCCTAAATGCCTGTTTAAATGTTTGTTCTCTGTATGGCCTCATGTCTCTTGATTTCTTGAGTCACAGTAGCTTAGCTTCAGTAGAAAAGAAGGTAGTGATATTTTTAATGTAAGCACAGTCGCTACCTGTCTTCCCTGATTCTCTGTTGTCTTATGAAAGTGTATGGTCTTATTCTATCTGTATTATTTGCACAACAAAGATAACCCTGCCTTGACTAATATGTTTACCACCTTTTAGTAGAGTGCAAAAACTGTAAAGTCAGGGAAAAACACTCTGGGAATTTAGGTTTCTCACTTTGTGGGCAACCTGTCTCTAAGTATCAGTCTCCAAATAATGATCATGACTCAGCTGGATACTACATTCAAGGAAGAAAAAACAACAGCAGCAGCAAAAACCTCAGGTTTATATAAATTAAATGAGCAGTGAAGACTTTATATACAGTCCAGAGTCATATAGGGAAGTTTCACATAATAGAAGAAAGTTATATTTCTTCTTGTATTGTGTTTTTTTAGGTAGCCCCTCACTTATCATGTACATTTTGTTGATTGTCTTGCTCTATTTATTGAAAAGGTAGTTCAGATGCCTAACATACTCAACATGAGTTGTCCAGTTTGGGCTGGATACTTTCTCTGGAGTCATAGTGGAACTTATACAATGTGAGCAGTCATACACTAGATTTGTGAGACTTTTGAACACAAACAAGTTCTTGGTATTTGCTAACATTCTTTCCTTAAATATTTCCCTAACCCTAACACTTAGCCCTAACCCTAACCCTTAAATATTTGACATTATTATTTATCACAGAACCTCTCAGATAAGTTAGGCAATAGAAAAAATGCCATTTTACAAATGCATTAGAGACACTCCAGCCATCAGGAAATAATAGCCTCCACTATGTTTATTTCCTCTTCAGTAGTGACTGTTGCTCTTGAACAAGACAGTCTACTTTTCTCAGCAAGAAATGTTCTCCTCATGCTACAAAATAAAGAGAGGCTTCTGGCTTTAATGCTGATACGTCATCTGACTTGCAAGTTCAGCCATTTTAAAAGTAACAAATAACCACATGTGGGAATGAAAGAACAACCCACTACAGAGTGAAGATTGAATAAACCACACTTCTAATGAATGGCTGCCTGTCTCATGCTGCTGTATGTACAGTAATACCTACTGTACTATACAGCTGATCTTCAGGCTACTGCAGAGCTAAAGTGTTCATATAGCATGTAATTATTCCCTTTGACAATTCTTGCACTTCCCATTCTCTGCTTTTATTTCCTTATGTTAAACTGTATATTTTGAGAATCCTTCAGTACTGGATATCTGAAAAAAAAAAATATCGATACAGTGTTTAAGATGTGGTTCTCAACCAAGATTTTTAAAATTAAACCCAAAGGAACTGAGCAAACACAAATAGAATTCTGGTTTTGCACTCATTCAAATCTGCTGTTGTATAATTCCTCTTTCCCTCCAATAAGCTATCATGGTTTACATTTCTTTTTGCCTCTTTTTTCCTAGTGCTTCTTTTCAGGGGGAGAAAACATTCCATTTGTCTCATGGGTGTTCTGAGACTATCTAATGACAAAAAAAAATTATGTATTTCAACAGAAAATTACTCACCTGTCACATGAAAAAAAGTGTTTTGTGCATCTGGCTTTATGGAAAATAATATGAGGAAGGTATCCTAAACTGTCTCTCAGATCTCAATGTTATCATTCCCATATATCATCCAAATATTATTTATTAATATTGTCATGATTTATACCATATTTCATGTAAGCATATAATAAAATTATTTTTTCCCTAGAATATTTTCAAAGTACTGTATAATATTTACCCTATATGCCAAGTTTCTAATGCATTCATACTCCCTTATCTCAGACCAATGTTTTAACATATCAGTGAACTTAGATTTTTAAGTATGCATTTTAAGCAGTTCCCAAAATTTATTAGTAGCTTTATCAGATGTTTTGTTGTTGTTAACTTGAAAAAAACATATATTATTTGATTTTAAATCCCTGAGAATATGCCTTCTTTCAGTTATAATATTCCTTCTTTACATTTCAGCAAAGTCTCAGCTTCAGCACATGTGGTATATTACACCAGAATGTTTTTTCTTTCAAAATCTAGGAAGTACCCAACTGTGTATGTGGGCAAAACCCAACCTGTGACACTCTTTGAGGAACTCTTCCTTGGCAAGAATCACAATATATTCTTGCTTTTCTTCTTTTCAAGCTGTAAATCCAGATTACTAAATATACACCTATGTGATCAAGCAGCACTGTGCCATTTGTTCAGATATAAAGATCCACAGCTGTTGCCTAAGAGAAAGTTTTAGTCATTGCATTTTTGAACTGGTAAAAAGATGGTTTAAGAGGAGATGGTTAACTGGACTGCTTTTTTGTGAATGAATGTGAGTGAATGGACATTGCATGGTAAAGTGTGTAAGGCACTCAGGGTACTACTGAATCATGCCTCAGGAAGATGTATGGCAGTATTCTATTCTGTGATTGTCACTCAGAGTTTCTGTTTTGTCCAGTATTAAGCACTTCCATAATTTTTGGACAAAGGATTCATTATCTTATATACAATATTATACATATCATACATTTCAGCTCACCTTGTTATATATTCATTATAGCAGCACTGAATGAGAACACCAGTTAGAAAATTCCTTGCAGCACACCTCTGGGGAGTGTCAGATTTGCCTTTAAATGCATATTTCAGAGTCTTAAAACAACAAAATAGGTGTTACATTGAAAATAATAATAAAGATTTAAAATTCAGCATTTTGTTCTTAAAGTGTGTCTTCATTTAAGAGGACCAGAAGCATGTCTCACCTAGTTACTACCTAAACCCATGACAAAGTGCATAAGGATTTCCTTTGTTCTATTGATGTTATTTAAAATCTGAGTTTTGGGGGGAGAAGTTAGATTAAGAAACAAATCTTGTGAACAAAACTTAATGTAATGTACATTCTCCGTGAATCCTCAACTAAGCATAGTAGCTATAATTGATATTCTAGTTTATGCAAGAGATAGCATGCAAAGTCACCTTTCTTTTACTTGCTAATGTTGAAGTTTTCATGAAAAGTCAATATTACAAAAAGTTGTTCAAAAAAGAAATGATGTTATGATGTTTTAAATGATGTTACTGCTATTACTGAGCTGCTATTTGTAAGATAACCAAAATGCTGACATTAACAATGTTTCTCCAAGTACACATTTCATATGATGCTTTTTCACAGAGTATTGAAAGGAAGCTGATAGAGGTCTTTCTAAATCAAGGAGGGTTCTCCTGAGGATCTGTTACAAGACATCTAAAATTTTGTGTTTTAAATACCTTTCTCCATGTAAGATACATATATACAGAAAAATAATTAGTTTATTTAAGGAAATATTTTAAATTACTGTCACACATTGCTTGTGTACTTGAAGGTTCAATGAAATGTTTTTTTCCCCCTATATTATTTTTTTATCATTGTGGTTAAATCGTTGTGATTAACTTGTTGCATTTAATGATTGCATCTTGATACACACACACACACACAAAAACTTGTCATGGTGCATATTATTTCACTTTTATTTGGAAAAGATAAAGTTATTAACTTGCTTTTATTCTGTTTGCAGTTGGAATTTTCCATTTACTTTTACCATATGTCAGGATGATACCTAATCTTCCTGAAGAGAAAATGACTGCTTTATTTGCAGTTATTTAAAATGCTGATAGTTTGCAAAGTACATTTTGGTAAGACATTTCTCTTTATAGGGAATGGTACACATTTCAATTTCTACTTGTGTTTCTAATATCCTCCCTACAAATATTGGATATCTGGGTTTAATTATACTGTAAAAGAAAATCCTATATTTCAACACTGTGCAATTTACTTTTAATTTTACAAGCAGATATATGTAGAATATCTTTAGCAGATTCATGTAAATCTGTAATCCATCAATTTTTTTCATGTCTGTATCATTTGCAACACTTAAATTAGAAAGAGGAAGCTACTAATTTTTGAAGATAAATAAATAAAATATCTAATTTTTATGGTTCAGATGACTGAAGTAAGCATTCAGAGTGAAGTACCTCATAGAGTTTTTCCTTAGGGTTACTTTTTTTTTTACTCCATGGAAAAATCAGAAAAATGTCAGAATACTTTCTTTGTGATAGATACAGTAATACTAATACTAATACTGATACTAATAATAATTTCTTAGTGCTTGCTGCAGAGGGGTTGGACTAGATGACCTTTATATGTCCCTTCCTATACAAATTATTCTGTGATTCTATGATTCTATAAAGAAGACAACAAAATAGCACCATATATCAAAAGATGAATTTGGTATGTGAGGTACCCACAAAAATTTAAATTTTTATTGCTGTACTGATGCAAAGTGAGATGCTGTCTAATGGGATCCCTGTGAGTAGAGGATCCAGAGGTGGAGAAGCAAGGGGGCACAAGTGTAAACAGTGTTTAAAATGTAATGCTTAAAACTTTCAATCCTTCTGTGAACTCCTTTGAATTATTGACAACATGAGACTGGTTATGGAGTAAGAGAGACCATTACATCTACTCCTAATTGTACACTTAGCCTGGGCATGCAGCAGGAGACAGCTGTGTAAGGTTTAGCTGATGTTTAAGATCAGGAGCCAAATTAGTTAGCCTTCATACCTCTCAAAATACTGAACACAAATACTCATTCCAGGAGGAAAGAGTCAGATATATAAAGTTTAGATTCACAGTTGGCCCCATTAACACCTGCTGCAGCTACTGAAATATTTTTAATGATTTTAAGTAATTTTGAGGCTGTAGATGTCCTCAGGCCTAAAATCTTGCTGACACCAATGAAAATTTTACCTTCCTAACAGTTCACTGATTGTTTTTTAATTCTTCACTTGATCCATGTTTCTGCTGTTCTCTGATTACAGAAAGTATGCAATAGTCTTTTTTCCTTTTTCCCTTGGGGAAGCTAGTATTCCATATTTAAGAATTTTAAGGGACTCATTTGTGTAATTCAATGCAAAATAGCATATTGTAGCATTTAGAAGGCATTTTCAAAACTCTTCTACACCGGCCTAATATGGTTTTTATTGATGTCAATGAGAGTTCTACCATCAGCCAGAACAGAAAGAATCCATTCCTAAAAGCTTTTCACAATTTACCCTGTAACTATTTTTCTATCCAAGATGAAAAATACAGCAAAGCAGAATCTTGCTTACACTAAGGTCTCATTCTATCATGCTAGCAGTATAAAAGACATTTAAACATATACAAGTATAATTTACAAGTTTTTTAAATCCCCTCTCCTTCTTTTTCCCCATGTATATTTTGCAGTAAAAAGGAAGCATAGAATAAATCAAACGTTAATCCACAGGAACTCCATATTTTTGATATCAGTATAATCTGAAATTACTACTCCATACAATTCAATTCAGAAGCATCTGAAAGTGTATGTTTAAATTTAAGGCTATGCTCATTGCCTTGACAGTCACAGAAACAGAGCAGTTCATGTACTTCCTTTCAGAGCAAGACCAAGGAGCTTGCACCTTGGTGTGGATTTCTGTCTTCATCTGTTCCCAGGTGAGCTGATAAATCCCTATAATCTGCTTTCACATTGAAGTCAAAGTAGATGTGTGAGAGAGAAAGAACGACACATACATTTGTGCATACATACAGACATATACATCATAACAAATTTGAACTGTACTAAACCACCTAAATTTGGGCAGAGCTTCCATATCAGTGTTGCATATTATTAGGAATTCATAAAGAACCTGACATTGCCCTAGCACTTTATTAAGCTATATCTGCCGAGAAGTCAGCTGGGTCTCAGTGACTGCAAAGTCAGCAACCTGTGAAAAGGCAGTGGTGTCTTCTCAAATCAGAAGTCTCCTGACTGACTGGCTTGTTTAATGCCCATATTGGGTTTCCCTGGAAAGATTTTGATAGCAATGGGCTGCAGGATTGGCCTCTAACAGAAAACACCAGTAGTTGCCACTGTGTTGGACAGAACCAGTTCCATCTTGCTTCAAAAGGAACCTGTCACTGCCCAAAGCTGAGCCAACCAGTGACACCGGTGATGGCTCTGATATTTAAGAAAGGGCAAATGACCCTGCACAACAGAGATGAGTGAGAAAACAAGACCAAAACTTCTCTGCAGCGGCCAAGTTCAGAATAGAGGGAGGGAGAGGATGTGTTTCGAGAACCAGAGCAGAGATTCTCCTGCAGGCCATGGAGAAGACCATGATGGAACAGACATCCACAGCGTAGCCCATGGAGGACTCCTTACTGGAGCAGGTGGATATGACCTGAAAAAAACTGGTCTTGGAAAGCCCATGCTGGAGCAGACTTTCTGGCCATTTGCCCGGGACCCATGGTGGAGCATTTAATTCCTGAGTGTTTCACTTATACACCATGAAGAAGACTTATGCTGGAGAAGCTTTTGAAGAACTGCAGACTGTGGGAAGGACCTGTGTTGGATCAGGGGAACAGCATGAAGAGGAAAGAGCAACAGATAGTAAGTATTATGAACTGACTGCAACCCCCATTCCCCATTCCCTTGCATCACTTCTGTGGGAAGGAGGTAGATGACTCAGTATGGAAGTTGAGTCCTGGAAGAAGGGAGAGTAGGGAGAAAGTATTTTCAATTTAAATTTATTAAATTAGATTACTCTTCCCCAAGTCAGGACTGTTTTGCATGTGATGGTAACTGGTGAGCAACCTCTCTATCTTTTTCTCAACACACAAGATTGTCATCTTATTTTCTTTCCTGATGAGGAGGAGGAGTGAGAGAGTGGCTTGGGGGGCACCTTGCAGCCAGAGAAGGTTAATCCACCACACCACCATATTTCCACTGCAAGTAAAATCTACAAATGAAGTTATATTAATCATGACAAAGCTTCAGTGAATGATAAACCAGGCTCTTTGTGTGGCCCTTTTTAGTTAGGCCAAAGAGCAGATGCATATCCAGTGTCTCTGGATGTACTGAATCTTGTTATTATCTTTACGAATGTTCAGTGCATCAGGAACACAACAGGGATCTGATTATTTTCCCCAGGAACAATCAAGGGATTAGTGGAATATAGATGGAGATTGAATCTGCATGGAAAATTGTCCATGCTGTGTTATATTAGAAGGTGCTGCTGTGCAAAATTTGTTGCTAATCATGTGCCATAATTACAAGAGGCTGCAGAAAGAAGAAACTAGTAAACAGAATAATAAAAGTAATTTTAATTATTAAACTTCAGTGTTATAAATTATCTGACATTCATCACTGCCACAAATAGGTATAAAAAAAGGTAAAAAATCCATATGCTCCATTTAATTTCATTTTGCATAACAAATTAGTCTAATGCAGAATGTTTAAAAATATGAATAATCACCAAATTACCATACATTTTCAACAGGCAGTATCTAAAATTTAATACAGACAGTTATTACAGTTAACCTATACTTTATGTTGACTGGAACACAATAAAACCTCAAAGAGGTATTATAGACACAGTCCCAGTTATCAGCCACTAATAACGCTAAATGATGAATCGCTACATTTTTAATAGAACAATCAGAATCCAGTGTTTTCATTATCTTTCTCAGAATGTTTTGTATGCCTGCTATTGTTCTTCCAATTAGTTGATAACAAAAAGGCACTGTTTGAAAAGATACAGGAAATAGTGAGTCATATGTGGCAGATAATTCTCTCTGTGTTGCTTGGAAAGAAGTGTTTTCTTGATGTTACTTATATTTTCTTCCCATCATTTTTCTTAGTGAAGTAACAGTGTCACTTTAACACAGAAATTTTTTCACTGAATAAATGCAGATTATGGAAATACAGTGAAAGATTTGCTCGTATAGCTTCTAGAGCCATGATCTAAATAGGTAACTTAATCTGTTACTCTTCATGAATCCTCCCCTGAATTAAACCCCATTATTTACCTTTGTCCAAAGTGGTACAGCTCATATCAATAAACAACTGTTTAGTTAATTCCTTCAATGTCTTTTCCTTCATGAAGAAACAGCAGGAAATATACCAATTCACCATAAAGTAAATTATTTTATATCTATCATTATCCTGCTCACAACTGAGCAGGATTACAAAGACTAAGCACAGATTGAAATTAGAAAAACAAAACAATTCAGTACTTGCAAAGATTATAGATTATATTGAATAATCCGGAGACATTTTCTAATACCTGTAATCATGACATTCTGTTCATAGAATATATTACCATGTAATAGTATTTTACCCCTAAATAGTTCAGATTAAACCACTGGGAGAATTTGAATTATACTCAGAATGCATACTGTCTTGTGCAAATTATTACCATTTATTTTTTAATTCTTATTAGAATGTCTCTTACTAGAGATGGCTATATGCTTTCTACACCTTGCTAGAGAAAAGTCTGAGGTTCTTGGTCTCCCTGAGACAAAACATTTGCAGTGCTGTCATTAAGCTTTTCTCCAGTATTCAGTCAACTATTTAACAAGTCATTCCCAGCATACAGAGTACCAGTCAAATATTTCATTAACTGAAGGGTCCAGTTTCTTGGAACAAAGGGCAAATCAAAACAGAAGGACAAGCTATAGCTTCTCAATTCCCAAGGTTGTCTTTGGCACTAGTTTCTGTGGTTTATGACCACAACAGATACTATTTGTATATGTTCTTGGCTTCCTTACTGTCTTTGGTGTGCACTCAGCTATAAACTCCATTGCAGAGAAATTCTCATGGAAACTTATTTTAACCAAATTAAATCTGATTCAGGAAGATTTGTCAAGGTACTAAGGTTGAGAGACACCTGCAAAAATTTTCAAAAGCACTTTAGTAGACTGAGTGACTTGGCAATAAAATAGCAGCTAGAATTCAGTGTAAATATATGTAAAGATATACATGGTGGAGAAGCAATCCTATTTTCTTATATAAAATAATGAACTTTATGATGACAGTGCATGGAGTAATGATAAATGACTGCATGAAAATAGCTCTATGCTTGGCAGCATTCAAAAAATCTAATAAAATGTTATGAATTTTTAGGAAGGAAATAGAGAAGAAAACAGAAAAAAATACTATGCAGCTGGAAAAATTCATGGTCAGTAGAGACAATCTAAGGTCCTTACAGACAGCTTCTTTATTATGGCTGATTAAATAGGCTCAGTCAGACTTTTCAGCTTGGGAAAGAGGCGTCCATGAATTTTACATAAATCATCAGTGGCATGAAGGGGGACAACAGAAACTGACTGCTTGATCCCTCTTCCACTAAAATAGCATGTGATCATCAGATTATGCCAGTGACAGCCAACTCCAAAACTCAGAGAGCGAGTACATAGCCACAGGAAGATCTGTAAACTATTTGGAATATTTGGAAGATCTGTTATATGCATATTACCAAAGAGATGAACAAAACAGGTATAAGAAAACATTGAAATGGAAATTTGTCAGAAGCAGGGAGGATATCACTATTGTATATATTTGCCCTGTTCTTATTCTTCTGTAGACGAGCTGGACTATATGTGTTGTGGCTTTTTCTGTAGTGTTTGTTTTCTAAGATAGTCTTTTTAGATTTCTTTAAAAACTTCCTCTGATTTTCATAAATGCCATTGTTAATAACTGGATTTTGTGACTTTAGTCATCTTTGAGAATAGGGTATGATATCAGTAGCCTTCAAAACAAGGGGTTGGTATTCCCATGGTGTTCATGGCTCTAACCTTTATGACATTTCCAGAATACCCAGTCCTTTATCCTGTCTTCGTATTTTTCCCTCTCACTTTTTTTTTCTTAAATGAAGGAATTTGAGTCAAAGCTTTGATTTTTTATGAATCTTTCTTTATCTTCCTATGAGTTTTCCCTATGGGGGTCAAGCACATAGCACTTACCTTATTATTTCATTTGAAATAACCTGAACTGGATTTATGTACACCTTGAAATGTACTCTACTTGCTCCCTCAACACTGCTGGGTAGACATAATATAGCAGAGTGCTGCAGGGAGGCAAATGACTTAGGCTGTGAATAAAACAAATTATATTAACCCAGGGGCACAGCAAAGAGCGTTGTTTTAATTACTACAGAAAAGAGTGTATAGGAATGATTTACAGTAGGACCAAGCCTTACAAATGGTTCGGCTGAGAACACAAGGTGGTGCTATTTACGCTTAACAGAATGGGTGTACAAAGCTGGGTCTTGTCTGCTGGCTTAAGCCATTTCCCCCATCACCTTTCTACGGTTTTGGACCTTGTGGGAAGTGTGACTGAGTCCCATCCTCCTCTGTAAGTGTGGGTTCTAACGATGAGGGGACATTGCCTTGGCAACAGCTATCTCAGTTCAGCTTGACTAGAAGGGCATGTTAATTTGTCCTTGTCATTTCTTGAAGGCAGGACAGCAGTGTTGGATGTTTTGCTGCACCAAGTACCACAGGGAAATTCACTATTATAAGAAATGACACACTTGGCTGTTTTTGGATAGGAGGAGGTTAGTAGCCAAAGCATCAGACACTTACTCTCAACTATTCCCCAGATTAAAGAACTGCCTTAGAAGGATTTAGGATACCAGGTGGCATGGTAGACAGCTGATACTCTGCTTTTTCACCATCTTGCTCTGTGCAGTCAGGTCGTGCTTTCAGTTGTAATTAAGCAAGGTCATTATCCAGAGTAAAATAATAGCTTCTATTCAGCTGGGTGAATCATTTTGAACGTCTCTGTGGATGGGAGATCTCCCACTGCAACTGCTGTGTTGAAAAACTGAGAAAATTGTTGTCTGAAGAAAAAAGTGGAAGATTATCATCAGTGTTACTTGCAGGAGAATGAGATACTGGTAAAAGTTGATTACTCCACTGAAATTAAGAACACTTAAATCACTGCAGTCATCAACTGTTTGTTCCTCTAGCATGTTGCACTAAGCCATCATCAAAGTAATCTCTTATTCTTATTTCTGATTCACAAAAACGTGAAAGACTACTTAGTTCCTCCTAGAAATAGTTAAAAAAAATTCCTGAAAAAGTACTTTTCCCTATTCCAAATTAAAATTAATTAAATACTCTGAATTTGATAAAAGCAAATGAAAACAAAACAAGAAAATAACAAACTATCAAGTAAAATGTTATGCATGTTTCTTCCTTATAAGCCATCATCAATATCCAAATATTTGATTTATTCTTCACCTTACTTGATATCATATGCCAGATGACCAGTATAAAGAGGTTCTAAGATCCAAAGTATTTCATAATGTCATGAATTACAGATCTTTTTATTTGCTGAATACTTATGATTACTTTGATATTTGATTAAGGAAAAAAAAAAGATTTACAGAAATATTTTTAGCTTTCCAAATGGGAACATTATGAGATTCTGATTATACTTTTTTCATATATTTTCAGGCAAGCTTCACTTGATTGCATTTTCTTCTTTAAATGCACATGCAAACTTTTTCTAGGAATATACTTTTAATGTTCATAGTTATACATTCATGTACAAGGTAAAGAGGGAAACTTAATAGTTTTACTATTTGCATTCCAAAACAGCAGTATAGAGATATGACTTTTGAGATTGCAGGAACTATTTTACCCTAATTAAAACAAAAATAGTAGAAAAAGCAGCCATTGAAGTGGGAAGAAAAAAACCCAGACCAAACAACAACAAAAAAACCCGTCTGAAATACCTGCAGGAAATAGCATCCATTTTGATTCTTTCTGAAATAAGAAACAAATTAGTTTTTGTTTGTTTTTTTGTTTCTTTGTTTGGTTTTTCCTTTTCTTTTTTTTTTTTTTTCTTGATGTATGGTTTTTCTTTTTTGTATGTGCATTATGAACAGAGAAGATAAAACTGCATGATTGTCCCTTTGCTTATGGCAGCTGTAGCAGGAAAGTAAGGTCTATCTAAGATGCAGAAGTAGCTTTTAAGAAAAAGTAAAATACAGATGATAAGTCATTAAGATAATTATTTGGTGCTTGGGAGAGATCAGAAAGGTCCAGTGTCTTTGAAAGCTCTGGGTTTTTTTCAGACATCACCTATCTGTTTTTTCAGTGGCAAAGCCTTAAGTTCAGCAGCAGTCTCTGCTTTCTGCTTCCTTCATTAATTTCAATATATGCAGTCAGGTTTTTTTCTACTATTTTGCTGGGATAGTTGTTTCTTTAAGTTGTTTCATCAATCGGTCTTTATGTGCTCATCTGCTTGTTTCTAAACCTTTGTTACAACAAGACAATACTGTTGCAGCTATCAATTCTCTTTCCTCCCAACATCCCACTGCTCCTCCTTTTTTCTTTAAGTATTGAACTGTGATATTTGCAAGAAATTACTGCAAATAGAAAACCCTGTTTAGTTTAGCATACATGTAGAAAATTTGCCTTCTCTACAAAACAAAAATGCACTCAATTTTTTTTGACAAGTTTTTTTAAAGGGGTTTTCTGACAGAGTTGCTGAAAATAATTCCTGCTTCCCGTTTATTTTCAAGACATTAACAGATTAAGGTAAACGAGTATGGGAACCATCGTCTACTTGTGTGCTGTTCTGCTTGATGGAATTAAACAAAACATATTCATTCTTACTTTTAATTAAACTCTGAAAAATTAATGTTTCTGGGGTAAAATGGAAAAAGCAATATTCAAACTATTTTCAGGAATAAAAAGTTCATAGTTATTGTAATTTTTGTCTCATTTTAATTTTTTGCTACTCTAATTATTCATCTATTTCTCAGCAATTTACATTTCTGTGTAAGAAAGTCATACAGTGAAGGATTGTTTTGGCTATCTTTAACACAGCTCAAGTAGCAATTCAAGAACAATAAACATCTTTAACAGAGGCTTGTCTCTTCAAGTGTATGACTACGTTGGTTTGAAAAGGCTAACTACTGACTGGATATATTGAAGAAATTTAAGCATATTTCATGAAATTGTTTCCAATTTTCGGGTCTTATGGACTGAAGAGAGAATAATCATTAATGTCAATGGGCTTATAAATAAAACTGTTAAAGGACTAAGGCAGTGCAGGAGCAGCAGCAATGTAACTTGATCCCAAACTACCCCAAATAGATTGTACCTATATATGGCCTTATCTTGCTCATAAAAACCTTTTACATTTGTTTCTTCTTTGTTCATTTACTTCAAGGGAAGGTGACCTAAGAATGAAGTCCCATTACTTCACTGTACCTGAAGAGTCTAACACCAATGAAGTTATGATAACCCTTGATTAAAAAATTTATCTCATCCCTCACACGTTTGGAACTAAACACAAGAATTAAATGGAATTATTTATTTCTCGTATTGAATGTTTGTATCATCAATGACAAAACAATTAATAAATAGAATCAATGTATTGTGTAACACTCTCCAGATGCTATGTATACATTATGTAAGGGTAATTTGTACACCTGAAGGGTGAAATACAATGTCCTCTGTGGTAATAATTTCTGCCACTTTCTTATGTAAAGACAATGTGATTTGATAATTGAAGGAAGTTTAGCTGTTTTGGGGGAACTATCTTGAAAGGTGAATTTGTATTTCTACTCTGTGTAGCAGATTGCATCCTGCAGAACTGGTACTGCTAGGTGACATCGTTGCTATGTAAACCATAAATAAACCTGGTTTTACATGTTCTTGGACAGATCCTTTAAGTGCCTTTTATATAAATTGGGCAAAAATATATTTTCTGCCTTGAATGCAACATTTTATTTTCCTGTGCTAAAAAACTGACTGTGAAAACTGGACTGACATTACGATGATGAAACAAGAAGGCTGAAAAAAAACCCCGCAACCCAAACTTCACTATGCAGGCTTTTCCTAGAAGACAAAAGATCTCACAAATCATCTGATTTCGCTATCTATACACCAGGAAATAGCAGGATGGATTGCCCTTGATCTGGAGCCATACCACATTTTAGAGATTATGGGCTTGCCAAGTTTTTAGGAGACATTATTTCTTCACAAGAAAAAGACTCTTTATGCAATTGTCATGCTTTTTATTTATGATAACTTATTGATATTTATGATAACTTATTGATCAAAGCAAGGAAAGCATTAAGAGAAACAAATAGTCTTGCAAGGAGCTAAATCAAATGCATAACTTTCACTCACAGCACACAGACCTTTCTTTGATTCTGTGATGAGGAAGGGGCATACATATTCAAAACATTGCTTCTGGGCCTGCTACGATCATCACCACCACCAAGCAGAGCAGATTCTGCTCCAAGTTGCATGTATCCCTCAAATTCACACAGTTGAGGATATTTAAAACTGGATCAAAAATTGAGGGATAGTTGATTCATTCTGTGGTTATCCATTACTGTTACTTGATCACCCTGTTTTCTGACAGTGACTGACAGCCATCAGATACATGATTTGGTTAGAACAAAACATGAATAACACATGCACATAGAAACAACAGCAGAACATCTTTGTAACACAGGAAGCAATGCTCATTGAATGTTAGAAAATAAGTCGAACGATTTCTGGTGAAAGCTCAGGCAGCATTCATCGTTATACTGTACTTTAGGAAGTGTTTGTCTTTTCTGGATCATCCATGGAATAGTTTGACTCTGTTTTCAAGTGTTTGCAAATTGAGACAATGTTTTAACATGCTGCCCATTGGGTGCCTCACAATTTAAATCTAACTACCCATTTAAGCACTGAATGGTGGTTTGTTTGTTTTTTGGGGGTTTGTTTGTTTGTTTGGGTTTTTTGTTGTTCTTTTTTTTTAAATTCTAAACATCAAAGAAGCCACACTACTGAACATGAAAAAAACTGCATTGAGATTACGTTTGTATCTGGCTTCAAAATTAGCCATACCTGTGTACTTTGTAAAAAATATCTTGAATTACACATTAAGAAGAAAAAAATAATTTTTCTCACTGTTTGTCACCAAAGACTAGGAAATTTACCTAAAATTCTGTTTGGTTTGCAATAATTATTTTATGATAAGTACATTATCCTTCCAATATATGAAGGGGGCCTACAAGAAAGCTGGTGATGGACTTTTTAGGATGACAGGTAGTGATAGGACCAGAGAGAATAGATTCAAACTAGAGGAGGGTAGATTTAGATTGGATGTTAGGAAGAAGTTCTTCACCATGAGGGTGGTGGAGACACTGGAACAGGTTGTCCAGAGAGGTGGTGGAAGTTTTTAGGACCAGGCTGGACAGGGCTCTGAGCAACCTGATCTAGAGGGAGGTGTCCCTGCCCATGGCAGGGGGGCTGGAACTGTATGACCTTAAAGGTCCCTTCCAACCCTGAAAATTTTATGATTCTATAGGTTTCTGAATTCTTGTAATTTCTCTTTAAATGAGTTCTGGGACATTAGTGTCATTCAGAAACAAGGCATTTATCCTCAGATTTTGGGAAAAGAAATTTCCTTCCAATAAAAACTTTCCTATATATTTAGTATAGCCAAGTAGCATAGTTTTCAGTCAGTTAAAGATGGACACTTCAAGTGGATTATTCATCTCATCTTCAAGTGGATTATTCATCTCATCTATTTTAAATGTCTAACTGGGGGAAAATTGTTACAATTTTTTTGTTTCATTCTTTAAATACTACTGGTTAATTTGGACAACATACTCCTTTCACACAAGTGACATTTTGAAAATCAAATAAACTACATCTTGCCTTAAATGTCTGTATAGGGTCCTAGGTAGCTGGAGATTTTTTTTTCTTTTTTTTCTGGAGCACCTAACAATGTAAGCTTAGACAAACTCCAAGCTTTCAGATAAAACCTTAACAATTTCTCAGCCTCTAGGCTACAACATGCTAAGTGATACATAGCCTATTAATTTAATTAATTTAATTGCTGTGATTATCTCAGACTGCTATTCAAGGAGGAATATGGCCTGATAAGGTGCATGACTCACATGTAAATAGATCCTCCTGCTATAAATGAGGAGTCTATATTTGCATTTACATCTTTCTGGCTCTACAGGGAAGTACTACTTTTTATGTGAAGAACTTTCTTTGTCAGAGAAGGTTTTATGACTTACCTACATAAACAAGCTCTCTGACAGATTTATATGTGGTATTTATAAATACAGATGTGCTCCTGGTGTATATTCTGTCTATAAATGTCTACTTACTTCAAAAACAAACGATTTTTATTTTCATCTTATTAGTACTCTATATTAATACTCATGACAAATTTCAAGAAAGATAGTTCTGACTGACAAATCATGATTTGAATTGCTGAGTCTTACTTTCTAAGTTATACCTTAAAGATGGTTTCAAAGGAACTTTGGAAGTGTGATATGATCTAAGATACCAAAGTGAAGAAGGTGACCAGCAGAAAATGTATTACTCACGATGATGCTGAGGAAAGAGAACTCGGCTGGCCTTCACATTTCAAGATGAATTGCAAGAATTCAACTTAGAAAAAAAATTTAAATACTTTCCTACCTGTGAGCTCAACGTATCCAGGTAGTCTCCAAGACATGGATATGAAGCCACATACTATAATTTTTCCAAGTACATTAAACAGCAGTGCAAACTTTGAGTTAGCAGTTTGGTAAATACTTTAAAACTGTCAAACACTGGTAACAATGTTATGAATTTAGTATAGGCTATATATATTTAAACCTCATGCACTTGCAAGATTAGAAAAGGTTCAAAAAATCTCATAAAGAAAGTTAATCAAATTAATAAAGCACTTAAATCCCAGACTGTGATCCATTTTTTCTCCTAGTCACTTGTCTCCCTGAGTTACATAATTAAATCAACAGGGTGGCCATTAGCAGACTTAAAACTGATTGATATTTTCTCATTCAGCAAATTGTGATTATATCATAATGTTATCATTCTCATTATTATACATGTCAGATTACATTTGGTGCATTGGGTGTGGTTTGAAAGTTTATCTAATTGGATTCTAACAAGTAAATTGTCCCATATAGTTGATCTAAAATTCATGTGAATAATTTTTATACCAAGCAAGACAGCTGTCAGTGATAAATTTGAATAATCATTGAACTTCCATTGCCTTAAATTATAGCAAACTATCAAGCCAGGGGGTTATGGTGTCTCTCTGCTTTAGGAAAAGGAGAGACTGATGTGCTGAAATGCACCAGGAATGTAATAAACTGGAGAAGGAAGAATCTGGATTGGGCAGCCTAGGGCTGATCTGAGGCAGAGGTTTATTCTCTAGCTGGGCTTTGATGGTATTCTTGCTGTAAATGAAAGGTAGGCTCACTCTCTCCTGCAGAAATTTAATGATGATGACAATTTGTCTTTTGTTGGAGTGTATCCCATCCTAAAGAGGGGGTCCCACAACCAAATCTGTAAAAAAACCTGGACATGACTTTAAAAAGCAAATAAAGCAAACAGATAAGAGACGTGAAGCTTAATATTATGTGGACAAACAGTTCCAAATTAAATCACACATTTAAAAAGGCTCAAGTCACAATGTTTGCATTGTTTCAAGGTGAGGAAAAAATTAAAAAGTGAATACATATTACACTCTTTTTGCTTCAATTAGATTGACAAAAAAACTTTAGTAAAAGAAAATTTTTATTCAATTTAAATTTTCTTGTAGATTTATCATAGGCAAATTAATGAAGATCAGGAGCTACAAAGCAAGATTTCTTGACCCTTCATAAAGTCTTATTCGAAATATTTTATGCTGTGTCAGCAGTCTCAGTAAAATGTTGAATGTGTGTTCTTGTGTATTTTCACACCCTCGTGCATCAATCTGTGTATATATATGTGTCATTATGTATATATACATATATATATGTAAAGAGACTTGTTCAGTTCACATGAATGCCTGTCTTTCAGTGGGTTAAATGACAGTGCTGCTATTTAAAGTTTTTCAGCCAAAGGCCAAAAACTTTGCTCATGGGCTTTAGATAGATGTACAGCCTGATTACTGAAGGACTTCAAAGGACAAATGCAGCAGAAAAGTGGGTCAGATAGAAAGGCAAAAAATAGATAAGGGGCTAGAGAGATACATTCTAAATAAGACTTTTTTTTTTTTTCCTAAGAGGTTGTTTTAATGTGAATCTTGTCAGACGTTTCAAGTTTGAAATTCATTTTATCAGTCCTTAAGAGATTATTTAAAGTCTGAATACATTAAGAACATAGAAAGCAATGATGGACGTGCAAAATATTTCCTCATTATTAATGACTAGAGCCTAATTCTCTGTACCTTGGGCAATGAACATTGTCTAGCACACCAGTAATCCCCTAAAAGTACCCTATTCTGAGGTCATTAAGAACTGAAAACTGGAAAAATAAAATATGCAAACAGATTCTTCTCTTTGATCTATACAATTTAATCACTACATACAGAACAGATGGGAAAAAATATTGCCTTTGTATTAGACAATCAGATTGACAGAATTATCCTCAGGAATCTTTTCATCGTATATTTAATATATACTCATAAATTCAGTTTTAATAATAACAAAAACATCAAAAGTATATTTCAATTATAAAATATACTGGCACTAAAGAGACTGGTAGGTTTACTATAATGGAAAGTAGATCGTGGAAGTGTCTTTTTAAGCTTTTGATAAGTCAAATATATCATTCATAATAATTAAGCAGAATGAAAAGAGAGGACATACTACTGAAAAATTATTTTTCACTGTAGTCTTATCTTTCATTTGCTTTAAATATTTATTTTATTAGAATTACAATGCAAGTGGTTGCATTTTTAAACTTCTACTTGTCATTCTTGACAGGACCTCCAGCTAAAGACATGTCAATTTATTTTGCACACTGAAGTATGCTGAATCGGTTTACTTCTTTCCATCAGCTGTAAGGAGGACTTAGTAGGTCCAAATCTATACCACAGCCCTCCTCTTAGGTAAATGATATCCACCTTGGGCCTAGGCTTAAACTAACATTCCTGAAATTGCTTCTCTAAAGTAATAGATGTAAAGAATCTCTTACTCATTCAGATGAAATAATTTGTTGACTCTAAGACAAGGGTGACTAATTCCTAAAAAAGTGTTATTTTTCAAATGGGTGGCATGAAAACAGAAGAAAGAAGGTCTGGAATGTACCTCCACTGG
This sequence comes from Phaethornis superciliosus, assembly GCA_023637945.1. NCBI lineage: Eukaryota > Metazoa > Chordata > Aves > Apodiformes > Trochilidae > Phaethornis > Phaethornis superciliosus. Next base: position 77,070,091 of record JAJQWJ010000003.1, on the reverse strand, counting down.
GTGATCGGATGATCTGAATTTAAATTGTGGGTTTAATGGTCTGAATATTGGAAAAGTTATGGTGAAAACAATCTTCACTTAAAACCAGAAACTGGAAACTGAGTTCAGACTGCTGGATTTCTTTGTTACATAAGAAAGAAGAGAAAAGGGGAAGAGAAAAGGAAAGGGGAAGAGAAAAGGAAGGGAAGGATGAAGGGAAGGGAAGGGAAGGGAAGGGAAGGGAAGGGAAGGGAAGGGAAGGGAAGGGAAGGGAAGGGAAGGGAAGGGAAGGGAAGGGAAGGGAAGGGAAGGGAAGGAAAGGAAAGGAAAGGAAAGGAAAGGAAAGGAAAGGAAAGGAAAGGAAAGGAAAGGAGAAAGGAAAGGAACTATTTCAAGAGCTTTCAAGTAATATTTTGTTTTATTTCATTTAGAAAAAAACTTCTGGCGCTTTTGCAACAGAAAATAAAATCAGTTAGGAAAAAAGGCTTTTGAAATATTTGCTTTAAAAAACAAATTCTATCAGCATATCACAGAATCATAGAATCATCTGGGTAAGAAATGACCTCTGAGATCATCAAATCTAACCCTTAACACACTACCACTGCGGTTACCAGACCATGGTACTGAGTGCCACATCCAGTCTCTTCTTAAAAGCCTCCAGGGACAGAGAATCCACTACTTCCCTGGGCAGCCCATTCCAATGTCTGATCACCCTCTCCATGAAGAAATTCTTTCTAATATCTAACCTAAACCTCCGCTGGCACAACTTGAGACCATGCCCTCTTGTCTTGCTGAAAGTTGCCTGGGAAAAAAGACCGACCCCCCCCTGGCTCCAGCCTCCTTTCAGGGAGTTGTAGAGAGCGATGAGGTCTCCCCTGAGCCTCCTCTTCTCCAGGCTGAACACCCCCAGCTCCCTCAGCCTCTCCTCACAGGACTTGTGCTGGAGTCCCTTCACCAGCCTGGTTGCCCTCCTTTGGACCTGCTCCAGGACCTCAATCTCCTTCCTGAACTGAGGGGCCCAGAACTGGACACAGGACTCGAGCTGTGGCCTCACCAGCACTGAGTACAGGGGCAGAATCCCTTCCCTGGACCTGCTGGCCACGCTGTTCCTGATCCAGGCCAGGATGCCATTGGCCTTCTTGGCCACCTGGGCACACTGCTGGCTCCTGTTCAGCTTCCTGTCAATCCAGACTCCCAGGTCCCTCTCTGCCTGGCTGCTCTCAGCCACTCTGTGCCCAGCCTGGAGCTCCCCATGGGGTTGTTGTGGCCAAAGTGCAGGACCCGGCACTTGGCCGTGTTGAACCTCATCCCATTGGAATCAGCCCAACTCTCCAGTCTGTCCAGGTCCCTCTGCAGAGCCCTCCTGCCTTCCAGCTGATCCACACTCCCCCCAGCTTAGTGTCATCTGTGAATTGATACAGCAAAGGTGTAGTAATTATATGATATATTAAAATATATTAACCATAGTTATTCATACTAGCATGAGTTTTTTGTTTACTGTGTCTGTACAGGTGCACAAGATTTAACTGGCTTCTCATATGTCTGAACATTTTAGAAATATTTCCTTCAAGTGATAGAAGATCAAAATATACTAAAATATTTTAAATGTCAGATTTTCTTCATATATTTTGTGTGACTTTAACAAAACTGAAGACTAGTTCTATATGAAATTTTTACTGACTTAGTATATACTTTGTTTAGACTATCTTAAAATATATTGTCCAATATTTTTCTGTATAGATATGCCTTTATTGGCCAATCCATTGCCATGGTTTTATCTTCTACATTGTAATTTAGCTGAAATTTTTTGGTATACTTCATCGGATTCCAAATATAGAAAAGGAGGGAGTTTGGTGTAAAATTTTAAATATATTACATGGAAGCACCTCTTGTAAGGTTGGACTTCTCTTTTTTTATTGGGCAAAACTCCTGACACCCAAAACACCAAATGAGGTAAAACACGTCTAATTAGATCAAAGAAACTCAACAGATGGTGTGTGTTAGAGTGACAGATAAGTATCATATAGCTCTTACCACTTGGGAATTTTGTCAATATTGGGATTTGTTTCTAAACCAAGTTTTTCCAGGGTTTTGTTTGAGTTTTTTGTTTGGGTTTAGTTTTGTTTTTTGTTTGGTTTGGGGGGGTTGTTTGTTTGTTCTTTGTTTTTGTGGTTTTTGGTGGTTTTCTTTGCTTGTTTTTGTTTTTTTCCCTGCATAGTTTCCTTTTACTGTCCTGATGATTTTTTTTTCCACCTGATTATTTTTTTTCCATGTAGCATGTAGCACCATTTCAACTCTGATAGACTTGAAGAGATACAGTGTACTTAAGGCTGTAGATCTCTTTTTCTGAAAAGCAAATGAAAAAAAAAAAAAAGCAAGAGATAAAAAGGTGTAGGAAAGTTAACTGCTAGGGAATCTTTTTAATGATTTGATTGATATTTGGGCATCTACACAGTCCCAATCATCCCAGAGGGACAGTTATGGTGATAAAGCTCATTGTTTATCCAGGCATTTATATATATGTCTATGTATACACACATATATCATACATGCATGGCTGTGCATGTTTCTGAAAGCTGATATTGAGAATTATTGGAAGTTATATTTCTCTGCAGCCTCTGTGCATCAGACCAAGGAAATTTCTTTTCCAAATTCTTCATCTATTTTTTTTTTCACTCTTTCTCAGGGACCCTGAACACCATTCTCATTGCTTATTTACTTTCCCCATTTAGAATGCACTTTGAGATATTAAAGATGTTACTTAAAGTAACTCTTGGTATTCAAATAATCTGCAATATATTAAAAAAAATGTAGAAAATCTGACGTTCTATGGCAGACAGAACTATTTGTACACAAAAAGTCAGCGTATTTCAAGAATGATTAATGCTGGGTCTTATTTTCATGAAGTAACAGCTGACAAACTTGTTACTGAGGTACAAGCTTAAAAACAGAAGTCTATGGAAACCCCAGAGCACAAAGAGATGCATGGGTCTACTGTGGTCATACTCAAACACGGCACAGGGGTGCAGCTAACTGGAGAAGGCAACAAAGCCTATGACACTGTTGTGAATAAAAACATTAATATTTACACTGTAAATCAATAGCATGAACAACACAGGAGAGGCCAGATTATAAATTAATTATTTTAATTTGGGTTTATCAGAATTATGCAATTGCAGAATCAGAGATTAGCTCAGGCTGGAAGGGGCTTCTAGTGCTCACCTAGTCCAACTCCATATTCAGAGTGTCTTTTATCAGAACAGTTTGCAAAATACCTCTAAAACCAGATATCCCAGTATCACTCTGGGAAGCATGCTATTTTACCACTTCCATGGTTAAAAAATTAAACCAAAAAATTTTCTGGTATCTGACTAAATTTTATGTTCAAAAAAATAATTATTTTTATGTCATTTAGATTGATTTGCTTTTATTCTACAATATTTTGTGGCGGTTTTGCTGTTTTAATGTTAGAAAATCATGCACTGTTTAGGTATTGCAATATATCCCTCTCATTACAAATGGCAAATATTTTGATTCCTTCATCACTTGGATATCTGGAGTCTTAGCTACTGACATGTTTTGGCCTTGTAACAGCCTCTGAGTATTTGGTGAGTATTATCAAAGTGACTTTCTTAAAGTTAGAGGGCTTTCACATCCCCTTTCTAGTCAGCTTTTTAGATTATTTGCATTAGATAATGGGTTGTAATTTCCTTTTTAATTAAATGAATATTATTTTAACCAATTAAAAGATTCTACTACAAAGAAAAGTAATTATTTAATTAAACCTTTGGTAATGATTAAGCAAACTTGCAAGTGTGTACAATTTGGTTAAAGCAAGACTTTCTTCCAATTTTTGAAAGTTTATTACTCTTTTTTGGGGAAAGTTTTTTCATTCAGCGTGTCACTCCACATGGAGACTTTGGAAGCCATTTGATCCATGGAAACAAAGGATTCAGTGCTGCATCCTTCCACCACTGGGGGAAAGGCTCTTTCTCAGCTTCTAAGATTCTGCAGATCAACAGCCAAAATTTTGGACCTATTCCCTGCCTGTCTTTTGTCTTTCCTTGTTTCTTCAAGGTGCAGTGTTGCTCAATTATAATTAAGATATAAGTAGTTTTCACAGAAGAATGGAAGAGATTTTTATTTGCATTATTTTAATTTATGTAAACATAAGATAGATGCTTTCAGAGTCTAGGTAGCTAATATTTCTAGGAAGTGCATAGCAGACATTAGTCACATACCTATATATATAAAGATATAGATACACTCTATACATCTAAATAGCACAACTTATATATGCACACTGCTGATACAGGCACAGGTGTGTGTGCATACATTAATTAATTAAAAGAGTGTCTTTTTTATTTTTGCCTGTGTGTGCATGCGTATATATATATGTATTCGCAGTGAGACAATGAGTGAACATACACATTCCCTGACATTTCCATTCAGGTTAAATTTCTAGTTTTCTGTCTTCTGACTTAAGGCAACGACTTATGCTATAATTCCAATTGTGAATCACTGTAAGGGAAATGAATGCTTAATGAAAATAGCCCATTAAACAACTGTATTTAATAGAACATATCTGAAAAATAAATGGAAAGATAACAAAGAACAATGGTTCTCTCACATATTTTGGAATGATCATTTTTTAAAAATTTCTTTGTAAGAAACAATATAATCAAAACCAGTCCTGAAGGAAAAAGTTATCTTTTGTTGCAGCCTTGAACTTTGACCCAATCAACCCAGCTCTGTAGTCATCTGGTGAACATATGGGTATTGTTCATCCTCTAGATAAATGCAATCCAAATCCACACAGATACTTTTCTGTGATGTTTTAGGACTGCCAGCAAGACAATACTAAGACGCGGTTCCTCTCCCTGGACTTCGTCAGGTGGTAGGGGATATATTACCACTGATATTGTCAATTGGATTTATTCAATGGATTTTTTGGTCTCAGGGCTAGGTGTTGAATAAACATAGACAGACAGCAATACAGTGTAGAAGATTTTAACCTTAAGCCCTTGACAGTTTAAGAACCCTGTTTTGTTTTGTTTTTTTTTTTAATGGTCAGAAAAGTTGTGCTGGTGCTGTTTCTTCTAAGTCTATATTAAAGGTTATTCTGTAAAGGATTAGAGATCTGAAGCAGTGCACCTCATTAAAACAGTCAGCAATTGGTGTATTACTGCTTTTTATTTCATATTAGGCATGGCTGACACTGGCTGTTTCATTCATTACCTTTCATCTGTATTTTTTTTAGTGTAGTGGATAAATTCCTTATTTGCTGCTCTACATTACCTACTCTGAATTAAGGGCTAGATGCAATCTTGTCTTTGCAAAGAAGTGGATGAAATAACCCAGTAAATCTTCCATTCTCAGAGGAAGAACTCATACACCAGAGAAGCAAAGAAAGCATCCTTTAAACCCATTTTTTATCAAGTGCAAACTCAGAACTGTCATTGGCTACACATCAGTAATTGAGATGAAGTCCTAGTACAAATAACAGGCTAATGGAAAATAGGGTGGAGTTGTAGCAGAAGGAACAATAAGAAAAGGGCTTGTACGCTCATACACACAACAGTAGTGAAAAACACCTTGCTCAGTAGTGAAAAAAATGGGAACTATTGTGAGAGAAATTCCTACTAGAACTGTTCACACAAAACACTTAGAGGACAAGACAACATTTCAAAAACATCTCTGCTCTCTTTTCCTTGAGAACACCTTTTAGTGGTTTCTAGGTGTTTCCATATGGAACACATGGACTTCACAGGGAATATTTCTGCTCAAATGTGGGCTCTGCAATCCAGAAACTAGAGACTGACCCACTTAGATGTTGTCATGGACTTGGTGGAATAACCTAGTAATTCTCCTCCATGGTTTTATGAAGGGCTCACAGAAGGTAGGTGGTGGTGGCCACACGGTGAATGCTGAAACCCTCTGTGGGATTTGTTTTACAGTGAGATTTTCAAAAGCAGCAAGGTATTCATTGACATTACTGTCACTGATTGGAAACCATTTCAATGGTTTTGAAAAAAGTTATGTGTGTTTGGTTAGTTGGTTATTTAAACTCTAATATCTTCCTAACAGTTCTGTGTTAAGTAATGCAGAAAACCACAGGAATCAAGGACGCAGGGTCCTGTCTTAACCATGGAGCTGTTAAAGATATGAACACTGCCTTACAAAGCCATATTCCAGTTAGGGCTCAGGCTTTTTGTTGACTGAGGAACTGGAAAAACTATACAAATTAATTGGCTAAGGTTTTCAATAGATCAGGGTACCTACCACATGATGAATAAATAAATGGATGTAAACTGAAGAGAAATTAATCAGTTTATTAGTAATTAATTCAGTTGCTTTAAAATTTGGTGGTTTTTTTTCTCATCTACACATCACTTATTTATCCCTGAGAAGGAGAAAATCCAAATAATTTGTTGTTCTGCAGAATTTCTTCAGTTGTTAATTTGTGTAATATGGGGTTAAACAGTTGCTTAGATCAGATGCGGCCATACATTAATTGGCAATTTTGTATCTTTGCATTTTAATGAGATACTCCCTGAAATACTTGAACTGTTCAGTGTCTGTTTTAGAAATCAGTGGAGGAAAACCCTTTTGTCTTCAGAGAAAGCCTGTATTTTTAAAATATAAAGGGACAAGGGAGTGGGGATTCTTTCATCTGGTAGCTTAAATGCTCACTCCTGAAATTATATAAAACCCGAAGAATTAATTGATAACACCCAGTTCATGCCTTCTGGCATAACAATATCTAGTCTTGCAAGAGAAGTCATTAGAATTATACCCTAAATAAACAACTTGGAAGACTAGTGGTAGGGGCAATGAAGAGGTGCATGGAGTGTAGTTGGCCTAGAGATAAGGGTAAACATGAAATCTAAGCCTCTTGAGAAATGGGCACATTTTAATCCTAAATAAGCATGCAATTTGAGCCCACTGCTAGTGCAGTATATTGATTTCTACTTGTATGCCACCACGCTTGGAAGTAAAATTGCCATTGTTTAGCGAGAAATATCATCATTGTGAGATGTCTGATTGGATTGCCAATTAAGGGCTTGTAAGAAGAATCCCAGTTGGTGGGTTTATTACAAACAAAGTCCTTGAGTCTCCTCAAATGTAGCTCTCACTAGTCTTTCTTTTGCAACAGCACTAAAATAATATCAAAAGCTGTATTTGTTCAAAAATTTAGGAGGATAAAAGACTGAATTAATTTTGAGTGGCTGACATCTTTTGGAACTCAAGATTGCTTTATATCTGTCCAGGAAAAAGCAAAAGAAATTAATACTTGTATGTAAATTTGGAAATAGTGGTTAATTCTGCATTTAGGTTAATTCCTAAAGAGGAAATTAGGAGTTTTTTCTAACACTGTAACACTCCTACGTCTACCAAAGTATAAAATTTTACATGTTGTTAAACACTTTGCATCAGAAGATTTGTTTACAATGGAATAGAAATGTAAGAGAGGAGACAGGATGAATAAAGGGTACAGGTCTTTATCGGACTCGACAGCAAGATCTAAATCTGTTTCCTACATCCTAGGTGAAAGCCTGAAGAAATATTAATAGTCTGTGTCAAGCGTACCATTTTCATATTGAACAAAAATACAATGCTGCACCTAACACCTTATGACAAAGTCAATTCCTTTACGTAAAAACCTGGTTTCAGAAACTAGCATTTGAAAAAAAAAAAAGCACTTTGAAACATTTTTCAGACAGTACTGGTATTCAGTATCTCTTAAAAATAAGCACTAAAATTAAAGTGATAAAAATCATTGCTTACCTGAAACAACATTTCTGTTAAAAATGGTTTAGCAATAAAATGAATGAAAAATCTCTGTACTTCTTTGTTTTCCAGCTATGGAGACACTGCAAGTAGACTATTTGCTGAAGTTAGTATGGAATTAAATTCTATGTCATTTAACTAAGAAGACCTCTCTCTTTCATGTTTTGACATTTTCAGCACATTGTACTCTCCTTTTGACCCTTTTGATAACAAGGATATTCTCAGGCCTTCTCCAAAGGAAAGAAAAAAACAAACCACCATAAAATAAATGGAAAATGACAGAATGCAATGAAAGCAATTTTGCAGGATCAAAATTTAAATGAGCAGCAGGGTTTTTGGATGCTTATCAAAACCAAGACAACTAATATTTTAAAGTGTGACTGCTTATACCTGAATATACTAAAAATGATGGAGTGAGCCAAAGTCAGTAGAATTCTGTGTCATCATAGAAAAACACAACAGAATTTCTAACTGTGCAGTTTAGAAGTCAGTTTGGGTTTGTTTGTCTATCTCAAGTACTATGATGTATAAGGTTTTCTGTGGTTCAAACTGACTTCTATAGCAATACACCTGTCTAGAACAGCTTTTACTTTATCCAGGAGTATACACACTTAGTCTCCCAACCTCATGCTCAAACACAGCACATAATAAATGAACTGTAGATACTGTCAATAGCAGCCACTTCTGTAATCTGTATTTATGCAGCCATTGTTCTACTGCTTAGCAAAAGCATCAGACAAATAAATAAAACACTAAAGATTTTATCATTCAAGGAGACCCTTGCTCCCGTCTAACCAAAAAAGAAAAAAAAAATCACCTCAGTTACTGTCCCCAAATCAAGATCAGCCTTCACATGCAGTTTCTTTAACTCCAGTTTCATAACACTGATGTCCCTTTTATGCCTCTTTATGGGAGTGGGTTATCTGTAAATCAATATTCCACAGGAGAAGGACAATGTAACACTTTTCTCAGAATAGTGAAAGTTAGGTAAAGTGTTAGACAGAGAATTTATTTAGTCTCTGAACTTATTTTAAAAAAAAATACTCAAATCACAAATGGTGAAAAAGTTAATGTTTGCGGTACTTATTTGGGATCAAAGAGTTACTCATATTTGAGGTCTGAACTGATACTTTCCCATACCATGATATCAGGAATACATAATACTTTTGTGTTCTTTGGTTAACAAAGTATTAGAGAGAGTGGAGTGTTTCCTAAAAAGTATGATGAGAAAAGAATGACCTGAAGGTGGACAATGGTCTAGCAGCTGAGCCCTCTAAAAAAAAGGGAGATATGGTTTTGGGCTCCTGCTTAGAGCCTGACTAGGCAGAGAGTACAGGTTCTGTTATCCCAGCATGCAGCTTGTGCCTTTTCCACTGAACTATGAAAAATTTTCATTTGTAGTACTTACTTTGCTATAAAAACCAAAGTTTCTTTTCAGTTAACTCTGCTTGCAACCCTTGTGACCACAGGCAGATACTGACTTGGTCACCCTCCACCCTAAGCACTCGCATACATCTTCCAGTGACAATTTTCCTACCTCCAGCTACTTATTTCAGGTTATTTCACCCCCAAAATCAACATACAACTCACTTACAGCTTGCTACCTTCAGCCAGGCACTCCTAGCACTGTGTGAACTACCTCTTTGTGAGGCTGAGCCCTCAATTCCTTTGGTCAGGCAGTGCCTTGCTCAGCAGCCAGCTGCCTCACTGACTGACCTTGGAAAGAGCTGGTGCTTGGTATCAGAATCAAAATGGTCATCCCACCCTGTAACTGAAAAAAAAAAAAAAAGGAGATACTCTGTTGGAAACTCATCCCTTGTTTTATAAATCCCAGATTCAAGTCTCAGTTGATTGTGGGATTTGTACAGAAATTTTCACTTAGCACTGCTCTGCACCCAATTTTTTAGCAAGTTACTTGAACTGATCAGAGAACTAATATAATTTACTTCTGGATAAGACTGCTAAACCTCCACTTCAAAATCCAACAACAACCTGAAAAGCCCCAGGAATCATCTTGGTCTGAGTAGCTGATATTGCCTTTAAGAAAAAAAAGAAACAATCTGAAACACATTTCTTTTTCTCAGAGGTCTTTCCATTTCTCCAATCTTACTTTTTTTTTTTTTTATCTGGACTAGTCATGAGGCCTTAGTATAAATGCTGGATAACAGGCAAAAAAGTAACTGAAAACTGGAATTTTGCATGGAAAATTGGAGCATCAGATATTGTATGTGTGGAATCCTACAGGAACAGAAATAAGGGAGTCTATTTTCTGCTTATCTTGTTTGTGTTGTGGTTATGAGTGTATGCTAGAAGTTGCTTCCAAAACGGATACACATCTCCAGTCCTAAACTGAAACTAAAAGTACACCAGTTAAGACCACCTAGTTCTACAGATACCTAAATCTCACTCTGCTGTATCAACTGTGTGACTGTAGAGACAAGAACACAGAATTTACTGACAAGAGACCAAGGAGATAAAGTGAAAATAAAAATAACAAATAGAAAGAAATTATGGGGATCAGCTTCTATGTTGACATATCTTTTTGTTTTATTTAATTTTAGCATCTGTTAGAAAAAAAGGCAGTCCAAGCAGGAACAAGTACCAGAAAAAATGCAATCCCAGCTGAAGATACTCATATGCTACTGAATTCAGACCCATACTTCTTCCTGTTTTCTCTGCTTAAGAGCATGCCATTATTTTTAATATAATTTTAAATAAGCATATCAGTAATATTCATATTTATTTTGAAAAATAAAAAGGGGGGGTGGAGGAAACTACCTTGGATAGGTCTTCTGAGAAGGTATTTTTGGTAGTCTGTAATTTTACAAGCAAAAACTATTTTAAAAAAAGAATAAAGGTGATGTAGCATTCATTAAAGAAAAAGCCATTATTGACTGATTCTACATATTGTCAGCATAAATTTGAGCTTGCAACAGTTCTCAGGAGACAGAAGCTCTTGCAGCCTTTCCTGAGTGAAGACTCAGGAGGCAATGTAATTTTTTGAAAATCACAAATGGCTCACGTTGAGTGAGGTAGCAGTTTCATCCCTAGTGGTCTGAGTTAGCACCCTGAAATAACATCTGAACAGAGTTGTCCCTTATACTGCCATCCTTGCTGAAGAATTTGAAAGAGTTATCTTTTCTAAGTAGGCAATTTTGACAGCAATTGATACTGCTTAAATACATATTAACTGTGTTAAATAGAACTGAATATAATGCTGGGAAACTATAACATAGGCCATTAGACTACGTAAAGAGATAAACTGCATGCAGGGAGAAATCTCTGTCTCTGGCCATCTGCTTGTCCTGGTAACACATGGAAAAATTTCAATATGTAACAACTCCCTCAACTTGCTGAACAGCAGGTGCCCATCTTCTGCTTCAGCTGTCAAAAAAGTTTTCCTTTACAACTCTTCTCCCTGAAGGCTTCTGTCATATTTTTGTAATGCAAATTTAGGATAAGGAAGAACAGGTTCTGTTTGAACTAGAATTATCTCAATTTACCTGGTCACCAATGGATCTAAATTCTTATTCTGTCCTGTGAGAATTCTACTTAAATGAACAATCACTTTTTTCCCCCTAGTGTCACATCTTTTACAATGAAAATGACAGCAGTATCTTGTAAGCAATAATAAGCAAAGGGTAGGAGGATTGTGAATAAGGAATCCTGTTTTCACTATGCTGTTTTTCACCCAAAATTATGAACCAAAAGTAATGCAATAAACAATATCAGAATAAGTTATTTTCTTGCCTCATTCACAGGCAAGTTTATCTTCAAATAAAAAGGGTTACTTCTAGTTTAGGGACAAGGAACATCTTGCTGAGATAATACAGAAAGTCATGAGTACTCCATCAGAAAAAATCAACCACCAGTCAGGGAAGAAATATCAAGACTTGAAAAAATTATGTCTAACAAGCAACTGTGTCTTTCAGAAACATATTTTGATTATGTGTTCATATGCACATAATTATATGTCATATGAATTCTGGAAAGGTCTTGTGCCCCACACCTAAAATTTAGTGCAGCAAACTGTTTTGCCATGGACTTTGGGACTACTAGAATAATTAATTAAAGCTCAGAAATTGATAACAGCATCAAAAAAAAAAGGAAATATAAATATCGAACATAGATGTAACAGCCATTGAGCAGCTAACTGTGTGTTTTTAGCTTCCTCTTCTTTCATTCTGAATGTTTCATAGCCATTTATATGCTCCTGCACATTGTGCACCACATTCCTGCATAAGTGTCTTGGTATTCATATACTAGATAGCACCATGCCCTCAGTCTTGAGGAAACTGATCAAATAGGTGTGTCCCAGCTGTGGATAAACAACCATCAAAACCTCCAAAATTGCAATTATGGTTGCACTGATTGTGTGGTATCCACAACGCACCTTTTGCAGCATGGTCTAGGCTAGCACAATCCTTAAAATATGGTAGACCTGAATTTTAAGCTGTCTAAGTGGATAGGTTGCTCAGCTCCCCAGGGAAAATGGCTGTTTCATCCTTTTGTTAAACTCACCATGCAGAGTGAGATTCTCAGGAGATGTAAGGGTGAAGCACGGTCTTGGTGAAGATGGCATTTATCTAAAAAAAAGAAAAATGTATACTTAAATTCCAAGAGACAGAGAAAGGAGTGAACCCACTTCTACATGGGAGGCAAATGCTTCATCTCCTGCTAAGCAAGAGAGGGGAAATAAGCCAGCAAATATGCCAGCACCCTCCTTTCATTTTTAAAGCAATCATGGGGTGCCTTTGCATTTCAGTTGTTGGACACAGTTGCTGAGAGTTGCTGTTGGATAAAACCCTGCCATAGGCTAAGGTAGAGTTTTTGGCATGCTAAATGAACTCTTGCAGGAGGACCAAACTGGAACTGATCTGTGCTTGAATAACTCAGTACCCAACAGCCTATAGGTAAAACCCCATGAAGTCCTACAAAATTTAAGTGCCCTCAGGGCTAAGTATCAGAGAAGATTGATTTCAATCACAGCTTTTGATTTAAATACACAAATTCTAGTAAAAAACTATTTTAGACAGTACTGGATCTCATCTCTAGACTTTCACTGTTTCTGTTTCCATACATATAACATTTCTCTCAGTAGTATGCAGCTATTATGAGGATGAATTTGAGATACAGAGATAATGTGATGATGATAGTAGCATCTAAGTAGACAGATTAAAATAATATGACATAATACCACCAAAAATGCTGCAAAGTATTTGAGACACATTTTGGTCCTTATGATTTATTTCATTCTTAGCAGGTTACACTAATCTTCTGTTCAAAGGACCCTGTTTATCTCTGACATGGCTGTAATTTTCAAACCAGCCTCTCTTTTTAAATTCCCTGGTTTCCAAGCATCCAAGATTAGAGGCTACTTGCAGGGTTAGGCTTTACATAAGTGTAATAGATGTTTATCTCTTCCATTTGCAATTATGATTTTTTTTTTTTTTAATTTTGTTTTAGACTCTGTTCCTTTTTGGGAATATTGATGGGCAGTAATGAGGAAAGCTCTCTGCTTTGCACCATTCAGACAGCTGAGGTCTGGGTCAGGAGAAATCCTGGGGAAGAGAGGGAGATGCTGCTTTCCCTGACAGCAGCTGACCTTGCTCAGCTGGGAGAAGCTTCTGGAGAGCAGGACTTGTGTAGCAGAGTGTGAAGGACACAGAGCATGCAGAGGGTCCACAGCAGAAACAGAAACTAGGCAGCTCCAGAGAGGATCACTGAGCAGGCATTCAGCCAGGCCTCCCAGAGGACAGAAATAAAAAAAGATATGTCTTAGGACACCAAAGGGGCAGAGGCTGCTGGAAGCTGAGAAACTGCTAAAAGTTCCTGGATAAAAATCAGAACTGGAAGGATATCTACTGTTAGAGGACAGTATACATGGGAGGCAAAAGGATATTTCCTGGGTTTTTTTGTTTTATTCTTTTTTTCATAAGGAGAAAATTTAGAGGTTTTTGGTTTTGATAATGCTAAGCCAAAACTTAATTTTAGTTTAGAAGCCTTGATGAGGTCCTGGTATGCTCTCTTTAATTACAAGATTCATGCTATTTAATAAAAGCATAGAATCATAACAATCATAGAATCATTGAATAATGGAATGGTTTGAGTTGAAAGGAACCTTAAATACTACTCATTTCCAAATCCTCTGCCATGGCAGGGACACCTTCCTCTAAGCATCACAAATCTCATATTCACTGGCAGCCTTATCACAGAGTAGAAACTTAGACATATTTCTTACACAAACTCTTTCATTTTAAGACAATTGTCTCCTACTCAATAGCTCATTATGATTTAAAGACATTTGTAGCTATTTAGTTATGGGAAGGATTTCAACTTGCTGTGTCTTAATGGTAGAGGTAAGACTAGATGAGAAAGTCTCATCAGACTTCAGATGACTTCATACTGGGGAAATTTGTGAAACCACCTACCCCTTCTTCCCTTTCCCCCCATTCAAGGTCAGGTGGGATGGGTCTCTGAGCAACCTGATTTAGCTGAAGATGTCTCTGCTTTCTACAGGGTGGTTGGACTAGACCTTTAAAGGTTCCTTCCAACCCAAACTATTCTCTGATTCTATTATCCTGTAAAACAAAAGAAAACAAGCAAGTCAACAGCTTGATTATCTGCTTAACCCAGGCAATAAGGTCCTCTGTCATCAGTGAAGTCATCAGTGTAATTTCATGTAGGAGATTAGCTGTGTAAGGTGGAACAGAAAGAAAATTAATACACATTAGAAATGTGAGTACAATTTTATCCTGTTGCTTGACCAGAAGGCAACCTAAAAGCCAACATCCCATGGAAAACTCTGCCAAGAAAGAAGCTGCTGTGAGAGAGAAAGTCAAGCAAGTAGTGGTCATTTCAGCTCCTCAAAACTGAAAAACCTTTGTAAACGAATTTCCTTTGACCCTGCTGGGAAGGAAGCCTGGAGGCTGCTGATGCTGCTAAATGACAGGAACATCATCAAAGGGCACATGGGCAGGTACTGCAGCCTCATTTATACCATGGTTAAATGGTAAAGGACATGATTTCTGGCAAAGAGATTGTGATAGTATTTCACCAGGCAAGAAGTGGTGCTGTGTTCCCTTGAACAGCACTCTGACTTTGGAGGACAGGTATCAGTAAAGAGTCTCCTCCTCATAGGTATGCACCAGAAACCAAAAAATCAAATGTGGCCAAACCTCTGGTTGGAGTCTTGACCCACTCTGGGAGCAAATGAAGCAAATCCAATGAACATGAACTAAATATGAGCTGTGCATCAAGTTTGATCTGTCCCTGCTTTGTTGTTCCCTGCTCTACTAATAATAATTAGAATGTTTTTTTTAAAAGAAAAATAAAATGCAACAGCCTTTCCATACTCTTACTTTGTAAGTAAGCATTCAGTTTATCTTTGTCTCTTTCACCTAGTGAGTATGAGAAGATGTTCAAACAAAACATCTTAACAGTATCATATTTTTTAAAGCGTTGCTACCAACACAAGATGCTTTCTTCCAGCAGGAGGCCTAATAATGTCAAAAGAGTTCAGGAGGTCTCATAAGCAGAAAGTAATGGCAGTTTCAGGCAACACATGAAATTATAATGCATCTTATGAGTAAATCAAATCACTTTTTCTTCATAATTTCTGAATTCCATAGGGGGTATGAAACACATATTTAAAAGGTGTGCAGAAGGACCTTATTCATTAAACAGCACAGAAAAGTAGCTGAAGCTTTATTAAAAATTGACTAATAGGCATTCCAGATAATTGAATTGACAGGCTGTTTTGACAGCTGCAAGAAAATACGTGCTTGTTCTAAACAGTTGCTGTAAATCTTTTAGATTTCTAGAAAGAGAAATAAAGTAATGGCTTAACTTTAATCAGTTTATAAAGTTTCACAAAAAAATAATCTAACTCTTTGCCTGACCAGTTGAAGTTATGCTAATTGGAGGTACTGCCACTCATTTCAGTGGTAGGATTTGAACTGAAAGACTTGCCAAGTTCTCACAAAATGAGAAAGGTGGAAGGTGACTACTTAAAAAAGTTTTTGTTAGCAGAAAATGTAAATTAGGATGAAAACATAACTCTGAACATAGTTTCCAGAAAGGCATGGAAATATTCAATCTGACTGAAGTCAGTGCATTTTTGCAAGTGTCTATCAGCTTTGAAAATCAGGCCACAACTAGCAAATGTGACAAACAATCTGTACCTTGGGTTGGCTAACATAATGTAATAGGCAATTATACTGTCTAAATAAAAAAATAAAAAGAAGGAAGAAAAAGGAAAAAAAAATATCAGAGAGAGGCTACAAATCAGATTTTCCTATTATGAGAACTCAAAATATCATGAAGAAAGACAAAAAAAAAAAAAGTTAGCTATGGTAGACATGATAGGATTGCAGTTGGATTTGGTGACAATAAATTCATTAAAAAGGAAAAACCAAGCACACAGGCACGTGTCGAAAAAGAGACAGAAAGTTTTAAAGGGAAAAATAAAATATTAAAAAATTAAGTTAAATGAAGCTTAAAAAAGCTTATGGAAAGTTAAATGTGTTAAGAATATTATGCAGGTATTGATGTACTATGTAAGTAGAATTGACCTGAGTGCTGGACTTGCCAGTTAAGCTCTGAAAATAGTACCATGTTACTCTGTATTCAAGTTTTAGGTGCCCTTTTGACCTACTTATACAAGTACACATTTTATGTCTTGAGTTAAAACAGATCTATCCTCTTTATAAAACTCATGAAATGTAGAATAAATGGAGTGAACTCACCACAGTTGTGTCACTTCAGCTATAGGCATATACAGAATATGCAAATGTATACATACAAATAGTACAGTAACTGCCCAGAGAAGAAAAAAGGAAGCAAACCAAAATATTTAGTTTCCAGATAATGCCATGCTGAACTTACCTGATGTTTGATTAAACTATTGAACTTAGGTATAATAATTAAACATGAAATCTTGAAATCTACATGCTGTTTTGAAGAGTATTTGAATTGATTTGATTATAGAAGTCTCTCAGTCATTCCATATGAGAAGTTCTGTTGGAAATATGTATTTCACATATATCAGTTTTAAACTACCTTTTCTTCCAAGAGGGAAAAACAATTGAACTAATGACTATTGGTAAAATTCGCAAATGACTATTGCAAATGAAATTTAATTGATGTTTTTTAGATTTCTCGGGACTATAGATGGCACAGCTTTTTATAAAATACATTTGTTTAAAATGCAACACAGCTCAGAATTGCCAGGAACAATTTAAAGCCTATAAATGCTTCCTGTAAATTGAATCAGAGAAGATTGAGAAGCCTCTAAACACTGTACAGGGATTCAATGTTTAGATTTTAAATGAAACAATTTAAAAAATTGGAGCCTTGCCATCATTTATAACACTGTCAGTGTCAGTGCTCTGGTATAATATGTTGATTTGCCTCTTCTCTTCCTAGCTCATCTGTACTGGAGGCTTTCAGTGTTAAAGATAGTATACAAGGGGTGTGGGAGGAGTAGAGAGAAAAAAAGTTAAATGAAACTGCATTATAGAAAACTATTTTCAGAAATTGCATTTTATATTTATTAGGAATATTTTTGCTTACACTCAAGCTTAAGAACCATTTTTGTGAAGCACAAGAAAACATCTCAGATATTTCCTTGTTTCATTATATCCAAATACATTAATTTCTTGGTTTCAATGAAGATTTATGCTACCTATATTGCATATAGTAAGTGTAAATAAGAGCTATAAATTGCTAAGCAGTTAATGTTGCTTGTGAATGGACCTATTGTTTTCTAAAAGCCTGAATTTTAGAGAATTAAGCTAACTTAACGCCTATGAGGTGCCATACAGGAAAAATGCTGTAAAAATCTAATAACAATAAATATGCATTGGTATTAAGTTATATTAGTTTGGGTGAAAGTGCATACATTTAGAACTTATTAATATATATACAGTTTAAAGGGGTTTAAATTAAAAAAGGTGTGGGCACATATGTGTCCAGCTCACCACATGCTTACTTGCCCCTTCATTTGATTTGATGGTTAGCTATTAATTCTTGGAAATACAGGCTATCTAGAAGTGTCTGAATGATAAAGATTGAGAATACTGCAAGTTCCCAGTGCAGGCTGCAATGATATTCTCTTGAGTAGAAGACACTCTTGTTTAGCAACAAGAAAGATTTTTTTCCAACTTTCAGAAAGTTTGGTTCAAGGCAAGGCCTAGAAGTAACTCAGCACAACAGCACAGAGAAAATACCAGATCTCGGAGGAAATGTAGATCTCTTCATTCTGTATGGCCAACATCAGGATCCAAAGTAAAAGCCTAGATTTCAAAATCTTTTCAGTATACCAGATTTCAGTGGCAGGGATCATAGATGCTCCTCAAGTCTCCACAGAAAGGTAAAGATAATTGCTATGTGAGGTCCAGAAACAAGAATGATTAACTTGTGAACAAGCCTGAACTTGCTATAGATAGTATCTGCACAAGAAAATATGGCAAAGGAGCATTAAACCCTCAATAGATGTACTGGGAGTGCCTATTAATGTCAAAGCAATGCAAGCAGGATAACAAAGTCACCTATCTTATGCAGTATGAAGAGATTATTTCTAGTGCCAGAGCCAGTTCATTCACAGCCAATTTTCATGCTGCTACCATTCTCTCTAATGTATAATATAGTCATACTCTACCATTACTTTAATCCTTCCTTTAAAGGTCTTGGACACATAAAAATGCATTTCTGACTACTGTTCATACATGATAAGAAGATGTCTTCATCTATTTGAACATAAAATGTGCTAATATAAAAATGAGTTCCTGGCTGTGTGCTAGCCTTGAGGTTACTATAGCTTATCTTATAAAGCTAAAGAAATATATTGTAAAAACATGCTTTGAATTAAAATCATGCCTGTATTCTGACAGTTAAGTATGTTCTTCTTTATTTGTTGATGATGGTCTGTTACTACACAACACATGAGTAATTAGAAAACTAAGAAGGAGCCAAAAAACAACTTTCATGTGTGATGATTCCTCAAATGATAATGTGACTCACTATTTTGACTGCAACAGTAACAACACTGATTTAAAAAGACAGGTAATTTCTATTAGTTTCGTTGCACTATCTTTTTGCAAAAAGATGCCAGTTTCAATTAATATGTATTAATTCAAAGGAATGCTTCAATTAAAGTTGATGTGCTGTGTCTCTGAATGGTAATTTGTTACTCCAAGTATGAACTGAGCTTAGAGGAGTGTATCTATCTTATTTTAAAAACAGTATTTTGACCAAGAAATTCAAAGAAATAAAATGAATTTATTTTGAGGTTAACAGTTAAGGCAGAAAATTTTAGTAGATCACAGAAAAATGTGGCACCCCCTAAAAATAGTTGGAAAAAACCTTATTTCTACATGTGATTTCTTCTTTTTACAACCTCTTGTCTTAAAATAGGGGAAAGTGCAAGACAAAGTAACACAAATTGCTAATATTCCTTTTTTTTGACTCTCTAGCTAAACCTGAAAATCATGGAATATAACAAAATTATAACAAGTTCAGGTTAAAGCGTTTCTTAAGCTTGAAAGATAGGTGAAGTCATATGAAGGAGAAAATGCAAATAGTTGTAACATTAGGAGTTGGGAACACCGTATTTCCTACAATGATTAAGAAAACTTGGAAAGCAAGTTTCTCAGTTCATTAGGGCTCATTTAACTCTTGACACAACATTTTTTTTTCCCCTTATACAAAGAGGCCAAAATTTAGCCTGTATTTCTACACAGGATTGCTACACAGAGCTTTCTTCATATTTCTTTATTGCATATTTTCTAGTTTGAGACTTATGTTTCAGTGATCTTTTCAAGAAATAATTTTCTCACTTTCACTTTATACTTGCAGTGGATAGGCCTTTATTAAATATGTTACTGTCTTGTTTTATAACTCTCCAAATATATGCAAAGCAACTGTGTGTCTTTCAAATTTTTCTCTTCTTCAAACTTTTGAGCATGCTAAACTGGACAGGTAGTACACATATGCAACCGAAAATAAATCAAAATACTACAATATGTAAGCAGTAAATAATTAATGTCATTAATCTTTTACTTGAGCCACCAGTTCTCATAAGCTACAGGTATAATGCAGAACTGCAAAAGCATAGATGTGAAGTGCCCTGAGCCATCATTTCCAGAATCGCCGGTGTTAGGTTGTAAACATCGTTGCTCATCTCATGTTTTTCACTGTGCATGTTAAGTAGGGAATTATTGTTGAGGACCCATCCTTGCTTTGTGCAAAGAGAAGGAAGAACGTTGTTAGGCTGGCCTCTAGGAACACATTTTTTAATCAGAGTAATTTTGGATATTTTCAGCTAGTCACAGAAGTAATTATGGACATTAGAAAAGAGAAGGTGTGTGGAATACACCAAATAAAACAATAGCACTTTTATAAGTATTTCTTGTTTTCATCTTTTTTCTATTGTTATTATTATACATGCCTGTAATTCGGGCTCTGAGAATAAATTGAAAAAAGAAATATTTAAGTGCTTTATTTTTTTCTTGCTTTGAGAGTTTTCCCTTTTGCCTAACTAATCTATTTATAGGTAGTCTCAGAAAAGAGAAATTTTCCCTAATTTGTCTAAACATAGAAGTCTATAGTTGTGTTCCTCTGATTTTATGCTGGCATGGTGTTACCATCCAAGGTAACATTAAAATTTATTTTTGTTTTGGATCCGAGAAACAAAGTCCTGTTGTAGAAAGGTCGGGTGCAAGCAGATTATTATTTGACAATTGACACAGGCAACATTATAGAGCCAGGCAAAAGAGGGAGAGAGGAAATGAAGACAGAAGAGAGAGAGAGAGATAAAAGTGGAGAAAAAGGGTAAGAAAGTGGGAAGGAAGAATGAGAGAGAGAGAGAGAGAAAATCACCACCAAGGCTGCAGCTGTCCATCAAGTTTTTTCAAGACGTCGCTGATCCTGGACAGGGTCTGATGCGAGATGGCAGAGTGTCAAGAAACAACAAAACAGCTACAGCATGGACAACAATATATACCCATGAGTCCAAAAAGCCAGGTTCATCAGCACAAGAGCCATTGCACACAGGCTCACCTGGAGGGGGGGAGCTTCAGAAAAAGGGTGCAGTCCCCCACGCATCCAGTTCTTATCAGTTCTTATCTCCTTTCAGGTGTTACCCCTGTTCTGCTTCAGGCCAGGGTCATTAGCATCAGAGCCATTGACAACAGGCTTGCCTGGAAGGGGAGGGAGGGCTTCCAGCACACAGGTCTTATCTCTTTCCAGCCACCTCAGCCAGGTACATCAGCATCAGTACAGTCAAGGTAGCTTCTTCCACCCTGGCCAGGGTAATTGTGTCTGGAGGGATGTCCCAGCATTGCAGGCTGGCCCTCAGAAAAGGGGAGCAGTCTCCACCCAGTCGTTAGTTCTTAGTTCTCATCTCCTTCTGGGTGTCACCCCCTGCTCAGCTCTGGCCAGGCCAGATCCTCCATACTAGCCAGGGCTATTCACTTTAAAATTGTCCTTTTGAAACAATTTCAAATCAGTGAGATCAGACTCTCACAATCAGAAAGCCAATCTTCTTTATTTTCTCTCTGTTTAGTAATTCAAGTGTATATATCATTCTCTTGTCCCATCCCAGAGTTACAACTGGTTCTGAAATATGTAATTTAACAGTGAATGATGATACTTCCAGAAAATAGATACCATAATTTTTGGTAGCTTTTCCATATGTTTCTTCCTGACTGAAAACGCTATAAAACAGTGATACATTTTAACTGTACTATTACACTTGTTTTTAAAAAATGAGTACTTTTTTGTATGCATTTTTCCATGTCTACAAAACACACATGTATCCATACACAGTTTGATTTCCACACATTTTGCTCAGTATCTGGATGCTAGAAGAATAAAACAAAATACTGCACTGCAAGCATGTGAGATATAATTCACTGTAAGTTTTGCTGGCTGCTTCCACAGACAGACTTGGTAGTAAAGCTGTTATTGATACCGCAACTACACCAAAATCCAGACTAGAAAGGCCAAAATTGAAATTGGCAAGGGATAAAACAACACTGAGGCTTGGCTAAAGCAACTGTCTGACAATTATCCCTTTCAACAAGACTCATTGCATCCATGCTGCTCTGTAAAGAGGGTTCTAGAAGTGGAAGTAACACAATTTTCTCACACATTAAATGTCACAGGAGCTTTCTTGATACTCAGTGCTAAAAGAAATGTTTGGCCTGAGTATGTGTGGGTATATATCATATATATATATATATATTTATATGAGATTTCATAGCACGCATACTTTTTACTTTATTTTACTTTACTTTACTTTACTTTACTTCACTTTACTTTACTTCACTTTACTTTACTTTACTTCAGGCGCAATCAATGTATAGACTATAAGCATGGTCAGCTTCAGTTGTGGTCCCTGTTCTGTAAAGACATTAACCATTTCTTTCCAGTTCCTCAGTTACTCCACCAGTGGACAGGAAAAGCCCATAATCTATGCTTGATGAAACATGCTAGATGGAAGTACTCTAGAATAACCAATACTGGCTGGTCTTACATAAATTACCATCAGAAATTTTTAATGGATTGTGTGTGCATTCAAAATGTGTATTTATTAAAGAACTACCTTCCAAAAACATACAAAGTAATTTTATAAACAATGTTATAAATATGCAGACACAAGTTTTGACAGTATTATGTTTTGTTTCCTTGTTTCTTTGTTTCTTTTGTGTTCCTCTGTGTTTTTTATTTCTTTTTTGGCATTGGAGCAGTATTTGATTTTTTTATGTCTATGGGATTTCATGGGGACTTTGAAGAATATTTGGGTGAACAGAAAATCATGATGTGATGTTTTTATTATTCTGAGTGGAGTCTTTTTCCTTTCTAGTCAACATTCAACAATAAAGGTACTGAGGGGAATATTTTTGTGAAATATGATCTCCTTAGAACTCAGGAGTAGGAGTTGGAGGGGGCAACAAAATATTTGCCTCACCTGACAAATACTCAATGGACTGTATTTCATCTATACCTGTGAGTCCTGAAATTGTTTGAAAGGACAGTCAGACTGGAGAAATTTCATCCTGCATATAGATATAACCTCCGGGAAAGAGATACCGCTTGGGAACCCATGTCTTCTGAAAAGCACATTTTTTTGTATTTATGGGTTAGCTTTTCAAGGAACCTTGACTGTGGAGTGGAAGGATCCACATTATCTAACAAGCTGTGTGTGTGTCTGTTTTCCCCATGAGATATAAAATAATCCAAACTCTCAGATTGTTTATTTGCTCCAAATTCTTCTAGATCCTGAATCCTAAATTTAAGGAGAGACTCTCTTTCTGTATTCTTGACTGTGTCGCAGTGTCTAGGGTTTATGCTCTGTCAGATTATAGAGGCTAATACACACCCTTCCCTCACAGTATCATTGGAAAGAATTGCTTCTGATTTATTCAGGAGACTAGGTTTATATCATAAAGCAAAAATAAATAATAATGTGATTGGGAACTAGTGCAGTCATTTAAGACTTCAGCAGTTTTGTCTTTTTTTTTTTTTTCCCTAGCTGTGTTTCCTGTAATGACTCTAAATGATGCTGTGAGGAAAATACTCTCACTGCCACCTAGATCTGGATTATTTCATAAATTAGCAAGAAAGTTAAAAAAATGTTCTCTTTCTCTGAAAGCTACAGCAACAGTGTACATTGCTTCTCTTTGTCTCTGTATATAAATTATTGAATAGATTAGCAAGCCACAGGTGTGGGTGTTGATTAAGATAATAATTGTTCACAGAATATAGAAACTGCATCAGAAACAGGAGACATTCCTGCCTCTTTCTCTGCACTTTCAGTAAGTAAACAAAGGTTCTTTTTTATCTTACTCACTCCACAGAAAAATACACATTATATTTCAAATAAGATGCTAGGTGGCCAACTGGGATAGTATTTTTGGAAAATGTTTGCAAATGCTGTAAATCTGCAAGCATTTTATTAATCACTCAAAGATTACAGAAGTTTAGAGCAAGGCGGAGATTAAAGTTCTGCAAGGTTTTGAACCAATGTCTTTATAGGATTCAATGAGAGAAAAGTAAGGGAAGATATTTAGTTTTTAATAAAAAATTATTACTATTTATATTTCTGGGCTGTTGCATGCAATTAATGCATACATTCATGCAAGTGGGAAAAGGAAAAGAAAATAAAATGTGCAGCTAGATTGACTTTTTTGCATCTACTGTAATTTGGCATCTTTCCATTGACTTCACTGGAATTATAATCTGTGCCAAGTATAATATCAGGTTCCCAGTAAACTTCAGAGCTTTCATTCACTCTGCTAGACATGAATTTCTATGGACGAAAGTTAAAAAGACATCTTTTTATATTTCCTTGAATATTTCTTTCAACATGGTAATTAGGATAATAGATCATGACCCCACTACAATCTATGATCAGTGAGACAACTGTACTTGTCTATGGTAATGCATATCACAACCCTGAGGCAAAGCACATGAGAGCTGGGGAAAGCATTCTCAGGCAGAGCTGTCTAACGAAATGCATTTCTACCCAAGGCAACTAATATCCTCTGATGCCTACAAGTCTGTTTTAGCAACTCTAACTTGATGGGAATTCCAATTAGGGTGTACTTACTAAAGATGTCTCTGTTATAGATAACTTTGGAGACCACCTACATCTCCAATCAGTAGCTCCAAAGGTGCCTGTAATTCTTTTTAGGAATTAATATGTACATAGTCCTGGGAAGTTTTTTTTTTATCCCACTGTGCCTGCACTACTTTTGTCTTTTTCTTCCAATGACATTTTTTGTTGTGTCAGTCTGTAGTAATGATTACCATTGAGCTAATTTTCAGAGGATCATATTAACACTAACCTTTGGCTCACCCATCTGTTCCTCACTTTATTGCTTCAAATGTCTCCTTTCTGGATCATTGTTAAGTTGGAATAGAAACGAAATTCCTTCAAGCCCAGCAGGGCTTTGCTGGGCCATTTCTGAGTGCAGGAGGCTACTTAGTACAGTAATCTGGATAATTTGTCCATAGCATTGAGGTTTTCTTAATACTGAGCATCATGCTGGGTGTTGATGGCAAATACAACATCTGTGAATGGAAGGAGGCTTTCCTCTCCAACTAGGAAAGGAACACGTCTCGGCTCCCATCTTTTGACAGGGATTTGGAGTTCCCCTTGGGTCTCTTTTCTCCAGGGAAAGAGTAGCTCGTAGTTTGTTAAGCTCCTGCCCTTACATCTTAAACACAAATACTTGAACCTAACAATAAGATGAATACTTTAGAAACTCTTTTGCTTTGTGTAATGACACAATAGTTCAGCCGAGCTACGGGGAAATTTCTATTGCAGGAATGCACAGGAATACCAAATGTCAGCGTATTTTCAATGCAGCTGCTCATAATTCTGTGTATATTTATTGGTAAAAACTTTTGTCTACAGAAGTCTACAGTGCTGGAGCTGTATAAACAGAGAAAGCTACCAAATTTAGTGTATATTAGGAATATAATACTCTCTGTATTAGCACTTCCTCACTTTTTTTTTGGCTGGTAAAGAATGTTTCATTTTTCATTGATTTACTCCTGAATTTGTCTGATGCATTATTTTAATAGAAATTATTCCTATCTTGTCTTCTCCCACTCCAAGAACAAATATACAAATGCAAAACAAAACAAAACAAAAAGCAAGCTTCAGAATATCAGAACATAATAACAACACCATGCCAGATTTGTTGCTGCTGGGAAATTTTGTCCTCCAGACTGACTTGCTTTCAGTGCACCATCATAAAGTATATTTTATGTAATTTAAAACATGTGTTTTAAAGTGTGTTCTGCAGAAACCGGAGAAAAATGTGAATAATCAAGCCATTAAAATTGCAGGACATTTTGCATACTTTAAATGCAGATACTTTTGCATTGCAATAATCTTAATTTTCTAAATTAAGTTTGGGTGTCAGACTAAAACACTGGGTCTGGATGACAGCTAAATGAAGGATCTTTACTCTGCAGTCCAGCAACCTACAGTGAGAAACAAGGAAGGGGGAAGAGAGGCAACAAAAGTGTCAAGTAGATGTATACAGGCTCTTAATATCAACGATAATGGAGAAACTATTTGCCATCGTGCACACCTGTGCTTAGTGAGCAAAAAACCTTCTCCAGGGCTTTCCATCAATGTCAGTTGTATACCTACACGAATTTAAAACAAGTACCCTATTTAAATATAAAACCATCATAAATTTACTAAATGTTTTATTATTTAGGAAAATATTTTAATGATTGCATTAGATTCCTACATATGTGTATATGCTGTATTCCTAGAATATACATGTTTAAGGTAAAGGAATACATATACAAATAGTTTGTTATATATTTTGGTATTCCATAGTCAATGTCATGAACAAAAAAAAAAGAGGTAAACCTGTATTTCTCTGTAAAGAGCAGATGTACTTTAGCAGAATATTTGCAAGTATAATAGGATGCTGTGAGGTTGAGGCTTGAAAAATTGTTATGTTATTTACAGGAAACATATCAAAACTGAGAGACACCTGGAAATTGCAGTAGATAAGACACTGGAAAAATCCAGGAATCTGAATTTACTTGCCTTTCGTCTACATATGCATCTCTCTGAATTAGGTCTATGCTACTAGGACATATACAAGACAGGGGTTTTTTTGTTTTGTTTTGGTTTGGTTTTCTGCTGGAAGAATATTAACTAATTCAAAATCTTGTCCCCATCTGAAACTACATACATATTCTGAAAAACCTGAACAGCTGAAAAACTGTCAATGCCTAAGGGGAGTCACTGCAAAAATCCAGTGTCATTCTACTTGTGCATGATGGCATTGATGTTATTTCCAGAAAGACTTGCATTATTCATGCCATTTTGATACGTGGATTGTTCTGAACATTATCTCTTCACTTTTTATCTTTAAAATATTTCGAAACTTGTTCTAATTCTTCCTAGTTTTGAAAATTAATATTTAACAGCCTATTTTTCCACATTTATTTCTCCCAAATCCCATAGTGATGTGAATCAAAATCAACACATTCACCCAAAATTCTATAATAATAACTTCTGAGATCAAAAACAATAAGTGTAGAACTAGACTTCTGAGAATTAAAGTTATAGTAATAAAATATGTTGTAGCTATGCCACTAAAATGAGCAGGGATAATCTTGGCCTTACTGAAGACATCCCAATGGGTATTTTCTGTGTAATTTTGAAGGATATCTGTTAGTGCAAAATCCCTCCACAGAATCTGTTCGTACAAAACTGAAAACAAAATAGGTCATGTAAGCTGTCTGCCATGTGGTTTTGTACTTACTCATTGGGTTTGCTTTGTGAATTCCCTGGTTTTCACTGTCTCTTGATAACATAACACATCTGGAACTAAAGTTTGATTCTAGAACTGAAATGTGTCAGGATTTTATAATGACACTATATAGGAAGAGAGCCATGAGGCACTCCATGAGGCATTTTATCCAACTTTTTAAATGCAAATTTATTTTTCAGTGTAAGGATCTGCTGAGAATGTATGTGGGGAAGGCCCTTGTCTTACTTGCTCCCTAGGAGACAGAGATTTCATCTATGGACACAAAGGCTGGAGGAGCTATGATGTGAATATTTAGTGTAGTGTAGTTCACATTCAAGTGTCCACTGAGATAATGAGTGAATGCAGTGCAAGGAAAGTTCTAGACAGGATCTGGATGCTCTAAGAATATGCTGTCACATTATCACGCCTGGTGTTTCAGTCACTAAAATTAGAAATTGAATAATATTTGTAGACTGAATTTAGTGAATACCTTCCTTTCTTCTATACCACGCAAATTTCCTTGCAGCCTAGCCTTTCTCTGTCTCCCTAACATCCCAAAACTGAGGTCTCTGAGATAACTTCAGCTCCATTTCTTCATGTTGAAGATTTTGAATATTTTTTTTAATCATGAGCTAGTAGAATGCAGCATATTTATCCACAAAAACAAAAGATAGAGAAAAGCCACTAGTGTGAATAAAGACCTCTGCTTTACTTAACCAGTTGCTTAGTAATAATTAACAATTTCATTGTTTTTACCCCTAAAAATAAAGTGCTCTATAAACACCAATGAAGTCTTTCAACACACCTTGTGCCAGGTAATTATTATCCAAATAATCTACAAGTGGGAAAACTACATCACAGGAATTAAATTACTTTTGTGTCAAAGATTTCAATGGCAGACCTTAGAAGTTGTCTGTTCCAGTTTCACTCCTTTTATTAGACAATGCTCTCTCCCTTAGGATCATCAGTTTTTAAGGAGTTTGGATTTTAAACAATCCCTCACCCAACATCTACAACATTCTTTGTTAAGAACTGAAATAATTAATATTTATATCAAGGCAGACAAGTCCTTGACCTAAGAGGAAGGAGTGCTGTGCTGTGGTCGCAGTCTGCAGAAATGACATGGGAAAGAAACAAGCAGATGTTAATAGGAAAGGACGAGGAGCAAAAAGAAAAATTAACCCCCTAATTCCCTCTCGTAAATCTCCTTTCCTATCTTTTGTACAAGAATATTATGGTGCTGAGGTCTGATCATTTCAGCTCCAGGGAAAATAAGACATCTGGATCCTAATATTTGTTTTTTGTCTGTACTGGAAGAATAGCATAGGAGTACTATAGGAAGTAACAGTGGAAGTATAGGAAGGATAGGAAAAACATAACAATAGTAAAAGAAGCACAGGAATAGCATGGGAAGAGCCTAGGCATTCGCAGCAGATAGGCTTCTAGGAGAAGTGTACCTTAACCTTAGTTAAGGTCAAACTTTAACAACTGACCCCTGGCATGTGCCAAACTCAGTCTCACTGAGCTACTGATCTTCTGAAATATCAGACATCTCTTCTGGTTAATGTACTGAAGATTGGTGGG
This sequence comes from Phaethornis superciliosus, assembly GCA_023637945.1. NCBI lineage: Eukaryota > Metazoa > Chordata > Aves > Apodiformes > Trochilidae > Phaethornis > Phaethornis superciliosus. The sequence continues at coordinate 77,041,445 of JAJQWJ010000003.1, read as the reverse complement.
AAACAGTGGTATAAAGCATGCACACTGAATTTCACGAGGATATATGTGAAGTCCAGATACAAGAAGTGTATAAGGTATTACCATCTCTGATTACAGTACATATTGAACAATGATTTGCTTATTTCCCAAAATCAAAAGAAGCAAGATCTAAGCATGTGAGGTGCACAGTAGTTCGAATTAAGACCCATTCCTTTCATGTGAAGGCCACAATATTCACTGACAGGTTGGGAAACAATCCAGGGGATCTCAGAAGCTAAATGCCTAAGTTTGAGCAATTTGATCCCAAGCTTTTCATCTGAGACCATGACAAGCTGATAGCCTCTAGGGTTACAGCTCACAGGAGAACCTGTGAGGCATACTAACAGGTGGGCTAGACGTGCATCATGTAGCTGTTCATAATTTTTTACCTAGATACAGCTTTGTATTGATCTCTAGAGCACAGCAAATCACAGAAAACAAGGGTAGGGGAAGAGTTACACACATAAAGAGTTAGGGATTATACAGGTTTGGCTGTGATGGATAGACATGGAGACTCACAGTCTGCAAGATGTCACTGGACCTAATAAATATATGTTTTTTTTAAAGACAAGCTTTCCCAATACCTGACAATGTTTCACACAGAGGGATACACACAAATACTCCAAACAATGACTACAAAGAGTAAAGGAACAAACAGACAAAGATTCAGCAATTTGAAAGGTAAGATTCACTGATGAAATACTTGTGAATGAGAGAGAGCCTCGTCAAACTTTACCGTCTCTGGCTTAGATAGAAAGGACCTTGTGAAGGTTGATTATAACCTTTTTGTGCATCACTTTAGTATGGTAGTGGTGAGCACAACAGAAAAAGAATCAATACAGTTATGTGTATGTACTCAAGGAGAATGCTCTTTTGACTGCTTTTTTACTGCTGAACAGAAGAATTTAGGCTAGGATTTGTTTTTCAGTAGTTGACTCTGACTTGGTGCCTCTGCCTAAAAAGAAAAACAAACCCCAAACTAAACACAAGCAATTCAAAGCAGAGATGGGGCCAGTTAAGAACAGTAAACCTGAAATTTTGAAACACAGTAAATTTATTTTATTTTCAAGGTTCATGAGATATAGGTAGTCCACTCTTATAGTAAATAGATTTCACATAAACTTGACTTTAAATTATGAGGTACATAAAACATTATTTGTATTTAAATCCCTATTTGACCTCCTAAGTGACCACCACTTTAAGAAAATATATTATTAATAGGATTGGAGACATAATACAGTAAAACAATTTTCCTTTTAAAAAAACACAACAGTTTTAGTTGCACTACATTTGCTGTATAAGGCAATTTCACACTAAAAAACTTATTTTTTTCATTGTCCACCAGTGCCTTTCTTTTTCTCTCTGCTCTCTCACAGTACATTCATTTTCAGCTTTAATTCCAAAACTCAACTCTTGGCAGCAAGTTCTGTTCCCCTCTGTTGCTGCCTCACCTCCAAGCATCTTCATTGCAACTTACAAGTAGGTTTCTGTCCTGCCTGCTCACTCTTGAACTCTTTGTTTGGCCTGTCCCTAGAAATTATTTTAAGTACTTTTGTAGCTCATTAGCTTACCCCTTATATTTTATTCCCTTTTTTTTATTATTATTCTTTTCTAATTCCTTCAGATTTCTCCTCATCTTCCTTCTTTTTTTTTTTTTTTTTTTTTTTGTGGTGGTGGTGGTGGTGGGTTTTTTTGTTTTTTTGTTTTTTGTTTTTTAGACACAGGTTAGTGAGGTGGTTGTTACACTTATTGGAGGATATTCCTTCACCATTTTTCTAATACAATTTTCTTTCCTCTACTTTTAGATATAGTTTTTATTTTTACTGGCAGAGGCTGCCTTTCAGAAGTACCTCTCAACTGTTTTCAATAGCCAGCTTATGAAACTATTACCCAGAAATGGATAAAAGCTAGCCCACTTACTCACTGTTCATTGTCATGCCAAAAAAATAACGCTGAATAAACTGTCAAAGTTCTAAGGGTTTAACGCACATTTCCCACAGAATTATGGATTCTTTTATGGTTCTCTGTGAAGTCAAGTGAAACTTTATGCTGTACTTCATTCATTGCAACCACTTGAAATATACTTCTTAATTTATTCTGGTTTTATCTGACGTGCCAGTTTCAGCACGTATCCAAATCTACAAGAAGATCCAACATGTATTGGCTTGTTAGGTTATTTGTTGCTGCATTTTCATCCTATATTTAGTTACTCAGAAGTCTTGGAAGAGCATGGTGAAAGATTTGTAGCTTAGTTCAGCTTTCTTCTGGCTATCATTTCTATTACATGTAGAAAAATATCCTTAAATAAATAAAACCCTATTTAAAATGATGATCCAAGTCCTCTTGACTTTCAGCAAAATTATCCCCACTGACTTCTGCTTCTTCTTTAATTCTCTGAAAGCATGACTGTATAATGGGTTAAGTAAAAAATCAAAAATTCTGCCTGTTTTGGCATATGTTTTATTCTTTGGAAGGATACTGAACTTGCTGTTGTAGAATATTAAGAAAAATGTATAATACTATTTGACACATGAGAGTGCAAATTTAAATGAAAGCAGAGCTCACATATTGCTTTTACATTCTTCCTGCCAGTCAAGCAGAAGCTTTATGATGAACAGTAAAGCAATTTTCAGTCATGTATGGTATATCGTGTAGGTCAAATTCTTTTATGTAAATCTCTTCCACTTGGGTATTTAAATTTCAATAAAAATGTATTGATAAATAGGGTGGCTTTTATTTCTCCCTCTTTCTCTACTTCATTCTGAATTTTGGAGAACAAGTGTTTTATTAATCATGACAACTAAAAGGGGCATTGTTTTAAAAAGGTGTTAAAACAAGAGACACATATGTTTTGGATAATGGAAGTATTACAGGAGGCTTCCCCACACAACTTTTCTTTCCTGTAAGCTGGGGGTCATGGAGCTGTTTTTGTAGGGTTAGCTTGAGTTCATCTGAATTCTTCAGATCACCAGATGAGGATGGTGCACCTGGTGGCTAAAAGCAGCATTGCCAGTTTCAGGGTTTCCTCTTGGTTGGGTTTCATTACTGTTTTCATTTGGAAGGTTCTCTTGTTAGTGTGTTAGAAATGCACTGAAACTTCCTGGTGCTCAATCATGACCAGAATGAAACACAAACCTGTCTCTCCCAGCCCTGTACCAAAAAAACCCCAAACAACCTATCATCACTGGTAGCAGAATTTTCCTTCTAAGAGTTGCTTTTCTGAGTCAGAATTCAGTTTGCATCAGGATCTCACTTTGTAGCAAAGAACCTAAGAAAATGGATACTAAGCTAAACTCCTTTCAATATGTAGATGAATGTATGGCCTTCAAAACACTCAGCTTTTTTTGCCCACCTCATTATTTGCTTTTGAGGTGAAGAAAAAAGATGACATGCACCTCAGAGAGCTAAGGTATTTCTTAGCAGGGTTATTAATTTTCACACATGATATGGGTTAGATCCCAAACACTGCATAATATGACACATACTATGCAAGCTGTAAATAATAAACATAATAGAAGTCCACACAGGGAATACTGTATACATCAGGGTAAATGCTGAATTCACAAACATACATGGACCTCAGATGAGAATTTAAACACCGTTCACATGAAATGTGTTAGGCTATGTCTTTATCACTAGAGTTCTTCACAATACCAGATTAGTTGGTTTGCAACAGGTGAAACCAGATATGGGATTTTTTTTTTTGTCTGAGATAGGATTGAACCATGCAGTTTTGCAACACATTTTGCCTGTATTTGTACCACAGAGCTAAGTCTAGGCTGGAATAAGTGGAGCTGGACAGAAATTAATGCTTCTGAGCTGCTGAATTATTTGGATATTTAGATTCTTTCTTACCCTTAACAAAAGTAAAAGCTGAAAAAAAGGAGACAAAATAACTGAACGCAAATGAATATTTACCAGGATTAAGTAAATATTTTTTCAGATCATCTTTGAATTTCAACATTAAAAGAAATTGTTGTGATAATGAAATAAATAAATAATAATTTTTAAAAAATCGAAGCAGCAACCTAGAATAAATAATCCAGTCATTTGCCAAAATAATTTGAGGCAAAGCAATGAAATCTACTCTTTTCTTTTGTTTTATATTTAACAAAGAAAAATTTTCATTTAAAATGTGTTTATTTTGTTCCCAAGTACTGACAGCAGGAGTGACTACTGGCTACATGCAAGGAAGGGGGAGTAGTAATTTTCAGTTTGTTTGTGTTTCAACAACTATGGAGAATTCTGGTCAGATTAAAATTCACACTGAAAAAAAGAATGAGTTATAGATTCTTCTTTTTAATTTATTTTGGTTTTATTTCTTTTGTCTCCTAAACCTCCTCCCTCTTAGACACAAGGTAATGCAGCTTGGTTTTGAAGTAATTTTTCCATGTGATGCTATTTATTTTTGGCACAAGGTAGTATCATACACTAATATTGTCAGTGGTACCACTATCTTGGATAATGCTGGTAATATTATTCTGTCTTGCTTCTTTCTAGAAGTTTATATGAGTTCTTTGCATTGGTCAAGATAAAGCCTAACAACAAACAGAATTCAAAGATTATTTTGAATTCTGAGGTAAAAGGAAATACATTCCCTTGTGTTATTTAGAAGCTTTTCAGGGACTACACAAAGACACTTGCACATGTATTATATAATTTATATGTTTTAATTTGCCTACATATTCTCTCCTGACAATCTCTCTTGATAATTCTACTAGCATGCTATCTGGTAAAGATCAATTCCTTCCACATTCTTAAAAAAAAAGTTGGAACAAACTGACTAGGTCTATTTGCTCCTAAATAGTCCTACCAATAATTCAGTCTCACATACAGTTATTTCCTCTTTTATCATCTCCAAAAAGCACTTACTCTGCTCTCTAAAGTTAAGTACATATTAATAACACCAAATGAAACCCTCCAGAGAACTGAAGTTGACAGGAAATATAGAACATCATCTTCCTACTAATGAGAAAATGAAGACTTGTTTAAATGTGTCCATTTCTTTTTAACATACAAGCTCAGCTTCAATTAATCTCCACACCATCTCTCTGTTTTTAAAGAAAAACATACCACAGAAATCAAAACCATCCAACGTTGCTTAAAGCGCAGTCTCTGACTCTTCCTTGGAACTGAAAAGAAAGAGTATTACTTTGTCATGTCTCCCCAAAATGACAGTGAAGATCCCAGTTTTACAAATATTCACCCATCTGTTTATCTTTATGCTCTGTGAACAAGTTCAGTGGTTTCACTGGAGTTGCCTGCTGAGTCTTAGGGTTACCGCGTGTGCAAGCTCATGTGGGACTGCAGACTGAGGAGGCAACTGTGTTCCTGTCAGTGCAGGGCTACATTATCTGCTATGAATGAGCTCAGGATTTGGCATGAGGATTGTGGTGGGAATAACTATAAATCACAGCCACATACAGTGAACAAAACAGAGAGAAGGCATTTCTAGGTCATTGTTTTAGCCTTGCAAAATTGGTCCGTTCATATGGCATCTCAAAAACACTGACAAATCCCTCTGTGTTTGTAATACATCATTTCATCTGGCATTAACATGGAAAGGTGACAAAATATATGTGTCATTCTACACACTTGGCTCACATTTGTGAAATAAGTAATTTTTAGTAACATGACATTGTAAGAACCTGCTGAGATTGAGAAGCTTATGTCCTGGAATCTTGCAAAATCCTTAGTTTTTATTAAAGTTAAGACATGTAAAACAAGCCTGTGTATATTCTGAACTGTGTATATTTGTGTTCTGAAGCCAGGCTGCTGAACAACCGTGCTGAAACTGATCACACGTGTCTTAAATGCAGAGGTTAATTTACTATTAACCATAATATATAAGGAATTTCTTTTCTCCCTTTTTTTCCCTCTTTTCTTTTTTCCTCCCTTCAGAGTTTAAACTATCTGTATCTTAACGACTCAGCAAGTAGAGTAAAAATTACTAAATAACAAATCTCTGTAGTGTTGTCTGGGCTGCATTTAGATGCTGCTTTGAGGTTTACTCTTCCCTTGTAATTGTAATTAGTGCTAATGAGGCAAATGCAGAAATATTAAAAGGAAAGCCCTGTTCTGGTGATGGAGAGATCTTTCAAGGCTTCTATGTACATATCAGTAACTTCAGCTATATTCAGAAAAAGCATTACTAGAGTACCAAAGGCAGCTGCTTATAGAGAGAAGAAACACATCTTTAATATTGATAGGCAACAGAAATGATGGAAATGAAATGTTCCTTATTTGTGTATATTAAAGATAGATTTATTTTTTAAATTAGCTTTTGCAATTCATATTGATGTCAGACACTCATAATGTGAACAACTGGAACTTAGTAATTTTTTTTTTATTTCTTCAAAGTAATACTGATTTTCAGTAAATCTTAGTGATATTTATTGAATGATAGTACATAGCTTCATGTTGCAATATCTTCACTTCTCTGATCTTTACACCAAAGCAGTAAAGTAGGGTCAGTTCCCTTCCATTTTTCTAGGGAATTACAGTGCAATACACAACCCTCACTTTTGTTGAGTTAAAGACAACTGCTTAACTTGCATGCATTTTCTGATGGATTAGCCAGCAGAACAAATAGATCAAATAACTACTGATCTTCAAAAATGATCTTTTCTTCCATCAGAGCACTTAATTGGCCTTGTTTTCCCTGCTCAGGTAGTGGTACAACAGGAAGGTATATACAGCCCTACATGAAATAGAGGATTCAGACACCCCTTTTCTAAATTTCTAGGAAATAAAATTTCTGAGAAAAAAAAGGTAAGAGTTACAATCCAGTTGGTGTTAACTTTGTGAAATTATGTAAATTTCTATGACAGTGATAGAAAAGGTAATCAAGTGTCCTGGTTTGGGTTGGCTGGTTGGATTTAATCTGGTTTGAGGTTTTGGAGTTTGGTCTTGTTTTGGTTTGGTTTGGTTTTTTTTGTTAACTATATCTTACCTCAATTTGTTAATCACTTTAGGAACATATGGAATCAGGGTCAATTTCTCAAAATAAACGGGTTTCCAAGCAACCATCTGAGAATGAGTACTCGCTTGAGAATGAGTACTCAGCATCACTATTGTAACATTTCCATATGTATTACTTTAAAATCCACTAAACCAAAACACACCTTGCTCCCAAAAAAACAACCTACCAAACAAAAAAAAACCTGCCTCCACAAAAAAAAAAAACCACAACAACAACAAAACAAACAACAAAAAAAAAACAAACCCAAAAACCCAAACAACACAACAAAACAAAAGCACAAAAGCTGAAGTCTGTAAGTTCAGCTGAAACACAGTAAAATAGTATTGGTAAGGATTTTTAGAAACAGAGGGACAAAAGTCATTAATTCATTGAACAGCACTTCAAAATATATTGCACATTGCACAGTCAGGAAAATTAACACCAATATGCAGTTAAAGATGTTTAAAAGGGACTTAGCATGTACAAAATACTGAATAAAGATGTTTTACAACTTATGGAATGAGAGATGGAGATGATCCTTCCCCTCTACTCACCACTGTGAAGCCACATCTGGAGCACTGTATCCAGTTATGGGGTCCCTAATACAAGAGTCATGGACATACTGGAGAGAGTCCAGTGAAGAACCACAAAGATGAATGAAGGAAGAGAGCATCTCTCCTATGAGGAAAAGCTGAGAGAATTGTAACTGTTCATTCTGTAGAAGAGGAGGTTCATAGGGATCTTACCAATGTACAGAAATTCCTAAAGGGAAAGTGCAAAGAGGATGGAGTCAGGAGCCTCTCAGTGGTGCCTAGTAACAGAACATGAGAAAATGGGCACAAATGGGAACAGAGGGCTTTCTTCATGAACATAAGGAAGCGCTTTCCTACAGTGACCAAATACTGAAATGGGTTGCCAGAGAAGCAGCTGAATCTTACACCTTGCAGATATTCCAAAGCCTTATGGACATAGTACCAGGCAGATGGGTCTAGATGACTCTGCTTGAGCATGGAGTTTGGACTAGTTGACCTGCAGGGTCCCTTCTAACCTCAGCCAGTCTTTTATTCTATGAAACAACCACCTAATCTTCTATATGAACTATTTATATTTGTTCTTCTTCTTAATTAATGCAGTACAATACACACAATTAGAGATTGGGCTTTAGTATTATATGTAGCCTTGCACAGAGGATTAATGTCTTGACTAGGCATGAAGAATATTTCTGAAAAGTAACAAATATTCTTCTCCTGTTCCCTTTCGGCTCTGAAGGAGTAGCAGATTGTAATAGTTTTAGATCAGCTTCCAGTTTTTCTTAATTATGTGGTCTTCAGATGATATCTGCACTCCTGATCTCTAAATCCCACTTTTTAGCCACTTCTTGAGTACTGGAAATTGCAGTAATGACCTGCTACAGAATCTGCACTAATGACTCATTCTTATATATAGCTGTACAACTTTCTTTAATGCTATATGTATTTAGTGGAAAAGATTTTTTTTTCTCAGTTCTGTTTGACACAGTAAGACAGTATTTTGTCTCATGAGATAACTGTCGTGGTATTTTTTTAAAACCTCCCAGTTTAAATGGTCTTTAATTACTTTTTAATTATTCTCTAATTAATCTGCTTTGCATTCCCATATTTCATATGAAACTTTAGGTAGGATCTCAGTACATGTATTATAAAGAAAGATATCAAAACAACTCATCTACAATAATGGTGAACTCAGCATCATTTGGAAAAGTTTTATTTTATTAAAGATTCAAGATTTCCTTTAAAGAAGTTCTTCAGTCTGATTCCTCTGGAGCTGTTAAGCAGCCTCTGCAAGCAGTAATTTAAACATGATGTAATTTAAACTTTTTGCTTATGTGATTTTTTTTGGGCGCCTGTGTTCATCTCTCTTCATGCCAGCACTTACAGAAACAGATTCACAGGATGTGCAGATCTGTGACAGGATAAAGACACTGATCAGATCTCATGTCTCAGCATTTCAGCCACCTCAATCCATCAGTGCTTTCCTAAAACATAGCCAGATGGGTATGTCCTGGTTCTGCTTTTATTGTCTACCCCTTCCTGGACCCCCACAAGTTCTTTCTTCTGAAATAATAGAGATAAGGCAATGAATGGGGCAGATTTAGGCTGTGAGGGAAAACACTTTTTTCAGGCTGGTTGCCTGACAATGCTCTAGATTGAAGGTGTAAGATTAGCCTTTAAGGTAAATAAAAGGATACTTTGTCAAAATGTATGTCGGACACTACCTTACACTCTACAAGACATTTCAGATAAAGGATAAAGGATAAATGTTTCTTTCATTCCTTCTCCCTTTCTTTCTCTTCAGTATTTAATAATAATGTGAAGAAAGCTTTAAAGTAGCAATGGCATTTCAGATCTCTTCAGAAATTGTCTTTTCAATCAAAGGAGAGGGAACTTTGAAAAAAAAAAAAAAAACAAAACAAAACAAACCTAGGAGAGTTGAGTTTCCCTGGCCCAATGTTTTCTTATTGAAAAATCCCCCTAAATTTGCCAGAAAAAAGATCTCTATACAAATCAATAATAACTTTACATTCTGAGGTGAAAAATTAGTAAAGCCTCTGCACAGTAAACTTAGCAGGTACAGCTTCAGCTACAACTTTTAGACCATGCATGAAAGTACAAAGGAAATTAATGGCTCAACAAAGAGAAGAGGAGGCAAAGGTCCTTATTAAGACCTGTTTTCAGAAATACAGAAATCCTAGTGGCTAGGATTGAAAAGGAGGTGGAAAAGGTACAGTTGTCAGAACTGATTCCAATAACAAAATTACGTGGATCTTCTGACAGAATATAGAAGAAGACATGGCCACAGATATGCACTCAGGTAAGAGGTGGGGCAAATCCATGAGAATAAACTTAATCCTCCCAATGGGAACTCACTAAATTATGTCTTTATCTCTGTTGTTCTGCTGCAATATTTATAACAAAAGAGAGAGAGTTTGCTTTCTGTAGAAGTAAACTTCTATACAAGTAACAAAGATGTAAAGAAGATTCCTAAAAGCAAATATTTATAGTTATAGATAGGCATCCTGCTTTTTACTCCATCCTCTCAATCACTTAGTATAGAAAGACATGCAGATACAAATTAGTCGGGGTTTTCCATAAAAGGAACACAAAGTAGTCATTAATAAATTTGAGCTGAAATGAAGATAGGTAGTTCTCACAGAAACAGAGTCAAAAAGCCAACAAAAAATTCCAGATTCATTTTTTTCAGCTGCACAGGCAACTTTCTGTGAACCCAAACAAAACACTGAATATAAAATACCACTTCTATCAATAAAGTGAGTCTGAAATCACAAGGAGTTTGCATCCTCAACATGGAAGCAGGTGTGATATCTAACTCTATAAGTGGTTTTGTTGGCCTGAAGTAGGAGAGAAGCTAATATGTAAGAATAGCATAACTGGCCCTTAGGAATATATCTCTATCCAAATGTAAATTCTCTGAAAACTACAAATTGAAGCCAGTGAGGTTATAATGCTTACCATTGAGAGAAGAAATTAGATATTAAACAGGCATCTCTATTTTTTCAGGACAATGATGAAATCGTTCTACTGCAGCAGATGTAGTTCTACTGAACTTCTTCTTTAATAGCATTTAAATATCCTGTGCATATACTTTCATTGGCTAAACTTAACGTACTGAAATAATGTTTCTCTGTTTGTCATGAATCTAGATTTAATATAGTGCATTTGCTTTAGCACCACATTTTCAATAAACTTCAATGCAGAAAATGCTGAATGGGTTGAAGGAATTAGCATAACTATTTCCCATAGTATTATGGAGAAGGAAAAACCCAGGATATTTGATTGTCAATAAAACTTCAGGTAAAATTAGAATTTGTATAAACTGATCCCTGGCTTCTTTTCAAAATAAGAGAAACCCATTTAAAAATATGAAATTGGAGTTTAAACTGGGGAGGGGAAGTGACTTACTTAGAAAATAATATACATTATCAACAGACTTCCATAAATAGAAACCCAGTATCTAAAATTAAATGTATCACATACAGTGGGATTAAAAAGAATATTTTTTTATATCTGGGCTGATTGGTGTACAGAATTCATAAATGTTTACTTTGGATTTTTATTCTTAGTGCTGACTGTCCATTCTATTTACTTGTCTTAAAATAAGTTTTATCTGGGGCCCAGAGTTTTCAAATTATATTTAGTATTCCTTCTCCATTAGACTGCCATTGAGAAGGAAAAAAAGGAAAAAGCCTATAACAAGAAATTTTTTTGTGTGAAAAGAAAAAAAAGCAAAAACAAAAAAACCAAACCCAAACTATTACAGACAAGAAAGCCATGTTGCAAGAGACTTAAAGGAGTACTACAGCTGTAGTAGTTCCTAGGATACTGCCTATAGAGTTGGTCATCCTTGGTTATAAGAGCTCCTTAGGCAACTGCATTTTTAAGCAAACACAAAAATAAACACAAATATATTATAGTGTTACTGCTCTGCATAACAAAATAGTCCTTGCATACCTCTTAGAATTAACTTTGAATCAAGGTATGGGAAGAAATATTACACAATATCTGTATTTTATTACTTTTTTGTTAATAGAGCAGATTAAGTATACATCATCAAGACTTGAATCTGAACTGAAATAACCAGGAATATTCAATTTCATTTTTTACCTTTTTTTTTTTTTTTTTTTTTAGTGGTATAAATACATTCATAAACTAATTAAGACAGTCTACAAAGACACTTTTTCAGTTCATCACTGGAGAAAGAAAATCGTCTATTTTCAAAGGATGCAAATAACAACATTATGAAAGCCAAGAAACAGGTTTCTGATTGTTTAAACACATTTGTGTGATCAGTTAGACACTTAATTACATATTTCTCATACATACAAAATTGAAAATATTGCTTCAAGAGAAGGCAGTTTAAAATTACACTATTATTAGAAGCCTTGTCTACTATCTAGGTACCAACCATGCCATCAGTCCTTCAGAATGGTAATAGTAGTTCACATTTGTATGTTTGGCACATTTTATTGAAAAACAAATAAAGAATACCCTGCATGATTTATGCCTCAGAACTTAATCATATTTTTACATCTTCCTAAACTTAGAAAAAAAAAATTCTATCACAAAAAATATAAGTTAAGAATTTTGTGGTCTTTTACAAAAAGCCAAAAAGCTTCAGTAAAAAACTTTTCAGGAGACAGTGACAGTGTAAAAGGAAATTTATCTTCACTCTTGCTTACATTAAGAAAAGTAGATGCTTTAGAAGAGGTATCTAGTAAAAAAACCCTATATATTAATTTTAAAAATAAGTTAAATCAATGTACTCTTTTCAGCAAGCTTCGTTTATCCACTCAAAGTATTCACCAGATATAAGGTAGACAGTTCAGTGAAGTTTTCACTCTGACTTTATCTTTGAACTTTTTGGAAATATTGCGAATTGGACCCTTCAGTATGAAAAAAAAAAAAATCACTTTGTAAATTATTGTATTTGCTCACTTAGAAGGATTTCAAAATAAATGAAGAAATAATAATTTTAATTTTTCTGACATTTCTGTCCTTTCTCAGTCTTAATTCTGACATCATTTGAGTGCACTGGAGTTTGCCTTTGTCACCACATGCTTCACTTAAGCATCTTTATTCAAGACACTCAAGAGTCAGAAGGCAAAGCAAAATAATTTTCAAATGTATTCGTGTTTTCTTCTGTTCAGGTCCTGAGATGGATTCATCTGGTCTAATTCAATACTTTAAAAGGTGTTTATCAAAAATTTACATATCTCTTTGTACCTTCTTTTCCCCACAAATAAGGTCTAGAATAATTATTTCAAAAATAGAGGTCAAAATATTAGATAACTCTAATTAGGTAACATATTGCCTTTCTGATTCCACAATTTAGCAATGTTAATGGCTGGAATATGCTAGATCAGTAGATGATCACATCATCTATAATGAATCATATTTTTCCTTGATTTACTACACCTTTGACATGTAAATGTTTACTTTTTCTGTGAAGTAGCTTAGATAAATCAAAGAGAAATTTCAGGCAAGGAATTATAAGACACAGGCAAGCAGCATGCTGATTTGACTAAAGTCTCATTTCTGACCTGTCTCCAGGGACATTATGGTGGTATAAAATGATTTTTATCATGGCCTGCTTGACTGCATGGCAGTGCCAGAATATCTAGCCCATTAAAAATAGAATGGGATAATGGATAGGCATTTTTGTTTGTCATGTATGTCAGTAGAGATGAGTGACAATAACTGAAAAAGAGGCATTCAAGGAAAAAAATATGGCACTCAAGGCTACTACTGAGGTGCCGCTGGGGTGACAACTTTTAGGAAGAAATCTCAGGTTCATTTGTCTGGGACTGATTTAAAATGCTTGAAAAGTATTGTTTGATTGTTTGTTGGTTTTTTTAAAATTAATATTTATTTGTATAATTTAAGTTGTAAAGTGCTGCCATGGATGTTTAGCACCTTGGGCAAGCTCATCAGGGTCAATATATTGCTTTCAGATTAAATGTAACATGCTTTGAAAATTTGGACTCTGAGGTTTCTTGTGTATTGGGGTTTTTTTCTGGGGTGAAATGAGCTGGGGAGGGGATTGCAGCCATTCCAGAGCTGTAATCCTAACTTGGTTATTGGCACTGTGTTTGGCCTCAAACGCCTCCCAGCTCTGTGCCTCAGTTTTCCTGCCTGTAAGATTTAGAGAACAATAACCTACTCTGAGACCTAATTAGCTGTTGGTGTAGCACTGAGAAAATGTGAAGTGCTACAATGTTATTAGTATGATTGCCTAAGAACTGTTTTAAAAAAGTAGCTTAGTGAAATCAAAAGCGCTTTTGTACTATGCATTTATATATACTTGTTCCTTTACATGACCTAAAAGGGATTAACAACTATTCCTAGGCTAATTGGGCTCCATGGCATCTTTTCTCTTGAGTCTTGAAGGGATATTCTGCCTGCAAATCCAAATCCCCAGATGAGTTTTAGCAGCTAATATGGTAACTGAATCAGCTGGTTTTTTATTAGTTATTCAAGCAATCTGATGGTTTTTAATAATCTAGAATGGCCCAAATCAAATGACAGCTGCTTTTGCATGTTTTGCCTGCAGATGTCATTTTAATAACTAACATTAGCGTTACATATACCTCCTACAAGCTAATGCTGGAATTCTTCAGCTGAAGATTTGTAAGCATTTTAGGGCTTAATTACCTGTGTGGAAGACTAAAAAAATAATGAAACAGGTCATACAAATCAGAATGCCATTCTTCATTCTTGTAGGAGGGTGGCAACACTTTTCTAATTTTTTTCTCTTGGAGAGACAAGAGAAGTTGTGATCACTTACTTTACCTTCGGTTCACTTTGCAACACTATCCAAAATGACCTAATATGAATTGATTCTGTTATTTGAGCAAGCAAAATATCTTTATAAATGCTCTCAACAGCAACCACATTGTAAGAGAGAAAAATACTGGTTTCAAGGGAAGATAGACTCCTAACTGCCTTTAAATATTTGAACACTATGCTCATTTCTAGCTATTCAGCCAAAATTATCATTTCAGCACCCAGATTATTAAGAGTTGTGAAACATAAGATGGACTGTATTTATGCATTGGTGCCTGAAATCACGTTGTTTCTAAACCTATAAAGCTGTTATTCAAAAATAAGTCTGTAAAAGTTGTGATGTAGAAAATGTGAGGCATGGCTTTGCTATGAACAAATCTATAGCATTCCAAAGGCTGAAATCTTGGAAAAAGCAGCATCATACATACAGACTACTAAAACAAGATTTAGTACTTGCTCATATGAATCATGTAAAATTCATTTTAAATAAAGTATTTATGAATTGAAAAAGAAGTAACCTTGATAATATTAAGTGTTTCTGGACTGACGAAAGATAGTGTGTAGCTAACAATTCACAGTTAAACATAGACTATTTTTATGTCTCTACTGGATTTATCAAATTATCTTTGTCAAAATGGAGAAAAGTGGTTTTATCATTTCATTTTGGATTAGTGCTATATCCAAACACTAAAGATTCTACTGAGTGTTTTAACCCCTGCATTTATTTTAAGATTTGTTTCACTGATAGCTCTTTGTTTATTCTCTCCTTACCACTAGGAACACCATTCTATATCATTCAGGAAAGAGATAACAGACACTTATGAAGGTGTACACAGATCCATGTATTCTTTTCAAAGATATAAAGATATAAAACAGCATCCACAGTTGATAATTTCTGGGTGTTCTTTAGCTTGTGAATATAACAAACCAGCATTTACGTTACCTGTGCAGAAAATACAATAGCACTCTGCTCCCAGTGATGTTAATAATAAAATCAATGCTGTCAGTGTTAGATGTTGAGGAGAGGAAGGAAGGAGATGATACATAAGTGTTTAAAATGTTGTCTTTTGTTGTAACTCAACAGATTTGGTTTCTTTTATTTTTAACATTAATTATAACAATTTTCAGGAAAGACAAGTATAGAAAACAGATGGAGTTTATGAGTTAAACATAAAGATCCAGTGTTATTTTTATTATTACTGGAAGAGAGCATACAAGCAGAACTATCTTATAGCAAGAAACAGAGTACTCATAGCAAGAAATAGTACTCATCTGCAATGAGAAAGATAACATCATATATATAGTAATAAATATGAATATTAAAAATATACAGGTGCATACAAACACATGCACATATAAAAGCACCTGATAGATATAAACCAGGGCAAAACAGCAAGGAAAATTTCTTTTTCTTCCATATGCAGGCAACAGGAAAACTGGATTTGTTTTTTAAAATGCTTTTAGAAGAAAGTAGGGATATGGACAGTCATATTGCTCTTTTAAATTGATTAACATTTTTTTAATTCTTAGGTACATGTGTTTGTTTGAACTCACAGCTTTATAGTATAAAGAGGAGCTTCAAGAATGAACGTTTTTTTATTTTTCTATTTATCTGTATATAACAGCTCACCTTCCATTAGGCTGTATTTGCACCAAGCTACTAGCTGAATAATGACCATAAGATGGTATTATAAGATCTACAATGTGTTAGACATCTAATGGGAGAGGATGCTGCTCTACCAGGCACACATATGCATTTAAAGACTTTTAATTTCTGAGAGGAAGAAGAATGACTGTCTAAATAGTATCAGTAGCAACACCACCTGAAAACCTGAGAACTCACACAGTGATCCATTAAATATAGAAAATCCCCCAACCAGTATTTCCAGTTTGGTTGATCATAAATTATTTTACCATGTTGCCTGGCATGTGACTCATCACAGCATCCCAACATGATGCACTGAAAATTGCTCACTGTAGTATAATATATCAAACATGTAGAAGCACAGGAGGAAACTAATACATCTCATCTTAATGAAATACAGATTTTGTCAATCCATTTTGTTAATTATCCAAGTACCTCAAATCTAATTATGAATCTATCTCTAATGTTTGCTTCACCCTGCACATCATGGGCATACTATGCTAATTATGCTACATAAAACTAAATAGAAGTTAGAGTCCTCTGGTGTTGAACTGCAGAAACTTTAAGTCTGTGACTGGAATATTTTAATTTTGGGATGAATTTTACAAAAATTTACTTAAATCAATCCTTCCCTCTCATCTTGAGTTGAGTTTTTCAAACTATGTTATGAATGCTTGATGACAGTATATTGTATCTGCTCTATCTTTAAGACATTTTCTAAACACATATTTCACCTATTCAACTACAAGGTATTTCCTCCAATACAAAGCATTTCCTGCAACCTGAACTGCTCCAACCAACAATGATGAAGAAACAGCCTCTATTAAAAATCACCTCAATTAAAGAAACACAAGGGAGAACTGTTTTGCTTCTTCAGTACCTACAAACTGTGGGCTGGAGGTCAGTTCTGGGGTGCTCTTGCACTCTAGTAGAACTGTCTGTAGGTAGCACAGTGCTTCGATGTGTGCACAGGCAAGTGTTCAGCATCAGCCGGGCTAAATGCACTCATCCTTTGGTTACTGTGACCCATCCTACTGATCACTGAAAGGGCTCGGGGCATAATAAAGTGCAAAATACTTATGACCACCTTTGATAGATAGTTGATTGTATAACTTTAACCTTGATGGAATTGTGTCTAGAAGTAGGGAAAAGAAAGGTGATCAGTATCAGTCCTTTGTCTGTTCTGTTTCTTTATAGAAAGAAAACTGGACAAAGAGGCAGGGAGGAAACTGCATTACAGCAGGACAGGTAGCTGGATTCCGAAGAGAGGATGATTTCTGGTACATAGCTGATGTTAATTTCTTGTGCTACTTCCATTTGCTCTCACTTCTCCTTGCATCCAGGATTGAATAGCTTATTATAAAGAGAGCTAGAGAGGACACTATCTGCTCTCTAGAAAATGGAAAGAGAAGTCTTGGGTTTTATATTATCCAGTGTGTGAAGCACGAGAGGCTATACTGTATTTTAAAACCATGTCAATGACGCAGACCTGCCATGACACCTGGCAGGGAAGATGGGAGAGTAGGGACACAGAGAGAAGAAGTGTAGTTTGAGCATTTTTCTGAACACTCACTGTGGGGAAATAACAAGCTGATTCACAGTTTAAATTCCTCAGGAACTTTTGACTGAAAAAAAACTTCAAAAAGGTAAGGTAATATAATAGTACTGTTATGCCTGAGAACTTGAAAGCAGAGGCAGCAGCAGAATGTTCAGAGCAGTAGTGGCATGTAGCACTCCTGTTGTCTCACACTGAAAAATGAAATACTAATTTCTCTTTTTAACAGAAGCAGTAAAATGCGTTTATAAAACTGTCTCTTGACTTCTTAAGATTTCTTTTATTTTTATATTTCAGTTATAAACAAAGAAAAGACAGTGTGTCCTAATTTTCTGGCTGCCAGAACAGCCAGATGATCGGCTATTAAAGGTAGAAAAAAGAAATAGTACTGCAGCATATTAAACAAAAGAGATACATCTATCACAAATAAATTTCTATTTGGTCCTGAAAAATATGCCCAAATTTTCTGAAACTCATCCTTAAATAGCAATTTTGGCATAATTGTTATACTCCTACATGTAGATTGTTAGTGTCTAGAGAAGTAAGATCTATGTAAAGATACATTTATGATAAAAACTATTAAATTAAATTGTTAAGAAGTCAGTAGCTAGTACCCACAGAATTTTCTATTTCCAAGGACAAAGCTGTAAATTTTTTTTCCTGTATTGGTCCTTGATCAATTAATTATGTTTCAATTCAAGTGAATGTATTTTTGTATGTACGTGACCATCTCATTTTAGGAGTTGTCTTTCAAAGCTGATGAGTGAATGGATAGAAATGGAGTTAGAAAAAAAATAGAGAGGATGACATGCATATTACTCTGGATGCTGTGCTTTCACTGAAAATATTCTTTGAATTGGAATCACAGAATCATAGAATGGCTAGGGTTGGAAGGGACCTTAAAGAGCATCTAGTTCCAAACCCCCTGCATGGGCAGGGACACCTTCCACTAGATCAGGATGCTCAAAGCCACATCCAACCTGGCCTTGAACACTTCCAGGAAGGGGGCATCCACAACTTTCTTGGGCAACTTGTTCTAGTGTCTCATGATCCTCAAATTAAGGAATTTTTTTCTAATGTCTAATCTAAATCTTTCCTCTTCAAGTTTTAAACCATTTCTCCTTGCCCTCTCTCTATACACCTGTGTAAGAAGCCCTACACCAGCTTTGTTGTAGGCCCCCTTCAGATATTATAAAAAAATTAATAAAGGTTTTGCATGAGATGTTTGCAGTTCATTCCTGCCATTATCTAGGCAATAGGTAGCTCATCTGTTGATTTCAAAATTGACTTTTGAGACAATGACAAAGTTCTTTGTCCTTGTGCTCTCTTTCTTCAGGACTAAACTTTACAGCAGAGGGTCATTCTATCTTGGACTGAAGGCAGAGCTAAGGGATGTTAATGAGACTTAGAAGCCAAAACTGAATCCATTGTTGGATTCTGACGTGGGAAGTAAATTCACGAGCTGAGAACTGTAATCCTTGATCACTCTAAGTAAACACAATATAATTCTTCTGTCTATATTTGTTAAATAGTGGTTTATAAGTAAGGTATTTTTGCGTTCCCATTTTATGTCCTGTTTATACCTCTTGCCCCACTAGATAACTGCCTTTTAATTTCACTGCCTTGTATTCGTAAAGTCTTTCCTAATACTTGAACAGTTTATACTATAGCCAAAACAAAGATCTATTGCACCTATAAAAGCAGATCTACACTAAGCAGTATTTAAGAAATATTAGGTTGTTTTAAAACTTAGACGTAAGCACAGTAAATAATAATAATAGCTATAAAAACATTTTTGTACCCTGTGACCCTGATATAATTGTAATGCTTCAGAGCCTTAAACTAACTGTGCCTTACCAAACTCAGCAAGGCCCCAGATGTGGTCTGTAAGGATTGTTGCCAACTTGCTATGAGAATTTGTGATGTAAGCTGCAAGTTGTGGTGGTGTCTCTTGCTATGATGTACAGTTTTGAAAGCAAAAGGTATTAGTGTGTTTGAAATATGGACATACATTGAAAGCAGAGGCTTCAGAACTATTGAAAAGCCATCGATGGTCACTGAAAACATGCATCTATTAAGAAAAGAAATAGTCACTGATCCAGGAAGAAAGAGCCAGGCTGCAGGACAGGGCACTTGTCACAGAGGGAAGGCAAAAATATTCTCCAATCATCCTACAGCACCTGCACCACTGCCAGAGTCCCAGGTCTCAGAAATCTCAAGAGACAAACTTTATACAAAGAGGAAAGGTCCCAAACATGTTACCTGCCTCAGTGTCCCACAGGGAAGAATTCTGGAGCCTGCTTCTTACACTGGAGTGATGAGAACCACTGAAGGTATGGCACCAGAGCTCAGTACTGTGTGCTCAGAGTAGGTGTGGACTATGGCTGCTAAAGACTGCCTGCTTTGAATGTGCAGTGATACCAACACAAAATTTTTAGGAAATAATCATTAGTTTGAGGGTTATTAATGAAAGTCAACCTAGTTAAGTTTTGCTTTGGGGTTTCAAAGCTTAAAAGTCTTATAAGCATCATAGTGATCAGTAGGTACCTGATGCATCCTTGTACATATATTCAGTTTTGGCAGTAACAATGTGTTTAATAAAATTATCCTTCTCAATAATTTTAGCCCTGCATGCTGTTCTTATAAAGGAAGTCTGCAAGATTTTACTTTGTATCTGACCTCAGTCTCCACAGTGCAAATATAAACAAGCCAAGTCTCATTCCATTTCGTGTTAGGGCTGCAGATAGATATTGAGGCATCTGAATAATCCCCAGCCTGGGGTTAAGCTAAGTGGACAGGCATGAGAAACTATGACATGAGAAATTGCCAGACATGACATATAAACAATGTAAGAAGCTGCCAAAAGTTAGATAGCCCTGTGAGGGTTGTTAGGAATACCTGGGCGTCAGAAGTGGTTAAGGGGGAGGTGAGTCAGAAAGGGTCAACATCACTGCAGGGATACACTGCAGATCTTTGGGGGAGAACAGCCTTGGAAGTTTAACAGCACCTAGGCAGCCTTTTTAGTAGAGCATGTAATGCTGGAATTACCCAGGTAGCAGAGTAAGATATAGTAAATTTGGATGTAAACGTAGCAAGACTGAGCTCAACAGGGAAAAAGTGATCATTAGGCATTATTCGGGATGAGGATAACGTATAGACAAGATGGTGAAAAGGGAGGTAAAGAACTGGGAAAAGGGGTAATAAAGTACACAAATGCTGGGTTTGGAGATGTCCAGGGACACCTCCTGTGTTCCACTGCATCTGGAGAAAGACAGCAAAGCAAAGGTGTTCCAAACATAACACGTTAATCCTGCTTCCATGAAGGACTGGGGTCAATGGGGTGGGTATTTTTCCTCGCTAGCAAGGAAAAACTCAAAGCAAATAATTGAACCACCAGATATCACAGTGTCAATGTCTTTTGGAGGCCTGAAAACCTTATCATCCTCCTAAAAATTATTTTGTCTTCTCTGCTGTGATAGATGTCTAATACAACAATTCTGGTATCCCTCACTGGAATTCATGTTTCCTGGATATGATAATCTGAGTTACACATAACATTCTAGACATGTTTTACAATTATGACCTATACTTTTCCTTTTGTATCTACTTGAATTTGCTTGAAGTATGAAGACATAAGATGTTTGACTTTTCAACCAGCATCTCAGCAAACTCTAGAAACTCAAGGGCAAATTAAAATACAGCATATGGTGATCTCCTGACACCCATTGGTGATCTTCTGACATCCATTACAGTAAACATTTAGGATTCTATTTCTGCCGTAGCACAAAAGCTCTTTCAGATAGGGAATTATGCAAGAGTTTAGTAATTCTAAAATTTCTGATGTTAAATATCAAGCTACTATAAACTAATCTAGGCTCCTTTCACAGCAACAATTATTAAAATTATAGTAAATCCCATAGAGAAGAGGAAATGACTGAATTCCCCTCTATGTTTCAAGTAATGATAATAAAGAAGTTTTAAGTAAACTCCTTTGAAGGACAATATGCATAAGGATACACATTCAAAAGAGTTGTTTTACTTGTCCTGGAGCAGTAATGATACTAAAAGAGATAAAAAATGAACACATACTTACAGATAGTGAACTGTATGATGGACTTCTCATTCCAGATTGGAGAATGTTTTGGAGAAAACTTTGCAGTGAACCCTAACTAGTTTTTTTGTTCATTCTATGTCACAAGCGAAAAACCATACCCACTTCCTTCTCAAAGCACTCACTATTTCTCTCAGTTTCTCATGAAAACAACAGCCGGTTAATTTGCAACTGAGATAAAAAATTCAAAATTTGTTTACTCTAATTCCAAACTTGAACTTTTGACTTGTTTTGCTTGTTTGTTATTAACACAGTATAAACCCCCACAGCCCCGACATTTGCTGAATAGGTCATATTCTCTCTGGTTAATTTGTCATACTTCAATGAAACATATTTAAGTTTTTCAATGCTAGCATGCAAAGCTACATTTCTTTTGTAATTATACCTCCTCTTACCCCAGATTCAATGTAAAGACAAAGCAGAATCCTTTGGCAAACGTTGCTGTTGGGGAAACACATTTTCAGACAAATAATTAACATTCAATATTCTCTGAGGTTAAGAAAGCTTGATATGAGATGAAGCAAAAAATTTTTGCAAAAGTCAGTGAAGACCAAGGCATGGGACCAGTAAAAGAAGATTTTTATGACCTGAGTGGTACCAAATATGTTTCCCATTCTCCTAAGACAGATGTCTATTCTATATGACATGCTGTAGCCCTTCCAAAGCTTAAGAATCAGATAGTGCTGCAGAAACTTTGCAAAAGCCTTAGATACATATACTGCCTCTTCCCAAATGCCTTTCCTTAAAATTTCCCTATTGACTTTACTAAAAAAAATAAATAACTCTTTGTCTTTTTGTCATGGTTTGAATGGACCAGGCTATTTTTTGGTACCAGTACAAGGACCTAAAGAGAAGATCTTCAGGACACGGAGAGTAGAGGAGCATGGAGGGGTCAGCATTCCCTCCCATTTCCTGCCCATATTCTGTAACAAAGTCCGAAGGACCAGAAGACCAACCCTTTTATTCCTGTGGAGCTCTCTCCTGAGTCAGCCCTGACACAAGGGGCCCTCAGGTACCTGTCCCTGACAGCATCGGGATTGGGTTGTACATATATTTGTACCTTATATGTGTTCCTTATTCCATGTGTTACTGCCCTTCTCCTGTTCTAGTAAAGCTGTTTCAGTTTTCATTACCAACTTTTAAGTCTCCCATCCTTATTCCCCTTTTATCTTCCATTGGGAGGTTGGAGGGGGGGGATAGAGAACAATTATGTGCCCCAGACATATTTTCCCAGACTGTTAAACCATGATGATTTGAAAAGTCTTTATTTAAGAAATTCTAGCAGTTGTTCTCTGCTGAAAGTCCACCTGCATGCATGCTCATACAGATTAAAATTCTGTTGCCTTTTAAAATCAACAAAGCGAAAGATTTCCAACTTCTCAGTGTTTGGTTTTTTTTTTTTTTGTTTTGTTTTTTGCTTTTTGTTTTTTTTTCCCAGTTTAGAAATGAAATAAGGCCTCAGGGTGAATAGGGTGAATCAAACAGAAAACAATTAGTAATTCTTCTTTTCTAGTACATAACCTTGCAGATGCCATAAGTACTTGGAAATACAGCACTAAATATTATATTTTTCCTTAATGTCTGACATGTCTGATTGGTCTTCCATTGAGAAAAATGTAGGAGGATGGGGCTTCCAGGAGTACCCATTGATCCTACATTCCCTTGTTTGAAAGACTTGTTCTCTCTTTTTCATATATCCTTCTTTACCATGGTGCAGTCCAGTGCTGATTTCCTTTTGCACCAACAGGAAAAGATCTCATGACAGTAAGCATTGTTCTAGCTTCTCAAAGGCTTTATCTCTTCCATTATGGGACATAATAAAAAAATCTGAAAATTTCTGTAATTCTACCGCAGCTGTAATGCAGATTTTTAGGTGGCGGTTGTTTGTTAATTTAAGTGGCTCTGGCCTCATTAGAATATAATGGGTTTTCAAGGTTAGTACTGTATCATGTAGGTAGTAATAATAAATAATTTCCTTGTCAGCAGGGAGTCAATGAATATTTTGGGACTCCATCTGCAGACTATTTGGCTAGCAGGAATACACTCTACGTACACGCAGCTATTGATGTGCCTGTAAAACCCCTGTTAATTATAATGGGGATTTATAAATGGACATCAAAGGCCAGTTCATGAGCTCTCTGAAGCCCTGGTCCTGTGAAGGCTTATAAATGTGTTTAATTTTGCACACTGTCAGTAGTACTGTTGAAGTTGATGTGACTTACCATTAGCTACATGCTGAGTGTTTGTATGATTGGGGACTGGTGGTGATTTTATACAGATTTTATTTCACTGACTCCACTAAGTTTACTTGTTGTGATTTGCATTAAAATGGCAGTCAGAAAACTATGACCTGAAGGGGAAATGCAATCCTAATTAAATAGATTTGAGATCATTGCAGAACTTCAGATTCAAAAAAGATGACTGCTGCAAAACACAGCTACACTAGAGAGGGTATTGGGCAGCATATACCACAAATTTAAGTTATGCAAAAGTAAAATCATATACAGAAATTAAGGTGACACTACAAAAAGGTCACAAAAGCACTGACTGAAAGCATGTCAGTTCTTTTCACAAGTGTAAATCAAAATTCACTTTTTTAAATTGAAATGTAGTCTTTTTAAAATTTAGTAAATCTTATTCTGTGAAATGCTTTTTGTAACAGATTTTACAATAGTACAATGTCAGTAACTTACTTAATCAGGAGAGTCAGTAAAAAGATCAGAACTGACCACACACCACGTAAAGAGTATGAGCACTGCTTGGCACAGTGCTGCTGTAAATAGTTTGAGGAGTTATTAAATAAGCACACACAGCAAAGAACATTGGGATATCAAACTATTATTTAGGAGCCCAAACAAATTTATCTGTATGAAAAAGATACAGTTCCAGTCAACTAAAAAAAACAAACAAACAAAAAAAAAAAACCCCAAACCTAAAAAAGACCCAAACAAACAAACAAGAAAACAGTTAAAAGGGAAACTTAGTGAAAGAAAACGAGGGGCATTGAGCAGATGTATTCCTCTGTTTCTTACATTTTAAATCACGAGCTTCAAAAAATTAAACCTCACACTTCACATCATAAAATGTATGCAGGAGAAACTTAAGTGAGCTTCAATTTCTCACACAGTGGAGGCAAGATGTCCCTTTGTCCTTGCTCGGTTAGTGCATCCCTGTGCTATTTGTCTTTGTCAAACCTGTGCAGTTGAGTACTTGCACTCCGAAGTCCCAGTATGGGCTGTGCTCCTGTGCTAAATGGATGCGCTGTTGGATATTGACTACTACGAGTTTGACAAGGCTGGCCTTTTGACAAGGTGAAAGAGGTCATTATATTCACCTCTGGGATTCAGCCAATATAAATCTCATTCTTAAGGAGACACAACGTGTTTAGAAGCCAAGCCACAGGTCTAGCAGCTTCCTGGATACTGCCTAAGCAATGGAGATTTTAAAAATTCCTGCAAAGGAGCCAGTTTCACCCAAATATGATAGAAAACAATCAGTACTGATTATTGTTCTCTGTGGTATAATATCTGTTTGTAGGACTAGTTCAGGAGATGTATCTTGAGGCTTTCTATGACAAACAAGAGTTTCTGTTTGAGGGGAAATTAATGAATGCCAGCCTATCCACCAGGGAGGGAAAACAATATGCAAATGAGAAAACCTCCACAAACCATAGCAGCCCATAATCTTTGTCTGTCCCACCCTTTTTTACGGTTAAGTGAGTTATTACAGCCCTAAAGCTGTAGAAATCCTATCACAGTTGCCACTAGAGAATGGGCTGAATCCCAATGAGTGGAAAACACTGACTAAATGACAAGAACATTCTTTTCCATTCCAGTAACTCCAGTGGTCAGGCATTGTGATAACAAGGACTTTGAATGTCATTGAGCTAAAGGAGCTTTCATACTCATTATGATTCTTTGCATATTCATCCAGAAGGTGGGCTCTGGGCTTCACAGCCTCCTTAATGCTCTCTTCAGGCTGAATAAAATTAGGAGAATCACGCTAAAGCATCTCGTATGGCACCAAGGAGGTGGCTCACTCTCACAGACCACCAACCACTGAAGTTCTGTTGCAAGGAAGTAATTTTGGTGCCCAAAGGAAAAAGTGGACTCAGAAACAGCAAAATATTATCATTTCAGAAGCTTTACATTTTCAAAAAGCTCAGAAACACAGAAAATTAAGTTCATGTGCAAGTATGAGACATCTGAAATATTTACCATTTAAATACTAAATTTTAAGGGGATTATTTGACTAGATCTTACTTGCTATTTAATGTTTTTCATCATAAGAAAAAAAGATTATATCACCTAGAAAAGAACATAAATTGTCATCTGCATTATGCCTTTCTTGTAAGCCCTCAGGAGCACTGATTACTTTTGAGACAGGCTGCAAGTTTGTGGTTCAAATGCATAGAATCTTCAATGTTTATTATCCGAAATACCTTCTTCCTTACCTTTGTCATTATTTTTGGCAAATTATGCCTGTAATATATCTACATTAAGGCTAAATAATCCAAACATAAATGTTGCCTGATTTATATTCTGAAATAAGTAGAGGTGTGCCAATGAACTGATTTATATGAGATATAATACAGTCTACACCACAAAATAAGATGAAGGCTCTGATTATGCAAAAGTCTTTGAGTTTAGCTCTGCTAAAAAGCAAGTGTTGAACCAGATGACTTGCCAACTCTATGTTTGTCAGATGTAGGGAGGCATGCTATTTCCTTTTGATCAATCCCTAATAACTTTGTTTTCCAGATCCTTTCTTTTTTATTTACCTCATATTTCATGTGAACATTTCTCTTAACTTACACCTCCAACCTTTTTGTAAACGTGGGCTTTGATAGCTAATTGTAAGAGTCATATAAATTTAAAATGCCCTCTATCTTTCTGCCTGTTTTGCAGTCGTCTTCCTGGATGACTCTGTGCAGGCTGCTGTCGGAGTATCTTTCCTCACATTGTTTAGTATTCAATTCACTCCTCATTGGCTTAATCCTCTTCACTCTCTTCTATTAAAAAGGGGATTAAGCATTTCTAAAAATAAAAATCAATGTTTAAAAGTTTGAAAAGGTGATGCAAGCAGCTGTGAGTGACTAGCAGTTTAAAGAGTTCAAACATTCCCTAATTAAACACCAGTGTCAAGGAATGCTAAATGATCCTAGGAGTTGAGCTCTTCAGGGGCTGGTAAGTGTGCATTGATACAGCCAGATGAGCTGCACAGTGGCACTGGAAGAAGAGTTATATCCTTGCGTTCTGCTAAAAAGAAAGTTGAAAAGTTTGGAACAGAATTTTTTTATAAAGACAATTAATGGAAGATGGACAGAGTATCAAGTTAAAAGTTCAAGCCTCTTCTGCTTCCTTTAACTTGTCAAAATAAGCCCTGGAATATACTACTTCAGTATGATTCCCAACGGAAACAAAGTTGTTCATCAGAAAATTCTGCAAATTTGAAGTCTGTC
This sequence comes from Phaethornis superciliosus, assembly GCA_023637945.1. Taxonomy (NCBI): domain Eukaryota; kingdom Metazoa; phylum Chordata; class Aves; order Apodiformes; family Trochilidae; genus Phaethornis; species Phaethornis superciliosus. Next base: position 77,014,354 of record JAJQWJ010000003.1, on the reverse strand, counting down.
TGTCCATATGAACTATTTTCAAATAATACGCCTTATTCCTGCCTCTGACTTTGAAAAATATTTACTACTAGTTCCTGAAGAAAGTGAAGGATTAGCACATTTGCTTAGGCCTTAATAAGGACTCCTGGAGACTGTTGGTGAACATTTCTTCTTTCTAGTAGATTTTGACGTATAGTGCCACTACATAAATAGAATTGCACTTATATTACACTCACAGATTCTTGGGTAATGTTCTTCTAACACAGAAACCCTTGTTACAAAGAAGGAAAACTGAGGCAACAAAGTCCATAACCAAAGATTTGTGGGTTTTGTCCAGTACCAGCTGTCTACTATGTAAATGAGGAGAGAAGATAACCAGAAGCTTTTCTTTAAAAAGAAATCCTGATTTAAAAATGTCAAGCAAGACCATAGTGTCAGGTGGTCTTCTAACATTATGTTGTGCCTTACATAAGTATTATACCAAAACCATGTGAAATGCTTGACCAACCAATTTTTTCGTAGATCCAAAAGATAATATTAATAAAACAAAGTTACCTATTTAAAAACAAAATTTATGTACAAGACAAGAGAAAGTGACAAAGTTACCTGGTTTAAGTTGAGTACAGAAAGGAATAATACATAAATGTGAATTTTCACTATCCTTAATGGAAGCAGTAGCTTTCAGACTTCAAAATTTTCTTATGATGGTGTGATAGCAAATATTATTTATCAAGGGCAATGGGGGAATTCTACTTCAGGTAGAAACAAAGAAGCCAATAATGTTAATTCCAAAACATTAAGTGCAAAACAAAACACAACAAACAAAACCCAAAACACAACAAACTGTTTTACTTGAATTCATGAGGTGGTGTGACTGGCTAATTTCACAGAGAAATCAGATGAAAAATAATGGTGATTTAATAAATTTCCTTTCAAATATTTATTGAAAACATTTCCATTTATTTATAGTTTTAAAAATAATAAATTAATGGATTTGAAGCCTTTTTAAAATTCCATCATACAAGTTTCAGGAATCTTAGGTATTTTTTGTCTAACTGAAAGTGTCTGTGCTGTATCTGAGAGCACTGTGATTGGGGTTACCACACTAAAACATGTACCCTACATTTCACAAGACTGACTAACGGCCTGATTGTGAAGAGAATGTGATAAAATTTATGATGACAATTTCCATCCTGCATTTGAGAAACTGTTGTTAGAGTAAGCATCTTAATATTTCTACAAATCAGCCTACTGGTTGATGAAATTGATTTTGTCAGAAAATGCCTTAGTAACTTGGGTAATACCATTGACTTAACTCCAGTGTAATTTTGAAATTTCTGATTTCATGAGGAAAATCTAAACCCTTAATCTAAACTTGCCCCATCACAAGCAGAAACAGAAATTCATCTGTTAAATTGAGTCTTTTCCTGTGATGTTTTCAAAAAGGGGAGATTATCCAGTGTCCTACTGGATGCCCATATTTAATCTAAATCATGAGGACATAAATCAGAAACTGAAGTAACAGCCGTTCAGCTGACAGATCAGGTAGGAGGGAACGCTTAGTCACAGTGATTAATGGGTCTTTTCAGGAAGCACTTAGATACCATGGTGATGGGTGTTATAGCAAATCCTCAGATAGTCCTTGATGACTTCATATGGTCTAATTCCTTTTTGACAGTAAAGGGAGGGTAAAAATTAGATTTCTAAATTGCCTGTTTGGTATTCACATGGAAATAGACTGAACAAACTACCATGACTACAGGGGTCTAGGTTGAGACTGTCATTTCCAAGGACACTTGAAAGGGCAGCTCCTAATTTCCTCAGATGATTTTGAAATACCAGCTGAAGGTCTCACCTTGTGAGGTTTTATGCACAACTGTATATGGGTCAATCCCTCCAAAGTTTTGAGCAGATTATTTTGTAAACATTAAGCTTTTATGAACTAGGGTTTAAAACAATAATAATTAAAATCCTCTGATTAGAAGCCTTGGGTAAAGACTCTAAGAGGTTTTTTTGGCTTCAAAAGATTCCTGTGCCTTAAGGAAAACCCATGTCTGGCTGCAGTCTTGTAAAATCCCCTTGGTCCCTGGTACCTAGTTTGCCTATGCCTCAACTTCAGTAAATTAACCTCATTATTCTTATTGAAAGAATAATCGAAGACTGTGGGAAAGCACTTATTACCCTGAAGGAAAAGTTACAGCTGCTGTTCCTCTTGTCCCCAAGCAACAGGGAATGCTGCTCATTTTCAGCAATGCTTAATATACTCAATGCTCCAGAGCTCTCCTTCTACTTCCCTCTTTCCTTTGGAAAGAACAACCAATTCCACCCCTTCTTCTCTAAGGCAGAATAATTATGTTTCCTGCACAGCACTTCTAATTCTTAAGATTTTCTGAGTCACGACACTGGCTTAAACAACAGCCACCATTTCCACTTTGAAATTGCCCTGCTACAGCATTTTTAACTTGAAAGCAGCCCTGTTTAGGGAACTAATTTTTGATAGATTATCTTGAGAAGTTTATTACACTTAGTCTGACTATAAGTTAGATAAATAAACTGTGGGGGTTTTTTTGTTTTGTTTTGTTTTAATAATATTTCTAAAAAAATGAGAAAATCCTCTTTGTATTTTACCTTTCAGTATAAAAAAAAGAGATGAATTTTTTTGACATATGACTTTTTTGATCTGACACTGGGCTGGAATGAAGTGGCAAAGTTCCACTGAAGTGAATATATTTGTGTTGATTGTCACCAGCAGTGGATCTAACTTTTACATCTCAGCTGCTATATAGCAATTACTATAGAAACTCTGGTACAGAGAAGAACATCAACCCACTAATTTTATCAGAAACAAAAGGGAGTTTGTACTCTTCTCCTGTGTTTACAAAAGCTTTGCGTGAACCAGAGTGCAAATTGTAAGTAATTTTCAGTGTACACTAAAATCCTTCTGCTTCCTCACAGACCCAATTCCAGGGATATTTAAATACTAGCATATTGATGTTCTAAAGTTTGTTCTGAAGCATCAGTATCCATAGTGAAGCATCAACACAGAGATCAAGTGAGAGCTTCCAGAGTTGCTGAACACCAAAGACATTTTTTATGGTTCACGTCATTTGCAGTGGTGACTTGACTTCTTCTCCATCTAGAAATAAACAGCTGCATGTTCCAGAAACAGGACTGCATACACTCATAGGCTGTAGGAGATTAGATCTTTTGAATACTTGTTCATTTGTTTATTTCATTTGTTAAAAATCTTCCATTTGACTTTCTATCTTTCAATCCATTCTGGGTTTTCTTGTGCTTTGCAAGAACAGCTTTTCAAAATAGTGAATTGCTTGTGCCCTGGGTACATAAAACACTCTCTTATCCTTACGAGTCCTCACCTTAAGAACACAGGAGCTGCTTATTGCCACTGGAAAGCACAGATGTATGAGAAAAGGGATATTTTCATAAGGAATGAACCTCTCAATTTCTATGAAATTATGCATTCCTTTAGCAAGAGAAACCTCATGTCCCAGCCTCACCATGATTCTGTGCCTCTGGTTAGAAAAGATCTCTAGAGGTCCTCTGTTCCACCTCTCCATCTCCAGGGTGAAACAATTAAATCTTAACTGTGCCTGACAGGAGTCTGTATATCTTCTCAAAGTCCACAGATGATGCAGAGTCTTATTGCTTTCATTATCAGTCCATTTCAGTGATTTGCTATTCTTAAAGTCAAAAAGTTTTCCTAATGCCAGACCCAGCTCTTACGCTGCAATTTCATCTCATGGCTTCTTGACCTGTCTTTCACACAGAAAGAAAGCAGCAGAAGCCTTTTACGTATTTCAAAAGTGGCAGCATGTTTCTTTTCTGTCTGATTAGACTAAACGACCACAGCTCTATCAAGCCTTCTTCACAGGTCATATGAAGAGGGTCATACATTATTCTTGATAATTTAAGCCCAGGATTTCTCTACCCACATCATTCTTGTAGTCTAATGTCTGTAAAAGACCCATCTGAAGCTGTACTAGTGTTGGGAGGAGGCAAATATTGCTACCTGTCTTTCAGGTTTGCCTTCTGTATTTTATTATGCTAATCTATACTCTTAAAAAACCTACAAAATACCACTGCTACATGCTCAGCTAATTTCCCACAGATACATTTTTACTGTTATGTAGTTAGCTGGACAAAGAAACGTTCTAATAAAAAGGCAGAATCTTGCGTTTATGTTTATTGACTTTTTTTTCCTGTACAAATATTTCTTCAGTTGGACAATATTGTTTGATTTTGGATTCTGTCCTGCAATTTATGTTTACAACTTCCAAAATCATATACTATGTGATATCTGATTTCTATTTCCATCCTCTAAATTGTTATATATTGAATAGTACTGGATCTCTACAGAACAACATCCTTCCATTTTAACTCTTAACTCTCTGTTTTCTAGATATGGTTTCTCATCATACTCTAGAGAAGGCCTATTCAAGCACCACTGTCTGTGACAAATTCAGCTAGGAACTATTTATGTTGAGAAATCACTTAGGTTCTAGATACATATCAACAAAAGATCATAACATTATTGGGCTTAGATGGGACCTTGGGAGGTCATCTAGTCAAATCTCTTGCTCAAAGCAGAGCGGACAGTGAATTTAAACGTGGTTGCTTAGTTTCCAGTGTCCATTTGAGTCTGGAAAACTTCCAAACATGGTGATCCCACCAATTCTCTGGGCATCCTGTCCTAATGTTTAATTACCCTCATAGAGCATTTTTTTTCCTATAACCCTGTTATACTTGCCCTGTTCCAGTTTTTTACCAGTGTTTTTTTTCTCCATCTGTCCCACCTGTTAAGCAATGTGACTTTGTGTTTTTTGGGTTTTTTTGGGTAGCCTCTTTCTTACGTACTAAAAAGTAAATACTTTCTCTTCTCCAGGCTGAGCAAGCTCCATTCCTTCAGCCTCTTCTCTAAGGCAAAGTTCTCCAGCCCCTGTCCATCTTGGTGACCTTCTGCTATAGTCTGAACTCTGCTGCCACTCATTCAACGTTGTAAACTTTTACAAACGTCCTGAAAAATGACTGCAGTATTCCTGATGAAGTTTGTTAATTGCTGAGTGAAGGGCAATAATCACTTCCCTTGATCTACTGGCTATGCTCTTGTTGATACAGCTCAATATGCAATGAGCTCTTCTGCCAGGGCACAGAAATGACTCATATTTGGCCTAATGCCCACCACGTCCCTTTCAGCAGTCAGTCCCCAGCCTGTACTGTCTGCAGGGGGTTAGTCTGCCTCAAACACGGGATTTTGCAGTTGTCACTGCTGGATTTCATAAGGAACTTATTAGTCCATTCCTCTAGCCTTTCTTGATGCCTCTCAGTTGCAGCCCTGGCCTCAAGCGTACCATCAGCACCCCCCATCTCAGAGTTTACCACAAACTTCTTGAAGACAAATTTCAGCATGTCTTGCAGGTCACTGAAAAGGGTGCTAAACATGATAAATCCCCAGACTGGTCTGTGAGGAACTTTGCTTGTAACCAGGCTCCAGGTAGGTTATGAACCACTACCCTTTGAGTTTGATGATCCATCTGATTTTTCACTTACCTAGAAGTTCATTCAACACAATGTCCCAACGCCCCAAGGGAGCTGGGGTTCAAAGCCTTAGTGAAGTCAAAGTAAACTCTGCCCACCACACCTACAGATTTAGTAAACTCATTATAGAACTCAGTGAGGTTGATCAGGCCTAGGTCACCTTTGGTAAATACGTGTTGCTTATTCCATTATCAGAAATGGTTTATAAAGGAACTTGCTCCCTTGCAAGCTCTCAAGGACCAGAGTGAGGCTGAATGACCTATAAATCTCTTTTTGCTTTTTTGAAAATCAGTACAACCCAAATCAATCCTCAAAAAATCAACACATAACTTAAGATCTAGGATCTGAATTTATACTGTGGTATAACAGTTTTCTGTTTTGTTCTCAATTCCTTTCCTAACACTCTCTGACTGTCATTGAGTTATGGTATTTATATAAGCATCTGAGTAATCCCAAGGACACATTCCATTAGCTGTGTTAACAGGCAGCTCTGAGTCCACCTATGAAAATCTGATTTTTTTTTTTTAGATTGTGCTTCACTTTACATTTATCTTCACTGACTTTTGTTTGTCATTGGTGTCTCAGGTATTCGATTTTGTGAGTCTTCAGTTTACACATCCAGTTTTCATTTTACCCAGATAACTTAGTTTCATTGCAGACTTTCACAATTCACTGTTAATCTTTTTTATGAATTTTTTTTTTAAGTTTTCATTGGTCAAAACTAAGATTCCATTCATAAAAGCCCTGCACTGCAAAATATGATATTTAATAAATTTTCCTTGTTTCCTACCTTTTAAACAGCTGATAATTAGTAGTGAGGTCTTTGTCTTACAGAGAGGAATTGATCAAGTTATACTAAGACTAGTTTTGAATGAAGAGCAAAGAATATTGTACTTACAGAAAACACACAGACAATTTGTTTAAACAGCATAATTAACCCACTTGGATCTGGCCAGGGTGTAGCATTTATCAAAACTATTCTATTAGAAATATCTTTGTATTTTGATAAGTGTAAATGTTCCGATTTCTGAATGCAAGTTTTATTTACACAGAAGACAAGTTTTTGTTTCTGAAAGCTTATGTGATGGTTCCTTTTCCTGCACATTTTCAAATTTAATGCAATGCTACTCTTTCCCAAAATGCTAAAATCAAGACTGCTGAATAGTAGGTTGGATGAGTTCTGATTCAGAGGTAAAAACATTACCTACTTAATCAATAATATCATCCTTCTAACATAAGTACATAGTGAAGTAAACAGAAGTTTTCTTATTGACTTCTATTGGATTTCACCTCTAAATAGCTCTTGGAAGCTTCTTACCATGTAGAAAAAGCTATTGTTGACCTTGTTTAGCATGCTAGACATATTATGAGATTTCAGTGCAAGGTGATACAGCTTCAAGTTTAAATTTAGTCAATGAATGTAGAAAAAAAAGGTGTTTCATTGTCAAATACAAGTCGGCAAAATATGTGAAGAAAATTGTAATACAGAGTACAATTATATTTTTCCATTCTTTGCCATTTGTAGCAAGAATAACGTTGAGATATTTATTACTGTGACTTCATAATAAATAACAGAGAATCTATAGCATTAATAAATTTTCTGACATTTCCTTAATGTTGGTGTCTCTTAACTATGGATATTCTTACAATTTCACTTCCAGTGCTAACTCAAAGTATTTTAATACTTATTTAATACCAAGAAACAACTTCTGCAACTTGCATATACAGAAGGAAGCACACTGACTTGTTTTTGGAGTCATGATTTGGAGTCAGTGAGTAAGGATGGATCACTTAAACTGGTCAAAATTCTTTTGTCATCAGTCTGAATCTTAGTTGTGGTTGATGACAATCATTCTGGGATGATTGCAGTAAGCACCTCTAGCTTGCTCGTGAACATGACTGAGTTTTTTATGAGAGATACATTGTACATCAAGATCTGAGGTTTCTCCATATCTGAAAAATTTGGTAAGCATTTAATTCTCACATCTGATTCTAAAGTGTTAAGCATGTTATTCCTTTTTGTAAATTCTATCTATATAGCTTAGGTTTATACTAAGTTATTCTCAGTTCCATTATAGAAATATGTTCTGGATCATTTGTTATAGAGCTTTTCTGGTTTTGTTCAGGTTTGGTTTTGTTTCTTCTGTTTGTTCATTCTATTCTATTTTTTTTTTTAAATGCTGTTAGCAATTTACCAGATAAGGTTTGTATCTTTTAACACAAACTTTATTTATTTTTGTTCAAAGGAGTTCTTGTTCTGTTTCTAAAATGTTCTTATAATTAATTGTTATTTACTTTTGCTTTTGCTTTTTTTACATAGTTTGTCTAGAGTGTTTTGGTTAGCTTAAGTTTTACAAAGTGAAAAGACCTTAAATTAGAGCAGATAGATTTATGTATGATGCACTTAATGGTGAGGAAGGTCTTATCTCTTAACATATCTTTACTTAATGCTGTGTTTATAATATTATTTTTAAGACTTCATCCTAACTTTGAATGTCTTTTTTTTTTTTTTTTTTTTTTTCTTATAAAGAGTGACCTTAGAATCTGGTCCATTGCCAAGTAGAGAGAAGCAGACTAATGTATTATTTATGTATTAGGCTAATTATTACAATCATAGGTATTACCACAGTACCATGAATTCCATATAGTGGGCTCCAGGATTTGTTACTGTCTAAAAACTGGGACAACACTGTGTGTTTTTTCTTCTTAAATACGTAAAACCTTGATTTAATTTATCTTCTGGTTATGCTGAAAAAAGAAGTGGTTGGAATTACACAGGAGATTTCAGTGTCTTGTTACAAAGAATGTAATAAATATATCCTTTTTGTGGATAATATCTAGACTATTTTTGTGTCTCTTTTAAAGAATATTTGTGATTGATTAAGAAAGTGGCAATTCTTCACTGCAATTTACAGGCATAGTTTTCAGCTACTGGATAACTGCCTCTTTCCGTACGTATTACACAACTTTAGATAGGACTTTAAAGCCTCTGGAAAATATTCTTGGTCTGTATAATGCAACACACTGGGTATGAAGGGTTGGTGGTTTATAAGCTGTTCTGTATTATAGAACAGCACTTTAAGCTGTTCTATAATAACACTGACAAAAAAAAAAATGCTTACCACTCACACCTGCCCTCACTCCACCACTGTGCAATGAACCACACTGGAGAGAAGTGATGTAGCTGAAAAATACGCTTCATTCTGCTATGTGAATTTTCATCAGGATTACTCACTCTTAGATCTTTTTGCCACTACAAAGTTATGCTGGAACAAAGAAGGATATGGCATGGAGAAAGGTCTGGGTAATTTAGGATGCTAATAGCAGCTTTAAAAAAAAAAATCCAACCGCAAGTGAAGATCCTTTTTTTCTCTGAGTGACTTTCATTCTTCTTTCCATATATTTCCTGTTTTATTTTTGGAGGATTAGTAAGCTAGCATAGTGCAGTAAAATTTTAATGGTTTTCTACTGTAAACTACTTTTAAAATTGTGTATTTGCTTTAAAATAATGATATTTGGATGAAAGATTACTGGGTGAGGTATTTTTCTGGAATCTGAGAAAAATCAAGGACATGTTTCAGGGCTGACCTTGACATGGGTGAAGGTGAGGGAAAAGGAGAGGAGTGATGGTGGGGGAAAGATACTTTACAACTGTGTTACCACAGCTGCATCACAGGATGCAGGAGACATCACTACTGCAGAGTGCCAGTGGTGAACCTGAGTGCCCTTAGCACAGCTGCCTCTCAGTATAATTAGTATAACAGTCTTACTTTTAGAGAAGAATTACACATTTTTAACTGTTTAAAAGGTAGGTGGCATAAATCACGCTGTGGAGGTGACACCACTTCCTCTTACTTTACACTAGGCTACTTTTTGATGACTATGTTCCGCAGACACAGAGCACTTTGCTATATCTTAATTTGTGACATTTTGGAACAGGGTAGAACTTGATTGGTGAATTAAATCTCTTGAGCAGGACAGTTGGTGGCTATCTAGATAGTAACAGGCACCTCCATGTCAAGGTTCCTTGGAGCAGTGTCTTCAGCTGGATTGGCTGAAGATAACTCCTTGACCTGCTCTCAGCAGTCCACCAGGAACTCGTCTTATGAGACACCTCCATCAAATTCAAGTTCCACTGTAGTGGACTACTTCAAACTATAGACAAAACATCTTCTACTTGTCTTTACTATCTACAAAAGGTTGCCCTGTAGGACTTAATCTATGTGCAATTTGATGAATTTTGCAGCAGCAACCTCCTGAGGGTCCTGAAGATAGAAAGTTTCTCCACCAAGGATGTTAATAGAGGTATTTAAGCATAGAAATTCATCTAGGCACTGCAGATTTTCCTGGGGGAAATCTTCAGGGCTATCTGAAATTTCCACTAGGAGAGCTTCTGCACCAATTAGTCAAATCCTTAATTGGGAGGGTGGTTAGAAGTTCGGTCAATCACTGTCTCAAGCCTGTCTATTGTCTAAATTGCTCAGTTATCTCCTCTACACAGATGTCTTTGTGGGAGGGTTTCTGGATCAACCAAGGAGGTAATGACTTGAGCTCACCAGGTGTACACACAGGCACAGCCCTGTGACCCAGCTACACAACAGTTATAACTACAGAACAAACTTGAATTTTATACTTACTTTTATATAAAAGTTCTATACCACGTGCTGCAATTAAAAACTAGGAAAGATTAAAATCTTTCTCTGAGGAGAAAGACACTGCTTTCTGACCATTTTTTAAACTGAAATTTAACAAGTTTTTTTTAAACCCTATTTTTTATGCCTGTAATGGATTCAAGTTGTCTTCATAGGTAATTCAAAATTATTAAAAATAAAAAATGACCACTAAGTAATTTAAAGCATGCCCTATTTTCTTGTGTGGGTAGGACCTGACTGAAAACCGAAGAAAAAGACTTATACACAGCTTTTTCTATTGCTTAGGAACCTGGAATATTGTGCCTACAACCTACCAAGCTGAAGCACAACAAAAACTCACCAGAATGAGTTTTACATAGCTGATGATTCTTAAATGCTCGGTATTAATGCACACTGTTGCTGCTGCCTTACAGTAATCCCTAAATTAGCCATATGTTCACTCAGTGTAACCAAACTGATAGATTTAAAAATGCCAGCCTAATGACCTAATTGTGGTCCCTTCTTTTTTGCATTTAGTGTCCATAGGTCATACCGTAGGTAATGGTAAATAAAACCCAAATAATTTCTTTAAATGGTAGCAGAGTCACTTTAAGTGACTCCAGTTGGTGGCCGCTCACCAGTGGTGTCCCCCTAGGGATCAGTGTTGGGCCCAGTTCTGTTTAATATCTTTATTGATGATTTGGATGAAGGGATTGAGTCCATCATCAGCAAATTTGCAGATGACACTAAGCTGGGGGGACTGTGGATCAGCTGGAAGACAGGAGGGCTCTGCAGAGGGACCTGGACAGACTGGAGAGTTGGGCTGATTCCAAGGGGATGAGGTTCAACACGGCCAAGTGCCGAGACCTGCACTTTGGCCACAACAACCCCATGGGGAGCTCCAGGCTGGGCACAGAGTGGCTGAGAGCAGCCAGGCAGAGAGGGACCTGGGAGTCTGGATTGACAGGAAGCTGAACAGGAGCCAGCAGTGTGCCCAGGTGGCCAAGAAGGCCAATGGCATCCTGGCCGGGATCAGGAACAGCGTGGCCAGCAGGTCCAGGGAAGTGATTCTGCCCCTGTACTCAGCCCTGATGAGGCCACAGCTCGAGTCCTGTGTCCAGTTCTGGGCCCCTCAGTTCAGGAAGGAGATTGAGGTCCTGGAGCAGGTCCAAAGGAGGGCAACCAGGCTGGTGAAGGGACTCCAGCACAAGTCCTGTGAGGAGAGGCTGAGGGAGCTGGGGGTGTTCAGCCTGGAGAAGAGGAGGCTCAGGGGAGACCTCATCGCTCTCTACAACTCCCTGAAAGGAGGCTGGAGCCAGGGGGGGGTTGGGCTCTTTTCCCAGGCAACTATCAGCAAGACAAGAGGGCATGGACTCAAGATGTGCCAGGGGGGGTTTAAGTTAGATATTAGAAAGAATTTCTTCATGGAGAGGGTGATCAGACGTTGGAATGGGATGCCCAGGGAAGTAGTGGATTCTCTGTCCCTGGAGATATTTAAAAAGAGACTGGATGTGGCACTCAGTGCCATGGTCTGGTAACCGCAGCGGTAGTGGGTCAAGGGTTGGACTTGATGATCTCAAAGGTCCCTTCCAACCCAGCCAATTCTATGATTCTATGATTCTAAGTTTATTAAAAATGAAAGATAATAAACCTCTATTTTTCCACTTGCATGGTCTGTTCTCTGGCACCAGCTTTGGTAGTATTACTACACACAGCTTGTGTTGAAGTTGTTCATCAGAAAAGCTGAGCCCATCCAGGGTCACAGCTCTAGCATACAACTGAAACAGACTGCTAGCTGACTACAGCTTGGGGTGTTCAAAAGGGGAGAAGGGAGGAACTGAGCGAGATGGGTTTATCTTGTGAAGGTAGTGTCCCTTGGACATCATTCTGGGATTTGGAGTATTTGGTGATCTTAGCCAACTGCATGTTGTTGTGAACAATCTGTATCTTAATATTATGAATTTATGACTATTTCAGTTTCATATTTTGTCACCTACCTTATAAAGCATCGCTATCAACGTTAAGAGAAGTAAGAAAAAAGAAAACAAGCCACGTCTCCCCGCTGCCAAACCACTGCCTCACAGCTGCTGAAGGGCCTTACCTACATCTTAGCAGTTACTCCAAATATATGATCTGGCACTTGAGTGCTCCTAAATCACTTTAGCAGCTGCCTTTAACAGGTGTTTCTGAAAGAAAAACATCTTAACTGAGGTGTTGTTAGTGCAGACTTCTTAATCTCAAGACCTTATTCCTCCCTGCAGAACATCAGCAATTTCCACTGACTTTAATAGAGGCAGTTTGTATCCTGCAGGGAAGAAAGAGACTTTGGGAGCATTAACTAAAACAGTTTTAACACCGAAAACTGTTCCTAAGGTCATCTTAATTCAGTTACTTTACACTGTACGGTCTTAAATGAACCAATTTGAGACCTATGACCTTATCAGAGGGATTTCTTAGTTGACCTAGTGTTGACTGATGCAAAGTCTACCGAGGATAGCCTTAGGAGGTCAGCATGAGCCTATGACAGTACTAAAGTAAATGGGAAATTCTTCTGGCTTCAGTAGAATCAGATATTCATATGAAGCTTTTGAAAGCAAGCAAGCAAGCAATTTTAATTGAGCTACGCTTCAACTTTTAGGTTGAGTGGAAGGATGGAAGTAATAATGAATTGTGATATAATTGGATTAAAATATAAAGTTATAAAATTTTCCTGTGACATAAATATAATTATGTAAAATCAATGGCTCTGTTTATACTATAAATAGAAGAGAACCAGAGAATGACCCTTGGGTCCAATGTCTAAAAAAAGCAGCTAGTATGTGTCTCTAAAACTCTGGATCTAGCACCATCTATGTGAAATATTAAGTTTGGAAGTAATTTTAAAAATCCAAATCAAACCTGGGCATTCAGTTAACAATTAAGAATACTGATGAACTGAACTTATGTTCAGGACTCAAGCTTCCTTCTGTTCTTTTCCTTTATTAATCATAAAAGATACCCAGATCTGTAGGATTTTTGCATCCTAAAGAACGATTATGTTTCCAAGTATTAGATAATCAGGAAGAGAGAAAAAAATAAAAATCACACCACAGAATAAAACCACAGAGATCCTGGAAATAAGGTAACACAGAAGGGTACTTGAAAGGGTAGACTATACTCCCACCGTTGTTAACTAAGGGAACAATACTTTTCTTCAGCTTCTCATTCCTCATCTATCTGTTTTATTTATATCAGTCATTGTATGAATTCCTGGTGAAACTGGTTTCTTCAGTGACAAAGCGAGTGGTAGATTGAAGGATTTGTGTCCTGGGGATATAAGGTTTATCCCCAAAACTGCCCTGAAACCCTGCTTACTGACCAGTATCAAAACCATTGTGTAGACCTTTCAGACACATTTATTTCAGTCCTCCATACTTGGTCCGAACATTATATCTCCAGATGGCAATGAGAATAGGATGGTTGCATATGTCTGCCTGAGTCTACCAGCTTGGTACCACATAGCTGTGTAGTGTGATGAATATAGGACAGAGAAGTGTCTTTCAGCTCATTCCTGGGGTAGATTGTACTACCTGATGGAGGGTAACTGAAACAGTAGTCCCAGGTCTGGAGAATTCAATACAGGGAATGAATTGTCACAGACTACAGGAAGGAAATGTGACTCTCTTGGAACTCTGCTTCCTAAGAGAGTTTCTGAAGCATTGTCCTTCTCACTGACAGCTGAGTCTAAGAATTTAATTTAACCATGGTAATTCAATACTATATTTGTAAAAGAATAATAAGATAGAAAAGGACAAATTATAGTAAAAAGAATAAATAAATAATATATAACAAAGGTTTTAAAGTACTCATGTAAAATATACTTTCCCAATATGCCGAGCAGACCCATGCAGCTCAGGAATCTGTACACATGTAATTCTGACTTCTATCTGCACATCAGGCATCTGGCATTTAAACATATGGACAGTTTAAAACATTTGGACTTCATTGCATTGTTACAGATGCTAAAGCAGTTTAATACTTGGCAATATCTAATAAGAACCTCAGTCTACTGATGACTCCTGCAACACAACCTTTAAAATCAAATGCTTTATACACAAGTTTAGGGTACAAACAAAATGGAAGAGATAAGAAGTTCTGAATTCACTTCCCATGCAAAAATTCTAGACTACATTTTTTTCATTTGATCAAGATTGTTGCTTTCAAAATTGAGTGTTATGTTTTATATCAGAGATTACATTTTCATTCTCATGACTGTGTTGCCATTTGAATGCAGAATGTTGATTTTGGACTGCTGAGTGTGAGTGCTTAAATCAGAGAGGTTGGATGTGTACCTTGAAAGTGCCCTTCACTTTCAAAACTCCTTTTGTAGAAAAGATACTTTAGGTGTTACAGGTGTTAAGGTTGTGCTGTTGCTGCTGCTACATTATGTTCTCTCAGAAGGGTATACTGGTTTTTTGTCTGCCTAGTTTTCACCTTCTGTGTTTCTTTAATAAAGAAATTTAATTTCTACTTCTATTTCAAAATACTTTCTTTATGAAAGTGTCCTTATAAAGTTTTGTATGCCTTCACCACCATACATTAGTATGTTTAAAGAATAGTTAATTGTTCTTATGAAAAATGCTGAATCATATATGTGGATATCACATCTGAGATCTTGCTATTTTATCTCTCAAATCATATTATTTTCCATGTTAAATTCTTAAAATGTTTAGGGTAATGATGAGCACTGTATAAGGCTGCTCATGCATTTGTTAATTTATCTGTATACATTTCCTGTTCCAGAATATAATGTAAAACTATATTCTCTTGCTTGCTGGCATATTCATGTTGCAGTTGGGGCAGACAGGGTGTGATTTGAGCCTGATTTACCTGTACCAGCAAAAACCTATTGCATAGACTATGGAGGCAGAACCACTGATGACATTTTTGTCATCTATGTGAAAGGTGTGCTTTGCCAGACATAAGAAACTTATATGGCCATAGTAAAGGAGCTTTACTGACATGATACAACAGTGTCACTGTAGTTAGAAAGCACAGAGGAGGAGGGCTTACTTATTTTTTTGTTTGGGTTTTTTTCGTTTGTTTGGGTTTGGGTGTTTTTGAATGGCAGCTTCAAGGCAGCTTTACAATAGCACAAAAATCAATGGCAATCTTTCTGCATTTGGGCATTTCCCTGCAATATCAGGTGAATAAAAGACTTCATAAAATCTCAGAGATTTAATATATATTTGCCTGCTGGTCTTTTTTTCTATTGGATCCAGTTACTGTAGTAGGTAGTTTGTCAGGAGTTTGTTTCTGGTAAGAAAAAGAGCCAGCCAAAATTTGGTTTATAAAGTGCTTTAGAATGGAAAAGCTATTAAAGCAAGTAACTTGTTTGGTCCATCTATGTTGTAACA
This sequence comes from Phaethornis superciliosus, assembly GCA_023637945.1. Taxonomy (NCBI): domain Eukaryota; kingdom Metazoa; phylum Chordata; class Aves; order Apodiformes; family Trochilidae; genus Phaethornis; species Phaethornis superciliosus. Next base: position 76,998,792 of record JAJQWJ010000003.1, on the reverse strand, counting down.
TGTTCTTCTTTCTAAATAAGATGACTTACTGTTCAACATGATGCTGTTTCCGAGTGTATTTTTCACTAACATTCACTAACATTTTCACTAACATTTAGGATCTTATAGTGATCTTAATCAAACACAGTTTTTTTAATTTGCATGAGTATTTGAAAAACTTAACACCAAGCAAACTGGTGCTCACTTTATATGAAAAAAAGTAGGCAATGAATTTCAGGTTTGGGGCCTCCCACATTAACAAGCTTTGATCAGATGTCTGTTCTGTCACTGTGACAGATGAAGATGTCAGTGGAGGGAAATCTCCATGACAGATAACTCCAGTAAGGAGCTCTCACTCTGGGGTGCTGTGCTGGGTGAGGTCTGGGGCTCATGTGAGTCAAACATATCCATCTAGACAAAGGGAGTTTTAACCATCAAAGGTGAGATTTTGGTAATGGGTAAAATCTATACACTTTACTGAGAAAAATACTGAGTTTGGGAAGAGTTGGACAAAGTGTCCTGGCTTTGGTGGGGCAGAATTATAAAATAAAATAAATAAAATAAGATTTCTGTTCAGAGAAACTGTAGTTTTAAAGGCTGCAGAGTCCAATTCTGTAAGAACAGAAGATATGTTTTGTTTTCATCTCTGGTATGCGGATACAAACACAGTGACCGAGGTCGAGTATAGTTGGACCAAGGTTGAACCATGCAGGCTAGGAAGGGTGAAGAGCAGGGCAGCTGACCCAAACCAGCTCACCCAAGTATTCCATACCATGAACATCACCCCTCACCATACATCGGGAAGATTGCAGGGATGGTTTTTCCTTCATGGCTGCCATCCTGAAAGGGTCCCATCCATCTGGATGGTCATCCTGCACCTGAGGCCTTCTTCTCCCCTTGCTGTGACCATCAGGTGTTGCTGAAGCTGCCGTGCTCACAGTGTTGGCATTCAGCCTGCACTGATGGAAGCACACAGCTCACAACTGCTGCCTGGAGCTGAGTATAACTTCTTATCTTATGGAAGATTGGATTCAATATTAGTTCATTGTCATTTTCTATTAAATCTGTTTTTATTTCAGGTCATGGGTCTCTCTTCCTTTCCCCAGTCCCCCTTCTTGTGTGGGGTCAGGTGATAGAACAACTGTCTAAACCAGAATACAGACATGAAAACTTTTTCTCTTAACAGACTTTTCAGAATGGTTAAATAAATACTCCAGCTAAAACTACTTCAATGCAGGAAATAAACTCATTATATACTGTATTTCCTGAAACAAATTACATAAAAGAAATAAATACCAGGCTGGAACAAAAAAAGTAAATTAAAGCAATATTCTCTTAGTTGTTTTAGTAATATTTTCTTTAAATATATTTTGGTTTGATTGAAAAAAATTCCCTAATACTTTTGTATAAAATTGCTTTTTCACTCTCAGATTTTTAACAAACTTAATATCAGATATTTTTACACTTTTATTAGTTTACATATTTTACACTGGACTAGCGATAATACATTCCTGATGGGATAGTTATGTCTCCCAAGTTCAATCTCTTTTCTAATTCTGTTGTTTTGGTTCTGTTTGGTTTTTTTCTTTCTTATTATGAATAACTTATTTATGCGCATATTTTTTCATTATGTCATACTCTTCTGTTTCTGCGGTGAAATTTCAAATCAACTATTACTGGGTATTTTGGCATTTTTTTAATTTTCTTTTTATTAAACTTATGAATGTCTATTGAAAAAGTAGAAATTATGAAAAGTTATTTACAGTAAATATGTTATTTATATTACTAGCTGCATAAATACTTACCAATCACGATTTTCATCTAGCTGTTTTAATATTAATTGGTATTAGTTTTTCTTCAATTTACTCTAACTTGTCTACAATTAGACACATTATCTTTTACTTCTTTTTTCTCACAAAGTACTACTTCCTGTTTCCTTTTTAAAAGTCCTTTGGAAAAAACATAACAGTGACAATTGTAGATTTATTGCCTTTAGATTAGGCAATAATAAAAAAATTACTGTAACAGGAAAAGTGCAAGTCAGCTCTCAAATTCTATGTCCCCCCTGATGATAAAAGAAGCCTCCTGAAAGACAACTGGATTCTTAAGCAGAGAGAACAACCCCTAACACTTCTTTTTTTTTTTTTTTTTCTCAGAACAGCACCCTCCATCATTTCAATTGATAAAACCTTAGAAGTGGTCAGAAGCACTCTGTGACCCCACACAACTGCTTGCGCTGTCAAGAAGAATTTAAGGCAAAGGCCAGTATGGGAAATTCCTTCTTTAACTTTCATTACCCATCACAAGGCTTATTTCAATGAATTTCCTTATTGTCTGAAGTGCTGTCCTTCAAATGGTATGTGCTGAAGTCTGTCATATATCCAAATTCTTCGCTGCATGCAGACAATGGAGTTAGCAGACCTTAATTCTATAGGTGCTCAAAGTCAAGCCTAATCCACCTGAATCATACAGCTGTGAGGCTGATGACAAGATAACGGGGTCACGACAAGTGTTTTCTCTCCTTTCAGTTCTGTGAAAGAATGTGTGAGGAAATGGAAATTCATAGTTCAGCTATCCAAAGTACTCCACATTTTGAAGCTGAGCTCAGATTTTAGCTGTTGGAGATCTTTTCTGTCATTCAGAAAATTTTCCATGTTTTTCTTGCACAAATCAGTGGTAGTACAGAGTAACCCAAAAGGGGTGGTGGTGTGGGAAGCCCTGCTGCTGCCAGAAGGCTTTACTGACAATATCTCCTCTGACAACCTGAAAGGGGGCAATTCTGAATATTCTTCATTTCCCAAGAAGATTAGCAGGAATAAATAGTAATTTTATAAATTCTGGCTCAGGAAAACTCCACTAGTCAAAATAAGGGCAAAACCAGGAATAAAATCTGCAAGACTCAAAGGATCTGTGTTCTTTTCCCTTCCTCTTTTTATTCACAATAAAAATATTGCACATACTGGACAATACATTTTATACTGGACAATTGATTCATCTCCAGGGATGGCTGAGATATTTTCACCTCTATTAATGTAGCATTTTGGAGCTTACGGGTATTTTGTGCTTGAACTTACTATCATAGTGAGAAAATAATGCTCAGAAACAAAATTTTTTTTCAACAAAAATGAACACCAAAAGAATTTTATCGATAATAAAACAGATGCATACTGCACCTTTATGTCTAATAGAGATCTAAATCACCACTAAATACTGATAACAGAAACAGTTTAGTAATATGAATATATTCCTGAGTTGTAATAAATTGCTAATGTAAAAATACATTGCTATATAACAAGTCTGTTACTTGTCAAAATTTTAAAAATGTCAGACCTCTACTTTACATCCTTAATGTGTAAGTATTATACAAACTTTAACTATTTTACTGAATACTAATTTATTTTTATTTGATTTGTCCTCATTGTACAAGTACACACTGAAGAATTGGCAGCTGTACAATATAAGCTAATTTTTCATGCATAATTTTTTTTTTTCAGTTTGATATATATGTTTATGCTCTCTTTTCCTTCTTAAGCTCCTTTTCATCAGTTGGATGAAAAGGATTGAATAGTTGAAACATTTAGATTAAGATTCCATGTATCTGCCCCTTTATGTGGCATGGACAATCAGATGAAAAAATCCACTCGTTGATTTTACTTACCTAATTAACCAGTTAACCAAAACCAGCATCTTGTGCTAAACAAAAGTACAGCTAATCAAAAGTGATGTACTTGTGAAAAGTGCGTATTTTTTCCTTTCTTTGTACTGAGCATAAAAAAAAAAAAAAAAAGAACAATAGAAGAATTTGGTCAGTGTTCTACAATTAAAATATCTTGCATGATTTTATCTGAAGATTCATTCAATACACTGAACACCGAAGTATCTCTAGAACCATGAACAAATACACAAGTGGTGTAATCTAGTCAGGGATATATGGTTGGCAGGGGTACTGACATCTGAAGGATGGGCTCAGATTGACACACGGGCTCAGATTGACACATATGGAACATATATGATGGACCAGGCACATTCAGTAAGCAGTCAGTCTGATTTTTTTTGCTACAAAACTGTGACACTGCACAGTTTATCTGGCACTGAAAGTGTCAAGTTAGCTCTGTGTCTCCAATAAAGTATCCTTATGTACATGCAGCAAGTCCAAGCACGGCAGCTTATGAAGCAAAATGAAAGACACAATGCCTGGGAACTTTTGGCTTTATGTGAAATATCTGGACATGAGATGGCTGAAGAAATAACTCTCCTAATGCGCTAAGATGAAAGATTGTAAAAAACCAGTGTTAACAGGACCCATAATATACATTGTGACATGAAATGTCACTGAAAACTATCTTGCAAGAGATGTGTTATAATCCTGACCCAATGTAGTACTGCTGAAATAAAAAAATAGTCTCACTGTCTAACCTTGTAGCATAAGTAAAAGTAAAGAATTAAAATAGAATTTAATGGTTTTTGAATCAACTCTAATAATAGTTCCATAAAATTGCATTAATTTCAATCACAGAATTCAGAGAATTCCACTCATCCACCCGTGCAGTGTCCAAACAGATGAAGTAACAATTTGAGAGCATTTTTAAACATAAGCCATATTTGAAAGCTGAATGTAGCAGTGATGACATATGATGATAACATATCATACCTTTACATATAAAGGGAAAATATCTCAATAATATTTTAAAGTTCATACAATTAGTGACAAGATTGTTGAAATATACACATAAAAATGACTTGTGTGTTTGAACCATGGTTTGTGTCTGCATCTTTAAGCAGATTAGCAACACCTTGTATTCAACTCACCAAGTTTTTCTTCCCTTGGCCACATCAAGAATACTTCCTCAAGTGAGAAGGCTGTTTTACAAGAACTGTAATTTGAGACAAACAGATAAATAGTGTAAAACTAGAAAGTTGTATTGTTTGGTTTTGGTAATAGAAGAGAAGTGAAGAGATTATCATGCTGGCTACTTTAACCACAACCAACAATTTGAAATTCACCATTAATTCACTTATAAATACTTGTAAGTCTCTACAAGTCCTTATAAGCAATATTACCATAACAGTCAGGATGTCCAGAGAATAGGTTACCCTATGTTATGTAAGAAAATATTATAGAATGCAGATTCACTCTATTGTGAATGCAGATTCACTCTATATGATTCACATATATTGTGACTCATGGCTGAGTCAATGTTTAAAATCTGCTTGTGTTACAGGGGAGAAGAAATATTTCAGAAAGTCAGTATGAGGAATAATCACCATAGACCACCCAGTGCAAGATGCTTGTGAAAGAATGTGAAAGAAATACTTTTGAATTGCTTTTCAGATACTTTTTGAAGTGCTTTTTTTTTTTTCCTCCCCCAGAAAGTCTAGGCTGGGGGAAGTTTTGTGTTAGGCTGCAATGATATCCTCAAATATCCTTTAAAAAGAGAAGGGATGTTGATAGAACATCTTCTCACCTTTGGCAATGGTGTCCTTAAAATAGTGATTTAGAAAGGGAAATCTTTAGTTCAGACTCTTTTTTTTTTTTTTTTTTTTTTTTTTTTTTCCTGGCTCTAGAGAATGCTCTACCCATACAGCTGTAGAAACGAGCAAGAAAAATGCACTCAGCTTTTCCTGACACAGTGCACTTTGAAGATGCCTTGGGCATATAAAAACATGAACCCACAAATTACCAGCATCAGTCAGAATTCTTATATTTGAAAAGTCCGGTATTATTTTACTGTTCTGGGATCATTCCTGTATTTTACAGAACAGCTCTTGGGTATAAATTTAAAAAAGAAAAAAATTCTACAGCAGATTTTATTCAAAGGAAACAGAGAAAACTGTGATTTATTAATAAACTATGTGCTGCAGAAACTGTTTAACAACACTTTTTACAGCACTTTCTGAATAATGTTTCGTGTTGCAATCCACTGATGGATTTTTCCTTGAATGCTGAAAACAAAGTTGACACACTGAGATGTCACTCTATTTCTACACACCAGTTGTATGTCACAGATCAGAATAAGTGAATAATTATTAATTGCACAACTGTGCACTTGACAATTTCTAATACTGCCTGACAGATTAGACCATAAACTAAGTGAACAGAGTTATCGTCTCAGCTGAGACTGGCCACTAGTGAAATATGATATGAACACTTCATTCTTCTTATGAACACATTTAGTTTTCTCTTTGGATTCACTGTTTTCAGCAGAATTGTAAAATGACCCCTACAACTATTCTGGTATTGTTTGATAAGCTTTCCTCAATTTCTAATTCTTCCTATAAAGCCAGTTCAGACACTGACAAACCAGTATGTGAAGGACTTGCGGGAGCTATAAAAACCTTATTAAGCTGATCTGTAAAAAACAGATTATTTTCAGGGTAATAAATGGAAAGCTATGGTTCACTGTTAACAAACTGTATAATACAAGGAGTTGTTCCATTATTTTTCATGAACGTTTAGTGCTCATCATGAAAGAAATGCAGAGCACTTGTTACTACTTCCTGTGGACAGATACAAGAAAGGAGCCATATACATTGTAAGTTATGTTTTTGAAGTGAATAATAGTGAAAAATACTGCCCATGAGTGGAAAGTGTCACCCTCTACAGGTCCCTAGTTCTTTCTAACAGTTAATGAGGAAACTAAAGGCTCATTGGGTATGAAAGTACCTAATGTATGAAAGATCAGTTCCACCCTTGTGAGAAAATTAAGCATTGAAAACTCAGCCCCAACAGTGAGGGCTAAGATTGTGTTTGCAAAAAGAGAGAGAATTGAGATTTAGAACTTAAAAAAAAGCAAAGCTACCTGGCAAATCAGTAGGAACCAGAACAAGTGGTATGGTGTTGATTATTTTTTATAGAGTCAAGATGTTTTATCTTAAGTAGGCAAAAGGATGAGCAGCAAACAAGCTGAAAGGACAGAATTTTGGGGAGAAAATACAGGAGATGCACCCAGAGACTGCTAATACTCTTTATTACATATTCATCCTTCCACCAGGATAGGCCAAATGTTGTACAAGGACAAATCACAACACTAATAAACTTCCTGTTACATGACAGTAAACCTTCAACTAAGCTATTTCTTTCCATGCTGTTATGCAATTTTGCATAAGGCAAAGATCTACTCTAAAATGTAGTCCCTAGTGAATTTTGTACAAGCTAATTATACATTTGTGAAAAATTAGATAATAAAACTGCTGACATAATCTTTAAATAACATCATGTTAGGCTAAAATGCCTAAGTTGGATAACTTAATGCATCTTTTGAAACTTTCCTCATCTGTGTGTGCACTATTGGCTTTGAAGCGGATGCAGCTGTTTCAGCACAGCAACGTAGCCAAATAAACTTACTACTACTTACAATGATATAAATGTGATTAGTATGTCACACTAAGATCAGCATGTTATGCATTGTACATCCACATAATAGGAGTAGTTCCTGCACCATGAAGATTAGGACGTAAGTAATGGAGTAAATGCAAGTGTTATCTATTTTGTGCAGTGCAGAACTGCAGTAGGGAGATTATTGACAATGTCCAAGAAAGTTTTTTTGGAAGTTGAGAGGTGAACTAAGATCTTTTTTTGGGTCTAGTTAGTTTATTGAACTGTCATTTTATTATGCTGGCTTTTCTTTCCTGACACACCATACTAATGTAACTCTTTTTTTTTTTTTTTTTTTCCTCTAAGTAAATTCACATAGGGGTTTTTTTCGATTAAGGTAGATCCTGAATCTTCAAATTGTATTCAATACTGGCAGTACTTACTTAGGCAGAGAAAAACACTAAAGCCAAGTTTATGAAAGGAGCATTTAATATCTAATTTTAGACATTTGTGAAAAAAATCTAATTTTGCACACACCACTAGGAATGATGAAATACAAAACAGAACAAATGTGTGCTTCCTCATCCATTATGATCACTTCCTAATTCAGTTGGAAATAACAAACACACCTTCTAGGGCATCTTGACAGGAAAATTAAATTCTGCTTGTGCAGCTGGCCATATAAGTTTGTCAAGGGAGATGAACTACAGTTTCTGCAGAGATGAAAGTAAGAGGTAAAATGTGAAGGTGAGGTCTAAGCATACCACCTAAGCATTGGATTACTTGGATAACTATGTGACTGAGTTAAGATGCCCATGACCCATGCATTTTTCCCCTCTGACATGACTTCTCCTTCCGAACACCAGTTTAGTAACATGCTAAGTTTTGATGTCCTCTTCTGAAAAATCCTGCTGTTTGGGAGGAGAGCCAGCAACTAGACTGACACAATTATCATCCACCTCTGTACTACACAGTAACCAGTAGAACAGGGGTCTGTGCTTCTCAATAGGAAAGATGAAGACCATCCATAATGAGGCAGTTTTGCAAAGGGCAGAAAGGCAGTTGTAGAAATACTATGTTGTTTAAGACCAGCATAGACTGTCTCTCACTTCTGTGCATAGAGGATAGCAGCTTTTCATTCAGTGGAAGAAACAGCATTTAGATGAAGATGTCAATCACTGAACTAAGGAAGTTTTATCCCTGTAATCTTAGGGGACACAAAGGGGATGTTTCCATTGCTGTTTTCTGCATGCAAAGATAAGATCTAGGAGAGCTGTAGCCATAAAAGCAGCAGAGGTTGAACTTCCCACTGAACATTTATTTTCCTACCTCCTAGTAAATGCATGTGGCCTTAAGCTTAACAATAATCTATGCAAAGTTAAATATTTATGAAAAAGTTTCACTTTTAAAATATCGTCTGCACTTTTATCGTGCATGTTTATGATAGATAAGAAGAAATGTGTTTTCAGGCAAATGGAAAAGCATCAATTTTCTATTTCCTGTAAAGAGAGCAAATTCTTTCCCTTAAATACAATATGCAGGAAGTTTCCAAGGGCTCCAAGATCACTTAAACAATCACCTTTCTGACACAGCTGCCAACTCTCTTTTAGCTTTAAAAGAAGCAGCTCCACTGTTTTCTGGAGTGTTTAATCACTGTTAGATTCCACAGAGATGCATTCCAATAGTCTAATCTCTACTTGATTGCATTTCTTGAAATAAATAAATGAGATACTTGAAGATCATCGCTGAGGGTTTCGATTCTGACCTTTTTATTTCAAATTAAGAGAAAAGAAAAAAAAGCACTAGGCCTAGAACCTAGATCCCTAAATATCCAGAAAACACTTGCAGAAATATTTTGCTTAAGAAAAGGACATTGAATGTTTTAGACATTATTACATGGTATATGCTGTACTATGTTACAAACACTTGCAAGCCTAAAGTTGAAGAGTTAATCAAGAAATCACTAGTAGCAGTAGTTTCACTGAAGGTAACTATAATGTCAATCATACATATATATTTGCAAGACTAAAGGTTTTATTAACAAATAAGTTTCACAAATACTTTTTTTGATGTCTTCGTCAAGATCTCACTTCTTTTGTGTTCCATATGTGAAGAAAAACTGAATGGGCATTTGAACTTATCATAGTTTCTATTTTGCGAACAGTAGAGCAGAGGAAACAAAGAAAATGTGAAATTGAAATGTGTACTCACCCTTTGTAGAAAGAAATCATAACAGAAAAACAAATTGGAATGACAAATAGAGTCTGTTTGTACTACAACAGTTTTATATGAGTCTTAGATTAAATTGTAATTATAAACAACAGTAACTTCTAAATAATAGTTAAGTCTCATTTTACATAAATACCTGCAGAAAACTTATTTGAAACAGACCTTTTGGCATTTGTTCCTTTACACAGTGATGTATTTTCTTCCATTTCATTAAATCTAAACAAATGACAAAATGGAAATTCTTCCAAAAAGTACATTTAAAAAAAAAAAAAGAACATAAACTGACAGCATAAAAGGAAAATTAATTTATACCATGTCTCAGCTAGTATTCAAGAAAGTATGTCTTCAGATAAATCACAATGCCCCTCACTGTTCATATAATTTACATAAAGCTAATATTTTTAGCAGAGAAATATTGAAATATGAGACTTATACAAGAAATTACTGTGGGCTAACTCAGATAAAAATGATAATTATTAGTTCTTAATAGAACAGATAGTCTTGAGATACTAGCCATGATTGGACTTTTATTAAGTAAAAGCAGAATATATGTTTACAGAAGAGGACCCAGAGGGGAAATACAGATGTACAAAAGCCTGTTTGATTTATATAGTTCTGTGACTTAGAATACCAGCCTGGGATTCTCATTACAATTTTTCAGTCAAAATAATAACAAATGTTCTCCTACATCAACTGACCAATTTCAAGTAATAACTAGTTCATCTCAAGCAAACGTTCACTAAACTTCCAATGCCAGCTTAAGAGTTATTATGTCAATACACGAAATTATAATTTTTTTGCTTCGTCATTTGTATTACTAATGAAATATTTAACATAGATTTGTAATCTTTGCTGTTGGAAAATTTTTAAATGCATTTGTCTGGATTTTCTGGGGATTTTTGTCTCTTAACAAGGACGGCAGTGATATCTTGTCTCACTCAAATTCTATGAAGTTATGATCACCTGCTCACAGACAGATGTAGACATTGTTGCAGTCCTTCTAGTAATAAAGGATTTTATTTAAAATCCTCTAATGAGCCATTTAAGAAAGGATATGAGTAATATTTGAAATTCAGTGCATATGACCTTGACAGACAGCCAAAACTGAGTACTGGAGAGGAACACACAATGAAACCAAGATGGAAAAAATAAGTATCCTGTTAAACATGTCCTATTGAGAGGGAGTTTTTCTCTTCATCAGTCATTCAGGATGGAAATGGGTTGACGTAAAATGAGAGTTTCCATATCCTCACATAGAAACCAATATGTTCACCATACTCCCATTTTGTTTAACACAGTGTCTCAAGAGGATCAAGATGGATCCAGTGGGAATACTTTGGTATATGTTCACCCACATGTCCAACAGTTAGAGAACTGAACATCTGAAAAGGGTACATATGTTAAATTATCCTCTTGAGTGAAGCTCTGTTTTTTTCCAGCTAAACAGCCTAAAATAGGTCACTGGAATGCTTCTGGCACCAGGTATAATGGCCAGAGGTCCCTTCTCTACTCTCCACAATTGTTTCACATGGATCCTAAATTACTTAACAATTTTTTTGAATGGATTCCGCTGTAACTCAATAAAATGTGCTAAGGGGAACTGAGAAGCAATAGTGGAGCAAATTTTATTTCAGCTACCACCCACCCTTTAATTGCTTCAGTGTCTGAAGTCTCTGACCATTTAATCTTTGAGACACTGGTAATGTGCCCAAATGATCGGTTACAAGTTTTTAAAAATTGCCTTGTGTACATGCATCAGGAGCTCTTGGTAAACTTCAGTGGGAAGGAGTTGCTATAGAAACATCACCTTAACACACTCCATTCACTATTGGATATAAAGAGATACAATGGTCCCTGAATAACTACTACTAATCCACAGCATGCTCGAAAATCACTGTTTTTTTTCTCTCAAAATTCTTACAAGCAATGCCAGGACAACCCCAGCTCCTTCCCAGCATCCTAACCTCCCACCTTTTCATTCAACTTTCTCAGGTGTAACTTTGAATATCTACTTGCATTGGTTATTTTGTTCTGTTTTGTGCAGGCAGCTGAATCTAGCAGTGACCTGCAAAATAGTCAAGAAAACCTGACCAACTAAATTGGAAGCCTCACATCAAGTAATGCTTGGAAGAAAAGTACCTTTTTTTTTTTTTCCCCTGTAGTTTTTCCTACTCTTTTAAGACCCTCTGAAAACTGAAGTCTTATCCATTGATCCAGTTCACCTACTTTCCTTTTTTTTTTTTTCCCTGCTTAACCTGGTGGGTGATTGAATATGTTCTTTCAGACATTACCTACTCATTTTTAAATATCCCAAGAATTTAATCACCTGTGAGTGGATAGAAGCACTCATCTAATTAATCTTCTTTCTTGAGTTGTAGTGTGGTTTGAGATAATAATTTCCGAAGAAAATTCAGAAGCAGGACTAAAATAAAATCCATCTCATGGTGATTGCCATAATCTATTGTTAAAATATTGGTTCATGAGCTAGAACTTCTAGACTATCCTCAGCCTGGGGAGAGGTTTAAAACAATAGAACAAAATGGGTATTTTGTCCATTCAGACTGTGTCTTATTCTGTGAGAGTGAAAACAGAAGGGTACTTGACTGAAGCAGCATGATTAGGAAGCATATCTAGAATAAACCATCACAGATCTATTGTCCTCCAGTGATGATGAAGAAAAAAGGAGAGTTAAGCAAGACCTTGTTCTGAAGATGTTAAATATTTTCTTTCCTCTGTTGACTATAATTTCAGATGCTTTCTTTAGATCACTTGAGTTAGTGTTATTCACCTTTCTACATGGAAGCATCTACAATGTCATTTGGGTTATATCTGGGCTAGATATCTAAATTTAATGGCAAGAATTCCAAAATCCAGATTAATTTTCTTCCTTATAAAATTCCCAATCTTGTAACTGAAAGAAATATATTTATTTTTCAATCTAGAAATACTTGAATAAGTATATTGCCTTCAGAATTTTACAATTAATTGGTTCAGACAAAACTTGTCAGAAGTAGAAAAAGTATTTGAAAATATTCAAAGGATAAGCAGAGAAACCCATCTACTCAGATATTTTACTTTAATGTTATCTTATTGTCTCCCTTATCTCACAGCAGTGTGCAGTACTTAGAAATGATAAAAAGTGCTTTCAAGGGTATATGGTCAGTAAAAGTGACTCTGACAAGACAACTTTTTCCTATGAAACTATTAACATCAGATACATTTTTAATGGGAGGAAAATACAATTATTTTTTTTTAAAATTTAGTGTTTTCATTTCAATTGGGAAAACAGTGAAGTTGTTATGATTTGTACTCTATCCTAATTTCTCACATGGCTACTGTTATAGAAAAATAAATTTTATTTTTAAGATTGAACAATACTTTTAAGAGGTTTTGGAACATCTTATTTTGTGGAGGCAAAATGTGTTTAGATGGAAATGGAATAACTTAGATGTTCAATGTACAAGAACACTGTATATCACAAAAAGTACAAAGGTAATTAAAAAAAGGAAGAAAAAACATTCTTAATTTAGTGAGTTAAAATTCTTAAATTCATCTGAGTTTGTGCTCTTTACAACCAATAAGAATGGATTGCAAGATATCAAAATGTTCTATGAAGATGGTTCCTGTTATTTAATAACAAGGACCACCTCACCTGATATAATTAGGCTGAAAACCATACACAAGTTGAATGTCAGGTTCTTTAATATCATGTCATCTCACCTTATCTAAATGAGATTAAAAAGTATTCTGTTTAAAAATACCAGTTTTTTTCATAAGAACCCTGCATAGAGTAATATATGCAGTATTAATAGCAAAAGGGGAAAACTTTTTGTTTGAAACCTAGAGAGGGATAAGTGCTATCCCACCATCATATACTATTAGGAAGTGGTTTCTGGTCTGATGTAATAAAAATCATCTTCCATTGTATTATTTCTCCTTCACTTTTGCTCTTTATTTCCCATTGCAGGATGCTGTGGCAGTACAAGGACTCACCTTGTAGTGTAAGTGCATAGTCTGATCTATCTCCCGTTGACCCACTGTTTTCTTGTCCATACTGAGAAATTATTAATGCCATATTTGAAAGAAATTACAGTTTTAAAAGTACTCCAAATAAAGTTGTCTGTATTTGCTTGAAGGGGACTAGTGTTTTCCTAGCAGATCACCCATTCCTACAGCAAATATGAATTTCTGTCATTTCCATGTTGTTTCCTGCTTCTCACAAAGTAAACAGATACTGTAAAATAACAGCACAGTCCAGCCACCAAATTAAAACAAACCAAACAAAAGCCCCTACAATCATCTTAAGAAACAATTTTGTCACAATTTCGCTTTGTCTCTGCTTAGACCTAAAAAACTAAAAAAGTCTGCAAATCAGTTGCTTATTAGCAAGTCATCTCACAGGACAGGTATTCTGAATTTAAAACAAGACACTTTTTTATCTCTAGCGTGGTGAGCTGAAGTGAGTTGAAGAAATTCTGAAGTGACACCCTGGCTGTGCAATGGTGGCTGACTGTATATGATCTCTAAATTAGTAATTCTGATAAATAACCCTGAGAGGTTTTGAATCTTAATCAGAAATAGAAGGGAGGATTAGGGTTTTTTTAAAAACTACATTGTTGAATTTTAGATCACTAAAATTATTCTGTGTGAAAAATGTCAGTCAGAAAAATGAAAAAATGTCAGTTATTATGTCTGCAATCATTACATGATTTTGAAGGTTAATTGGTAATAAAATCTGAAATGTCCAAGCTGTTCCAATCATAGCTGTTATATAATTTTTAGCATAAAGATCACATAACCATTGAACTATAACAGACCTCCCAGTTTTTATGAAATATGTCTCAGGAGGTCTGTTAATCTCTTCTGGGCCATCTGTCCTATTTGAATCAGAGAAGATAAAGACTTTCAGGATCAGGGAGAAAGTAGGGCAGTGCATTCTGGGACATAGCTGACTTGGGTAGAAATATCCAGGAGGGGCTGTTAAATAAGGATCATTGAACAGGGCACATGAATGGCTACAAGTCTGGCTAGAAGACTTCTGAAACTGCAATTATTCACATGCAGTTTTACCAAAGCTTGTTGAAGTCAGTAAGAGGAAGAAAAACTACAGTGGTTGAAGCTTGGGTTCTTCAGACTTTATAAGAAAGTGCTTCCCTTGTCTTTGTGCTATTTGTCTCCCGCTCATCGTGGGTTTCCTTAAGAGGAAAAAAGTAATTCTTTTTATGTAAGTGTGTATTAAGAAATGGCAACATAATTTAATGAGTCTGTTGGTTTCAGTTGTTGAGGTTTTGTCAGAGAAGGAGTTGTTTTCTTCTTTTTGGTTTTGCTTTTTGTTTGTTTGTTGGTTGGGGGTTTTTGTGGGTTTTTTTGTTTTGTTGTTGCTTTTTGTTTTGTTTTGTTTTTTACTCATGATATAAAACTTTCAAACCATCTCTAAAGAAAACAGTAATATTTAACAAACCACAAAATTATGATAATAAATTTACTAAAATTTAACAGTTACAGGCAGCTTATATTACCCTGGTAAAATGAGCTGTTAAAACCACAGCCACTTCTAGGAGCAGGTGCCAGAAAGGCTCCAGAGAGCTTGGCTCCTCACCAGTGCTACCCCTTGGTGCCATGCCATATCTATGTGCTTCTCAGGGATAATCCTCATGCTCCTTCTGTCTACACTAGCAGAATGTTTTGCTGGTGGCTTATCAGCTCAGCCCTGAGAAGAAAAACAGAGAGACTTCTCTTTAATTGGGTCTGGGCATTATGGAACAGCTCGAGAAATTTTAATGGCTTCCTAGATGTCGGTGGGGAAGCGTAGTTTTTATCAGATTCAGCTATTCAATAAGGAGCTGTCTTTTCAGAGTGTCAGTGAGTTTAGACTCTCTATGTGCATTTGCTTCTCTTTGAATGCTCCATCTCTCTGCAAGCAATACTGCCCAACAAGGGAAAGGCAATTTTTTATTATTTCGACTGTACACATCAAAAGCTGGCTTTCATCTTTTTCCTCGTCAACTTAGTATAAATAACCAACTAGTGAAAGAGCATGAACTGCCTTAAACCCAATACAAAAGAATCTGAGTAGTCAAAGGAGTGAAAAATCCTCAGATGCGGTTCCCCAATAATAACATTGTTATGTTAAGCCACTGGGTTGACTAAACTGAAATCAGATGTTGAACCTTAATTTTAAGCACATAAATTCAGAAGCTGTATTTCAGGCTTCAGCTTTCCTCATCTATGAAGCCTCTATGTAGAACAAAATATTATTTTGAATTTAATTTGTTGAAAGCTATACTGTTTTTATCATGAGCACTGGAATACTGTGGAATGCCATAAATAACACATATTTGGTACAAAATAATTCACACAGGCATCCATTCTTAAAACTTCATAAAACTTGCTCCAGTAATATATATAATGATGAAAAGTGCTCCAAATACTTATATTGCTGGACCAGTATGTTTCATATGATCTTAATAACACAAATACACAAGCAGACAAAGAGAACATTTTTGGTACGTTCAGACCCAGTGTTTTGGGCAAACATAGGTATATTTAGTTTTTGCTCTGGGAACTGAACAGGGCCTAACTAGTAAGAAAACTCAGCAGGAAGATTCCCACTGATGAGAGGACACTGGATAAGAAGAAAATAATTCTGAACACCGAAAAGCTTTGGACATTTAATTAAGTTTCTCTGGCTTATTGAAGTGCCATGTATGAGACAAACTGCTGAAACAGAGCCATTGTGTACTCTCATCTCATGGTAAATAGAAAGTAAAACTTACTGAAATAAATAACCTTTCTTTCTTCCTTTCTTTTTTTTTTTTTTTTTTTTTTAAAAATAAAAGGTTTATTTATCATTTGAAGTATCAACTTGAAGTCAGTTAAAGCCCATGTCTAAACATGTGATAAGCCAAATATATCATGGTCTGTACATCCTGATCATGGACCTGTGCCAACATGCACTTAAGAATTATTCACATTCTTTCTTAAGTGGCTTTACAGAGTTACACTTGCCATTACTTAAATTTACTCCTATAATATTTTTTCCCTTTAGCATTATTTTCTATCATGACCAGGATATTTCTTTTTCTGTGACCTTACTATCTGACAGGATCACCACCAGATCACAGACCTGCCACACCTCTGGCCCCAAGAATACAAGTAAAAGAAGGGACAATAGAACTTTTATTATTATATTTTTTTAAAATATAAATATTCAGTGTAAGCAAGGAGTTGAGGGCCCCTCTTGCCAAAGAAATCCCATACATTCATCCCATAGCTGGAATCACTACCTGTAATCTACAGGTTGCTAGGGCTGTAGAATCACAGAATGATTTGGGTTGGAATGGACCTTAAAAATCATCCAGTTCCAACCCCCCTGCCATGGGCAGGGACACCTCCCACTGGACCAGGTTGCTCAAACCCCCAACTTCCCTGAGCAACCTGTTCCAGTGTCTCAGCACCTTCACAGTAGGAAATTTCTTCCTAATGTCTATTCTAAGTCTACTCTCTTTCAGTTTAAAGCCATTATCCCTTGTCCTATCACTATGGCATTTAGATACATACTGGTTCTATAGAACTCAGAATGAGGCAGACAGATAACTAAAACACAAAACAAAAAACAAACAAAATCTGTAATGCTTTCATGGACACTGGATATTATTTGAGAGCCCTATAGCTAATTAGTCCATTAAATAGTATTTAAAGGCTTAAGTAGAAAAGAAACAAAACTTGAGTTTTTTTCCTCTGTTGTCTGAAAAAATGGTTATGTTCATTCCTATGGGAAAAAACATACAATGCATGCTTAAATGAATAACTTAAGGCAGCTGAAAAAGGTCTTGATTTTTCCAGCTTGTGCAGAAAAAGATGCACAGAACTCAACTGCTTTGCATTTGTATGCGAAAATAACAAGGTAGTAAAGAAATTAACTTACTCATCTTTTCTACTTCACAAAGAGATCTAGAGAGCAACATAAAGCTTCAAGGTTGCCCAGAACTTATGCCTGAATCTCTTTCTACCATCCCTGAAACTTCTAAAATTATAAAATTATTTCAGTCTATCTCTGGCTGTCACTAGCTCTTGTGATATCGTCTTGGTGCTTCTAATTTCCTGAATGATTAAAATACACCCAGGGGAGTTAAAGCTGGAGTAGAAGAACTGTGTGATGACCATGCAATTCAAAGTACTTTAAGCTGGATGCATAACAGAAAAAGTAACTAGCCCATAGGTGTTGCAAAATTGTCCCAAATCAGGAAATTCTTGTGTCTAAGAATGCACTAATTCTTAAGTCTTACTGCCATGCATGAAAATTACCCAAGGTTATCTGAGTATTTTAAAGATTATTTTCCTTCTCTTTTTCTCTAGCTTCTCACTTTTTAAACACAGCTGATGGATGCTTTTCATTAAGATAACAAAAAGTGTAGGGTGTCCACATTTTCCTCAGTGTACAACAGTGAAACAATGAAAGATCGGATTTCACCATTTCTGCTCTCTGCGGTGAATTTTTTTCACACAGCTCTAGATGGCAGTGCTGATAAACAGCTAGGACATTCAGCAGGGACAGATTTTACTTGGTGAAATGCTACAATTGATTTGAAGTCCTAACCTTTCCTCCACTTACCCTGTTTCCCACTCTACCACCTGCAGCCCTATAAACAGAAAAGACTTGCATGATGGAAGCCATCTGTACAGTAACTCGTCTCATCAGAGTGCTGAAGAGCTGTTCTGCTCAAGTGTTATCAATGTCTTCCAAGTCATTGTGTATTTTTCTTATTGCTAAAAACAATCCCAAGCATTCTCTTTGGCAGATTAGTAAGGAATTCAAGTAGCAGATGTTCAAATCACTTTTTATTTTTTGCATAATGAATCTCCATAAGACAAAGATCTATTTCTAGGTCTTTGTGCTAAGTGTAGCAGTTCTCTGCTCTATAGACAGTAACTATGACATAAGGAAATTACTTTGAATAAATTATCTGAAAACCCCTGTACATTATTTATTATTATGTTTAGCCTTCCTGGGAAATGTCAAGAACAACATAGATTGGTTTTTATTCCTACATTTTCCCCTCAAAAATAGCTATCATGTCACAGGAAATACCTTTACTGGTTACTGCAGAACAAACTTACTTCAATCAAAAGTCTAATGTACTACAAATAGAAACTGCTTGGCATTCCTCTGAATAAATTCAGCATGAAAAGATGTCCCCTGAAGATACAATTGAAGTTGCCCTCTACAATAAAATCTACTGGATAAGTTGTACTACAAATCTTTTTTATAAGATGCTTGTCCTCTTTCTTGCATATGTTGAAGCCTACTTACAGACTTCTCATTATAATTTTTTTCCAGAGTAGGTAATTTTAGGTACATACACATTAGTATAGTTATGTTAATATAATAAATAGTACAAGGGAAGGTTCTCGAGCACTTTGATAGGATCTTCTAAACTGGTGAATTTTAGAACCCACTCAAGCACAGTTTTGGGCACATGTTGAATAGCACTTCACTAGCTATTCCCAGTCATAATTTAGGAGTAAGAACCTCCCAGGTACCATTACCAGTGGGTGATTTGCATTTAGATAACTTGCTTTGGAGAAAGTGAAACTATACAAGCATGCACACACGTTTTTCTGTGTCAGTTACCTTCAGTGTTCCAATGTATTCTTGGGCACACTTAATTTGCTGGTAGAGAAATAACCTAAACTCTCAGTGATTTTCTTCAGCAAAAAAAAATACAGCATTGATTTTAGACTTTAAGCTTATGAGCAGAAATAGGTACTGCAGTTACAGAATACAAACAAAGAAGGAATAAAGGAGGACATTGGAACACATCCATTTATATCTCTCATTGTGAGGAAGTCTTACTGAAATATCCGGAATATTTTTTATTTTACTATGAAGGTTTCATATTTAGCACAGCAATCTTGTCATACTGCTTGAGCATGATACTTCACAGAAAAATGTCAAAATTTGGCCAGAGAAAGTTTTAAGTTGGAGATTTTGAATGTTTAGCATATGGTAGTAGATGAAACACAATCCTTGTGAATCTGAATTTTTTGGCAATAAAATGTCCATGGAATCAACATTTCACCAAACTCTAGAAAGAATTTAATTCTCTGTAATCTTTAAGATCTTTAGATTAAAGGTATTTCCCAGTATAAATGACAATCATTGTATTTCTTTTCAATTGCCTTGTTCAGTTTACCTATAGTCCCGACACAGTATCAAGGCATGGGGGAACATAAATGGGCAAACACACTTTGAATACTGGATCCATATGTTTCTGAGCATTCTCAGTTGAATGTTATTTAGCTAAGTTGCTGATAAGGTTTCTTGAAGGGAATCATCCTAAAACATGATTATTCACATCTAAACTTGTCTAATAACCAAGTGTAATGGTGGTTACAAATTACAGAAGTGCAGGTACTGATTTAACTTAATCTACTCAAACTAAAAGCATGGATGCCTACCTTCAGAATAGAAGACTAGACCTTATTACAGCATGAACACTGTATATTTAACTGTGGAATGAAACTAGTACATAATACACAGTTGCAATGTGTAGCTATATTTAGACCCACTGGAATTATTACCAGTAAATAATCATGTTATTCTGTCATGCATTCAATATGCAAAAGTGTTCTCACATACTTTTTACTTTTATCAAAGTTGACTGGAAAGCTAATAAATTTCTAAGTAACTATTCAAAGCTTTTCCCAATTAAAGAATAAATATTTTCCAGCTGAAGAAAAGGAGGATTTTGCTTGCTTTATTTCAGGATTCTCCTGAAGGCAGTTCTGGCAGTTAGTCTCTGGGATGTTTTGTTAAACTTGGAACATTGTAGATAATTATCACTTTTGAGAAAGATTCTATTGTGAAGTTTTCTGAGAGTCAATGGAGACTAAAAGGAAGCTATTTCAGTTTTGGAAATATGAGGCCTAAAATACTTGAAAAAAATAAAATACATTCCATAGATATCATAAGTTTTTACTGCAGGCTTTTTCATGTGCTTAAGGATTTTTTTCTTTCTGCAACATTCTTTTTAAGAGAAAAAAAAAAAAAAGTTGAAATTACACAGGAGGAGCTTGGAAAAGCATTTCTTTCTTCCATATAGATTTTGACTTTTTAGTATAGCAGAGTGCTGCAAATATCTACACAAACACAAATGGATATGTTAACAAGATTTTTAATTTCCATTTCAATCACTATGTAAATGACTTCTTTTGGTTATTATCTGGTTATTGAGAACTGAAACACGTTGGTGTTGGTGTGTTGGTCAGCTATGGCAAGATCATTCTCAAACTAGATTTGGTCAATAAGGCTTACAATTCCTTCAAGACACGCATAAAACTAGCTTAAAATTACTGTACCATGTATTCGCTTATCTGAAATAGACTTACCAGAAGGCCCCATTAAATATCTCGAATTATAACAATTTTATCAGTTCCTTTGGCATTTTTTAATAATATCTTGGTTTTATTTTCCCAGATAAAGATTTTCTAAAATCAAGCTAAAAATTTCTGGTTAGAGAGAATGCTCATTCCATCTTATTCTGCCCTTGTTGGCTAATGAGAATAATTGGTCCCTATCCCCTTATAACATTCCTTTATGTATTTGTAGGAAGTTATCATGGCTCCCCAGTGGTCATTATGTTTGGTTATTGAACATCTGCTCAAGAGTTTATTGATGCTGCAGATAGTACCATATCTATAGGGAGTAATAGAACATTGCACTGTGTAGCCATTCTGAGAGCCCTACCTGCAGGAAGGTCACTCAGTAGAAAATCAGAAACACCTACAAAATAGAAAATTTTTACCACAAACACAACGAGATATATTTTTTCACATTAAGGTGAATTAAGCCTTTGTAAAGGAAGAAGAATTATTTCATAAAAGGTATAAAATTGAGATACTTATTCATGAAATAAAAAAAGAAGCCAGATTTTCTGTATCTGTATTAGACAGTGATGTTTTCATTGTGTCTTAAAAGCATCAGATAAGGTTTTATATTTCTTCCCAGATATTTTCTTCTGAATTCCCATGAGGTTTTGACATTTCTATAGTACCTTCCATGCTTGAGAAGAAAATATTACAAGCCTGACAGGTGTTGACAAGCAAAACATTCGTTAGTGTAGCATGGTATTAATTATAAAGTTTGCGTCCTTTGTTTTGATCTCTGCTTCTGTCTCAGGGTACTTTACAGGTAAGAAGAAGTTGCTTTTAAAGTGTACAGGAATAGAGAGGCAGTTTCAGGAAAGATTAGTGAAAAAAAATTGAAGATTACTTCTAGCTAAGAGAACATCTTGATCTACAGATAATTTCTCTTTTATTTAATAATTAATGCTGGCTACACCAGCATGCTCAAATCCTCCACAGATATGAAATAATTAAGGTAACACCACTAAAAGTTATATGTAATATCTCAATCAGTGAGACTTTTTAAGTTGGAACTCGGGGAATGAAACCAAAAGGAAATGGGCCTTTGGGTTTCCTGAAGTTTAAGTGAAAGGTACACTAACACAAATGCAAATATTATTGCAATTTAAGAGGTTTGTATCATCTGTTATAATAATCACTGTATCTGCCAGCAAAGTAATGAGTTTTCAGTGGCACTTTCACACTGCACTTACAATTTTTTACTCTTTTTCCTCAGTCCCCAACAATGTAGTGTGAACACGATAGACAATTCTGGTAAGGAGGCTACGGCAGTCAGAGGAAAGATGAGAGGAAAGGAAAGGAAAGGGAAGGGAAAAGGAAAAGGAAGAGGAAAAGAAAGAGGGAATGAAAAGGGGAAAGGGAAAGAGAAAGGGAAAGGGAAAGGAAAACTAAACTAGTGCCTTCAATTGTCAGCCAACAAGATTTTTGTAAATGAAAGTATTTATTTGTTTTACCTTCTCATGCAACCCCAGAATTTTTTCTCATGTGATGGGACAAAGAAGTGACAGGGAATGCTGAAAATTTCTGTGTTACATTTATGTACTGCTAGGGCAGGGTGGTGCCATCTTCCTCTATGTAAAAGCAGCTGGCAGATTAGCAGCCAGAATGCTGAGAGTCTTCACATTTGAAGGCATGGGGTAGGCCAACTGGCATGGTATTTATGAAAGGGGCATTCTTACTCTGCGTATTGCTAAGCTGCCTATTGTGAGGGAGAGAAAGAGGGACAAGCAAAGTGTTCTTGAAGCAAAGCCTAGGAAAAAAGCATCAAAGAGATGGGAACAATGAAGGGATGCTGTCAGAATGGGATCATGAAAGCTTGGAGCCCTGTAGCAGGGCTGGCAGGTAGATAGATGCAGCAGCAGGACAAGCCATCAGGATACTATATATAGTTGGCAAGGTTGTTAGAATCCAGTTGGGGTAGATTAGGAGCCCTGCAGAGAAAGGATTAGCAACTATGAGCATAGTTTAGACAGCAGGAAGGCGAACTGAAAATCTGCAGTCCACTAGCATCAACCTTAGTGCTTTCTTCCTCCCTGTTCCCAGTGAAAAAGACCCTCATGAAATGAAATCCTTTAAAGTTTTATATTGTTTTTATGTCAGCCTAGAATAAACTTTCTATTATCTTCCTAAATCTGAGGACTGACAGCATTGTGTCTCTAGTGAATCAACAGAGAAAGGCCCAGATGTATATCATCCACCAGCTCTAATATCTCTTCTACATGGAAGGCAGATCATGGAGTAATGAAGACCATTTACATTTCCATGGAAATATTGTGCTCAGGAAACTACATATGCAGAAATGAGTGCTCTACATGCTGATTTTGCATGTAAACCTAGAGATCTGGAGTGTGCATTCAGTGCAATTAATTCAGAATTAATTGCATCAAAATCCCATGCCCTGGTTTTGGCACGGTCTCTCTAGCACTTGAAGTTTATCTCTCCTTGATGATGCAAGTTACAGGAATTTCCATTTTTTTGCAGTTTGGTTGACCTCGTCCTGACGCTTCAGTCCAGATTTGAGGTCCAGGCAGTTCTTCTGCACTATTACCCCACCGAGGAGTCTGGCCTCTTTCTCAGTGAAGCTGAAGTTTGCAGCATGATCCTTCTCCCCTTCTGTTTTGTTCTTTATTGTCCCTGTATAAAAATGGAGAGGATAACTGGAAGGAAGCATCTCTAATGAAAGAGCTCTCCTCCATTGATATCAGACAGAAAGTGGCAATGTCAGAAAACAAAACCTGTTATTCCATACTTAGTGGATCCTGTCCAAACTCTCAGGCAAAGCACTCACTTCAGTCTATGTATAAAATCAAAATCAAAGTGGTATAAATCAACTTTATTGACTTATTTATTATGCTAACAGGCCTCACACAGATAAACTATCACAGCTGATCACACACTCAGTGGTATCAAGATAATAACAATAATGTTTATACTGATTTCATTTCATGAGCCCTACAGACTGTATTGTCCAGATTTGGCTTATGACTCAGCTCATATAAAAACAGATCAGCTGAGAGGTAAATGAATAAAAACCTGTGTGTTCAGAGAAGTATTCATTTTACTGCTTTCCTTTCCCTTTGCTCTAAATATTGATTGAGGACTTTTATAACTATATATAAACTGTGCTGGCATGGAATTTTAGCTTAGATCTTTTCATTAGAGTTGAACTGTGGTGGTGAAACTGTTGCATCTGGCAACTCTAAAATTACCTAGGTGTATTTTCCCACTTTTTATTATTTGCAAATAAATATTAAGTTATTCTAAAGAAAACAGATGAGCTCCTGCAAATATCACTGTTTATTTATTCTGTTGTAGTTACGACTCCTTTTTCTGAATCTCACCCTTCCATAAAATCTCTGAATGCGTAGTCTCTCATGAGTGGGGCTTGTGCTGAAATATCAGTGAAAATGGCAAAATGTTCTGCAGCACACAGTTTTTTACTACCCACCCTGAGACTCCTTTTGACAACATTCTTTCCTGATCCTGTGGTGGCCTTACCTTTTATTACTTAAAAGATGCCTCTTTTTGGTACAGTTACTTTCATAATGACATAATTCAAGCTCATTAAAACTCAAACTGTTCAAATCACTAGTTTTCCTAGTAATTAATACTCCAGAAGCACACTGGTTCCAATCCGGATAAGTCTTGTACCTTTTCCACTAACAATGCAATTTCCTTGCTTGCATATTTTTAGAAGGATGTTGCAAATCTTATTTTCCTACCCACTTTTTTTTTTTTTTTTTTTTTTTTTTAAAATTACTCTACCACACCTCTTCTTTCTGCAATATACACTATAGTAATCTAACTAAATTTACTTTTAAGAATGTTCTGGCTCTGCCTTTCATCTGTTATTTGTCATTGAGAAATTGAAATTTACCTTGAATTCACAATACTGTGACCAACCTTAGCTATTACATTTCCAAAGCAAATACAATGACACTTGATTCCTGTTTTTAATCCTGTTTTACAAGGGATTGCCAGGAAATTTCTGCTAAACCCTTTTTTAACTTTCTAAGAGTTTTTCTTGATCAGATACCAACCAGAGACTAACAAAAGTCTCATGAGAGTTATGGTGGTCACTATTGCCTCATTTTTTGTTGTAAGCTCTCTCTTTTGGATTCTGTTATTTTGTGTTTTATGGTTAAATCAGAAATCATTACTTTGGGATGGTTTTTGTTCCTTGAGTATACAGCACCTGACAAAATAGAGGGTGGGAAATTATGAGGGCTCCTAAGTGCTAACTGGAATTGTCATAATTAATAACCAATAAATATTTGCAATAATGCGATGTTATTTCCTTACATGTTTTGAGGTGGGCCATCATTTGGTGAGGTTATAGTCAGATGTAGCAGCTTTATCAAATTTCACTTTCTCACACCAAATAAGTATGAGCTATGAATGGGAGTTTAGATTTAATTAGAAAGGGGAGTTAAAAGCCAAGAGCCAGGCAGGAGTAAGCTGCCATTGAAAGTTGAGGCTGCTATAAACCTGATAAGGAGGAAAATGTGGGGTTTTAAACTGAGATTGCTGGTAGGGTGGGTGTGGGTTTCTGTAGTGACAAACTGTACTTACAGATTCTATGAGCCCCTGATGAAAAGCTCTTCTCATTCCCTAATGCTTTATGGGAGCACTGCAGCCTCTTGGAATATTTTTCAAGCAGAAAGCCATCATCATGACAACACTAGAGAAAGAAGGGCAGAAAAAAATTCTTTCGTGTAGGGAAATAAAGACATCTTAAGCTCGACTTCAAAAGCTCTCTACAGCAAACAGTAGCTGTGGAGATACCGTTTCATCTTTGCCTCTGGGATATTATTAAGCCTTTCTAGTAGCTCTAACTGCAGGAGAAGGGATTACAGAAGTTGCTGCTGTGTAGCTGCCTGACATACAAATATCTGGAAAAGCACAGATCACGTTTTTGTACAAGGGCCACTTATTAGACAGCACCAAAAGCTTAACCTTGAATGAATAGCACAGCACACTCTGCTAGCTGTACACAAACAAAAAGCATGCAAGACCCTCACAATTCACGCTGGCCTTTTAAGTGCTTTGGGAGAATATTCAGGCTCCTGGCTTCTCTTTTGTCATGGCTGTGTATACAGAAATTGGTGCCAATTGAGGTTGTGCTACTTTGGTACAGAGAGCCATGCCATGCCATTCACCCTGCTTCAGTTAAGGCTGTGTCAGCAATTCCATGACAAATCCTTACTTTCAAGGGTTTACAGCTTAACCGTAGCAAAATCCGCAATTGGCTGAAATGACACACACTGTTCCAGTGTTAAAGGCTTGGGGTGTAAGCACCAGAAAGACAGAGAAATTAATGATTTCAGGTGCTTCTATTTGCTTCAAGTTCTTGCTTCGGCTTGGTGATGGCTTTGTATTTTAAAATGGACAGTGTAGAGTCAAGGTCCTTATTGTGAGTCAATTGTTACTTTGGAAAGGGAGGAAAAAAAGCCCAAGCAACCCTATGTTTTTTCCAGTGCTTTTCAACAGATCACTGAGGATTTTGCAAGATTAGCTCGGTGAATCAGGGATTGGAAAGAAAGTTGTAAAGTGCTCAAAGTCAGTTTAGAACAGTTGGTTTCCAAACAATTCCAGAGTTTTACTTCGCTAATCCGGTGAGACTGAACTGCTTTCCAGGCCTCCACACAAATAAATTTTATACAGTGGGTAGCACACAAAGTCCCTAGCACCTGCTACAACCTGGTAAGTCTCAAGCAGTTGCACTTGCACTGAAGGACAGGTTTTGTTTTTTAAAGATGAGAATGAAGGAAAAAAGTCACCCCCTCTAAATACTGATAGGAAATGGTGTGATGTTATAAAGCTGGAGAGCTGTCATGATCAGAGGACGGTCACTGCAAGAAAGTCTTTAGGGCAGCAACTGCAAGCAGCTCCTGGTCAAAGGTGATGAAGAGCTGGATACAGAGTGATGAGCCTAAAATCATGCAGGTGAAAAACCATTTGAAGGCTTGGATATCGGCTAGATAGTTTTTCATATTTGTAATTCAAGTGCTGACAGTGTCATTTTTATTCTTAAGAAGCTGCTCTCTGTGACTTGCAATGATCATAAACTATTGCTATGTACTCGAGAGGAAGCCACCAGGATGCAGTGTTGCAAGATTCCAGATGCTGTCCTTATGTCAAGGGCTTATATGGTCATATAATCTTAGCTATTTAATTCTGTGATTAACTTAAGGACATTATTTTGCCTGAATTTAAATCTTCTGTTAAAGCTAATCTTGCAGGACTCACACAATTCACACACCACCTTTCTCTCTTTTCATTTGCAAAAATTGTGTGAGCCCAAACATACTTAGCACCTTCACATTATAGACTTTAATACCGCATGTATATATAGACCTTCAGAGAAAGACTGTAAATCATAATGAAAGTTGTTTTTCTTATTTTAAATAAAGGTGTATATTAATAACTGCAGGGAATTAATCTCTTCTGGGTGATTATGAAAATCTACCTCATAGTTAAGAATGTTTCCATATGAGAACATAACCTAAATTTCAATTTTAGAAAAGATGACAGTTGAAAGCATTGGTAATATACAGGGGTATGAAAAATAAATCATATTAAGTGAAGAATATTGTCATGTATTTAGTAAAACAATGCATAAGTAACATGGAAATTGAATTCCTGAATGAACTTGTAGCTAGAAATGAAACAGCTTCTACAAACAGCTATTTGAAAAACAGATCCAAACTTCCACTTTGAAGAATTTATTATGAGTCTTACTACATTGCCTCAAATGGAGCTTTAAATAACAGAGCACTTTGATGAATAATATATACGAAATATAAATGAATAAACTCCTACATAAAGTGAAGAAGCAAAAAAAATATTCTGCAATACATTAGGTGGATCTTTCAAATGACAATGAAATAAATGTGAAAATAAACAAAACAAAAAAGTTTATGGAAGAGAGTATTGTTCCAGTGAAAAAATGGCACATGCTTGTCTTAACTTTCTTATGATGTGTACAAATTAAATGTCTATCATAACGACATAAATTTGAGATATTGCTATGCTATGACATTGCTAGTTTTCCACATATCTATAATTCAATTTTTTTCTTCTTATTTAGTAGATACAGTAATTCATATCCCTGGGTTTTGGTACCATTTACCACTGCAACTTAAAAGTTTTTTGGTGATTGTAAAAGTGAACAAATTGCTAATAAAATGTGCTTATTAGTTTTAACTATTTCAAACAAGAGCACTGTTGAGAAGCAGTGAGGGAATGGCTCAAGTGGTGGCACAGCACAGCTTCTACATCAGCTCTTGGAAGGAAATAATGTCTCACACAGGTATGATGCACATATAGAGACTGTCAAAGGACAAAACTGCATAATTTTCTAGTTTTAGAAATCTCATATAAAGGGCCTTTCTAAGACCCTGGGCCATTGATACATTTTTTCACATTTTAGAGACCTAGCAAGGGGTGGTCCTTAGATATGATAAACTCAAGTATGAAAATCACCCTATGAAACTTGTTGCCATCATTCCAAGTCTTCCCTTCTCCTCTTTTCTCCTCCTTCTTCTTTCTCTCTGTTCATCCATACATTTAACACAGTAACTATGGAATCAAAATCTCCTACTTGCACTTTCCAGGTGCAAATGCTTTCAAAGTAGATATTTTTTAATTATTTGCTTCATATGAGAGATAACAGTAAATCTGAACACATTATTAACAGGATGTCAGTCTAGGAGCCTAATGGTGCTCTAACCTTACAATCCATGAATCTGTAAATAACTGTAGTATTAAGTTGAACATATTATAACACTTCTAAGAAAAATGAGGTACCTTGCATAAAAAATACTTGTAAAGACAAGGAAAAGTCCTTCAGACATATAGCCAAGCTAGCTTATTGTAGAAAATTAATTTTCATGCTTATACTTTCAACAAGAAATATGTTACTATGTAGATATTGTATGAAAAAGATAACTATTTCCTTTACAACAATATGTGCCGAAATAGGAAACTTGTGTAAACATTTTAGTTTCACATATAGTCTTTATTTCTCCCCTTTGAAAAAGTGAACTACATTTTAAATTAGTTGGTGTAAATGGTGTACCATGATACAATGAAAAAGCCTGTGTTTTTAAATCAATGTAGTATCAGATTGTGTAATAGGGTCAAAATACTGCTTAAAAGCATTTAAGTTGCGAATACACATTTAACAAAGTTCAGAGAAAATGTAGAATTTATATTAAATTAGTATCTTGGGTTGAGCATAAAAAACATTTTAGTAGTTGTTTATTTTCTTAAATGATTAGAATAGTTTCCATTTTTATCAAGCTGGATAAGTAGGCAGACAAATAAAATACAAAATATTTATCATGACAGTTTGACATTCTGTATGCATCTCCTGTTTTACAAATCCTGTTTCCTGTAGATTTTATTTTACTTAGATTTTCCTAATCAATAGAATGAAACTAGATCTGTAATAAAACTGAGAGTTATACTATTTGTAATTGTTTAAGCTAAAAATATATTTAAACATTCTAAATATGTAAATATGCTAATAGTTTGGAGTAGAGTCTACATTTAGTATATCAATATTGTTTTCTTTAAAAGAGCTTTAAATGTGAAAGGTTTATCTGTTGCGGTTTTGTTTTTTTAGTTTTGTTTTTGGTTTTTTCTCTTAAAAGTAGTAGTTTCCTTTAGTACTAGAAGCTTTAACCACTTTATCTACTCAGTAATCTTAAACCTTAGAAATGGAAACTTGGAGTTTCTAAGAATTTTTTCTTTTTTTTTTTTTTTGTAAACTAATTTGTAGAGACTTGAAATAAAATTATTTTATTTAGGAAAATAATTTAGGAAACTACTAATGCTCTTACAAATAATGCTGTAACATTATCAACTTAACTATTTACATTTTATAGTTAATGCAAATCAGCCATTTTAATGATCCTTGTGGAAATTTATATATGGTTTTAATATTTTCCTTTAAAATTTTAAAAGACTAGAGACATTAATATATGCAAATCAACATTAAAGCACAGACACAAAAATAAAAAAAATACTTATGGTGCTGATTTATTTAGTATGAAATAATATTTTATAATTCATAATTTGTAACAGAAGAAAAAACTTGATTATGGAAACTGACTTAATTTTTCTGTTTGGTGTATGGTTGAAACACATAAACTCAATGCCTCTTTAGTAGTCTGCACCTCAGTGTTAGAAAACTAGCCTGCCTATATGCTTTTAAAGAATAATTACTTAGTTCTTAATACTCTAAGAGGAGAAATCAGAATGACAAAGCGCCTCTGAAAAGACCTGCAAAAAACCTCATTGTCTGTAGACTGGAAAGAGTGGGAATGTCAGAAAAACTCCTAGTATACTGATGAATTGTTCAAAATCAATTTTAATTTTAGGAACAAATATAGAGGGGAAAAAAGTGAAGATAAACGAAAAGACAGATCTTTCAGTGAAATGATTTATGCAGCTACGAAGATAAAGGGAAACAAATTTTATGAAAATCTCTTTCGTAAATTGTAATATATAACCTTCAGCCTACTGAAGGTTATATATGTACTGTGCATGTACTGTAATAAAAAGATTTTCTATACTGTGAATTTAAAGTTATGGCTTCCTGTGTCAGTGGCATACTGGAGCGATGGCAGCTGATGTGCCAACAATGCTGGAAATCTTACCCAAGCCAGAGGATCAGGCACAGTATCTTCAGGTGGTAGCATGCAACACCATTTCCTATACAGTTTTAAAAGGTGCAGTGTGTAGTTCTTCCAGCATGGCTCTGCAGTGATGAGTGACCTTTTAAAGAAGGCAAGTATCACCAGGTTATTAGAAATCGAGCCTTAGAACAAGATGTAGGAGCAATGGGAAGGAGACCAAGCAAGGTTTTAAGTAGCTCTCAGTACTATACTCTGCCCTCAAGTTCCTTTTGTATCTTCTAATAGAAGCTAAAAACTTGATAAATGCTGTCAGCCTTGCTGAACACATCAATGAAGTCAGAATCATTTTGGAAGTGAAGGTGAAACCTGTATAGAAATAGAAATACTTAAACACATTACAGTTGGGAGGAAAATAAGGATGTGAAAAAAGTATAAAATAGGAAGGTTCGTTAAATAGTTAAAAGTTCATTAAAAAGTCTACATTTCTGAAGACAAAAAGGCTCACAATCAACACATCTATTAAAAAAGCAGTGCAGGCATAGTTGTGGATTCTGAGAGAAAGAGCAGGGAAGGGAGGAGGAATTTGCCCCCTAGAATGGAGTAAGTGAACCTGGCAAAATTATTGTGAAAAAGCATCATATCTCAAAGCTACAGCACACAGAAATCACAACAAAGATGAAGCTGGAGGAAGAACTGTCCCAGATCAGGACAGCATGAGCTGATCACTGTCACTGTCACGTAGCTGGCAGGCATAGTGTATGCAAACAGTGATTTACAAATGGGACACTGAAACACCTGTGAGAGAACTGTAATATATATAATATATAGATGTAGTCTAGCATTACAAATTGTTTTATTTTCATAGCAGTCCCATCCTTCTATGAAGCCTACTACTCAAGATGGGTCTGTGTGAACTTGACAACTCAGGAAGAGTTACCCCTGCAAGCAGCAGGTCCAAGTAAAATGATGTGCACAGGCCCTCTCTATGAAGACCTTAATTTCAAGAAACTGTTAGGGAACCCAAGGCACACGGGAGCTACAGCTGCTATTGAGAGAAACTCTATGACTCTTAGAGCTACAGTCTTCAGGAAAATCCTGTCTGACAAGCATAGGTCACTGCAATACCAGCAAAGAGAATATCATGATTCCGAGCAAACCTTGAAGACTGTCCTGACTTCCTCTGACAGATCACATCATCTTTATCAGCAAACTCTCTATTTCAGAAAGTGCAGAGGCATTTTCCCAGAGGGTAATGTCTTTGTATGGCACTGGTGACTGCAAGTCTGCTTGCAGGCTACAACAGTGACTCCTGAGCGTTGTAGGCATCTGGCTTTGAAACAGCATTGTTACACAAGGACAGCTTTTGTTCCATAGGAACCCTGTGGATACTTTTCCCTGGTGGAAATTTACCTGATCTTTTGTAGAAGTTGCATATAAGGGACTATGGAGACTTGAGTGCTGGCTTATCCTATGACTAAAATTTTTCAGGCTCCAAGAAGTGATGCAGGACAGAGTGGGAAATTTTTCACAAGCACTATTAGCTGCATGGTAGTAATACACTATCTAAGCAGTACCACAAATGCAAGTGCTGGTTGCCATTCAAAAACTGTCAATCAAAATAATGCATAAAGCTATTAAATATTATTTTTAGTATATGGAATTCATGCCCAAACAAATTATGTTCGATAATAAACTAAAAACTTAGAGGTCTTTTCCAACTTTAATGATTCTGTGATTATATCTCACTCCAGAACTAGCAGTCATGGCAATTATGTGACTCATGTCAATCATTGTGACTTCATTTGGAAAAAGTAGTGACAAGAATTCTGATAGTATTCCTGTAAAGAAAAACATTAAAAAATAATTTTAAAAAATTGTGTATATATAATCTGGGGAAACAAAGACTTTATAAAGTGTTTCATGGGAAGTTTTGTTTTAAATAATAAACTTGCTAACTTTTTAAATAATTCATGTTTCTGAATAACTTTTTTCATAGAATTCTCTCACAAAATTGTTATGGACTGAAAATGAATTCCTAACAACTGGTAAGAAAAGTGCCAGTTAAAATCATGAGATTCTTTTCACTCCATGGAAACTCATACAATATTTTTCCATCTTCATAAAAAAAATAAATAAATCCATAGCCAACCAAGGAACCAAACCAAAATAAACCAAAACAAAAAAGCAAACAACAAAAGCCTCCACAACTCCAAACCACAAACAAGTTAGCGTATAAGATAGGATATATAGTTTGAACACAAAAGATTTCTAAAGATGCATTGTATTACATGTAGTTAGATTTCAAATGCTTTTTATCTCCCCCTCAGAAACGTGTTCTATTTTTAAGTACTTTCCATTTGTCTATTTCTGTTTGCAAATTTACTTCTATCCAAAGTACCAAATTGTTCATTTCTTCTCCTTTTTGTGTTCCTCCCCTTTCTCTGCACTGCTGTCATACATACAGCTTTTCAATCCCCGTGAGTCATTTTGAAACCTGTGAGAAACTGCTGCAAGCAATATCTTTCCTGATCATAACAATTTGATGTAGACTCATTCCCTGTGCAGATCTAAAGGGGAAAGTAAATTGGAATTTTTTTTTTCATCTGGGGAAAAAGCAGCAGTGCCAAATACCTGAAGTCATTGAAGACCTGATTTCAAAGATGATCTTAGGATTTAGGATCCATGCTCCTGTCTCATTTGGGCCACTACTGGCAATGGGCTACCAAATGTAATTGCCCCCCTTTCTAGCTGGTAGAAAAGCAGCAGCAGAGTAAAACTGCAGAGCTAGCTTTGAAATGGTAAAAGCAGTGTTAAATATTTTTAAAACAAAAGATATGTCTTTTGTTCAGAGATGTTTTAAGGCAAAATCAAGAATGTTTTTCATCTTTTTTGGTGGTAGACATACTCTTCATTAATTTATAATGTATTATCAATTGATTACAAATTACAGATTTTAGCACCTTTTAAATTTTCCATAAAGATAATCCTTTTCTCTTTAAATAACTAGATAGCTCAGATATGTTACTTTTTTCCCTGTTGTTATCTGTATTTTAATAGTACTTACAATATCCATCACTCTCTCAAATGATTGTGCCCACTGTGGTTAGGCAATATATTAAGAACTTTCAGAGGTAATAGAGCATTCTATTTCTACAGAGCACATTTAAAAAAAATGTCTACATAAATGTACAAAAAACAGAGCAATAGTAATACTGTGTTATTGTGCTGTGTGTTGGAAGATATTCAGAATGAATGTCAACTGCTTTATGACATTTGGAATGTTTTTAACATCCTTTTAAACATGAGAAAATGGAGTTAAAATGTGATAAGAGTTTTCTGATATAGGCAGAAAGTCATAACTCAGTCCCAAACATCAGCACTCAGGAAACCTGCCCAACTTTGACTGGTCCACTTAGCAAATTGGGAAAACTGGAATAAAAGGTATCAGATAGAGATCACATCTAAGTGTGAGTCAGTTCTGTCAATCCACTACAAAAAAAGCAAAAGAACTTGACATTCAAGCTGGGTGAAGGTAAATCAGTTGCATCTGGAAGTGCAATAATTTTATTTTTCTACTTACTACTGGAAAATCACACCTGGGATTAAAATGTGCAGCTATTTATGGATGATAAGAAAATTTTTCCTAAGGAAAAATAAATAAGTAAATAAGAAAACTGAAGACTTGGAGAAGCTAAATTGAGAGAAGAGGAGGTAAAGGAAACTTGCCAAAAGTCTTCAAATACATCTGGTGAAAATGTAGAAAAGGAATTCACTGCTTACCGTGTTCTGTGTGGCTCAGATGAGAAAAGTGTTTGAGCTGGAACACAGAAAAGATAATGTCAGTATTAAGGGAAATATGACAAATGTTATGTCCAGCTCTCCATCGTTAGGAGGATGGTTAAGCAAGGAGCTTTCATGAATTATTTAATTGTAGTTAATTCTGATTTGGACAGTATCAGATGACCTCTTGGTCAGTTAACTCCCATAAGATATTACAGCAGCTTGATCAGTTAAAAACAAAATGCTTACCTACAAATTTTTCCAGAAGTAATTAAATAATGGACTTCTTTTTTTTTTTTTTCCTATCTAAAGTAAAATTGAAGTTATTGTTTTTTCTAAACCAAAACCATTTATGTTTGAGAAACCCATCCTATATCATACATAGCTATTATGTTTAGAAGTTAAAAATATTTTGGCTTCATATAAATATAATCATATTGATAATTACAATTATAATATTATTATATTGTCCATTATAATATTATTCTCCTAAAGAAGTGTGTTCCTAATTTTATTCTTACGTATGTGAAATAGTATATATTTTTATAAATTTCAAGTTCCACGATTAAGTAGCTTTTACTTCTTGTCTACAGCATATATTTATATTTCTTTAAATTTCCCTGAAAATAAATATTTTCTCAATACTAAAGCATATATAAGCTGATATCCAACTATAACTTTTTTCCCAACTGTATTTATTCAGGCAGTGGATAACTGCTGATTATCTGTAAACACTTCAAAAAGCTCAATGCTGTAATTTGCTGCCTACATATCTGTAAAGTATGGCAGTGCTGGAAAACTCCTGTAACATGAGATGTGCTCTGTGTTCTGATGTGCTTTTGTACAATCCCTTTAGTATCAGACTTAAAGAACCATTTAATACATAGTACCACTAGACATAAAGTTAAACCCTAAAATGATTTACTATTCTGCATAAATGAAAAATGTAACCATCTCAATAATTCAAACATTAACCCCTTTCTTTGCAAATAAACTTACTTCACACAGAGACTAATAAATGTTGTTCCACATGGACAGCATAATTACAAACAAAGCTTGTTCATTTCCTTTTGTTGTGCCTTTTATTTCAACAGATTTCAGGCATCAATATGAATTCTATTACTTACAGATTTTTAACTACACTGAAAAGGGGGGAAGGTAGAAGCCAAAAAGGTAAAAAATAGAATTTAATTTTACATCATGTTTTACCATATAAGGCATCTCAAAGGATTTTTGAATAGTGTGATTCTCCATTACTGTGAATGGATTATCCACTGTTTTCACTTCTTCTATTGTTTTCAAATCAGATGCAAACATTACAATTTTCACAAACCTGTCCACTTTTTGAAAATGTTGAACAAGTACTGTATGAGGATATATTCAAGCCAAAAAGCTGATCACAGCTTTTTATGGATACTGTTTCAAATAATAAACATGTAAAATTTTGAGTAGCAGTTGCTTGATAAGCTACAAAGATCATGTGACGTTTGTCTATCTCCCCTGGATTAATCTCTCTTTTACTTCCCAGTATCCAGTTTTCACAGTTATTGCTTTCATTCTGAGGCAGTGACTGCAAAATCTGCTGCTTTGGCAGCCATTCCATCCAGCAAGCTTGTTCAATGTTTAGTGCTCAAAAAAAAAAAAAAAAAAAAAGAGTTACAAAGTTACAAAGAGTTACAATCACAGCATATATATATGTACATATATATATGAAAAAATAAAGAAAAAATGAGAGTTACCGCAGTTTAATCTCCAAACTGGAATTCTTGAGTCTCTTCCCCACTCATGACAGTGAGGAGTATTGTCAAGCAAATCATTTCCACTCTCTGCTGTTCTCTTAGTGATCCTGACCTCCTTTGTTAAAGGCTTTTTAAACCTGTATCAAAAACAAGTCTAAGTGCTATTATGAGTACTGTGACTATATAAGCAAAGGGGACTGACCTTGTCACTCATCTGTACCAGTCCACATCTGGAACTGGGGCTACTAGAATTTGTTTTACCAAGAGAAAACATGTACACTGAATTGTCCTATATTTTGTATAATCATTTAAAGTCCTTTAGAGTCTTTATATCAGTTTAGGCAGACACAATAAATGGAAAAAAAAATTTCAATCCAGTCACTTTCCAAAGGATAGCATAATAAAATCACAGATCTTCCTAACACAGTATCAGATATTTCAATGAAAAAAGTCAAAACATTTTGATTCTTACTAAACTCGGAGAAGCTGTGGTTTCTTAGAAGTTACAGCAATAAAGATGGTGATCAAAGATTTTCGGTTAGCATCAATCACACATTACTGAAGTCCAAATTAAACATTCGACAGATCAAGCTTTGATTGCTTCTTTAAAGGCTAAGTGTATCTTTACATCAGCATCTAGTTTATTTCCCTCCTTAAGAACACAAAGACATAGAAAGAGGTTGAAAATATTTACAGACCTCGCAACTATTCTATTCTGCCTAATGTCTTTGAAAATTGCAAAAAAACATCTAAAAGAAAAGAAAAACAATTATTCTAACAACATACATGCAGAGGAAACACAAGAGGTAATGGTATGTTAAAGCAAAGCTGATGGATAGACATCGTAGAAGTTGTGACATAAAGATATATGAGTATTCTACTTTTCCCAGTTACATTAAAATACTTTTAAATAACAGTCCTCAAGTGTCCAAGAATCATTCTTGGTATTTTCAACTATTTGTTTTAATCATAGGACATGCAGGCTGAGATGACTAGATTTAAGTACCTGCTCCATGAGGGGACATGGGGACAATTCCCTTTGCTCTATCCCAGGTAGTATAATTTTCTTTAATTTTTTTGACCTGGTGTTCTCTACTTGCCTTATCTATGGTATAACTACAAAATCATATTAGGTAGCAAATCTGCAAAACATTTTTGTTCTCTGTGTGGCAATGATTATTGCAACACAGGACATGCTAAATCAACATAAATCAAAGCCAACATAACCATTCTAACTCCTGTCAAAATAAGTGGCAAGACCTACTCCAGATTCAGGTGTTAGACACTTATTATACCATTTTGGTATGGTTTTGGACTAGGTGAGCAGTTCTAAGTTAATAACTCCTATCTGCAATGAATTTCACTGCCACAAATTATTCTTAGTGAAAAGGAAGTATTTTATCTGACAGAATTTTACACAATAAGCTTCACTTAACTGCACTTTGAGAAGTTCACTCACCTCTACCTTATCACCTTCTGATGCATTTTGGAGTAATAACCTTTAAACAAAAGAGAGATGGTTCACTCTCTTCTTGTATCTTAGCCTGACAAACAGAATAAATAAAACATTTTGATCTGCTCCCCAATATGTTTTTCATCAGTAAGCCCCAAATCTGGCTACATTTAGTGCTGGGTGGCAATGTAAACCAGAACCCTATTCATCTGTTGACTGACTGATTTGGTAGCCTGTTTTTTAGCAGGTTAAATCCTTTAGGATTTGTATATGAAAGACTGCCTATTTCTTTGTGATGGTGCCTTTCAATTTATCGAATGATCCAGGCAATGCTTTCTATGAAGAAAATGCTTTCTATGGTTCACTTGAATTAGTTTTTAGCTTTGCATTTTTTTTTTTAATAATTTTGTGTTCCAATTGTGGCTTTTCTTTACATATGAAAAATCTGGAAATTATCTGTGTTCTTTGGAAATTAAGATGCTTTGTCTTGTTCATTCACATGTATGTAATAAAGGCTTTCACTGTAGAGTTCCCTATCAGGAATCTATGCTTTGTTTTGTTTTATCATCTACACATACACACTAACTATTAAAATACGTATTTATAGGGTGGGTGGAGGAAGTTCTTTATAATGAATACGGATAATGAAAAATATTTCAATTAAAGATTAGGAGAAAAGAAAAAAAACCTCAAAAGCTACAATGCATTCTGCATTTTCCTTAGGAAGCTTAGTATGAAGTAGTACTGATCAGAGACATTCCAAATTCAGTGGTGGGTAGGTCTGCTGCTAATAATTCAGCACATACTTTAGTTCTTACAGATCCAGCCAGGACACAAAGTGACAAATCAAAGTGTTTTCTGCTGTGCTTGTCCCCAGGCTTATATGATCTGGTACAATTTTAAAAGATTTTTCTTATATGACCTCTCCTTTTACAATAAGACAAATTTGGGCTCAGAAAGCTATAAAGCATTAGACTAAGCTATGAACAATGAGCTATTTTCCATTTAGCTGCAACTTGTTACACTTGTCCATATATACCGTGTTCTTGGACTTTGAAGATACTAAGACACCTGGAGCACACTTCAGAAGTTAAACATTACACATATGAGTATGTCTCTTCTTTATTCTTCCCACTGGCTCTTTAGAAGTTTTGGAAGTGACTGTGGAGAAGTAGCAGAGACATCTGCTGCAACACTTTGCTGAGTCTCTCTCAGTGCCTCGGGAAGAATATTACCTGACACTGAATGAAACATTATGTCAGAGAGAATCATTTAAGTTCTGTGCTTAGGCAGCACATGCAGAATGTAGGGAAGAAATATTTTCAGCTTCCTCAAAACTAAAGAAATCTATTGGAAAAATATGACCTTTCTGAAAATATTGATCATATTTTTAAAAGAATGGAAATAGGTAACACCAGATCTTTCTTTGAGGATATTTAAATCCTTAGCAGCATACTAAACATCAGTGGTTGAAATCTTAAAATTTATAAATCCAATATGATAACCCACATAAGTTTTAAAGCTGTTCTCCATAGTGCTCTGTTCTCCATAGTGCTTTGATGAAGTTTGCCAATTTTGGAATCCTTAATGCATTTTATTTGTAGGTGTTAGTATTTAATTAGGCTGTAATCAGAGTAATGTGCT
The DNA here is from genome assembly GCA_023637945.1 of Phaethornis superciliosus. Lineage (NCBI taxonomy): Eukaryota > Metazoa > Chordata > Aves > Apodiformes > Trochilidae > Phaethornis > Phaethornis superciliosus. Next base: position 76,959,582 of record JAJQWJ010000003.1, on the reverse strand, counting down.
GTTTCATGAGATAATAACTCTTCAGCTGTAGATATTCTGTGGCAAGAGGATGAAGACAGAAAAGAGTAAAAGCTTGTAGTTTTTCACTGTTTTTTTTGCAGGTCTTTTGCTTTTAAAATTGGTTGAAAACAGAAGTAAATAGTTCTTAATAAAGGGACACAGCAGACTGGGGCAGGGAACAGGGGTGAGGTAAGGTTTGGTTGAATCCTTAATGCACTTCAATAGCCCAGCAGGACTGGGGAGGTGATTGTCCCCCTGCACATAGCTCTGGTGAGGCTGCAGCTTCAATATTGTGTTCAGTTTTGGGTCCCTCCCTACAAAAAGGACACTGAGGTGCTGAATCAGGTCCAGGGAAGGGCAATGAAGCTGGTGAATGGTCTAGAGCACAAATCATATGAGGTGTTGATGAGGGAAATGGACTGTTTAGTCTGAACGAAAGGAGGCTGAGAGGAGACTTTAAACCTCCCTGCAACCTGAAAGGAGGTTGTAATGAGGTGGGTGTACATCTCTTCTCCCAGATAATCAAGATACAACAAGAGGATATGGCCATAAGTTGTGCCATGGCAGGTTTAGATATTAGAAAAAATTTCTTTACTGAAAGAGTGGTCAGGTGTTGGAAAAGGCTGCTCATGGAGGTAGTAGAGTCATCATCCCTCAAGGTTTTTTTTTTCAAAAAACCTGCAGATGTGGCACTTCAGGATGTGGCATGGTGGTGTTGGGTTGATAGTTGAACTTGATAATCTTTAGAGGTCTTGTCCAGCTTTAATTATTCTATGATTCTAAAAAACAGAAACAAAAGCAATAGTGTAAAAGGGTATTAATAATTCACTCTGAAAAATAAAAAGAGAGCCCTTCATTTCTAGAATGTCCTTTCAAATTTTAGCTAGATCAGTGTCCACCAGACATATCACCAGATGGATTTTGTACTACCTGTTGCTAAGAACTACTGATATGTCACTGCTCTGTGCAGACTGAATTAAACATTTATAAAACCTGAAGCGTATGTTTATACCCACAGAATAAAGCTGTCGCTTACACTAAATGCCCCCCTTGTGAGAAGACAACCAGTAACAGAATATTTGTTATTGTTATCAATAATACTAATTGTTTCAAGTAGACTTTGTGGTCTGTGGTTCCTACTAATAAATACTAATACTAATACTAACACTAATACTGATGCTGCTTATTTTCTCACACTTTTCTACAATTCAGTCTGCATCCTAAATTTGCCTCTGTCATTCATTGAAAGGCTGTTCATGCTTCAAATGTCTCCCCTACACCCCTCTCTCCTCCACTGACCCCAACCTCCTTCTACCTGCTCTTTCTTCTTTTCTTTACCATCCTTCCCATTCACCTCTTATTTTCTTTTGATGTTTTCTTCTTCAAGCTACAGTTGTGCTTTGAGCCTCTACCTTCACAAAGCCAAAACAAAACCACAGACAGAGCTGTCCCTCAGTTTTATTCTGTTTTTTCACTGTTACCCTCTAGAAAACTCTGCAGTTCTTTTTCTTACCACTACAGCTGGTTCAAAGAGTATGGTAGATATTTATTTATTTATTTATTTTAAACTTGAAAACTATGAAAAATTCCTTAACTATTTTAATGCTGCATAATTCACAGTTTTACCAGGAAAAGAAAATAAAAATGAAAAGTCTTTAAAAATACTCTAATATTTAGATAAAACTGTTTTAAAAGATACTGAGCTGAAATTACTAATTTTATTTACCTGAAATATCTTATATTGAGGGCAAAAGGATAACCTAGAGGTTATTTATATCATATAATGACACTAATGGTCATTATAAAAGCTTCATAATTCTGGTTTAGAATCGTGCTAAGTGACCCTGAGCTGCCAACTGACTTAAGTGAGCAAAGAAGAATCTACATTAGGCACTTGGTACATAAGAAAAACAAAACTAAACCCCAAACCCACTTCAGCAGAAACTTCTAGATAGCATAAGGATATCCTGTACTTTCCTTTTAATTTAATTAACTTCAGCAACAATTTTGCTTTGAATGGTAAATGTTCTTCTCTTTGCTTGCTTCAGTCTTCTGTCAACTACTCATTTGATTGTAACTACCAGCAGAAAGTGTACTTGGGAGAGGCAGTGGCCTCATTTTCGAGAAATAGGAAACAGGTTGGAAAAACATTAATTAAACTTGGGAGGAAAATAGTCTGTGATGTCAACACAGTGTTCAAGTCCACGGACTATATTTATTAAAAAAATAAATATACACTTATGTCACGTTCTTGTCATTAACATTTAATGTGCAAAGAGTGGGTATACATTCTACATTTAATTAAAACACAAAATTATGACTTCCATCTGCACATGCAGACCTGAGAAGGGGCTTAAGGTGCACAAAAAATTTACATCTGGTATTCAAATATTGGTGTGGAGGGGAAATTTTGACCATATCAAGCATCACATCAGTCCTCTAGTGTAGAATAAATATGATACTTTATTTATTAATGGTTGAAGACTTTTTCAATATTTGAAGGTTCTCAGGCACTTGTACAGAGTTTAAATCACTCTGGGAGCACTGTTTCCCAGGGTTAGAATTTTTTTTTAATTTTTTTTTTTTTTTTTTTTTTAATGGGGATTTTTGGTTCCTTTGGAAACACATGGAATATTCTTTTTTTCAGCACTGGTTTTGCATTTAATTCTTTTGGTCTACATTTGATGCCAAGGAGCATAGACCATGTTAAATCCATAGAGCAGTCTGCAAGCTCCTTAACCATGTGCTATTTTTACAACAAGTCACCTGTGGAAATGCTTTTTGTCAACCAAATCCTCCTCCTCTTGGCTTGTCACTCTGCTTGTTCACACTGGGGCTAATCCTGGTGCTGTCATTCTGCAGCCACTGAACCCACCATCTGCTCTTTGCCCTGCTCTGGCCTTTGATCACACAGTAAGCAAATCCTTCAGGATAGGAAAGGATTTCCTGGGAACTGGCCATACGGTGAAGTATTTGGTTATTGTGTGGAGCCCTGTGTAGCACTGTGATTGCTGAGAAGAACTGTGCCTTTCCAGAATCTTCTCTTGGCTTCAGATGATTACTCAATGCACAAATCAGTCATTCTCACCCACCTCAAAAGTTGCATAGACACTTGCACAGGGTTTTGACATAAACATATAAAGTGGACAACATCTGCCTAAGGGTGGTAAAGGCTTACTCCTTGAAAGAAGATGAAAAGGACAGTTTTATATCATTCTGACTTTTCTGCAGTCTCACCTGAGATATGTTTGCTGTCAAGGAGTTCGGGAAGCCCAGAAAGGTGCTAGTTTGGAATTGTTTTCTTGGCTATACGTGAACAGAATTGAAACTCAAACTATCAGGATGAGTAGGTGCAAGAGGAAAGCAAAAATGCCAAACGGGGTTCTGATTTTGTGACAAGAAGAAAGGAACTGGAGCCACTACAATGACACAAGCCAGTAGACCCTATCACAGATTGCTTTTACTGGGGAGGAAATTGCTGAGCAGAGATGGGACCCAATATATTGCTTAGGTCTTTAATGGGCATGGGTGATGGCATTTAATGTTACAGTTCTTGTTTAACCCTGAAGAACTGCATCAAAACTTGCTTCGGGTAAGAGAGAGGCTAACACAGTTGCTGAGTCAGCATCACTGTTGGGCCTTAAAATATCTGTAGACTATAACAGAATTGCTGAACTAAGAAGCTGCTGAGACAGCATAATGAGTAGAACATATCAAAAATAATGCAATAACATCACAGCTAAGACAGCTGTAAATGAAAGAAAAAGGAAGGGCCGTTTCAAAGAACTGGCTCCTCAGTCCCTTTATTTCGACTGAAATGGATTCTGCAAAACAGCAGAAATATAGTCCAGAAAACTAAAAACTTAAATGGCCATTGGGTCACAGCTTTATGAGGAGATAAATGACAAATCATAAATTCATCAGGGTCGGGCCAGCAGAAAAGCATTAGCTCTGCAGGTGGAGAGCACTGTCTCTTGCAAAGGTGAGAATTTTCTCCAAATTGCCTTGATATGCTGAGTAGGATGTTCTTACATCCCCCATGCTATGACTGTGTCCTCTAACTGGCAGTTGGGGGGGGGATCTTGCAGACCTTTGTGTGTAGGAAGAACTGATGAATTTGGGCAGAAGAGTATCTCAAAACCAGGACACTATGTTGCTGACTGTGTTTATGTAGTGTATTATAAATATCTACTGCTGTTCATATAATCCCATTTGTTATCTTACAGGATTGCTACAAAGATATGTTAGATAGACAGACAGACTGACATACAAATAGAAATACCTACATGCATAAATAGATTTGCTGCCATGTTTATGCAATTTCTATAAACTACCAGTCAACATCAGGTAGTAAAGTCATCATATATACCTTCTGTATAGTTCTATACCTCACTGGAAAGCAGCATGGCTCATCCTTGTCATTGTGCTCCTACCAACTAACCACAGCTCATTTGTATTAGCTACATAATTTTTACATTTCTGTCTTCAGCAAATTAAAGGAAAGCAGGGTATTGATGTGCAATCACTCATATTGCTGAACTGTTATCCTGGTTTCTGATATGTCTTGTCTAGGAGAACCAGCAAAATTACCAAACTGCCAGAAGTGCCTAGGTGGGTCTGGAAGAATTTCATGTAATGGCAACCATTCCCAATAGACAGTTTGGATATCATCACCATGTTTTGACAGGAAGAGAGATTAGTTTTATGGACAAAAACTGCACTATGTCTGTTGGACATAGTCTCTCAGGAACAGAGCACAAAACCTATCTTAAGTATTACTTACACACAACCTTACGTGTCTTTCCTACTCGTGTCCCTGACACTTCTGAGTAGAGTTCTACAGGTTTTATATTACTTTTTCCTTTTTTATTAGAACAGCTGCTGTTTTGCAAAATAGAACTTTTGAAAAATTTCCATTGAACAAAGCAAGGCCAATATAAATTGAATTTTGTATAAATATACCCCAGGATCCTATAGAACTTAGTGGATAATGATCAAAAGGGTATGGATCATATTGTAGAATGAATTAATTCTGTGTCACGTTCAGAGTGTCCCAAGAGGTATAAACAGAATATTTTGTCTTTTTTTGCTTTATTATTAAATTATGTTGCATTTTAATTTATGAGATTTATTAGTGTCCCTTAGAGCAAATATATGCTCAATTATTCAAATTCTTTAGGAGAGTTTCCATTTTTAATAAAAAGCAGAAAAAATATGCAAAAAAATAACATATTGAGCTCTTCATTCAAGTACAAGAAGAATGCTTACCCTTGAATTAAAGAAACAAACCTTGTGTGTCAGCCTATTTAATTTTGAGGTTATATGAATCTGAGTCATTAAGTCTAGACTTAAAATTACTTCACCCCCCCATCATCTGGTTTTAATTGGATTATCATTTTCTGTCTTCACACAATGACTCTCACCTGTTATTAGGTTTTTAACAAATATATATATATATACGATTATATATATTATATATGTATTTTTATATGATTTTCTCATATCACTTCCTACTTCTTTTTCTCAATGAAATAATTATTTAGCACTTTGAGGACTATTCCTCTTCTCTCGTTTCTCAGGTGAATTTCCAAAAAGAGGGAAGGACGTGCCTCCTATCTTTTTTACAAAGTTAATTGTTCTCTTGTGGGATAAGAGGCTGAAATGGGAAACATGAAAAGAAAGTCTGCAAAGCTCCTAGGGCTCTCAAGGATGCTCATTTCAATCAGCAAAGTCTTAGAAATCCATTATGGATCAGAAATATTAATCATGGACAAACTGCATCCGAATCCAAATATACTGAAGTGAAAATAAAGGAAGCTTCTGCATTTGCCCCTTTTCAAGCAATAATGTTTCATTTAGCAGTCACATTTTGACAGCAGCTGCTCCTGCTGGGTCTGAGTCCTTTTAGCTCCTCTTAAGCAGTATTAATGTCTGCACTTACTTTCTGCTCAGGTATCTGTAGTCACATAAGCAGCTATTCTTTGTTTCTTCATTTCCATCACAATACCACCCAACTCAGAATCAAGGCACTCTGATTTTACAGTGCTTTTTGTGATAGAAGATGCTAAACAGGGAAAAGTGCAGTACTGCCACTGAATTAATTAGTAAATCCTAGAAGATAAGGAAATATATACCATGATATATCTAAATAATGGTAAAAATGTTATAAATTAATTATATAACTACTTAGGATGTGATTAATTTTTTATTTTTCTTTGTCTTTTTTTGGCTTAAAATCAGGCCAAAGTTTCAACATGAAATCTACAAGCATAAGTGCTTTGTTTCAACTTAATGGAAAATAAGATGTAATGAAAAGATAAAATAAAATAAAAACAACTGCTAGAGCTGAAGATTAAGGAAAAAAATTATACCGTGTGATTCATGAAAAAATCATAAAAATGAATATCAGGGAAAGTCTACAGTCAAGATGTTGCTCCTTGTTTAGTCAGAACTAAGATGGACATTTCACTGTATTCTCACACAAATAAAAACCAGCCTATACTGTAAGAGAGTAAACTTTATCATTGTTTTTCTTCAAAACTGTGTTGCCTAGATAAATAGGAAAATAAATGCTATTAAAATGTGATTGTGGAATTTACACTTATTCTCTTCTTTCATTCCCTTTGATTTATTTAACAATTTATTCTGAAACCACCTCTGCTTTTCTTAGTCTTTCTAAAGGCTCAGTGAAAATCTGTGTCACTGCCAACTGCTGCTGCACCTGATGTTTTATTTGTGCAGCTCTCTCCAAACTTTTGCATGAACCTTAAGACCTAATCTCATTCCTGAGGTGACACTTTGCTTCCAACTTTGTGCAAAACAGCCAGTGGTGTCATTTAATTGACATAAGATTTATTCTTAGCCTACAGCACACGGTAAAATTTACAAAGATGTTAACTAGGGTTCGATGTGTGAAGTAACAGGAGGCTGGAGGTCTAACTCAATTCCTTTCTGGTATATTCAAAGTCACCATAGGTGTTATTTATGCCACTTCTGTTCTTAGTGTCTTTGCCAAAAAATAAAAGTCAGTCCAACACAGTTGTCATCTAAAAATAAACACCAATGAGATCTTCTTCCTGTGGGCTGTAAGGTCATTCTGTAACTCAGCATGGTTCATTGATCTCTTCAACCCCCTGTGCCTTTCCAGATTTATTGGAAATCTGTTCAAAGGAGAATATATCTTACTGCATGCTACTCTAGGAACTGCTGCTAAATGCTGAGTAAAAGATTTTCTTCTTCTGTCTTTACTCCTTGTCCTTAGAGACAGAATTAAGGAAAATCTTCCCAAGATTCAGTCATCAGGCAAAAACAGATGAGCTGGGAATGCATGTTGAAAACCTGCTGCTGCTCTTCCTTTGGACAAGTTCACTAGTTCAGGAAACACCTTGGGACCAATTCATGTCACTGTGTGTCTGTATTGCTTCTTTCATTAGTGTGAAGAGCCTCAAAGTAATTTAAGTCAATGATCTGATTATTAATAAAGAGCAGTATTGTACACAGGTCAGACATGCTTGCTTTGTATTTATCCCCCTTTTAATATATCACAGGACTAAACAGTACTGTGAAGAGAGAAATGACATTGCAACTAGCAAGAGAGATATCTATCTACCTATTTTCTTCCTGTTGCACTAATGTTATAGCATAAGCCAGTTCAAGCACTCATGTAAACATATGTAACCTATTAGAAAAAATGGAGTTTCATCTACATTCACTCGGGTTATGTCCCCTCTTCACAGTAAATTCTGAAATAAATGGAAGAACACAAACATATGTTCTGTGAGCTTTACTAGAAGATCAGCAGCTGGGATTTAATCACTGAGATTTCATTCATTTTTTTTTCTTTTCCTTTTTTTATTTTCTTTAAAACAAGGGTTTCGAAGAAAACTCATGGATGTGCAATCAAACCAACAGTATGTGTTGGATTAATACAGCAGATCACAAGCAGTAGGAGCAGTAGGATCCTGGGTTCGACAGAGCTCCATCAAAAAAAAGGGCAGGGCTCACCTTCAGGCTGGCCCTGGAAAGCATTGTACAAAAATTGAGAGAGGCTTTTACTTTGAGGAAAAGTAAGACAAAGCACTCAAATTGCTTTGATTCCTACCACAGAGGCACATCTGACAAAACAAATTTGAGTCAGGCTTTTTGTGAAGTGTTACATTCTGCTTCCTCCTAATGCTGTGCCAAGCAGCTATGTGCCCCTTGCCCATTTGGACCAAATTCCTCTCTTCCCTGTCTTCTATACTACTCTTAAATGTGAACATTCACCTGCTTTTTTTTTTTTTTTTTTTTTTTTTTAATAGGGTGTAATTTAGCAGCAATTAGTGAATTAGTTGGATGGGTGGTGAGTTGCTAACCACCTAAAGATAGTAAGAAAGTGCTAACTTTCTTCCACCTCTTGGAAAATGAATGCAGGGGCATTTTAAATGAGGCATGATCTAAACTTCAATGAATACATACAGCCTGTTGTCCTATTTCATCTACAAGAAGTGGGGAAGACTGGCTTGCCTGGTCCATTACACCTGCATGAGAATCATGAAAGAAAAAATGTTTTGTATAACTTATTTTCCTTTTTAAACTAGGCAAGCATCATTAAAAACCCAGCCCAAAATATTCTCAATTCCAGCATACAGACAGATTTCCTTCTGAGGATACAATATTTCCAGATAAAATTCAGATAAATTCAGAAAAAATTTGTAACCCAGTCCATCAAATAAACAAGTCTATGCTCTTGAAATTCAATTTGACTAACTAGCCCAATTTCATAAGGTTTACAGAAACTCTATGAGCATTGCTTTGCAGTACTGATGAAAAGGTGTCCATTTGTTTCGCTAAACAGGTGTTCTTTTTTTGGTTTAGTTGTTTTCTTAGGAATCAATGATATTTCCACATATTTTACAGATAAAAGTTTGACATTACTTGGAAGGGTATAAATTCTGTACATTTACTGACACTGTTCCTAGAGAAACATATTTAGACTGATTCCTCATGTTTACAGGCAGTAAAGCTAGACTGGAAAAACAAACATGCAGACAGACAAAAACATTAGGAAGCTTCAGGGCCCACAGCACTGAATATGGTAACATGTAACTGCACTTTTGCAGCCAGCAGTTGGAGATAGGTAAAAACTTCACAAGGTATTTGTAAAAACCAGCATGTTGTGCTGACAGTTAAAAAGTTAAGATACTGAAGAAGCAGCTAGTCTAAATGACTAGAGCAAAGAGCTTGAAGCTGTGTTTAAATCTCAGAGATAAGTTAAGCTATACTTCATGTATTTTTTCAAGTTCTGCCAAGAGTTAGGGCCTTAGAACAAGAGCTGGAACCCAGAACTTACCACTATCACCTCCAAAATGAACCCTTTCACTGTGGATCTAGTGAGCCCTCTCTGTCTCTCTCAATCTATTCACCTCTTCTTTCCTCTTAGTATATTAAAATATCTATTTCATTTTTTTCCAAAGTGAAATTGCTTTAAAATGTGTCCAAATAGTTGTTCCAATAGGATTTAAAATGGGATTTACTGTAGACTTTGGCTGTTCCAGGCATACATAGAATCATAGAATCATAGAATCAAAGAATCAAAGAATCATAGAATGGGCTGGGTAGAAGGGACCTCAGAGATCATCAGGTCCAACCCTTGATCCACTACCACTGTGGTTACCAGACCATGGTACTGAGTGCCACATCCAGTTTCTTTTTAAATATCTCCAGGGACAGGACGGAGAATCCACTACTTCCCTGGGCAGCCCGTTCCAATGACTGATCACCCTCTCCATGAAGAAATTCTTTCTAATATGCAACTTAAACCTCCCCCGGCACAACTTGAGTCCATGCCCTCTTGTCTTACTGGTGGCTACCTGGGAAAAGAGCCCAACCCCCCCCGGCTCCAGCCTCCTTTCAGGGAGTTGTAGAGAGCGATGAGGTCTCCCCTGAGCCTCCTCTTCTCCAGGCTGAACACCCCCAGCTCCCTCAGCCTCTCCTCACAGGACTTGTGCTGGAGTCCCTTCACCAGCCTGGTTGCCCTCCTTTGGACCTGCTCCAGGACCTCAATCTCCTTCCTGAACTGAGGGGCCCAGAACTGGACACAGGACTCGAGCTGTGGCCTCACCAGGGCTGAGTACAGGGGCAGAATCACTTCCCTGGACCTGCTGGCCACGCTGTTCCTGATCCAGGCCAGGATGCCATTGGCCTTCTTGGCCACCTGGGCACACTGCTGGCTCCTGTTCAGCTTCCTGTCAATCCAGACTCCCAGGTCCCTCTCTGCCTGGCTGCTCTCAGCCACTCTGTGCCCAGCCTGGAGCTCCCCATGGGGTTGTTGTGGCCAAAGTGCAGGACCCGGCACTTGGCCGTGTTGAACCTCATCCCGTTGGAATCAGCCCAACTCTCCAGTCTGTCCAGGTCCCTCTGCAGAGCCCTCCTGCCTTCCAGCTGATCCACACTCCCCCCCAGCTTAGTGTCATCTGCAAATTTGCTGATGATGGACTCGATCCCCTCATCTAAATCATCAATGAAGATATTAAACAGAACTGGGCCCAACACTGATCCCTGGGGGACACCACTGGTGAGTGGCCACCAACTGGATCAGCACCATTCAGCACCGCTCTCTGTGGTTCCTAACCCAGCACAGAGTGCTCCTGTCCAAGCTGTGGGCTGACAGCTTTTTCAGGAGAATGCTGTGGGAGACGGTGTCAAAGGCTTTGCTGAAGTCCAGGTAGACCACATCCACAGCCTTCCCCTCATCCACCAGGTGGGTCACCCGATCATAAAGGGAGATCAGGTTGGTCAGACAGGACCTGCACATATACTCAACTGCTTCCTAGTTAGGGCAAGTGGCTTTGTGTTATTTCAGAGAGAGAGGGTGAATGAAGCCCAGGTCCTCTGGATCTGAAATCAATTCTCTAACCACTGACCCTATGAATAAAAGGAGAGAATTTAAACACACCATAACTTGCAAAAAATGGCAAGTGTGACTGGATTTTGTGCAAGTGTGCTCACAGCAGTCTTGCTGGGTTGAGTTCTTTCAGGGTTCCTAGTAACGTGGCATCTAATTCATAAATCCAAGGCAATCCAAAGCAGTCCAGAGTTGTCCAGCCTTGTTAAAGCTGGGACACAGGGCAAGACTTAAGGCATTTGGGGAACTGTTCTGCCGAAACCCAAGCAATTTTCAAAGTTAAAGTGCTTCCAGACTAAGAAGTCATCTCTGGGTTTTTAGGGTGGCAAAACTGACTTCCACTTGAGGGAGTACAGGCATCAACTACACATCGATTCATAACTATATAAAAAAAGTAACCACAAAGTATTGTTTGGGGTTTTTTTAGGTGCATTACTTTACCCTTACACATGTAAATAAAATCTAAACCCATATTTTTTGAGGTTGTATCCTGAAATACCCTTCCATTTCAAAATTAAATGTGAAAGAAAAAGGCCACCTACAAAACTTGCTGAGGATTTGTAACAATTTTGCAGTTAATGCTTTTATCCAGACATGACTGAACTTAATGACCTCCTCAAGCTCTTCCCATCTGCTCCTTGAAACACAGGGCAAGAAAACATGTCACTGTTGTAAATTGATCCTGAACTTTCCTGTGTCACATCCAAGCCTTCCAAAAATACTGAACACTGTAACTAGAGCTTCAATATACTCAGGTAGGAACAAACATCAAATTAGGCAGTCAAAATCTGATCATCTTTCTAGGTGAAGCTGGAATAATTTCACTGAAGTTAAAGGTGCAAGTCCTGATTTACATTAGTGGAGATGAAAGCACAACTGGGCCTTAGTAGATTGACTCAAGATTCCTTTGAGGTTAAGTAAGAAAATAACATACAGTATCCTTCAAACCAATGAAACTGGGGCAGCTTTAAGCACTACAGTTCACTTGAGTACAGAGAATACAAGTTTATTGTGCATGGGGGAACTTGTATTTTATCAAGATTGCTGAAAATATAAAGGGAGAGAGGTATACCCACACTAAAATTACCTCTGGAAGCACATTTAAACAAGACTTACACAGCATAGTTAGAGGGGAAGAGCAAGCACAGAAAGTGTCTGCTCTGATTTACTGTAAATCTCTCCCTGGGTGATTTTGATGATTCAAAACCTAAGAAGCTTAGAAAAATATAACTGACGGAGTAAGCTGCTGTTAACTCTATAAATACTGACAACAAATATTTTATCCCCTACTATGAAAGGAAATTATAGTGCCTTGAGCACCGTCACAGTAACATCACTACCAGAATATTTTATGTCATAAACACTTTCAATTAATGATAAAAAGGAGGAAAAAAATGCCATAAGTCCATTCTTTATTAAAATTTTTATACATGAACAGCAAAATCAGCAGGCATATCTAAGATCAAATACTACCGTAAACATATTTGTTTATCTGTAAAATCACTGAAACATTTTACCATAGCAAAAATGTCAATAGTACAGTTTGTTACTCTAAAACAGCAGTAAGTCTTCAGATCCTGTATTCAGCTCAGCGTAATTGCATAGCTCTATACATACTTGGAAAAATCAAGGAAACAATTGTACTTCTGTATTATGTCCACACTCCATATTTAAGCCAGTCCAGCTTCAGACTCAGATCTAGACTGTAGAGCCCATTTATGAAATAAACATAATTATTGTATCTCTGATAAAAATGTTCAGTATTATTCTAAAAAAATATTTATTCAATTTTTAAGTTGCTTACACTCTGTTCATCTTCTTTTGGGCATCTTTTACATATTTTGAGTAAGCTGAAGCTTTCAATACTATCAAACTATGGACAAATACCACCAACATACTATTTATTTAGATGAAAATTAGTTTAAAATATGTTGCAGTGTTCACCTAATTGAAAGAGTGAATACTTCCACCATTTAAGAAAAAAATATTCATGTTCACATAAACAGTGCATTAGGCTGAGGTTCCAAAGACCTCTGCTTTGCTCTTTCCTTGTTTTGGTACTGGTTGTCTGGTAATGATGGTAGAAACAGTACATGGCCTAAATACTCAGTAGTAAATTATATCTCCCCAGAATCATTTTCTGCCAAGAAAGACAAGTAGAATAGCCCATCTTTACTATTTTACTCTTTTAGCTGTCAAAACATTCAACCTCTCCAGAGTAATGGTCCAAAGCCTGTGTTGATTCCTAAACTGTGACTCTGATAGGTTTGGAACCTGCCAGTCTTTCTCTGTAGATGATTAAGTTTTAGTATCTAGTTGAGGCCCTATTTAGTTTACCTGTATAGATGTAGCTTTTACTTTTCTCTTCAACAGCTTCACCACCTGGAAGCAGGGGAACATGATACTTGTTTCCCCTACACTATGTTTTGAAAACTGTAAAGGAAATTTTCCTTAACAAAGAAAATAAAAATGAACTGTTAAATGATACAGTGCATTATTCCTCCCTTATAACCACTCTAACTCTTCCACCCTGACATCCACAGCAACTCCTTTATGACATTACTTACTCTATAATGAAAATATGCTGTTGGAAAAGTAGCATCGACTTCCTATAATGTCTGCTAAATGTGTAGTGAATATTTTGTTAGGGATGTAATCCTGAGAAATACGAAGTCAGAGTATGATAAGTTTTCTCATGGTTTTAATTATAATTTTTATTATCAAAATTATAATTACTAAATATTTAATGTTGTCTAATATACTGATTATAGAAGATGAAATGCAGCAATGTGTTTTGCCACTTGCCTGTATGCTGCCTTTTTTGAATTAACGAAGCTTCACTGCAGTTGTAGAAGGCAAATATATCATAATGACCATTATGTTGATGCAGAACTATGTGCTAGTTTTAAAGCTTCAGTATGAAACGTCTATTAACTATAAAAGACACCTACCAGCCTTGTTTCTTGTTATTCTTGTTTAGCTTGTTTTCTAAGGAGTGGTATTCAGTACATGTTTGTGTTCTAGTGAATTGGAAAACAGATTTTTCACAGGAAATGGAAAAAAATTGCTGTGCAAAATGTCTAATGAGGAATTTTTTGCAAGTTTTAAGACTCAAAGTTGAGAACTAATGAGTGCCTTGAGTCAAGAGAATAATAAAAGATTACATGGCAGCTGAGAACTGCCTTGGTTCTCTGTTAATTTCCTGATGTTCAATTAATTTGATAAAGAAAGTATAAATTTCTAATTGTATATCTAGTGTGCTTTTCCATCCAGAACATTTTATTTGTAATTCAAAATTAATAAAATAAATAGCATCTGTTTATTTTTTGTTAGTGTTTGTAGTGTAAGGTCCTGATCCTACATGTGTGAATAATTTTAAGTGGATGAGCAGAATTAAAATGTTTGCAGAAGTATTTATAGGAATAAAGCCTTAATCCAGTTGGTAGTCCCCGATTGTGGAAAAAGAGCTTTTTTTCTGAATTGTTTTGTTGCTTCAGGTTTGTTAGCTTACTCTTGAGAATCCCTTCTCAAGTCTGTGCCTGTCTGTAGTGTTGGTAGGTAGGAAGTGAAAGTTTAGACCATTAGAAAAGATGAGACATGTGGTATGTACCATCAAGGGCATTAGCTTCCTTTATTACTAGAAAAGGCTGGTAACAGTGTTGGCTGAAACAGCTTTCCTTTTCACACAGACTCAGACAAGGTGAAGAACAGGAGCTAATGGTGAGATGCCAATGAAAAAAACACTGTGGCCCTGATGGGAAGAAATCTCTTATGTAATTAAGGTAAAGATTTCTTACCTAGCCTCCTAGAAATATTTTGAAAATAGACATCTTCCATGGAGACTTGACCCTGAGATGTTCATGGTGCAAGAAGACAGGCACCATCACCCACAGTGGACTTTCATTTACATCAACTGCTTCCTGCTTGTTCCCTTTCCAGGCAGCCCAGTCTGCAGGAGGCAGGGAAGAGTTATAGCCCTGAGACAGGGCAGACTGGAGGTGAAGTCCCCAAGAGTGTCTCTGTGAGAAGCCTTGTCTACATCTTTATGAGGGGCAGGAGAGCAGAGGAAAGAAGTTGGAGAGTAGTGTGGGAATAGGGAGAGGGTGATAACAAATAGGCTGCTTGAAAAGCTGATAGATGCCTACAGGGCTTTTTGTTTGTCTTTTAATTCCTTAGGTACCGGATGCATGTGTCGATCTGCTAATCTGGAGCATCTCTGGGCCCTTCTTACCACAAAAGCAGCTGGAAGGGCAGACATCTGCACTGTGAACTTTCTGTGTGAGATGATTCTCTCACCTCCCTTCCCCCCCTTCCTGATCAGCGCTTTCTCTGATGAAGCCATGTGTGTGCATATTCAGAGATGCCTGCAGAGTTTCCCCCTCCCTAGGAAGGCCAGGGCTAATCTGAGGAGTCTGCTTCATAGGCAGTTTTGCAGATATTCCCACAGAAGGAAGTGAGCATATGACTGACGAAGAATGGCTTGGTCGATAACATGCTTTTGGCAAGGTTGTCGATGAAGAAATTGGTACCAAGAGTGAAGTTACCCTGACCTTTACCAGGAAGCAACAGTTCAGGGTGAAATGGAACACACTTTCAGTTTAAGGAACTGCCAGGTTCTTTCTCACACCACCATCTTCAGTCAGCTGCTTCAAATACATACAGAGGCCACATGCAGCTCCCAAAGAGTCAGCTCAAAATGAAGAGACTGACTAGCTCACTTGTCCTTCCTGGAACTTGAATTTCCATCTTGCATCTTGCTTCCTTATACTCACTTGGGCATTCTGGGACAAGGTGGACCACTTTGCACTGGATCTGGCTGGGTTGGAGTTAACTTCCTTCACAGCAGCTTGCATGGTGCTGTGTTTTGGATTTGTGACTAAACCAGAACTGATAAGAAAACCATGTTTCAGCTGCTGCTGAACAGTATTTGCAGAGTGTCAAAGCTTTCTCTTTCATTCAACCTGTCTCCCAGTGTGTAGTCTGGGGCTGGGAAAAAGTTGAGAGGAAACACAGCTGGAGCAGCTGACCTGAATTGGCCAAAGTGATATTTTGTAGCACACAGCGCCATGCCCAGCAATAAAAGATTTTCTCTTCCCAGGTGGTTGTTGCTCATAGTCTGGCTGGACATTGGTCTGCTTGTGGGGGGTGGTGAGTGACTGTTTCTTGTGATGTTTGTCTTCCCCTCCTCCAGACCCCCCTGCCTTTTCTTTCATTTATTAAACTGCCTTCTTGCAATCCACAACTTTTCTCTCTTTTGCTCTTTTTATTCTCTCCCAGCTTTCTGGGGGAGGGAAGGAGGATTAAGCAAGGAGCTGTGTGACTGCTTAGCTACTGGCCAGGATCAGCTGTCCACAGGTCATTTCACAGTCTCAGTGTTTCTGGCCTGGAGTGACATATTTGGGTTGCTTTCATCATGACATACCTCCAACCTTGTATGACATGCCAAAACTCCAACCTGGAGATGAGAAAAGAGAAAGAAAATAATTCCTCCAGGATCAGTGGGAGAATTTGGCTAGGCACAGTTCATTTGGGCCCTTATATACCTTAACACACTGACTTTGAGTACCATTTATGGCCTCCGCAGGTCAGTGAGGGGTTTTTAGTCTTTATATGCTCATAAGGACCACTTTATACTCCTGCTGCATTTAACTCTCATTTTACTGGAATAATTTGGCTCAGTGGCCTTTCTCAGACCCCAGTATACATGCAATTTTCATTCTTTGGTTCATTCCACTTGTCTGTACTCTTCTACCATCACTGCGTGCTGCTCAGCATAGCACCTGCTAGGCTACTAAAAGCCTGGAGTCAGCAGCTGTCAGTTTACACTGCTAAATTTTCCTTTTACTCCTTCTGACTGGTGCTGTGGAAGCAAATACTGTAGCTGCCTTCCCTGCACTTGCCAAGCAGCTGGCAAGCTTTTCTTCTCATATTTCAGAAGATTGTTTCCTTAGTATTTTTTATCACTTCTCAGCTATCCATTCTTTCTATGACACAGAGTAGAACATGGCTCAGGGGTGGTAGACCAACCATGCTGTTGGACCAGCATTAAGGGAACATAATTGAGCATCACTTTAATACAGATGAGCACTGCTTAAGCCCTGCAACAGTCACCTGAAAAAGTAGGATTGAGCTTTTCTTTTATTTTGTTACTTGTTGTTGGTTTGTTCTGGGTTTGAGGTTTGGGGTTTTTTTCATTTTTTTTTTTTTTAAATTTTTTTTTTTTATTATTTTAAATGTGCCAATCTCCAATAAAGATTTTCCACAGAAATTTCTTTCCACTGTCTCAGAAAGAATATGATCTCATTAAAAACAAAACAAAACAAACAAACAAAAAAACCCCACCGAAACACAAGAACAACAAAAAGTCTATTTCACATAACTATCATGGAATTTTATAACTTACATTTTACTGTACATCACTGGAGCAGCTGATTTTCAGGAGTCTAATGGAACAGAATTCAAAAGCAAACAGCTTACAGCTTGGCTTTGCAACCTGCTATGAAGTATAGCACTGCCAATGAGGGCAAGGCTGCATCCAAAGAAGTGGAGGTAAGACAGATACTATCAACTTACTTCCACTCCAAATAAGCAGATTTCTATGGCATATGAAGCTATGCTTCTGAGCTGAAGTCAGAAACACTTTTGATTTAGAGGGTAAGGACATGATTAAATGTACATTGAAATGCAGTGAAGAATCATTATTTAAAAGATACTAATTATTGCTGTTAATGGGGAGATTGATTTTATTGTTGAAATAGGAAGATTGACTTTTTTCTTATGTATTTTTTAACACTTACCTTTTTATTCTTTCTTTTTCTTAAAATTCTTTGTCACTCCAAATGTTAAATCAATGTCATAGGTGCATGGTTCTTTGTTTTCCTTGTAACAGCACATATTGCTTTACAAGCAGATGCTATATTTTAATAAAAGGTTTTTTGCACTGAATTTCAATATAACAGAAAGGGATGTTGTGTGGCATGTATTCAGCTGTAATAAAATAGATTCATTATACTACAAGAAGAATTGTGAGTTTGAAAATATGTTTTCTTCACAATATTTAATAGAAAAAAAATGTATCACTCCTGTATATAAATTGATAGAAACAGGATTCAATCACAGGGAGAATGGGCACCCATTAATAGGTCCAGAAAAGAAAAGATTGTGATGAATATGTTTGTGATTTTCCCATCTTATAGATAAATTTTATCAACTAAAAATGAAAACTATTTTTCCCCTAAAAAAAAAAATAATACAGGTTTATGTGAACTGTACATTATGTCCTTGTATTCAAGGACTTCTCTGCCTAGCATTATCTAATAAAATAATTGGAGCAATAAATACTCTGTTTGCTTATAATTAATTTGATAGAAACAAACACTTGAAAGTAAGATGTGATACTTTGAGACAGACACTGAACAAAGGGACCTTTTTTTAAAAATTCTACTGCAAAAACATAGAGCTTTACGAAGGCTGAGTTCTATTCCTGATTTGTCTGCAAAGAGCTGTGCATTCATAGTCAAATCACACAGCAGCATTTCTGACTGAAAGACATGTACCTTTTAGCTGACTGTGTTTCTTACGTAAAAGGTGATGTGGGATCATATAACTTAAGGCAGTCAAACTTAGATAACCAAAAAAAAAACCTTCAGTGTGGTTATAGAGTGAAGGTGCAAAGCCCATGCTTACTAGATAATTTGTAAATCACTTCATTGATGGCTACCAATTAGATCTTGAGTAGGCACAATCTTCTGTTCTCCAAAGTAAAGTTTAGAAGAGATCCCTTGTCTTGTTCAATTACGATATAAAACTGAAAGTGTGAAAGTCATTGACAAAAAATTTTGTGGATTCCAAATATTTGCATGGATTCAGACAACAACTAAATGTGTTCTTAGAATAAAAATCCATCAGGAGCTACCAAGAAGAAAGATTATACCCTCATAGAATTCACCACACACTGCTAAAACCTGGGTTTCATTAAGAAGAATTATTACATGCATCTATCCTTTCTCTGCTAGGTATCATTAGATGAAAGGGAGATGGAGTGTGGATTCAACCTAATATGCCCATTTTGATGGTTTTAAGTATTGAATGACTAATTCATGCATTCACAGCTTTCCCATCATGCCAAAATAGCGAACTACATGCATTTTTTAAAAGGGGTGAGAAAGGAATATGATTAGGGATGCAGTAACTAAGCCAGTGGGGTTCTCAGACTTGTTTCTGATTCCAATCAAAACAGGTTAAGAGTAAGACTGTGATAAGCCCAAACCTGGACATGGTTGTATGAGTCTCATCATATAACATAAAATGCAAGAAATGAACAAAAACTCCTACAAAAAATAGAGCTATTGTAGACTGCCAATTCATTTATAATTCTGATGTGGAACTAATTATTCTGCTTGGTTACTTTTTTCTAGAAATAACAGTAGCAGCCAACATCAGTAGCATGTTGTGCCAAATCCTAATTATCATGGATGTGGTACAAAACCTAAAAAGGGTAGACAGAAACAGACCTCCCATTTTAGAAAGATCTGGGATACAGCTTGATGCAATGTCAAATGGCAAATAGATGTGGGTTTTCTTAACTTTATAAAAAGAATCCCATGTCTGCACAATTTTCCTTTTCCACAATGATTTCAAACCCTAAACTTCTATGACTCACTATTTTAACAAATATTCCACACTTAAGACCAGACTAGCAAAGACTGAAGAAGTGACTCTCCACAGCTTTATTGAATATCAAAAGTTATTTCAATGAAAATGGAGTACAAAATTCATTCCCACACTTCACAAGTAGGTCTTGCAGAGATTGCAGCTTTTGAACAAAAGTATTATAGAACACAGGAAGAACCCCTTGAGTTTTGGTATTTGAGGAAATTGTCTCTCATATAAGAAAAATTCTCATCTGAACCAAAGGACTGAAACTGGCCCTTGCATTTCTCTGTAAGTTTATAACTGTTTATAACATTCAGTTTAATAATAGATAGAAACCAAATACATAAAAAATTCACTGCAAGTTGCTGAATTTGGGAGCCTGACCGAGGTGAGGTGCCACAGCACTGTGTGCCTAGGTGCAGACAGCAGCCAGGCTGAACTGAGCACGTATCCTTGATAGTCATATACATATGTATACACACAAACACACCCCTACACTTCCATGATACACATTCACATGGCTGCTTATACAAATTAGCACAGAAACACACAAATACAGGCAGCACTGACAGCCTAGTTGTGTTTCCATCCCCGGCAGCTCAGGGTGAAGGTCTATTTGTGGAAAGTTTGTGGAGATCCATACATACAGTATGGATCACTCCAGCAGCTGGCTTTAGCCAGCTTCCACTTACCCAGTAGCTGGCCCTTGGATCCTCTGATTTCCAAGTTGCCTCATGCACAAAGAGACACACATACAAATGAACCTGGCCCCAAGACTTCACAGTCTCCTCAGTTGCTGGCTTGGATCTCTTGGATCCTCCAGAAGCCAATTCTTAGACCACTCTGGTCTCTGGAATACTTGGTTTCCAAGCCCCTAGTCCAGCTCAGTGTTAGCTAGTGATCACATGCTGTCCTGTGGTCCTTCTGATCTGTAATCCTCAGTTCAGACTGCTCAGGCCTCCATGTAGACACATACATGCTAAAAATAAAGGCCCTTACTCAGAAAAATAGCCAGAATTTGAGTTTAATGAGAGCACAGGACAAATTCAGATAATCAAGCAGAACACATGGCCAGGCAAATGTATTGACCAGCAACCTATTATTTGGCATCTGGCCCCTTTTCTCACATTGTCTCTATTTTCCCATTCCTACTCTTCCAAAAACAACCCAGATCCCTCCCTTTCCCCACCTATTCCTCCTCTAATAGTCCAAAAACAGTCTTATCCAATCTCTGAATCCTTCCCCCCTGCATCCTACATTGAATCCCCTGCTGCTATAGGCAGTATCCACTCTCAGCCTGTAAGGTAGCCTGGACAGCCTTCCCTGTTGTCTAATGGTGATGGGTTTCTCCCACAGCCCATGGGGTTGATACCCCCCTGAGATGCCCTGGGAGGGGCCAAGCCAGGAGACTCATTCCTCTGTCTGAGTTAATGGAGTTCCACTGATGGCTGTTGTGACTGGGCTTTTTTTGGGGCACGTGTGGGCAGATGAGCACATCTGTAAATCCTGTGGGTTTGTATTTCAGTCAGCTGTTGTTTCTCCATAACCTCTATTCAGATAGGAACCAGAAGTAAAATTTTTCAGTTTACCAACTTCAGTTACCCAAGACAACTCCCTTGCATCTGAACTTTATAATTCTTGTTCCTAAATTAGGTGGGGACTTTTGCTATGGGAAAGGAAGTCAGAGTCTCCAAGGGTCTCAAGAGAGAGATCACCTCTGCCCAATTAAGTTGCTTAATCTCCTTTCTGCAAGCCTAACTTTTAGATGAAAATGGGGGAAGGATGGAGTATACAAACACCTGGGGCAGTTCAACACTGAGACTCTGCCTCTTCTCACATAAAAGCAGCTGTAGAGAAATGGGAACAATTTATAGCATCTTAAGGCAAATATCTAAACCAGGCCAGACTAATTACAGACTGAAATGGCCTGCATCTCTCCCTCGATAAAGGCAATCCAGGGTGATAAACTCAGCTGTAAACACTATAGGCATCAGTGTTTAATCTGATGAATCACACCTTAAACTCCAGACCAGAACTTTTTTTCCCAGGAGTAATAATTGTGACCACTAGGCTACTACTTCATTTCCTCTCTCCTCCACATAGTGAGCTGAGCCTGACCTGATAAGGGCAAAGCTTGGAGAATGTAAGCTAAAAGCAATGTATGACTGGAAAAAAAGGTAAGGAATTCAGATCTGTGCCCATAAATTCTTGTTCAGTATTACTTCAGGTGCCTCCTTTATTTGATATGGTAATTTAGCTGAAGTTTATTTAAAGGCAATTTTTGTTTAGTATCAAGTTAGCTGTGGGTCTCATGCACACTCTTATTATCCTTTTTCTTTCCCTGAAAAAGCAAAAAACTTTTTTTATTTTATTTTTTTTTTTATTTGTCCTTGGTATGCCTTACGAATGTTGCTCAATATTACAGTTCTTGTCATCATTCTTGTAAGACTGATTTGGCAGCTGCCAAGATGCAGTCAGAGGTGAGTGCCATGATAGGGGTATACTCAAGCACAGGTGACAGGCTGCATGGCAGAAGCAGCATGACATTTTATCTGGAGATACAGACAATGTGGGCAGTAGCACATCGCATTTGATACACACAGGGGACAGCTGTGGTAAGTGTGGCAATGCACAAGGACGAGCTTTGAAAGAATATGACAGGCGAAATCTGACTTACATTAAGAAATGGGGAAAAAAGGGATGTAATGGAAACTGAAGGGATCATTTCTATACCCTGAGATCAATATCAGCTCACATTAAATCAGTTGTATGTATACTGCACAGACACAACATTAAAAAAATACTTAAAATCTAGATTACACCTGTCAGCTGGAAGATTTAATTCCACAAAGTCCCAGCCCTTGAAAAAGTTTGAGTCTTCCTGCCTGATGTGCATTAAATATGACCTTGTTTCATGAGTACTTCCACTGACATGAGTGAAAGTGGCAGTGGTAGGTTCCTGTTTGACAAAAGCAAAACCGGGTTATCTAGCATTCATTCTGGTTTAGGTTTCCTTTAAGAGTGATTTAATTTCTGTGTTGCTTATAATTCTTGGGAGCAAAAAATATATAAACAGAATATCAAATTGCCCCAAGACTTTTCTGCAAAGTTAGAAGTCATGTATTCAAAACAGCATAGGAAGAATGAAGCATACAATAGTTCATTGAGCCCCACCATGGACTATCTTTTTACTTTTGTTGATCTTTTTAGAGATGAACCCTGGCATTGTTGCTGAGTTGTTACAAAGCCACAGAAGAGCCAGTAGTGAGTATTTATTTGCTTTGTGCAGTACCATTTCTCCCCACAGCTGGCAGGATTTTGGACACAAACATTTCTGCCTTTCTGGAATGCACTGAGAGAGAAAAGTGCTAACAGGCTTCTATTTTTCTTCACAGTAAACCTGGATTCATTACAGTTATTCTAAGTACAGATATTATACTTTTTCAGCTATAGCATGAAAAAATAAAATAAAATAAAAAAATATCTATGCTTATTTTCCTCCTGACTCTATGTTCTACAAGTTTTTGCATTTAATTGCATACTGGACCAGATCCTTAAGAGATATAATTGAATGTAGGTTAAGTTGAATCGAATGATTTATGCTGCTCAAGTCTTCTACACCTTTTAAAATTTGGACCTTGTGAAATAGGCAGAGACACTTCTTATTAGCAAATAATAAAGAGAAATCCAATTGCAAGATAAAGATAGAACATTTATCTACTGTACTATCTTTTACACTGTTTCTTACTTAGAGCTTGGAGAGATTTCTTTCTTTTCAGCCTTGGAATTAGTAAACTGTAAGCTCCAATTCTCCGTTTTTTTGCCCAGTCACATGTCCCTTAAGGAGCAAGAGATCTCCAGAGCCCTCTTGCCCTACTGTGGAGCATGACAGCTCCCCTGGGCTGTGGTTTACAGGTACAGAGGAACAATGTAAAACATGGCCCATCATTTAAAAAAAGTGATACAGGCAGCCTGCCAAAGGAAGGAGCTGTGTAGATCACCAGCAAAGGACAAGTAGCAATGCTGTGGGTTTCCAGGAAACTACAGCCTGTAAATTCTCAGTGCCATGATTGGTAGATGTATTGTCAGGTCCGAAGTAAAAAAAATACAAAGCTTTCAGTAGGACACATCATTAGATAATTATATTTTCCTATCTCCTCTAGCTCTCAAAAGATGTTCCATTATAGTAAAGTTTACTGGGAATATTTAGTAAACTGCCCTGGCAGAATTAATTATAGCAAATATGCCTAGAGCACAGGATAAAGAGGCTGAAATTTCTTTAACTGCTCCAGGCACCTAATAATCTTCCTATTCTCAGGAATTTTGCTGTATTGACAACACCAAGTTACTGTTAGGGAAGGAAAAGGTGGTTTTTTTTTAGTGCAGGTTTTTTGTTTATTTTCTCCTACAATTTACTGGAAGCATAATTTGGGAAGAAAAAATTGTTTTTTAGTAGGGTCAATGGAAAAAGGAGAGTAAAAATGAAAGTGGAAATAAAGAAAGTGAAAGAGATGAAACTTAAAATGATAGCAAGAGAAAAAAACAGCACATCTAAGAAGAGGAGGAGCTGAGCAAGGGCTTTTATGTACCAATAATGTGGATATTCACTAAGACATGGGAGAAGTTCTGGAGGTCTTCAAGAAAGCTTGTGTTTTATCACTATTTTAAAATCTGTAAAGAGAATGACCAACATATTACAGACTTAACATGACAAAATAGACACAAAAATGCTAAAGTCGTAGGAGTTGACCCACTATATTAACTCTCTTTAATTCTTTTTAATGCAAATTACTAAGGGGTTATGGGAAACAGATTTTATAAGCCACATTTTTTTTTTACATTTCAACTGTGGTGGCTAAAAATTTTCCTGTATACCTTGAATGGAGAAGGCTTCTGGTTATTTTTAGGAAAAGAGAGTTTAAAAAAAGCAGCAAAAAAGCAAAAGCAAAATAGTGACTGTCTTACAGACAATCAGTTCATAGACTACATGTAGACTACATACATTTGAATACTTGTATTAATAATTACCATTGAATAGAAATTTGTAGTAAGAAAAAAAAAATTTTGTGACTAAAACTAACCAGAAGTAATCAAGTTGTCTTTATTTCAGACTATAAATTATCGTCAGATGGTATCTATGCTATTCATATTTCTTTATTTTTTTTTTACTTCAGTTTCTTGAAGATGAAACCAATTAAATTTTTTTTAAACTCAGTGTTATGATACACCCCATATCTCACAAAAAATGGTTTAAGAATAAAAGGTAATTCCTATATTTAAAACCTTCCAATCTTGGCTTAAGCCAATATATAACTTTGTTGAAGCAAATCCAGTCTGGTTAAGTCTTCTTTTTATAGAGAGGAATGAATTTATACTCAGATAATATGCTTATATTTTATTGCAGTCATACCATTTAGCAAAAGCATATAATGTAATAAGAATGACTTAAGGCAATACTCCTAGAAGTGAAATAATTTAGTAGATAGATTGAACGAAGTTGAAGGGTTTATCAGTTCTGTCTCTTAACAAAAAACTAACAAACAAAAAATAAAAGGAATAAATTATTGACACAATTACTGAAATATGGAAGTACAAATTAAAAACAAGGTTCTAGCACTTTTTATTGGAGAGGTCATCTTTTGGCTCCTACCATTATTTGACTTACTGCTCAGATGCCCTAGCTATACCTAAAGGTGTATTAAATGTTTTTAAAGTCCCTGTTTGGAGAAGACAGGTGCTTATGACTGGTGATTAAGAGGAATAAAAAGACATAACATATGTACCTGTTCTACAGAACACTCTTTTCTTATTTGGGTCCTGTATTTTGGTCAAAAAATTGCCAGGGAATGCTACCAGCTTGGTAAGGAGTGGCTGGAAAGCTGCTCAGCAGAAAAGAACCTAGGATGCTGCTTGACAGCTGGATGAACATGGCCCATAAATGTACCCAGGTGGCCAAGAAGGTTTAGGCTAGATATTAGAAGGAATTTATTTACTAGCAGTCAGGCACTGGAATAGGCTGCCCAGGGAGATGGTAGAGTCACCATCCCTGGAGATATTAAAGAGTGCAGATGTGGTACTTCAGGACATGCTCTATTGGGCACGGACTCTGATCCTAGAGATCTTTTCCAATCATTACAATTCTGTGATTCAGAGAAGTATATATCACAGCTCAAGCTCATGCACAACTGGGTCATTTATAGCAAAACTCATGTTTCTACCACTTGGAATGTTAGAACTCCCAATACTGAATAAGAATTGTAAATACCAAGTTCAGCTGGCAATTGGGAAAATAACCTTTTCAAATTTCTATCAGAGTCTGGCAAAGTAAGGAGGAACATATATAACTTAAGGCATAAAAAACTGTACCCTGGACTAATAGCTGGTAATTTGCTGTTTGTTATGAAAAATAGAAATAGCAATATATACTAATGTAATAATCTTGGAGAAAACCAGGGCCTAGGAATTTTGTGGTTATTTACTACATGTACAGTGCTTTTATCCTAACATATTTATAGTCTAGGAGCATTTATAATTCATATCTAGGAATGGGACTCTGTTACTGCAGGAACTTCAAAAATAATCATGATACAAACATAATATCTTAATTTTCATGACTTAAAAATTACATGGCTATTTTAAACTTTTCACCTAGGATCCTTCTTAAACCAAGTTAGGCTCTATCAGGTGGCTTAGCATGTTTCTGAGATAGGTGATTTGTCTGTTTTAGAGATAGATTACCTAATCTACAATTATGCATTAAAGATGGGGGAGGAAGAGGAGGGGAGAGCATATAAAGAAAGCCAAGTGAGTGAGATGAAAGCCTGACCTCAGCAGTAAGGTACATATTACAGCTTCATCTTTGTCAACATTGTTGTGCTGTGCTCTCTGTGCCACCCGCAATATTTCAGCAATTTGTTCATTTCCAAACCATTACTAATACAAAGCAGAAGGGGAAGTCTTACACTGCAAACCAAAAAAATTGTGCTGAATGTCTCACAACAAACAAACAAATAAAAACCAGTGGTTCTTAAGACACAAGTGCACAGTCTCAATTTTGTACTGAAATTTAGGATCACAAGAAAGATGAAAGTGCTGAGACATTTATTTATTTATTTATGTAATAATTTGTAGGATAGCTTCCTGTGACACCAAATACAAAATAAAAACTGTCATTCCTCAGTTCTGCAGCTGTTCATATTCAGAAGATTTTACTGCCTTCCCAAGCTAATCCTTTCCAAATAGTGAAATGCTCTGCAATCACATCCTTTTGTTGTCCTTTTGAAAGATTCTTGTTCTACTCTGTCAAATTCATTTTAAATGCTGTTTTAAAGATTGAAACTTTGACACCTTTGGTCTAAAACTTTTGCCTCATTGAAAATAACCTTTTCTGTGGGCACAGACAACTCTGACCCATGAAAGGTCTCTTAGCTTAGAATTTTTGTTTTGAACGGTGTACAGCAAGCTAGACAGGCTCCAAAATATCTATCACCTAAAATACAAGACACCTTTTGATGATCAGACAGACATTGAACTTGAATTTAAGTTTTAGGCTTGCTAGCAGATTGCTTGACCATGATAAATATGGATTTTTTTTCACAGATTCTCAGATGAAATATTCCACCTTGTTTAAACAATTTTGCTCTTACCTGTGTATAAGAGGGTTGTATTCTGTATTTCAGTGGTTAGGGTAGATGTGCAGCAGAAAAGTGATGCAATAGGTATTTATTCACACAGAAATAAAAGTAATTCTTGAATACCTGAAGAAATATTCTTAATATATTAATAGATTTTTTTCCCCATTATTCTCCTGACAAAATCATCTAGTAGCAGAAACATAATTTTTCTCTTGTTTACATCACAGATGTGCCTTTAAAAAGCTTATTTAAAACCTTCCTCAGCCTTTTGTTTTTTCGCTAATCATTGTACCCATTTTTCAGATGAAGACTCACAATACTTTATATAATTACATTAATGTTTCCCTTTCTCTATTATATATATCTTTTACAGTCATTATGGCTGTATTGCTTTGGGCTTATAAACACTTCATGACAGAGGAGTGCATACAGGTTTTATTTATTCCCATCTTCTTGCATAATTCTTTTATTAGTCCTGTTTGTCCTATTTCTGAATGTCTATCATGATATCCTAAGTTTCCTAAAGAAGTCTCCCAACTCTGTGCATCACTAACTGTTATTATCACAATTTCATTTTCTGTACCAGAGCTGTAAATTTAGTAGTTAAATGAAAATTTTTTTAAGACCAAATAATGAGACCATACAAATAGCCTCCTTTCAGCCTCAAATTTTGACTTTCAGCAAAACTTCATTATTTCTTCAGTATTTCCATACCCCTCACAGTCCTAGAAATAATGTCAATTTTCTACAGCTGAACAAGAAGTTCCCAGATTTAAAATATTTTGTTGTTGTTTTTGTTTTTTCTTTATTTACTATAATCTCTATAGATTAGTTCTGTATTTTCTTTGACCTTGACTAGAAAAATCGCTTATTGGAAAAGATACAATCTAGTTTGCCATAATTTAGGTTCGCTAGTATCATGTAAAATTGCATCACGTTTTCCATCACCACAAGGCTTGAACTAGGTTTGCAATTTAAAAAAAAAATATTTTGTTCAGAGTAAAATAGAAAATTTGGGTGCATGGTTTGTTTGTGTTTTGCTTTTGCCGTTGCAATGAGCTTGTTTATACCTTTCCTGGACATGTTTCCTTTCTATTTTTAATAAACATAATAGGTGAAATTTTTATTAAAAAAAAAAAAAAAAAAAAAAAAAAAAAGCAGCAGCTACATATAGACTTTTTTTTTTTTTTAATGTTTATGTTTTATCACTGTGGAGGGACTTTATTTCTTATTTTCTTATCCACCAGGCCCCCCATTCCTATTCAAGTGCTCTGTCAACCAAAATATTCTTTTTTTTTCTCCTGTATTAGAACTGAAAATCTGTTTTTGTGCTGTGTCTTTAAAATTGCTCGAGACGGATCCGAACAGGGCTCTCCCGGTACCACCGACGTCCGTGGGAAAGCGGGAAAGACCCGAAAAGAGGCGCGAGTCTGCAGCTATCGCGACAGAGCCGACAGGCTGACGACACCGGGGCCGCGGGAAATTGAAAGGCGGCGATAGCGGGCAGGGTAGAGCCCGGTATCGATCGGACCGCGAGCAAGGAGGCAGCGACACCGGTACCGGTAAGTGCCGTGCCTTTAAAATTGGGCTGGATGTAGAGGGAGAGGGGGCTGAGGCTTGGCAGAGGATGGGAGCGTGCCGGGTGAGCAGGAGGGGAGGAGCGGCCTCCCCGGAGCAGCCAGCAGCACCTGCCCGGCAGCTGAGCCACATCCCTGGGCTGACAGCGGCCCAGCCGTGCCGGGCAGTGCCCGCGGCGGTTCGGAACCGCTCGGGGTTTCGACTGGTGAAGGTGGAACCAAGGGGGTGTCCTGAGGCATCCGGGGGTGTCCCGGTAACGTGCTGGGTTCGGCACTCGCAGGCCCGGCTGTGGTCGCAAGCCGGCCGAAGGCTGCCGGACCTGCCGACCCAGGCAGAGGTCCCACACAAAGGTGTAGAGGTCCGGGCCCCTGGGTGCAGAGGGTGCCTGAGCCGGGCACTTGTAATGGAGGTGCTGGAGACCAGAGCCCTGTTAGACGTGAGCAGGGGAATGATCCCCGCAGAGCGGTGGCTGAGCTGAAGGTGGAACTCGAAAGACTGAGGACGATGAGAGGATGTGGAAAGGAGATAGACTGGTGGAACCAAATCTACCATCCCTGAGGGAAAGACAGAAGGTCACAGCTCGAGTCCTGTGTCCAGTTCTGGGCCCCGCAGTTCAGGAAGGAGATTGAGGTCCTGGAGCAGGTCCAAAGGAGGGCAACCAGGCTGGTGAAGGGACTCCAGCACAAGTCCTGTGAGGAGAGGCTGAGGGAGCTGGGGGTGTTCAGCCTGGAGAAGAGGAGGCTCAGGGGAGACCTCATCGCTCTCTACAACTCCCTGAAAGGAGGCTGGAGCCAGGGGGGGTTGGGCTCTTTTCCCAGGCAACTATCAGCAAGACAAGAGGACAGAGTCTTATGTTGTGCCAGCGGAGGTTTAGGTTAGATATTAGAAAGAATTTCTTTACAGAGAGAGTGATCAGGCACTGGAATGGGCTGCCCGGTGAGGTGGTGGATTCTCCATCCCTGGAGATATTTAAAAAGAGACTGGATGTGGCACTCAGTGCCATAGTCTAGCACCGCAGCAATGGGTCAAGGGTTGGACTTGATGATCTCTGAGGTCCCTTCCAACCCAGCCAATTCTATGATTCTATGATTCTAAGGTACAGGCTCCATGAGAAGCAGGGGATCCCCTACCCTCTTGCCACCTGGAAAAAGAAGGGGACCTAAGAGATAGGGGGAGGGGGCAAAAGGGAACGGGTCCTTCCCTGGAGAGGCAGAGAGTGTCTAACAGGGATGGGGATGACAGGCAACCTATACCAGAGGTCTTGCCACTGTCAGATAGGCCTTCCAGCAACATAACACCCTCTTCCACAAGGAAGAACAGAAGACTTCTAGTTGTTGGAGACTCGCTCCTAAAGTGAACCGAGTGCCCCATATGCCAGGTTGGCCCTCATTATAGGGAATTCTGTAGTCCATCTGGAGCTTCAGTCAGGAAGATCACTAGGGAACTCCCCAGCCTGGTGTGGTTGTGAGACTATTACCCACTACTGATCTTCCAGACAGGTAGGGAGGAAGCCACATCCTGTTGTCTGAGAGGCATGAAAAGACTTCCAGACCTTGGGATGGTTGGTGAAAGAATCTGGGGTTCAAGCTATTTTTAATTCCTTTCCATTTGTGCGTGTTCACATGGGATGCAATAGAAGGATTCTATCTTTAAGTACCTGGCTCAGAGACTGGTGCTACAGGAAGGGCTTTGAGTTCTTTGATCATGGCTGGTTTTATAAGATACCAAGCCTAATGGTAATATGTGGGAGAAGCTTATCTTCCAGGGAGAAAAGGGTTCTAGGACAAGAATTAGCAGGGCTCATTCACAGAGCTTTAAACTAGATTGAAAGGGGAATGGGTTTGCACCAGTCGGGGCATTGTTCTAATGTTAGTGAAGACCAGAAGGCCTCTCACCTCTTAGGGTTGAATCAGTGTGCTCAGCGCACTCCCTGAAATATCTGAAGACCCATTCATGCAGCACAGGTAACAAGCAAAAGGAGTTAGAAGTTTATGTGCAGTCAAGGGGCTATAATCTGGTGGCAATTACAGAGACATGGTGGGGCAGCTCACATGACTGGAATGTGGTCATGGATGGCTGGGTCCATTTTAGGAAAGACAGGCCAACAAAATGAGGTGCTGGAGTTGCTCTTTATGTGAGAGAGCAACTAGAATGTATGGAGTTATATCAAAGAGTAGATAAGGAGCAAGTTGAGAGTTTGTTGGGTGTGAATTAAGAGGCAGGCTAACATGAGTTGTACTGTTGTGGGTGTTCATTACAGGCAACCTGGTCAGGACAAGGAAGCAGATGAGTCCTCCCATTGGCAGATGAACATAGCCTCGCAATTACAGACCATGGTTCTCATAGGAGATTTTAACTATCCAGATGTTTTCTGGAATGCTTAGTCAGCCAGCCATTCACAGTCCAGGAGGTTCTTCCAGTGACTTGATGATGACTCCTTCATGCAAATGGTGGATAGACAACTAGGAGAGGAGTGCTGCTGCATCCTATGCTGAACAGCAAGGACAGTCTGAGTGAAGGTTGAAGGCAGCCTTGGCTGCAGTGACCATGAGATGGTGTAGTTCAGCATCTTGTGCAGTAGGAACAGAACACCAAGCAGGATCATGACCCTGGACTTCAGCAGGGCCAACTTTGGCCTTTTCAAACAATTGCTAAGGGAAATCCCATTGGAGAGTGTACTTAAAGGTAAAGTGACTCAAGATAGTTGGTTAACATTCAAAGACCACTTCTTCTAAGCACAAGATCAGACCATCGCTTTGGGTAGGAAATCAAGAAGGGGAGCCAGAATTACCACATGAATATAGAGGGAGCTGCTGGGCAAACACATGTGGAACAAGAAAGTCTAGAGACCATGGAAGGAGGGGCTGGCCACTTGGAAGGAGTATGGGACTGTTGTCAGGGGATGTAGGGTGCTCACCAGGAAAGCTAAAGCCTCCTTGGAATTAAGCCTTGAAAGAGAGTTCATGGACAACAGAAACAGGGCTTCTTCAAATATATTGCAAAGAAAACTAACCATAGAGGCAATATAGGTGCACTGATGAATGAGGTAGGTGCCCTGGTGACAGAGGATACAGAGAAGGTGAACTTCCTGAGTGACTTCTGTCTGTACTGCTGGAGACTGTCCTCAGAGGAAGTCAAGATAAAGGAGTGTATCTTGACTGATGAGGACTGGGCTTGGGATCAGTTAAACAATTTGAAGATCCATAAATCTATGGGTCCTACTGGGATGCACCTAGAGGTGTTGATGGAAATGTCATAAGTCATTGATAGGTCACTGTCCCATCATCTTTGGCAAGTCATGGGGAACAGGAGAAGTGCCTGAGGATTGGAGGAAAGCAAATGTCACTCCAGTCTTCAAAAAGGGTAAGAAAGAGGATCCTGGTAACTATAGACCAGTCAACTTCAGCTCCATCCCCTGAAAGGTGATGTAACAACTTATCCTTAGTGCTTTCTCTAGGCATACCAAGGACAAGAACGGCATTAGGAGCACTCTACATGGTTTACCTGAATGCCTTTCATCAGGACATAACCAGGTGGACAGATGATAGCAGTGAAGTAGGTGTGGCTTATTTTGGCTTTTCAGTAAAGCTTTTGACACTGCCTCCCACAGCATCCTTGCAGCTAAATTGAAGAAGTGTGGCCTGGATAATTGGGTAGTGAGGTGGATTGGGAACTGGTTGAAGGATAGAAGCCAGAGAGTCAATTGGACAGAGTCTAATTGGAAGCCTGTTTCTAGTGGAGTCCTTCAAGGGTTGGTAGTGGGACCAGTACTATTCAATATATTCACCAATGACCTGGATGAGGGAATAGAGTGTACTGTCAGCAGCTTTGCTGGTGACACAAAACCGTGAGGAGTGGCTGACACACCAGAAGGCTGTGCTACTAAGCAAGACTTAGACAAGCTAGAGAGTTGGGCAGGGAGAAATTTAATGAACCACAACAAGGGCAAGTGTAGAGTCTTGTATCTGGGAAAGAACAACCCCTTGTGTCGGTATAGGTTTGGGACTGACCTGCTAGAGAGCAGCATAGAGGAAAGGGACCTGGGATTGCTGGTGGATGGAAGGATGACCGTGAGCCAGCAATGTGCCCCTGTGGCCAAGGAGGGAGGTCATGGAATCTTCTCTGGAGACATTCAAAACCCTTCTGGATGCATTCCTGAGTGACCTACTTTAGGGGATCCTGCTCTGGGATCTCTCAAGATCCCTTCCATCCTGTAACATTGTGTGATTCTGTTTTGATCTGACAAGGAGTAGAAACATTTTTAAGTCTTAGAATTGGTTAAGTTGTTTAGAAACTTAGTGCTTTGTGTTTCCTTCCAGAGAAGTGGTCAATCCTTGTTCCCATTTTCCCATGTGTTTCAGTAAGGTGTTTATCTTTAAACTTTATTTTTTTTTGCAGTTATATTTTTCTAAATGCTTATAAAGGGTCAAGGTAACTGTAGTTTCTGTCCTTCATTAATATAAAAATGCATGATTACAGGATGAAAGTCGTGTGGACATTGGGTGGAATGCGCTCTCTGTATTAAATATAAAATGTATACATAAAGAATTTTAAAGAATTTGCCTTATTGTTTAAAACTAGGAGTTCACTCCTGACCTATGGAGGTTGTGTGCCAGGAAGAGTTTCCCTATTACTCTCAATCAGTACATAAGGCATTTGTTCACTTAACCACAGGAGGAAATGACACAAGGAATTAGATAACATTCATGTTAAAGCCATAGCAGAAGACAGGTACTAACAAAGATATATTTTATATGACTGCACAGCAGACTGGATGTTCCATGCTAAATGATAGAAATCTATCTTCATTGAGGCAGGGAAGCTGATTATTCAGAAGTGACATACGGGAAGAAACTTGCAAAGAGGCAATTGGTCACCATTTTAAAGTAGAGATAAATTTTACATCTTGAGTAATTTTATGATTTATTTGTTTTGTAAAATTAATTTTTAAGTTCTCAGACCTTGTCAGCCCTCACTCTCTGCTCGGTAGATGGATCTTTTGGTATTTAGAGTGTCAGCTATCTTCATTATGGTCCTGCTGGCATTCCTTTTCTTATTTTCTTCAGTTACAGGCCAGTCCTCATCTCATGGATGTCCATGTGGCAGCACTGGTTACTGAAGCCAAGCTAAGTAGCTGCTACTAATATGATCCACTTGCTACATTTTTAAGATGTTTGCTGAATTATTTCATTCATATAATAGTGACACATTCCTCTAAGATCTTTAACATGTCTGGAGCATTGCTGCTCTGCATAGGCACAGTCAAAGGTTATAAATTTATTTTGCGTGTACAGAAGCCAAATTCCACTGAATTTGGTTTAATCAACAAATGAACACTGACTCCGACATAGGGGCAAAAGACAGCATGCATAGAATAATGGGACTGAATGTCTGGCCTCGACCTTTAAGTAAATATATAGTTATTTCAGTATTCATTAGATGTAAGTAACATTCCAGTGCTTGGATTATCTAGTGCAAAGAAGCAGGGATCCAGTCCTTCAGTCCCTTTGGTAAGCATCCAAACTCAATGAGAAGATGAGGAAAGAGGAATGAGGAAATGAGAAATGAGGAAAGAAGAAAAATCTTCTGAGTTCAGACAGAATGTCTACATTCAGTTGTATGTTGGTATAAAGACCACAATAAACCAATCCTGAGAGATGGCAGAGGTGACTTGTTCATCAAGTGGCAGTGTCAGTAAAATCATAACAATGATCCATTATGGTTTTGGTACCTTTCCAGAGGAATTACATTGAGGACAGTGGGTTACAGGCTAAAGTAAGTTGTAATTTGAGTTCTATGAAAAATGCCAAGTAAACTGCAAATCAGGTATTGAACCTTGAAATACAGGACTGTATTCAGGGCTAGAGGGAAGGCACAGGAAATTACAGGCCAGTCAGCCTCACCTCCAACGCTGGAAAGACGATGTAACAACTTGTTTTGGGCATCATCTCAAAGCACGTGGAGGAACAGGAAGTTATCAGAAGTAAGCAACATGGATTCACCAAGGAGAACTCATGTCTGACTAATCTGATAGCCTTCTACGATGGCATGACTGAATGGATAGGGGAGGGCAGTGGATGTTGTCTACCTTGACTTCAGCAAACCTTTCAACAACATCTCCCACAGCATCTGCATAGGCAAGCTTAGGAAGTGTGGGTTAGATGAATAGACAGTGGGGTGGATTGAAAACAGGCTCAAAGAGACAGCACAAGGGGTTGTGATTAGTGGCATGTAGACTAGTTGGAAGTTTGTAACAAGTGGTGCTCCCCTAGGGTCGGTAGTGGGTCCAGTCCTGTTCAACATATTCATCAATGTTGGAATCAAGAGCAACATGATGAAGTTTGCTGATAACACCAAGATGAGTGGAGAGGCTGACACCCCCAGAAGGGATAGCCACCCTTCAGGATGATTTAGACAGACTGGAGAAATGGGCTAACAGGAACTTTATGAAGTTAAATGTAGAGCTGGGAACACAGCCCAGGAATGTAGTTCACACTGGGATCTGCTTGGCTAGAGAGCAGCCTTGTGGAAAGGATCTGGGGGTCTTGGGGGACAACAGGCTCAACATGAGTGAACTTTGTTGTGAAGCAGCAAAGAAAGCCAACAGGATGCTGGGCTGCATCACCAGCAGAGACAAAAAAGTCATCATCCCACTTGTCAGACCACAGCTGGAGTATTGCATCCCGTTTTGGTCCCTGCATCCCTACAACAGGGATGTGGACAGGCTGGAGGAGGTCCAGAGAAGAGCCATGAGGATGATCAGAGAACTAGAGCACCTCTCATACAAAGAGAGACCAAGAAAACTGCTCAGCCTTGAGATGAGAAGGATTAGAGGAGACCTTATTATGATGTTCCAGTACTTAAAGGGCAGATACAAAGAAGATGGAGACTCCTTATTTACAAGGAGTCACATGGACAAGATAAGGGCCAATGGGCAAAAGTTGCTCTTGAAAAGATTTTGTTTGAACACAGTGAAAATTTTTCACTCTAAGGAGAGTCAGACATTGGAATGGTCTCCCAGGGGAAGCGGTGGATTCACTCACTTTAGAAAGTTTTAAGTCTCAGCTCGATGGGGGTGTGATGTAAACAGTTTGAAAATATGAAACTGTCTCTCAAACCAACATTTTTTCTACTCTTTTAAAAATATATCAAACCTATTCTCAGTTAACAAATTTTTACCCCAAACTTAACTAACTTCTGTTTTGTATCGTGCCTGGCAGGTGCCTGAAGATGAGAATCCTAATCAGAAGGTCTCCTGGTACGCTGTGAAGACAAAGATAATAAATTTAGCAAGGTAACAAGGACTGATGGGTTCCAATAATTTAAAGAGAAGTTTTCGGGATGAAAAATCCTTCTCTGTGTGTTGCTTTCTCTTTGCCCCCCCCCATCCCCTTCCTCCCTTCTCTCACCACTTCGGCTTCAGCTACGGGACGGCACCAGCAGGAAAAAATGTGGAGAACAGGAGCCAAGCAGGAGCAGTGGGTCTTGTGCCACCTCCCTCCCCAGCCAGAGACCAGGGCTGGCAGATGGTGATAAAACGTAATTGTTCTCTTGTTTTTTCTTTTCCTTGTCTTAATAACTCTCTCCCTCAAGTGACTAATTTACATAAAATCTCTCCTCTTATAAACTTTTTTTTTTTTTCTTTTAAAGGTCTCCTTATTGTCTCCTTCCCCTGAAATAAATCTTTGTAATTTACTTAAATCATAAAGCCTGTTGTTTTTGTTAATTCAAGTGATGTCTATGAGTAGTGGCTGATTTTTTCCTCACAGTCAAAATCCAAGGCTGCTGAGACATCTCATAAATAAATAATATTAGAAGGGCCGGACTTGTTGATCCTTGAAGTCCCTTCAAACCTGATATTCTATGATTTACCAGGTAATTGATGATATCTAATACCTTCATAGCCACATTTTTATATTTTTTGATTGGGTTGGGTTTTTTTCTTTTGGTTTTTTACTTATTGATATTAACGATAGCAGAATTGAGGGATTTTTGGCTAGCAATTACTGTATTGGGAACTATCAATAGATCACAGGGACATAAATCATTGGTTTCACTCAGCTAACCTGTGCACAGGTAAAGGAAATGGTGAATACTAGAGGAAAGGAACCTTAGGTACAGGTGTAGAAAATTTAGATAAGACTTTTTATATGATCTAAAGATGTGCTTTGGGAACACTCACAAAGGACAATGTTTTATAATCATGTCTTCTAGATGAAAGAGACCGGATCAGTGCTTAATAAAAACTGGCCTTAGCTAGGTGCTGATGATTTTCTGTATTTTTTAAAATAGTAACTCATTCACATGAGAAGTGAGTATATATGAAAGTACCTTAAACTGTGGCTTTTCATAGCGAGTTTGAGTTTGAGTTGGTGAAACTAAAAGAAACAACATAGATTATAGGCCTGTCTATGTTAGAGTATCTTCACAGTTTTTTTCTGGTAGCATAATTCATTTTTTTATGTTCACTGCAAAATGCACTTTACATTCATTTTCCTTTATACAAAATATTTGATTAATCTTCTCATAGTTCTCTGTATCTTTCTGTTTCACTGATGAAACTCCATTCGTTAGTTCCTTTATTACCAAGAGGTTTACTGGATATTGTCAAAGACCATATGCCCTAATAGGGAAAGCTCCTTGCCATTCTAGCTTCAAAACATATGTTCAATGAAAACCTATATACATTAATATATATTTAATTATATTTCCCTAGTGGTTGAAAGCAGTAAGGCAAATATTAACATATTTCTATTACCAAAGTCTCTTAACGTGACTAACATAGTTGACAGTATCTGTAATTGTTATCTGAATAAATATAAATTGTAATGGATGCACTCCTACCTGCTTGTTAAAAATACATTTTTATACATATATATTTATATATGCAGTGAGATTTAAAAAAAAAAAAAAAAAAAGACAAAACCATAAATAATAAATCAAAGTATTTGTTACGGAACTCCTCCTGTTTGCCAGCTGCTTTACATAATGTACTTTTATTTCCATGATATGTATTTACTCAATACATCAGAGACACTGAAATATAGATAAACATTTCTGAACTGTGTTTTGAAACTTAAGTTATTTGTGGCAGTGGAAAATTTTCCAAGCCCTCATAGATATGTATGTACATATATATTGCTGTATTTGTTGCATGAAGGGCTAAAAATCAGAAAATCTGTTCATGTGCAATAAAAATTAGAAGAGCACTATAAAAAGTAAAGTATGTTTAGTATGAAAAAGAAGCAGGCTGGGAAAACATAAGTTAAGACTTTGTGATTTTTTATATCTTAAGTAATTTTTGGACAAACATTAAGCCACCAAATCAGTATGGAATAATTAACACTGAAGTCAATAAGATTACTGTCCAGCCTGTTGTTCTTAGCTTCTGACACCATTGCCTTCTGAAATATTATTGGAACGGATAGACAACCTCAGAGCAAGATTTGAGTAGGCACATTTGTCTTTGCATGTGAAACCCTTGTTCACATTAATATATACATATATAATCTCTTACAGAATGTAGAAACACAATACATTTAAATCTATAGATTTATATTAGATTAACATAATCTAGTTTGTTTCCTAGGGCATTACATTTTCTTAGATATTAATAGTTTCAGAATGGCAAAATCATTATTCTTTCTCAAAAACCACAAGGAAACAGATGCAAATCTTGATTGTCTATACAAACACTAATCTCACATTCTGTTTTCACATTTGAAATGGAGAGCAGAGGTTTGTTTGAAATTGAAATACTTTTGATATCAGCATGTGCTTATCAGTTCAGGGTAGAGAAATTGTCTCTGCTCCCATGCTCTCAATTTGCAACGAGGTTGTTGTTTCAAATGTTATTTTTTCAAGTAAAGAGACAGCTCATTAGATCTCATTACTAGTCAGCAGCTGTCACAGAGCATGGATCTCAAACTTATGGCAATACATCTCTTCACAAAAGCTTTTTCCAAAATTGGGGAAACAATTTTATTTTATCATTAACCTCAAATGACATTATACATGACTGTATTTACACCTTTTGCTCTGCTGAAGAGCATTTTAAAAATCAGTATTTTAAGCTTTTTTAAAGGCACTTGTTCTCTTTAAAATTCTGGTTTCTGCTTTTGGTAAATTGTAAACCAATAAATGAAGTGAAAAGAGAGATATTTCATCACTGAATTTTGAAAAAAGATGGAAGAAAATATTGTATTTTATTCTCCTTGCAGTCTGTTTGAGGATTCCAGAGAACTCATTGCTTCAATCAAACCAAAAAAACACAAAAAGGTAGAGAAGTTTGACCTGGCCACTCTCATCTGTCTCATCAGAAACTGCAAAGTATGTGTGTTATATTGAGGAAAAAAAAGATGTCCAGGAAATGCTGGTAATGTAATTTCAGAGTTAATAATGTTAATTCAATTTCTGAACAAATCTATTACAGGAGTCTTACTTCTAAAAGGAATTTACAGCCCTTACCTTAAAATTAAAAAAAAATAGGATTGTTGCTTGCAGAGCTAGAAACAATATATTATGATCTTATTATCTGAGCATTTCTTTCATCTTTTAGAGAACATAAAATGAGGAACTGTACACAGTGTTTCAGGTCCAAGTGTTAAAAAACACTGAGAAGTGCTGTAGTACCAAGCATCCTTTTCCAAGCAGAAACATGAGTTGGAGAACAGTAACCAGCATTTTCCAGTTGCTGGTACCTTTATGAAAGTCTGAGGGCGTAAGGATGCCTACAGTAGACAATAACTTCAATAAGAATTATTTTTTTAATTGCAGCTTCTCATGCAAAATTAGACATTTTCTGCAAAAGAGGAGATAGAAAAGGTTTAATTTATAGTATAGTTTATGACTCCAGCAACACTTTTCTATGTTTCTTGTTTTTTTTTTCCGACAAAGCATTTTACAGTGCTGTTTTCTTTGTTGTTTCCACTTGGTATGAAGCACATAGGTATGCCAAATTATGTCTTCCACAGGAGAAAAGGGATCTGTTCTTTTGTTGACTATTTTGACTTCTAAACAAATGTTCTTTCTTACCATCTGCCACTTGCAAAATATTCATAGCATGTAACTAAAGAATTCTGTTAAATATTTTATACAAAGAATAAATCCCAATAACTATTATGTGTGACTTCCAAGAACTAGGATAAAAAAAAATAGCATGGAACATTAGAGCAAGGTGGGTTATAAAAGCCACTTTTTAGGGCCTGCATTAGCATGTTTATCCATTTTGTGGTCAAGAGTGTCATCTACTTTGACAATACAGACTTGCCTTTGGGTTTAAAAAAATAAAAACGTGAGGAGAAAGGGGGAAAAACTTCCGGGAACTACTTGAATTTACCTGAGCAGCTGTTTTGCTTAATTAAACAAAAAATAACTCAATTTTTTAATGAAAGGGATCATAATCTGTTCTTAAAACAAGGGATGCACATGTTACATTAACCAAAAAACACCAATACCCGGGACAGTGCATCCTTGGGGAAGCTCTTGTACAGAAATACCAATGTTTCATCTCCTTGTCTCTGTAAACACTTTACTTAGGACATATGACAGATCCCACACCACCCTTGCACGCCGGGGACCTTTGGTCTCATGTCCACATAGAAGATTTCCAGGTGGCTGCCAGTGGTGACCCCTGCAGCTAGAATGAATAGCATCCACCTGAGGAGGTCTGCTGGCTTTCCAAGCTGCACCTGGAGAGGCCAGGTCCTGCAGAACAAAATCTGAGAGGCTTGGAGTGTCATCAGAGTGGAATTCTTCATCCCTAGCTTTATGTAGCTCCTAATGGTTTTATAAATTTCTGATACTTGCTGTAGACTCTGTAGTCAAAGGATAGAGCCAGATATCTCCAAAATGTGATTGAGCTCCCTTGCAGATGAGTCCTGGCATTGGATGAGAATACCCTGCCTATGTACACCAACATGCTTAAAGTGAAGACACTGGAGGACAGAAATATATCACAATTGTCTTATTTTCCATATTTTTAAAGAAACTAATGACCTGTGTTAGTTTATATGAGGATCCTCCTCCTGTGGTAAGTGTTAGAAATTCTCTGAATGCATTGTCCAGACAGAGGACTTAAGGAGAAAGACATCTAACATCTGAATCATTGGATGCTAAATCAGACAGCTTGTAACCATGGATGTAACAAGTCTGGGCAATAAGCTGAGCTATGCAGAGTTTATTGACCTCTGCCCATGTGTGGTTATGCAGTTATGGCACTTTTAGTGCCATAACTCTAAAGGTAAAAACAATGGTGTCTGCAGAGTACAAGTGCTTCCACAATAAAGTGGCCTTGAGATCACAACTTAAAAATTAGGAGTGTAAGTCCTTTTCTGATACCTAGATTTATGTGATGTGCCAAAGATCACCAAGGCAATCCATAGTGGAGGAAGGATTTGACCCAAGGCCTCAGCTCCTGAGCTAATATATGAAATACTCTACAAATCAGTTTGTCTTTCTGATAGTTCACTATGTGAGAATGTAATTTATTTCTAAGCAAAACATATTCCAGATGGTTTGCATTTGTAATCACACTTAAGGAAGAATTATGGATGTACTTGTTTGGCCTCCATTTTAGAATTACACAATGAAATTCTTGCCATTTATGACTTTATGGTCTTAATATTTAAATACAGTTTTCACTTTCTAGAGTCAGATTCATACCTATTTTCACTCCTGTTGACCTTTATAGAAATTATGTTGCACAGGCATGGACACAAATACTTTCTTCTCATAATGAAGTTGTCTGAAACTGAATTTCTCTACAGTCCAGGGTTGTGTGACTTTGAATGTGTTAAAGAAGCTGCTGCTGAATTTTTCAAAATGTGAGAATGTTTACAGATTTGTGCGAATAAGCTTAAAACATTGAACTAAAAACATGGGGAAATATAAAATAAAGGGAAAATAGATTTTTAATATTTTCTGCATAATGCTTGGAGTTCCCCTAACTAAAATGGTTCATCTAGTTTCAGCCAACCTTCTTTTGTACTTGGCTCCTCCAAGAACATCCTGTGATTTTTCAGGTCATATTCATGAATCATGTAGTTAGATTTGAACTCAACTAGTAACTAGCTTTCAGTATGCTGAACTGATAAACATTTATAATCAAAATTCAAATCAAAGATCCAATTAAAAGGAAAATAACAATCTTTTTAATTAAATAAACTAATTCAACATGCTTAGGGAATTTTAATTTTAATATGTAATTATCATCTAAAGGTGTGATAATTATGGTTTTGTGTGCTGATTCTGTCTTGGGTTTGGCATTTTTTAAAGTAGTATTCAAGAGTTTTAGACTGTAAATAAAGGGTATCTTGCTTTGCTTCATCATAATTTATAATTTTTTAATAGAGATTACATTATATGTGAATCCTTTATCAAAATGCTAATCAAAGATGTCTAATCAGATCTTTGATAGGATGAAACCAATGTATCTTACTTTGAAGCAGACAAAACTGAGAAGGGCCATGAAATTTTTAGAGGCAGAGGAGTAAGAATGCCATTTTTGCAATAGCCAAGTATTTTTAGCCATAGCCAGACACCAGATTTCAGAATGATGAGAGAAAATAATTACAATTAAAAAAGGAAAGATGATGAAAAGAAAAAAA
Organism: Phaethornis superciliosus; assembly: GCA_023637945.1. Classification (NCBI taxonomy): domain Eukaryota; kingdom Metazoa; phylum Chordata; class Aves; order Apodiformes; family Trochilidae; genus Phaethornis; species Phaethornis superciliosus. Next base: position 76,917,223 of record JAJQWJ010000003.1, on the reverse strand, counting down.
AGATGATGAAAGAAAATAATTACAATTAAATGTCACTCACTAAGTTTTAAAAAAATTAAATACTTGGTCAGTGAAATGCACAGTACTGCCTCAGAAAAAAATTCCAAGCAAACTAGGAACCAAAAATCGAACTTATTTCTTATTATTAAAAAAGAAATCTATCTTTCCAAGGTATGTTTATAAAACAGAAGTTAAAATAGTTAATAAAACTGATTCCTCTAATGCTCTAAACCAGCTTTCTCTAAAAATCATTAATGCTCCTACTTCTGTTTATGCAGTGGGTAAACCACTTCATAATATAAAGTTAAAAAATCCTTCTTATTAATTTTATTTTTTAATTAGATGCTAGTCCTCTTAGGACGAGATGATCCTTATTATAGTGATTACACAGTCATGGTTGTGATTGAAATCTCTGTTCTGACAGGCAGTGGTAGTAATAACTTTGTCCTATTACTGATGACTGGAAGTGTTAAAAAAGAGCTTAAGTTCTTCCACTGGCTCTCAACATAAATTTTATGTGTTGAATATAGAATATTTGAAAGCTATGTAACTAAACAAAGGCCTGTGTGCAGCAGGTGATGTTGTAAATTAGGAATGTATGAGAACTAAAAATAACCAAGACTTACAGAACAGTAGATGAGCTCCTTAAAGTAAATTGCTTTCCATGCTATTACTAAAGATAAAGCAATTAAGGTCTATGATAACTATATACCAAATAACATGAAATCCTTAATTTATTTTTCTTGCTGTTTTAAAAGAAGTCACAAGACAGCAGTTTATCACGGTGTTCTTTGCACAGAATTTGTCTTCTTAGGATGGATTCTAAATGTGCCCTGACAGGTACATATTTTTTTATTCTTTGTAATACATTTACAGCTAATGATGGTAATCTGCTCTTGTGTACTCTGATAACTGCTCAGGCTTTGCTAAGTTGGTTTATAAGTGAACTTATTTGACTACAGAAAATAGCAATAAATCTGCAATTTTTATATTGCTGCTCACTCCTTTTTATATGCAGGTCCATCTGTTTTAATGGGGAAGTAAGGGCTATAGTTACTTGTAAGGGGAAAAACCCTCAGACACGGTTCTCTTTGTCAGTATGTATGCTTTGTAACATTAAGATCTGCTGCTGCTGCATCTCATTCTCTTTCATTCCCTTTCCAGAAACTGTTTGTGAGCAAGTCCTCTTGTCTCTTGTTTTGGCAGGGCTTTTTTGTTAATTTATTTTTTATTTCTGCCAAATGTCCCAGAATCTATTGCAATCTTGAAAATAGCTATGGCACATCCTTCAAGTAGTAAGTCTTTCTGTCTTGTGTGGGTTTTTTGTCTCAAATGAGTCAAATTGTTACTTGGTTTCTCTTAGGTAAATTTTCTCATACAGTGGTTCCAGAGGCTGACATATGGTGGAAAAAAAAGCAAAAAAACCCCACCAAAACAGAAAAACCCAAGCAAACACCAGACTCCTATCATAATAATAATAATATGGCATATAATATGAAAAGATAGCCATTATAATTTTTTTATGCAAAGAACTGAACCATCATGCTCATCCCCTTTTCCCACCCTCCCCTCTCCCCTTCTCCCCCATAAAAGCACATCCCAAATGGAAGACAAGGACTAGCTTGATTAAGATTTTTGAAAAGTAGTACTACTGGGAATAAGCTATATTTTCTGTAGTGTTTATCAGTAGATCTCAACCTCTTGGGAATCTCTCTTTTACAAGAAAGAAACTAAGACACAATAATATGACCTTATTGTCTAAGGTCAAAAGTACTGCCAAGAGAGAAACTGAAGCTTAAATCTTTCTCTGAGACAGCTGATTGACTGAGAGCTACATAATCCAAGATTAATGTGTGTGATCTGCTTGTTTGTGGGTTGGAAAAAGGTGTTAGGGCTTCAATCTAGTAGCAGTTTCAGCTTCCTGAACTTTCACTAAAGAAGGAGAATGCTGAACATGTTAAGCCTCTCTGCATAAGCAATAAAATGATGAAGCTGCCTTCTAATCCCAACTCCACATTGGGTAGGCAGCAATATGAGTATGTGTCTTCAAAAAAAGTTCTTCTAAGTAGTTTGCTACTAGGTTCTGTCTTTTTTAACCTTTTGTCAAAGTATGGCCATTGAACCAACAGTGTGCATAAGCTTCAGTCTGTGTGGTGAGCTGGGGATATTTCCTTGCCTTTAAAGTGCCAGTCTCAATGATACACACTTCTCTTGATGCAGCCAAGGATCCCGTTGGCTTTTAGGGCTGCAAGTGTACACTGATGGCTCATGTTGAGCTTCTCTTCCACCAGCACCCCCAAGCCCTTTTCCTCAGGGCTGCTCTCAAGCTGTAGCTGGGCTGTTCTCACTGCCCAGCCTGTATCTGTGCTTGGATTGCCTTGACCCAGATGCAGGACTTTGGTATCCAATATCTCTTTGCTAAACTCCTCACAACTTTTTTTCCCCAAACTGGATTCTTATTTCTGAATAGGAAGGAAAAGTAGCAAATTAATGATAGAATTGAATTTTAGTCTCCTAAAGTGAAGTGGTTTGATTGGGTTTTCATCACAAATATATTTAAAATTTCCTGATCAGTATAGGAAAAGAATAACTTCTTGGTTTAAAAATATTTTAATTTGCTTCCTGCAACTTTTAACTATTCTTAAAACTTTTATTTTGCTACTTTCTATTTTACCTACTCATTAGGGAAGCCCACACTTAGCAAACAGGGAGCAACCAATAATTTATTAGGATTAATAAATGTGACAGATACGTTGGCATAATGAAATAGAAGTCTTAAATTAGATGACATTTTTTTAACAATACTTATTCAAGTTTATGATTCCAAAGAGCAGATTTGTACATTATTGGCTTGGGGACAAAGAAGTTCAGATAAAAAACTGAGGAACTTTAACAAGGTCATACACGAGCCTACAAACCCAGATTTTATCAATAAAATGTCTGGTTCTTCATTTTCCAGGCAAACAGATGGAACTAAGATTTAGATTAAAGTCATTTTAGCTCTGTTTCTTTTAGTGGAATTATGATTATTGTCACCATGGGGAACTTTACATGACTAAAGACTCAATATATTCCTATTCTCTGCACTTTTTCTACTTACAGTTAGTCTTTAACCTATGAAGTCCTTCGTTGCAAGATAAATATGTGATATTAATCAATGACATTTGCATCAGAGAGATGTATTACATGATTTGTTTATGTAAATAGCACAAGAAGTGAACACTCCAAGGGCAAACAGTAAGTGATGTTTGATTGGAGCTATTAAGACTGACGTGAAATACTACTTAATGAAATAATACCATGTGACTTTTAGATAGACTAATCAAAAAGGTTAATGTATCATCTAAACAGAAAGAAGGAGTAAATAGCATTTGTATTTACTGTTTGTGGATAGGAATTACTTTTCTGTTGTTATACTTAAAAACAAATTTCTAAATAATTGTCCATTACCATTCAGGAACAGTCAGGTATCTAATGAATGAGTGCGTTCAGAGAATCATTCCATGATAATAAATTATTATTACTAAAGGGTGGAGAAAAGTGTACTTTTACATGTAGAGTTCATTACTTTTGTGACTTCGTACAGAAATGTGAATGCCAGCAAAGTGAGAATTCATTAATCCACTGAGTTGTAGCCTTGTGGAAAAAGCCTGATTTCCTCGAACTGGGCCAAAAAACTTTTCCTGTCTTCCTCAGTGGAGACAGAGGGGGATATTTACCTCTTCAGTCTCCTTTTCATTTCTTTTGCAGTCTTGTCTTCTGCTAGACCTCTGAACCAATATTTCTTATGCCTCTCGATAATCATCACCGTATTTAGTCAGAGTTTACAGAACCAGAATAATGTAAATCTTATTTCAATGTTATCATAAATAAGAAATTACATAATGCATAAGGCTTTTGCTTGACTCTTTGATGCAAGAATTATTTTCTTTCTTGTTCATTGCATTAAGTATATAGTCCAGGAACAAAACCACTCTTTTCCAGTTTAGCTGGTGAGTCACATACCCATGTAAGTACAAGTAAAAACATTATGGTGTTTGTAATAGCATACAGAGATACATACACTACATCCATTCCAGGAGCTCAGAAAATAGTTCAATTCCTTCTCCTCACTTATTCTGCAGCTTCTGCACCCATTCATCTAGCAAAGCCCATTCAGCCTTTGGCACTAGCTCAGATACAATTATCAATAAGGTTACTCACGTTGTGTATAAGATAATTCTATGAATTTGTTTTATTTACACATGTAAGGGAACAGTGGCTATACAAAAGCTACTTCTTTCTCTGATTAGCAAAGTGTTTTGATATGCAGGGAAAATCACACATACACACCTACAGAGCCATCCCTCACTTGTCCTCTGAGATCTTTCCAAACACCAGCTTCCTGCCAATAGCTGTTTGTAGGACTATAGCTCTTCTACTGCTGAGCAGTAACACTAGAGACAATGGCAACATGTGTCTCTGCTCTTAGAAATTATTTCCCCAAGATAAACTCTTTGATAAAACAGAAGTCTTGAAAAATTAATTATTAGCATTGCAATGTTTCTTTACTTTGTTTCAATGATTCAGTTGCAGTGCCTTACACTGCTTGATGATGTAAATCAGTTGTAGCTCAAGTCAAGGCAGATAGACACCAGCATTTTGCCTCCAGGGAACACTACAACAGAAAGAGCATTCTGAAAAACCTTATCCAGTGTTCATAATAAAGAAACACAGTTACTTAGAATGTTGCATCTAACACCAGACTGTTAATAAGTCAGACAACTTAAAGGATGTTTCTTCACTACCTTAAATAGCAACTTATCCTTTTTATGAGTATCTTTGATATTATTGTATCTATCTATCTATATATCAGGCCCTACTGATCAAGAGTTATCACCTCCATAGTCTAAGCAGCAGTGGATAGAAAGAATGTTTGCACTGTAGCTGCTCTGAATTGAATCTAAGTCAGGGACTGACATTCTCTTTTCTGCAAGGTGCTACCACAAAGCAAAATTAAATTCTGGTGGTGCGTGCTGGCTTCAGACACTGAAGAAACATCCATTATGTCCTTAGAACTTTTATTGCAGGGGAGCAACAGATGGCTTAACTATTTAATTTATCTATCCTGGTATTTGGCACTGCTTCAAGCATGGGTGATGGTGTTTGTTATGAAAAGAATGAAAAGATCATTTGGGTTCAGGAAGGTATTGCTTGAAATACCATTTAGTGAACCATACTGTAGGGAAAAAGAGCTTAGTATGGACAATATTACATGGTTTCAGATGTACTGAACAGTTGTGTGTCATCAGAGAGACCTCCAGCCAGGAAAAAGCACATAGTGCAGATCCCATCTGTTTGATGGCATTCTGGTCTTTAGAGCTCTTATAGGATATTCTTAGTAAAGAACAATTCCATTAATCATTTGTAGTGTCAAACAAAAGATGTTCACATGAGAACATACTGCTTCATTTTAAGACAAGTACAAGGACACACAGGTGGTGTAATTGCTGATGCATCTGGCAGCTGCCTACAGGCTCCTTCATTACTATTACCTGCTAAGTTTACCCTGCAGCCAGGGGACATGCAGAGCACACCATCACCCTGCTGGCCAAGCTATACCTGCATCACCATACAACATGGCACAGCAAAGGCTTGCACCTTCTTAGGCAAACTGTTACTCTTCAGAGTACAATGGGCTTAGGATAACTACCAGGTTATCTAAAATGTTCTGGCCATTAGTTGCTGTGGTTGCCATTCTCAAAATAAACACCTCAAATGGCAAGTAATACTTTATGTCTGCATCTCAGTATATTCAGCTAACTGGTCAGCACACTCCAGCTGTACTCCACCATGGAGATAACATACTCCACCCCAAAGGGAGTCCACACTGATAAACTAAAATGCCAGCAGACTCTGCTGGACCTTTCTGCCTGCAGCTGTAAACTTCCTATAGGCACATAAAGCAGCCCTGTCTCTTCCCTTGCCTCCATTAATCTCATCTTTGCCTCTAATAACTGCCTAATACTCTGCAGCTTGGAGTCTCATACCTACTCCAAATAGCAACTCATTATAATTCCAAAATATTCCTGTGTTATTCCCCCTGGTAGCCAGTTAATTTTTTTCACTTAGGCACGATATAAAAATGGCATCAATCTCTACAGTTTAATTATATATTGTGATGAAATTTCTGCTTTTAATCAAGGAGTCATGTTATCACAGCATTTTACAGGGATGAGAACAGTTTTAAATCTAAATTTTCTGGAATATTTTCTGTTGTTCAAACTCTTACTTTATATTTTTATTTGCCTATTGAAGGAGACAATTGTAGTCCATTCAGTCTTGCTTCTTCTTATCTTTAGAATTGTTTAGTATTCTCCTTGTTCTGCCAAACTATTAGTTTAACCCTCTGAAAAGAGGTACCAATGTAATGTGTTGTAATACATTACATCTTGGATGTCTATACGTGACAGTATGAGATTTGTTGCATAATTCTCCAGCCTCATTGCTTATGCAACTTTGCATCTTTGCTCTTTAGAACCCACTTATGTATTGAATAAGTTTCTACTGATGTCTCTGAAGAGACACTAAATTTTGAAAAAACTCTACCTAAGGTTCATACAGGATCTTAAACCTGACAGTTTCTGTTCAGTAAAGACCTGAAGCTGCAATTTTAAATGTTTTAATTTGCATTTCATGGCATCTTATTAGGAATCAAAACATTTCAGGTACTTTTAAATCTAATACACTAATCCTTTCAAAGTTTTTTTCACCATGGTACATATTTTGTGAGGACTTCTACATTTTGCATCTAATTTTTCATCTTTCTTTTGTGTTGCTTTAAATACATTCATTACTCCTATTATTCTTCAGAATTTCACATATGCAACTCTTGAAGACCTAGTGACTAGAATAAAATTAGAGAATCATAGAATGGCTTGAAATAGGAGAAAACTTTACAGATCATGTAGTCCAGATCCTCTGCCATGGGCAGGGACAATTTTTATTAGATTAGATTGTTCAAAGTGCAATCTAATTTGACTTTGAAAACTTCCAGGAATGGGTGGGACATCCACAACTCCTCTGGGCAACCTGGTCCCATGTCTTCCCCTCTCACTTTAAAAATTTCTTCCATATATCTGATTATATCTACTCTCTTTGTTATACCTAAATCTACTTTTTTGTTATTGTTTGTTTTTTGTTTTTGTTTTAGAACTTTGTCCTGTCACTGCAGGCCCTGGTAGAAAGTATCTTCCCATCTATTTTCTAAGCCCTTTTTACATACTGAAAGTCTCTCCAGAGCTGTCTTTTCTCCAGGCTAAACAAGCCTACCTCTCGGATCCTTTTTTCATAGGAGAGATGTTCCAGCCCTCTGATCATTCTCATGGCTCTCCTCTATAACCACTCTAACCACCACATCTTTTTTGTTCTGGGGACCCCAGAACTGGACACATTGCTTCAGGTGGGGTTTCATGGGAGTGGAGTAGAGGGGAGAATCACCTTCCTCATCACTTCCTTCAATGTGGTCATCATGCTTCTTTTGATGTAGCTGACAATACCAATGACTTTCTGGGCTGTGAGTGCACATTTCTGGGTGATATCTAAGTTTTCATCTGCAAATATCCCTAAGTCCTGCTCTCAATCCATTCATCATCCAGTCTGTACTGGTACTGGCACAGAGCATAAAAGAGCTTTCTCTTTTTTCCTGCTGCATTAAATTAAAATATTTAGAAGCTTAGCTTATATAATAATGGATTCCTTTAATTTTATTATCATTTGGCACTGTTACATACCTCTTGTTAGTAGGAATCTCAATTATTTTCTACCGACTTTGATAAAAATGCATCCACAAACATTTTAAAAAGTTTCATTTCTGTTCCAGGAAACTGTCATATGAAAAATTACTTCATGTGTGTGACAAGATTCTCATTTTGATGTGTCTTACAATTTCACAGTTATAACAAATGTAGCTCCAAGAAGAATAATGGATTTATAATGGGTTAATTTATAGATTATTTGCTCTTTAGTAAATGTTGCCAGAAAGTAACTCTAGCAATATTTTCAATGGCAGCTGACCTCAAACCTTAGAAGTCCTAGTGAACTTCAAGTTATGTTGTATTTCTGGAATGTGTTGCCCTTAGAATCATGTGTGTTAAAAGCCATTCAACTGACTACAACAGCAGTTGAGCATTATGGGGAAGGAATATCAACTTTTAAAAATATTATTTATTTCAGAATAAGAGTGACAAGAATAACTTTTCAGGTAGGGAACTGAGATTTCCAGCTTGACAGGATTTGAGCATTATTGTTACAGGAAAATGAGCACTGGAGGTAACACTGAGTTCTTGAGCTGACTGCCAAAAAGACTAGATCATTGGTGCTCAGGAAAATTGTTTTCCCATTTAAAAATTTCCCACATGCAGCTCATGTATAACCCACTCCTGCGTATTTCTTATTTTCAAGTATTTTACAGAAATGTATATCAGACCTATCTATAATTAATTTTTCTTCTCAGGCTTTACATTTGCTTTTATTGAAATGTCTTCAACTGAAACAAAAATTTAAAATTGGAAAATACTGTTATTACATATTTTGATATTCCCTGTTGATTTTGCTATTACTAAATATGGTGCACATAGTCCTAGTTTTCTTAAGAAGTGATAGTGGGTACCTCTCTATTCTTACTGAACTTCCAGGGTTCTCATATGTGTAAGGAATACCAGTTAGATTTTCTCCCTAGGTTTTTTTTGTTGTTGTTGTTGTTTTTAATAGAAGAGACATATATTTGTATTCTGTGTGGCTAAAGATTATTCTGTATTCTGAGAAATAATAAAATGTGTCAGATGCTGCCTTCATGAGAATTGTATCTGAGATCATGGACTTCTGAATTTAATTAGCAGCAATTTGTCTAAGCAAAATAAATCCTGACTGAGCTGGGTTTACCTTTCTAACTAATAAACCTCTGTATATTTGCCAAAAACTATGACAAGAAACTAACAATTATTTTTAATTATACTTGTAGTGAACAAGAATTACCCTTCTTTATCTTTCACTGTAAAGAATCATTCTTTTTTAAAAAAACATTTAAATAGACATCTGATGTGAATGCATATACATAGAGAAACCATGCACCTAGTTACTAAAATTGCTACCTTTTCCCTATCCCCTAACCATTTTTTGGTAATCATTATTGTTGTTATTATTTTTGTTCAACTTCTTTTTTTTTTTTCAGATGAGGGGATGAACTGAAAAATCAATTATTCATAGAGCTTGAGTCCAGATAGATTATATGTACTTGCATTTTTCATGTCTAAAAACTCACATATCAAAAGAGATATCAAATTAATCAGGCATGAACTATCTTTGCTAAATGTGTTTGTACTTCATCCTAATTTCAATGTTCTTCCATTTCTTTGATTATATTTTCCTTTTAAAGTTTTTTTAGAGCTTTCAATACCTTTGATTCATGCCACAATGAGTCTACACTTATTCAGATAGCTATTTTCTGTCCTTTTAGAAGCAGACATTGCGTTTTCTCATCTCAGTTATATGACACCACCTTTGCTGGTTTCCTAATGATAAATTGGCAATTTCACATACAGCGTGTTCCAGCATGCCAGCATACTATGATAGAGAACATTAATTCTTTTGACTGAGATCTTCTGTGAATTTTTTTTACCTTAGATTTTTTTTTTTAAATGCCACAAGCTTTCTTTGTGATGTTTCAATTGCCCTCTTCCCCACTAACTGCATAGTCTTTGCTCTCATCCTTAGTATGTCCACCCTAGAGAAAAATAAATGGAATATTCATTTAGTTTGGAGATTGTTCATTAATTATTTTTAATGTCAGTCCTTTATTGTTACATCTCAACATTAGACATTGCTGAAGAAAACTCAAAGGTTTGCAAGGAATAGCTTACAAGATATTCTAATTAATAATTCAGATTAAAATTAGGAGTAGGCTAATAAAATGTGTTAATGGAGTAAATATGGGACATATTATCTATATTCAAAAATAGTTTACTACCGTACTCTGACACTTGTAATGAGAGAAATAGGACAGAATATTTTGAGTTAGAAGGGACCTAAAACGATCACTCAGTCCAACTAAGTCTTGCCTGTTAGTACAATTCAGGGCTGAACTAAGCTAAAGCACATTATTAAGGGGATTGTCCAAATGCCTCAGAGAATTACAGGCTTGGGGGAATTTGGGTGAATTGCCTGTGAAAATTTGCAGTTCCAGGCCTACCATCTAAGGAGAGGCATTTCAGTAACTGCAAGATCATCAAAGGGAAAAAAATGAGCACAAGAACAGGGGCTTAAAGGAAGAACTGAGGATGAAAAAGAAAAACTACTGTCCTAGAACTACAGAAAGACAAATATGACTCACAGTTATATTAAGGGAGAGGAAACAATAATTTGGTTCAAGGAAAGTATGACAATCATTTAATATACTACATATGGTGCTGGTTATGAAACATTAACTCACTTTGGAGCAGATAAAATAGACCAATTTATTGAATTTGGAGAACTACTAGTTATGATTTTTGTTAATCCAGCACGAGTGTTTTTCTAGAAGATATATGGGAGGAGGCAACTACTCCTAAAGATGTGATGGCAGAAAGACAAATGTAGTAGACTGAGCATAATTTTTTTTTTCCACAGAAAATTATGATAATGTTACTGACTTTCAGAATGACATTCTAAAGCAATTTACTGTAATAAATGTGAAGGCAAGGGTCTGAACTAGTGTTAAATATTTGACCAAATGAAGACTAATACCAATATCTGTGTATGAGCAAATAATTTTGCCTCACTTCTCCTGAAGGAGGTACACATCTCAACATATAATTCGTCCCAAACTAGACCAACTAGACGAGCTGAAAGTGTGTTCTGAATGTATTTATTTCCTCCTGTCAAGTATGATAGGAATGTAAAGCAACTAGCACCTTCCTGTCTTAGGTAAAATGAAGTCTACTCCAGCTGATTGTACATGTATCTTTATTTGCAAAACTCTTAAACATCACAAAATTTACCACTTATTCCAAGTGCATAATATTTACTACAATGTTATTCTGTTCATATTCTGTTTCCACTATTAGTGTTATCAAACAATATTCTAAATTATTGAAAGGGAAGGTGACAGGCAAATATCAAAAGTCCTTTTTCTTTCTCCCTCTTTGCTTTGGAAAAATAAATGCAAGTCATCCCTCATCTTCATTCTATGCCTAGATTTATGACGTTTAATATTATCAGTGGTGGAGATAAGTAGATAAATAGATTAAAAATATACTATTGATTTTAATTTCTGTCTGCATGCAGAAAATTACTTATTTTATAGAAATAAAAGGACTTTCACAACTGAAGCAGGAGAAAAATAGAAACATTCAGGGCTGGCACTAACTTATTAAACTTACATGAAAATTTTTTTTAGTACATTCCCCACAGTTTTTCTTGTTATGTCCACAAAAGAAGTTGAAGTCAATACTCAATACTGCACAACCACTTCATGAAAAAAGAGCAGTTTTATCTTCTAGCTGTTACTGATACTGTTAGTAACTTGCTCAATACCCTCTCCTGCTGTCACCTTCCCATTTGAACAGTATTGAATTTTAGTCCCTTTACATGTGTAGTACACATTTAGTAGGATACTCACATGACAGTATTTTTTGTTCTTTATCATCCAAACTTAGTAAAAATATTTATGCAAGCAGACGAGAGCTGCCCATACACCATCTGTCTTAAAACAGAAGAGGGACTAAAAGTATTATTAAAAATTATTAATTTCAGGAGCTATTTTGTAACTTTCCTAAAATTATGTTGGCATCCAGAAATATAGAATTTATTGAAGGATTTGGCTACCTGTATCTAATTTTAATTTAGTTTTCCACACCTTCAAATCTAGGACACAGTTTAAATCATAACCCTTTCTGTTTCACATTACCCATTCTTATTTACATATTTGCTGATTTGCTCCATTTTGGTGATACACAAAAGTTCTGAAGTGCAAGAGAATTGTTCTTTACCATTCTGAAAGTGATGGACAAAAAGAAGTCATGATCTTAGTTGTAATTTCTCATATGTTTTGTTGCTCCTGCATCCAGTGTTGCCTTTCCACTAACCTGGAAGATGCTTTTGCTCACCAGTATGTTTCTGTCAGGGATTAAAATCTAGAGGTAAGGACATGTAAACTATACCAGGTAATACATGATCAAAGGTCTCTTTTTTATCTTGACTTTTATTTTTTTTCCTGTTTAAAAAAATGCATTTTGAATTGTTTTCCTTTTTTAATTTTGATATTTTAATTTGGTAGATTTTTCTTTGATGGTATTGATTTTTCATTATAATTAACTCACTAAAAAAAATTAAACTAAATTAATTCTAAAATAACCTATTTTCTGTAAGGCCTGCATGTGTATGTTAATACCTTGCTATGCAGTTTATGTCATGCAATATATACAATAGATGGATAGATTCGCTAAATAAAAGTAAAATAACAGGCATGATCTGAAGGAATCAAACATGCATGTACTTTTATCATTATGTTGAAGAAAACTACTTAATCAATAAGTAAAGTTGTAGCAGCTACTACAATATGTTTCTTTCTTGAAAAGAAACTGTACAACACTAGTTTAAAATTATCTAACTGTACAGACACTTTTATCCATCTTTTCAACGAAGTCAGTTTTCTATCTTGATCCACGTTGAAGTGTGTATCATGAAAAATCATGTTTAAAATTGCATCTTTTTGTCAAGAAGGCAGCTTTTAAAAAATTGAATCCTCCAAATCCTGGTTTAATGTTGAGATGATCACTTAAAAATACTGGTTTCCATATTATTACTTCATAGTCCACCTGGAGGTTTTATAAAACAGCAATGGATGACAATGGAAAATTAAAAAACTCTCTAAAAGAAAGAGAAAACCTCACAGCACCGGCCAAAACTCCCTACAAGCATCACCCAGAGTATGACAGGAGGGTAGGCATCTGTCTTCTCACTGGAGCTGAAGAGGGAGCTGCCAAGAAAACTTCCAAAATTTGGATCTCACTGCCAGAAAATCTCTCATTTGGTATTGGTCATTTGCAAAACAGTGACAGTATAGATAAAGACTTATATGCTAGAAAATTCCTAAAATTCAACTACTTTCATGAGGCTTTAGTTATAACCTGAAGAAATGCAAAACAAATTAATTTACCATGGTCCTTTATTCTCTATCCGTGCCAAATGATAAATTCCAATAATAGTACTTATGCAACTCAGATCCGTTTACTGTCCGTGCAGTAAATTAATGGAGATCATTTGAAATATCATTATATTTGTGCTTAGAAAGAACAGACTTTCAGTTAATTTAAATTTTGGCCCCCAGGTCTACAATTCTGATGTCAATTTTTTAAAAATGGAGTAGCAGAAAAGTTAATTGAAAATATACATTTAGCAGTGTTGCTGGGATGCATATCTCTGCTTAATTTTAGCTTAGAAATTCTAAATGCTGTTTTTTTAGTAGAAATGGCTTACAAAACTAAAGCCAAATTATCTTGCTCTTGTCACACGCACAAAAACTTGTCAGAGGTCTAGAAGGAAGTATAAAGATCTTCAGTTGAAGAGTAACTAATCTAAGACCAAACTGGTTCATCCTGTGAAACATTGTCTTGATTAATCCTAGGAATATCCAAAAGAGATCTGAAATAAGCAGAGAAAACTTTTTTTTCAGGGCCTCAGTCTTGCATATTGGTATAAAAGTGAGCCAAATTAGTATATAGTAACTATTTTTAATGATAGAAGTGTATGCTTAAATGGATCAAAAAACAGATAAGGCGGGCAGAAAAGTGTAACAGACAAAGGCAAAAGTGTGCAGAAATCACAAAAATTGAGGAAAATACTTTGCTGCATATATTTTAGATTTTATTTGTTGAAAAAAATAAATTACTTCTTAAAACTGGAACCAGAGAGAACATAGAAAAGCCATTAACAATTAAATAAATTTAATTTAAAGATATAAAATTGGAGATGGAGAACTAAGGGACCGGAGTCCCTATGTAAGCATTTCATAATATATATTTCTGTGGTTCATTATGTTTTATGGGATGGATATTTCTACCATACTCTAGTGCTATCTACATTTTAGCAGTTCTTTGGGATAATATACATGACCAGCATGCTGAAATGGTTAAGGGAAAATATACCAGTAGTCACACTTTTCCATAATTTTTCAGCATAGTGGAGTAAAATACCCTGTTGCCTTTCTGTTCTACACTACACCAGGTGGAAGCAGAGAACTTTACAGTCTATGCAAAGTGAATGAACTAATATGAAATAGTAGCCAGAAAAAAGGGAAAGAGACATGCTGTACAACTGTCTGAACACAAACTGAGTGTAGCTAGATGCAGTAAAATACTTGACAACTGGCTTATACTTGACATTTTCGTCTTAGATAAATTCTGAACAACATATTTACTGACACTAGAAATGTGATTACCACAGTGGGAAAAATTCTGCTTCAGTCTTATATATTTTAATATCAAATAAATAGCACTGAAATGAGATCCAGAAGCAAGAAAAGATAAAATAAGTCACTTCTATGGATTTTTTAAAGTATTAGTCTCCCTTGTTATGAGAGTTTCTGCAGCAGTCATGAATACTGTACTAAGTGAACTGTATAGTTTATAATCTGAAGCTGCTGTGAACCATTCTCCAATAGAAGAGAAATAAAATGAATTTGTAGTAAACAGGGGAAGAGATTAAAAGTAACTGCTAGAAGGCCAGCCATGAGGATAAATGCCTTTTCAAAGAGGTCAATGTTTGATAATGTCTTTTGCTGCTGGCCAGAGTATTGTACTTGAAAAAATACTTTGATCTGGTGGGTTGTATCTTATTTTCTCCTATCCTTCAGCTCTCAACACATTAAACCATACAAATAATCGAGAGCTCCTTTGCTTCAATCCAGGATAAAGGAAGAAACTGCTTGAAAACAGAAGATCAAATTATGTCAATAACAGACTGGGGACATGAAGATCTGAGTTGCAGAAAGCTGCCAGACATATTTATTTAGAAGTAAGACTGTTTCTTAATGAGGTAGTTTTCTTCATAGCAATCAACAGCTCACACCTTGTTCACTTCTAATGTAAAGGCTCTGATAACACATCTTCCTGGCCTTTTCTTATGCTCCCATTTTTAGTCACTTCGTGATTGTTGGAAATAAAATGTTTTAATCTCTAGGTCTCATGTAAATTCCTTAGAAGTGACTAAAACCATTGTTATGACTAAAGTAAACTGAAGATCAAACCTTTCAGTCAAAAGATTTAAAATCTTCACCTTAGAGCAATTTATGAACAGATGTGTACAATGTGGTATATCCAGGAGAACAGAACTTCTCTTAACAGTGTGGTGAGAAGGAATATTAAAGGCATTAAGTGTGCTCATGTTCTGTATGTGTAAGAGAAGGGGTGAATGTTGTTCAGGGTAGATTTACAAAGGTTACATAAAAGTCTGTGCCCAAATTACCTTTAAGATGCTAATGAAATTCTCTGAAGACCTATCTCGATCCATGGATATCTGTGCTACTAAACTGCCTAAATATTCAGTGGCAGACTTTGCTACGTGCATAAATCTTTGTTAACAGGAGTTAACAATGGAGAGTCTGAGCCCACTGAGCAGACCAGGCATTTTTGTACAGACTTGTCTTTTTCTAGCACAGTCATAAGAGGTTTGTTGTGTCTGGTTTTTTTTCTTGTTTTTTTTCTTTGTAATGAATGAATTAGGCTTTAGGAGGTTATTGTTCAATAAATGACCCAAATGCTCTTGGGTCTGAAAGTTAATAAATATTGGTATAGTTATAGTTATACCGTATAGCTATGTGGAAGAATTATATAGTGTTACACTAAGACCATTAAGCACAAGAAGCCAAACACCTGAGGGATGAATTTGGCAACCATAATGAGAAAGAAGATGCAGCTAGACCTATAACCATGACCTGTCTCATTATATTCATATCATCATTGCCATTTCATTTTATAATTGTTATAAAACTCTGTAGAAGGAAAAGCCACTTCATTTCTAGCACCCATTTTAAAATCTATTATGTTAACTGCAGATTATAATGACTTTCCTGCCATGATTTTTGTTTGGTTTGCCTGTGTTAGCACAGTTGACATCTACATGGTTATTACGCTAAATTCAGCAGTTATTTCAGGTCCACACAAATTTATTGATGTTACAAGAACTATATTAGATGATCCTCAGTACAAAATATATACAACTATCTGTAAAAAACGTAGAAACTTCGTAGCAATTATTGAGACCATTTTAAAAGTACACAGTAGAATTAAAATGGAAATTAATAATTAGTTTCAAAAGATCTTGTAATCAAAAGTAACATTTGCACTTTTGAGTCAGTCTAGATAATAAAAAAGAGAATAAATATATTTATATCACAAATCTAGCTTATTAAATATTTTCTCACTTTTTTTGCTCATTTGATTATCTCATACTTACTGTCTCTGATGCAGCAAAATGCTTAGACACGTGTCCACTCCAGAACTTGGAGGATACAAGGCTTATGTATTATGTAAGCTAGTTTTTATATTGCTAGACATCTAGCTTTCACTAAATGCTTAGCTCTATATGATAAAGGTGAGATCAGTCCCATTCTTATGAGACTGATACAAAACAGGTAGCAGGAATGTGACCTATAGCACTGCAGCTAATATACTCACACAATGAACTACAAAACACTAGGCTGTGTTCCTAGAATCAACCTAATAATCAGAACCGTAGTTCAGAAGCTCTAACTGACATCTTAAAAACAAAAAAGCCAGAGAACAATTGAAAGAAACTGGGGAAGACAACCTGTACCAATAGGCAGACTCTCCTCAAAGCCTAGGACAGCAGACAGGGCACCACCACTCTGGCAGGATGTTTCTGAAAGCAGAAATGCAAAACTGTCTTCTGAGGTGCTGGGCAATGAATAGTGGAATGTTTGGGGTTGGACAGGAACTTAAAGCTCATCTAGGTCCAACACCCCTGCCATGCACAGGGACAACTTCCACTAGACAGGTTGCTCAAAGACATCCTGATACAGAATTGAGGGTGAAATACAAATTGTAATTTAAACCAGCAAACCAGTTTGTTTTCATTTTTTTTCCCCCTGAATACTTGTCATTTGTGGTCCATTAACTGTCAAATTCTGTCTCATACCAGACACAAATTTTGAGAAGTTCTTTCCAGTGTTATTAAATAAGCATGTTGTCTGTTGGAGTTTCTGGCCAATATACATTAATAATAGAAATAAATAGGCTATCCATAGATCAGAGAGAAAGTGGAGACTTCAGTTTACCTGGAAAGATTTTGTGGTCACACTTCTCTGTCACAAATGTCCAAACATCAGGAAACAAGCATTTTTTATGTCTTTCGTATAAGAACATCTGATGCTCATGATTAGTCTTCTAAGAGCTGGTTCAAGATTTCATTCTAGTTCTTCAGCTGATAGTGATTTACATTTCTTTTACTCTCACTCTTCATTTTATCCTGTTTGAGTCTTATTCTGTCACCCTTATTCACAATAAACAACAATTTACATTGGGAATCATACCAGTGATTTCACTGATACCACTCGATGGATAAAGGATTACTCGTATAGAACATGAACCATAGACAAAGGAGTCTTGGTATTTCCAATACACACTTGATATTTTGATATAGTGGATATATCAGTTACATGTAATATTTCTTTTTTGAAGGATTTAAGAGGACCAGTTTTCATTTTTAGACTAGTTTTTGCATTTTTACCCTTGTGTGTGTAACATAACTGTGCTTGAAGTAGCAATAAAGCCCTGGGGCTCAGCATACTCTCCACGCACTGGAGGACTTAATTCTCTTTTGAAGACAGTTGTCCTCATGAACAGTTGTGTGAGACAGTCTCTTAGGCAGCTGCTCCATCACACATCTGAAAGGAAGAAACAATTCTTAAAAACCTTTACCATTAAAAATATCTGAGTGCCAGACCCTTCCATGGAGGAACATACAGTCTTTAAACAAAGCCAGTAGCAAAACTGTACAGTTTTATAGTTTATGTATTTTATTCTATATGTTTCTGCTTATTTTATTGTTATACATGGCCAACTGATAATTGTATGAAGACAGTTGGGATCAGCTAAGCACTGTCTGTGGTTCTATTGGCAGGAAGAATCAGGCTTTATTTATGCATAAATCTGAAAAATAAAACTTACTGAGGACCTTGGGGATGACCTTTACTTGGGACTGATTTTAAAAATTAGTTGGGCAATTAGAATTGCATATTAGTATGTTCTGAAATTATATTTTAATATTCCATATTGTTGTTACTTTATGTAAATATACTATGACAGCAGGGAACCTTCGAAAGTTTTGACATGATTAGCACCAAGGTTGATTTTATAATGAGAGAAGACTCTAAATTCCAGGGCCAGAATCTTGGTTAAAAGCCTTTTTGTCAAATGTAATTCCTCCATTAACAATACTTCTGCTTTACCAAGTAAGTCATAACAAACTTATATTTTTCCTAAGACAAAAAGGACTGGGTCACTATGACAACAGAGAAGTTAATCTTCTTTAGCAGGACATTTGAACCTATTGTTCATTGGTATGAGACATCCACAAAATTCACTTTATTTTCTTTGATTTGATAATGCATATTAAAAAGAGATGAAAGGTAGTGATAAGGAAAAAAAGAGAGACAGACATTGAATGTCTCATCATCTGAATGATGTAATTACATATACTAGTTAATACTTCTAGGATAGGATATAGATACTAGAGACATAAGTAAAGCTCTGAAATGTAACATCAGTCAGCACTTTCTCATTCAAAAGCATCTAGGAACTCTGAGTCAGGTACATTCAAATAAACTGTCACTACAAGCTTTTTGCCTATTATTTTCCTCCTCTCCTAGTCAGATCTTCTTAAAGAAAAGGGTTTTACACATAAAAAATCTTCCTACTGTATATATATGTATTATGCATCTGAAAAATACCTAAGTAGACTAAGCCTATTCATCCTGTAAGAGAGAAGTCTGAGGGTTCTGATGGCTCTAGCCTTTGAAATCAGAAGAGCCTCAGACAATAGAAATAGGGAACAACCATTCATTGTCTGATGGCAGTAAACATCGGGTATGAATAGTGGTGGAACCAAATGGAAAGGATTATGTTTGAAAAAAACCCAAACCAAACTACCAACAACAACAACAAAAAAACTTGGAACCAAACATTCAAAGCATTTTCACAAGATGTGAATACTTATAAATTGAATAAAAAACTCAATTAGGGATGGATAGAAGAAAAAGCCATCACCATTTTTAAGGGAAGTTTGTGAGCAGCACAGTATTAGAAGCTAGTGAGCTTCTTTATGTACCTAACCTCTTCTGCTCCTTCCTATACTATTTATTGAGCTATAACTTTTTAGAGATGGATCACTGAGCTGAAGAGATTATTGCTTTAATCAATTAATAGTTGGTTTTGTATTCTTTCAAAAATAATGCATAAGTGGTTACAGGGAGGTTTGCAGCAGAGTTTAAGTGTTTTAGAATTTTAGTTTCTACAAATGTTTTATAATATCTGAGTGTTTTAAGAGAGCTAATAACCTATGACATAACAGGAATACCTAAATCTGAGAAACCCTTATAGAGACAACTAATTTAAGAGATAGTGCCATATCTGTATAATTTTTTATGCCTTTATTTCAATGGAGAGAGAAAGAAAGAAACAGAGAAATGTTCTAAGAACCTTTTGTTATAAATTTAATACACACCTCTAAATGTTTGTGTTTCTGTAATAGAATATGTAGGTTTTTAATTTTCCTTTGAAAGGCTGTGAGCCCATTTTGCTGTTACAAACTTTTTTTTTTCTGTTACAAATATTTTTCTC
The DNA here is from genome assembly GCA_023637945.1 of Phaethornis superciliosus. Lineage (NCBI taxonomy): Eukaryota > Metazoa > Chordata > Aves > Apodiformes > Trochilidae > Phaethornis > Phaethornis superciliosus. The sequence goes on along the minus strand of JAJQWJ010000003.1, from coordinate 76,897,349 downwards.
TAACTCATTTTTCTATAACAGAAAGAGTAGAAGGAATCAGTTGTGATTCAAGGTAACATTAATTTAAGATTTTATTTTTTTTTAAATTGACCTTTAATAAAAAATGTAAAAATTAAATTTTAAAAAGCATCTTGTGAGATGGAGTAAGTGAAACACTAAAAATGCATGTGTAATAAACAAGGGACATAAATACTCTTTTGAGTATCTGTTTGAAAATGTGGAAAGCCAGAAAAATTATAAAATTTTAAAAAATTCTAAGTAATTGCAATGCATTTTAGTATTTCTGTTGGTTTTATTGATTTTGGTTTTGGTTTTGTTTTCTGTTTCCTCCCCCTTTATGCTCACTTGTATGCAAAGTATTTCTGATGGCTCTATGGCTTTTTAAAAAATTTTATTCCCCTTGAAAGATCTCAGAAATTTGAAAGGCATTCTATACCTACAGAACAAAAGAGACTGAACAAGCTGTCCAACAATACTGAGCAAAAATAGTTCCTAGCACAGAAGAGTGTAATTGCTGAGGCAAACCAGAAAAAGAACAGGAAAAGCTGAAAGCACTAAGAATGCTCTTCTACTTATGAAAAAAGAACATTTTAGTTGGATGCTGACTGCAGATTTTTGTGTCTGTTATTAAAAAGGAAAATCATAAAATTTTCAAAATAAATATAGTTTTCAAGAAAGCGATAAAATAAATGCAAACAAGTGACCAGAAATGTATAAATTAACATGAGTGTCTCACCTGAACTATCCTACATGAGCTCAGAAAACAAAACATTTAAATGTCTAAGTTAAACAATTACATCAAAGACTGACAAGATTTTGTTTTGGATCTGCAAGAACGAAGTCCAACCGTCAAAGGGTCAGATGCAAGCATAAACAAGCAATTGAACAATTGTCACAAGCAAATGATAGAGCCCCATGAAAGTATATGAGATTTGTTGCCAGGCAAAAGACAGAGAGAGGAAAAGAAGATATAAGAGAGAGAGAGAGAATGTGTCAGAGTCACCACCAGGGGTGCAGCTGCCCACTAAGTTTCTTCAAGATGGTGCTGATCCTGGACAGGTCTGATGCAAGGTGACGGTGTGTCGAGAGATGACAAAACACAGCATGGACAGCCATATATACCCCTGAGTTCCTTTTGTTCAGCTGTTAGTCAGCTGCTGCAGAAGCCAGGTTCATTAGTACCAGAAGAACCAAGGTTTCTCCCCACCCCAGCCAGAGCCATTGGGGCATGGACTTAAGTTGTGCCAGCGGAAGTTTAAGTTAGATATTAGAAAGAATTTCTTCACGGATAGGGTGATCAGACATTGGAATGGGCTGCCCAGGGAAGTAGTGGATTCTCCATCCCTGGGGATATTTAAAAAGAGACTGGATGTGGCACTCAGTGCAATGGTCTGGTAACCACAGAGGTAGTGGATCAAGGGTTGGACTTGATGATCTCTGAGGTCCCTTCCAACCCAAACGATTCTATGATTCTATGATTCTATGATTCTATGATTGAAGACAGGCTCACCTGGAGGGACCTTCCATGGGCAGGCTGTCAGCTTCACACAGCCATCAGCTCTTATCTCTTTCCAGGCGTCCTCCTGCTCTGCTCCAGCCACCTCAGCCAGGTACATCAGCATCAGTACAATCAAGGTGGCTTCCTCTACCCTGGCCAGGGTAATGGTGCCTGCAGGGACTTCCCAGCATTGCCGGCTGGCCCTCAGAAAAGGGGAGTAGTCTCCACCCAGTCATTAGTTCTTATCTCTTTCTGTGGGTCACCCCCTGCTCAGCTCTGGCCAGGCCAGGTACATTAGCATCTGCCTCCACCCTAGCCAAGGCTATTCACTTTAAAATTGTCCTTTTGAGGCAACTTCTAATCAGTCCAAATGTGGACTCTCACAGTGACCACTAGTGGGAGGTCATTTAAATCAGTAACTTTTCAAAAGAGATTTTTTTTTTTAATTGATGGAAAAAAAAAAAAAAAGACCTGACCTTTTCACAGGTGATATTGAGATGGTCTCATCTCTTGGTAAAATGAAAAGAAATATTGAAAAGCAAAATTACTTGTGTATTGATCAGTATAAATAAAAATGATTGCTTCTTTTACATTGTGCTTCAAAGTAAGAATCATGAGCTCTCAAGTTTTCCTTTCTTAAATAGAATGGGTACATCCAGTAAATATCATAGTACCCTTGTTACATGATTTAATTTCATATTTGGGGAAATTTCGTATTTGGGGAAAGACGTCGTGGTTGTGGTTTTTTGGTTTTTTTTTACTTTTCCAAATAGCTTAGCTGAAAAGTGTATGATCCATTTAAATAACAGAAATATCTTCTCAGGGGTTAATGAATATTGGTTGGTAGGGGGTAGGTGAGTAAGGAGACTTCTTAATGATTACATTAGAAGTCATAGATGTGTTCAGTCCAGCAAGCAGAGTCATAATTAGAACATTAAGGCTAACACTGAAACAGATAACTTTCACTTTGGCTCATCCATTTGTGATAACATCAATGGTGAAAGAAGAGAAGTTTTATTCCTTTATTCCCACTACTTGGTACTTTTAATCATTCCTCTGCTATTTGTTTTCTTGAACAGCGAGAATTTTATTTCAGTCTGGGGAATAGGAAGCATGTCCTCTGATGTTTATCCTTCTGACTTTAAGCTTCTAGATGACAAGTGAAAGACAGTTTTCCTGTTTCATAAAAATTTCAAATTATAAAATTGGAATGAAAAGTCAAAATCTCTTTCATGCATTCAAAAGAGAGAAAAAAACCCAAACAAATGAACCCCAATTGAATTAATAAATTTCCTTTTGGTAGATTCATAACTTCAGAGATATTTTGACTATTTTAAGTGATGCATACTGAGCTTAACATTCAAAATAAAAAGCCATGTTGAAAAGGAAAAATATTTCTGTATATGCATTGGCATTATATGTATGCATAATGTTTTTTATTGAACAATAGTTAAACCCTCTAAAAATTATATATATATATATAGTAAATAACTATACTTCTAAAATAATACTCTTATCCCTTTTAATGTTTGAAGAAAGATTTGCCAATTTAGTTGTAATATTGCCTTCAATTTTCTATTAAGTTTTAATCACAATGAACTATATTTTGTATTGCTGTACTTTGTTGTACTTTCTTCTCTCCCACTCACTGAATATAACTTCTGGAAGTCAGAAAGTCAAAGAGAGAGGGAGAAATGATAGGAAAAACTATGCAAACTGATCTTATATCAGAACAGACAATTAGGGATGCAAACAACAGACATTTTTCTTCCCTGTCTTTCCCTCCGGTCTACATCAGTCACTAATGATTTTGAAGGAGTCCAATTAACTGATCAGAGATCTACTTCTCAAGAAAGAGAAACAGAGGGCACTTCACAAGTTCCATTACAAAAAATTACAGCAGCTAGTTAGTTTCCTCAGTCTGGGTTTGATCTGTATGAAACAAAGTTGCATTTGATTAGACAAAAATTACAGCAATGGAACAAAAATTTAACGCCTGGAAGAAAGCAGAAGGGAATCTTTTGAAGGTTTATCTTGGCTTTGGCCAGTTAAACTATTCTCAAGGTATTCAGATATCTTCTCTTCTGGGTAATTTTCCACCTCAAATGGAGCACCTATATACTTAGTTCCAGCAATAGACTCAGTAAGGAGGTAGAATAGAGATGCAAGCTTTTAGACATGGTAAAGTAGCTTTAGAAGTAGCTAAGTGCTGGAAACCTAGCTGAACATAGCATTTTGATAAATTCAGAGTGGCATGGCAAAACTAATAGATATTAATAACAGGTAGTTACAGAAGTATAGAGTAGCCCTGGATGTACACATGTATTTCCAAGAAATTGCCATTTCTGTAGAGGCAACTATTAATGGCCCTAAAACTGTGTTATGTCTTTGACTGCCTTGTACTAATAAAGCATTATTTAAGCAACTTGGAGTCTGTGAAGTCAAATAATGGTTTATAACAGGCATTCCCAAACGTGCAACAGCATGATATCACAGGCCTTGAAGGTGCAGACACAGGATCATATCAGCTGTCCCAGAGCTATAAACACTACCCACAAATGGTCAAGCACTATTTGCTAAAAAAATTACAGCCTGGGGAACATAGGCAAACTACCTTTAGGAATAACAGAGAGAGCAAGGAAAAGTATCCAGCATATGCAAAACTTAAAAATAGCATCATAAGATAAAGAACGGGGAAAAAAAAAAAAAAATAGCGAGCAAATGTACCAAATAACTACAAGGACACCCAAAAGCAAAGTAGAACAAAGTCCTGACATGAAAATCAGTTTCCAAATAATTTGGAGTGCTTGTGACTTGCCACAACAACACACTGGATATATCAAACATAAAATCAGAGATGGAAGATATTAGATTGTTTATGTGGGTCAATTTTAAATGTAAATGTTTTTTGGAATGGACTCTCACTGGCTGTTTTGGACTGTAAGTTCTGGTACAGTTCTAAACCGACCAATATTAACTATTTAATTAGACTATTGGTAACTTCTTGTTTTCAGATAAAATGTGTAATTCCTTTGCCCAGATGATCTCGAAATACAAAACTGCAATTCTTACATAGCTTGTGTATATGGTTTCCAGGAAGGAGGAGTCTTATTGTGATGACTGTCCATCAGCTGATGTTAATTTGCATTCAATAATGAGCATAAATATTAAAAGAATTTACTAGAAAAGAAAAAAAGAAAGAAAGAAAAAGGAATAGAGAAATCTCAGTAAGGATATTATTTCTCCCTGTGAATACACTGAGGAAATAAAAACCAGAATACCATCCACCAAAGCTTAAAAAAAACCTCACCTCACAATATAGTCAAAAGAACAAATACATATTAATTAATTTTGAATAAATTTGGGTTTCATCAAAGAAGAAAGTTTTTGGGCAGCATTTTTTAAGACTCAGTGAAAAAGAATGATCAGAAATACCAAGGTAGTCTAATGACAGAACTTTATAGAAGTTTTTAATTGCATTTTTGACAAAAGGAATTACTGAACACTGAAATTCCTCTGAAATCAGAGGTTTGCATCAGGCCTATATTTTAACCTCCTAGAAAATATTCAATTAATTTCCATTTGTCAGTCAGAGAATTGTATGGAAAAACTCCCATTTGTAAGAAAAGGTAAAATCATCAAGGCCTTCTTGCCATTAGACATTCCATAAAAGAAATGCATGACAATTATACAAAGATATGTGAAAGGATTCGCCTCTACCATTCTTTCTGATACAATGGATTTGTCAGGATTTTTCAGCCAATCCTCGCAAAAATTCTGAACAGTTCATCTGTAAGTTTTAAAAAAAAGAAATAAAAAATCTTGCTTAAAATATATTTTAGAATTAGCTTCCTTTTGATACTTATTTTACATTAAATCTCTTCTAAAGCAGGGAAGTGTGTAACATTTCTTTTTACTTCCTAGAAAATACCAAACCTTGTTGGGGGTCACAATGTAAAATAAATCAACCAAACTCAAAAAATTCTATTTCAGTTATTAAAATTTAAATCATGGGAATTAAACAAGAACTTTGTGCCATCTTAATCGATATATTTAAATGAGAGCTGCTATGAGTTTTACCTGCTTTTCAAAATTGTAACTACAGACCTGAATTGGAGGAGTTAATAATCAGAATGTTCAGAGATTCTTTCACAATCTAATAATATTATGCTCGGTAATTTCCTCACATTTTTCATTCTGTTTTTTAAAGCAGTTAGGGATCCTGTTGCATGACATAGCTAAATGGCCTCATACTGTACTTGATTAAAATAACATCTAGAAATATCCATGTGTTTGAAAATAAATTATGCCTGCACTGTGCAAGCTTTTTGGGAAACTGGAACCTTAATTCAGATATGCATGGTGCAGTGCTCATTCAGCACATTGAAAAGCATAGATGATGAACTGACAGTATTCAATAACTATTTTTCTACCCAGTCAATACTGAACAGTTTCAGATGATGGAAAACAAAAGATATAAGGGAGAAGTTAAAATTCCTCCACAAGCTTTTAGAACATTTGTCACCAATATTTCATGCTGTTGAAGGAACAATTACTTTGAACAGTAGGATAGGCCTCTACCTCTGTTAGCCTTCATGCATAATAAATAATCTTTCAATATATAATTAATGTAAACAATGAATATGAGAACAAGACACCTTCCCCTAGCTGAAATATTTCTGTGAAATATTATAATTATGTAAGATCTTGAATTTTATATGTGAAGATTGTGTGACTTTAATTACCTGTGTTGTAAACATAGTCTGTTCACATCAATCTCCATCTACCAGTCAGTACATTGTAAGTCTTTAGATTTTAACACAGCTGCTTATTTGGGGCTTGACTAAATATAGATGTTTTTTGTTGTTTTGGTTATTAAGTGATGAGCAAGATTGTATATGTTAATTAGTGCATCCTTACTCTTGTCTTGAAGGCTATTTATAATGACAAGGACTATTTTAGTTAATTTGAAATCATGCTGAAGCCATAATTTTTGTATTTAACATTTTTTGTACGTAACATTTTAATGTTGTACTTACTCCCACTATAACCATGTATCAATGGTGTAACTATCCAGTCTGCATCTGCTTACTCCATGTAAAGATTTCTATGTAAAAACCTACAGAGGTTCTACACATTGTCTCTTGGAAGATTAGCACCAAATATCAGTATCGGAATGAAAACAATATGGTGATTTCAATCACTTTATGCCTACTTTCCCTTTCCAGCCCTGTAGAACGTAGCAGCACGGTGAAGTACCCAAGCAGCATTGCTTTGAGCCTTTGTAGCTAAAGGAAACACAGGAAGCCTCAGAACATTGAATGAAATAGAGATAGATAATTATTAAAGTACTTTTGCTTAAAAGAAAAAGACATAAAATCACTGATTTTTGGAGATTTTTCCCCCATAGTCCCACAATTTGATCTAGATACTAATACTGACAGATGTTGATTTCATATCTCCATCTTTTGTTGAGATAGACTAAGGAAATGAGACTTCCATAGCCAAAGAAAGAAGCAGTGAAAGACCTTTCTGGAAACAATTCGAAAAAGAAGGCAAAACATTGGCAACTGCATGTTGAAATGTGGCATTAATCATACACCACATGTAGCAAGAGATAAAAAATTAATATCAATACTGCTAAGCGTCCACCTACAGAATAAGATGACACCCATGGAGCTGCTTGAATTAAATTATATAATTATAGTTGGAAAAACAAAGGGTAGCATGAGCAAATCAGGGTTTAAAGAGATACAAGTACCCAGAAATTTGTGGAAAGGACACACCATGGAAAAAAACCAACTAGTTCATAGTCTGCTGAAAATATTATATGATATCAAGATCCTAATAAGAGCTCTGATAAATACATGCACAATCTGAAACAAAGAAAAAGGTATAATGAAAAAACTCCATCAACTTAGTTCTCACTGAACTGCCATCCCTAAACTCCATGCTCCGTCATGATCACTGTATTGGTCCTTACGTAGACTTCCTCAATGATAACATAATGCTTACAGAATCACTGGGATATTGAAAATTTGGGAATGTGAGGTATGTTTTCACAAGAATGTCTAGTATGTGCTTCAGATATGGTGGTTCAAATTCTTGTTCTAATGTTTTCTTCACATCTTTTTTTCTTTTTTTTTTTTCCACATTTTCCTGGAGTACTGTGTCCGGTTCTGGAGTACCCAGCATAAGAAGGGCACAGAGCTCCTTGAGTGTGTCCAGTGGAGAGGCACAAAAATGCTCAGAGGACTGGAGCACCTCCCCTGTGAAGATTTGCTGAAGAAGTTGTGATTGCTCAGCTTGGAGAAGAGGATGCTCTGAGGTGACTTTATAGCAGCTTTCCATTACCTGAAGGGGGCCTATAAGAACTAGGGTAGGGCTTTTTGCATGTAGTGTAGTGAGAAGTCAAAGGGCAATGTTTAAAAACTTGAAGAGAGGAGATTTAGAGTAGGTATTAGAAGGAAATTCTTTATTATGAAAGTGGTAAGAAGCTGGAACATGTTGCCCAGAAGAGTTGTAGCTTCCCCTTCCCTGGAATTGTTCAAGGCCAGGTTGGATGAGGCTTTGAGCAACCTGATCTAGTGAGAAGTGTCCCTGGCCATGGCAGGAGGATTGAATCCAGGTCTTTAAGGTCCCTTCCAATACAAACCATTCTATAATTCTATGATTCATGGCAAAGACAAAATACGGAGGAATTATATTAAGGCCATTAAATGGCACGAGCTGAAATGACAAAAATTTACTAAACAACTTCTATACTAGAAAACAGCATATAAAAAATGAATTGTGATGTTGAATTCCTAGAAGTCAGCAAACACTGGCAACATGCAGCTAGGTTTAAAAGTTATGATTTACCTAATGGTTATGTTTCCTTATGCCTAATGAAATCAGACTGTAGGTAGCTAGCAGCAGGGCAGTAATACTGTTCTCAAAGAATATTTCAACTCTATAGCAATACTGCTCCTGTCCAGGTCTTCATTTCTGCGGTATATTTTGCATTTATCAGGTGTGTATTGGCATGGTACTCTCAGCATTTTCCTTCTCTTTATCCTTTCCCTTCCCTAGTTTGGTCTTTGGCTCCTCTGTTGTTCTCTTGGTGATGATTTCAGTCCTCAGGTCTCTCTGATCTACTTGCTGATCCTCTTCATACATATCTACATTGCTGGCTCACTCTCTTTTCCTTTTTTTTTTTTTTAATCTTTTCCCATTTATAATGTTGCATAGTTCCCACATGGCTTTGATTAATAAACTCTTAAAGTCTTCCCTTGCTTTTAGCATAAGCTACAGAATTCCACAAAGAGACTTTTAGAAGCAACATAAAATGTTTTATCTTCTCTAGGACTCTCACTTCTATTGATGTGTTACTCCAGATTCACTGTGAAAGAGGATGGAAAAGATGAAATGATCTCGCTGCTGCTACTCCCACAGAGTCTGTGTTCTGTTGCAGCCACCTGAGGGATTTGCTATAAGGAAAAATAATTTAGTAGGTTATTTTTCTCACCCTACAGATGCTCCTTTCCCAATTCTATGGATGCAATCTGCTGCAACCTGTGGCCTAGGCACTAAAAGGCTTCTACCATATATATAGTCCTGTCATCCTGACCTGAGCAACTCTTCCCTGCCATAGTAGGAGCTGTGCTTCCCTTGTCACTGTGCCACTTAGTTTACAGTTGGTAGAAACTTTATCTAAGCCTCAACCAAGAAAAGCATTTGTCTATAACATGCTTTTACAACTTTCTCTACCTCCAGAAATCTTTTATGCTTTTACAGCTCCATCTTCTAGTGCAGATCAAGTGAAATCAGCACTAGCCACACAAAAAGCTAGTAATCCTTGGTGACATTTAAGTTTGTTCTTTCCCACTGCAGAATGACACAAAATACCTAGAAGAAAATCTTCCAAGGGTGTGCTTTTCTTTGTAAAATCATCAATTATATTATTCTTAATATATTTAACAGTGTTAAATTTGTTTATTTTTCAGGATCACAGTCAGTTAGAAAAGCATATGATAAAATAACCTAAGACACATGAAGCTGGGGATAGGTGTCTACTATAAAGGTTCAAAGAGCCAGGTGTTTAGCTCCTTGTGTGTACTTTCACTGCTCTTTGGGCCCTGAGGTTATCCATAGACCTGATTGTCACCCCATGTCATTCCTGGGGGCCATCACCCCCTGGGCCAACCTTCAGCTGCAGACAGTCCTGCCATGCCTGGCTGTGGGACCTGCCAAGCCAGGACTGTTCACAGGCCCATGACCTGGTGCAGTCTCATCCATCCTCATCCTCAGGGAGGCACCCAGTGCCCAGGGCTGGGATTGCCCCAGTTCCCCCCCAGCTGTCCTGAGGCTGGATGGGGCAGTTGTATAGTCCCTGTCTGCCAGGTCCTGTTCTGGTGGTCCCCAGGGATACCCTGCTACTCCCCCTGGGAGCTCCTGGACTTCACTGTGCCTTGGTAGTGTTTCTTTTTTATATGCCTTTTTCCACTTCACTTTGCTTCATTTCCCTTTTAGTTGTGTCTCTGCTTTTAGATAATTTTTTTTTTTTCTTATATCACTTAAAGCAGGATCCTCAGGGCCACTGAGATACATAATGAAACAGATTTGGACTAGTGACATTTTTCATACTGCCTAGGCATTTCAATTCTGTTGAAAACTAAGCATAAGACCATCCTTTCCTCCTTGCTTTCATCCACATTGTCATTTGTATCCCCATTACCCCAATACTGAACAGGGGGTGGGTGAGCTGTAAACCAGAGGCAAGATGGCAGATACTGCTGGGAATCTGGAGAAGCAGAGGGGAAGCAGACCAGAGCAAAAGATATCCAAGTGGAAAGTGTATAACAAATCAATGTAAAATGTAATGGTCTACTTCCTTGCTTTTGTAGAATTCTCATTATTCAGGGGTCCAAGCAACCAAGCTCTGTGGGAGCTGTGGTGCATGTGCAGTCGATTGGCACGTGCTGTGGATTTGCTTTTTGCATGCTCATGAGCCATTCAGTCAGAAACTTCGTAAATCCTCTTTAAAGTAGAAAAGGCAATAGATCACCATTAAAAGCAGTATTCCAGACTCTAAAATCATTAAAGGAGGCAGTCTGATTCAGTTCTGGATGAAAAAGGAAAGGACTGAATACCTTGCAGAAAAGAAAATGCTTACACCTATTGAGAAAGACATGTCAGTTTGGGAAGGGGATCTAAAGTTTTTAGGTACAATAATGGATCATGAGAAATCATATACTCTTTGCCATTTGTTTCTATTATTGCAAGGTAGTTGAAAATGCTTGAAGAGAAGTGAAGTGGACATTCAGTAGCTGCATTCAAAAGATAAGCATGTTGTGTACTAAGTCTTCCCAACCATCTTAAGAACTAGCATTGGACACAAATAAAAAAACTGTCCAAGGTCTTTTGAAATTTGGCTGCTGACCAGACTTTTGAGGTGTTTTACAGACAGTGATGTATATTGTCAGCTTCTTTATATGGCTGTCTGGAGGTGATTGCTGTGCTGAGAATAGATAAGGTAATTGGCACCATGCTGATGTAAGATTAGGAAAGGCAGACTTAAAGTACACCGGGTGATGTTGTGAGGGCAATAATTGTATAAGAATTAAAAAAAAAACTCCAAAATTCAATGTCAGAGAAACACAGGTTCTTTATCATGCAGGGTCGGAAGTTGGGGATAAGTCAGGTAAAAACTTCCAAGTGAGCATACATGTCACAAAGACAATGCAAATGTAGTGACAGGCGGTCCACACAGCAAAAAAGAAAGACATTGTTTTACAGCCACTAAAGTCCTGCTTCTGAAAAGACAGAAACACAGTTGTTTGTTTTTTTCATAAAAGTAAGCTTTCCTCTGACAGCATTTTTCCTCACAGTTCTCTAAGACCAGTTTAAAATTTCCAGATTTCAGTTTGTCTATTCTATGCAAATCAGATACCAAATAAGTTTAATTAACCAAGTATCTTGACACAGATATGACTTTGAACATTCCAGAACCTTTCATGATAAAACAGGAAAGCTTGTGATGATCAAGGAAGTTCAACCATACTTACAGTGCCAGCCATCCTACTTATGTCTGGGCTGAGTCCTGAAGCCTGCTTTCCCCTGGAAGGAGCTTCAAGCACAGAGGAGGACTGGAGCAATCCCAGACAGTGGCAAAACTTAAAGAATGCTGCTACTTGTAAACTAGAGATGGCTCTCAAGGAAACAGGTGAGATGGCTCTCATAGAAACAGGTGAGATGGCTCTCATATTCACTAATAATTCCTTTCAGGAAAACCTTTGTGTATGAAAGCATGTCACTACTTCAGGCCTCAGATTAGGATGACTGTATTCTTCTAGGTCTTGGCATCTACAGAAAAAAATCTGATAGCCCTGAGATTGCTTTTGTGAATCCAGTGTCAGTATCAAGATATCTCTGACATAATTTTCACAAGATTTCACTATCTGAGTTATCTATTCATAAAAGAGTCCACTGTCAGGCTAATTGACAGGTAATCAGTTAGGTAAAGATGGAATTAAAATATTTTGAGTAGATAGGAATGATGGGCTTATTGTGGGATAAAATACATACGAAAGATCCACCACAGATATTTTATTTCATCCCCAGCTCTTAGTCATCATAGAGAGAACAAATTCAGATTTTTTTTTAACTTTCAGATATTCTATGTTGTACATATGTTGTTGACTTTAAAGATGGAATTAATCTTTTGCAATACTATAAGGTCATCACACACCTATAGATATGCAAAGTATCATGAATACCTTTAAAGTCAGGTGAGAGAAATGGACATTTTTATTCTTGCATGATTCACCTTATCTTTTTTTACTGTTTACAAGAGGAAGAAATTTCTAGAAGTGTTGGCATCTCTCCATTGTCTATATAAAGGGAATCTGAATTACTAGTTCAGATGTGGATGTACACTATAGACATACATTTGGACAGATGAATGCTGTTTGAATTAACTGCTGTAGATGTCATGATAAGATGAGAATAGATTATTAAACTAATTTACCTTGCCATTCCTGAACACAGCCTTAAGAAAACAGGTTCTATAGATTGCTGATGTTGCATGCAACTTTTCAAATATGACCTATCATAATACTGTAAACACCAAATTCTCAAATATGTCTTGTTCTCTTAGGATGGAAATCCATAAAGAAAAGCAGTGGAACATAATTTGGAGAATTAAATAGATTTTAATCTTTAAGGAATATGAATGGAAAGATCACAGACAGTTAGAGATATTCTACTACCCAAAAACTCTCATCATTCAATAGTTTTTTACTCTGTATTTGCTAGGAAGGGGAGAAGGTGAATCTATGATAACAGTGGGATACATACATACTACATTTTTAAAATTTTATTTCTAGCACAAAGGGATTGTAAAGATAAATGACTATAATGAGAAATTACCATTATCATAAAAAGGCATTAAAAAGGAAGTAAATAATAGCAATTCATTATGGCTTGGATAAAATACTCTTTATTTAAGAAAAAAAGGGGCCTGGTTCTTAAAATAGGTGTATTTTATGCCTTTTAAGCCTTATAGTATTCATGTTTTAAACCACATAGAAATTATTTCAAAGCTGCAAAGCTTTCTTTGTATGTATTTTGTTCAAGACCAAAATTTTATATGCAGAAAACTATTAAAATGTAACCTTTATATTTCTTTTGAGAAAGAATTTCAACATATCTAGTCCTCTGTCAATATTACATAATTAAATTTAGACATTTCTGATGTTAGTCAGATGTGCCAGTGTATGTCATGGTGAGTCGTTCTTAACCTAGGGAGCCCTCTCTTCTCAGTGACACTGACAATCTCAGGAAAGAGAAAGTGTTTTAATAGAAAGGAGGTACAGCTGGCCAAATATGTGTATGGACCCATCTGTCATCTTGGAGCTCTGTTGTCACACTGAAGCTTTTGGAATGGTTTTCAGGGTGATAAAAGGGAAGATGAGGACATTGCCCTTACTTAAAGTAATTTAAAATAATGAGTACTAGTTAGTTCCAATCAAAATCAAAAAACTGTTTAACCTCAAATTGGCTGTTCACGTCATCTGTGAAAAAGAGGCATAACATCTTAAAGGGGATTCAGAAAACTTCAGAATGCTACCAAAATGTTTTTGACAAGACACAGAGATTTGTGGCAGGCACATGTCACTCTTCAGAGAAAGTATCAGTTTGTAAATTAGACTTCTTACCTCTTGGGATCCTAACCCTCTAATTCTTTAGGAGAATCCCAAGAAATTGGAACTCATTCTTCTTAAACCAAAGCTATTTCATTCTTCTTAAGCTGACAGTTTCTGATTAGGACCAAAAAAAAGTAGCAGGGCTTACTTTTTCCTTCTTGATTAAGACTGCATTTTGTGGGACTGATCCCATAGAGGTAATAGTGTTCACTAGGTCAAGGCCATCATGAGATTAAAAAAAAAAAAAAAAAAAAAGCCTTGCCTTTGTTGGGATTAGAAATAGGTACCAAGCTGTTTATTTCTGTCAAAAGAGAAAGACTTTGTTAGACTCAGGAAGTTTTCTGGTTGAAAGTTGAAACCCCTTTAGAGATCAGATGCCTCAAGTTTTAGAAATAAACTAACTAAGAATTTTCAGGATTAGAGATTTGGATCTGAGCTCCTAACGGCCCTTGAAGCCCCAAGTTAGATGTTCAAATTCTTTTTTTCATTCTTTTCCCTTCAATGTAGTACCTAGTGATTAGCAAAAAGAAATAGAGTCCTTCTATCAAAAAATGACATAAATACTAAAGTTTTGACAATCACTGAGAAAAAAGTTCCTCATGTAGAATAGGAAATAGTAAACATATATCAAACCTAACATCTGAAAAGATGTGTTTAAACAGGAATCTAATGTATTTGCTACAAACATGGCTAGATAAGATTTAATCTTAACAAAGGAGGTTTTAGTGCTTTTGTTTGTTTGTTTTTTTCATAACTGAGACACTGAAATGTTAACGTGAAGGCATTCCAGAAAATACCTATTTAATGACAGTAGAATAATGGAATTAGAATGCCATTTAATTCTTTCATTTTACAAACCATAACACCAAGGACATCTCTAAAACGTAGATCAGCTATAGCTCCTACAAAATCCAGCAGAGAAATGGAGAAGAATGGAAAAAAGATCATAACAGATAAACAGATAACATGCTTTCTCCAGAAAGATGAGCATAGACTTATTTGATGTGGGTAATTAAAACAAATTATGTTCATATCACAGTGTTTACGATATTTTGGCTTGATAAGATAAACCTTGCAGGCAGCCTAAAGCAGTAGCTTAAATGTTAACTGAAAAAACTGAGATGAAAGACAACTTACTCCGTTTGTTAGCAGAAAATGTTAGAAACATTGCCACTTCAGAAATTTTTTAGGTTAGATAAAATAATTGGGAGTCTGTTAGACTTCTGAGACAAAGAGCCCTTAAAGTGTTTGTTATGCGTAACACCAGATGAAGTTGTAGGAAAAAATGATAAGAAAAAGAAAACTTTGAAAAGAAACAAATAACAAGGAAAGGATTCGGTTGAACTGAATACTTTGCTTAGCAACACAGGCAGAAAATTGATGATCAATCATGTTGATCTAGCTTGAGGCCAAAATTATTACCAAAAATCTATGTTTAGGTTTTTTCCTTATAATTTTATGTTTAAAATGGGATACATTTTTTCATAAAAGACAAAAACACCACATTTTCTATTTTAGTAATAATAGTATATAACATGATGCACATGCAATTACAGAGAGTAAGATTTGGAAGAGGTAGTACTCGATAATATGACAATAGTTTCTCTAGCTTGATAAAAGAATAAAAGAGGGAGAATAATTTATTAGTCACATCCATTATTAGTGTTTACATTTGATAATACTAATCCAAATTATTCTGAATGTTTATACTAGTTTTTGAAAATAATTTTATAAAAACACCCAGAATAAATATTAATAAATGGAGAAGTTAGGCTATGCAGCAGTTTTGCTTAAGACATTCAGGAGTTTATTATTAGAGTAGTAGAAATGTCTTCATCCATTTTGTTCATCCTAAGATACTTTAAGCACTTTAAAAAAAAAAAAAAAAAGAAAAGGATTGTAAAGGACGCTGAAGATCATCTAGTTCCAATGCTCCCTGCATGGGCAGGAGACCTCCCACTAGACCAGGTTGCTGAAAGTCTTTTCCAGCATGGCCCCAGGGAGGGAGAATCCACAAATCTGGGCAGCTTGGTCCAGTATCTCACCACTCTCATAGTGAAGAATTTCTTCCCATTGTCAAAATCTACTCTCTTCTACTTTGAAGCCATTACCCCCTTGTGCTATCACTACACACATTTGTAAACAGTCTCTCCCCAGCTTTTCTGTAGGCCACCTTCAAGTACTGGAATGCCACTATACAATCTTCCTGAAGCCTACTCTTTGTCAGGCTTAAAAATCCCAACTCTCTTAGCCTGTCTTCACAGAAGAGGTGCTCCAGTGTCCTGACAATCTTCGTGGCTCTCCTCTGAACTCACTCTAGACGTCTGTGTCCTTTCTGTGTTGAGGGCTCCAGAACTGAACACAGTAATCCAGGTGTGTGTCACAAGAGGGGAACAGGAAGAGGAGAATCACTTCCCTTGACCTACTGGACACATTACTTTTGATGCAACCCAGGATACACTTGGCTTTCTGGGCTCCAAGTACACATTGCCATCTCGTGTTGAGCTTCTCATCAACAGACACTCCCAAGTCCTTTTCACAGGATCCATCCCTTTTTCTCAGGGCTGTTCTCAGTCTATTCTCTACCTATAATTGTGCAAAAGAAGGTAAAAAAATAAATAGTATTGCTAAAAAAAGGTTTTTTTAAAAATCATAGACCATGTTTACATGATTTAGAATATTTCAGAGTTTTGTGAAGACTTTAATGAATAAAGATCTTGTTATCTTAAGACTAGATCCTCTGAGTGTATTTGTTGCCTAATTGCAACCTTTGATATCCAAATCTAAAACTTCAATCCATAGTGTTTTAGTGAGCTGGCACCCAAACTACCTGGAAATGTAAGCTCCTGCTAAAACACCCCTGTTGCTCGTCAGGAATGACAGGTGCATGACTGCTAGAGAGCATTTAAAACTTCATGTCCTTTCCCGGTTTTTTTCTGATAGTAGCAACTATTCTCAGTCATGATCACTGTATTGATCCTTATCTAGTGTTCCTCAATGATAACATAATTCTTACAGAATCACTGGGATATTAAAAATTTGGGAATAGGAGGTTTGTTTTCACAACAATGTCTAGCATGCTCTTCAGATATGCTGGTTCAAATTCTTGTTCTAATGTTTTTTCACATTTTTTTAATTCTTTTCCACATTTACCTGGAATACTGTGCCCAGTTCAGGAGTACCCAGCATAAGAAGGGCATAGAGCTCCTTGAGTGTGTCCAGTGGAGAGCCACAAAAATGCTCAGAGGACTGGAGAACCTGTCCTATGAAGACAGGCTAAAGAAGTTGGGGTTGTTTGGACTGGAGAAGAGGAGGCTCTGAGCCTCTCCTTGTAGCAGCTTTCCATTACCTGAAGGGGGCCTATAAGAAAGCTGGGGTAGGGCTTTTTACATGAGCATGTAGTGTGAGGACAGGGGGTAATGTTTTAAATCTTGAAGATGGGAGATTTAGGTTAGACAATAGGAAAAGAAATCTTTCATGGGTGTTGAGACACTGGAACAGGTTGCCCAGGGAAGCTGTGGATGTCCCCTTCCTGGAAGTATTCAGAGCAAGGCTGGATGGGGCCTTGGGCAACCTGGTCAGGTGGGAGGTGTCCCTGCCCAAGAAGGGGTTTTGGACCTAGATGATCTTTAAGGTCTTCAATTCTAGACATTCTATGATTCTGTGACTATGAAAACTATTTAAACGTCGGTGGCAAAATTTTTCGTTATGTATGTTACTAAAAGTTCTTTAGATTAATTTTAAAAAGTTAAGCTCATTTATATGGAAGGCACAGAGGCTGGCTTTTTATATACATGAAACACAACAGAATACACAACTTTGAGTGTCCTTAAACACATGCCTGTAAGACAGTGAACAGTCATCATGTAAAATTAGAAACAGGAATACTTGAATTTCTGCCTCTAGGTTTTCATCTGAGTACGTTTGTTAGTAGATTATTAAGTGTGTGATCAGAAAATAAGAAGAGCTGACATTTTTTATCTCCAGCAGTGTATTCATTGCAGTGAGATCATAGCAGAAAGAACAGTCATAACCTCAGGGTGGATGCTTATTTCACTGAGAAAGGTAGGCAGGGTTTCATTTCCCATCTACATTTTCTGTGAAGTAAATATCTCCACAGTCCTCACACTGTTTTTCAAATCTGCTTAAAGATTTATAAACTTTCTTCAATGTTTTTCTGCTTTTGTCCATAACTTGGCAATGCAGATTTCAGACAGTGGCAGAGCACACAAGAAAGGGATAATGTCACTGAGTCTTAGACAATCTTATGTATTTAAAAATTTAGGATTGTTATGGTTCAAGGACATGTAGCAAGCACTGGTCATGTACATAAATGAATATAGCTATGGTGTGGAGGTGTTGGGTTTCTTCTTGGTAATACAATGACTGCATCTACAGTCAGAAAAATAAAGAGATAATTCACAACAATAAATCACTCAGGGCAGTAGTATACAAAAAAATTGAAAATGAAAAAGAAAGGATTACAGTTAATAAGATTAATACAATTCTTCCAGAGTTGCTTAATATACAGAAAGGTCAAAATATGGAACTAGGCAGCAAAAGGAGCAATATGGAAAGAACTAGAAATCAGCCTTGGGAAAAAGACACAGGAGCTCTGGACAAACTTTCCGAAAAGAACAAAATGCAAGATTGCATTGATTAATGATGGGATCAAAATGGGGGGAGAAAAATTAATATATATTTGCTTGCACTAATTATAAGTTTTTCTCGGGAGTAACTTAGTTTTCATCTGGTCATTAAATATTTTGATGCATTTGTGTGCCATATTGGTCTTTGAGCAGAGTCATGGACTAAATGATTCAGACTGTTATTTCTATAGATAATAAAAATAATATCTATTACTGAAACATTACTGAGCATTTTTCAAAACAGTGTGTCTGCTTGAAGTTGCATAGCTCATAATGTTTCTTTCCTTTTGACTTAGGTTTTTTTGGTATTGTTTTGCTGTGGATTTTGGGTTGGGTTTTTTTTAGAGTTTGAGGGGGTATGTGCAGGGTTTCTTTCATTTGGCTGCAGGTTTTGTGGTTTGAGGTGGAGCGTTTTTGTGGTTTGTTTTGTGGATTTATTGTTTTGATTTGCTTTGGTTTGGTATAAATAAATTATTTTTTAAAAATTATTTTTTTAAAAAAGGCAAGCTTCTTGAATTTAATAATCTTTTTTTATTTATTTATTTATTTATTTATTTTTAATTCTTCCAAGTTATTATCTGTGAACCAGAAAGAACTGATAGAATATTATCCTAACACAAGTTCAAATCTTTGTAATTCAGGAAGGAAAGGAAATTCCAGTATGCAAATTTCTCTGATTACACTCTCATTTGCTTTATGCCAGTCAGGTTATATTTTCTTCCCTAGGGAAGATTCTTTTGATTGAACTCCTTTTATTGACCATTACTGATGTTTTTAAAAACCACCTGCTCCTTTTCCTCTAGAGACTTGCTCTTCCTTATGGTACCCCTAGTTTTTCTAGAGCAAAATGGGGATAGCAGCCTATAGTTTGCAGGGTAGAATCTTTGTCTAATTTATAGAAATTATTTTGCTATTTGAAAACTGAAGATGTGTTCTCTCTTCCATAGCAGCAACATCTATTTTTTAATAGTTCAAAAGCATTGAAAGAGATGAAAACATAAGTATTTATCTTTTCAAAGATCTTATTTTGCTCTAAGATAGTCAGAACCTGTTTCCAGTGACAGAGAAAGGATTTTTTTCTCATGTTCAGGTGACATGCCTTGTATTTTAATTCATAATCACTGTATCCTGTCCTTTCCCTGGATATCACTGTGATGAGCTAGATTCTTCCTTCTTCACAGTTTCCTATTATGGAATCAACAGCTGATAGAATCACTCTTGAACCTTCTTCAAGCTGAACAGTCTCAACACTCTCAGCCTCTCCTCATAAATACTCCAGTCCCTTAACCATATTTTTGGTCCTTTGCTGGTCTCACTCTAGAAACACCTTGTCTCTGTTGGTACCAAGGAGACAAGCTCTGGACTCAGCATTCTGTGTGTTTCCCATCAGTGCTGAGTAGAGAGAAAGGATCACCCTGACAGACCTGCTAGCGATGCTCTTCTTAATGCTGTCCAGGATGGTGTTTACTATATTAGTAATAAACATCGAGCTGTTTTCCAGGCAGCTTGAGCTCAGTCTGTACTGCTGCTCAGGGTTACTCTTCTCCAGGTGCTGGACTTTACATTTCTATTTGCTGAATTTCATGAGGTTCCAGTTGCCACGTTTCTCCAGCCTGTCAAGGTCCTTCTGAATGGCAGCACAACCCTCTGGTGTATCAGCCACTCCTCTCAATTCTGTACCATCTGCAAATTTTCAGGGGGTGTACTGAGTACATAACCTTGCACACCTCTCTTGCTTATCCTGTCTACCATTTTCTCACTTGATTGCTGGTCATCCTTTCCCTTTCTGCTTGTGTAAAGCTCTCCACAACTGTTTGGTCATCCTCTTGGCAATGGCTTATGCCTTTGGTGTGGCCTGTAAGTCATGGCTATTGCCAAAGATTTATATCTACAACATGACCTAAAAGTCTTTTTGTGGTACATAAGGTACATAACAAAAACCTTTCCTCAGAGTTCCTTTTTTTTCATTAGTCCCCCATCCTTGATCTCCTGAAGCTATCTTTCAAAAGATATTTCAAAACTCCCCCCACCTTCTTAAGCTACTGTTTCCTGTTCATATTCCAATATCATGCTTCCTCTACTACTCAGCCACTTGCTGTGGCAGTTCCTTCTCCTGTTGTAAATTAGTTCCTTCCTGAGACTGTAATATAATTCTATCTCTGTTCTCCACTGGATAGGAAGAAGCAAGCACCTGCATGTGTTGATTGAATGCAGACACATATAGATAGTATACGTATATAGATATGCATGTAGATAGGTAGATAAACACCTATAGAAATATAACCAGCTTACTCTTGGAAAGACAAACTGGTAAAATAAATTTTGAATTTAGTTTTGACTACTCTTGGGTTCAGTAGTTATTATACTCTGCTGAGGTTGTAGTGGTGTTGTTAATGTAAAAGATTTGACTTCATTGCTGATAAAATAGGAGTTTATTCATTTTTCATTCCATAATGCTGCCTGGATTTTCCACAGATGAGAATTTCTCAAGTATCCAACATTAATCCCATTGAATTTTATATATATATACATATTCAATTGTAAGCTGGAATAGAGAGAAACATGTAAGTGGTTTGTTCATTGAAGTCTATGAAGCTTAAGCAAAATTTCTGCAGCATCTTAAAACAGGAATACCATTTTCAGGGTGACTTTTCATTACCAACCTGGAGGTCATATATTTGAGGATTACCATGACATGCAAGTTTTATCCTTCATAAAATTAGATATCATTCTGCAAGTCACAGAGAGGCATAGTTTTTTTTTTTTTTTTCCCACAGTGTTATTTGCCATCTGGTAACAACGGACTCAAGGCCAACTAGTTCATGTTGGAAAAAAGTTTATAATCACTAGTTATGTTTCCTTGATAAATAGTAATTATGAAAGACAAATTTTTCAGAGACTTTCACATTTTAGCCAGCAATCCTATATCCTTCTCTGTGTCTGACTTACCTCGCATGAAAATATCAAACACTATAAATAAACTAGCCCTCCCTCATTCACTCTTTGATATAGAGATATGAAGACAGAGTCTGTTTGACATCAGAGTCATGATATGGAATCTCAGCCTGCTGCATGTTCAGAGTTGCAGCAGCAAATGGCTTTCTTTCCAGCCAAACCATAGCATAAACAGAGTGATTTCCTGTACTATTTTTAATGTAACTTTTTTTCAGCATCATCAGCATTCTCTATGCATTTTCTACTGTCTGTGGCAAATAGAGATTTTTGCAAATGTTTAGTCCCTGTACATGATGAATTATGGGGTGGGTGTCTCTAACTATAAGTAGATATTGTAGTTCCTGAATATGAAAGTACATGTTGGAATCTGAAGGCAATGAGGTATCTTCATAAAAGCACTCACATGTGGGGTTTGCCTTCATAAGTAAAAGAGAAGAAATCATATGGTGATAGGACACACCATCCCTTCGGAGAGAAAATGTATTTTATGAAAACTGCACTCATTAGTTTGTATCCCCTATAATGAGAAACAAGCTTATGAAGTTTGGTTTGGAGAATGATGTTAAGCTGAAAAGTTAGAGACTAGTCAGCCAGAAGTCTGAGAGCATTTTGTGCAACAGACAAAAGATTTCTGATGACAAAATCTTTAAATGTAGCAGTTATTCTGAGATAGTTTGGAATTCTGATTTCTGATGACAAAATATTTAAATGTAGCAGTTATTCTGAGATAGTTTGGAATATGTCTTATTTCCTTTTTTTTTTTTAAGTATTACTACTTACATTTTTATTTTGCTGTACATTTAAATACATTTACATTTTTATTTATTTTAAAAGGCACCCTGAATCTAGATATTTAGTTGTAGTTTAACCTTCTCTCTTCAAAGACAAAGAAACCTAAGAAAAACAAGTGATGCAAAAAAACACCACTAGCCTGTTGCCTGAGCAACAGCATCCCTAGCAAACTTTGTCTGCAGTTTTTATTACAAAGTGCAACATCATGTGGTGTGGGGATACCCCTTTGGTTAACCAGGGTTTTTTGTTGCCTCCCAGCTTCTTGCCCTGGCCTACTTGCTGGTGGAGCAGTGTGGGAACCAGAAAAAGTCTTGACACTGTGTAAGTGATGCTCAAAAAACCAAAACATGGATGTGTAATCAACAGTGATCTAGTGACAGATTCAAAACATACCAGGTTACCAGCCACTGTGAGGAAGATTAACTCTATCTCAGCTAAAACCAGTTCAATCTCAATTAGTAACGATATGTATTTCTATGAGGAACCCTGCACATCACTCCTGGTTCAAATGTACATGTGTTAACATGCAAATCTGCCTGAAACTTGGTTATACCAATCCTTAGGAAAGAAAAAAAATCTACTGTGCATAAAAAACTTATCTAGACTTAGAAATATTTGATCACTTCAAGATACAGGTTTTTCAAGGTAATCTCCAGTTTCTATATTTGACCATACGTGATTAAGATTAATCATTACTTTAAAATATTAAAATTGTTAAAAACATGACCTCTTATGTACAGTTTATACATATAAATTTCTTCTATTTCTACTTCCCAGTACAAGATCTATCATAGTTTGAATTAAGTAATTCAGCATTCTTTATTTGCACAATGTAAACCTTTGTTACTAAGTTGGCATATTGAATATTGTCAGAATGTTATTATTTTTGTTTTGTATAGAAACAGCAAATATCAGATCAGTTGCTGAATCAAAAGCAGAGAGTGATATTTACTGGGAAATAATGAAGATAGTATTTCATTGACTGACTAGGTCTGTTTCTGTATTAAAGATAACATTTTCTGTTAACTACTCTGAACCTTGGGAGTTATAACTATAGTTCCCCAGCCTGGCTTATGATTAATGAGCCCTATCCACTGCTGCATTAAAGAATGGAATGAAAAAGTAATGGCCAAAGAGCACATATATATCTTCAAAAATAACAAATAAACAAAGAGATAAAATGTGTCTGAGATGGTGACAATTCCCTTGATGCTGATATTTTTATAAAATTAAGCACAAGTACACATACACAATCAATAGTTGTACATCTTGCGAGACATTCAGCAAGCTCTCACTCTAATAGCTCACCTAGTTAAGTAAAGGTTGGAATACAGATAGTCTTTGTATGAGTAAGTTTAAGAAATTCAGTAAACTAAGGAGAAATAAGCTGGAATCCCAAGGAGGAAGGTGAAAAACGAAATGAAATAAGGATGATCAGGATGACTCCATAGAAAGGTCATAGAAAGAGTAAGAGAAAAATCATGTTCCTGGCTTGAGACATTTTTTCTTAGAAATAAACCTCTCAAAACTAATTTTCTGTAACCAAACATTTTTGCATATACATACCAATGTGTGTTTGTCTATGCCTATATATGCCCAGCCTAGATGATATAGATGATCTAGATGATCTCCAGAAGTCCCCCTCAACCCCAAATATTTGACGATTCTGTGATTCTGTGATATGTATATATATTAGGAAATTGCAGATTGCTGTGATGGTAAAGTTTAGTAGAAAGATGCATCAAGTAGGGCATTAACTTCAGCACAAAACTTTACTAAATTTACTTATTAAGAGCACACATTTCTAAACTTTTACCATTATCAATGACCTTCTCTACAGATACAAAATTTCTAGTCTTCAGATTAATGTACCATTAATTGTGGCTTTATGTGATACCACTGGGTTGATTTTGAATAGTCAGTGCAGATTGGAACAGTCCTTGATCTTCAGTCACTGAGGTCAAATCTTTTCTGTCAGAACTAGGGGTGAAACTCCCTCTGCACATGGCAAGTGAAGGACAGCCAGGGGATCAGGACCAGCCAGCATGGCTTTGGTAAAGGCACATTCTGCTCGACCAGCCTGGTCTCTTTCTGTGACCAGGTGACCCACGTAGTGGATAAGAGAAAGGCTACCTTGATTTTAGTCGAGACTCTTATATCATCTCCCACAACATTCTCCTAGAGAAGCTGGTGGCTCATGGCATAGACACATATACTCTTTGCTGGGTTAAAAACTGGCTGCATGACTGGGCCCAAAGAGTTATAGTCAATGGAGTTAAACCCAGTTGGCGGCTGGTCACCAGGGGTGTCCCCCAGGGCTCAGTTTTAGGGCTGGTCTTGTTCAGTATTTTTATCAATGATCTAGGTGAGGGGATTGAGTGCATCCTCAGTGAGTTTGCAGATGACACCAAATTGCATGGGAGCATTGATCTTCTTGAGGGTAGGAAGGCTCTGCAGAGGGATCTGGACAGGTTGAATAGATGGGTTGAAACCAGTTTCATGAGGTTTAACAAGTCAAAGTACCAGGTCCATTTCGGTATCAAAACCACCAGGCAATGCTACAGGCTTGGGGAAGACTAGCTAGAAAGCTGCCTGGCAGAAAGGGAAGGGGGGTGTTAGTCAACACCTGGTTGAATATGAACCAGCAGTGTGCCCAGCTGGCCAAGACAGCCAACAGCATCATGGCTTGTATCAGGAATAGTGTGGGCAGCAGGAAAAGAGAAGTGATTGTGCCCCAGTACTTGGTGCTGGTGACGCTGCACTCTGAGTACTGTGTTCGGTTCTGGGTCCGTCGCTAGAAGAAGGACACTGAGCTGTTGGAGAGAGTTCAGAGAAGGACAACCAAGGTGGTGAAGGGTCTGGAGAGAAAGTCTTATGAGGTGAAGTGAAGGGAGTTGGGAATGTGTAGTTTGGAGAAGAGGAGGCTGAGGGGAGACCTTATTACTCTTTACAACTACCTAGAAGGAGTCTGTAGGGAGATGGGTGCTGGCCTCTTCTCCCAAGTAAATAACGATAGGAACTAGAAGAAATGGCCTGAAGTTGCACCATGGGAGTTTTAGAAAATAGTTCTTTACTGAGAGAGTAGTCAGGCCTTGGAATGGGCTGCCTGGAAAGGTGGTGGTGTCACCATCTCTGGGGTATTCAAAAAAAGAGTGTAAATATGGCACTTCAGGACATGCTCTAGTGCACATGGAGGTTTGTTTTATGTTTGTTTGCTTTTCATGAGGCATAGGAGTGTTGATGGTTGGATGCGGTTATCTTAGAGGTCTTTAATGAGACTTAATTACTGCTTCCCTCCCAAAATAGAAGGTTTCATTCTCTCCTGACTGTGCAAATCTGCTTTTTTTCTTTTGCCTATCTCTTGTGCATTAGGCAGGAGGTTCTGTCTGTTTACATTCTCTTCTCTGCTAGCTTGAGTTCCTGAGTTCAACTATATCTGTTCTTCCTTATCTCTATACTGGTTACATTTCTCACATGCTTATGTAAAATACCATAACCTTGTTCCATCTGACTGCTCTATGACAGACTACAAAATGCTTGTCTACTGCTTTAGTTACATATTTTAATATGCTAATATTTGGGTTTAGGGCAAGATAGTATTATTGATATAATGATTGATACAAGATGATATTATTTATGCTGTGACTGATACACAATTTCTTGCTGTACAGGCCTCTGCTTTGGCTATGCCTCTTGGGTAGGGTTGTCAGAAGGAGGGTTGTCTCTGGGTCTTGATCCAGAAGCCAATTCAGAGTACTTAAGGCTATGGCTTGTTATGCAGCATGGACCAGGTCAGTAGCTGACAGAAAGATATGGTCCTAGCAGACCAAGACTGACTGAGCCATCATCTTATAGAGAATTGAGACAGTTAAATCAGAGAAAAATAAAATCCATCAAGAACTGGTTTATTAAATTGTTTTATTTTGTGACTTGATGAGAACTGGAGTCAGCGTACTGGAAGAAGGTGTTCTTTAAATGAATTAGTGACAAGAGGAAGAAGTAAATGAGGAAGCAAAGAAAGTATAGGAAATCCACAGGAAACAGGTTGGGAAGAAAGTATCACAAGTGAGGAGTGAAATTTCCCTCATTCAGTTGTGGAGTGTTGAGTTCATTCAGTCATACTGTGTACTCACTCCATTCAGTAAGGTTTCTGTACTGATTCAACCTCTTCCACTCCTTCCTATCACCTTCCTTTTCAGCTGCTGTCACTGATGAAATGCAATGGAACCTCGAAAGCACCCTTATCTGAAATTCTGTCTTTGTGTTTCATAGTAAATAGTAGGTAACTAAAATAAACAATGTATAATAAGTAAAACAGTAAAACCTATATGTAAACACTGGAAAATTACTTTCTGATCCTTTATTTCTTCTCACCCCAATCTCTGTTTCATATCTAGGCAGGGCCCTTTCTTGATATAAGCCTAGAAAAGATGAGCTGATCTTTATATATACTGTATATTCAAATGGAAAAAAAAAAAAACCAACATAGCTTTCCCTAGGTGAATGACATCCATTTGTGGCATTTATGGCCCATAACGGAGAGAAATAAACTTCAGTGCTGATTGAAATACAGTACAATGTTTGAAGTAAAAGAAAAAGAACAGCAGCCTGTAAGAAGTAAGACTGTGAATGGAGTATTTAAGAATATTCTTCTTATTACATCCCCGAGTTGTCTGTTTTTCTGTTTTTGCTCTTTGCTCAGGCCTTTGCATAGTGACACAGAGTGAATGCCATGGGCCATGATGCCAAGGATGAAAAAGAGCCCAGGAAACCCAGGGCTCCTGGTAGGCCTTTACAGTCATTCTGAAGTTACAGGCCTAATGGAGAACTCTTATACATAGTTGTTTATTTGTCACTTTCATTCCCCTTTTATGAAAAAAATACAATAGTTCAAAAAATAGTTACATGATTACATAAAATCTTCAAATTTTATGATTTTAATAATAAACATAGTTTGGAGAGGCTGTGTTTACAAAACATATAAAACCCCCCCAGATATCTTGCAAAACTCAAAAAATGATCATAAGGATGAGAAGTCTAAATACACAGAGGTTAACTAAGTAGCCCAAAGTCACAAAGATGGAATTTGAAATAAGAACTTGTAGACACAGGTCAGTGAGCAGTACTAGGGGAACCTGACTCTATTTTAGTATGGTAATCAAGATGATATGATTCCCTTAAGAGTACCATTTTAATTTGTCCTGCATGGATAAAAAGCAATTTAAATTGAGAAATAACAAATGTCTTATTCTATATAAATAAAAAATGGACTAGAAAGAAGGTCAGATGAATTACTCAAGCAAAGAAATAAAATTTTTACTAAAGCAGTGGTGAGCTTTTAATCCAGAAAATGTTGCAATTTTCATTTTGGTTTCAGAAAAAAAACCTCCCTGAATTATGAAAGGAGAAAATTACCACTTTAAGTTTTCAGAGAAGTATTTTTTTTTTGTCACTAATCTTCTGATCTTAAAATAGATGCATCATTTAATAAGCAGTTATCTTGTCATTTAAATAGCAATCTCCTGAGTATATTTTAGCTACAAAGTACTCTCCTAAAATATGCCGAACACTATATATTCATTTCATATATTCTAACAAACAATTAGGTGAACTAAAATTGTCCTTACTTGCATCAAGTGTGCATAGAGTTCCAATCTATGGTTTTATGATAAAAAATGACACATAGGAGTTAAAAAAAAATTATAAAGAGTGGACATGATGGAGTAAATATGGGAATCAGCACCACTCATTTTTGAGCACTGAATTAAGCATGACATTCAGGAAAGTGGAGAGGTCAGTAAGTAACTGAGAGAACCTGGCATGGTTATCACAGAATAAAAATACAGAATAGTGACCTATGAAGTGGAGGTTTATAGAGTGCATTGGAATGGCCAGTTTCTAGACTTTCTCCAGCATACATGAAATATATTCTTGCCAGCATGTTTAGGGCATCAGAGGTGTGAAAAAAATCCTGAGGGTTCTCAGCTCTACTTAGGGTAAAACAGCGAAAAAAGGACAAAAGGGGTCATGAATTTACATTTATTTCTCTACAATAAATTCCTTAATACAGCAGAAAAATTAAATTAGCTAAAAATATTTTTCTGACATGGTAAAGGTGAAAGAATTGGCATCTTGTTTGAAATAAAAAAAAAAAAAAAAGTAAAAATCACAGGCAACCATCAATGAAACATTATTTGTTTTGCTTTGTTATCACATTAGTTCCAGATAATTTCATGAGAGAAATTAATGAGATTTGCCATTCCCTAATAGCTACCCACCATCTAGTGAATACTTGAGGTTGTTCTTTGTCATCATGATTCACAGGAGAGCAAATATAAATGAAATATTTCATACTGAATATCTGGAAGCTTCCTGTATTCTCTTATTTAGAAAATAAGAATGCCAGAACATAGAATGTGGGTTCTTTTTGGACATAACGACTAACTATTTGTTCACCATTGTATCATTTACAAAATATTTCTTTAAAAGTTTGTCAAAAATTAAGCAAGAATGTTAGGAAGCAAGAAAACAAGGCAGCAAAAAAGTCTGTTAGGGTCTGGCTTGTGTATGAGAAGCTTGTATTAAGAATGAAATGAATTCATTCTATTTGCAGGCAAGAAAAAAATGTATCAGGTGCTAGAATATTTTTTATGCACTAAAGTGAGTATTTAACATGACTCATTATATAATTCATAAGATCTCGTTCAGTTTTTCAGATAAGCTGGTACTATCCCTTTTGTCAGCAGAATGAGCCTACTTTCAGTATTCAAGGGATTTCAGTGCACTTTACATCTAACAGAATCAGGTAGAGAATATGAGGGGGCAGGAAAGAAATACTTTTTATGATAGACTTACATCAGGTTCTGCTAACTTGACTTTTTGGTTTACCATGTTCAACTTTCTCAAAGGAAATAAATTCCTCTTTAAACTAACACTTATAATGAACCCTTACAGTAATATATTTGTTACAGTAGCACCATACTAAAGTATGTTTTTGTTTTTTTTTTACAGCAGTAAACTTACATATATACTTGTTTAACTGGAAAACTAAGTGCATTGATATCCTGAAGCAGGAGATAAGGTATCTTTTTTTTTTTTTTTTTTTTTTTTTTTTTTTTACTATTGATAGCAGAGGAAGAAAATATTTTCTGTTAGGCTTTCCTCAGATGCCTTGATCTTTGCTGGAATGGAACAGAACATGTTTGAAATCTTCTTTTGATCTCTCACCTTTCACAGAGATAAATCACTTTCTCCAGGTTTCTAAGCTACTCCAAGGTAATCTTAGGATTTACCTCTGCACAGGGCCAAAAAGTTCACAGAAAAATTAGATAATACCTTATTCAGCTATTTTGTCATGCATAAAGTCATATCAATCAGCAGTGGTGACATGTAGCAAGAAAAGTCAAGGATTATATTACAGTAATGAAGTTGGAAGAAAAAAACCCACAACAACATTGTGTGATTAATTGTTCTTCATGCTTCTTATAGCTTTCCTCGTAACAGGTGGAAATTACTAAGAAAAATGCCAGTTGAGTCTTTCAAGCCATTTAGAATCACTGAATCGTAGATTCTATCTTTTTTATCGTTTAATGCATATCATACTAGGACAATCTACAAAAGCTATAGAAGTCACTAGAAGTAAAAAAATCCAATATACATAAGATATTAAATAAAAGGCACTTAAATTAACTAACATTCAATGCATTAGGAGTCACATACATAGCCAAGTAATAAAAGCAATAGTGTTATTGAAACAGATTCTATTGCAAGAATTATGAAGTGACAGATAGTGTGAAAACCTCATGGAGACTTTATTTAGATTGGTAATGACTTTGATGCTTCACTTGCACTCAAGCAAATTAAGAGCAATCGAACCAATAAATATGGTGTCAGAATCAAGACCAGTAATATTTTTCAGAAAGTATTGACTTGTTCATTTGAAATATTGTACATTGGAATACTTCCACTTTGCCTCTCACTTTGTCATCACATCTTTTTTCCTTCTGCACTCACCATTGTTCCATTCATTATTCGTTGAATTAAGAAACAACCAGATTTTAAGATCACTAGCTAAGCCCTACATATACATATATCTGATAGGACAGCACATTTTGATCTGCTCTTTATCCCGCATTGGCATTGGAATGAAAAGAAGACCCTTTCTACTGCTTCACAAGGAGAACTTTCATATTCTAAATGGCCTGCGGAATCTGGAAAAGCAAGCTTTTTTTTTTGTACTGTAGCTCTTCAAGTTAGGAGTCAGTGGTCTCAGCCCAGTGCAACAGCTCTTGCAGTCAAGAAAATCAGAGTGAGAAAAAGATGGATGAATTGCTACCTTACATCATTGTACTATTTGTCCTCCGTTTCTGTCAGTGTTTGTGAGTCCTCACTTTTCAGTCATGGAAATGTTCAGTGGCAAGACTTCATTCTAAAGTCCTTAAAAACCCCTGAGACATGCTAAATTTTGCTAAATTCTTATGGCTGAAGTGCAGGAATGTATATATATATGTGTGTGTGTCTGTATAGACATGTGCATATGTGTATAAAAATATTTTAAATTAGGTGTATGGTAATGGCTTATAATCATAATAATCTGAGTTCCATAGCCATTCTCTTCCTGCCTAGGAATGTTGGGAACATGAATAAAGGAGAAGGCATTACAATATTATATCATCTTCCTAGCTGAGAAGAAAGCAGTCTTAGTACAATAGCAAAATAATTCATCAATTGCTTCTTTGATATTCTTTTTTTTTGCCAGTCATCCCCATGTCACTTTGAGTCTCTTTTATGTTTCTTAAATATTCATACAGGCTAAACACTGAATGGCAAGATATCATGCTAAATTAAATTAGTACTAAATACTGTAGTTGTATGAGAAAATGGCTTGTAGAAGGTGGAGATGGCACAACTTCAAAGAAACCTGTGAATCTTGTTTTTCAAAGGATGAGATCAGGCTGCAGGAACATTAACATGTACCAAACAATGCTTAATAGAAAATTCAGAAGCAACAATTTGTCACCAAAAACTCTGATAAGAGGCCAGTAAAATTTGGTTACCAAAAAATCTTAATCAGTGGATTTGCTTGTACTACCAAATAATGGTGAAACTTGGAGATGTCCCTGAAATTGAGTAAGGTCAGTTTTAACTTTTATGTATGAAATGCTTTTCACCTGATTTGCGATACAGATTAGAATATGTCCTGTCCAAGCACACAAACATTATTGAGAAGGCTTCAATATATATCAGAAATGTATTCCAAAAATGCATACCTCAAAGAACAAGTCCTTTAGACACACTGATGTATCATATTTGTTTTGTAATGATTTGTACCAAATGTGCTGCATTATTTATTAATTTAATAATCTATTCATAATTTTTATATTGTGTATAATTAAATTGCCTATTTGAAATGTGGTATCTAAAATCAAAACTAAATTATAATATTGATATGTTTTAAATTGTAGATTGGTGAATTGGTGAACTAAAATATAATATTGATATGTTTTAAATTGTAGATTGGTGAATTCATTATATGAAAGCTGTTGCTTCACTTCCCTTTTGGAATTAGGTCAATATCTGCATCTTAGGACAAAATCTTGCATCACTCAATCTTTATTCTCTGCTTTCTGGATGTGTTTTCAGTGGAACAGGCACAGTGAAAATTTTTAGCATATGGTCACTCCAGGTGTCCATGTTTCTCTGTTATAAAGGCCTCAGGTAAGACTGCATTCTCTCTCACTTTCCCACCTAAAAACACATCCATTATGTGACAGCCAGCATTTGGTGGGCATCCTGGAGATGGACAAGTACATACCCAGATGGCTTCATAGCCCTTCAGACCATAAACTAAAGGGCTCTGCATTGGAGCTGAGCTGTATTGCCAACTTTGGAGTGTTGGCACAGTTTAAGACATCGTCCTTGTTTCAAATTCTTCAACTAGCACATATAAATAAAACACTTAAGCAAATTTCTGTGTAGGCAATTTTTTTTCATTTGTTTTCAGAATACCGAAATACTTCAGAGAGTTTTATGATCCTTCATTTTTTGACCCATTTTCCTAGTGTGTTCAGGGTATTTTGCTACCTATGGATACCTATTCAGCCTGGAACTGTTTATGTTTATGACATTGTGTATTTGTTTTCCAAATGGGATTTGGGACAAAGACTACTTTGGTTATAAAATCAGATCCTTTGTGTTATAATACAAAAAGCATCCTTTAAGGAAACTCACAGTAAATATATCTCAAATTTATTACATATTTTAGCTGTCCCTTATAGTATAAGAACGAGCAAATGATCATGGTTTAAAATGAAATGCTAGAATACCCTTTATCTTTTAGATGCTTACAGTTTTCACAAGCATTTTACACTGATAACATGATTTCACAGAATGTTATGTATTCAGAGAATACTTGTGACATGATTTCAGAGAATGTTATGTAATATGTTTTGGCTAAATAGATTAGTAGACATGTGAAAACTGTTAAGGTGCAACTTATTTGGCACATTTTGCATTAAAACAGGTTGCCCAGGGAAGTTGTGGATGTCCCCTCCCTGGAAGTGTTCAGGGCCAGGCTGGATGGGGCCTTGAGTAACCTGGTCTAGTGGAAGGTGTCCCTGCCCATGCAGGGGGGTTGGAACTAGATGCTCTTTAAGGTCCCTTCCAACCTATTCTTTGACACTATGACTCTGATTAACACTGCAGATTTTAACAATACTTTCACTGGCGCCTGAATTTAGGATTTTACTCTGTTCAGGAGGAGGAAGATACATGGACACATTGTGGAGCCAAAGAGAGAGACTGCAATAGCCAACAGAAATTAAATATGTTCATTTTGACTCCAAATGCATTTTGTCCATTGCTTTCTAGTTCTTCATCAGAAACTGGAGTATAAGGGAAACTGTAACTCCAGAAGCTATATGACATGACATTAATTTCACTAGGAAGAGTGAAAAGGAAAAAAATTTGGAAAGAAAGTTCAGATTAAAACCAAAGGACACAAACATGAAGTATTTCATATACCTTCATGTGTACAGAAAAAGCACACAAATATGCTCGAGAGAAATCAAAACTACAGAACTATTGGCTTTGAACTGACTTTTCCTAATCAGAAGCAGGATCTTGAATTATGAAAAGTAATTCTGCCAAAATATAAACTTAAATTTCAGCAGCAAGCAGAAATCTAGCCAGATGCTGAAATTACAGAAGTAAATAATGCTTTCACTGAATAAATGTATGATTCAGCCGCATCTTGAACATTTTTTCAGCTCTGTGCACCTCATCGTGAAAAGGTTGTATAGTTAAAAAAAAAAAAAAAACAAACAAAAAATTCGGAATCTTCATGACTTCTCAATTTTTTATGAAATATGTGCCTAAATAAGCTCTGAGTATCCTCTAAAGAGGAAAGTTTGACAGGAAGGAGTGACATTGATATGAGGAACCCAAGTAATCCAGCATATTTGACTGTGTTCAGCTACCAAGGAGTCAGTTCTGCAGAAGCTGAAGCAGACCTGTGCATTTTCTTGACAGTTATGCAGAAACTTACATAGACTTACTAGGAGGAAAGCTGAATTCGTGTAAGAGGAATACAGAATCAGGTATTTCCTGTTAAGAAAGTAGCTTCCTAGATATTACTCTAATTTAGAAAAAATTAACTGTCAGGGTAGACCAGGTACTGGGTGAGATAGTCCATCATATTCTTTGAGCCCATATGTTCTAAATTTTCCCTGAAAAAGGACAGTTTGGCTGGAGACAAAAGCTAAGATGATTTTTGCATTTTTGCAACAACAGCAGTTTTTGTTGAGGCCATGGAGGGCAATAAGGATTCTAAATTTTAATGTAAATTCAATATTGATTACTTGAGTTGACTGAAAAAGAACCTATAAGCATTTTTTTCTATATTAACTATATTTTCTGGTAATACTAAACTAAGAGGTGTTACAAAAAAATAAAAATAAAAAAAATTGGTGAGAAACAAGAAATAAAAAAAAGATCTAAAAAACTAGGAATTGGAATGCGTGCTGGAAATAACTAAATAAGAGTCAGCCTGCAAATCTTCATACAAGTACCTCTGAAGGTTAATAATCCAAAACTCATATATTCATAGATGTGGAGTAATTGGAATACAGTTACACAGAGTGGGAATTTGGGATGTAAATAGACATTATACTAGGAACAACAGAGCTTTTAGCTTTTACAGATATATAATGTAATGGAGGAAAAAATTAAAAGTCAGGCAAATTTGTCTACTACAGTATAAAAATAAATCAAATCAGAAGACAAAGGAATTAAAATTTATTTCCGTATGACTATGTGGGACCATACATCTCTAATACCTATGCAGTTCTGGACACCATATTGTCCAGACAACATCAGGAAGTAGAGAGAAAACAAGGAAGGAAAATCACTTAGATTAAACGTCTTAACAGAACAATTTATGCAATAAACATTCATAATAAGTTAAGCTGTAACTAAGATTACCTATTCAGTTTGTGTTGCAAATGTAAACATTAATTTTTTTGTAAGTTATATGTTGAGTAAAAGCTCCTTATGTCACTTGCAGGCTGAATTTCTTTTTGTTCTTTTATAGATATAAAGATGGGAGAATTTTTTTACTCAATGCATTGCAATGTAACCAAAGTTCTGGGGTATCTTCTATGTACAAGTTTGCAAAAGAAAAAAAACTATGTTGATTCTACAATTCTATGATTTAGATTAAAATATTTTCTGACTGTTAAATATCTTTGCAGAAACAGAATTTTAATTCTTAGCAAACATCTTAGTATAACAAGGAAGTTTAATGTTTTTTCATTGCACATCATATTTAGATCAACAAAAGATGATGGTATAGTGTCTCCTTCAGAAACAGATACACACACACATACTGGAAGGCTAGCATCTCAGCAAGGTCAAGAAGATAGAGAATCATGCCATGACAGAAAAATAAAAATAAATTCCTATTCAAATACAAGTATCTGTAATAATAACAAGAGTTTACTGCAAAAGACTGATGAATAGAAGGCTTTTTCTTGCCAGTGACTTTTATATATCTAAATATCCATGTAACTGTACAGATATGATTGAAATTGCATATATGTTGAATTTGGTCTGTTGGATTTTAATGTAATATAAAGTATCATAAGATGTCTAAGCATGATGACATGCTCTAAAAGTTTTAGCAGCTATGCTGGTAAGTGACCAACAGCTACATGACAGTATCAAATCAGCTGTGCAATTTTTTTTTATAAGAAGTGATTTACATCTTCATCTAGACTGAGCAATGGTAAATAGAATGTGAGAAACTATACTTTTCAGATAGTTTACGTATCTATCTGCATTCATAATGCTCTTTTTCTTTCGTCACAGATAACTGTGAATGCTCATTTGTTCTATTAGCAATTGTTCTTTACTTAAGCTGACATAAAACAGAGTACCTTTCTGTACTGGAGTAGCAGGATACAATAAAAAGACTAAAACATCACAGACTTCTTCAATATTGCTTGATGTACCACCAGCCATCTAGAAGAAGGATAGTATGACAATTTCACAACATTTAATTTGACTCTTATATTCAAAGTTTGACTGCTTGTTTGTTTATTTGCTTGTTTTTTCCTTACTTGTTCAGGAGTACTCAGAATAAGTAAGTGGGCATAATATGATTTTAAGTATTTATAAACTGTCTCCCGTACATATAATAGTGAGAATCACAAATATATTTTATGATTAATATTTTAACTGTTCTTTTTAACATTCTATTAAGAATGTTCAGAATCAATGTGTATTTACTAATAATGTTTAATAATATTAATAATCACCTTCCAGTCATGTACCTTTATGTTACTTAAAGGTCTTAATGTGCGTAACTGCTTTCATGTGCATGTAGTAAACATCACCTGGTCCTACAAAATTAATTTTTCTTTATACACACATTTGCTTAGGTATTATGTAAGTGAAGCCTGTTAATAAAATTATTTCTTAAGGTACTGAATTTAATTTTCATCATCAATAATCTCCTTACAACCTTATGTAACATCCTGTGAGGTGCTATAGTTTTAGTATTATCCAAGAGCTTAAGAAGATAGTGTTATAAAGGACTTGGATTGTTGAAATGAGTTTAGCAAGGAGTTTGGGCTCCTTGAATGTCATCTCCACATAACCTTGAACATGACAAATGAGGATGTGAAGAGCATTAATAATGTATGGGAAACTCAATCTATTTTCTGGCTCCACAGTCATAATTAGGTTCTGATAGAGCCGTCTGTACCAATTTGCTGAGAAACTTTTATTTCCAAAAAGCCTCCACTTTTCAGAGTATTTATCAGTGATAGTGAGCAGACATCCAGGCCAAGTTTAGAATTAGAATTCCTTGGAAGCTGGTGTCAGTTAGATGCCTTTAGACCAGTTATTTTGGCCATTAGACAGGTGATCCTAACCCACTCCTAAATAGAGCAAGTTATAGTATAATTTATGAAGAAAGGAACAGCTTCTACAGCACATGAGGCCCTCATGAACCTGGGTCTATGTAACCCAAATAATTAGAAAAAAATAAAGCGGTAACATTAGCTTCTGTGCTAATATTTTGCATCTAGTTGGTAAACCAAAATTCACTAGTTACGAAAATGTTTTGACAAATGTGTGATATTCTCTAGAGTGATGCCCTTTCATTTTATGTTAAAATTACCTAAGTCTTATGCACTTATAAAAACATTTCCTAGAAAGAATAATTGCACAATGAGATTTCCTCCCCAATAACATTTCTTATGTTATTTTTTTGTGGTCAAGAGAAGTATCATTGTAGCACTGAATCCTGAGTGGAATGACATTTGCAAATGAAAAGGGACAAAACCTGAAAGTTTAAGTGTAACATCTACAGTTGGGATTTATCATTATAACCCTTAATGAATATTCTTTAATATTTTCTTAGAAAAAAAAAATCCTATGGATCATTCCATATTCATATGCCATAATTGCAGGTAGACCACAAAAGCAGCTATTAATAAATCTTCTTTTCCTGACTTGCAGATGATTCGATTTCATAAATGATAAAGCAAGTCGCTAACCAACAAAGTGTACTGAGCTATGCTCCTGCAGTGATGGCTCATGTAGGAGAAGCTCTGACCCACTGAAATTCTTTGGATTTTATAATTCTCTTTGATCTGAGAAGGAATAGGTGTTAATCATAATTTTCAAAAGAAATAGTCTACTGCAACAGTAAAATATTATGCCAGTGGCACAGCTAATGCACTATGGGATGCTGAACAGAGTAGGGTGAACTCTTTAAACTAGATGTAAAAAATAATAATTTTAGGTAATTATTGATTCAGATAGTGGGAAACCAAAATTAGGAGGTTGTGGCCTGTAGACAGTGGTTTCTCTCTGCTGTCACTTCCCCATCAGACAATAATAATCATAGTTTTAGTCTGGTACAGCGGTGCTACTGCCAAATTCTCTACAAAGCAAATGTCTCAGAGAGGTCATATAGTGTGTTTCAGTTCCTCTGAAGATATTTTTTCTTCTGTATCTGTCTTCGTCAGCAAAATTTCTGCTGTCAGAGTAAATTATCAATTATTAAAAGACAATGTTGCTTGTTATTTCAGCATGAGTATACAAATATTACAGTGGGTTCAAAGTAAGAAACGTTACAATTAGAAGATATAACAAATTAAATTGAAGACTTTAGAGGCCATGGTAAAAGGAAGGCTTGTCAGCAATTTATTATTGATAGGAGAGACCAAACTAGGAAAAAATCCTTTAAAATTTTATTGATTGTAGCTGGTGAGGTGCTGTCAGCAAGGGGCTGCAGTTGGGACCACTCTCTGAAGGCAAATGCTCTGCACAGACAGGAAGCAAAATCAA
Organism: Phaethornis superciliosus; assembly: GCA_023637945.1. NCBI lineage: Eukaryota > Metazoa > Chordata > Aves > Apodiformes > Trochilidae > Phaethornis > Phaethornis superciliosus. Next base: position 76,859,415 of record JAJQWJ010000003.1, on the reverse strand, counting down.
CAGCAGAGAAAGCATCAAGGCCAAGGTCAGAGAAGGAGAAGCAGATCTTCCATGAAGGATAAAGTGTTCCCTGTAACACTTGAAAGGACTCACATCAGAGCAGATACACAGCCTGTGAAGAGCCCCCACTGGCAATTTACTAGTTTTCCCCAAAATGAGTTTGTTTTGCCCATGGCAGTAACCAGTAAACTTTCTCATTCCAGTCTTTCCTCTTTATTCTTTGCTGTCCTGCCAAAGAGGGGGAAATCAGTGGGCAGCTGTATAGGAGTCTGGCTGCTAGCCGAGGATTATCCACTGAAAATTTAAGCAAAATATAAGTTTGCCTCTGGTTTGGCACGTGTATACTTCTGCCCAAAGTGGTTTACCCAATAGCCCTTGGAATTTGAGCCCTATCATCAAATCCCAATGTCAGTATTTGCTTTTTGTATTATTACCTCCTCTCATATCGATGTGTATGGGAAATAAACTTCAGTCTATTATTAATATTCGACTGCATCACATATTTGCTGAAATTTGCCCATGCAATTAATGTTTTAATTTCTTCTCCAGTGATTGTCAGTATTATTAATACCAAGGCTTAAAAATCATTAGTCATTTGTTTCCCCTTTCTTCAGTCAGTCAAAGCACTAGCTTACATTATGTTAAATTAATAAAGAAGATCTTTTGGCTTTTTTTTGTTCTTGTTGTTTTGTTTTTATTTTTTCTTCATGACATGCCACCTGAAATTTTGGGGTGCATAATTTAAGGCTTTTGTCCTTAGCTGTGTGAAAAACATTTTATTCATTACATTAAAAAAAAGATCTCAATGAGTTGCTAATGGTTTTTGTCAAAGCTTTAACTATTTAATGATCAAATAGTATACTCTTTGTGTATGTATTTATATCCACAAGTATTTGGTACTCTTTAAACATCCAAGTATATGTTTGTTTATACACTCAGAAACATGAATATGTAAGTATACATGCATGCAAGCATTCAGACAGTAGATGTTTTTGTGTACACAAATGATGCAGATGAAATCAGGGCCTCTGTAGACAGAATTTACATTCTCTTCACAACTGAAACCCTCTTTGAAGAAGTTAATGAACTACAATGCAAACATCTATGCTGCCCAAAAAAGTACCTCACTCCCTTCTGTGCAGGGCAATGTTTTCCAGTTTTACTTATCTCCCCTGGATATAAGTTCATATCATTTTACAGCAAACATAAATTAATAGCATACATGGGGATCTGAAAATGACAAAATGGTTTTACTCAGTGTAAAGACTGAGAGATTAAAAAGGATTGCTGGATAGGGAATAATCACTAAACACCTGCAGTCAGTATTTCTGACTACCCAATGTAGAGAGAAATAGAAAGGATCCAGTTTGTACCAGTCCTGATCAAAGAAGTTTCAAGTAAAAAGCACAACAGTGGGGCTCTGAGTTCTCATTACTGATGCTGGTTTTTTATCAGACTATTTAATTAAATAATCATAGAATTGGCTGGGTTGGAAGGGACCTCAGAGATCATCAAGTCCAACCCTGATGGCTGTTCCAATTGTTTAAGAATTTTTGTTTGTTTTATGGATTTTAGTTGACATTCACTGTAAAAGCAAAATGCAAAGTGCCACCTTGGATAAGTGCATTTTTTAATGTATAGTTGCACCAGTGAACTCTTCTATTTCTTTGCCACATGTCAGAGTAATGGGCTGCATCTCTGATATGAGGATAAAAAGACTGACATACATCTGAACATCTACCTTTTTCTGTGCTCATGAAAGACAGGGTACATACCTTAGGCCCCTTTAAATGTCCAAAGTCCTAAGTTTGGGCAACTGAATAGACCCAAACCATGGTACCAGCAGAGGACAGAGGATTTCACAGAATAACAGAATCACCGAATGGTAAGGCGTTGGAAGAGATCTCTGAGGATCATCTAGTCCAACCCCCTGCTAGAGCAGGATCCCTTAGAGCTGGCTTGAGAGGAATACATCCAGGCAGGTCTTGAATGTCTCCAGGGATGGAGACTCCACAACAGTTTGTGTCCATTTCCCCTTGTTCTGTCACTGGACACCAGAGTCTGGACCCATCCTCCTGACACCCACCCTTTAGATATTCATAGACATTGGATAAGATTCCCCTCAGCCTCCTTTTCTCTACACTAAACAGCCCCAGCTTTTTTAGCCTTTCCTCATAGGGCAGATGCTCTAGACCCTTAATAATCTTAGTGGCCCTATGCTGGACTCTCTCCAGTAAGTTCTTTGTCCTTCTTGAACTGGGGAGCCCAGAACTGTACACAATACTCCAGGTGAGGCCTCACCAGAGTAGAGTAGAGGGAGAGCATCCCTTGACCTGTTGGCCATGCTCTTCTTAATGCACTCCAGACTGGCACTGGCCCTCTTTTGTTGCCAGGGAATATTGATGGCTCATGTTGAGCATGTTTTCCACCATGACTATCAGGTCTTTTTCCCCAGAGCTGCTTTCCAGCAGGTCAACCCCTAAGCTGTACTGGTGAATAGGGTTGTTTCTCCCCAGATGGAGTACCCTGCACTTGCCCTCATTGAACTTCATTTGGTTTCTCACCACCCAGCTCTCCAGCCTGTACAGGTCACACTGGATAGCAGTACAGCCCTCTGGAGTGTCAGCCATCCCTCCCATTTTTGAATCATCAGTGAACTTGCTGATGATAACACTCTGTCCCCTCGTCCAGGTCACTGACAAATATATTGAATAAGACTGGACCCAGCACCCACCCCTGAGGGACACCACTGGTCACTGATCTCCAGCCTGACTCAGCCCCTTGACTCTCTGAGCTCTGTCCTTCAACCAGTTCCTAATCCATCTTCCTACCCAACTGTCTAACCCACATTTCTCAAGTTTGCTTGTGAGGATATCATGAAGGACAGTGTCAAAAGCCTTGCTGAGGTCAAGGTAGATGGCATCAATATCCCTCTCCTCATCTACCCATATGGCTATGCCATCACAAAGGCTATCAGATTGGTTAATCATGACTTTCCCTTAATAAATCCATGCTAGGTACTCCTTATAACATTTCTTTCACCTAAGTGGTTAGAGGTGGCCTCTAGAACTTGGCTCATTTCCTGGCACATAAGTGCCCTGTGGCCTTCCATGTGCTCTGGGTTTACTGTGTGGTCTGCAGCTGCTGCTTCAGATGGAAACAGTTTCATATGATTCCTGCATCTATTTCCTAGCCTTGGAGTACTTTCCTGTACTAAGTACTCAAATGGCAACTCAAACAGATTTAAACACTTAATCACAAGCTCCTAGGGTGAGATCCATTTTGATGTTAAGCCATCTATCTGTGCTTAGAGTTCAAGATGCATGGAGGATATTTGGAGTTTCTAGTCAATGGTTCAGTGAATAGTCAGTGAATCAGCTGACAGAACACAATAATCACCTGTACACATACAGAGGGTCTTGTGATGATGAGACCAAACGAATGAATGAATGAATGGACAAATGAATGTATGAAAATATAAATGGAATATACAACACACAAAATGTTAATCTGTTTAGCAAAACATTTTAATGAGAAGTGAAAGAGGCAGCCTTGTTTGATAACTGAAGTATATTATTTTTTTTTTCTTTACCAAAACCAGTATAGAAAGATCAAAAACTCTGTAAATGGAATGAAATATGGAATTATTTTATAGTGGGCATTTCTATAATCTTTAAAAGTTCTAAGAAAATTGCAGGTATTTTAAAAGAATAATTTTAAAGAAAAAAAGATTTAAAAGCAAAGGTTTTAATATTTTCTCAGCTTTATGTTCCTGGACGTACACACTATAAAATAATTTATGAAAAACTTCTTCCACTGAAATTCTCTGATGATCTGACACCAGGAACTGAAGCTGGACAAGCATGCTTGTAAAGATTATTCATTACTCTTTTGAATTTAGGAAGAGCAACAGAGCAACAGCAACAGACCTTGGGAATAGCTCCTGGAATTAAAATTCTGACATCTCCTTTCTTTACATATCATCTGTATAAATTTAGGCATTTCAGACCAGATTTCACTGCACCCATCGTGCTGAGCAGGAAACACCCAAACTGAAAAGGCTGTTTGCCTCCTACATAGCAAACAACCCTGAGATCAGTGTCTCTTTGAAAGCTGATCTCACAGACAAGACTAAGTTCTTGATTTTTAGGTCTGTGTCAACCCAGCTTACTGCTGAGGTGAACCTATCTTCCCGAACCTAACTCCCTTCCAAGGGCTGACTTGAGTGCACATGTAAAGACAGTGAGGAGCATTGACCTGGTGAAGGCTGGAGGACAGACAGGGAAAGGAAAAAGAAGACAAAACTACAGCACTTGTAGGAATCTTTGAGAAGTGTCTTCTGGTTTATTACAGATGTTCCTTCTGGTCAATTTAACTATGAAAACTTTTGCCACTACTAGGTCAGGAGGAATTAAAATCAGTGACCACAAAGGTGATCACATTAGGCACCTCATCTATTAAAAGGACCATTTAAATCCCATTGAAATGAACAAAATTAATCCAGTGATTTGGAAGGAAATGGGAAAATGGTATAATATTAATAAAAACCAATACCACCCACACCAATGGCCAATAAATACTTTAGTCATATTTTTTATAAACTGCTGTGAGGCTTTAAGTAACAGGCAAAGAAAATCTTGTGTAACACACTTACCAACACCCAAGCTAGCTGATCGCTTTTATAATTGCTGTTCTGTATTTTCCTGCTTGTAATTATAAAGAGCTATTCTTGTGTCAACCTTTCATTAATCTCCATCTAAGCTGTCAAGGGAATGATGGATATGTAAAAAACTATATATATATATATTTTATTTTTTTTTAATATTAAGTACTCGAGCAACAAAGCAATGTGACCAATATCTTATACTAATCATTAATTTTGTAATTCTTGATAAATCAGCTAAAATGCAAGCTTCATTTGGAACTATATTTGAAGATTTTTGTATGTATTTTCCTGTTAAAAAAAATTGAAACTGGATTTCTTCATTGTATTAAAAATGATAGCTGTGATAAGAATATATCTAGCAGCAGAAGCTCAAAAAGCTCAATTTAGGTGCTATTGAGAGACTCCAGTTAGTCTTTGTTGACTTGCTTTTATGTTATTTTTATAAAATCCTTTTTTTTTATTTTTGTTTTTTTTTCTTGTTAGGTGGACTTATATGCCAATATCAAGCTTTGACTTTATTAAGAGCTTTCAATGGAACATTAAAGGTTTTTTTTCTATGTAACTCCTTGTTTTTTCACAAAAAAATAAACGTAAATTGAACAACTTAGAGGTTAATATTTAGAGTTCTATGTGGGTAGTGTGCACTAAAATTAATTACTGGTTACAGAATTTATAATTGCATTTCACAGGTTTATTTGAAAACTAGTTAGGTTTTGTTTTGTTGTTGGAAACCAACATTTAAACTTTATTAAAAATAAAATTATATCTTCCAGATGTACTAAATATAGCTTCTGTTTCACCACCTCACATCAACAAATATTGCCCAAGTGAATGCCTATAAAGAAAAAATTATTGCAACGATTAGATTACTGGCATAAGACTGAGGTGCATGGACCATGTGTAAGGAATGCTCTGGCTGCCTTTTCAATGCAGAGGCAGAGATAGGGGCTTAGTGAAACTGGAGTCAGAAAAGCCAGTAAACTGCACAATTACCCCATGCTTATGTGAACTGAAAGGTTGCATGAGAAAAAATTGAGCAAGTAAGCTTAACCTCCTGCCTCTTTCCTTGGGATAAAGTGCATCCACAAAGGCAATGTGAGAGTGTTATATTATACAAAGACACCTACAACTTTAGCTACATGCACTTCATTCACATTACGTGGTTGTAAATGTGGATGTCCATTGGAGTCATGCCACATGCAGGTCCATTTTTCATATGGCAGAAGCTGTCTCATTTTGATTATGTTACAGGCAACAGGTGTATTCTAATTGCTTGACAAATGCTCTACTGCTTTTATGATTAGGTCCCTTTGTTACAGGCTTGGTGGTCTTTTTCATTTGGAAAGGTGTCCAGCACTTCTCATGCAACACAACTGATACAGTCATCTCCTCTTCCAGTTGGGCTTTAACTTCAGATAGTGCAGTCAGAAATACACAAAGCATCTTAACTTTGCCACTGGGAAAATTTAGTGAACATGTGAAGCATATACAAGGCTGCACAGTAGTGACGGTGCACAGGGATGAGGTCCCCAGCTCCTTTGCCAGAAAAAAAAAACTGAGAAACACAGAAAGGTAATTGAAAAAAATAAAGGTAGAGGTTGTGGTAACTGAAGCCTCAGCTTATTCTCTAACTTCTGGGCCTCTCTTTCTTCATGGTGATTATTCTATTGTAAGAGTATATTCTATGTTCATATGCATCTTTAAGTGTACATCCAACCTGAAGCATGGAGATGCAAAGAGAAAGACTCTCAGGAGATCCCTCGAGTTCTAGTTTCATTTTAATGCGCATTTCAATGGACATTACAATTTAGAAATGTGTTTCAGGCAGCACAAATCATGCTACAGTATTAGAAACTGTTTCAGCTCATGATGAGGCAGTTAATAAGCCTTGAAGGATATAAGATGCACTCTGAAGAATCAAGGTAATGATACTTAGCTGAGTCATCAGAGGAGACTTTTTCCCTCATCTATTCTGGCATATGTTAAATGAAGATATTTCAATCTTTTCCACTAATGACTGAGTAATGATCTATGGAATTTCTCTACCTGCTGAAAATATATCCACAAAGTCACATACCTTTACATGACTACTTGTACTATTATATTATGGTGTCCCAAATATCTTTGCTGTCTATGGCACACCAAAAATAACTACCTCAAGAATTTTTGCAGATTCTAGCAGCATCATAAAGTTGTCTCTCATTACTCTCTCTCACTTTTGTGCCATACTATTTTATTTTTGTTTTCATGTTTCGATTTCTTTGTAATTATGTAATTCCATGGACCTTTGTTCCATAACCTGTGATTACTCGCACAAGCTAATTCCTACCCATTTTTTTTTCTGAACAATGTACATGGTGTATTACATTGAAAATATTGTATTTATTCCAACAACATTTACTATGGACTTCATACAATGAACTGTAAAATGAAATATTTTTCCTTTTTCACATATTTTTTGAAAAATATTTGTCCATGAACAACGAATCTAGTATTTATTCCCTCTTAAATACAGAAAGACAAAAACTGAACAGCGTTTTATGTTCCTTTGAAAGTAATTTTTTAAAAAATTTATTTAAGATAAACACAGAATAAACAGTGGTGATAATTCCAAAAGGCAGAATAAAACAAATTTGTATAAAACAAATTTTTGCATTATTTTTCCCTAAGAAATTGATATCTAAACTAAGAGAGTATAACTAAGAGTTTTGACACACTGAGTATTCGGTTGTTTTTCTCAAAGTGAAGAGCAGCAGCACTTTATTTGAAACCTCTTTTGAAATGAAAAATTAAATTCTCAACTTTACTTTTAACTTAAGTGTCATTCTAAATCAAGTCAGGATTTAACAGAATGGGACCTGTTGAATGTACAAGAGCAATTGAATTACAATTAAAAAATAATGTACTTAGTAATAAAACAAACTCAATTAGGTAATACATTTGCCAGTTCACTAGTTTTTATCACTGCAGAACTAATTATGAATCCACATTCACTTATGCTGCCACTAGCATTAATCCAACATATGTTACCATAGACACTTATTTATACATATTCAGGGAGGAAGAGAAGTACAGAATCACATGAAAATCTTCTGACACACAAATACCTTTTTAATACCTTAGAACTGTATAGAGCTTCCCTCAAATTCTCTTGATAATCATTGTAATACAAATTATAGCTTACTTTAGGTGGTTTTCATCAGGCATACACAAATCTCTGACTATTATAAGGCCCATATAAAGTAAGAAAGAAACTTTTTTATCTACTATTGCTTCCTCAAGATACCTTAGGAATAAATTAGCAGATTAAAAGATAAATTAATTCTAAGTACACAAATTATCATTTAAGCATAAGTCTTCATTAAAATGGAAAAGCAAGAAAATGTAATTTGAACAATATTTAAAGATAATTGGGAAGTATGATAGTTCATCCAATGAAACACAAGCTTTAGGTCTCTTTTGGTTAGAGTAATAGAGAACTGGGAGGAGGCAGATCTCAGAAGGATCTGTCTGGGTGGTCTAACGTGAGCTGATTGCAAGAAATCCATTATCCTAAGAGGCATACCAGGTATCCAAGCACAGAAGAATGCATAAACATTAAATGTGAGTAGAATGCTGCAGACAGAGAATCCTTAGGGAAACAAGAAGAAACAAAAGAAACTTAAACATTGATATTTGTTGCATTGTATCATGGAAAGACAGGGATCAATAGCTTCAGCATAGCCTGAGGAATATCTATTATACCGTCTGCAATGAAACCTTCGCTCTGTGGTCAGAAGGGAATGTCGTAATGATGTAATCTGTCCACCTAACCATAAAATTCAACTCAATAATTGCTGCAGTAAGCCCATTGCCTCTGGCTGAACTACAGTGTTATTTTTATTATTTTTGAACTTTTGAGTGGATAAACTAGTCATTGATTTGGTAAAAGAAAAAAATAAGTCTAAAAAATTTTATTAAGATAATTGAATTTAAGCTTCTCATCCCCCCTGGCAGAAATTATCTGAATTTAATACTGTAATTGTTTATTTGGCATTCCTTGTGAATGGGCAGGACATGGAGGTAAGAAAAAGAAAACTTCTCAAGTGTTCTGGGGAGCAAGTTTTCTGTCCTCTGCTTTACAAACAGCCCTCTTTCTGTTGGATGCCTATTCTTTCTCCACTACTTGTGTTGAATGCCAGATCAGATGCTTCTCTGACAGCACTAAATTGAATAAATGGAGAGGAGGGAAGCAAAGAGGGCTTCTTCAAACAGTAATAACACCGCACATGTCTACACCAATTACAATAATTAGTAAGACTTCCCAGATTTCATGAAAAGAGTTTTTCTGGTCTAGAATTAAAAGATTCAGAAAGCATTTCTTGCCTTGATAAACTTACCAACCTCCAGCAGTCTCTGTTGAATAAAAACATCTTGCAACTTGAACCTTTCAGTTGTCAGCAAGCTTCTTTTTTCTGAGGTAAAGTGCTCTCTAGAAATCACAGATTCATTAAAAGGCTTTTATGTGATAGCAAGGATGAAAACAATAAAATGAAACCATATTTATTACAAAAATTAATTACTGCTTTGTAATACAACAGAGTCTAGGGAAATAAAACCTTTGGCAAGATTAATTTCTCACCATCAGGAAAAGAAACAAATAAACAAAGCAAGAATTGTGATCAAGATCCTTTTGCAGCAGATGCTTTCAATTTTGCTTGTTGTGGTTTTGCTGTTTTCTAAAGTATCATAATTCTAGCCTTTCATTGTGTACAGTACCTGCATATTTTTCTGTTTTGAAAAGCAGAGCTTCCCTTTGCCCAAAAAAGCATAAAAATATTTATTTCCATTTTAAGCAAAAAAACCACAGAGTAGTTGAATAAAATTATTTCAGTCACTTGATGACTCTAGTGAATTGTTATAAAATTCTCAATCCAAATAAACAGGCAAATCAAGAACCTTCTGTGTTTGAGGCTTTTTTTCCCCCATTGTAAGAACTAAGTAGTGATTTAAATAAAATAAATGTAGAAGTTCCAAAGCAGTACAGATCTTAGAGTTTCATATGTAAATTACAAGGAATAAAGAACATAATGTCAAGATTTTAAAAGTGAAGTTTATTAAGGTTGAATACATAAAACTTTATTTTAACTTCACTCATTGTATTTTTATGCTTTTCATATAACTTTGGCCAACTGACATGTAGTTTAAATTCATTTATTTGCTTAAACTCGTTTAACATGTTTCTACAATACTCACGGATCTATGGAGTTTATGTCATGAAAATGACCCATTGGTTGCCCAATGGAAGTGAATTGTATTATTTCTGCACCTGAAAGGCCATTCTTCATATAAGATCTATGATTTACTTTTTGGTTATTATGTGTACATACACATTTTAAATGGCACATTTTTTTCTGGAGGGGAAGAGGATGAATTCAATGCAATTTAAAATCTGATCTGTAATGTGGGGGATATTCCCTTCCCTTTCTGTCCAATTTAATATTTCTGACCTAGTAAAATATTAGTGCATGTTTAAGTTTCAAGGCTCCTTTGCCATATGATAGTGATATCTAGTGAGGTTACAGCATCAGAGCTTGATGGGATGAAAATATATCATCACTCTATTAACTAATGACAGCTACTGTACAGCTTTTAAAAGCATTCATAAAGCACTTAATTTCCTTTTTTTTTTTTTGCTTAAGGTGTAATACAGCTTGTTCTAGCCAACCGTCTCTCTAATACTTTCCCTATTTATCTATGCTCATGTTTTATATATTTTTCTTCCCTTCCTACTAAAAGTTCTGATATTTCCTGTGTAAAGGAAACTTCCTTTCAGTACTTTTTTTTACTTTACAGCATTTCTAATTCACTTTCTTTGTTCACACCGCTCTGTCAGAGCTTCTGTCTTTCTCTGACTTGGTAAAAAAAAAAAAAAGGAAAAAGAACCTGTCTTCTTGTATTAGATATTAGAGCTTTCCCAAATGTATTTTGCTTTTCTCTTATGAATCCTTGCTTAACACTTTTATGGTTTAGACAAAGTTAAATCTCACCATTTCTTTGTGATTTACAGTAGACCTTATTAAATTGTGTAATGGAAAATTATAATCATCTTCCTGGGAAAAACTGAGACAGTTGTTCTCTGATTTTTATTGGTTCCATTCCATCATTAAAACTGATAAACCTTAAAGTATATGAGGAACCTGAAATGCTCTTGTTATACTTTGTTTGTACATGCTAGCTATTTCTTTGTTGATTTTGCTTTATATTCTTCTTGTCTACAAAAATCACAGACATTAGAGATCAAAGGCACAGATTAACTCACCTGATCTCTTTTTATCCTAGCACTGGTTTTTTTTGCCAGTACTGTATCTGAATAATTTTTCCAGTCTACTTTTTATGTTACTCTTTTTCAGTTCTCCTTAAGACTTACAGAGATATTTTTGCTGATATTCATCCACTATTTCACTGTAGTCATTTTCATCCAAATACTTCTATCTAATATTCCCTCAGTTTATGCTAAAAATGCTTTTCTGTTCCTCAGGGAAAATTTTGATCACTGAAATGCATAGGCAGCCCTCTCTGAAACCAAAGGGATATGAGTGTTGAAGGAAGAATCTGGCTCTTAACATTTATGGTAATGGCATTTTCCTAACCGTCTTTATCATTCTTGAATCAATAGATACTACATAAATTTCAAATGAAATCTGGTATGTGCCTTTGTGTTTCTGATTCATATATTATAATAAGCATTTTCTCAGCATCAGTTTCCCAAGAGAATATCAACAGTTTAGAGGAAATACTAAAAACTCAATGCAAAATGCATATAGAGAGGTAAGCACTACAGAAAAGAAGAATATATAAAAGATTCTGCATACTGCTGCTCAGAGCTCATAAGTAGGGAACACTGAATGCAAAAGTGTAACTAGGATTACACCAATCTCTGGTTTCTCAGCTCCTGGCAACTGCTTCTATCCGCTCAACATATACTCTCAAATACTCTCTAGGAGGAAACAAGACTAATTATTCTAAAGTATAACCCATTAAAAAACACCAGCAACAATTAAACACAAAACAAAACAAAAGAAACAAACAAACAAAAACCCCCCAAACTAATAATCTTATGGAACTGCTGATACTGAGGAGGCAGGAAGACCAGGCTCCTAACAATAGTGCCTGCATCCAAGGAGAAAGCTCTAAACACTGCTCACAAGCTTTTCTCCTTTAGAAACATGCCAGGGTGTGTACAGTGGTGAATCATTTGTAGACCAAGAGGAAAACAATCCTTTCTGATGTATTTTCTCCCTAGAAAAAGTAGTGTTTAATGAAAACTCATCTTTTTAAATAATCTCATGACTGCATAATCTGAAGCTAAGAGAAAAATCCTACATTTTAAATAATCATTAAAAATAATAAGGAAAAAAATTGTGATATTCACATCCTTTGGATCAGATTCTTACACAATGGCAAAGAAAGATTTGGGAAAATTAAATATTTCAGTAAAGATCACAAAACAAATCAGACTTAAAAGCGAGAAAAATTCTCACTACTTCTCCTAACAATATATTTCTCTGCCCACCATGTGTCTCCCCAAATTCTGATATTTATATTCAAGCCTTTATACAGTTGTAAACTTCCACTTCAGCTTCAGTCTTTTTGTACATTCTCTGTTCTGTTTTTGTCTTGTATATTCAGCATATTTTAACAGATACCTGTAAGTAAGATTTACAGTTATATAAATCAACCCAGATTTTTTGTCACAAAGTAGTTTACAGTTCTGATTTTTATATATTTCAACCTAATTTTTATATATTTCCTAAGTTAGTCAATAACAGGCAATTGTGTAAAACAGAGATTTCTGTTATTTTTTCCAGTTTCAATTCCTTTTTCTTCTGCAAAATTAGATTGTGCTCCTGAGAAATCCATGACTGTGCCATCTGCACTGTGGCTGAAGGTTCACCTCAGAGGGGTGAATGAATCTCTATGTTTATGATACACTATGATACTGAGGTTTTCATGTCTATATTTTTCACGTTTGTAAAATTGTTGTAACAGTCATGCAACCCCTAGAGAAGTTTAGCTCCTCAGTGATCAAAAACCTGGGGAAATTACTTGTCCATGTCTCCAGTTCTTGAATACCTAAAAAACACTTGGATATAATTCATCTGGATCCAGCATTTCATCGATATTTCAGTTAATCTTCCTTTCCAGACACACAATGATCACAAAACTATTACACAAATCTCAGTTCCTCTCCCAGGATCTTTTTTAGATTTGACCTTCATGTGAGAGGCAATAAGTTCACACTCCCAGTAATGTCAAATGCAACTATCACTTATTTGCAATATTTTTTATTTTTCTTCTGCTTCCACAACTTTGTATTTTACCCTGCTAATAAAAAAGAAATTTAATGGTGTTTTAGATGACCCTGATTGTTTTATCTTAATTTAAATGATTATAAAAGGAAACTTCAAGAGACAGAAACCTATTTATATGTTCTAATTGCTGTGTGCTATGTGCTATATATTTTCTCAAGAGATGAAAACTTGTCATGTGTATCTGATTTAACCAAAAGATTTGCTACTTAATAACTGCAATTTTTTGAGATAGATCAGTTAGGAGGTCCAAATTAGTATCATCAAACATATACTACAACATCTATGTCTTACTGTCACTAGGGGAAAGACACAGGGAAAAACTTAGCTATGGTGCAGCTGGGATAACTTGCAGCTGTCTGTACTGAGGTTTACTTTGCTAGTGTCTCTTTTATAGGGGATTTTATTAATATACATTTAAGCTGTTCTAATGAGTAGCACTTTGCCTAATAAAGATTAACAGTCTGTAGGTTAGATCTCATTCCCAGGGCCAACATTCAGAAGAGGTGATCATGCAGGCATCTCTTTGGTTTGGGATGAGATCTGTCATAAGTAATTTATGACATCTAAAATTAGATATCTAACTAAAACTTGTCATGGATACTTGCAGATTAAATTAATGGAAGGAATCATGACCTGTGAGAGTATTTGTCTCTCAGGTTAAATTTCTTATTTACATTTACTGTTATCTTTTATATTTATCTCTTATCTTTATTCTTTGTGATGGAATTTCCTGTTTTCTTATTGTATTAATTCCTCTGAAAAAAAGTCACATTCATAGAAGCACAGTTTTCAGCTTTTCTTATAACTATGTAATAGAAATATTGAGGTATAACTGGACAGTTTTTGGAAGGATCTTGCTATATTATGTCAAAACTCTTGATAATTTCTTGGTGTTCTTTAAGATAGAGATGAGTATCTCAAGCACAAAAACTTAGTCCTACCAAAAGGAGTTTCAAGGGTGTAAGTATTGTTCATAGTGTTATTATTCTCTGATTGCGTACTGAAGTAGCAAGAGTGTTCACAGTACTTATGTGTGTTTTCCTGTTCTTTGGATATTTTTTTTCAGTGATTAAATACTAAGCAATCTGAAGAGCCTTTAAAAGCAATTTAACTGCTGTATGGTTTTTGTTTGTTGTTTTTTTTTTTTTAAATAACCTTTTTCATTTTGCCTGGTATTGTATCTGTAAGATTATGGCATAGGTAGCAGTACAATTTCCAGGCTTAGATGGTTAAAGAGGTAATTGGTGCACAAGTTCATCTGTTGTGATACTCCTTCCATCCCTAGTGTAGCACGTAATATACATTCCAAAGTTTTTTTTTTGTTCTCTCTTTTTTAGTTCTGGAAGCGATAACGGTAAATTAAATCAGACTTCCAGGAGAGAAGAAATCAAGCCACCAACTACGCTGGGTAATGTGGTGGTCTGCCACTTGATTAAGCATATGGAAAGGAGGGATTGCAATGTGAGACTGGTATGTCCTGCATAGAAGCGGGTGAAATAACCTCTGGGAATAGCTACCAGGAAACAAGAATATCTGGCAAGGTGGGTTTAACTGTGCCCAGTTCCTGAAGAAAGGGGCAGTCTTTGGAAACCAGACCAGTGGAAAAGCAACAGATGGGGTTGTATGAGAACTACTCTCACTCTCTCCTTAAAATCAGATCAAGAATGAAGTGACCACTGGCCAAAATGTTGATGTGTCTTCTCTTTTCAGTTCCCTTCTGTCTCAAAGTTATTAATGAGTGTGAGGAGCTGCTCAACAATGATACAAACCCTTTGTGCTTAAGAAAACGTAGTAAATTCCCAAGAGAGGTATCAAGCCGAAAATATGAATGAAGGCAGAAGTGCTCCAGAAAAAGATAAGAGGCCAAATAGTCTAACTTGACCTAACAATGAAACAGAAACAGCAAGTACCCAGAGACACTTAACTCCCCTATGCCAATCACTTATGATTTCTCAGTATTAAATGGTGAAACTCCATACAGAAAGCAGGTGAATTAACTTCTGCTTAGAGCTATCACAGCTAGACCAACATGCACAGTTGTCTAGCTTCCTTCCTATCAGTCAGATGACCTTTCTGAAGGCAGCTTACAAGGTTCTGTATTGCATTATTCCATATGGCTTCATCTCTGGTCCATCGCTTCCTAGCTGACTCCACATCTTTATCAATAGTGCATCATCTGAGAATAACGCATCCTTTTTCTTCCAACAGGACCAACCAGAACAGCTTAACAGACACAGTATATATGCCTTAAACAGATCTTAGGGTATTGAGTCACCAGGAGAGGCAAGAAGTGATCTTTCATAGCATTATGTTTGCAGCACAGAGTATTTCATTTCTGTGAGAGTTTGATCTCACTGATTTGAAATTGTCTCCAAAGAATAATTTTAAAGTGTCTCAAAAGAATAATTTTAAAGTGAATAGCCCTGGCTAGGGTGGAGGACCTGAACTCACCAGAGCTAAGCAGGGGGTGACACCTGGAAAGAGACAAGAACTAAGAACTAATGGCTGGGGGGAGACTACTCCCCTTTTCTAAGGGCCAGCCTACAATGCTGGGATGTCCCTCCAGGCATCATTACCTGGAGGAGGTAACCGTGGTGGAGGTGGAGGAAGATGGAGGAAGCCACCTTGATTGTACTTATGCAGAGCAGGGAGTGGCAGCTGGAAAGAGATAAGACTACACCCCTCTGTAAAAGCTCCCCTCCAGGCAAGCCCCTTTTCAATGGCTCTGATACTAATGACCCTAGCCTGGGCTGAATCACAACACCTGGAAGGAGATAAGAACTGAGATAAGAACTGATGAGTGGGTCGGGGACTACACTCTTCTGCAGAAGCTCCCCTGCTCCAGGCAGCCTGTCTGCAAGGGTTCTGATGCCAATGACCCTGGCTCCTGTGGCAGCTGACTGAGAGCTGCCCCTTTGGAACAAAAGGAACTCAGGGGTATATGTGGCTGTCCATGCTGGGGCTGCTTTGTCATCTCTTGCCCCACCGCCATTCTGCATCAGACTTTGTCCGGGATCAACATCTTGAAGAAACTCACTGGACAGCTGCACCCCTGATGGTGACTCTCTTTCTCGTTCTTTCTTCCCACTTTCTTATCCTTTTTCTCCCCTTTTCTCTCTCTCTTGTATCTTCTTTTCCTCTCTCCCTCTCCCTCTTTTGCCTGGCTCTATAATTTTGATCGTGTCAGTTGTCAAAGAAACTCTGCTTGCACCTGACCCTTCTATAGCAGGACTTTGTTTTGCAGACCCAAAACCAAAATAAATTTTAATGTTACCTCAGACTGTAGCAATTTCTTTTTGGAAAAATTTAGATGACTTTCCAATTATTTTTCCTTTCTTAGAAGTGTGTGCCGTGCTCATATATGTACAAAGCTGTACAAAATTAATTCAAAACTAAAATATTCATTAGACCATAGGATTTCTATGTGAATGTTTTTTGCTGTGTTCAGTGGGAAAGACTAAATCCTTCTAAATCTCTGGCTTTGATAAACTAAAGAAAATATGGTCATAACAAGATTTTGCTGATAGAAGCTGTGGACAAAATGCATGGCAAACTGGAACTTGTTAGAATCCATAGTCAGTCATGGAAATCGTGGCATTCAATTGAATTAAATTAATGATTCCTTGTGTGTGCACTCAGAAAACTAACTATATTTTATAATATGTGATTCCCATCTTAATGGTTTAATCTCAGGTTTCTTTATTGGGATCTTAGCTAGTCTGAACAACTAAAATTAGATATGTGAGCTACATTTGAAAACTATCTGGCAGACTTTGCAAGATGCATAGTGTTGTGATACATTCTTCAGCATAAAAAAAAAAGAACATATTTTTTTTTTAAAAAAAGAATAAAAACAACAGTGCATCTCTAAAGTTTCCTTCAAACCATCTCTACTTTTCTTTCCATAAAAAAAAAAAAATCCCCCTAAACCAAAATCCCCCAAACAAATCCCCAAAACAAACAAAAAAATCCTAATCAAGGTGTTTTGGGGCAGAATGTAACAGAAAAGCTATGCTAGCAGTGTGTGACCTTCTTCTCACTTTTCTTTAGCCTTAAATTACACCAGAGCAGATACTACTGCTAGTTTAGTTATTGTAGGTTGTAAGATTAAAAACGCAAGTTAGAACACTACTGATGTCTCAAACAGAATACCTAAGAAATGGTACGTGTGTGCTGTGAGTTACCTCAAGACAGCTAATATATCCATGTAGCTAACCAGCTAGCATTGCCTCTCACTTGCTGAAGAGGTATTCTGATGCTTAATCAGAATAATTTAACAGTTCCTCTGTGAAACCTGAGCTGTTCAAAGAAATGTTATCAAGGGTGAGGATCTCATCTGATGCTTTTCCACCTCTTCATAGATTTTTTTTCCTCAAGCAGGGCTCACATTCTACCTGATGTGCTGAAGTTTCTTGCTACAAATCCAATTTGCCTTCAAATATTTGGCACTGCTTCAAGGAAAATGATCAAATGATCAAGTTCACCTTGATCCCTTAATTTTTAAATTGCTCAGCTTGCTCTTTTTCCCACAGTGTTGGGTTGAGATTTTCTTCCTGGGGTGAGTTTCAGTTCATATTCTCTATTTTCACCAGCTGAGCTGCAGATTTGTAGTATGTCTGTCAATTTGGATTTCTTTCCTATGTCAGGCTGTTTGCCCTTGAATATTTTCCCGTACAAGAAAAATGGGAAACATCTAACCAACTAAGGAAGAAGAGAATTCCAAGTGTGCAGTAAAATGGTTAGTTCAAAAGTAAATTAACTTCCTCTTCCATCTCCCTTCCCCCTACCTGAGTTTCTGGGCTCAAACTTAAACCATAAACTATTTGAATCTACAGCTGTGAGAAATGGCACCTTCAGGAGAAGCCCTTCTGTCAATGACATCTTACATAGCAGGAATCTGAGGAAAGAAGGATGGCCTGATGGTTTTCTTTTCCTTTCTGTCACTATGTGAAAGAGCATATGGGGCTTGGAGTGCTAATTAAGGATATAGAACTGTATAAAGAAATAGTATCCTCAGTTGTGTTTTCTAGTGTGTGCATTATTTTGACCCACTGAATAGAAAGCTACACACTTTAAGCCTCCTTAATTGAACTAAAGTGACAGGATCTGTCAGTAAACAACTCATATCTAATGCAGATCAATCTTAAAGGAAGATTGAAATGGCTGTTGCCAATGGGTGCATGCTTATATTAGTACAGCCAGAGTACATCTCCATGGATGTAGTCATCTCTCCTCAATAAATGGTTTGAGCTGTGCAAAGTGGTACAGTATTATTTTTTCATGGAGAAGGCAATCTTGCCTTGATGCACTTTTAATTCTGATCATCCTTTATTTGTAATTTTGTAAGTGAAATTATCATACTGTAATTCAACAACTACATTGGACAATATATCTATGTAAAATTATATTCTTTCCATTACAAATGAGCTTTCTGTCAAGTTTACTATACCTCTGAACTCCTTTGCAGAGGACATTAATTTTCTCCGCTGAATATAGAAAAAATAAATTAAAAGGAGTGTAATAAAACTAACCTGGTATTTCACCAGACTAAATTTACACAATATTGTCCAATAGTATTTATTATGTACTAAGAGTAATGATTACCCTTTCTTTACTCAGAAAATTAAAAACAAACAAACAAACAAAAAACCATAGATGGAAACAGAGGGACAAATACACATGCAGAGTGCTTTACAATAAAGGAAAGAGGGGAAAATAATTTCAGCTGGAAAATATGGTCAAGACTGGACTAGGACAGGGGAAATTTTCCCTTTGCCTTCCCTTCCCTCCCTTTCCCCTCCCTTCCCTTTCTTGTGTACACAGTCTTTCTAGAAAACTTCTATTTGAAAACACAGATAGAACCCCACGCTAAACTAGAATTCAGAATCATCACATGCAATTTTTCTCATAATCTTTTAAATATAAGGTTTATATTGTGTTTTATTTTCCCTTCTTTGTAGCTAAGGATTTTTTGCTGATGGGCTGTGCTGCCAGACGAGATATTTCCAAAAGCACTTTGCCAACAGAAAATTGACCGTTTGACCACTGGTCCACATAGATGTGGATTTGTGAGTATAACTTTCAACTTCCTCTTTTTATATTCTTCTGCCTGCAATTTCATAGCAGTCTGGAATGTCCTTTCCCCACTAAATTGTCAAGAAAGAGCAGAGTAATAGAGGTCATCTGTGAATGTAATGGAAAGTCTCATAAGAATCGCTGTGCACACAATGCCAGTAGAGGTGTGAGGTTTGCTGTGATTTTATTTCAATCTTGCAGAGCTCTGGTTCCTACTATATGACTTTTTTATGTTCCCTAGTTCAAGCCACGACAATTGTTTTACCTAAGACTCTCTTATTTCTTTACCCTCTCTGTACATCAATAGTTTGCTATCACATTTTAATTCTAAATTGAAAGGCAAAAAATGAGGTCATTCTACTGGTGTCCAGACACTACTTATTAAAATGTTTTTTTTTTTTACTTTTAATAAGTTGTTTGTTTTTTTTTTTTTTTTTAAGAAAATAACTGCATTGAAACTGCGAGTTCTCATAATTTTGCAGTTAATATTTTCTTATTGTAAGAAAATATTTTTTTCCCCAGTGCATTTTTTTAATTGTACCTGTGGTCCCACCCAGCATTCCAGGAATACAAAATGCTCTAAAGGTATCAGGGCTCTTGGAAATGGAAATGGAAATACTTAAAAAAACAAAAAACAAAAAACCAAAAAAACCCACAACTTGACTTTATTTTCATTATTTATCTCCTCAAATTCTTGCTTTTGTCTTATACATTTTTGCATACTGACTTTGCAGACCTGAAGCCCTGTAAGATACTACTAAGGCCTCACAGGACTTTCTTTTTTTTTTTTTCGGCCGGTCACGAGCGGAGTCCCCCAGGGATCAGTGCTGGGCCCAGTCCTGTTCAATATCTTCATCGATGACTTGGATGAGGGGATTGAGTCTATCATCAGCAAGTTTGCTGATGACACCAAGCTGGGGAGAAGTGTTGATCAGCTGGAAGGCAGGAGGATTCTGCAGAGAGACCTAGACAGACTGGAGAGATGGGCTGACTCCAATGGGATGAGCTTCAACAAGGCCAAGTGCCGGGTCCTGCACTTTGGCCACAGCAACCCCATGCAGCGCTACAGACTGGGGACAGAGTGGTTGGAGAGCAGCCAGGCAGAAAGGGACCTGGGAGTCTGGATTGACAGGAAGCTGAACATGAGCCAGCAGTGTGCCCAGGCGGCCAAGAAGGCCAATGGCATCCTGGCCTGTATCAGAAACAGTGTCACCAGCAGGTCCAAGGAGGTGATTCTGCCCCTGTACTCAGCCCTGGTGAGGCCACACCTCGAGTACTGTGTTCAGTTCTGGGCCCCTCAGTTCAAGAAGGATATTGAGGTCCTCGAACAGGTCCAGAGGAGGGCAACCAAGCTGGTGAAGGGACTCGAACACAGATCCTACGAGGAGAGGCTGAGGGAGCTGGGGCTGTTCAGCCTGGAGAAGAGGAGGCTCAGGGGAGACCTCATTGCCCTCTACAACTACCTGAAAGGAGGATGGAGCCAGGCGGGGGTTGGTCTCTTTTCCCAGGCAACTCTCAGTAAGACAAGAGGGCATGGTCTTAAATTGTGCCGGGGTAAGTTCAGACTGGATATTAGAAAGAATTTTTTCACAGAAAGGGTGATCAGACATTGGAACGGGCTGCCTGGGGAGGTGGTGGACTCTTCGTCCCTGGAGATATTTAAAAAGAGACTCGATATGGCACTCAGTGCCGTGGTCTAGTGACTGTGGTGGTAATTGATCAAGGGTTGGACTCGATGATCTCTGAGGTCCCTTCCAACCCAGCCTATTCTATGATTCTATGATTCTATGATTCTTTTATAAAGTCATTCACCATAACTGAAAGGAATGCAGAGTGATGCCTGATAGATTTCTGCTCTGTCTTGAACCCAGCTCTAAGTGATGACTTTCCAGATGTTCCTGGGGATTGTCTTAGTCCCCTGAACTGTCCCAGGCCATCTGTCAGTTATTGAGCATCTCTAGCCTCTTCTCCAGGATGTCTTCATTGAACCACTCAAATATGTGACACAAATCAGATCCTGTGCTGTGCTGTTATTACATATACTTTTGCTGTGATAAAAAATTAAACAATTTCAGAAAAGCATATTCAGTTCACGCATATTCAAGCTAGACACAGTTAAATAGTATAGTATTCCATTTGTTTTTAACCTTAAAACCACTTAAATTTTTGTATAAAATATTAAGGAAGAGCTTCTGCACATTTCACACCTGTAAATTCAGATTTTATGGCTATAAGTCATATATTTTCTGTAACTGTTGCTATTGCAGGAATGCTGTTATAAGGTTATAATAATTTTATTTTATAATTTTTTTTCCAACATCAAAGAAACCTGTTCTTCAAAATATCTAGCTGGCAAAAAAAGAGAAGGCAACAACAAAAAAACCCACACAAACTCCACCTATATCTAGCTAAAAAAAAAAAGCACAAAATCAAACAAAACAATTTAAAAGTGAGTTACTTCTTTAAAAATAAAATCATTAAAATCTTACTCTGTAGTAAGTAACATGACCTTTTACACACACACAAACATTTATGTAGCAATTTATTAATTAGTGTAAAAGTACCATCAAAGATAAAATAGCAGGATACAGGCATTTTAGAGCAGGTTTAGGGAAAAGTAACTATCATTTCAGAAAGCTATTCCTTAGAAGAAGCTTACTGTACACAGAGAATCCAAAATGCAGATTAAAAACAAGTCTACAGAAACATGACCTCAAACCGTGGTTCATGAAGAACATTTACACAAAAGTCTCTTTATTAAACATCCACACTTCAGCTACATTTTCTTACTGGTTGTATGCACGTCAGTTTCCATCCTAGTGCTCTCTTTAATTCGATTATGTAGGGGTTTATTTGCTTGACAGACGTATTATCAAATTAATGCTAACACATGCTAAGTCCTGAAGCATCTACTCTGATACTTGAACCAAAAGTACCTTTGATATGTCAGCATTTCACATTCTAAATTTAGACAAAATAATTATCTGCAGAAGGATAGGTTTTTATGCAGATCTGCAGCCATTCATACAGAAGGATCTGCTATGGTCTGTTGTGTTTGTAATCCATGGATTACACTCTGAGAATGCATTGACATGAGCAGCAGTAACAGCTCCATTAGGGCCCATCACCCCCTCTGACCATGAATTTCAAAACATTCTCCTCTGCATTTCTGTGAGCTTCTATTTTCTGTTCCTTTTTATAAACATTTGTAAATTAAAATACAAATAAAGTGGAGAAGACACAAAATGGTCTTAAATGATAAAATTTTGAAGGTCATTTTTCCTGTTTCTGAATTATTATTTGCTGAAATACCTCACACTTTATCCTGGTGCTTACAGCTCTCAAAATGATAATCTGGTTCTAACCTTCCTATATAAAAAAATGAATATTGTAACTCAGTTATTATTAATAGTGATTTTTCTTTTTTCTTGGCACACAATGACTTTGAAGCCCATGATAACTACCAGTGAACAGCTTGAAGAATGGTTTTGCCAGGGGCACTGAGTTCTGCAGCAGTGACTGATGGCAAACCCCACATTTTGTCATCTTGTGCCCTAAGATATTGTTGCAAAATAAGTGTAGGATTTTAGCAAGTCATAAAGCCTGATGCTGACTCCAGGTGCTCTAGTACCCATATTAACCCCTAGAGTGACCTAGAAGGAAGGGTAATTTCCTTTGCTGATTTATTCTGGGTCAGCATGCAATACAAAATATTTATTGCTATCATATTGCTCACTTACACAAAAATGAAAATACTGCAAAGAGTGGAATACTGTTAGTTGTTTTTTTTTCTATTTGTATATCTAAAAGATATTATGACTGCTTCAGCCACTAATCTATATTTTCATAAAATTTCAGATGTTGCAGGCTTTTGTTGGTTTTGTTTTTTTTTTTTCTTCTTTCTTTTCACGTCTTCAATTATGCAATGAATTTAGAGATAAAAAAGTAGACCCCCCAAAATTTGGTTCAATACTAAAAAAATAATGAATAAAAAGTAGCCTTTTAGTCACGTGATTTCCTCAGTAAACCATTGGCACTTTTCACTTCTTTTGTTATGTAAAGAAAAGTTACTTGGTAAAGGCGCTACACAAATAAATTCTATCATCACTTCTTCAAGAAACTTGGTCTAAGGTTTTGGAGTTTTACTATCTTCAACTCAATATCTGTGTTGTGTCTGATTACCAGTTTCACATAGTGCTATTAGTGCTTGCTCATTAGAAGATTGCTAGATTCAAGCTGTCAAGATGATTACTTAAATTCCCATGCATAGATTAATCTGCATGAGAATTGTTAATGCTTTTCTCCTGCAGAGATTTTTTTTTTTTCCCTACAGGGAATATAGTCCAAATGTGTATATAAACAAAATGAATGTAATTGCATATATGTTAAAGATAATATAGCATCTTTAATAAAAGAAATAGTCTCTTGGTTTACACTTTTTTTTGATATGTTCCAGTATTCAAAAAGCAAGTTCTGACTTCATATATTTCATAGCTGACAGATGTCATTATTTTGAATGGATGTGTAATAAATGCTTCTTTAAGTCATAGTTTCTTCCAAAATGTAAAAAAAAAAAATATTATAGAGATCATCACTATGTGTAATCAGGTATAATTTTGTAAACTAAGTACTGGAGGTTGATTGCAGTCACCCTGCAGCTATGTTGGGGGGCAAAGTATTGAGGTATCATCTTGGAGGAACTGCTTACTTTTTTTTTTTTTCTTTCCCTAGTTATACAGTTGAACTATATTTGTAATCATTGTGTCCCAAGTTTGTTTGTGAATATGTTAGGAAAATTTCCCTACTGGAAAAAAAACACATGACCTCTGAAACTGTTGTGCTTTCTCACTAAAATTCATAGTTCGTGGACTTCAAAGTATTCATATAATATGCAGTTAATGGGAAAATGAAGAGCCTTAGTATTTTGATACATTATTTTCCATCCTAAGCTTTTTGGGTGTAATGTATTCCTCATCTGCAATCAGCATGTGCTTAAATTTGTTGTCTCTAAATCCTCTGAAAATACGTGTGATATGTGACAATACATGTAATATATTACAAAAATTGTATGTGTTCTTAGAAATGCAAGCTTATAAATTGTTCAATAAATAGACATAGAGTGGGAAAATGATCATGCTACAACAAACAGAAGTCACAAGGATGGTATATATTGCTATGAGATACTTCTAAATCACAAACATTTGACCATACCAGGTATAAACTAGCATTTTCCTCTAAATTTTATGTTCTATCAGTGCTACAGTGTAGGGATGTCTTCAGTACAGTCACATTCCCTTACTTAATGTTTCCATTTTTAGGAACATTTTAAAAAAAACGCCTTTATAATAAAGGTGTCATTTTAACTGGTTTTCCAGGTAAATACTACAAGGAATACATCCAGATAGAATAAATTACTATCCTTTTTTGAAGTGCCCAGTGTGCAATACACATTAGATTCTTGTTTTTCTAAATAAATGAAAATAAATTTTTCTTGAATAATTTTTATAAATCAAATTTGTATCTTCAAAAAATACTATCTTAGAAGGGTTAGGGGTAATACAGATGACATAACATGCATAATAATGGAAAATCCTTATAAAACTATATATAATATTTTGATTTTACTATAGTTTTGTGATCAGATGGCATCCTCATTGCATTTACTCATTGGAAAACTTTAAATGCTTGCCCAAAGTACATATTTTAGATAAACTACCTTGACTGATATATATAACCTTCTGTCTGCCAAAAGCAAACAATATTTTCTGTTTTTCTGAATTTGTAAATTTATGAATACAACTTTCAAGATTAGGGTCTGAGGTTTTGTATGCAGTAGCTTTTACTTTTAGGGCTCTAGATTTCATTACCAATTAAAAATTGGAAAGATCTTTGGCTTATCTGTGATTATATTACAAAACTTATCTCTATATTTTTCTACCATTCAGGGACTTCTGTGTGTGCACAGGTATATAATATGCTAATTTTGTATTACTGGATATATTTAAAAGACATACTCAGAATATGTAATTTTGTGTTCATCAGTCTCAAGGAATGAAGATCAAAGGAATGAAGCTTAAAGGCAGCTGTCTCTGCCTTTGACTTGTTTCATTCTCTGACCTTTAAGTAATGATTGTCCCTTAGAATCATTTATGATTCCAACTAGATTTCCTGCAAACATGAAAAAAAAACCAAAACCCAACATTTAAAATATATTCTATCTAATTAACTGGTCTTATGTCTCCAGCAGCATGGGCTGTTTCAGTTAACATTCAAATTGAACCAGTACACCACTGTCCAGATACTTCCAAATTGATGAAATTCTTTGTAACAGATTCAGCAAAATGTGACACTTCACTGAAAGAACCTTTGAGCCGCTGAAAAAAAGAAATGTGTCCTACTTAAAAGGGTCTATACCTATTAAAAACCCAAACAACAAAACAAAGCACCCCGAAAAGCAATTAAAAGCCTAAACAAGCAAAAAGCAACCTAAGATAAAAGATTTAAAATTATTTACTTGTATGGTGATTCAGATGTCATAATAGGAAAAGACTCAGAAAAGATGCTTCAACTACTTCAACAGCAAAAAGAATAGAAGGAAAACATAAGCCTGCTGCTGAACTGGACAGGGGATGATAACATAGATAACATATGATAACATAGAAAATGCTGAGGTTCACAATGCCTTGTTTGCCTCAGTCTTTACCAGTGAAACTGTCCTTCAGGTATCTCAGCCCCCTGAGACCAGAGAGGAAATGTGGAGTCAGGAAGACTTACCCTTGAGGGAGGATGACCATGTTAGGGAGCCCTTCAAGAAACTGGATATATTTACATAGGTCTATGGAAGCCTGATAGATTGTGTTCAGGACTGCTGAGGGAGGTGGCTGATGTTACTGTCATTCCTCTCAACTAACTCTGAACACCCCTGGTGAATTGGAGAGGCTCAAAAGATTGGAAAAAAGCCAATGAGATAACTACAGGCTGGTCAGCTTCACCACAGTATCTGGAAATCTGATGAAGGAAATCCTCCAGGAAAGCATTTCCAAACACTTAAAGGGCAAAAACATGATCAGGAGTAGTCAAAATGGATTTTCAAGGGGAAATCAAGCTCAATCAGCCTGAGAGCCTTCTACATTGATGCAACAACTTTGGCAGAGGAGGAGAGAGCAGAAGATGCTGATTATCTTGACTTTATTCAGGCATTTGACATAATATCCTCATAGACAAGCCTACAAAGTACACACTAAATCAGTGCACAGTGAGTCTGAAAGAAAACTGAACAGCTGGGCCCAGAATGCAGTGATGAGTGTAAAATCCACTTGGAGACCAGTAGCTAGCAGTTTACCTGGGCATCAATACCAGGGCCAGTATTGTGTGAAATCTTCATTTCTGACCTGCACACTGGGACACCCTCAAAACATTCACAGATGTTGCAGTACTGGGAGGAATGGCTGATATACCAGAGATGTGAGACAATTCAGAGGAATTTTGACAGAATGGAGAACTGGGCTGTGATGAATGTCATGAAATTCAATGGATGGAAATGTGAAGTTTTGCACATGGGAAAGAGTAACCCTAGGCACTAGAAGATGTTGGGGACCTGCCATATGGAAAACAGTTTGGTAGAGAAGGAGTCTTTCCATGAGCCCATAGTACACCATCACAGCAAAAGCAGCCAAGAGCAAACTGCACTGTGTTAGGAAGTGTGTTGCCAGCTGGTTTAGCAGGGCCATCCTTGCCCTTTCATCATCCCTGGGAGGTGATACCTAGAGTGCTACGTCTACTTCTGGTTAGTTCAGTACAAGAAAGATATGGACTGACTGGGATGAATCCAGTAAAGGACCACAATGAAGGGAATGAAGAGACTGCCCAGTGAGAGACAGGACAAGAGACAATGGGAACAAATAGAAATTAATTAAATTCCACCTGAACACAAGAAAACACTGAGAATGGTTACACCCTGGCACAGGTGGCCCAGAGAGGCTGTAAAGTCTCCCTCTGTGGAGATACTCATCATGTGACTGGACATGGACCTGAACAACCTGCTGTAGCTGGCCTTGTTTTAGCAGGGGGAGGTTTGGACTAAATCATTTGTAGAGGTCCCTATCAGCACAAAACATTCTGTGATTCCATTAAAAAAATAATCTATGCCTGGCATGTGCTTATAGCATGATTTGGGGTTATAATCCTTAGCACAGTACAATAAGAGTGGATCCAGGAGAATGAAAAAATTTATGCTGGAGGCTGTATAACTTGAGGGAGGAGGATGGTGGTCTTGTTCTAGTCTGAATATGTGTCCTGAGCACATATTAATGGCTGAAGAATACTAGGTGATCTCTTGGAGTGCCTCATCACTCCCATTTTGATCTAAGAATAATTTATTTCATGTCGTCCAAATCACTGCGTGACACCAAAAAATGATGAGTAACCCAAAATGACGATGTGATTTGTGCATATCTATATATTAGCTAAACATTTTTTTATCTTAGTCAGATAACTGTGTTAGTTTCTATTAAATCTGAAGTCATCTGTTTCTTTTTGTGTCTAGTGTGATAGATTTAAACAGATAAAATTTTGCCCAGGCATTTCTTCAGTGTCTACAAGAGGTGATTTAAGAAGGAATCACTGTGTTTGTACTGGAAAGTAATTCCTTTTCCATGCTACCATCCCACAAGGATTCTGATCCCCTGTAATGATGTACAGTGCCTCTGTCATGTAAGCTACTAGGGGGAAAATACAAACCAGAAACTATCAAGCACTTTCCAAATCTTTGTCTCACAATTAGCTAATGTAGAAGCTCACACAGGGTTTAATCCAGCACATCAAACTAATGTAGACATAGGATATTGAGAAAAGACGACTTTGGCAGAAATCAATGCCAAATATAAGCTTTTGTTTTCATGTTTAAATTTAAGATGTGCTAAACATCTTGAAAACAATTATTGGTGATTAGTTCAATCTGCTGGTTCCTGAAAGATGCAGATGGTACAGCACTAATGACTGTAATTACAGTTCAGATACTTTAGATCCACTTGCAATGTATGAATTCTAAAAAACTTTAATGAATAAGCAAGATTAAAACTAGCTGTGCAAAAATAAAACCCCTTTGTCTTATATCCTGCTCAACAGAGAACTTAGCTGAATATCCTTAGAAATTAGGCACGTTAAATAAGATGTGTTTGAGATATGCAGAGAACGTGCATTTGTAAAGAAAGAGGACTCCTCGATGCAGATTTGTTTTCCCATGCCCTGGCTATAAACACAGTATTGATGCAATAGGCTGAACACTTTTTATTGTGATTCATAACAATGTAAAAATCTGCTGTTCTTGGTGCTGTTATTTGAAGTAACAATTCCAACATCTACAATATGAATGTGAGGTGAATAAGGCTGCAGCAAACCCATGACATTGAAGATGAATGAACTACATCTGTTTTTTGGAAAGATTTCCTTCTGAAAGAGTTTTCATTCAGCACATAAAAAAGAAAGTATTTGTGTTGAGAGATATTAGTGGCCAGATTCAATCACAGAACAAGGCAATGCAATCTTAATAAAGATGCAAGGTCAAAGTCAGCAATGATTGGATATACATAGGTTTAAGATCACAGATGTACAAATGGAATTGCTGATTCAGTGCCTATTTTAGTTAGTGTAAAAGATCAAAAGAATGATTTAACAGGCTATATTTTTGCTATAGCACAATATGACAATGAAGCATTAATACAAGTAGGACAGGAAATCTTTTTATAAATTTCTGCTGATTAATATGAAACATTTATTGCAGAAAGCACCGACAAAACCCAGAATCAAGCCAGAAAGCAAAAAAAAATGTTTGCTAAAAACATCCTCAGAGGAAATATATATACTACTATCTTTAGGAGTTTTCATTCATGCATTGGAATGAATTATAACATATTTTACATATTCTTATGTATTTATTATATTAGCATGCAGAAAATAATTATTTCATTTAAACAATTTATATATTAACCTTTCAAAAGTGTTTTGTAAGGTTATGTGTATTTTCTGCTCAATGTCATAATTAAATCAGTATAAAAATATTCCATTTCAGTATACCGTTAAATTTTTTATGTCTTCTTTAAATAGTAAAACACTATTTTGTCATCTATATGATTTCTTCATGGAGATCTGTCCCCTGTAAGTGCAGATGGAAGTTTTAAGATGCTACAACAATATAAATAGCAGTTTAGTAAGTGTGGAGGAAGCTGTTTCACCTTGAATCTTCTGTTAGTCTCTACCCAGTTGGATGCCTCACGGGTGGTTTACCTTACTGGTAATTTAGCCTCAACAGAGAAGGACTATTTTTGCCTGCTGCACTTTGAGTTACATACTTTATCTTTAACCCCAGGCAGACTCAGTAGTTACCTTTTTTCTCTACAACAGATGGTTCTCAATTGTTGAACATATACAAATTGACCTTTGCATCATTTTATGATAAAAGCATAAATGTTCCCAGCACTGATAATAAGTATAGCATTCTATGTCTACAAATGTGAGAATACTTGCATGATTTCAAGCATATGCAGTGTCTCTGGTTCAGCATTCCTCCATGTGTGCAGGCTATTTAACACCTTTTGTTCACATTCAGTTAATGCATGTTCTGAGTTTCACTAAGGGAAAGAATATTGTGTGTTTTACATACAGCTTCACTAAGGTAAAGAGAACTCTAGTGACTCATCTGAGGCTATGAAATGATTAAAAATAGTTTCCAAAAATACTTTTGCAGGTTATTAATAATTCTTTTATTAACAACAACTTTTAGTTGTCAAAATCTTCTTCAGTGTTTTGTAGAATTTTTAACTACCTACACCAAAGTGTGTGAGTGCATGCATAAGGAGTTTCTGTGTGTATTTACATTCATGTTTCTTTTGAATTTGTATGGGATTTTTCTTTCACAATTCTCCAGTACATCTTTCATTCCAGTTAAATATAAACTATGAGAAAAATATGCTTTGACATTCTAGAGTCAGTATTATTTTTCATGAAAGAAAAAAAACCTTAACACCTTCCCCCAGTGAAACCCTAAGCTCACAAGCAAGCAGCAACAAAACAATTACTGAGGTGAATTGTGATAAAAAGACCTGATTTAAAATGTCAAATAAGATATATCTCAAAGTGTATGTAAATAAAATACCCTCATGCAAGGGTATAGAATATTAGCAGACAGCCTTTTATTTTTTTTCCTGTGTGTTGCAAATAGTAATGACATAATATTGTTGCAAAACAATATGGTAAGTAGGCACTTCAAAGAGCAAAGATTGGAGGCTTTGTGTGAGGTAGAAAGAAATGATGGATCTGTGACCTAGTCCTAAGCCTACATGACTGCTATATTGACTGTGAAAAGCATCAGAGGGGTTGTTTTCCTTGAGAACATTTCCAGAATCTAGTATGCTTCGAACATGCAACCATCTGTCCCCACCAACCTTTTATTTACCTTGAACTTCAGGTACTTCTTCCGTGTCTAGACAGCAACATGTAGACAGCATTGAAAGAATAGTTAAATGAGAACAAAATATATAGATTTGATTCTCAAATAAAATCTGAGAATGATTGTGAAAGTTTCAACATGTGGACCTGAAAGATTTTTAGACATCTCTATATAAGGAGCATGCATGTTATGTTTCAGAAATGAAGTTCACATTTTTTTCATCCTATGAGAACTGATAATCATTTTAACCAGTTGGTATTGGCTGAAATAGTGACTGTTGTTTAAAATTTGGGGAAATAAGCTCTTATTGCTCATAACTTTCACCTAAGTCTTGCAAGCTATACGAATCCAGGCAGGATATAAACATAACATATTAGTGTAACCAAATCACCACGTGACACAGGAAAGTATTATAGGACATACACACTTGTATTGTTTCATTTTAAATAACACAGGTAGCAAGCAAGGAGTACAATACCCTGTCTCCCATATGGCTCCAGTATACCTATCTACTGAAAATGTGTTAGTCAGCTGCAAGAGGGAGAAATAAGAAGGAAAAATAATTCATTCTCTCCTTTAGAACTCTGTTTCAAAGTCCAGGTGCTGAGATTAATAAAGGAGATTTAGCAGTAGTGTGCAATAATATTATTTTATTGACAGGGTAGAACAGTAGACTAATGGCAAATTCATTATTAATGTGAGCATAACTACTCAGTGAAGACACTGGTTGAGTAATTCTGGTAGAGGGAAAGACAGGGGAAAGAAGAAGACAATAAAAAAGGGGAGCCCTACAGAGTCATCCTTATGGAATATAGTTCAGTATAAACTGGAAAACAAAAGCAGAAAAATATGCATTTCAGACAAAAGCTAGAACTGGTAAAACAACAACAACAAAAACCAAACCACATTTATTTAAAGAGAGAACATCTATTTGTGAAAATACTCAGATGATGTCTTCATAAGATAATCTTTCAAATCTCAGAAAACAAAATAAATTTTACTCCTTTTCACCACTTCTTTACTGTTACTCTAACTATTTCCAGACTTCGTGGTCTGTTTTAATACAACCAATTTAAAAAAGAAACTTTGAATACTTCATGTCATTTTCTTCTTAAATATAAACAAAGTACTTGATTTGTGGGTACTTACAAAACATTTTGGTGGTGCAGAAGCAAGCAATAAGCCAAGATTACATCCACAGGAGATCAAGACATAGTCTGTGTTACTTCTTTTCAAGAAACAGAATAAAGTACAGTATTCTTAAATATTGCTTCTTTCTCATGATTTTATAATTTTCCTTTTGTACAATAATGAATATCAATCTCATAGAGAACTATTACTAAATTAATTTAAAAGTAAGGGGATATTGCAACCAAGACTGTTCTCAAAATAAATAACCTGAACCAATATTTTAACTTCTACTAAACCTGGAGAAAAAGACTTTTCTTCATTGTTTTCATTGTTCACTACTTTTTTTTTTTTTCTTTCTTTCTTCCACTGTGCTTTCTATCTTTTCGTTTGTTCGTTTGTTTGATTTGTCTTTTTTTTTCAATTAAGATTTGAAATATTAACTTTCAATTAGTATATTGGATTCAAAATATGTCTGGAAATCAGAGGTATTTATTTTTGCATTGTAGTTGATTCACTTATCTGAGAACAGGGACAGGTATCAAGCTTTTTCACATTGTTGTAGTCCTCTTTTTTCTCATTCCAAGACATTGTTTTTCTTTTACTATGTACTTCTCACTGCTGCAGGCTTCCTTATTATTTCAATCATACCCTCTACAATTTTTTTTTCTCCTGACTAATCAGGACAATAGAGCTCAACCTCTAGCCTGTTTAGCAAGCACCTATATAAACAATACAAAAAGTACAAGTAGAACCATATCTTAACAAAATACTTCTCTGAATGCTGGAGGCTCAGCTGGCTTGAACACAAATCAGAATAAATTTCCCACTGGCTTGAAGCAATTGTCAGGGTTTCTTAGGTTGAGTCCTCAGTGTGGACCAAAGGGAATGAATACATGTTCACAGTCCCATAATAGCATCCTAAGATTAGAAGTTATGAGAAGTTTGTTTATCAGTGTTTGTAGCAATGGTGAAAAGACTCACTGTAGTTTTAATTAAAAAAAGCCTTGAGAGGATTTGTTTTGTTTTGTAAAACTGATGTGACATTTGTTAGGTATCAGCTTCATAGTGCAATATTTTGTTTGGCTTTATTTTAACATTTCAACTACATCTTTCACTGTAAACACACAGTTTATGTCTTTACTGAAGAGAGATCTATACAGGTTACTAAAAATAGACCTTAGTTAATTGAATGGCCTTTCAACTCCCCGAAAATCATGGGGGTTTTAGGCACCTTGTTCAATAGTCCGTCTGCATGAAATTTTAAGATGTTGAAGAATAATCGAAATGAGGACTAAAAATTTCAGTTACTTTCAATTCACTTGCTTTTCTTGCAGAACTATCCAATAGATGATACGTCTCACTGCCAAGATTTTCATGGTGCCAAACTTAAATTTTCCTTTTCAAAATTCGTTCCTATATATAGCCCTTTGCACTGCATTATAAGACACATATAAACTTACATCAACAAATATGACTACCTTTCAAATATTTATATATGTATTTATGTACTTGATTTAGGTATTTATCCTAAAAAAAAAAAAAAAAAAAAAAAAAAAAAGTGCTTGTCCATAGCCTTTCCTTTAGAAATAAAGAATAAGTCAGAAAGACTACACAGTGCAAGATTTTGGAGCACACTACCAAAAACAGGAATCCTGTGTTAATTTAGGCAACTTTTCACCTCTCTGCACTGTTCTAAAATCGTGTCTAGTGAGTGGATTTTTTGCATCTACGTAAAACTTTCAGGACTAATTCTGACACTTCTAAAGGCTTCCATAATGCAATTAATAATTTAAAGTGAAGGTTAAAAGTGACAACATGCATAGTTTTGTCATTTGTTTAACTAATATCACTGTTTAAGAGGAAGAGCTTGGGCTTATTAAAGTGCAGAAGCCGTGTGATCCCCTAAGAGAGTATTCAGACTGACTTACTAATTGTATTAATTGTTTTGAATATCCTTCATCTGCCTTTCTATACCTCTCTTTACTTGAAAATACCCTACTTTTACTAATAACTTTAATAGGTGTTTTTATATATTTTTTTAATGGGAGATACACTGTAAATATATATAATACAGTTATGACTTGTGTGCTTGTGGTTTGGGTTTTGGTTTATTTTCTTTTAGGGGAGGATGGGGGTTGTTTTGCAACTAGACAAGAGTGTCAAAAAAATCTTGAAAAAAATCACCTAAGGAGACAGTAAGAGGAGAAAGAATGCATTTATTTATTTTTGTTAATCTTTCCTTGTTAACCTTGTCCCATGTCTCAGATATTCTGAAGCAGCAGCCTTCTCTGTCACAGTATGGAAAGCAGCCTACAGAACAAAGGCATGAGTTTCCCTAGAAGTGGACATAGTTTCTTAACAGAAACTTTAACTTTCTCTCTGTCTTTAGTATTATCCCCATACCTGTAAAGGTGGACTGATTTAACATCCTAAAGAATCTCTCTTTCTGATGAATTCAGTGGTAAAATTCTTTTGTACAAGGATTTTCTCCTTAAGTCAGCATAAAGCATATATATTTGTTATCAGCATTAGGCGTTCATGAGGATGTTTTCTGTGTGCTAGATGGGTGTGCATTTCCTAGAGCCCTTCAATCCTGTGTCCACCAAGTGGGCTGCTGGAAATGGGAGCTCTTCCAGCCTCTTGATGGTCTATATATTACCCCTACTTTTTTTCCCTACGTCTTTCAGAAGCTGATGCACTGAGGAATGGGCCCTTCGAACTCCTGTTAGTTAGCACAGCTGGTAGGCAGGCATCCTGTGGAAAGATCTCTCTGATCTCTGTAACAAGGCACATTTTGTCATTATGTAGTTATTATTTTATTGCATGATAAATAATTTAGGAATTTTGGATAAATCTCTCCAAGTCCAGTTCAGCTTCATGGATTAACTTTCAACAACTTTGGAATATCATATTTAAATGTCATCAGGAAAAACAAGCTGAAGGTATGCAATTTACAGATGGATTTTAAAGTTTTACATCAATGACAGAGCTTCTAGCTTTCTTTTAATATCAGAACTATTCATCCCACTTTTAATGTCTCTCTGCACCTGCTTTTTTTTTCTTGATTTACATTGCAAAGTCAAAATCTTTTGTATGAGGTGCTCCAATAAGTGTTAATCCCTTTAAATCCTGCCCATACACTTAGAGCCCAATTTGCTCTGGTTTCATGCATCATTTGTTCTTAAAATCTACGGAAGTTCCACAAAACTGCTTAAGAAAGCAAAATCTGCAAAGCGTAAAGAATTCTTACTCTACTAAATTCATTCTGTGCAATTGTTTTATCTTTAATTAAGCACTATCAAAAAAGCCAGTTTTCTTTACCACCTAAAGGTAAAGGGTTTTTTTAGATCTTAATTAAGTATGTCCCAGTTAGAAAACTGCCTAATGTTTGGAGAGCAGTGAAGGGGAAAGGGACTTGGAAGTACTGGTGGACAGAAAGATGACCGTGAGCCAGCAATGTGACCTTGTGGTCAAGAAGGCCAATGAAATTCTGGGGTGCATAAGAAGGGAGGGTGACTAGAAGGTCGAGAGAGGTTCTCCTCCCTCCTTTCTCTGCTTTTGTGAGGCCACATCTTGAATACTGTGCTCAGTTCTGGGTCCCTCAGTTCTAGAAGGACAAGGAACTCCTCAAAAGAGTCCAGCGCAGAGACACAAAGATGATTAAGGGAATGGAAAATCTCCCATATGAGGAAAGGCTGAGGGAGATGAGTCTCTTTAGCTTGGAGAAGAATGAGGGGTGACCTCATTAAAGTTTATAAATATGTAAAGGGATAGAGCCAGGAGGACAGTGCCAGGCTTTTCTCAGTAATGCTCAATGATAGGACAAGAGGCAATTGAATTTTTTTTATTGTGAGGGTGACAGAGCACCGGACCAGGCTGCCCAGGGACATTGTGGAATCTCCTTTTCTGGAGACATTGAAAACCCTTCTGGATGCATTTCTATGTGGCCTCCTGTAGGTGACCCTGCTCTGGCAGGGGGGTTAAAGCAGGTGATCTCTCGAGGTCCCTTCCAACCCCTAACTTTCTGTGATTCTGCGATTCTGTTTTTGAATAGGTAAACACAGCATCACATTTGCTATATGTGAGTTGTAAACCAAAACATACAACTATTTTTCCCAGTTCAAGCCCAGAATTTTAAAAAATGCTTTTCTCTTTTGAAAATAAGTTGAAAATTTTTAACATTCAATATTTTTAATATATAAGTCAGTAAATAAAACACTAGCCTTAGTTCTGCCTGCACAGAGTATATTAGATAAGCCATATCCAATACAGTAGCTCTTGAAGACTGTAGACATAACGAAAACACAAAGCTTAGCTAAGTTGAAACAGAATTTTCAACTGTGAAACTTACTTAGGAAACTTGCAAAAAGGATCCATATTTTTTTTCTTACTGCTTTATGTAGCTGTTTGAAAAAAATCTCTCTTTGTAAACACCATAGCATTTGGCCATTACACTTTGACACAGCTCCTGTGATAGTCCATGTTGATTTATGTGAATATGATGCATTAAAATATAAGGTTTATTTAATAGATATATAGATATATATATATAAAAAATAAATTACAGTAACAGAAAATTTCAGGTGTATTCAGCAATATTTTCCATTTTTAACCCTTCACTCTGTGAAAATACAGCCATTTTGCAGAGGAAAGTTTACCAGATACTGATGGGGGAAGTATCAAAATACTGAAATATCTACACACTGTCCATAGTGTTCCTGCTTACACTTTGCTCAACAACATTGCCCTTACCCCATGGTAAGGCCAGGTTTCTGCTGCTTTCAGAAAAAAACCCAGAAGTTTGAACCACTGTTCTCTGAAATACCTACCTAATATAAAAGAAAAAAAAAGTCATTGATATAAATGAGAGGTCCTTTCATTATTAGCACCTAATTGAAATTATTCTCCAGAGCATGATATTGAAGACAATTTACGTCAGGTCTGCATTTGCTGGTGTGGATTTTATTTTCAGTATTGTACCATACTTGAGATTCATATTCTCTGTTCTGGCTTTCCATTATTTGAATAAACTATCCCTTTTTATTGCTACCATTTAATTTAATGATAACATGTCCATTACTTATTATCATAGGCTATTTGTTATATTTTAGTAGGACATAACAGACTTTTAAACTGAAGGTTATGCTAGGCATTCAGACTTTTTCAGAGGCTGTATGATAATTTTATTTTTTCTTGAATGGTATGCTTATTTTTATGGTCTGAAAATGTGTTTTAATTCTGGTTTACATTTTAGGGTGGGATATTAAAGCTGGAGGTGGAGCTGTAGGCAAGGGGAAGCTTTGGCTTTATGCTGGCTTTAATGACAGGATAGAGAAAAAAATAATAATTTCATTTGATACACTGTGGCTATTTCTGCCTTGAAGCATTTTTTTAGTGGTAGAATTGATTTTTTTAACTTGGCAAAGCATGGTATGTTTATTAAAGTGGAAGATGGAGCTAAAGGTCAAGGGGTAAACTGATGCAGCACATCTCAAGCTGAAAATCAGCCCCCTGATCTGCGTCAGAGTAGAGGGAGCTAAAGGTATAGCCTAGTGTTAGAGGGGTATTTTCAGATACTGACTGCCTAAATGTTACATAGGACTTTTTTTCTCCTTGGTGTTATTCTGTATGCTTGAAAAGCATTTAATTATTTACTTCCTAATTTTACAGGGCCTGCAACATGCTAAGGGGTACAATACTTGTGAATTTTCTTGGTGTAGGACGTAAAGGATTACCTGTAAGCAGGAGCTCCTGGTTAAGATCCTGGCTCTCTCTCTAGCATGCTTTTACTGAGATAAAAAGCTAGAGCAAGGTGAACGAAGCATAATATTTTTTGGTTTCTAGGGGTGGTCTTTCTTAGGACTGTCAAGACCTCTTGTCTCTTGATAAGATTTCTTGTACTTCCCATTATAGTGAAAAGGACCAAGACACAGCTTCAACAGATATCTCAGGCCCCTGTAGACCATCCAAAGGAAGGTGCCATAAAAAGTCTGTTCCCTACAGCTCTCTCACTACAGCCCAGGACCATAGGATAAAGTTACCAAAAGGCATTTTGAAGCTTCCAATTTTATATAAATTAAAGTCTAACTTTCATTTGATCTCAATGTCTGGGGTTGGTGTTCTTTCGTATTAATAATACTTATTATAATGTATATATAATTAATAATAATTATAATAATTATTGTTATAATTATTCTTGTCATTAATATAATTAATTAATTGAATAACAACAATAATGAATGTTACAAATTTATTTACTGACATAATTAATGATGTGATATATCAAAAGCTTTAGTTTTCTAATCTTGTAAGCACTGCTGCATTCATCTACCCAAAGGAATATGACTGATGAAATCCCAACTATTAATCTTTCCTGCTTTATATATTGAACATGGAAGTTTCCTCCCATCCCTTTTAACTTATTGACAGTTATAGCTCTTTCTCAACTGGAAAATAAACCCTTTCATATAGTGCATCACATGCATGAAAATTTTGTGAGAACTACATTGTATTTTTTATGGCAGAGGGTCAATAAAAGAATTATTGTCAATATTTTGAAGGAATAAAGAGAAGAAGGGGCAGGCATCTTGGGATAAGTAGAGGGATAAGGTTAGGTCATGTAGAGGAAAAATTAGGAAGACAAAAGCCCTGCTGGAGCTCAGTCTGGCTACTGCCATAGAGAAAAATAAAAAAAGTTTTTACAAACACATCAATAACAAAAAGAGAGCCAGGGACAATCTCCATCCCTTATTTGATGCAGGGGGAAATATTGCAACCAAAGATGAGGAAAAAGGTGAAATATTTAATGCCTTCTTTTCCTCCATCTTCATTAGTCAGACCAGCTACTCCAAAGGTATTCAGCTCCCAGAGATGGAAGATGACAGAGAGCAGAACAACCCCCCCATAATCAAAGGAAAACAGTTAATAACTTGCACATGGAGTCTCACAAATCTACGGGGCCAGATGGGATCCACCCAAAAAATACTGAAGGAGCTGGCAGAAGAGCTTACCAGGCCTCTATCTATCATCTACCAACTGTCTTGGTTAACAGGGGAGGTCCCAGATGGCGTGAGGCTTGCCAATGTGATGCCCATCTACAAAAAGGGACAGAAGGAAGATCCAGGAAACCATAAGCCTTTCAGCCTGACCTCGGTGCCCCGAAAAATTATGGAGCAGTTAATAATATTAAATGCAATCACATGGCAGGTGCAGGACAGCCAGGGGATCAGGCCCATCCAGCATGGGTTCAGGAAAAGCAGGTTCTGCCTGGCCAACTTGGTCTCATCCTATGACCAGGTGACCTTCTTAGTGGATAAGTGAAAGGCTGGGGACATTGTCTACCTGGATTTTAGTAGTCTCCCATAGCATTCTCCTAGAGAAGCTGGCAGCGCATGGCATAGACACATGTAGTCTTTGGTGGATTTAAAACTGGCTGCATGTCCAGGCTCAAAAAATTATAATCAGTGGAATTAGATACAGATGGCCACCAATCACCAGTGGTCTTCGCCAGAGCTCAGTTTTGGGACAAGTCCTGTTCAATATCTTCATTAATGATCTAGATGAGGGGATTGAGTTCGTCCTCAGTAAGCTTGCAGATGGCAATGTGATCCGCTTAAGGGTAGGAAAGCTCTGCAAAGGGACCTGGATAGTCTGAACAGGTAGGCCAGGGTCAATAAAATGCAGTTTAACAAGGCCAGGTGCCAGGTTGTGCACTTTGGTCACAAAAACTCCACGCAACACTACAGGCCTTGGGAGAAGTGGCTGGAAAGGTCCCAGGCAGGACCTGGGGATTCAGGTTTATACCTGGTTGAACATGAGCCAGGTGTGTTCCTGTGGCCAAGTGTGCCCAGGTGTGCCCAGGTGGCCAAGAAGGCCAACAGCATCCTGGCTTGTATCAGGAATAGTGTGTCCATCAGGAACAGGGAAGTGATCATGTCCCTGTGCTCAGCACTGGTGAGACCTCACCTTGGGTACTGTGTTCAGTTCTAGGACCCTCAGTACAAGAAAGACATTGAGCTGTCGGAGTGAGTTCAGAGAAGCTGGTGAAGGGTCTGGAGAACAAGTCCTATGAGGTGACATTGGGGGAATTGGGAATGTTTGGCTTGGAGAAGAGGAGGCAGAGAGGAGACCTTATTGCTCTCTACAGCTACCTGAAAGGAGGTTGTATAGAGGTGGGTGCTGGCCTCTTCTCTCAAGTGAATGATAGGACTAGAGGAAATGAACTGAACTTTCACCAGGGGAGGTTTAGACTACATCTGAGGAAGAATTTCTTTACTGAGAAATCAGTCATTGGAATGGGCTGAAAAGGGTGGTGATGGACTCACCATCTCTGGAGGTATTTAAAAAACATGTAGAAAAGGAATTTCTGGACATGCTGTAGTGGGTGATACAGATATTGATATATATATATATTATGGGGGTGAGGGAAGGTGTTGACAGTTGGAAGTGGTGATCTTAGAGGTCTTTCCCAACTGTGACAGTGCTGTGATTCTCTACTGCACTAGTATGCTTACAACAATGGAGGACTAAGTTTTCTCCTTCTAAAACAGGCAGACAGCAAGCCATAGTTTTAACCATTCATACTTGTTCATTAATCATTCATTTATTGCTGGAAGAAAATATGAGTATTTATAGGTGAAATATAAGAGTGACAGCTGAATGACATTTACAGAAATAGTGATTCAGTGAAAACTGAACAAAACCATGAAGGAGAAAGAAAACACCTTAGTATTTTGGCCTGTCTTTTGAAAAGGATGTTAATCATTAGCTTCAAAAATCTACTATTGGGGCAGGCAGGGTGAGGCACATGCAGGGTTTTTTTCTAATATTTTAGCAAACCAGACATTCATTAAAAGGATGATCAAGTACAACTTGCTGTTTAATACAGGTCATAGAACTTATCTAGAAATTACCAAGTCCCTTGATACCATGCTGAATATATAACTTTCAAGTTGACAGGGACCAATTTATCTCTCCCAGCTTTAGCAATCTAAATTCAAGGTTGAGTTTTAAACTAGGATTTTCTTCTCCTCCCCCTTTTCTCGTATGTATATATTATAATGACATAAATTAGGCTCCCGAAATTAATGTCTCTCCCATAAGCTGCAACAGAGCCTACATTGTTTATTTGGACTAGCAATATAGTTAAATGTCCTGGTTACATAGAATTCATCATATTTTCAGATCAATTATTCTGCTCATTACAGTCACATTACAAATTTTTCTCTTTTTGCTTTTTTGAGCTGCATTTTCAAGTTCCTTTTTATTACTAGACCTTTCTTTTTTTCTTTTTTTCTTAATTTTTTTTTTTTTAATCTAGATTTAGGAGCCACCAACTGTGAAAAATAAAAAATTCAGGGAAGCTATGCTTCATCTCCATAACATCTGTTTGATCAAACAGAATGTACTGAACTTCATTAATATCTCATTATAATGCTTTTTTTTTTTTTTTTTTTTTTTACTTTTTAAATCAATCTTGGATGTCTTTGCCTACCCTTTTCAATTTGTCTTAAGCATTTTAAAGTACAGACAGCAGAAACAGGCATACCAGTCCACTAATAGCCTTCCTCTGTCATCCTGGAAAATTGGTTTGGAGCAATGAAAAGCATGAAACCCTCCATCATACCCTCC
Source organism: Phaethornis superciliosus (assembly GCA_023637945.1). NCBI lineage: Eukaryota > Metazoa > Chordata > Aves > Apodiformes > Trochilidae > Phaethornis > Phaethornis superciliosus. The sequence goes on along the minus strand of JAJQWJ010000003.1, from coordinate 76,818,113 downwards.
ATAGTCTCCTGCAACATAACTGCCATGTGACTTGCCTCTTGGTCAGACTGATGACTGCTTGTGACAAACCAGGCAGTAAGAACTTGGCAGAAGATCAGTCTTCATGATTACTATTGTATATGCTGCTGAGCATGCCCTGGGCACACCAGAACCTGACCTACCTTAGGCTTATTCTTAGCAGGCAGTGTAGATGTGTACGCTTATGGCGTACTCTGTTCCCATCCTGAAGTTGTTTTTCTTCTATATAGAGGGACCTCTGCACTTTCTCCCCCTTCATCCCCCACCACCCTATCCCCACCCTCATGTCCCAACTCCCTGTTATGGTCATTCTGATTTTCTCACTCATCTTGATAATTTTTCTTTGATAAAGCGAACAATGGTGCCCAAGACATTATGATTATAGCTTCTTCTCATTAAACCAGATTATTTTAGTTTTGGAGATCAGTCATTCATTTCCTGCAACCAGCTGTACTATTGATCACACAAGATTGTTATCGATACACCAGGAATCAATGTGTCCTGAGCCATTACCCAAACAAGTTCCCTCAGTCACTAGCTTGAGATACACATCTTGTTCTTATATTGGTCCTAAAGGCAAAATGATGGCAGTATTTTTTCTGCATGTGTCTGTACAATCTGAATGATCATTAGAGAAGAGAACAGACAAGGCTGTCAGATAACTATATTAACAATCAGCAAATAATATTTATATGTGAGCAAACCTTAAATTAATCTACATTTCTCTTAAAACAGAAAATGAAATTTCTTCATGTTAATAACATCTTTCTTCAACATAGTGAAAACTTTCCCAGAATTTCAACATCATTGAGGTAAGAAGTGATGTGTACAGACCACCTAATCTGTGTCCTACTCGGATCGGGGTCAGATAGCACAGGCTGCTCAATGCCGTGTCCAGTCAGATTTTGAGCATCTCTTAAGACTGAGATGCCACAGCTTCTCAGGTGTAGAATTTAGCATGTTAGGCTTAGTTGACAGTATGTTAGAAGTAGTATCCACACTGTCTTTTCATCCCAGACTGAAACAGCTGCAATAAAGCCTTTTCCAAATGCTTAAATGGTTTTTTTTTGGGGGGGGGGGTTGTGTTTTTTTTGTTTGGGTTTTTTTTTGTTTTTTTTTTTTTTAATGAATATTTCAGTTCATGTCCATTGCCTCTTGTCCTGTCACTAGGCATCACTGAGAAGAGTCTGAATCTGTATTTTCATTTCTCACTGCCAAGAGGAAGACCAATAAAATACTTCACTATTTTGAAAAATATTATAATAATCTAAAACTTAATTTTGATTTAAAATCTGAAATACAGAATACTGTCTTCCAAATACCTCACATCACTGAAAACCATCAGACCAGTTTACAGTTCTGGAGAACTAAAGATCTTCTGCAGCTCACCATACCTTCTAGCATGACTTTATCAAAGAATTATTAAAATTCATAGATATTTAAGGCATTTAATTAAGCAGTCACTCTTTCTTTCCGCCACAAATTTATACTTCCCTGATAGATTGTAATAATTAAACATTTGCTCTTTATAATACCCTAACCTGTACTCTATTGTTCTTCACTACCCAAATGAGTAAAAAGCATCAGACAATTTTTCCTCTCCCTCTCCCCCGTTATGTCTCCACATTGAAAAGTCTTAGAACTTTACAATAGTATCTGCAGGTGTCATTGCCATTCTGTTCCTTCTGTTGAAATGTACACTGCTACCCAGATGTTACAGGATCTGAAGTGTCTGGGACATTCACATTGACGCATGGCCCATTTACCACATAAAAAGATGTCCCTGCTTTGTTTACACTTTTCAAGTTTTCAAAGAACTTCCATTGAGGAGGGACTTCTAGGGAAAGGAGAATGAAATTTTATATGGTGCGCTCCAGAGTGACTGAACTCCCTTGCACTTCTTGGATCTTGCTAACTTCAGTCTTGGTCTTCCTCACCAATTCTGGTATCCACCTTCATTTGTCCATTTTTAAGACACAAGGTTTTCTTCTGCCTTATCCCAGTGATATGTAAAAACTGTCATATGTTGTCACTATTGACAAAAGCCATCACCCAAATGGTGACTACAAAATATGGCTAAATGGAACTTGAAAAAAGGAGGAGAAGGGTTGGTTTTTTTCTTATAACCAGCAGTGGTTATTGCATTTGAAAGGCTTGATAGTTCCTCCAACCAGACTTGAGGGAATATTTGGAGGGATTACTCCTTGCTCTGTGAAGGAGAGCTACTGTCCCCAAACCAAGAGGAGAAGAAGACCACATCATAAGTTATAGTGTTTCACCAAAATATCTTTTCTTTGATGTGTCACAGAAAAAGTTCTTTCAGGCATCACAGGAAATTTCTACAGCATAAATCCATGATCCATCTGTATCACAAGTACTATGTGTAGATCTCATGACTTGGTGTCAAAATAAATACCTCTGCAAAGAATTTACTGAAGGCACAAAGGAATATCAAAATTGTGGACAGCTTCTATAAAAGGAACAATTAAGTTAGGAGTCATCATTCTGCAATAGAGACAGGTAAGATACATAGTAGTAGAGATTCACAAACGTATGTGTCATGGAGATGTTGAGAGATTTATTGTTAATTTACTGTGTGTTTTGCATCACAAGAATGAAGCAGCATCAGTTTAAAAGGTACAACCTTTTAAAACAAGGTTCAAAAAAACCAGGTTCGAAACAAGTCCCAAAAAACTGTTCTCTATGATGATGTAGCAGAGCTGTTGAACTCCTTGTCAAAAGATGCTGTGGACTTCACTGGACTCAGGGAGAGAACTTCATGTGAGAGAAATCCACTAAGGGTTATTAAATATGCAAAATTATATATACATGTGGATTTATAAGTTCTAGTACGCAAACAGCAGTCTGGAATATTATGAGGAATGATCTTATCTTCTTGCCTTCTTTTTAAAATTCTTCTCATTTTTGCTTGTGGTCCATTAACTGTTCCTATATTTTAATCATGAATTACATTAACTCATGACTGAAATGGAACTTTAAATATCAGGAATGTAAGAGCTATTGCAAATAGGACTCAGAACTCCCCTGCAAAGCAACACAAACTTGCAAGAGTAAATGTCATGGAACACTACTGTAAAGCTTCACCTGAAGTTATTATAGGAGAACCAATCCCTTAATAAAAATTGCTACAACTGTTCCATTGTCAGGCCTTGTTAGGATTCTAAATTAAAATCTGGCACAACTATGTTGTTGGAATGTGATTTATTTCTATAATAAGAAGTTGGAAAAAGTACAGTACTGCAATATCTGGCCTGCTCAGCTAGATTTGAAAGAAATCAGAAATTATTTCTGCATGCAGTCTAAGAAATTATGACAATATGTTAATCTTTTGACAACCCTTTTTTATCCATTTCATGGTTGCATTTTGCAAGAAGTATTCACCAAACACAGAAGAATTATATTTTTATGTTTTATAATAAAACTTTAATAATTCAACTTCTGCTTTTAAAGAAACAAAGTGTGCTATGATAGCTGATTTGGGGTAAAACTGAATTAAATGTTCTTTATCTGTTTCTAAAGGGTAATGTATCAGTCCTAGCAATGTAAACGTTCAGTTGCTATATACTTGGAAGAAATAAAGATTAATGCATTTGACATCTTACAGAAGGTTCTGCCTCTACCTACCCCTGCCACACTAGATGCACTTGTAAAGTTTTTCTAATTCATGAGTCAAGAGGCAACATTGTAAAGAGATATTCTTTATTTCTATCAATAATCACCTTTTCCTTTGGTTTGTTTGCTTTTTTGTGTGGTGAGTTGTGGGGGTTTTTTTAATTGGTTAGTGGTTCGGTTTGGTTTGGTTTGGTTTGGCTCGGTTTTTTTCATTAGTGATCGTAGCAGAAAGATCCTCTCTTCAGTCCTGATGGATACATTTTGTCTAATGTCTAGTGCTTTGGGACATACAGTTATCGTTTTCTCTCTGGCTTGTACATAAGGCCACTGCAAGAAAAATTTAAAAGACTTTTCAGTTAGTTTAGAGGAAGTATTGGAAGTACTGTTATATTTTGCCATTTGCAAGAGGTGAATACACTAGACTTCAACCAACTTATAATATGGAAGGTAAAATTTCTCTTGAGAGAATTAACATATGTTATTAGACATTTTTATAACTGTACCAAGCACTGAAAAGATATCTGGCTACAAAAGGTTTTATGTATTTAAGTTAAACTACAATTCTGAATATAAAAGTGAGTGTTCAGGGATATGTAACCTTCTCTGGAAATCTAGGTATTTAATGTGACATGTCTCAGAAAAGACAACTACATTAGTACATTTTTTTTCATTTTAAATTATATATGTGACACTATTGTCTAGCACACTCATTTATATGGTATTATGCATTTATGTTAGGAAGGGGAAAGCTAAAGAACTTCATCTGGCACTAGGAGGGAAGGATATGGGGCTATGGCAGTATTTAGTTCCCAGGAGAACAGATTTTGGGGCCACAGTCAAAGATAAGCATTTACGAAATGTCTGTCTTCTGCTAAATGAAGTTTAATTGTATTATGTTTAGGTTACATCTCCAGGGAACACATGTGTGGAAATATGGTGTATGTAACCTGAAACTTGAAATTTATAAAGAAATTGCTTTTGCGGAATAGAGGAAAACAGCTTTTTATACAAACCAAAATACTCGTAAGAAAAAACATACTTTGAAAATCCAGAATGCTGCTATTATTGATTTTAATAGCATCAGTTACACCTACTGTAACTTTTGTTTTTTAATATTCTTGATCACTGCAGGTATTTGGAAACTGATTTCTCTCTGATTAAATCCTGGAAGATTTTTAAATTCAGAGAAATGTTTAAGTTCTGGTCTATGCTTAAAGTATTCTTTCATTTGGTGGTATTTTATTGCTATTTTTCATTAGGAGACTATTTTAGACTATTTTAGTATTAATTTTAAAGGAAAAAAAATCTGTCAAGACCAGGAAATGAAAATATCTCATTTAGAGTGTATGCAATGCCTTTGACATTTCTTGATTACTGTTTATTGGCCTCTATTTTCCACATGGAGTTTTACTGAGGCATGTTAAATGGAGAATTTATGAAGCTGAAGATATTTTTCTGAGGACTGCTGTCTCCTCCTACCCCTGCATTGCAGCACAGTGATCCTTCCATCTCCAGTTTAGCTTTGCCACTTCAGCCTGACCCCACATCCCATCCTCTTTGTGTAGGGGAATGGCACATGTGCTGAAATGGGATCCTTTCACACCATGAATATGGAGGGGGATTTGTTTCTTAGTGCTAATCATAGTGACTAAAATAGTCCATAAGGCTGTGCACTCTATGTTAATCTTGCAAAGACATTCATAGGACACCTGTTCTGGATTAGACGGTTAGATTGATTTTGCAACACAGTAGTTGCCAAAAATGCTTACAGGCCATATATAGACATTTGCAAAGGTTAAATGCAGAACATGTTTGGCAAAAATACCATTCCAAAAATTCTGTCCAAGGGAGATCTCTACACTGAGACCTGTGGGTTAGGTCATTGTCAGGTTTGTCAAAGTTGCAGTTCATATGATTAAATGCTGTAAAAAAGGTTCAGAAAGATTTTTGGTTTATAAACATGCATTAATTTCCCGGGTGCTTTGCCAGTGGTAGAGTGGAGCTGAACTGTGACTTTTTTCTTTTTTTCTGTTTGTTGCTCTCTCTCTCTCTGTGCGCATAACAGGCCTACTGTAACTTCCAGAGGAAATATAAAACCTACCCCAACTAACTACTATTTTATGACTGCATTGTTGTAAAGTGACACAAGAGTTCGTGTTTCCCAGTTTGCCTGTGGCCATTCCCAGATTCACCAGTTTTCATTATTGTTGTATTTTATGATATCTCTTTCACAGTCATTGCTGTTCAAGAGTTTAAAAAACGATTATAGCTGTAGAAATCCACGCACACTGAGTAGGTCTGGCAGTTCTAGGAGAGTAAAAACATTTTCATTGAGATATGATCTAGCTTTTCAATTTACACTAAGTAAAACAATATTAAAATGTTTCATTTAATTTGTTCCATGTGTCACTAACGAACAAAAAATGAAAAAAATATAATAGGTTTTCCCATTTTAGTTTATAAAAACATTCAGAGGCTCAGATGCTTCATAATGTTCAGATTTCTGAAAATATGTAGTAGGTCAGTAGGAAAAATTCAAACATTTCTCAGATAAATTGACAATAATCCTAAATAAGATCTAAGCTAACAAAAACATTAATTTTACAAATAATAAACAATCTACCTAACATTCCAACATAAATTCAGTTGAATTTTTATTTATTTATAACATAGAATCATGGAATCATTGAATGGTTTGGATTGGAAGGGAACTTAAAGATCATCAGGTACCAACTACCTGCATGGGCTGGGACACCTTCCACTAGACCAGATTGCTCAGATCTCCAGCCATCCTGTCCTTATATGTTTCCAGGGACGAGGCATCCACAGCTTCTTTAAGTTAGATATTAGAAAGAATTTCTTTACAGAGAGAGTGATCAGGCACTGGAATGGGCTGCCCGGTGAGGTGGTGGATTCTCCATCCCTGGAGATATTTAAAAAGAGACTGGATGTGGCACTCAGTGCCATAGTCTAGTACCGCAGCGATGGGTCAAGGGTTGGACTTGATGATCTCTGAGATCCCTTCCAACCCAGCCGATTCTATGATTCTATGATATCTGGGCAACCAGTTCTTGTGTGTCACCACACTCAAAAAAGAATTTCTTATCTCTAGCCTAGTTCTGTCCCCTTCTTGTTTTAAACTATTTCTCCTCATTCTATCACTACATGTCTTCGTAAAAACTCCCTCTCTAGGTTTCCTGGTAGGCTCACCTCAGGTAGGGGAGGTTGCTCTAAAGTCTCCCCAGAACCTTCTCGTCTCCAGACTGAATAACCCCAACTCTACCAATCTGTCTTCATCACAGAAGTGCTCCAGCCCTCTGATCATCTTTGTAGCCCTCCAGCTCTCCTCTAACTGGTCTGTGTAATTCTTATGTCAGAGGCTCCAGAAGAGGATGCAGTACACCAGGTGGGCTCCATGGGTGTAGGGTGGAGTGGAGTAGAGTAGAGCAGACACAGAGAACTACTTCCTTTCACCTGCTGGACATGCTTCTTTTGATGCAGCCCAGGACACTGGGTGAGTATCATTTCAGTGGTATCCTGTGGTAGGATGGGGAGCAATGGACACAAACTAGAACACAGGAAGTTCCACAACAACATGAGGAAAAACTTTACTGTAAGGGTAATGGAACACTGTAATAGAGTGCCCAGAGTGATTGTGGAGTCTCCATCTCTGGAGACTTTCAAGACCCATCTGGACGTGTTTCTGTGTGTCTTGCTGTATGTGATCCTGCTTTGGCAGGGGACCTCCAGAGGTCCCTTCCAACCCCTACTATTCTGTGACTCTATGATACAGTTGGCTTTCTGGGCAGCAAGAACATTTTGCCACCTCATGTTGAGCTTTTCTTAAACCAACAACCCCAAATCCTTCTCCTCAGTGCTGCTCTCAAGGCATTCTCTACCCAGTCTATATTTGCACTTGGTATTGCCCCAAACCATATGCAAGACCTTGCACTTGGCTTTGTTGAACTTCATTTGGTTTACGTGCAACCACTTCTCAAGCCTGTGAAGATCTGTCTTTATGGTCTCACTTCCCTTGAGAATGTTGATCATGCCAGCAAACTTGCTGAGGGAGCATTCAATCCCATTCTCCAATCTGCCAACAAATATATAAAACTGCATCAGTCCCAGTACCAGCCCCTAAGGCAGGCAACTTATCACTGATCTCTACTTGGACATTGAACTGTTGACCACAACTCTTTGAGTGTGACTAGCCAGATGATTCCTTATCTACAGCGTGGTCCATCCATCAAGTTTATTTCAAGCTAATTTAGAGACAAGGGTGTCACACAGAACAGTGTCAAACAGTTTGCTCAAGTCCAGGTATATCACAACAATTGCTCTTCATTTATTCACCAATTCTGTAACCCCTTTATAGAAAGCCACCAAACATGTCAGGCAGGTTTTACCCCAGTGAAACCATGTTGACTTTCAGCATCCACCACCTTTTTTTTTTTTCCTTGAGCCTCAGCAGACACTGCAGGAGGATCTGGTCCATGATCCTGTGGGGTACAGACATGAGACTGACTGGCCTGTTGTTCCTTGTATCTCCTTTTTTTTCCTTTTTAAAAATGGGGGTTATGGTTCCCCTTTTCTAATCCTTGGGAACATCATCAGACTACCTGAAATTCTCAAATATGATGGACAGAAGAATAGCAACTTCATCAGCCAGTTCCCTCAGGACTTGTGTATATATGTCATCAGGTCTCATGTACTTGAGCACCCTCATGCTGTTTAGATGATTTAAAACTTGATCTATCCTTATTGTGGGTGGTTTTTAATTTTCCAAGTCCGTCTTTGCTTTCTTGGTATAGTTTGAGCAATTGCCAGTGAAAACCCAGGCAAAAAAAATTCAAGTAATTCATCCTTTTATATATACATAAAGCATAAAATATCCCATATCTTTTCTTTTTTTTTTCTTTTTCTTTTTTTTTTTTTTTTTTTTTTTTTTTACATAATAGACACTCTTACCATTTATATATCTTTTTCAGAAAACTCTTATTGCTTATTTTCCTCTGTTGCAGTTTTGGTGGATTTTTGATTCTGAAAGCAGAGTTTTAATTACTAAAGTGCAAGTTGTAGCAGATAACAGATTACCATATGCTGCTCTACTAGTTGCATAGAAGAAATAATCTGTAGAGCAGATGGTCAATAATGACAAAGCATTACTAATTTTAATGGATAGTCAGGCTATTTTATTTTATTTTGTTCAATTTAAAATTAGGAACACTAAAGTAGATAGGGGGTTGAAAAATTGCCCGCCAGAAACTGTTCCCAGCTACTTCACTAATTCTGGAGTTGGTCAACAGTCCTTTAAATTTTATCTTTTCTACAGGATTCCATGTGTAAGAATCAATGTAAGCAAACAGCTATGCACAAGTGGATGTCTCAAATATAAATATATAGTTTATTCCTAATCAATCTGTATAGTAGATTTATACCTTGGCATAAATCTCAACTAGTACCATGCCAGAATCACCAGCACATCTTTGTTAGGACTTCTACAGGAATTAAAGAAGAAAAGGGAGTGAACAGGTAGGCAGAGCACATGGGCATGGGATAGTAATTTGACTCCATTCTCATTGGTCATGGGTCAGATTCATTAAGGGTTGGTTTATTGTTTCGGTTTTGTTTGTTTGTTTGTTTTGTTTGCTAACATACAGTATCAGTTGCACTTTTCCCTTGAGAGCAGAAAGAATTTTTACCTGGACATGTGCCTTAGCAACAAAGGACTGACATACTTGAGCACCATTTTTGATAGTGAAATTCAGGTTATGACATTCAGACCATACCACTTCAAACACCCATTGTCACTATGATTATATTTTCTTCTTTCACATCTTTTCATATTCCTTACACATTGCTAGATATTCTCTTGGGTTGTTTTTTTTTTTCTGTCTAGTAAGTTGGAAATCACTGTCAAGTAAGTAGGAAATTCATATCACAGACTAAATACGTTATAAAGAAGATGGCTACTTTTTCACAATATTGAAGTTAGACAAAGACAATGAAAAAGGAAGAATACTTTTATAAAATAATTCAGCATATATTTATTACACTTCTGGATTATTAAATATATCATGCTTTTAAAAGATATTTTTCCCCTGACATTTAATTCTTGCATTGTATGTTTCCACATAATCTACTCAGCATGGAAAGAGATCACATCTGTTTTTCCATTTCTGTGGATCTACCCAGTCCTGTCGCCATTGTTTGGAGTCACAATCAGACCTTGTTTCCTGATAAGAGAGGGGGATATAAAGCAATCAAGAACTGCTCCCCAACACTCAAATGCATCTATAGTGAGGGTAGTAATTTGTGTTATTTTTGTCTGCACCTTTCAAAATATGTTTGGGACTTAGTTGCAAAGTATAGCAAGTCTCAGTGGCCACAAGGTATGCAACATTGTCCTGTAGAAAGTGAATAAGAACACATTTCCTAGTTAAATCTTATCATTTCTGAATATTTGGATTTTTCTCTGACATTTAGAAACTCTCATTTTGATTTATTAATGCGGTGAGATGCTTTGTACAGTTTTGTTTAAGATTTCATACTTATTAATTACATGTTTAGATGCAAGTGGATTTTTTTATTCTAGGAAAGAAAAGATTCCAAGTTTAGGCATTTTGGTCATCTGCCTCTGTTTTCACATTGCAAATTAATTCTTTATAGTAAATAAAAGTAGTCATTTTCTAGACAAAAAAGGGTATTTCTCCATTAAGGTGGTTTTGGGTTTTTTTTTGGGGGGGGGAGCTTGTGTGCTTTTGTTTTTTTTTTTTTTTTTTGATACTCACCCCACAAAATTGTAAGGTTTCATGCAAGAAATCGATAATTCACATTAATTGTTTACAAATGTGTCTACTTGAGTAAATAATTTCTTTCCAAGTGCAGTCCTAATAGCTAATTAGATTTCTAATGGCATTGGTTACCATCATAGGGATTATGTATGAAAACTGTTCCATCAGCAAAATTAAAAGCTAAAGCACTTAATAAATTTTTTTCAATGTTTTATGCTTCACTGGTTAATTTTTCTCTTACCTTTAAAAATACAGACACAAACACTGTCTTTCAATGCAGCAGATTAACACTTTCCACACTGTAAATGACGAAGTGAAATGTCAGCCTGGCAAGTTTTTAGTTGCAATTAAGAAAACTCAGATTTGCATCAGACCTGAAATTTACCTCATAAGTTTGTTAAAGAATAGCAATCAGAGATTTTTTTAGAATCATTCTTAAAAATCAACCCTGAAATACTCAAGCACTGAGAACTAAATCAGAACAATGGTTCAGCACCAGAAGGGAAAAGGGTTTCATTTGATATTTCTCATAATTTTTTACATGTTCCTTTAGCTTTCTGCAGTATCTATGTGTTACTGCCACAAGAATGAATACCTGTAAGCTCTAACATATTCTCTGATTCATATTGAAGCCTGAATCTGTGTTATCTAGAGGTATAGGTATAAGTAGGGAAAGCATTTGTCAATAAAATGTTGTATTCCATCTGCAGTAATTTGAACTTCTTCTCGTTCTTAATTCTTGGGGCCCAACAAGATATTTCTCTTTAACATACAGAAAAGAGGTGTGAGCAATGTTCTTCAAAGTATGTAGGATTTTGGATTGTGAGGTTTGGTGACTTAATTTCTTAATGAAAACAATACCAGCAACACTACCACAGCTGGATTGCTGAATTCCCAGCCTGCATACACTCAAATCTAAGAATGAGGTTTATAGGTTTGGCTTTTTTCAGTATTTACTTTTGACTTTTTTTTTTTTTTTTTTTTTTTTTTTTTTTTTTTCCTGGAATTTCTCGAAGTTTTCTAATGTTGAATGTAATTAAGAACCAAAGTGTCATTTTTCTATATTATATTGCTGGGGGAACATCTATACATTTTACATTTTTGTATACCTTTGTCAGTTCTATGAGCATTTCCATCAGGACACTCATGCTAAAATAACTGTAGACCACAAATATCCTGCTTATGAATGAATTTCTGGTCCTGTCATATTCTAAGTATTCATTATACGTTTCACAAACACACTTATGTTTACTATGTATATTTCTCAACATACCTGGTCTTAGAGCTATCTGGTTTAAAATGTAAACTTTGAGTTTTGGAAAATATGTTCCCAAGCCGAAGAGTGAAAAAAAGAAGTATGTAAAAATATAATTGTGTAATAGAATTATGTTTGTGAGTTTTGGCTGGCAGACACTTTTAAGATCACCTAGTCTGAACACCCTTGCCATGGGCAAGGACACCTCCCACTAGACCAGGCTGCTCAAAGCCCCATCCAGCCTGGCCTGAAACACTTCCAGGGAGGAGCGAGCTGCAGCTTTTTTGGGTAATCTGGGCCAGTGTCTCACCAGCCTCACACTAAAGAATTTCTTTCTAATGTCTATTCTAAATCACTCTTCTTTAAGTTTGAAACCATCACCTTTTGTCCTAAAACTACATGTCCTTCTAGAAACTCTTTCCCCATCTTTCCTGCAGTTCCCCTTCAGGTACTGGAAGGCTGCTCTAAGGTCTCCCCAGAGCTTTCTCTTCTCCAGGCTGGACAACACCAGATCTTTCAGCCTGTCTTCATAGGAGAGGTGCTCCAGCCCTGGATATCTAAGCAGAGACCAGAACTGAAGTTGAAAAGAACCAAAGATTAAGAAATAAGAAAAGGAATATTTAAAAAATTTCATCATTTTTATGAATATATCATGATTTTAGGGGTCATAGGCACATAATTTAATTTGACCTTTTGTAATGTGAGGAACAGATGTTCAGGATACTGCTTTCTTATTCATTTCCTCCCCCAGTAATTTTTCCTTCTTTGCACAATTATCTCACATATTTATTTCCTGTATGAGGCAGATCTACACCACAGTGCAACTCACCACCCACAGTTAAGGAAAAGTATTCTGCCACATGAAAATAAAGAAATGTATCTTGTATCGGTTGCTTTCCTTTGAATGAAAGAAGAAATATGTTTCTAACCTTCCAGCTTGACAAGCTATGCATAAACCACAGCGTACATCCCTATTTATTTATTTTTGCTTCGTCAGCCACTAGGATGATTATATTTATATATATAAATTATATAATGAAAAGCAGAAAAAAAGTGGATAGAAAAGATGGATGTAATTACTTCAATGCTCTTTGTAATTGCCTCCAGACAGAATATCCTCATCTCATGCTACTTAGACAAAATATAATACTTTAGATGTGGAGATAATGCTTATTATTTGTCTTTTCTGGAACACTTGACAAAACTATGTGTATACATCTAGTTCTTTTTGATGATGTTTCCCCCCACTTTTACACAAATGGTAGGCTTCCTTTCCTAAAATATTTTAAATCTCTGAGGTAATAAATTTACTAAATATAAGAATAGCCATACTGCATCAGTCCAATGGTCACTCATCCTATATTTTATAAGCAAATACACCCACGACTTCATAATAAGGAAGAGCTGTGTAGAACTGTACTGTGCCCAGGAAAAATTCTTTGTCTGATGATTCTAAGTGGTAAACATTTCCATCTAGTATTCACAGTTGGGATCTACCAAATTTTTTCTGCAGAAGATTCAGGCTTTTCAATACTCCTGCAAGGTCTTAGTGAATTGTAACTGGTTTGTGTGTCCTGGTTTCCTTTGCATAGAAACCAGAGAATGATGGTGTATCATTAACCCCCATCTGAACAGGGAGCCAGAGGTGCCATGCATCAGGATCCAGACTGGGCAATGTTTCCAGAACCCACTGTATATACATATTTTACAATATTTCATTTGTTTTTGATAAGAGTCCATGTACATCTCTCAATACTTTTGGATGTAGATCCAAAGGGAAAAATCCCACATCAACTGAGATATTGGGAGAGAAATAACCCTGATTAATCTCACTTACTCTTGGCAACTATCTTCCTATGAATTGAATCATCACCCTTAGAGGCCCATTTATCTCCACTGATTCCACAGGAATCGTTGGATGACTGGTTTAGGCATAAATGTCTAACTGGTAGTTGTCTGTTCTAAGCTGGGTCCATTACATTATTTATGCTCTCATATATACATATAAGCTCTCATATGTATTTAGTAGTCAGGTGTGGTCTTATCATAATGTTTTTGTTTTGTTTTGTTTTTTTTTTTTCCAAAAGATACAAAATTTAGAGGTGAAAATCACAAAATATTTTAACATATTCTAACTTACATTCAGAAATACTGAACATTTACTTGCCTGAACTTGGTGTTGTAACCATTATGCAAGGAGTCTGTAAGTTACACTGACACAGAAAGACAGAGATAAAATCAACATGACAATACAGCACAGTGATGCTGTAGTGCCAGAAACAGCAGAAATTCAAGCAGGTGTGATGTCATACAGTTGGGCCATGTGACATTATCAGATTCAGTTAAAGAGAGAGAGACACCTACACATTTATAGATATAAGCCTGAAAGTGCAAGTCAATGGGCTGTCTCACCTAGTCATTGGTCTTCTGTCCAGGCAGACATGATGACTTTTCCTGCACTCCCTCTGCACTCTGGTCTCTGTTATAGATCTCTGTTTGTCTACACTTGCAGGGTAAATATGACTACAGGACACCTTACTGATGGCACATCTGAAATTATTATTAGGGTTGTTTTTAACACTTTTATCACAAACTGGAATATTCTGAGAACAGAGAAACATTTCTCTGTGTTTATTTTATAACTGGGTTTAAATTGATTTTTAAATGAAACTGTATTGTGTAAATGAAGTATGTAAATGAAGTAATATTTTGCTTTAAAATACAAACAAGAAAAGTTTCAGTGTCTATTTTCAGCTGGTAAAAAAAACATATTTTGACATATAGACACTACATTTTAATAATTGGAGGCCATTCTTCAAAAGTCAGCTCTATGAAAAGCATAGGTCAGATGAAGCTACACATCAAATATATTTTACATCTTTCCTGAGAGCGTATCTTTTAAGCTACTCTTACCCTAATATCACAGTCATTTTAGTTCAAATTTGCTTTTTCTTTCCATTTAGTAAAAATGTTTTTTCTTCAAGAAAATTGCTATTTGAAGAACAGATTATACAATACTCACTCATGATCAGTAATTGCTTAATCTGTACATGGCATTACTGAACCTGAATGATTGTTCAGAGAAAAAAAAATTACCTGAGGTTGATAGTAAAGTTTTTAACTATTAAATGCACTACACTCTCCTGGGTTCTGGAAAACTGTACACACTATTTCTTTTTTGAATAGCACTCTGAATAGAATTTTGCCCACAGTTTGCAATTCTCCAGTTTAGGTTTTGCTGATATTATCTAAATCTCCTGTTACAAATATATTTGGTCATTTGACTTTTCTCTCAGAAAATATTTTTCTTCATTGGAAAGAGGAAAAATCTTTAGATGATTACACTCGTATCACCTACAATTTCTGTTTTCCCAATGCAGGGATAATCTTCAATTTCATTACAGTTGCCAGCTCAGTTCATTTTGCAGATCACTTAATCATGGAATAATCCAGGCTGGAAGGGACTTCAGAAGCCATCTACTCCAACCCCTTGTTCATACCAGGTCAGATCAGATCAGGTTGCTCAGGTCTGTGCCCAGTCAAGTCCCTGTGCTGCAAAGAATGAAAGAATTTCTGTATCCTTCTCTGCATTGCTCCAGATTATTTTACTAATACCTCCTAAAATACTTTCTCCTGTAAAGCTTTCTCCTGTATAAACAGAAAATAAGCTTGGGAAAAGCTGTACAAGGCGTTCAGGACAACTGCTGAAGCATGGTACATCATCTCTCATTCATTATTCATTGATGATGAAACTAGCCAGATACATTATCTTCTTAAGTTTTTTAACCCTCTAGTAACTCATTTCTGCATGATCATAGAAATTCAAAATTTCAGAAAGATGCATAATAGAAAGAGCCCAAAGCACTAAAAAAAAGGAAATATGAAACATGAGAAAATATCTTTCACCTAGTGACTGTGGCTTTATTTGTGAATGCATGTGCTACCAATGTGGCATAAAACCTTTGAACTGTAGCCTCATTGCTGCTAAAAGTGGTACCCTTCCATGAGTGATCTATTGCTTCTGTTTTAGAATGAGAAGTGTGATCGTGATATTTTCAAGGACAACAAGAAAACCATGGTGGCCATGTTTTGTTTTCCTTAACATGACTGTAATGTTCTTTGGGTTGGAAAAAAAGGAACTAATTATTTTATTTTTTTTTATTATTTTTTTTTCACCCAGATTTCCAGACAAATGACCACTCTGCATGCATAGTTTACCTGCATGTGGGGTATAAAACTCACTTGAACACATCTAGCAGAGGTAATGTGTTCCAGATGCATTACACTAACTATGCATGTACTGCATGGTACATGCTCCTGTGTTTCCTTTGGAGATTGTGTGCCTGGAAACATGGGATTGCTAGGCATAACACAAAATTCTGTTTGAATACCTTTAAAGCAATATTACTAGAGGCTTTTTGATATCAGCCCTCCGTACAGATCTCAGCTGCTTCATACGACAAAACAGCCAGAGTTTCTTCATATATTCTTCAGCTAATATTACTAAGATTCTTTGCCACTCAATTTAGACTTTCAAGTGCAACCATGTGGCACAGCAACAGAATGGCTCAAAACTGAATGAATACCTCTATATATTCTAGCTTTCAATTTTCTGTTTATTGAGATATAATTATTCTCTGAAGCAGCTCAGCATCCCTAATATGCCTGTTAATTTTTTCTTTCTTGAAATACTTTTAAAACTGTCACTAAAGACTTAAAAAAAAAAAATGTTTATTTTTAATTGATTTTCTTTTCTTGTTTTGTTTGTTTGCTTGTTTTGGGGAGACTCAATTTGCTTTAAAATTTCTCTTTTATTTTGTATAAGCATGAGATAACTGCTATTTCTTGCCATAAACAGCTTTGGACTTCCACAATTCATATACAAGTTGAAGTCCCAAACACCACCATTGCTAAATTTCATGGCAGTCTCAGTCTTCAAGAGTTTTGAAAAACAATCTCTCACTACTCTCCGTTTCAGAAGATGCAGTTATTGAGCAGCACTGAAGCAGAAAAATATGACCAGTGAGTGTTTCACCGTAGTCTGCCTTCATGGAGCTGAGTTTCAGCAGGTGTTTGTCTTCATTCAAGTATCAGTATCTTTGAACTTCCAACAGCATGGTAGTGTGCTCTTCACTTTAATAACTTTTTTATTTTGTGGTTTGCTTTAGTCTTCTCGGTTTTCCAGAAGTATAACAGATAGCAGATGGAGTCTTCCAGACGACTGGAAAAACTTCTCAAACTGAACTGTGAAATGCCCAAGGGGCTTCTCTGCAGCAGATCACTCCTAATTCACAAAAGATTCTTCTAAAGGAAACCCGGCACATGCTGTTTGGGAAACAAGAGTAACAAGGAGCAGACTCATCTCATGTTGTCATGGGAATACTTTTTGTTATATGTCTGGATAGTATAGAAGTATTCATGAGTCATCTCTATAAACCACATAATGAAAAATAGGGAGAAATAGGACCAATATGCATGCTTTCTGTAGAAAATTACTATCTATGTACAGACAGTTTTAGAATATTTGACAGAAATTACCTTTGGTTTACTGCAAAAAGAGCTCAACATATTTCTTTTAGGACCTTTTTTTCATAACCCGTGTTTCAAAACAAGACAATGCTGAAGAAGAAAAATTATCTCCCAAAGTATTCTGCCAAGGTCATTATTCTTTGATTTTTGATTCTTTCTTATTGTAGAAAATAATCAGCATAGGAAATAGTCAGTGTGGATTTATGTAGAGAAAAATCATTCTTTACCAACCTGAGTGCATTCAGCAACGAGATGATGGTCCTGGTAGATAAGGGAATAGTAGTGGATTTTGTCTATATAGACTTTTGTAAAGTTTTCAACACTGTGCTATCCTCATATTTAAGCTAATTATGTACAAACTGGATAAGTGGACAGTAAGGAGAATAAAAAACTGGGTTCAAAGGATTATGAGCAATAGCAAGAAATGCAGATACAAGCACATCATTAGAAGTGTGTTTCATGGGGTGACATAAGGGCAGAACACAGATATTAAACTAGTGAAAACAAGTTTTGGTCAGTATAGTGATATTATTCATGGAGTATTGTCCATGAATCCATAGATCCAGTGGGGTAATTCAAACACTTCTCATGCAGCAATCAAGAATTTATTTTTCAGTATTATTACTCTCAGAATTTATTTAAGGAGTTCTTAATAAACAAAAAATTAGCCTTTTAGATTCCACATGATTTGTGGAAAGCATGATCTGAAAAGATAAAATGTGTAACATACTCTTCAGGGCCTGCATCTTGAACTACAGTCTATTGGCATTTCTCCCTCTTCCTAACCCACTCTCGCTTAGAGGTCAAAAATGGTCATATTTCAAATGCTATTGGAATGGGTAAAAAGGAAATATTGTGTAACATATTGATAGAAGGATTATAGAAGACTAAATTAAATTAAGAAAAACAGAATTATAATTTATTCCATATTCTTTGTTTATGTATTTGGCACGTTTTAACATTCTTAGAGGCACATATAACAGATACATTATGAGTTAAAAAAGGAAGCCAAGAATAATGTTAATTATATTTAAGAAACAGAAAAAATGTGGTCACAGGAAAAAATAAGCTACTTAATGAAAATTATCTCATTCAAGAGGAAAGAATGCATACAGGTAGAGACTACTTTACGAAAAAAAAAAAATCCATATAAAAAAACCACACACATGCACAAAAAAAAAACAAAACCCAAACAAACAACAACAACAAAAAAACTCCACAGCCATAATCATAGTTATTGTTTCAGATACAAGTAACATGGTGAAAAGTTGCAAATAGCTTTGACATTATCTGCAGTGCACTCAACTGTTTTGCTGCAGAAATAAGCTATGAAAGAAGAGGTCTGGAAGAGACAACCTTTGAAGTATTCTCTCACCTGAATAGTTCTGTCAGGCAGCTTAGCATTGTTATTCCTTAAGAGTTAAACATTTTACTTGAACCCTTTGACTATGAGTAGAGATACCTCTGTAATACCATCCTTAGCCTGGTGCTTTATAATTCTCAGCTCCTCCTCTGAGACCTTCAGTTGTTTTTCTGGAGTATCTGTAAAATGATTTTGCCTGCTTGTGAAGGGGAATGCTGAAGAGAAGATACAGTTGCATGTAGTGACATCCACCCTTCTTTTCTCCTCTAGTGGAGAAGCATCACATGCCCACTCAGGATGACTTATCCCATAGACATGATGTCTCTGTCCCCTGGATAAACCTCTGCATTAATGAGTACCTAACCTCTCCCCTCTGGAAAGCAAAGATTTCTTGCATCTTCCATGACTTTCACACAAGATTAATTGTTCCTGATTGTCGTTTTTTTGGTTGTTTTGTTTTGTTTTTTTATTGGGGAGGGGAGGAGCAGGTGGGCATTGGGAAGTGAGGAATAGATAGGACATCTTAGCTTCATTACAGAGTATTCTGGAATTATTCTGGGTAATATGACAATGCCTTATCCTTTCAAGCAGTCTTTTCCTAGTTTTCTTAGGCACTTTATCTCTTATGCCTTAGTCTGTATGAATGTGGACCTTAAAATATAAATTAATGGCACAAGTTGAACGTGCCTAAAAGGCTCACAAAAACTTTGTAATTGGGTGATGTAGACAGTGAAGTTGTATGAGCCTAACACTGTACTTCACTCCACTAAATGTAGTAGGATGTTCCCCACTGAAGTAATTTTAACAGAGAGGAGAATCTTCAGTGAGACAGAACTATATTCCCATAAAACTAATGTGAGCAAGGGGAAAATCTGAGACAGGGAGTTACTTCTGAGCACAGTCCTTCACTTGACTTCCCTGATTTGTCCCAGAATTTGTCAATTCACAGTCAAATTATGGTACCTTACTTCAGTAGAGTAACTGAATGTTAGTAAAACATATCTTTGCAAAAGCTGCCTTGAAATACACTCTGGTTGTTTACATGCTCTTTACAAATCAGTGGCTGCAGCAAATAAATGCCTTCTAGGTTGTGGTTTTTTTCTTTTTTTCAGTTTCACATTTTTATAATCACTGTTGACATTTTTTTTTTTTTTTAATAGAAATACTAGAAGAAAGAGTGGAAACAGAGAAAAGCATGCAAGAATAAAAGTCTGATTAGTTACTTAGTTTTGATGTAGCTGTCAGAGAAAGAAAGCTGCTGATCAAACAGCATTTGTTCCAGCAGATCACAACAAAATGGCTGTGCCTAAAGTTTAAGATTAAAGATACATGCTACAATGAATGTCATTTCCAAAGTGAAAAGATAAGATTTATCTATGGTCCTCAAATGCTATGTTTATATTCTGATGATATTTACGTCCAGCTGAGACTGAGATAAAAGAAGTCACTGAGAGGGTGGCTGATATGAATAATCAGAAAATCAGATAAAGAAAAAAATAAACAATCAAATTGTGCTCTGGCAGTGATTTAACATGACATATTCTTTTAGATGCTGGAAAGTCCATGTTAGTGATCCCCATTAATTCTTTTCATACTACAAGTAAAATATCAAAGAAGAATGTTATATCCCAGCTATCAGAAGATTAAGTTTCAGAAAGCTGTGAGGTCAAAATTAAAAAAAATAAATCAAGATGTACACATTCTGAATCTTTCTTCCCCTTCTCATTGCTTTACAGGAAGCTTATATCACATGTCAAATTTCACATTGTGATCAGAGAAACAAAAACTTTTTTTACTCTTTTGAAAGATATGATGAACACAACCATCTAACTCAAGAAACAGAGCTGGAACTGAGCTGACAAAGATGGAAATGAACAAAACTGCTACATGTATTCTTTTATTACAGACAAATGCAAAATTTAGGACTAAAGGCTATGCTTGATACTAATATGCTTATCTTATGCTGTACTACAAACTATCACCCACTAATAACAGCAAACCTTTACTAGAGGAGAACTACTTACATAATCACTAACAGCGATTTACTGTTACTATGTGATCTATTATGATAGACACTTTATGGTACCTTAAAATTTATTAAGATTTAATTGAAGAGTACACTTTCTATTACTAACAACATTTCACATACTGAGAGCCTTCATTTTTGATTAAGGAATGAAATTATTATTCTTTTCAGCACACGCAAAAAGCTATATAAGAATATCTTAAGCCACGAGTTGGTGAGCTCCTATCAGAATTACCTGTAGACTTTTAATACTGCCTCAGAGAACAAAGGTGGTTTCTTATTTTGAAAGTGTTTAGTCTGTGAGAAGTCGTGGGACCTCAGATGGTAACAGAAAATTGCAGAGGCAAAAATTAGGACTGAAAAGAAAAAAATATTTAGCCTTGCTTATATACACTTATATAACACACTATACAATCAGCATAAAAAAATGTGCTTCCCATGGCATTAATATTTCAATACAGCCAGTTTACATGTCAGTTATTTCAATTTTGTCCAAATTTGTAATATATGTTTAAAATTTTTTTCATTTTTTTAGGATGAATGAGTTCATGTATTGATTTCAAATGGTCTCTTCAAAATTATATTTTAAGCCACTTAAGACAATTGTTGATGGATAACTTCCTATTGTAGGCCTTGGTATGTATTTATTTATTTATTTATTATTGAGAGGCTTGAAAGTTGAAGATTATGAAAAGTAGCTCTGAGAACATGCTCAGCATTACACATTATTTCCTGTTCATAGTAGTTCACCAGCAAATATAACTCACAGAATAAAATACAGTGCAAAGGGGAGAAACAGGAGTTTCTCAGACAGTTCTAAAGGTTTCTTGAACAACAGAGATACTGCTTTATTGAGAACAAAAATTGTCTTTTTTGATCACTCTATGTCTTCAACAACAAATAATGAATAGTTTTCAGTTAATAATGTTTTATTTACCCTAACTTGTGGCATAGTCTAAGATACCTTGCATTTGAATTCCTAATTTAGCAGTGTGGCAGCTTTATGAACTTATTCTTAAGGTTTTTTGTTTAGTTTCCAACATTTTTGCCTAAGCTTCCACTCTCTCAAATCAAGTATGATATGGAGAAGTAAAATTTGCTTAATAAAATGAAGAAAATGTCTTTGCAAAAACTATGGTGTTGCAGTGTAGTAGAACAAAAGATCAATTAAGAAATTTGTGTTTCAACATTTTATAAAAGTTAGAGAATCAGTTGCCACATGTCAGAAAATTAGAGATGAAATTTCAGAAAGCTTTAAAGGTCCGAGGCCCCTTCCTATAAAGCTTAGCTTCTGAGTTCTCAATCTAAGTCTTTTTCAGGTGATAGTTCTCCAGTAACTAATTTAGCTTCAGTTATTTTGCCACAACTCCTGAAGAAGATTTGAAATATCAGAAAAGACTGTTTAAGGGTAATCTTGCAAATGACTATTTATAAATAGCTGCAAGGGAAAAGATGGTCTCAGATTGAATTCAGTAACAGTGTGGGATGTATGTTATGTAACACTCTACCCTTCCTCTCAGTGTTCTCTTAAGGCCACAGTGTTATTTTGTTATGTTCTATATATTTGAATGATTACAGGGAATAGAAAGGCTATAGCCAGCATAAAAACCCTTGGCTACTAATGCTAAGCCCAAGGGAAGCTGGATTTTCTCCATCACTTTAGCTACTAATTGTGCAGGTCAATAAGCCTGACTTACCATTAGCCATGTTTTGGAGAACATGACACCTGTTTCCCACAGGATCCTTTATCAGTATTAAAACGCTGCAGCTTAGTGGAAAACCCATTCATTATTAAAATTTATACATGGGTTTATATTCTTTTAGCAATCAATAATTGGTTTTAAGATCTGAAATCACAGCAGCCGCATAGAACCAGAGCTTCCTAAATAACAAAATGCCACAGTCTAGTTTTGATACTGGCACTGCTATACCAGCCTGCAGTCTTTGTTTCACAGCAACTCTGTAAAAATATTTTGTCCTTCACTATAACAGTGCTATTACATGAAAGTTGGGTCATAGTTACTATGGTGGGTGGGGTAGGATATTATCCAGTCTTGGGAACTGAGCCTCTAACAGAGGTCTTGTAACTGTAAGAAGAAACTAAAATATATTTTAAAAGAACCTCAAAGGTTGTTGTAAATTTGAGTTTAGGGTATCAGTGACCTTTTAGTTAATCTTTCTTCTTTGTCCTATTTCCTCACAGAAAAAGGTCTAGGATAGAGAATAGTAACTTCGGTTAAAGTCATCTTCCAAAAAAAGGCACAGGAGAGAAAAGGAGGTAAACCCTTATGTTCATTCTAAATTAGTGGATTATAACTGGCATTTTGGATAAGAGAATCAGAGATGAAATAGGTTGGTTGGGTTAGAGCTTAGGCAATGTGTCTATTAGGAAGGCAAACACAGGATTTCATAAGTGTTCAGAGGAAAGTGCTTTGAAGGGAAGGGAATGATAAAACGCCATCTCAGACACTTTTACTTTTTTCACCATGAAATAAATCCCCTCAAAAAGCTGTGCAAGTTTTCCTGTATCAAGCACAGCTTACAAAACAAGTTTTTCTACTGGCCTAACAGATTGAAGTTTAGCAAAGGAGGTTCACATCTAGCTTTGAAGTTTAGCAATGTGACTGTCTCTCCTGTCCTTGGTGAATTGCAGAATGTTAATCAGTTTACAAACCTCAGTCCTTTTCTGGAGCTGGAAATTAAATTGCTTCTACTGTCTTGGCCTTACAACTCTTCATAATTTTATCTCAAATAATAAGATGTCCACTGTACAACACTGTAGATGCCAGAGACACATCAGTACATATTGAAATCATCTTTTAATTTAGGCCACAAGTTAGTCTTTTTTCATTCCTGGATCTGGAGAAGGCTTTAAAACTATATCACATCAAACATCAAACATCAAACTGCACCCAGTTTGATGATAAAACAGAAGCCAAATACTAAATTACTTCTACTTATCCTAAAAAATGAGTTCAAGCCAGTCTCAGTAAAGCAGAGAACTCTAGCTCATGAGTTTGGTATTAGCTTAGTTTTACAGGTTACACCAAGAATCCTGCAGTTTATTACTCTTTGTAGTCTATTTTGTTCTTCTCATATTCAGTTTTTATTCCCGTTCACTTCACCAGTAACTTATATCCGCCTACTTTAATCTGTTTTGGGGGTTAATGAATAGCATTTGACACACTGACTTCCCAGAATGCCTGGAAGTTTAATTTTTTATTTTTATTTTTTTTTCTTCCCCAGAAGTCATACTGCCAAGTAGAAGAAAGAAAAGAGATCTGTTACTCTGCTTCATTTGCTGAGCCTACAGAGAGAGTTTACAAACAGATTGCCAAATAGTTGTGGGCCTAGAAAAAATGTTATACAGATGACAACACCAACACACCTGTGCCTGAAAGTACATTATATGTACCATATTTACATGAAAACATTTTATTTTTTTTGGCATCAGAAGTGCTTGCAGTATACCAGTTCCCTAAGTGAAACAGCAGCATGTGACCATTTATTTAATGTGTTTGCACTCTGAGCACTGAGGCAGAGCATAGTGGGTTAAAGTAATAAGCACACTAGACCTGAATAATGTAACTGGTTCCACATTCTAAACAAATTTGTGCAGTTCTAAGCTTCATAAATAATTCTGTCCATTCTGTTCCCAACTTCTAAATCTATTCTTAATTTTAAATGGGGTTTTCTGTGTTCATATTTCATAACCTTTTCACATAATTTCTTCTCTCTATATATCCATCTTCTATATTACTTATCCTTTTTAATTTTCTTAAATTTGTTCCCTAGTCAAATTGCTATTCACACAATAGTCTCACAGAACTCTTATTTTTAAATTGTTTAGGAAGAAGTCATTGTGAATAATCAATATCTGGAATCTGAATTTCATGGCTTATTTTTGATTGAAAATATGAGGCATGTAGTATATTTTTTAGAGAACTGAATCAGCATGACTTTTCTGTTTTGATTCAATTATTTGAACCAAATAATTTGAATGTGTATTCATACCTATGAATACACTTCACTTAAATTAACTCTCTTAGTGAACCATCTGCTAGTAAAACTCTGTATGGTAGTAGTCAGAAAAGGGAATACATAAAGTTATGACTGAAGAAGAGAACTCTATTTACAATTTTGACTGGGCATTTTTCTGTCATTCAGTCTGCTCTAGTTTCAGCTAGTGGAAAGGGATAAGCCTGTGTCTCAGAATTTTTCTGCATTTATAGGAACTGCCAGGGATTGCAGTCCACTAGGAATACTAGTTTCCCATTGTCACTTGTCAAATCAGCATTAAAGTATTATAATAATAAATATAATTTCCAAATAGCATTTGTAGTAATCACCGACATAAAGCTCTGCTCCAGTCTGTGCAAATCAAATCTGAAAGCTGTACTATCACATCCTGAGGAGATTCTATATTTAGAATAATAAATATTATAAAAACCCAAGAGCATTAAGAAGAGCCATTTAAATAACATTAAACCTCAGTTTAAAAGCCATCACAGATATTTGGATTCTAACTCCAGCCAGCTTTCATGTTCTCATTTATTAAATTCTGTCCTGAGTTGTAGGAAAGAAGTGTAGAAAGCATACATGCAACATCAAGGATATTTGGAAATACCACTGAAGCAGAGCAAGTCTTTTACTCTTCTTGGCACAAAGAAGCTGCTGGGAAGTTTACAGATGCACGAATGTGAGAAACTGTAGAAATTTGAGTTAGACAGCTGGCACTGACCAAGTGCTTCATCCCAGTGGCTACAGAGCCAGGTCCCTGAGGTAAATGAGAGTTACTAGCAGTGGTCTTTTACTCAACAAACAAATTCTTAATGGATAAGTTTTGTTGCCATCAGCTATCACTATAATGAGAAGAAAGCTTTGAAATAAGTTGTAATACAGGGCACAGGATCATTTCCAGAGCCACACAGACATGGATATGAAAACAGCTGATGTATTTTTTTATAGGATGTGTAACATCACTGTTAATGATTTCTAACATTGCAGCCCTTGTATCATGAGATCCTTTGCCAGAAAAAAGAATAATGACAACAAACCAAAGAACCCCATTACATTTCTTCTAAATCTAGTTCAACTGTTATTCATTAAAAATAGATGAAAGATGGGCTAAAAGTGCATAGACAACACCTTCAGCTGCAGAAGTCAACATTTTTTAGGGCACCATGTTTCCAGAAAAAAACTGGCCCAGCTGGAGGAGATCCAGAGAGGAATACCAAAGAATCATGATTATAAAGAAAGACCAAAAGAATTGTTATTGTTTAGTCTGAGCAAGGGTATACAAAAAGAGAACGCAACAGTCTTTAAATATGCAAAATATTACTGCAAATAAAAACATGAGTGGAAAAATTTGTTTTCACATGTCATCTGGGAATAAGACTAGAAAGAAAGGGATTAAATTGCAGCTAAAGTGATTTAGTAGAGACATTACAAAAATTATGAAATATTTTTTTAAAAAGTGATACCTGTAAGTGATTGCCTGGACGAGTTCTGAACTACCCACAGTCAGAGATTTTTCAAGCAGGTTTGGCAAACAGCAGTAAGGAGTAAAAAGTGTAGAGGCAGAGGCTAGGGGTCAATTTAGTCCAAAGAGTCTACTAAGAGGCAATAAAGACTGCACAGGTGTTTTTTTAGGTGTCATATAACTTTAGAGGTCTAAAACTGTGTTGCATAAGCCCACAACAGTCAGTTCAAATTCCCTCTACATTGGTTTGACAGAAATAGTGACTTCCACAGGACAAGCCATCCTGTCCTAACCAAACTATATCAAATATCTAGAACAGACTAAGTCAGGTTGCCTTCTGAAGGGACCACGTATCTCTGACTGTTGGAAATGCTAGGACAACTATCTTATATTTAAGCAAAAAAATCTTAAGATGACCAAAGTTGTCTACTACCCTCTAAGTTGAATGCTATGTCTTTTTTTTTTTACCAGCTTTCCAGCTACTCTTCACTTTTGTGCCTGTACAAAGCAAAATTAACAGAATGACACAAGCTGAATAAAAACAAATTATTTCTGTATAAAACTGATTCTAGTTTTTTCCTCAGGGGAATGTTTTTACCATTCACAGCTGTAAAATAAAGATCTCTGTGGGGTGCTCACATGAGCCCCACATGGCTATCCCTGATAGCCTCAGCTATTTGAGGAAGACAGTGACTGAGCATGGGGTGCACAGAACCAGCAGGAGGGGAGCTGCTCCAAACAAACCCCCCCTTATTAAAGAGGAAGACGACCAGAGAGAGTAAAAGAACAGAAAAATAGTGGAAACCAGCCTGAAAAGAGGCATGAAGGCAGGGTAAAGAGCTGTCAGGTGGGGACACCCTAGGGGGGGACCAGCAGCCCCAGAGGGAGGGAGGGAGGGAGGGGAGAAGGGAGGCATGTGTGACCCACAGGCTACTTTGGGAGCTGAGGAATGCTGGGGCTGGAAGGTGCTCCTGGGTATGAGTTTGAGGGGGTGGGAAATACATAGGTGTTTATTAATCCTCTGGAAGTATTGAGTATGACTTATCTGTTATATTACCAGTATTGATCCTGAATATGTAGTTCACAGTGGGTTAATTACATGCCATTAATAAAGTGCTTCGATTCTCCTCCTGGTCTAAACTCTGTGAACTGACTGGGTTTTTCCTGGTGACTGCCTTTCTTGGGGAAGCATGCTTAGCAACCATTTAAAATTAGTGGTGGATTCCTTGTATACAGTTCAAGTAATAAAGGCAAAGACTGTTGATACTCAGCAGGAATGGAGTTTTATATTGGAGTAAGTAGGCTGAAAGACTTGAGGATAATGAAGGATTTTACTTCCACATTTCTCTCATCTGTATTAACAAGACTTGATAATTTTTAGTTAGTATACATCATTAATCTTCAACATTGAAATCAAGACACAGTATTAATAGGAACAGTATTATACTTCTGTCTTATTCACTGCATACTGATGTTTTTTCTGGTGTATTTCTGGATGTATTTTATTTCCAGTTTTTATAATTGCTTTTAGCAGATGACTTTTATTTGGTCCTGTTATATTACTCATCCAGACTTAAGAATTTGGGTGGGGGGAGAAAAAAGAAAAAAAGTAGTCAACACTTTTTTGCTTTCTAGAATAAAAGTCAGACCTGTTCAAAGATTTAACTGGTGCTTGAAGATGAAACATATTTGCCACACTCCAAAGGGAAAAAATAAATGCTTAATTTGCTATAGTACTAATTACATAATTAGTTTCATTCATTAAAAAAACAAACAAACACACAAACCCAAAACAAAGAACAGCCCAACAACAAAAAAGAAACAGCAGAACAACTGATACTTTGCCAAACTCTTGTCTTCCACAGAACTGTACGCAAATGACTAAAGGAAAAATTTACTGCCTTAGATGATTCAATTTCTATCCGTGAAAATATAAGTCATAAATATATAGTTTATTCATATGTGCATAATGTACATATACATTATATACATATATACACATATCCATACACACAGACAACCCTGGAAATTAGCAGAAAGACTGCCAATTTTAGTGGAAGCGTGTTTCATAAATAAATAAATAATCCTCAATATTTGTGGAAACAAAAATAGGAAATTGCAACACTCCCCTTACCTCATAGTTTTCCTAGCCCAGCTGGAGGTGTTGGCTAAGGGGTGCTGTAGATCATGTGAACTGAACCTGTAGGAAAACCATAATGAAGTCATATTCTAGAGACCTGCTGCACACTAATGTTTTCTTTGTTTAGTTAGACAACATAATGTATCTAAATAATTAGGCTACGCAGCATTGCAGTAAAAAAGATTAAACCAAAACAAAGCAGCTCCCTAACCCCTGCCTAGTTAAGTAGAAACTCTGGTACTGCCAGTGCAATGTGTTCTACACTCATGAATAATTCTATATTACAAGAATGACTTGAAGATCATGTCCATCAAAACACAGTAAGGTTTGACTTTTGTTTTTGTTTTTGTTTTTTTTTTCTACTTGCCTCCTAGCTTTCAAAAAATAATCATAACATTTAAATATCTAGTAATTTAATTATTTAATGTTAAATTACAAATGTCAGTGATGGAACATTCTTCAGTCTTCTTCATCAAAAAGATAACTCAAAAAATAAAATCTTAGAACTGTAAGAATATTTTGGTTATTGAATGACTGAAATGTTTAAAAGGTGTATACTAGACTTACAGGATAAGGCTATGTGAAATAATTTACTTATACCACATAAAAATGTATAAATTAATCTCATAGCTCCCAGTGTCCTTTGAAAGTGAGTTCTATAGATAATAGGATGATACTCAAATCAACCAATGTTTTCTTTTGCTTGTTCTGGAAACATTAAATTTCAGCTTTTATGAAGACCCAGATACAATCAGACAGAAGCTATAGAGACAGATTTAGAGCAAGGGTTTTCCCAGGTAGTGTAATAAAAATGATTAAAAAAAAAATAAATAATAATACAATGAGATTGGTGAAAAAATTTCTAAAGGTAACAAATTTTCTATAAGTGGTTAATATTTTATTTACTGTAGCTACATTATTCTCAATACTGGTGAATTTTATTCTTTTTTTTTTTTTAAGGAAAGAGATGTTTATCTTTTCCTCAAAAATTTACTATACAACAATATTTCTCTCTCTAAATGCCTCATTTCATCAGCAGATTTCCCAGTTCCATTAAATACTTTAGGCAACTCAGACCAAACTTTACATTAAAGGTGACCTTATCAACATTTCCCTGCTTTCACTTATTTAGTTATAATCAAAATCTGTTCTGACACATGAAAGATGTTCTCATTATGCTAGAAATACCTGGACTGGCATAATGATTTGAAAGACATCCAACAACTTTACCTCATCATCAACACTGAAATACCTCCTCTCTCTACCTTGCTCCCTGATTCAGCGAGTTCTGAGGTTCAGTGCAAAAAACTAAAACAGGTCTTACTCTTTCTGGTTCTATAAAACAGTTCCTACGTCACAGTATTGATAAATCTGGAGGAGATCAGGGAACTAATAGTTACAGTATTTTCTTCTGAAAAAATTAAACAAGACTACAAAAGTAAAGATGTAGACAGAGTTTTTGAGAACACAGAACACTTGCTGAATTCAGAGTTTTCATTTTACAGCTCAAGTTAAATTTCAGATCTGGAGGGCCCATAGCAATTTTCTGGGTAGGCAGACTGAAGTCTTAGGAGCAAGATTTTACTTAGTTTCAAATGACTAAGTCTCTAGTTCATTATTTCCAATTTAAAGATATCCAGACATTTTCAAGGGCATGATTATAATACATTATTCTCATCTTTCTAAATAAGCTTTCTTTTCCAGAAGGCATATCAATAGACCCTTACAATATCTTTAGTTATGCTTCAGTTCTCTAAAGAGTGCACAAATAACCATGGGTCAAATATTCAAAGGCATAGGGATATCTAATTCCTAGTGGTTATCTAAGTCTAAATGTATATTGTCAGTAGTTCCATGATCTTACACTATGTCCAGTGAGATGAAATTTTGATTGTGTGAGAGACCAGCCCTCAAGGTGTGTTCTGGGAATTGGTGTGAAACACCATTGAAAGCCCTCCAACTAGACAAAAGACTGAAAATAATTGTCTGCACATGTCCTGGGGCCTGCATATGGAGATACAGAGAGAGAGAGAGAGAGGGAGAAAGAGAGGAGTGAAGGGGGCAGAGGTCTTCTCCAGTTGTTCATAGTGACATGTCTCAACCATGATCACTCATCATAGAATCATAGAGTGTTTTGGGTTGGAAAGGACCTTAAAGATCATCCAGTTCCAATCCCCCTACATGGTCAGGGACACCTTCCACTAGACCAGATTGCTCAAGGCCCCATCCAACCTGACCTTGAACACAAAGAATTAAAAAAGACTTCTTGTAATAAATATTTTTTATCCCTTTCTAGAAAATTTTCAAGCATCCTCTTGCTGGTTTTTTCCTCTTCTGTTTTCAGTTAATGAAGTTATATCAAGTATGAGTCTACATTATACAAATTCAATTTATACCCCCAAAATGCAAAGATTCTGCAAGTTGGCAACAATACTGAAATTGTATTTTGTCCTGCACTAGAATTTATTCTGGAATGACACAGAAAACTGTGTTCATGGGACACAAGGCTTCATGCAATAAATCCTCAAGGAAGGCTTGCCATAAGCTTGCAGAAGGGTATTTTTATGGTAATAGACCAGACTATTAAAGAAACCAAAAAAAAAAAAATAAAGCAAACCAATACCTGCACTCCTATCACCCTTAACCTCTTGCCCTCCCCACCCCACCAGAATCTTAACCTGAAGTCCTGTAGGAAATAACTGTATGATCTGTTGCTTACACCACAACAGCTAGAAGAAGAAAGACTGATAATACAGAGATTAGACCACGTTACTTAGATATTTGTTATAACAATTGCTTCTCTAGAGTTTACAGCTGTAGATTATATAGTTTAATATGCAACAGAACTGAAGGAATAAAACTAACTCTGTAACTCTAGGAATGTGTGAGATATCTAGAGGGCTTGTTTGGTATGTGATCTAAAAATCTAAAGCTATACAAGGCTATTTGCTTTTTTTTTTTTTTTTTTTTTTTTTTTTTTTTTGTACTTATGACCTTATTCTCTGTCAGAGAAAACTGCTAAAAGGTTTGAAAAAAAAACCCAAAACCCCACAACACAAAAAAACAGAAAAATGTTCATTTGAATATTTGCTTTCAATTTACTATGTAAAGATTAAAACATCTCAGGATGCTGAGCAACTTTGTGGGTAGAACAGTCACACCTATTGGGAGTCATCCATTAGTTTTGCTGAACTTTTGCTGGGAGTATGTTGGGAGTATGAACTTTTGCTGGGAGTATGTTTTCTAACAAAATTGAAATACTGCCACAAACCACTCCAGTTTCACACACAAAAAAGGAATTTTTAGTGGAGTATGGAAAGGAATTTTGCCTTTGGGTAGCAGCTACAACTTCATCAAAAGAATGGGATATATTGACCGAAGTGAAAAGTGATGTGCACTAAATTGTTTTATAACAGCTACACAGAGAAACAGGGAACTTAATTGTACCTGCTGTCATATAAATATGCTTACTAATCTGCCACATATTTATCATTTCACTAAGTTTCACTGGAAGTGATAAAGAGTGCACAACATGGTTATAGGTACATACAATATAATGCAAGACATAACTCCTGGCAAGGCATGCATTTGGATTTCCCAGGTCTTCCCAGAACCAAATATATCTTGCTGTTATTAATTCTTTATTTCAGAATAAATAATAAATTTATTTGAGAATAAATATAGACAGAAATAATTTTAAAATTATCTAAAATATCTTCTCATTCCTCTGATGTATTGTTATCAATCATTACTATCCTAGAAAATATTGCCAGCAATAGCAATTTATAGTTTATTTGTAGAAAATTCCAGGAATTAGTGATGTGAAATGGAACCTCAGAGCAACCCACAAGATCTATATATCTTTCATTCTAAAGCTTGACTGCATGCTTTACTTGAAAGCTAAGAAAAAATTCATGGTCTATGAAGAAAGGAAGACAAACTTAGAAGAATAAATGGACCAACTTCATTTGACACAAAGAAATATTCCACAGCCCCGTCAACCTCTATTTGTTTTCCTTTATGGGTAAAATTGTTTTTTGAATTTGTTCTTTTAAAATAAGGCCTTAAAGACTCTGTGGGAAAGGAAAAAGGTTTTTAATTAAAAAAAAAAACAAACAACAACAAAACAACAAACAGACAAACAAATACAAAAAAGCAACAAAGAAACCAAACCATCAGACAGCATGTGCTATCCCAAATTATTTAAACCAGAACTCTGATTAAAATTTCCTTTATTTATTTGGTAACACTGATGGAACAAAAACAACAGGAAAAAAATCCAACCTCAAATCAAACCCTTTTCATTGCTAATAAAACTTTTCTTGTCAAGAGTTTTCCAGCTCCAAGTTCTGTGACACAATTTGCTTTGCTCTGGTTCGGTCATGCAGTTATACATGGGTCCTTGTCTTCTCCAGAAACTTAGCCACTAGGCTATGCTGTTGCTCTGTAAATACATAATTATATATTCATTAAATGCATAAGAGTAAGACTAACAACAGCCTAGTAACTACGGTGGTTTGCAATGATTCAGATTATCAAGGCTCAATGTCCTGTTCCAGTGAGCATTTAGTATGTTATTACACCATGTTGGACAATTCCAGTTGAGTAAGATATTACTAAGAGAAAATACCCAACAGTCAGATCATCAGAACAAACATCTTTGATACATAAACCAACATGTCTATTTGATGGATCTCCTCTGAGAGTAAAAGATCTTGATATCATTCAGCTGGAAACAAGTCCTGTCTGAGATGTCGTTTTAGAAAAATAACCCATTTTTTTATTCATAACCTAAAAGCATTTTTAAAGATCAATATTAGCATAATTTGTATCTTGATCTTAAAAGGTGTTGAACATTCTGGGTCAGTTCAAAAAAACCTTAATAAGCATAAAATTAAAATTAAAATGTTCCCATTCATTTCTAGGAAAATATTGGACTGACTTTTCTGACATACATATCTTACATGTATGACACACTGGAAGTAATGTGCCATTCATTTTGAAGTCTTTGCAAAAAAAAAAAAAAGATTTTTTTTTTTCAGTCAATATGCCTACACATGTGCTTACCTGAAAGTCAAGTTGCTTCCATCTTAGCTCCAGGTGGTATCTACATTCATAGGAAAAGATTTTTATTCCATTAACCATACAATCCTTAAAATATATTACCACATTTATACTGAAATTTCGGAAAGCAGTTAAGCAAAAAGATAAAACTTTCAACATTTTGTAGTATTTGCTTAAATACTATGCTGAAAAAAGGCACTGTATCATTTGGTATATAAAGGCAAATTTTTTTCTTGGAGGTGTTTACCACTTATTATGACAGGTATCACTGATTGCCATCAGGAGGTTTCTTTGGTAGACAGTCACAGTGCTGCCAACAGGTTTTTGAGTCATATTGTTGTTAAACTGGGGAAAACAAAATAAAACAACAACCAACCAGAAATAAGCCAGCCAACAAAAAACACAAACTAAAGCAGCAAGAAAAAAAAAAACACAAAAAAACACTAATTTCAGGAATGAGATAACTGAAGAAATACCTTGCATGTGTAAGCAGGGTGCTTTTTGAGATTTCTTTAGTACTGAATGTAAATGCAGGATACTCTTCATCATGCTATGCCTGCTTGAAAGGAGAAATGTCAGTTGATAAAGTCAACAAACATTCAAAAAAGCAGTTTTGACCTAGTCAGGAGCAGAAAGACAGGCCTTCATTCAGATCAGAACCATGGGAATATCAGGCTTGACAACTGCAAGTGAGGAAAATGACACATTTTGTTTCTTTATACTGTGCTGAGCTCAAAAAACAGAAACAAAAACAAAAACAAAAAAAGCCCCTTCATGCAGCAGAGACACCTATCTCATAAAGTGAATGAGAGTGAGTCCTAAGAGAGTTAGAGCTAATATTCTCCATCCCAACCAGATAACCAGATACCAAATTATTATTAATTACCTGGCAGTCCATAATAGAAAACTATCTAAAAATCCTGATTCCAATACCTTGCAACTTTATTACAGGCTTAGTTTCTTGTACTGACAAGGACCAAGGCCTGGCTGGGAGCTATTGTCAGGGTAGAAATCAAGTGCTAAGTTCATCAGTACAAATCAGCAATCCAAGTGGCATCCAGAACTACATCAGATGTCTTGTCCTCAGGGTAAACTAAGGGTAAACCTTTGGGAAACAACTAAAGGTTACCAGAATGCATAAGATGTACAGTAGGTATGAAAAATCCCCACATTTTCATACTCTGACAATCTCAGGACATTGAAGAGTGACCCGCTGTCTTTAAGACTGCCATGGGCAATGGAGATCTAGTCAATAAAGTCAATGCAAACGAGAGAATATTCATCCTAAGTTTCATCACAGAGCATAGTTCGATTACATGCAAGTAGATGTTTCACTGCTTTTGAATATCCCAAAAATACTCTGCTAATCTGTCCCTGAAGAAGTTAATCCAAAACTCAGTTCCTCTTAGCATCATCTGAATCCCAACGTGGCTCACTAGGAAAAAACCTGACATAGGAGAAAATCAGGACTGAACTGCTAGGTCATTGGAAACCAGGAGATTACCAGGAAGGCTGGAACTGAGCAGGTAGGCTCAAAAAAACCCAACCCAACCCAAACAAACAAACAAAAACAAACAAAACCCCCCCCCAACAAAAACAGGTTACTGGAGTCAAAGATGAGGAGATGGGAAGCCCATTAACAGTTTGTGAGAAAAGACATGTTTCTGACTAACAAAAAATGACTGAATAAGACAGCTAAGGCTGCTAATCAGGGGAGGAAACTGAAGTTACGGCAAGATTGAAAGTGTAACATGTACAGCTATAAACCCAAAAAGGTGGAGTCTGGAAATACATAGAGGAGATTTTAACTGAACCAGGAACTACTCTGGAGAAAAAATGGCACTGGGACCCTGGTAGGCTGGTAGAAGGGGAGAAGAAAGTGTTTTTCTTCCAGAATCATGGCAAGATAATATATTCTCACAGATGTACGTGCTCAGGAACAATTTGGAAAGTCATCATAAATTGAAAATCTTAACATTGCCCTATTTTCAGCAGACATCAATGTGATATGTTTGGCAAAATGTCACAGACTCCTGCCATGCTGGCATCTACACAAGGGAGTATTCCCACGTGCTACTATCACTTACTCCATTACATAAAGTGTCAGAGGTCTGTGACATCCATCGAAAGCTTCAAGCCAAGCTGTCAGAAAATATTGTATGACAATCCTTCTTCTTTTCCAGTTTGCCTTTTTTTCTAAATGTAAAACACAAAACTCATCCTCCTTTAATACCTCGTCAAAACATTATGAAGCTCCAAAACTAATTAAGAATATCTATGCCCTGACTGTATACATTCTTTACATAATTATAAGCAATTTATTTAAGCTGAAGGTCTCAAAGGTGCTTACTTATTATCCAGTCCTCATTTCATCATGTGAATGAATCTATAAGCACCTGGAAGCTGTATGATATTTTGAAATACTCCACATATTCTGAAACATAAATCTTCAGCACCTCACTTGATTTACTACACTATTTCATACACTGTTCTTCTTCCCTCAATTCATGAAGAGCAAAAATGTCCTCCTCACTAATACATCCATGCATTAAGGACCTTTGCCTGTGATGTGTGCACATTGTTTGTCATAGCTCAGGAGGTACTTCTGGTACTCAGAAACAGGAGCTGGAAACTACTGATGTTACCCCATTGGCAGTGCCCTCTGGTGAGAGTACCACTGACAACGCTTCTCTGAACTAAGCACAGGGTGGCTCCAACAGTGCCTGCCCAAGCCACATGCAGGGACCATGGCTACTCTTACTCTGTGACCCTCCAGAGCTGATTAGACTGGGGAGAAACTGGAAGAAAAACCATTGCATCACCTAGCACGTCATCAGGATATTCATGCAGCTACAAGGGCTGAAAAATGGGAACCATCCAAGGGGCTCTGCCAGTTGGTTTGTTAGATTGGGTGGGTCTGCATTCCTTCATGTCTGTGATAATATGGATGCTGCAGCAGGGACTGGCACAGGAGAAGAAATGAGCAGTTCTGCCTTCAAAACAGATTTTGTAGTAAATATGCAGTGAATCAAGTTTGGGGCCTGCATATTTCTCATCAAGAAAACAAACCAAAATATTGAACTCTTTTCATTAGGTAAGCAATATCCACATATCCATCTGTGCTTTGAATTCAGAAGACTCTTGTGCAAAAATAGTATGTGATCTTGTAATTAAAAACTGTACTGAATGCATAGTTATTGACAAGAAGCTAAGAGCTGTACACACAACAAACAGTCACTCTATCACACATACACATAGATATGAGTATACATTGTTCTGTATATATATATCTGTTATGGTTTTCCCCATAAATTTCATAAATTTAATCCAGGTTTTAAGACTCTCAATGAGATGTATCTGACCAGATAGATTTATCTGAATCTCTCAAATACAAATCTAGCTGCTTAGACACTTCATGATTAGCAGAGAAACAGGGACATTTGATGCTTTCCATAATCTGATCTAGATTTAGGGAAAGTACCCTAAAACTACTTAATTCCAGACCTTTGGCTATAAAACAGTCTGAATAACTTCTCCAAATGTAAACTACAGATTTTAAGCTTAGGTAATATGAATCCCATGGTAAATGTTTATTTCATGCTACAAATTCTTACCAATAAAAAAATGCATTGTAAAGTAGATTGCAGGTATATTATCACAAAAAAGAAACACACACTATAACAATTTTGTCTAGGTTAAGTAGCTAAAACATTTACCTTCTCCACCGAGAAATACTTGAAGTAAATGAAACAAAACTTTGTAATTATATCTTGAAACGTATACTGTGCTTTCATAAAAAAAAAAAAAAAAAAAAATCAAATGCTACAGTAACAACTGGAATAATTAGTCATTTCTTAGTAGGATGCTGAAAAACAACACACAGAGGAAAAGTACATTTCCAGCATGCAATTATCTAGTTAGTCAGTACAATTCATTATTTTCCCCTCAAATCGATAGTACAAATGCTCAATATTTTCTTCTGTAATCTGAAATTATGTGTCAGATGTAAGTACCAAGCAGAAATGATTTGTAACTCTAAAAATTATGTCTGGTGAACATCCAATTTTAAAAACTGATTGCGAGAATAGAATTTGACATTTTAGCAATTCTATCACATTACTTCATGTGCCAGTAAGAGTTCCTGGCATGTGGTGTTATATAGACAAACTATATGGGAAATGACAACATGAGCAAGTTATGTCTGACTTCTTCAAATGTAACTAGCACTTTAAACTCTAGACATGATCAGATGTGATACAGATGTGAAAAATTCAATGATTTTCCATTTTAATTGAAATTGTTGATGAAGACATAATGCACATCTGGGCTACTTTTAATATCCTTGCCATTACTTGAAAATGCTTACACCATGCATAAAGTTGTATAGTAGGGTTTACTGTGTTTATTATTGAATTCATAAATATTAGGGCAAGGTTTGGAAGGTGATGGGACTTTTGACCCTATTCAATCTAGATAGTTTTCCCTTCTCCTTTCTCTTAGTTTGAAGAGGAAATATATTAATGAAATGAAACATGTAGAGCATTTGGCATTGACAACAGTAGTTGAAGAGGAGTGCACCTCTGGTGGAATAATTAAGCACTGCCATGTGGTTTGTGTGAATATTTTACAGTTTGACATGGAAAACAGTTCTTTTAGTACTTTGTTATGTTTTCATAACTACACAAGAGAGTAGCTGAATTATTATTATAATAGACAAATACACTTCTCTTTCTAACACTAAATGCATCATACCATATTTAAACTTAAGTAAGCATATATATATTTATTATAAAATGTTTAAAGCTGATATGGATGTTTAAGAATACAAATCAGTCAAGTGATGTCCTCTGAAACACAGAGGTGTAAGTTATCTCTCAGTGGCAATAATGCAAGCTGCTAAGATTTAAAGAGATTTTAAAGTCATTTGCACACCATTTTATGTGGTTGTCAATATAGAATTGCCATTCTACATACTTAGAGAACAAATGTATACTTAATATATTGAAGTTATACAGGGTTTATATACACAGCTTCACAGAGAAACTGGTTACAGAGAAGATGATGCACTAGATGCATCCTGTAGTGGAAAAATTGTCATTGTATGAGGTCCACTGGTCTTGATTATGAAGTTGACTTTATAGGGGCATCCACTGATGCTGCCTTCCATGGGATTCATGCAGCACAATCATGGTTACCTTTCACAGACACCTTTGTACTGATGACATTAGAGTGACTGCCTGAATATCTCTTTGTTTCTGTTTTCTAAATATAGGGCCAATTTTACTTGTACCTAAGGAACTCTCACACATAGCAACAGAATAGTTTCAGACATGTCTGGCTTAAGAACTTTCTTCCAGCTTCAGACAGATTGGCTTCAGACAGGCTATCACTCAACATGCTATACAAAATTATTTGAATCATCCCAGCAGTAGCCCTATGAAGTTTACCTATCTTAAATTTACTGTTCTCCAGTTACTGCATTATTCAATTGAACAACATGAAGAAAACATGTTTCAATCTGACAGTCTTTTTTTTCCTTCCACTTCTGCCTCCTACACTTCCCCAGCTCCCCCCCTCTCCAGTTACATAGCTCTGACTTACAAATTAGTCAAGTTTCTAGAATTCTGAAGGGATGCTTCTCTCATACACTGACAGGTCCCCTTTGTCCATTCCATTTTATCAACCAAATACCTCTATTCAGTTGATATAGGTGAAAATCTGTTGAACAAAAAAGAATTCAAAATGACAATTGTATTATATTGCATGGAGTGGTTCAGGTTGAAAGCAAGACAACATGGTCAGAAGATCCAAAGTCCAAAAAAGACAGAAAAAGGGGAAAAAAAATTATATGCATTTTAAAATCTCTTACCAGTTTACAATTGCATATCTTACAATTACGTGTCCTTTTAAAAATAATTGTAATTATTTTTTCCCAGTTTCTTCAAATATACCTATCTATGTAAACATTTATTTATTTATTTATTTATTGGAACAAAGGTAAGAAAAACATTTTTCTTAAACATTGTCAACAGTATCTAAATCATATTTGATAGCAAAAACACCAATGATTTACATGAAGCATTTCAGTGAAATATTAAACTTCTCAATATAAGTCCATGTAAATGTTCTTAGTTTTCTGTATTAAGTACCTGACTGGAATACAGCATTATTTTCCTAGTGACAAACATGGCTATAAAATACTGAATTCTCACTCCTCAGAAAAAAGGAAAAAAAAAACCAAAAAACTAGCCAGCTTATATTGTATCTAATAATTTGTTAAATTTACTCAATAAATTGGATTTTAAAAACTAGTTATAATTGTAATTAATGTAATATCAAATTATAAATGTACAGAAAGGGAGAATCAAGATGCCTGATGCAAACATTTACCAGTGGAAAAAAAAATAATTATTTTTGGTCTTCTACTGCTGATCAATAGTAAATGGGAAGGTATAATATATAAGTATATATATATTAGTCTGTCTCTCTCTAAAAAAAAAAACAAAAAACCAAAAAAACAAAAAAACAAACAAAAAAAAACCCCAAACCAACTGAGTTCTAAAGAAGCAATCAAATACAAGGACTTCTCCAGAGAAGCAAAACAGGAGCCGCACTGGGAACATTGTAACCCCACGTTTCCAGTGAAAAATAATTGTCTCTGACAGAGATTATGACTAAGTGACATGTTCTTTATTCCTGCTGCACTGTGCCCTGGGAGAAAACCTGCAGAAAGAAACCAAACAGGTATTGAGTAGACACAGACAAAATAAGGACTGTGGGACATTTGGAATACTTCCCATAGTTTTTCAGGGCTTTTCTACCTTTGATGTCTTGCTGTTTGAGCTGTTCTCTGTCTTAGCAGCCCCATTATTCACTAAGAGTAACACTGACCTGTTAGTGGGTCACTGGGTCCCCATAGTGGTCATGTCTACATCTCTTTCCACATCTCTTTCCATTCAGCTATTCCCTCCTCCAAAAAAATAATCAAATCCTACATAGCTATGTACTTTTTGTTGTCTTCATCTGCTAACATGTCGTATAACTTTCACCATGTTTTTGTCATGTTTATTTAAGTTATTCAGGAAAAGAATGTTTTAGTTTGGATTGGGTTTTTTTTTTCCACTTTCTCTTTTTGTTTCTCTTTTTTTTTGTTTTTTTTTTTTTTTTTTCCTTTTCTTTTCTTTTCTTTTTCCTTGCCAGAAGAACAGTATCTTTTTTCTAGTAGTACTGCTTAGGTGTATATCTCATACTTCAAGGGATGCAATTGAAAGACTTTTATCCATCCTTCAATATTCAGACCGTTCAGTGGTCTGATTTATAACGTATATAGAAGATCTCATTCATTGTTTCTTACCTGGTATTCTCAATACGAACACACAAAACGTATGAAACAGCAAATAATTTAATGAAAAACAAACAGTTATTCAAGGCAGATTTATTGTATATAACTTTAAGCACTATTGACATCTACATCTGAGCTAATTACTCCAGGCTACCTTTATAGTCAGGGAAGAGAAATTGATATGCCTTCTGGGGTGTAATTCATCTTAACCAAAAGTAGGCATCTCATACAGATCATACCAATTGCACCTTAAATGTACCTATTTCTCAACTTTGGCTACAAAAGAGCTGAAAGGGACTAACAGCTTCACTGTAGATAACTAAAGTAAAACAAAATGTTTCCTGCTCTTATCAATTTCTGTGCTGACTACAATAGGGACACATTTTCTGAAAGTTATCAACTATCTTACTGCTATTATGTCATGTTATTTCCTGCAGTTCAAATCATCTGTAGTTTCTTAGTTAGAATTAATGGAAACATTCCAAAGATGTGTACTTTTACCATACTAGTGTGAGTAAATTTGTTTGTATACTTAGATACTAGTTTTAAAGCTAC
Source organism: Phaethornis superciliosus (assembly GCA_023637945.1). Classification (NCBI taxonomy): domain Eukaryota; kingdom Metazoa; phylum Chordata; class Aves; order Apodiformes; family Trochilidae; genus Phaethornis; species Phaethornis superciliosus. The sequence continues at coordinate 76,776,912 of JAJQWJ010000003.1, read as the reverse complement.
AGCATCAACAAATTGGCCCTTGGGCTAATTTGGTTCTCTGGGGTGTATCAGAATTTCCACAGATTCCTGAATATCAGCTATTTAAGGAAACTCACCCACAGAAACATGAACAATCACTATTAAACATTTGATCAATATGAGAGTTTCAGAGGAGAAAGTAGTGTTAAAAGTTTATTCATTCTGTGCACTCTTTAGAGATGATTAACTGTCTTTATTATATTAAAGCAAACCCAAAGCCATCTGCCAAAGGCGATTGTGTCCAAGCACTGAAACCATTTCATGTGAAAACTCATTTTCAGGCTCCTAATTATTTTTCATTATAGTGGCAGTGTGGAATAGATTGGAATTGGACAGTAATTGCCAGGTCTGAGCAGTGCGGACCATTGCAATGTATCAGTTTAGATGAAGTGTGACAAGGATACATCTAGCTACTATATAACTTCCATTAAGCAACTTCCCTGTCCCTGATCATGTAACACTTCATAGAATGTGGTCAGCACAAGGTCATAATAATGGTTTTCTGTCTGACTTCAAGTATTTTGTGCACGCACAAGCTGTTAACCCCCTCTGTTAGCATTGCTCTAACAATGTCCAGTTATTAGAGTTGTCAAGGATATTTACAGTATTTCTCCACAGGGGATAGGAGAACTTTACAAGGTTGCAGAACTTATATATGTATATTTTAATGCTCCATGATGCTAAAATATCCTGGAATTGAGAAACAAATTACCCAGAAGGTAGTAAAATGCTTTTCTACAGCACTTCATGTGTTAGGTCCTGCAGCATAAATTGGAAAATAAATGATCTCTGGTTCAAATTTCACAACTACAGACTTTTCTTGCAGCAAAACCCCTTTATCTCATATTTCAGTCTTTAATTCACTTCTCCCTGATTGCTCTCGCCTTTTTCCCCTTTCCAGAACAAAGGCATTAGGACTTGATCTAACCACCTCCAAAGTAAATAGTACTCATAGTGACTTTACTAGTCTTCTAGTCCTTTGCTTTAATGAAATTAACTGAGATACAACTTTTCAGTCTTATACTTCGCTTGCTATTTTTGGCTTACATTACTTGATTTTTGTTTCAGCTCATATTTAGAAATTGTATTCTCAGCTCTGTGTGTCTCTGTTTCCGAAAAGTCTCATTATTCTCTAAGGAAGAGCATCCAAAATTCAAGCAACAGCAGTTAATGACCAGTTATGAAAATATCTTGACTTCATTTTTTTTTATCCTCACGATTGTAATTTAATGGAAGCATCTTTTGGCAGCAGTAGCACTAAGGAGAATGTTGGCTGTCCCATCCACCTAGGATGCCAAAAACTATAACTGACTCCATGGCAGATGTTCAGTCACATAAAGCTTCTTTTCAAAAGGTGAGCCCAAAGTTCATCTTATCTCTTCGTACATACCTAATCTGTATTTTCCACACAATGAAAGCATGTGTCTCAATATTTTTGTAATGTGAGGAAATTGTACTTTATTCAGAAACATGTCATAACACTAACTTAGCTATTTCTCAGTCATTATATACAGTACAGCTACACTCACTGCAGAATGAATGTGTTCTAACAGCTTAAGACTTTGCTATGCAACAGCTGAAAAACTGTATAAAATGCCAGCTCAAGCACAGGGCGACTGAAAAGAATATTGAATTTTTCTTTTGTAAACAGTGCTAATCTTCAAAAATTCTAAGAATGACAGTTTATCACTTTATTTTTCACTGTCATTCAAAGCAGGGACATTTTTAAAATATAAAAATGAGTGGAAAATTATAGTTAATGGAATCAGTTAACAGCAATAAACTTGTAAATTAAAAATTTAAAATATTCTGGAGGCATGTATATTTTGTTTTGCTATTTGTTGCTGTTCTCAAAGGTAAACCGTCCAGTTAATTCACTGTAGTGATATTAAAACTAAAAAAGAAACAGAAAAACACCCAAATAAACAAACAAAAAAACCAAAAAAAGATAAAATTCTTACCACTATAATACTAAAATGTACCCTACTGTATGTGGAAATTATTTTTTTTAAACGTCAGTCTGTATTTCAACTCAGTACAATAATCTACCACAGTGGATTATTAAAATAAAAGTTTATCAAACATATTTTTAAAAACCTATCTGACCATTTTTAGTAGAAACCATCTCCATTATTTATTTATATGTATAATATAGACAGATCTTATTTTAGTATATGCCAGTTTACATAACATTACTGGGACAAAAGAAAATGGTCTCAAATAGTAGCAGAGGTAGTTTAGATTGGATAAATAGGAAAAAAAAAAATCTTCACTGAAAGGGTTTTCAACATTGAGACTGGCTACTCAGGAAAGTAGAGTCACTATCCTTGGAGGTATTTAAAAGACATGTAAGTGGGGTGCTGTGGGACATGGTTTAGTTTGTGAAACAAAACAAATTTTTGATTCTATGACCACATTTCACTATTGTACAGTGAATAACCTCTGTGGGGAGGGATATGTCTACCAGTTCTTGGGTAAGTCATGAGTATTCTTGAACTGTGTAGACCTCACTTCTACAGTGGAAGTTAGAAATTCAAGCGTGTATGTGTCAGATACCTTTGAAAAACTTCTGAGTCCAAGGCCATTGAAGAATCATTAAACTAAGACTGCAGGTAACCTCTGAGAAGTGATCTGTCTGATCCTAGATTTCTCCAGATTTTCCCCAACATGTTTTTGTCTACACCATACAACAGTAATTCATTGAAATAGTGCATGCAAGAATGTATATGGGTAGTATAAGGGGAGGGTTAAACTTATGCTAAGGAATGTATACTTTGCACCGGTATGCTTTGGTCATTAATAAATAAGGTAGGAACTCCATGTTTGGCAAATACAAAGAGAGTGGCATAAATTTTCTGTTTGGGTTTCTTCTCTTATACATAATCTCACAGACTAAGCTCCCTCGTACACTCTCACTGAGTTCCAGGCACAGTTCATTCAGACCATTATTTATGAGAAATGTGTAGTGTTCAATAATCTATTTATCTGGTCTAATAACTTGGATAATGCAAAAAACCTTATATCCCTTAAATTTTCAAACTACATGATGACAAACATGTTAGGAAGGCTGGAGGATGAGATTAGAAGTCAGAATGACAGACTGAAGAAAAAGAATGATTAAAATCATCAGGCACAAATGCAAGGTTAAAAATATCTCTGTGAAACTATAGGAAGAAAGACTCAGATGAGCCAGTGTTTATAAAGGTAATGGTAGTGACAGGATGAAATGGATTATCTCGGGAGGTTGTGGAGTCACCATCATTGGATTCTTTAGAAATATCCATAAAGAGTGACAGAAATATAACTTATCTGCCTAAAGAGATTTTTTCCACACATACATTTCTTTCCTGTGATTCTTACTTTCTATATGTACTACAATAGAAACTGACTGTGTCATTGGGCCCTTGCTGCCTGAAATAAGTATGCCACTTCATCTCTTCCATGCAGAAAGAGTGTGGGTACATGAACAGTCATTTCTTAGGAATATGCTACTAGAAAAACATCACCCACAAGACACATCCCTATACCTCTTACTTCTTGTTTATCCTTAGTCTGAATGAAACATTTCTTGCTCAGTATAAAATAATCTCTAAGACTTGCAAACAGATCTTCAGTACCTGCACAGTCCCATGACAACCTTGGAGCCCTCTCTCAAGGACACTGTTATTGAAGTAGTAATATAAAATTTCTTCTTCCAGCACTGGCAGGACAGGAGAAAGACTGTGCAAAAGAACAGGCAAGGATGTTTATGTTGGTGTGTGGTAGCAAAGCCCACATACAGCCTCAGGATTTTGTGGGCCCTCCACTTCACAGTGTACTAAGCCTCAAGGTGTGCAGAAGGGGTGACCTGAGCCACCCTCCCCCCCTCTTTATATCCTTATCTGTGTTGTCAACAAATGTCTCTGGTCATGCAGCTCAATGCTTCTCTGAGGTGCACATCACTCAGGGTTCTGCCATGAAAACACAATTCAGGCAATCCAGCCCTTGCAGCCAGTCAGGAAGTGGCACAAACAGGTGTCCAAGGAAATGGTGGCCTCGTGAAGTGCCACAGGATACATGAAACACAAGCCAGATAAGGGGCAGCTGCGATGCCGAAGAAGTGGACATGGGAACATGTAGTGGACACAGGAAGATATACAGTTATGATGTGTCTTGGCATGGATTGTCCATTATTTTTGCCAAAAAAAAAAGATATTTACATGCAGCTGACCTGATCTGACTGTTGAAGTTTTCTGTTGAAGAGGGAGTTGTAGTTTAAACAAGATGTCGTGTCTGCCCAAATATGAATTCTGATGTGGCTGTAAAAAGCAAAGAAGATGCAGGGAAAGATAACCAGCAAACTCCATTCATTATAGTTTATTAGATATCTCTCAATGTTTATTTTAACTTTATCTTAATACTAAAATGTCTGTCATTATTAATGATATTTTAAATGCACATAACTGTGTCATATATGATATTCTTCTGATTTTTTTGAGAGATGTAAACCCAAATTTAATTATAATATAAAAATATAATAAATATTTTAATATGAAATTCAAAGAAAAACACAGCATAATAATAATTATGTTATTCTATGCTACAAAATTTGTCTTATATAAACAGCAGTTACTTTATTCATAAATATATTAACTTAAGTAATAGTCATAAACCAAAATATTTTAAATTAAAATGCATTAAAGAAGTAATATATTGATTTCAGTGGCATCAGTGACAATCATGCCAACGTAATGTAATTAGTATTTTTCACCTCAGAGGTTATTAGTTATTTAACTTTTGTCACCACCATCCAGTATAGGAACTAGTGTTTAAAAAGGTCTAAATAAGTATCCTTTGGAGGGAAATACATCCTAAATTCTATCCTACTCATCTACTCTTTCAGTGTTTCAAAATAAACACTTTTATTCAGTCATAGGACCAAATGGTCAAAGAATGTTATTTTTAACCATGAAAATTGGTATTGAAACATTCTTCTTCGTCATGTAATTTATACTCTCATACTTCTGGAACTGTGTTAAGCTTTAGCATAAACGGAGAATAAACATAAAAAGTAATTACCTATTGGGATAATTGAAGAATCACAGCTATTATTTTCATCAAATCATCATAGAATCATAGAATATCAGGTTGGAAGGGAACGCAAGGTTCACCTGGTCCAACCCTTCTAATATTATTGTTTATATGAGATGTCTCAGCACCCCATCGAGCTGAGTCTTAAAACCTTCCAAAGCAGGGGGATCAACCGCTTCCCGTGGGAGACCATTCCAGTGTCTGTCTGCCCTCAATTTTCTTATGTTTAATCGGAATTTTGCCAGCAGCAGCTTGTGACTTTTCTACCTTGTCATGTCCATGTGACTCCTTGTAAACAGGGCATCTGCATCTTCTTTGTATTCCCCCTTTAAGTACTGAAAAAATTTAATAAGGTCGCCTGTAAGCTTTCAAAAAATAATGAACCTCCAGCAGGATCTGATTAAATCCTTTCATCAGATTTCAATGTGCCTGGGCAATGCCTATTTTTTTTGTTTGTTTGGTTGGTTGGTTTGTTGTTTTGGATTTTTTCAGTTCTAGAAGGAAAATGTCTAATATAAATTATCTTTTCTCCTTTTAATGTTAAATTCTCCTTTCAAGCTTTAGAAAGGATGATGTGTATAATGTATTAGCAGTCATGTAACTCGAGTGTGTAACCCACATTTTTTTGAGGGCTTTTTGAACATATTTGCTTCTGTATAGCCACTCTTTGTTTTAAATTATTTGCCTAAGCAGGACCAACAGAGGGAAAGAAAAATGGAAAAAAGAGAAAGAGAACAGTAATCAGGGCCTTTGCATTTGCTGGTCGCTAACAGAGTGTAAGTTCTCCATATGTGTTTATTATCAGTATCAAAGTGCAGAGCTTTCTTAAAATGTATGTGTATACAGCATTCACATACTTATATACCACGGACAAAAAAAGGCTTAGCCCTCCTCCTTTCTCCTTTTTCACAAAATCCTGTTGAATTAAATGGCAGTTCCGTACACCAAAAGCATGTGTTGTCAGGCCATATCACTCACAGTAATGTGTGACACCTTTTATCTTACCTGTCATTCAAAGATTTAAGCAGAATAAATGTTCACTAGGGCTTGCATAGTTTTCTAGAAAATAAATAAGTAAATGTTTTCATAGATTGAGAACTGCATATTTGATGCAGTTCACTGTTCTGTGTGTGATGTTCCCTGCTCCTTTTACTATGTGTTGCCTTGAGATGAATGGAATGATAAGCTCTCTTGAGTTTAAAGAGGACCACAAAGGGAAAAGAGAGAAGAAATAATGAAGATCAGGTTCACCAGCCTTGTATTGTATAATAGCTGTCAAAATGAAATAGAAGTTATCAGAATGATCATATTAAGGGAGATAAACTGTAGCCAAAGTCCTATATATCAGTGTCAATGCAATACCTGCAGTGAAAATGTAAAAGTTAAGCAATGAAAATTTTCTAAGAATGCACTGATCCTTGCAATGTAGTAGTATAATCCATATAATTTATATGAACTATAATTTCTGCACTCTCTTGACCTCACAGCCACTGTACATTCAGCTATCTTTATTCAGACAATCATAAAACTACTAGAGGGAGTAAAAGGCGAATACACTTTTTGTCAGATTTCCAGATGGAGCATGGTGGTGGAATTTCGTAACAGATCAAATTGTGTACTTTTTATTTATTTATCTACAAATCTAAATGACTTACATACTTCCTATTTCCCTAGTCCTGGTAGTCTCAAAACCTTTAATGGAAAATTCTGTAAGATGTAATCACACATCTATAATGAACTTTCATCTTAGAGAAGAAAATTAGATGTATGACCAAACTTCATGATCAGAAGGAGAAAAACAAACACAAGGAGGTCTTTAACATATGATGTCACAGTTTTAATTGCAGTTGCAATCTGAAAACCTGATGGGAACATCACATAGCTGGGTACAGTCAATCAAACACTGGTTGATCCTGTGTTGTCAAAATACTTTTCATTCCACATTGCTTGGAATGATTTCTGCATTTGTGAAGGAGGAAGAGGCTTAGAAAGTCCCATATTGAGGACAAACTCTTCAGAAGAGCTTTCTTCAGTGTAAAATTGCCTTATGTACTAAAACTATACTTCTGTGAGCACCTGTGAATATCTGACACTTAAACATTTTAAGGAATTCAGGACCCTGCTTTTCTGAGAATCTACCATCTCAATGGCATATTTCTATGAAGGGGTAACAGTTCATCAAACAATTTTTCAAGTATATCTCCTGGTTCTATATCCAGTTTAAGTACATTTTCCAATTTCCTTCTGAAGTCAGTGGCAGCACTTGTAGCTGGTCCCTCATGAGATTTAAGTAGTGGTTAGGCATTTACATGCTGACAAGACTGTGGTGCCTTGCAAAGTACAGTTTTATTCACTGTAACCATTAATATGGTGCTGCTGATGGCATCACAGCACAAGTTTTATACAAGTGGCTAGTACTTCCCAAGGGAGTGAGAGATCCAAAATTATTTTTGTCCTCAGTCATATGCATTACAAATAAGTTTTCCCAGTGGCTAGTAACTGATGCCCTGATTTTCAGGTTTTGGGCTACAGAAGTGTCTACAGATTGTCTAGTAAGGTGGATCTATGTGCTCTCTGTATTGCAAGCAAATGATCAGTATACATTTAGCTAGAGAAAATGAGAACTGAAGGATGCACCAAAGGTTAGCCTCATGGTAGAGGAAAGAGAAAGAGGAAGAGTGCAGGCAATGACAGTAGATATTATTTCATACATATGCATTTTCAGGGCATGATTCTTTTGTTTTGTTTTAGACACACTGGTTGCCATGACGCATGTCACACATCATTGTCAAAATATTGGTACCTATCCATTGGATATAAGGATATCTGGGGGTAATTAGGTTACATACAGATCTTTGTGCTCTGGACACCTAAAATGAATTTTAAAAAACCTTGGTTTTGCCTGAAAGCTACTCAGCAGAAAAGCAAAAAATAGTACTCAGGGAAAAGTCTGGAGTGTAGTATTACCCTAGAAGATTTTACATTAAATAGGCCTTATTCTAAAATGCATCAGCTGATGAGTGTTAATTAAAAAAAATTTTTTTTTGCATAGTATGTCCATGGAAAGGTAAAGGGGAACCTAGGAAAAGCTTTTTTTTTCTGTTAATTGGGAAGAAACAATAAAGACATCTGCTAAGAGACCTAAGAGACAATGGAAACAATGATTAACTTTATTCAGAAGCTGTTGAAGAAATATTACAAGTTAAACTTTCATATTTTTTTTTCAGAAGCAGTAAAATATCCTCAGGGAGAGAGCATCCATACTAATAAGGTTTTAGCCTTGGACAAAAGAGGAAAAAGCAAAGGTGGACTTTTAAAGCTTGAAATTGTCAACATTTGGCTGCAATGCAGTACTGAGTGTCTGGAGAAGGGCAAATGGAAAAGCAAGCAAGCAAGGACTTCTGTTCAGAGTGCCAGAAAAAACTATTCAACAACAGCAAAACTGTTTAGCTATTACTGGTGAACAAGCAAAATCACCATAAGGCACAAAAGAAATTCGTTCTAAGTGATAAATAGAATGAATTACGTACAGAGCCAGTCAAAAGTAGTTTGCATCCTCAGAATATGTATCTAGCATAAGGGATGCAGTATTTTTCAACTGCATCTGAGGGATATGTTCAAGGACATGAGTAAGAAAAAGGCTCTGAATTACACTGGTATTGCAGGAGTGGTTAGGTTCAATCCCACAGCACGGAAAAGTCGTAAACTGTTTAAGAAAGTTATCTTGTGTTAGTTCAGTGCCATTTGGGAAAATGCTGGGGGAAAGGGGGTTTGGCACAGGGGTGGCTACTATTAGAAGCTGCTGGAAGCTCCCCCAACTCCAGTTCTGGACCTACCTCTGCCTATGGCTGAGCATCCCACAGTGGGAATAGGGGGTGAGTGAGCGGAGGCTTGGTTGGTACCGACTGGGACTAAACTGTGATGCAAGTACTAGAGGAATGGAGATTTTTTTCTCAGTGTTTAGCATAATAAGAAGTTTTTTTATGGACCTTTTGCCCTTCATTTTGCATTGCTTTTTTTCAAGGCTCTTGCTGCAGACAGGAATGTAATTAAATGTTTTAATCTCCAAGTATTTTAAATGATCAGCTTCTATCTTTCATACCTGACTCATGGCTAGCTTACTGTCCCCATATTACTAATGTATTTTTGGAATCTACACATAAATTCTGAATATATAACAAAGAAGTCATAAAATGCTTATTTTACACACTTACATAACTACTTCCTGAGTCTGGCTAGTGCAATCAGAAATTCCACCCTAAATGTGCATGACTTCTTTATTAAACGTAGCCACTTTACACCTCCCTTATTTTAAACACAAGAAGTAGACAGATAGAAAATTGTTTCTGTTTCTTTATTAATAATCATTTTATGACAATGAATCCTGGGTTTTATTAGCTCAGTACCAACTTATGCTTTCACTGTTAAATAACCTTCCATTTCACATTACTTGGAATTATTTCTATATTTGCACTAGACCAGTGTTTCAAAGTCCCCTATTGAACAATACCAACTGAGAGTCTGATGTACTTTCCACATGTGGTATAAGCAGATTGTATTTTAATTTTCATATATGACCTTATTACAAGAGTTATACTAACAACCTGAACAACTAACATCCATACTTCATGCTTATTGCTGCCTGTATAAATTTTAATTAGGAAGCTGAATAAATGTTCAAGAAAATACAGCATAAGCTGAGTAACGATTAAATACCTGTTAATGCAATTATAACCCAGTTATCTCTTTTAACTGAATGAGTTTGTCATTTTTAGAAAAACAAGAATATCTATGAAACTGCAGGAAAGCTTCTACCAGAATTTATTGTAAGGCAGTTCTGTTTATCAGAATCTGAAGATAAATCAAACCTATTTCCCTCTCACTTAGTTAAGCCATTCAGTGAATTGTAGAAAACATTTTTTAGAACTTCAGGAGGTGACCTGCTCATAATGGTTTTGGTTCATTCGCAAGGATATCTGATAAGAGATCAGAAGGTAATGAATTGTCAGCACCTAACAAAACCAGGAAACAAACACAATATGAAAAAAGAAAAAGATATAGTTCATGGAGTGGCCTCAGGAATGTTATTTGCAAGCAAATGCAGGAATGTAAATTAAAAAAAAAAAAACACAAAAAACTCATTAAAAAAATGATTCATTGAAATAGTGGTGAAATTAGTAAAGTTAGAATTATCTTCTCACAAGTTTGTATAATTATACCTGCAGTGGTAAAATGTTAATAATATTAAAAAAAAATATTAGAACAATTAAACATAGGAGTGTGAAATGAAAATGAAAATGTGTTTTTCATTTAAGTTTGGAGTTGTAGTGTATTATTCTTTCTTACCCCCTCTATTAGATAAACATCATTATTATTAGATAAGCATTTCTGATTATATTACTCATCATATTTTAAGTTTGAAGTGCTTCTTTCCTTATCAGTTATTTTCTTAACATACTTCTGTGTTACTTTTCATTACTTTTTAAGTTTATGTAGTTGGAAAATATAATGTTACGTGCCTGTTGCAACCATCAAAATATTTTTCTTTGCAAGGTTTATTGTATTTACACCTTGCATATTCCTAACACTCTTCAAGACAGTACCATAGCATGATCATGGGAAAAGATAAGACTTCTATTTTTGTATTTATTTGTATTTCCAGTCAGTTCTGTGATATCTGGAAATATACTTCCTCTGCCTCTGGTCCACCAGGTCCAGGTGATGATACTCAGGTCCAGCTCCATCAGACTTCACCTTTTGCAATTTACAAGTAAAGCTAAGTTTCTGCTTAAGTAGAATCTCTTTATCTGCAGCACTGTGTTCAGTTCTGAACACAGTAAGTTGTCTCTCAACTGGAGACTTTCAAGACCCATCTTGTGTGACCTGCCTGAAGTGACCCTGCTTTGGCAGGGGGAATTGAACGCGGTCTCCAGAGTTCCCTTCCAACCCCGACCATTCTATAATTCTATGATTCTATGTTTAATAAGAACTCAAATAAACAATAACTGTGGTGTGACCTGTTCTAATGACAGCAAAAAACCTGCAAAAGCATATTTTTCAAAAATTTGAAATCTTTGTTGGAAGACCTTTTCCAAATGAATGCAAAACTGTGTCTTTAATGAAGATGCATATATCTTTTTCCTGTTCCCTGATTTATTCAAGCTTAAAATAGTCATCTCATAAGTCATGCTTGAAACTGAGTATGCTGTATTAGAAAAACCTGAAGCTTTTCTAAGGTTGATACAAGAAAGAAACCAATTTCCCACCTCCTTTAGCTTAGTGCCATTAACATCTGTACTTATGAGGAAGAATGTTTCATAAAGACAGTGTCTAGGAATAGTTTTCCAAATTGGTCAGGTCTTCAACTAATAGTTACATTACAGGTCATAGCATTTTCATAGCTTGTTATATATATTTTGAGTTATTTCAACAGGTCTTGAAAAACTTGTTAGTAAACAAAAGGATAATGCACCGCAGATTAGACAGGTAGGTAGATAGATAGGCAGAGGTAGACAGGAAATCTCCTATTCTTCCATTTTTTTTCCATTGTAAAGTCCCTTCTTTAACAGATTTATTTATTTCATTTTTCTCAGGGGATCATGGAGAGAAATATAAAATTGTTGGGTAATTGTCATGTACTTTATTATTATACTACAAAAAGAAAGATAAATTCACACAAACTTGTAATCATCTGAGAGAGTATTTGGTCTGTTTTATGCCTTTCTAGTATAAGACATTTCAGACTATTTAAAAAACATGCTATGTCCATTGAGGTATATCCACATATAAGTGCTCTTTTAAAAGAGCCTCTTGTTCTTTGAAGTGTTGTACAAACCAGTTCTCTGCCTCTGTGGTGTGAACACCACACACTGTAATTGTGGTATTTGGCCTTGGCATAATTGTTGTAATTAATAAATGCTGATGGATCAGCAAACTGTTTGCTTTGTAAAGTTCAGGATTTTAAAGATTAGACTAAAACTATTGTGTTGTTATTAATGTAATCAGTCTAACACACACAGAAAAAAAAAAAAAAGATAGAGGAGATGACAATTTGGCAACACTTCAAAATAAATTCTGGCATGTTATTAATCCCTTGAGTTCATGCAGGGGTTTTGAATTATTAACTAACCTGATTTGATATTAGCAAGTGTATAACATTAGTGAAATAAGAATTTCATTTTGTTGTTACCTAAAGGTAGGATTAAGCCCACAAAAGGACATAGTGGAAGCCTGTTTTTCAGTGGCTAGATTGGTTGGCATGCTGTAAAATCTTCCTTCTTACAGAAAGCAGAAAAATTCTTAGTTTTTCTAAGTGACCAAGAGATTTTCTAGGACATTTATCAGTGATAAATAGAAAATATGGGAAGAATAAAGATGACTTCTAATTTTAAGCATTTAAATTAACTCCATGAAGAAGGTAAAGTTCAGCTTCAATAATGCTTTATTTTGATTTTCCTTCCCTCCATGTTTAAGTAGTAACACTCTTAAGGCTTTTTGAGGAATGAGGTATTAAATATGGCAAATTACTTAATATAAAGTATTAATGTTCTTATTGGCATATAAAACCTTTATCAACTGAGGTTTTCTTATAAATATTTAAATTTCTTCTGTATTTTTTTCTTTCCCAAACATGCAGCCAGAAAAGGTATGAAATCTGAAAAATGCAATCTTTTCTGTAAAGAGATGATGTTTTTTGTAAAGTATTAAGGGCAGTGACATGGGATGAATTTTTTATCCTCAGGTGACAGACATTTTTATGAAAAGGATATTCAAGGGATTTCACCCTGTTTCAGGGAAGTTCTAAAACTTCCTGGTGTGTGATGAGACCAAGTTACAGCTGTTTTTTTGCAAGCTTACAAAGATTCTGATTCCATCTTTTTGATTGGAAGTGTCTTTTATTCTTGGAGTCCTTTTGTGGCAGTTTCAGGCAGATACTGCAAAAAAATTTTAAGATTTAATTTGCTCCTTCATCTTTGTCAACTTATTGTGTAGCTAATAACTACTGGTTAGAGTTGTTCTAAGAGGATATATGTTGTTTATTGCTAGCTTAAATAGAAACAGCCATCTGAATACACATAGTTTTCTTATGAAAGACAGACCAGTCTTGTATAGAAACACAGGTATGCCAATCCAATTTTCAAAGCAGCAATTTGACAGAAAAGACCAAATATATACTTGGAATTACTCTGTCATTTCTGACAAATAAAAATCTACTCTGTGATGCTTTGTTAACTTCATGCATCCTGCTAGTCATGCCACAAAACTTTAATGCAAAAAAATGTTAAAAAAGTATTAACAACATTTAAAGAAGAAATGTTAAATAACATCAACACAAATAGACCAGATACTTATGAGTCTTTGTATTTCTTTTTCAAGTAATTCTCCTCAATTTTTCAGAGATCATTAATACATGAGCTAAAAAATTTCTGTATTTGTCCTTTTTTATCAAATACTTTCTTCTGTTTTCACAGTAATACAGTGACCAAGTCTTTAGCAGTAAGAGTAAAAATATATAGTAAATCAATAAAAATAATATTTCAGTAGCAAAAGTACTTCAGAGTAGCTTGCTTTCTTTCTTGCTTCCTTCCTTCCTCCCCCCCCTTCCTCCTTTCCTAAATATGTACAATAAGTGAGATTCCAAACTGTGTGCAATAATGTTAAATAGCAATTATATATATTTTAAATATATAATAAAAGACTAATAAAACAATACCTTTTTTGTTTGATACCACAACACACTATAATTTCTTATCAATTTAGTATTAAAAAAATAGAAATGTAAAAAATATATTATGCTTATTTAGATTTTTAATTACTAGACCACTTTTATCGCTATTCATGTAAGCATAGACTTAAAAAGAACAATGTTTTTCGAGATGACCATCATTAACAGACATCACTGAGCCTAGTAAAACCCAAATAAATAAAATATAGATTTAATCATAGGAACTTGAATCATTTTATATGAAAGTCATACTGAGATTCAAGATGTGTGAAAAACATGTCACTACTATGTGTGCAGCAAGAAAGTTAAATCTAGAATATTGTATTTATTTATGGGGGGAGACTTGCTTGTTTGTTTTTGTTCTGATTTTGTTGCGTTGGTTTTTTTTTGTTTTTTTTAAACTGTGGGTGAAACTCTTCTCCAATTTTGACTCAATTCCAGGAACCACTTCCTCGAAAGCACATATATGAGCTTTCTTCTGAGACTGTTATTGTTCAGGGCAATCACAAAGTAGCTTTCACTTTTAAGTGTACGCTTTCTTGAGTTTACATGTTATTTCTCTAATATTACATAGCTATTTTTACAATGGAAACAGAGACTCTTTGAATGGTCTCTTTGCCCCAAGGTTCCTTTGAAACTCCCCACTTTTACTGGTGTTCAACCTTTAATGCAAGTTACTCATGCTCAGATTATGAATGTGGAGCTTTTAACTTGTTTTAAATTCTCCCAGGAGACATTTTCCTTGCTGCCCTCAAGGGAATACAGATGTCAACCTGTGTCTTACTGCAGTCTTGCTGCCAGTGGCTCAGTAGATCAATGGCGTGCCTAACAGGCACGCTGCTTTCAGTAATAAGATAATCCCCAGTACGGATAAAGTTCATTGTACTCCCAGAATTTGCTGTACAATGGTGTCTGGGTGCCTTGCCTACCCTGTGGTAGAACAACACACCAAAATCAAGTTGGTCAGACAACAGTAACATATTTAATAACACAAGTTCCTTCACTTTCCACAAACATTAATTTTGGGACTACTGACTTATTTTGTTTTGACTTGTTTTCTATTCCTCTGACACAAAGTGAAGATTACTGCTCACGGTTTCAAATGTTCAAGTAGCCTGATCAGTTATGGTGATTATAGTGGGGGATGAATCTTTTTTTTTATGTTCCCAGATGAGGCAGATCAGAATTATCTTTTTCAGTACATACATGCTTACCAATGGAACTCTTGTATTCAACTGCAAGGTGTTCATCTTCCTACTTGATCATGTTCAAGGTCAGATGAGTTGTTCTGCACAAGCAATGGAGGAGAGGCATTTCCAGGCTGGTTGAGTCTGAAAGGTAAATTCATTTTACAGAAAAAAAGGAGGAAAGAAAAAGTGATGGTTTGCAAAGACAGCACACTTAAAATAAGATTTTTATGCTTAATGGCAGGAAAATAGTGAACGGCAAAACAGAAGTCCTGATTTCTTTTTGAAAACTAGGGAAGAAGTTTAATTAATCAGTTACACAATTACATCACCAAGTTAGACCTGAGGCAGGTGGCAAGGGCAGTTCAAATCTCTTAGTGATATTATTTCAGCCACTCTGCAGACTCAGGCCAGGATCAGAGTACTTTAAAGTTCACAGGTGTGAAGTTATCAGTGCTGCCAGGAAACCAAGTAACTTATTTTTGCTTTGAAGCAGCAGAATGACTTGAAGTGAATGCTGAGATTGCACATCACAGAAGCAAGTGTATTTTCAGGCAGTTTTGATGACTATGAAATTAGAGAGGCCAGGAGCAAAACACTGCTACTTCTTCAGCTTGTCCTCTTTGTCCTCTTTTTCTGTATTTTTTTGTTCGTTTGTTTTTTGTTTGGTTGGTTGGGCTTTTGTGTGTACGATTTGTTTGTTTGTTTGTTTTGCTTTTTGCTTTGTTTTTCATTATATATTATGAATTTTGGTTTTTTGTTTCATTTGGGGTTTTTGATTGTTTGTTGTTGTTTTTTAATTTGCTTGCTTTCTTGTTGAAGTGGGAACATTAATTCCATGTGGAGGGGGGCTGGTAAGAACGAAAAGATAAGAGATAAAGAAGTACAAATTGAATTGATGAAAAATTGTAAGTAGCCCCCTACTGCATCCAGAAGGGGGTAAGAGACACTATTTTTGTAAAAACCCAGTGGGTTTGCAGAACTGAAATATTGTATGTATTCTCATTTCTCACTTAATCAGCTTCTGTTTCTTTTCTATTGCATATTCTATGTTTATAACAATGTGGGGGAAGGGTTGCCATCCTACACACAGTTTTTTATCTTTCAATTTCTTAATGTGGAGAGGACAGAACAAATATGATTTATCACTTTATTTTCTCATCTCATTTTTTTTCCCAAATATTTCTGTTAAAACAGGTATTTTCAGAGTCCATATGGTCATGTAATATCACTCTGAGCAATTAAAGGGCACTGAATTTAAAGTAGGCTCGACTACAGAGCCACTGTATTTGTGCAAGACAAGTTTTCACCCATTTTCCCTAGGAATGGTTTATATTTACAAAATCCCAAGTCTGTAGGAACCGGATCTGCTGCATGGCCTATAGGAAATTTCAGCCTTTGTTCTCAAAACTATAGACAGATTGAGCTGAACTTTTTTTCACTTCTGATATCCCCATACTCAGAGATTGTTGAAAAGGTGATGCAGCAAAGAACTGTTCTTTCTTTTGTATGGTAACTCTAATAATAACCTGGGGCCCCCAAAACAACCTGCATTTGGCTTGAAGATAATTCCAGATCCTCAAAAAGATCCTCTTACCATGAAATTATATATTTATGTTCTGGTACCTGGCACAGATGTCAAGAACCACCCTGGACATCCCAAGCCCCTGTTTTATTTGCTGGTCTGTAGAATAGCTTTCTTATTGCGTGATTCCTTAGTGGAAGTCCTCCCTTTGACAAAACCTAATCTCATCTGAACTAATCCACAAAGTCAAATATTCTTGTTTCATTTTTCTTTTATTCCACCATCTTGTATAATGCTCGTTTTTAACCTTTTTCTAAAGCTGTCAATGTGATGATTTTCAGGTATACCCCACCGAAGAGATTAGCTGAGATTTTTTGTCACAGGGATTACCATTTTCACACTTACGGTATGTAGCTCTGTAGTTTGAGTAAATATATATAAAAATGCAATCAATTTATTATTATGTTCCTCTTTAATATGTCTGCATATCTCAGTCTTTCTGCACTGAAGAGTTTAGGCTGCAATTCACAGAGACAGTGAAAAGGCTTTAAGTAGTTTCATAGCATCAAAGACTCTGAAATCTCCCATTAACAGCATTGTAAATCTGACATGAACAATTTATCAATTTAGCAATGACTTCAGAGGGAAACTTTGAAAAAATGCATTCCTCTGGGTGTTATCTAAGTAGGAAATAATCTTTCAGTTCACTGCAAAATGTAACTCAACTTACTTGTCTTAGATTGCATAGCAGATACTGAAATCTTCTTTAAACTAGTCAATTGAGGAGAAATTGTGTGACATTAAATTATTTCTTATCCATAGAAACAGATTGCAGAAATATGAGGGAAATAAATGGGTTCTTTTGGTACAAGTTCTGTTTAGGTTTCAAGAAGCAACTACTACTTCTGGAAGGTTTCTTTCTCTGTCCTTTCTCTGTTTAGTTTTTTTTTTCCATGTTGGAACAGAATAAATATCAGCTTCAGACCTCACCTCAGGGAACTCAGATCATCATTTAGTAAAGCTTTTTCTAAGAGGCTTAAAGACTCATTTCCAAGACAGAGCATAGGAATTAGAAGACTCTCTGGTATGCATCAGTTCTTGGGCAATATTCTGGACATGAAGACTGCTGTGTACAAACAGATGGTATAATATTCCTTCCCACCACCTTCAGAGCTAGGGTACAGGAACAGTTAGATTAAGTACAATAATTGTTTAAAAACAGATAAAGAACTGTACCTAAGAGTTACTTTTCATCAGGCTTCATATACATGCTAAGGACATTCAGACTCTTAAAACATAATAGAATAAAACTCCAATCTACAGCAAGATATGATTTTGTCAGTAATCCTCTTCCTAGTGAGACACAAGGTCAGATGATCCTCAGAGACCTCATGCAACCGCGGTTTCTACAATTTCATGATTGACTCCATGGGGAGATTTTTCCATCTTTGGTTTCCAGATAGGTTCCCAAAACAACGTAAGATACTGATTATGCACTATACACTTATTTTATGAACCTGGAAACTATGTCAGCAAGTTTCAGCATCTTAAAAATTACCTCCAAAAGTTTACTCCAATATAAAAAAACATCATAGCATGGTACTGAATACTCATATCCCGTAAAGAGAATTTAAAACATTTTTTGGGAATTGTGCCTCCTTTGAAAGTTCAGCTTTCTTGATTTTGAGATATTGCTGAAACGTTGCCATTTGGATAAAAAGTGTAGTATTTTAAAAGGCAGTATGATCATTCTTCTTTTCTGTAAAGAACTTGCAGATGAAGTTTATGTTTTTACAGAAAGTTTGCCAAGTACTTTGTAGTATTTTATTGGAAATAAAAGGAGGAAGAAAGGGATACACAAATCTTTACATTTCTGAATCATTAGCATTGTTCGTTGGTTGCTCCTTACACTTTTCATATATACACAAGGTCCTCAAATTTTTGAAAAATATTGAAGTGTATTTTCTTATTCTTTTGCCAAAGTCTAGTGTATCTGGTTTACACATACTGCTTTTTTAGTAAAATTTGGATAATATGAAATCCAATAATAGTAATAATCTTTCAACAGATTAGGGTTTTTTGTGTTTTGTAAAATAATAAACTATTTAGACAAGAAGTCATCTAAATAGCAAGTTAAATCCAAATCTATGCTTACTTAGTCTTCCATTATTCTGCACAAGTATTCTTTAAGGAAGAGGTTTGCAAATTCTAAAGAAATTAGTGAGATTCCTTCATATATTGATGGTTTTTAGGGAGGAGACAGATGTATGGCCATCTAACATAGGCAGTTTTGAATGCTCAATCTTTCTGTTCCAATTCAGATAAGAAATGTAGAGTCCCCCTGAGTACTAATTAGGTCTACCAAAGTCATAATTAACTGGTCTGCAAAGTAAAGTATAGCAAGCCCCTCTCCTTTACGACAAGGTGTGCCCTCTCAACCTCCATGTATTTTTCATTGGTGTTTTTTTCCATCTTCTACAACCTGTGTAACAAGATCTCCCTTCTCTATGCTTGAACCTGAGCCATTATAAGCAAATATTGTTTCTTGAAGGATGGATTTTATAGGAAGAATTTAAATAGTAAATTATTATTTTCATGAGGAAAATGCAACAATATGTAGATACTAACAGTAAGTCTGCATGTATTTAGAGATGTGTGAGAGGAATTATTTTATAAGAAACTTTGGGTTTGAATTCCTGTCTTGTTAAAATAATTATCTGATTACACTGTAAGTAGGATAAGACCATTAAATATGTTTTTATAACTCTTCTTAAAGTTCCTAAAGCTTAGGTTAGGATCTCAAATCGTGTCTGTCTACCTCAAGACTAAGAAGCGTATATTTTCATAGTGGTTAAATGTATATTTCACTGAATGAAAATGTGTTTTACAAAGCTGTCCTTGTCACTTTTAGACTGATATATTTAAATGTACTTTCCCCTTCCAATTTCTGTTTAAATAGTTGTGGGAAGAAAAAAATTCTCTCTGCATTACTATGGTATATTGTATATCTAGACATAATTTTAACATTATCACAACCTCAATACTGTTTACTTGAGGGTTATGAAATAATAACTTTCTTTTAAGATTCAAAATTTTATGGAATGACTGAAAATACCTAAGACAGAAAAAATACCACTACATCAAGAAAAAAAGTAAACAAGTATCCCACACTTAAAACATTGTCTAGAATTTTCTTACATTCTCCTTTTATTTTTTTTTTTATACAAGGGAACAAATATCCACCTTATTTCCTTTCAAGCTCTATTTTAGAAATCCTTAACAAGACCTACTGATCTCCATAACTCTTTGATATTGCAAACTAAGTAAAACCCGCTATAGTTTATCCCCTATCAAGAAACAAATGTTAAATCACATCTGCTCTCTTTGTTCAATATATTGCATAGCACTGATTATGCACAGCAGATCACATTGGAAAAATGAAGAGTAATGACTCAGCTTCCATGTTTTTTTTCTAGGTAATATAATATAATACAATAAACTTATTTTTTATTCAATTGCTTTAAAAGAAATGTGATGTTTTCAAAAGTTTGCCAGTGAACATGTGGTGCTTCTCCACAGTTAGCCTATGGAAATAGAAAATACCATACTTCATATGAGAGCTTCCAGAAATTTGTCTAGCACCCAGTATGTGCTAGGCTACACTTCTCTTACAGTAATTCCTTTTGTGTGTCCATAAAATTCAAAACAAAGAGACTGTGTTACATATTTTGCTTTCTACAGATATTAATTTGAAAAGAGCACAAGCTGGCAAGAACTTGTGAAAAGATCATATTACTTCAACAAACAGATGAGTTACATCAACAAACACTAGATGTTTCAAAGAAAATGAAAAGCATTCAGGGATGTGTTCACAAGGTCCCAGTCTTTTTCATCCTTCCACAGATGGAGCACCTACTGCAGTAGAAATAAATGTAGCAACCTTCTAGCAATATCCATGTCTGTTATCATTCTCATTCTGTGTCTTTTCCATTGCTGATATGCACCATGTCACTTTTTCCCATTATTCCCCAGTTCCCCTTTTTTGTATGGATAGCAGTAGAAAAGTTCTCTTTCAAATGTGAGGTATAATCAGCAATTAGAAAAATATCCCTCTCTCTGCCATTAAACTAAAGGGCAAGAGGACCATGGCCTCAGGAGTCCAGAAGTTTGATCTACAGCCGCCACTGTGATTTTGAACTTGTGCAAAATGCTTAATTATTATGATCCTTGCCAAACAGTGATTGAAACTTTTCAAAAGCTTTGAAGTTATTTTGTTGGAGGGTGCAACATACATGGGAATGAAAACATACCTTGCCTAACTTAGAGACCTCCTCATTATCAAGGATTCCTAAAGCGATAAAATATGATACCTCACTCTCTGCTTCTGCTTCCTCTTGAGTCCATCAAAGCAAACTGGTAACTTAATTTTTTTTAACTTAACTTTTTATTTTCTTTTTTCTTTTTTTTCTTTTTTCTTCTTAATAAACAAAAGTGAAATCTGTTAAATGAATATTGAACATAATAACACAGTTCCTAATCTTTAATCTTTCTTTTGACACATGTACGTTCAAGTCAGAGGTAAATTTTACCACAGTTAATGAAATCAAGCTGAAGCCCATATTTTTCTTCTGAGCTAATTTGCAACATTTCCAAAACAGTTTTGCAGTTATTTATTAATCTGTCAATACTGGTTTTTCTTTAGATAAACATGGATTCATCTGGACTAAACAAATATATATATATATATATTTTTTAAATTAAAAAGTAAGACTTAAATAACTGAAAAAAATTCAGGGAAAAAGTTGTTATTTCATTCTTTTTGTTTAACTTAAGATTCTGATAGTTGTTGTTAGATTATATAAATAAATAACTAAGTTTAAAAATCCTCCTCCAAAAAACAAAACCTGGGAAATATTTTACATGCTGTTCAAGAACAATATTTAGCAAAAAAGCTGGCAGCCAGAAAGTTTTTCTGCTGCTGAGAAATGTGACATACTTTCTTGTAACTGTCAAACAAATACACCATCTGAGAACATCCCTTGTTGCTTTTCCAAGTCCTCAGTATTACCCCCAGTGGTCTAGCAGGCAATCACAATTTTGAAACATGAGTTTAATTGTAATTTCTCTGTTATTATATTGACAGAAGAGCAATAAAAACATCTCTACTTGGAACCCGCAGTAAACTCATCTGGTAGATTGAATACGCTACAGCTCAAAGGTGCCCCTACAGAGAAATAAAATAAAAATGAGGAAAAGTTAGAAGCAACATGCTCATATTTCTCCACACGTACGAGAGTTATCCTGACTTTCTGGAAACAAGCAATTATTTATGCACTGAAGTATTTGTTAGGTTGCATTCACTTGATAAATACAGCCCTCTATTAAATGCATTGTCATGTAAAACAACCCAGCTATTACAGTAGGCAAGACACAGATGCTTCTTCTGGGGCTTTTTTAGTATCTGGTCCATACTCAATAAATCATCCACTGTTGCTCACCCATGTGTTTTGTAGTGACACATGTAAATTCTGAATGGATTTTTTGCTGGTGTGAGGCATGCAAGAATGACAGAATATGAAAAGAAGTGAATAGTATCTTTCAAATACAGGATATGTTGAATGGATTTTAGAATTTTGGGATTCACAAAATCATTATTCCTAATATCACTGGCCAATTGTCTGAAAACACCCATTTTTACCAACAATGGTAAAAATGGTAAAATGGTACTGATAAAAATCAGTAGCTCTCAATTTAGGTCTATAATAGGACTTTGATTTTGGATAATGTTTCTCCTTCTATTTTTCAAATGTATAAGTTGTTTAGGATTATGTTATGCTTTACACTGTAAAGCTTTACTGATATAGATATTTGACTTCTTACTTTTTAAACAAAAATTGTCAATGCAATTTTGGAATTTCAGAAATGATTAGATATTTTTCAGTTTCCTTGGGGCAGAATTTTTAGCTATGTTTTTTGGCCAGCCAGTCAGCAATTCAAGTCTCTTCTGTTTAACATTTTATTTTTTACTGTGGTTCAGCTCAGTTATCCAGTCCCTTTATTACACGTATAATTGTCAGACACTTAACAACTCCACCAAAAATTCTAGATTTTCAACAGAATTTGAATTGACCTCTCCTCTGTTCCCTTCCTGGTCCAAACCTATCATGAAATAAAACAAACACTGTTTTCTGTCAGTCCTTCACCTTGACTTTAAGCTACTTCTGATGAAGTTAAGTTCACATGAGATACTAAGAGAAGGAACATTAGTCACATCCTTGATTAGGCTTCATACTGAAGTGTATGACAGTTATCAAACTTTTAAGTTCATTTTGTATGTCTATAATGATTTATTTTGTTAATGTTTATTATTGTTTTAATTATATTTAAGTGTTTTTTAATATTTTATACTCTTTATTATAGGCAACACTGAAAACTCATTATAAGATAAGAGAATAATAAACTAAAATGTAAATTTTGTGAAGGCCTCTGTTATGAAAAACACCTCCACACACAGGTCTTTTTTTATGCTGGGATCCATAATGAAGGGCTGATATTAAAAATTTGCTTAGAGCAATAAATATTTTCTCTGTAGTAAGCTGCATAACTTTTTCAATACACTTACATAATGGGTGACTTTACCCATATATTTTCCATATTTCCATTAAAAGTATTAATTTTTACTTTGCAGTGGTTCTTTTAGGTTCAGCACAATCTTACTCTCCTCCTTTAACTGCAAAAGTAATTTTAGCTTACGTACAAGATTTTGAAGCAATTTCAGCATTAAGTGCTACTGAAACATATGGCACAACGTTTATCCTGTCTTATGCAACATCAGTTTTATATAACACATATTTTCCCGAAGCTGTTAATCTTATGTGACAATGCTTATTTTGCAATTTGCTTCCTCCAACTTTTTGGTAGTGGGAACCAGTATAACATGAATCTGCATGATTACTGAGACCCATTGTTACTTTGCTGCTCAGTAAACCATTAGGCTGCCAGTTTAAGATCAACTCAGGACCATAGCTTGTCCTGGATTGTCATTCATGGTGATGAATCTCTTGAAAACAGGGGTGGTGTTCCTGGACAAACTCAAATGTATATGAGCTGTGTAGTGGAACTGCCGAGAATCTTACCTCCACATCAATGAATGAGACAAGGTAAAAAATTTACCATGTGATCCTTTTGCCAGCAACTTGAATAATTTCTTGTAATTCTGAACAAAACTGTGATAAAGAATTGATCACATATTTTTTTACCTATGGCTGGATTGCATTTATTGTTGTGTTGCATTTTGCAGTAGGATTAGAAATGTTTATTAGGAAAAAAAAATCCTTCATTTTCTAGTCATTGCTAATCAATACTGTAATGGCAAAACATAATTTAAAACACAGAAAATAAAAAAGGATGCTAACACCCCAACTTCTCATTCAAAGTAACACCAGAACTACGTTAAAGGTGGTTCTATTCTTGGTGATGACTTTTTAAAAAATCTCAGTAGTACTCTGCACAAAAAGGTCCAGTTTTGGATAGTGGCATAGGTATACAAGATATAAGAAAACTTAAGCTAGAATTAATATGCTATTTATACTATATTACCATTAAATCTGATAAATAATTTAAAAATTATAAATAATCCTTGTATTTTAAGTAACTGACATAAATATTCAAATCAGAATTATTTTATTTAAAAAAAAAATCAAAGCATAACTGCATCTTTGGTAATTTGCGTCTTTAGAGACTAACTGTCCGCTTTCTTAATAATCTATATTTAGTCAAGTATATGCTCAGCTGTTTTTTAAAACAAAAAAAGATGTTAATCAAAAGATAAAACTAACAAGACTGGCTTTTGGTTGGTTGGATTGTATTTTTTAAAGCTGCAGTTATCTAGAAGAACGAAATTCATTCTCTGTTTTGTCTCAACTTTCAAATACAAGTAGATTAACATTTGAAATAGTTCTTTCTCATATCTGAATGCTGTATAAATGTCAGAGGCATTTTTTTTTATTTAAATGTGAGCAGTGTTTATTTGTCTCTAGATATATTGACAGTAATAATTAATCATAATATTTAGCATCTTTGGGAGCTTCCAAAAGAATGGGAATTGGAGGCACAGAAGGGAAAAGAACTTGTCTGAAATCTCACTGTGAATCAGTAACCGAGTGATAACTAGAACATAAATGTCCTGACTCATACTTTTGCTTTAACCAGACAATGACCCTATGTGAGCAAGGAGTGCAGAACATACACATTTAAAATACATATATTTTCTGTAAATAGAATGTTTGATGCACAGCTATCGAACTTACACAACAAACAAAAAGCTTCCTTTTAACAGATATATTCATTGTAAAAAAAATGGAAGTGGAAGGGGAGGGGAAGAAATGCTATTTTCAGAGATTTTCCTCTCAATTATGACCATTGTAGAGTTCTAAAACCAAAGAGGTGTCCTATCTTTAACCTTTGTCCATCCATTAGGATGCATTAGAATACATGACAAGGAAAGTCAGGATGACTATATTTAAGACAAAGTAAATTTATTTGGAACCAAAGGTAAGAACATATAGAATGAAATATTTAAAAACATAATTGTAATATTTTAAAAATATTATATTCCCTCACTGCCTCAAACCCCAAGAAGCAATTAATTTATTATCCCCTTCACTGGAGGCCCATTCAAAAGAAATATGGTGGCAGAAACATCTCTCAGCTTTTCTTCAGAATAGATCCCTCGGGGTACAGAATTAAGTACATGAAATTCTATTTTTGGTTTGCTTCCAGAATTTCCCGTGTGGTTTTCCCCCAGAGACCAGATACTGACCCAGTCTGAAAAACCCATCAGTCAATGATTAAGATTAATTTTTTCTAAAACATTTTCTTCTATAAATATGTGTCAATTTTTTTTGATCCAGGTACAACTGAAAATTGTTCTAAGGAATGTTAGGTTGCTTGAGGGACTATGAAACAATAAAGAAAGCTACTTAGTGTTTTGAAACAAAATGTACAAATGGATTGTGATGCAGTGGGAAGGTTTCTACTGATTTTAGTGGACTTTTAAAAGCACATGACTAAGGTATATTGTTGCACATTGATTTTGTTGCTGCTTTCAGCCTCTCTTCTTGTTCCAATGTAGTGCTGTATATTCTCTTGATGCAGTTTTTAATATTTTCTCTATTTTTTATCCAGTAAGATTGGATCCCCATCTTTCTTGGCTTTCCAAGAGCTGAAAAAAAAGAAACAAAACCCCAAAAGAAAACAGAAAAATCAAGCGATCAGATAAAAACAAACTGATAAAAAAGAAAAAAGTAAAAAATAAACCCAAAACAAAATAAAATTTCAGGGTGGAAATAAGTCTGCTTTGCAAATTTAATGAAAACAAAAATATTCTATCAATTTTGGTTTTGAGCATTCCTTCAGGTAATCTTTTTATGTATCTCAGTGCTACTGGTTTACTTTGCACCTGTTTTGTTATGGTTTTGTTTTTGGTTTTGTTTTTGGTTTTGTTTTTGTTTTTGTTTTTTTTCAATACAGGGAAACATACAAAATTATTTCAGAAAATCCGAATGGTACAAAGAGAGAAGAAAAGTATCTTTCTCATACACTTTCAGCAGCACTGAACTTATGACACCATGTCAAACTTAGATGATGGCTATACTTGAACCATAATTAATAGTAAATGAAATCTCTAACATGGGGAAATGTAATTTCTGTATATTATAATTTATGTAGAAGACATTTTACCTTCTAGGCTAAGTTTTCAAAAGTTCCTAAATAAAATAGAAGATTATGGGTAGAGTTGGATGTGTTGTTCTAGCTTTAGGTTAAGAGGAGATCAAAGTCTACTGATAGATCCTCATTATCACCCCCCACACATGCTGCCTGCTGTAAATTGACACCTGCACCATCTGATAGTATAGCTACAGAGGAGGCTGCTTCCCACATGCAGTTCAGTTTTAACAGTTCTAACCAGACTGTCATTTTCTTGCCTCTTGCTAAATTTTAACAGAAGTAAGAGTGACAATAAACAAACTAATATGAGTCTTAATGCCTTGTCTGAATGAGTACATTTGAACTAGTTTATTTAAACATCTGTTTAGTTAAGTTCGTACAAAAGACTGGACAGTACAGATTTGTTTATTTCCATCTGAAATTTTGAAGCATAGACTGAATGGCTTTACACCAAAGACACGTTTAAGGGGACAAGGATTTGTTGGCTCAATACGTTATACATTTGTTTAAAAATACTGATCCGACACTCTTGTAAAATAAAAGGGAACAGACAACTCTAGAAGTCAGTTGATGCCATCCCAAGCAACGAAGAATTAGCATTAGGAAGTGTTTTCTTGAATCCCATGTCACATGACATGAATTCCAACATTAATGTGCTGAAGCTGAATAATTCAATAATCTTTCTCTAGAAGCGTTCAGCAGGATTTAACAAATCAAGTTCTCTTCGTGAAAATGCTGGAAAATTTTAAGAAGAACCCTGTATTACAAAGCTAAAATTGAGGTGCATTTAAGGCATTTAAATGGCTGAATTGTATCTCAATCCTAAAATTTACTATTTATTATGCTCATTTAAATATCTTAAGTTTACCTGTTAACTACAAGCAACAATGACAGCGTATCCCTCTGAATGTAAAGATTCTGAATGTTCACTGTCTAAAAAGTTAGGAAAATCTGATATGAAGTGCTAAGCATTAGTGTTAACCCTCCTGCCTCTTAGCCTAATCAGATATCCTTACTGTAGGAAAGACCAGACTTCATTTCTCAATGAACCTGAGAAGGATTCACACAATTTGAACTAGACTATGTTCTTTTGATGTTTCTCATAGTTGTATTTTTTTTTTTTTCATGGTGAGATGTGGAGGATTGTCATGGTTTAACACTGGCCTGGCAATTAAACGGAGTAACAGATTTATATATTAATCTCTCTCTCCTCAGTGATAAAGAAAAGAGAGAGAATAAGGAAGAGAGACTTATGGGTTGGAAACTAAACTACACAACTTTAATGAAAGAGTAATGATAAATAGGAAAAATTACTAAATATATACAAATATACAAACATACAGGAAAAGTGATACCACGTTCCTCCCCCCTTTTTCCCAGTAACTCTCACGTCACCACCGAGGCTGCAGGGCAGCCCTGGGAAAATCCACGCTGGACTCCTGGGGTCAGCAGCAGTCGGGAGCTGGAGGCAGCAACACACAGATTCAGGCTGGCAGGGATCAGGACCACCAGCGGAATAGAAGCGGGAATGGCAGGAAGAAGGGTTTGACCCTTGTGATCCCTCAAATTTATAACGAGTATGACGTATATGGGATGGAATACTCTGGTCAATTCTAGCATCTATTTTGTCTGGTCCTCCCCAAAGGAGGGTTTCAGGTGGGACCTCCTTGCTCCTTCTGGAAGGTAAAATGTTCCTCAGAGCTGAGCAGTGTCCTTGGTTCTGCACACCAGTCTCTGGCAGTAACTATAAACATCGAGTGTTATCAGTCCTAGAAGCAGACACTGTCTGAGAAACTTGCTGTTAATTTCAGCAAGTGCAACTACTTACAAGAGACTTAGCTGGAAGCAAAAGTACAAACCAGAAAATCACCTTTATCCTGGCCCAAACCAGGACAAGGATTCAACTAGGGTGATATGTTTACCCTCCTCACTTTAGAGGAACCAGCCCAAAAGCTTCTTTGTAAGGTGTCCTGTTTTCTTAACATTGGAAACTATCCATTAGTTCCTTGTGTGTGCAGATGAATTCAAGTGCAGAACTTGAATCAAATCACATACAAAGAAAAGGAACACACAAGGGCACAAGTACAGGGGAAAAATTTTCTAGGGCAAAAAGTGATTTTGATAATCTAGATTGAAGAATTTTATTTAACTTGGTAAAATGAAAGGCTGGGTGTGATCTGCTTGCTCTTTATACATATATATGCTTAAACATGGGGGAAGAAAAATAGAAGTTCCAGATTGAGTGAGACCAAAGATGTGGTGACCAAAGACATCTCTTTTAAGCAGAGATTTAGAAAGTCTACTCTTGGCATAAGACATTAGCTGTCAGGATTCAGCAGTTTAGGATTTTTCTGAGGCTACACCTGGACCATCTTCTTAAACTGTAAATCTGCACAAGACTGTGCAGACTGTAAATCTGCAAGGAAACACCAGCATCTATGAGACATATGTCATTACAGACATGCTTCCCAGGGAATCTGTATAATCCTGATACAGCTGAAGTTGACCTGAGCCTTATTTATCCCATTTTGCCTTTGACAGAATATATGTTCATCTTAATGGAAGTTGAGTAGCTTGCCAACCTGAACTCTATACTACTTAGTTTGGGCCACCAGCTGGAAGAAGATGTTTAGGGGAGAGAATTCCACAAAATTGTTCCTCCCCAGAAGGAGGAACAGATGGAGAATCAGTAAATGCAATTGCAGTGCCATAGTTATATGCAGGCCCCAATTACTGAGATAATAAATTGTCAAATGACAGCATGAAAGGCTGATGTAGACAGGTGCAGTGGAAACACTGCTCTCTTATCAAACTATTTCTAGAATAAATTTTATTTTTAACATGAAATTTATACCATGAATTATCTTTCTGTGACAAAAGGACAAAATAAAAAGCACATGACAGTCCAGCACTTTATTATAGTTATATGTGGCATCGTGTCAGAAAACCCTGATGACCTTTGAAACATTAAATATATTTGCAATAATTTGACTGGGATATTTTCATCTACATACCGTACAGCTTCATTGCACTTCACCATTCATGACTAATGGAACTAGCCTACAACCATGTAAATAAATTGCACAGGTTTAAAGAAAGCTATGTTACATTCTTTATACATTTCTTCACAGCATGCAAACCATGATTATCATTCTACTTAGTTGAGCTTGGTACCTTCAGGGCAATTTTAAAATTGCTCTCTTGTTGTTTATCCTCTAGAGGCTGTTGGGCTGTTGGCACCTCCTTTTGCTTTTTTTCTTTGGCTCTCTTGGGGAACTTACTGGCTGCTACTTCATTTTACCCTTTCTCACCCACTGTGAAAAGTCTAAGCAAAATTATTTAAAAGGAGGTTCCCCTTTTTGGTGGTACTCAAATGACCTTGAAGTCAAACCATGGATAACCCCAACTTAAGTGTCAAGTCTCACCTTCTCTGGGTGTTTCGTCAGTAGAATCAGAAAGAGGCCGTGAGCTCTCCTCCTCCATCAGGGAGAGAAGGTTTTTCTGAAAGAAAATTTGGTTTATACCTAAAGCAATACAAGCTTGACATTGTCTTTAAGCATATTCAAAAAGCGTTAATATCAAGTAAATATACCTCGTGACTAATCAGGAAGATGACTTTATATTGTGAATCATGTCTTAACAGCCCTCTGCCTGTTAACATTTCTGCAGTTATGTCATTTAAAAAATCATTTTTCCAGCGTCAAGTTTGCAGTGTTTTGTCAAGACACTCAGTTTATCCAGACAGAGTGGCAGCTCCCTCACAAAATCCATTATAAGTGCAAATACAAGAGCAAGTGGGACTTAGGTTGCTAAGACAGAGCACAGCCAGGAGCTGTGATGTTTTGAAAAGAATTATGGTCTATATTTGGAACAGAATGGATTAAATTAATTTTGCTGTGACTCCTTCAATATCAGTGGAGTTGGACCGTAATAACATCATATGAATAAAATAGTTTGCCTTTCCCTTACACAAGTTGTATATATCTCCCCAATTGTACCTGAATTAAAATCAATGATATTTCAGTGGATAACCAAGGATCAGATTTTAATCCAATGTCAACTTATGCCATAGATACTTAGAAATTTGTGTGGTCTTCGTAATTTTTTTAACTCCTCAAAAAAACAATGTTAATGATTTTGATTATTGTACTTTTACCCTTGCATAGATAAAGGTTTTACAACCTATATAATTTTAACCTATATAATTTATAACCTATATAATTTTTCAGGGATACATTCACAGATCCTTTCATTTCTCACTAATCTTTTTCTTCATGGCCAAAAGATCTAAAAAATATCCACAATCAGAATCAAGTTGCAACCACAGTATCCTCTAAGGTAACATTTAATGAATAAAATCCTGGTAGAAAGTATTACATTATTTTCCCTGAACAAGTTATCTTTTTCAGTCTCTAAAATAAGTTCAGTTGCTTGCTGAGAAGAATGGTCGCCATGCCACAGTTATTTAAAAACTTGTCTTCACTCTGGTGCCCACTAAATCAAGCAGTGGTAAGCAATCTAAAAGGGAAAACAAACAGTTTGTCCCTGCACACTGAAAGTGCAGAGTAAGCACTAGGCTGGTAAATTCTGGTGTCATTAATCTTTTTCTACAGAGCTCCCTGTCACTATCTCTGTGTTGGTGACACATACTCAAGTCTGCATTGAGAATGAAGAAACACTTTGCACTGTTTGGAAATCTGTTTAGCTTCATCATTGTAAAAATTCTTTTTTTACCCTGGTACAATCAAAACAACTGAATGATAACAGATCATACTCTTAGCTTGTTGAATATTTTTCACCCCTCCACCTCCCAGTGTATCATAGCTCCCTTTTTGTCTTCCTCAAAAAATATGCACGATGACTTAATACAAACCTACATTAAAATCTGGCAAGATTCCAAGCCAGGCTTTATGAAAACAAAGATTCATATGTTTAATTTCAATTTATTGTATGCATACTCTTGTTCATTTTCTTTGTGTCCTAAACCTTATTTCTAGTTGCTACTGCCCAGAAGTAATATAAAACAAAGTGCTTAGCATCTGGCCTTTAATGTTTCCTTTACTAGCTAAAAGACATGTAAGTATTGTGATTATACATTAATTATAAAATGTAGACTCCATCAGGCTGTTCCATTCTCTCTGAGCATGACCCATTTTGCTCTCCCCAATGGAAGGATAATAAAAAGGGTAAGAGTTTTCCCTTCTAAATTGCTATATATCAGCTTCATTGTGAAAAAGAACCAATTACAGGTGTAGTGTCAAATCTGACCATTAGACCAAAAGCACATTGTCCTAGAAACAGAAGAATGTGTTGATAGAGGGTAAATCCAAAAATTCTGAAGTTAAGGAGAACAGCACACCTTTCCTCAGTCCACTTTCAAAGTCACTACCGCATCTGCAGTGTAATGAATGAAATTAAATTAATGAAAGACAGTCCATGTGTAAAATTTGAGAATATCAGAAGTTAAATTTAATCCTCCATCTTCTGGAAAGATTGAAAATCCAAACAGATAAATGCTTAACAAGATTTTAACAGATTGATGGTTTATTTTCTGTGTGAAAATGATGATCACTAACATAGATTAGTCAAAGTTAGTACACACAATACATACAAAGACAGAATAATAATTCGTATTATTTCAGGAGGTCCTGGTGAGTGCAAGGACTCAAATCTCCAAAGAAGATTAAAAGGATCAATAAAAACAGTCTTGTCTCAAATTTTTTTGGTGAATGAATCTTCTTTAGAATTCAAATTCATAGGATGAAACTTTAATTTATAGCTACCTATGAATTATTAAATTTGATTTCTTCATGACAGTGTGATATTCTTACAGACTTTCAACCTCTAAGAGTGTAAGTTTTTCCTCCTGATGGAGGCTATAATTTCTTCTTTCTCTTTATAAAGGTACTTTGAGTTAGTACAAACACAAGCAAGCAAGAATATAGTTGGGGTAATATATAACAAATAATCAATTAAAATAGAGAAGGAATTCAAGAGATATCAAATTAATGGCTCAATTTGCCAGAGTTAACAACCTACCTAAATATTTCCCAACAAAAGTGGCATAATACATTCTATTTTCTAAATTTTCATTTTGTTTAAAATAGTTAAATAGTGTTGCAGGAGTAATGGAGGTAGACATAGAAATAGTTAAAACCATCTTCATAAAATTCAAGAGATATGTGTCAATTTTCTGCAGGTTTTTTCTTTTTTCTTTTTTTTTTTTTTTTTTAATAAATCTATAAATATCAATCATACAAAAATAATTTGGAAACATATCCTAGCAAAATTCTTCTTTGATTTATATGAAAATATCACACGTCTTCAGAGCAACACAAAACAGGAAGTAGGTCTTGATTAAAAGATATCAACATTTGATAGAGTTAAATGATAATACTAACAGCTCTCTGTGTTAGTCAACATGAACAGCTACAGATAGGTAGTTAATTAGTCAGAAGTAAAAATGCCAACACAGGGGACATCTTATGCAGTTGAAAACATAGACCACCACAGAAGCAAAGGATGAAGTTTTCAGTCAGCTCAACTTCCACTGTACTTAACATTTAAATTTTAAATTAAATGCATTAATTTTATTGAAATATATTTAACAAGAGGTCATTGTGCACTGCAATCTTTGTTGAGGCAATAAAATGAACGGAGGATACCACATACCATAAAACAAATTGCTAGGGAATTAGGGCATATATTTATGGTGAGATGCCAGATACTACTTCAAAATGTTATTCTTCAACAGTGGAATGCTGAAATAGCTGCATCTAGAAAAATGTTTCAGTGAAGGTGAATTATAACGGTTCATTGTGCTTTATGACATTTCTCTGTAGAACATAATTCCAGATAAAGAATAATTCTTTTCCTTGTTTTTGTAAATAAGGTCTTATAGTGTGAAAGAATATTAAATTGCTATACTACTTCATTGGTGGAACTTGATACCACAGCCAAAACACTTGAACTAAAACAGTGCAGCTACACAGGTATCTGGATGTGTTTTGACGACATACTTGAAGCCAGGTATAAAGTCTGCTCATATCTCTATGTATGCTTTCATCCTATTTTCATGTATGCCCAACCAGTTTACTTGGGTCTGGGTGAGAAGGAAAAATTGGTTCACTGCTGAACCCCTGTGCAAAGCTTAGATTTCTATTCCCTTCAGACCTGAAAAAGATTACACTTGTTTTCCTGACATCTTTGGCCATCATACAAATTTTGTACTGTGTTCGGGCTCTTCATTATGTTGCTGAATTTCGGTGGCTGTTTCAAGTTCATGGTTTGAGCTCTTAGATGTACTAGTTGTGGACTCTAAATTAACAAGTACTGTGGCCTAACATCTTAAATGGAAATGATTCTTGCAGAGGGCATAGTGTGTACACCCATTTTAAAATAGTTTACTTATGATTACATCCAGTCTTGTCCCATAAACTAGACCAGGCCCTGTGGTTCTCTCCAAAGCGAATCCTATTTATGCACGCCACAGAGTGTATCAAAGCAGGGACAATGGAAATATGTTTCAATGGTGCACTTCTGATCTGAAACGTTTCATTGAATGTTGATATTTCAACATGTTGGTATCTCAAATTGAACTAAAAATTAGGAAATGGCAAAATATGTAATTTTAAATCAACTAAAATGTTCCCATCAAAAAAGATATTTGAGTGTAGTTTTGTAATATCCCATATATACAGCAACTATGACTCCATTTCACTCTGTCCTGTATATGCAAACTATGGAATACATATGTGTATATATATATAAATATATACATGTTGTATTGACTGTGTTCTCTGAGTAGCCCATATTTCTCATGATACTGACACTATGTTGATTAAATTAGCTCATTCAAAATGGTAGCTTCTTTAGTTGATAAACTGTATGCTGACAAGAACCTCCAGGTTTTTAAATTCTGCCTGATTCAATATCAAATATTATTTCTGGGATTTTTTGGTAATATTCTGACAAAGTCAGTGTTTGTAAGTGGAAAACTTAAATTTTGATGAAATTCATTTAAAATAATGTAAACAACAGCAAAATGTTATGTCTACATTTTTAATCAGGTTAGATTTATTTCTTATTGATAATGAAAATATTTTTATTATTTGAGCAGTTAAACAGCAGTGAAAACTGCTTGCATCTTATACCTTGAATAGGTAATATCTTCAGCCAATAAAAGCTGATTTCTTTTTAATAACAGTAACAAGATGTTAAGCAAGAGGGTTTGCTTGAACATGTTTAGGAAACTTTGACTTTAGTTGCACTTCTGCTTTTAAAGGACATAATGTCTAGGATTTTATTCATTTTTCTTCAGATTACTGGCTTAAACCTAAAGACAGACAAAACCAGTTTTTTAACAAGCTGAAATAACACACCTGATTTAGGGAAAGGGTGGCCTTTAACTGTCTGTCTGTTTTACTTCTGGACTCTTCTCTCCAGCGACCTGCTTTGACATACTCTCACACCACATGCATCCCACTGCATTCACCCCCCACCATTTACACTGTGGTGAAAACACACAACTTAAGCTGATTGTAAAAAATCTTTCCTTCTCTTCTGTGTTGTACTGGAGCCAAGTAAGTGATGTGTTACATATTGCGAGGCAGTAAGTACTGCAGGAATTATTGATCTTTGTGCAAGCCGAAACCCCTAAGATATCCCACCCATGGTGTGGACAAACCAGTCCTGATCGACTGGGACAGTGTGCATGGTTAGAAGCTAAAAGAGGCACGGTCTCAGTAAGTACCACCCCAACAATTAGGGTAATGTGCCCTTGACCTTCTTCCTCCCAGGGCATCACAAGAGGGTGTCAGCCCTGTGGGCTGGGCACAATACTTATCAAGTAAGTAATACTTATCAAAGGCAGGTTTATAGAGCAACGTTACAAGTTGCAAGGGCCTATGGGCAATAAATGTTCAACTGAAATACTGGCCACACATACACTGTGGCCTGCTCAAGTCTATTGGTCTTTCAGGTTTGGCAACTCCTAACATTTTTATTAAAATAGTATAATTACCACATAAAACACTTTGAGTTTTCAAAAATCAATATTCTAAACAGCTCAAAGTAGATTTCTATGATAAACTATTACCGCAGTATTTTAATAGAATGTTTGCAGTTTTACTGCCTAACATGGGGACTGAACAGTATTTTATCAAATGACTTCTAAGAAAGGGTATTTTTTTCCTGATAAAATAAAATGTCCATTATCTTTAGGACTGGTAAAGTACTATAAATAGTTACTAGTTATGATTAACTTACATACCCCTTAAAAGTATTAAATGTCAAGGTACATCTCCAGGATTAATGAATACTGTAAGGTCAACTTTCCATTGTGAATGGTAGTATAGTCTGCAAAGAGGTAAGTTTAAAATGGAGTTAGAGATACTGGAAGGTAAAAACATCAAGGCAAATCTCTCAGTGTAGTGTGGCAGTGAAAATAATAAATGCCATTTGTAGGCTGCATAACACAAAAAAGCTAACTCTAAATCATCCAGAAAGCAGATTCGAAAATGGGTCTCCCACATCTCAAACGAGTTTTCTAACTACATGTTATTCTAAAACAAGCCTTCTATAATCTTTGTTATGGGAATATAATTATTTCTGAGACAGAGTACAAATGATCAAAATCCCTAATGCTGTCTGACACTGAATGAAAAAGAATTTATTTGCATTTCTACACTACTGCAATGAAAGTTTAAATATTCATAAACTGTAGAACAGTGTCAACAGAGAAAACATAGAACAAGTCTTACATGCACAGACTGTGTAACTCATAACTTCTGATAAGTGAGAGTTGTGGTTTCATGTTTCTTCAGGCAGAAGTGACACTATGGCTAGCTGAGAAATTTTTTTCCCAACACAATAGCTAAAAATAGGGTGTCACATTCTGTACTTTCAATATAACCCCTAATAAGGATGATTATTATTTTACTTTAAATCTTTGGCCTGTTCAAACTGTGTAGGTAAATTGTTCTGAGAAAACCATAGTCTTTTTTTTTTTTTTTCCAGTGAATTCAAAATGTTTGTGATTATTTTTGGGAGACACATCTTGTCATGAGAAACTGAAAGAAGCTCTGTCTACTTAAATCAACAAAGATTATGAGAGAAACGACCCAGATTAGTTATTTTTACATGATACATAGACAGTGAGAATATAGAGCTCTCTAAAATCTAGAAAAGGCATTAAGAGAATTCAGTGTCTGAAAGAAACGCCAGACAAATAAAAAAGCAAATTAATGGAAATGTCAAAGAGCTGACATATTTTTGCTGTTCAGGGCTGTAACAGTTTTAGAAGGAATTTGATGTATACTCTGTTACCTGGGTACTTTGATTCAAACTTGTTCCGTTTCAGTACAAACTCACTGAACTTGTTGCCAACACTGCTTGTTGAAACCCTGTGCCCAGTACTATGCAGGAAGACAGTTTTGATGAACAAAGGTCTCCTAGCCTTAAAACCTGAAATATAAACTCACTTCAAATTAGCAAGGCAGTAATGCTCTTACAGGTCAGGAGGATTTTATTCATATTTCTTTGAAAGATCTTCAGTGTTAGGATTTTTATTTTTCTTTTATGGTAGATCAAGGTAATGCAATTTCTGGGTAGAGTGTATAATTGTATGCAATGACCATGACTGCTAGTAGTATTTGTGATCTACACCAGAAATTTTTATGTTGGATAATGTGAAAAATAATGACAAGTTGACAAATTTTCTGTTCTAGAAAACTGTCTGTGAAGTTCAGGCTTCTAAATGATGCATGATTTGTTCAACTCACAGTCAATTTAACAAATGAAATTTAAGGGAATAGTTATCTACCCACCTGGACAAAACAAAGCGGTGGCTGAATGCCTTAATTCTTGGTCCATCAGTGATGACTTTTTATTATATGTTTCGTGATAATTTTAAATAGTTACAAATAGAAGGCTCTTCTAGTATCATTCCTGTGGTTCATACTAATAAGCATCCTTCGTGGAAATTCAATTTGATTTATCACCTGCTGAACACTGAATAATGTATTGTTTGCTGAGAAGAAAAGAAAAAGTCTTCATTTAAGGATTATGATGGACGATATCCCTTTTATTTTACTTGCTGGGATAGGCTGGTGCAATGCATGCAATGTTTTCAGTTAACAGATTTTTATCATACAGCATAAAAGCAGATGAAAATTATGAAGTTTAAGAGTGAAAAAAATGTCATTTGGACATTATTTTATTTACAGGTGAGAAGACTGAAGGTCTACATATTTGGCTGTGATCTCAAGGTATAAGTATGGAGACATACTACCTTTTTTTAAAAAAAACCATAGGAATACATGGGTTATTTTTTTATTTTTAACCAAAATATGTGTGATCAGGAAGCCCTAAATTTATTTTCCTTTCTTTCCCTACTAAGATACCTATCCTCTGGGACCAAACTTCTTTCCAGTCTTATTTCATCAAAGTTATGACTATTTTTTGATAGTAGTAAATGTTGATTCATAGCAGATGGAATTTCCAGCTCAGCTAAATTGTATCCCATGCTATTTATTTATTAATCTTTCTCTTTTAATTATTAATGATCTTTCAATTGCACTCGGCAAAACAACTTAAAAAGTGATGGAAGCTACACAGTCAAGAATATGACAAATAGCTGGACCAGTGAAAGAAAACATCTCATCAGGGCAGTGCGATGGCAGATGAGCATAAATTTTTGTTAATCAAAATCAAATCTAATTTTGGCTATGCCAGCAGCCGTGAATAATGTACTGGGGAAGAAGAAAAGAAGCAAATACTGAAGAACTCATAAAGCTATTTTACTTACTGTGGACATATCTAATGGACTATTGGAATCCTTTCTAAAAATTACATCCTGGTTTTGACCTTATGAGACGACACTTTTCAATGTATCAGATTCAATGCAGCTAATTAATTAACTTTAGTGAGTCAGTTGCATAGTAAATGAATATAGATTGCATGTTTAAGAGGTATTCTTTAAGACTTCATTGTACAAAGCAAAGTACATCTAGAGTTAGTGGAATGTCCTACAAAATTCAATAGCGATAAAAGAAGAGGTTTTTACATAGATAAATGGTTCCTATAGTCTACAAAATTTATTATGATATTGTTTCTGTATGAGAAAATTTAAACCTCACTTTGGATCTTTACTTCTGACTTTTAAGAATTAAATTATTAAACAGGATATGACACAAAGCTGTGTGGTGTCATTGGCATGCTGGAGGGAAGGGATGCCATCCACAGGGATAAGCTTGAGATGGCAGCCCATGCCAACCTTGTGAAGTTCAATAAGACCAAGTGCAAGGTCTTGCCCATGGGTTGGGGTGATCCCAACCACAGTTACACGTTGGGTAGAGCACTGATTAAGAACAGCCCTGAGGAAAATGACTTTGGGGAATTTGTTGATGAAAAGCTAAACATTATCTGTCTATAGTCATTAGTATAGTATTAAACTACAGTATTAAATTATTAAACTATAGTATTAAACAAATACCTAACAATTCATAACATAGCATTACCCCATTTATTTTTAAAAAGTATCCACCTACTAGCAGTTAAATTGTACTTTTACACATTTTCTTATTCAAGGTGTTTACCCTTTTATGCAAAGAAAGATGACGTGATAAACCTTTGGACCTGTGCAGACTGGTCATGTTGTGTCATGGGGAACACATCATGACTGTGCAAAGGATGTCAAAAAGAAAAAGAAATCTTGTAATAGTCACACAATAGTTTCTAGAAGCAGTCTTTTCAGTGCTCAGTATTTTTTCTGTCTGCATATTAATACTTGTATTTAAAAAAAATTAATATAGATTTTAAACATTATTTTTAATGGTATATATTTCAATCCTAGAAATTTCTGTATATGTATAATATTTTGTCTCATTATACATTGGTGAGATAACCACTTTTCCAAGTTTATTTGTAACAATTCATTCTATATTTGTTTTAAATGAGTGGCTAAACAGACTAAGTATTTTGAAAGAGGAAGAAATAATATACACTCCTTCAATTACCTCCTTTATAATATCAACAATCTTTTAAATCAAACTTGATTTACTTCAAAAGAATTAGTTTAAAGTTGCACTCTTATTCTTTTCTAGATCAAGAAATAAACTCCTCTGAAAAGTCTGTGTTTGCAGAGGAAAACCAAGCTCTATAGATAAGCAAGTTGTCTCTTTTTGCCAAATTTTAAAAGAAATAGTTTCCAAATTGTAATATAATCATGCTTTATTAAATACGTATAGCAAATATTTGCAAGACTGGGTTGTGCAAGGAAGTCACTGCAACTTTCTACTCTATGTTGTGGGCAGGGTTTCAATGTAATCTATTAATAAAGCTAGTCAGACTTATCAGCTGCAGAATATTAGATATATGGGAATCTTTGCAGCAAATCAGAGAGCCTAATTTCCACAAATATTAGTTGTTGATTGACTTTTTAGCTGAATCAAACTTCAGTGTGAACTTATGCTTCCTGCAGCCTATTTTCATTGCAATTCTTACACCTATTACACCATTTATTAATTTTCTTAGTATTCCTAGCTTCTATCTACATAAACAATCTTAAAAGTGAATAAAAATACATTACTTTTGGCTAGTGCTTTGTGTAATTACTGGACACTGTACCCTCATTGCTGATGGGCTCATGAGTACTGAGATTCTGCAGCTCTAGGTATGCTAGGATGTATTTGTGTACCCTGTGCAGAGCTGTGACAGCCACCAATCCATTACTCTTTGAAACAAAAGATTAGTGATAAAAATGGATGGACAAAAGTAGAGTACATGACTGTATAAATTTCATTTTCTTAGATGAAAAAGCTAACGTTTGAGACAGTTAAAGGGTTCTAGTACTTCCAAAAGTAAGTAGCAGCTAACAGGCACAACTGAAGAACTACATTTTTGTACAAAATCATCTAAATTTCATCTAAGGTCCCACGAGATCTTTGTTTCAGGTAAGGGACTCAGTTGTTTCTAGGAATCTGCTCTAAGGCTTTTATGAATGTTATGAAATTTTTCACTGTTGTCAGTACCGCTCCACTTTCAGTTATCTCAGTGACTGTAGAAATGTTAAAGTACAAAATGACACCAGCTCTCACTGATACCTGACCTGATTTCACACCACTAAGAAGCCTCCTTCATTCTAGTGCTGCATTTCCATAGCTGTCTGTCCTGTTATTGTGGCAGCAATAGCCTTTAAGTGTTGTCTGAAACATTAATTTCATGTTACTGAAACTTTCTGGGAATGAAACTAATAGGTAGAATAAGGAAGGTAGAGGTCTAAGGATCCTTAGTTTTCAGTGAGTATTTAATAAGACTTCTTAATCCAAATGGAGACACCAACAATGTGAACTCAGGGGAAACAACTGTGCATCACAGTTACTTGGTTGATTACACATCTGTGTTAGCCCTGCAATGTATTAGCACTGTTTTTTTTTTAACTTAGTGCAAAAGAATCTGGATTATTTCTTTCATCTACAACAATTTCAGGAAAAACATAGATATTAAATATTTCCTGTACCAAATGAAAAGCAGTTAGTCCTACCTTCAGGACACTATTCATGGCTATGCCTATATTTATAAAGTTTCTTGGCAGCATTTTAAAATAAAGAAAAAAACTTTCAAAGTTTATGTTTCTTCACATTTACAGGTTTTGTTCTTTAATGTGAGCTTTAAAAGCCTTATTAAAAGTACATAGTTAAAAACAAAACAATAGAATGGAAAAAAAGGCAGAGAAAATCACACGAGTGACAAGAGTGAAGGGGATCATCCTTCGAGGATTTCATTATTAGCAGAACAGTCATAGCAGCTGCTGTGTCTATAAGGAATCCAGATTAGATCCCTTTGTGTTTCTACCATGAAAGAACCTTAAAATCCATGACTGAACGCACAGAAACAGAAGTGCATGGACTGAACATATGCATTTTTTCCCAGATTACCCAGTGTTGTCCTCCGTATTATGGATTTTTTTTTCCCCTGATTTACAATAAAATAAGTGGATGAACACTTGGTGCAAGAAAATGGGATTTAACTTTAACAGTACATCAGATCTGTTTTATAGATACAATCCTTCTTACCTGAGTCCTGAAAAACTCCAGAAATGGAGATTCTCCATCTGATCTGGTCAACCTTTCGCAGTGCTGCATCTTCACCTTCCCATCCTCCAAAGACATCTCTAATGTTAAGTTTGAACATTCTTTTTTTTTTTATTTTATTTTATTGTTCATAAAGCTCAATATTAAGTAAGTTCTCTGTGAGTTTCAAGCTGGTTTATCCTCACATTCTAATTTGGATTTTATGAAGCCGTTAGCCAGTGAAAAAATACAAGGATGACATCTATACTAATACATTAAATTATATCTATTCTCTAGCCCTGAAACCAACAGCAAATTCTGGCTACCTGTATGATATTAAACTCTATTACTATTTTATATAGGGTGGCCCCAAATAGATGGCATGCTGGGAAAGATTCCTGGTCTGTGATCTGTCTGGGCAGTGCCTAAATAGAACTCTGAAACTTTTTGTGAATGCTACTAAGCATGAAAACCCTAAAATCATCACCTACTGTTCTAGGAGACAGAAATAAAAATGGCCTGCTCTAAAATTGATTTTGAAGGTTCTCTTTAGCATTAGTTTATTTACATAGATACAATCAAAGCACTTTTTTTCAATTTTTCTGAAAACTCTCTGGTTTTTGGCAGCCAGAAAAAGAGAATAGAGTGTTTTGTGTGTGAATTAATGTTAACAATGTCTATCAAGGTCTGCTTGTGAAATGAAGCACTTCAGAGGAAGAAGCTGAGATTCTCATCAGAAATTCTTAGTTCATTGGTCAATTTTCTCATTTACTTTGAAGAAACCACTTCATCACTCCATACTTACCTTCCCCACCTGTAAAATGCAGATATTACTTCTGCTCTTTAATTTCAAACCCTATGAACTCTCACAGCACTGACTGATAACATTTTCAAAGACACCAACTGGGGACACAAAAGTTGTTGTACACTAAACATTTCTGAAACGCAAAGACCCATAAATTTTTATTTCTGTAAATATTTACCTTTACCATCACATAAATAAACAAACCCAATAATATTATTTTGCAATGACCATGGGTGTGTATCAAACAGATTTTTTTTTTGATACAATAGCTTCTCAGTACTTAAGAAAGGGAAAAAGCCCAGCTTTGGAAAGGGCAAAAGGAGTGTGCCAGGGACAACAATAAATTAAATCGCTCTCAAGAGAGGAGGGCAGCAACAGAAAATTTGCAGCATGTTATGAAAAAAAACCCAACAAAATATTCCTTTTTAAACAAATAGGAGTTCAGAAAGCGAAAAAAAAAGATTACCTTGTCACTCTTTACAAGGATCTTGCCAAAGAATTTCAAAAAGTCTGAACTGGAAAAACATCCTCCGTGGATGTCCTTCCTCCCTTGATTACCAAAAGAAAACCAAACCCATGATCCAGTGTTATTCCTTATCAATTGCATGATATGTTTGTGGAGGGGAAGGATTCTTATTTCAGTGGCTTTTGTGAAATGTGGCTAACTCCCAAATCATGCCCTAAGATCTAAAGATGTGTCTGGGAGATTAGTTTTTCTAAGGAGCATTTATAGGATACTTTTACTTTCTGAAGGTAGACATTACCCAACTCATTTATATTTTGAAGAGTAAAAGGTCTGATTCCTTGCCTTAATTTTACACCATATTTTGCAGCTTCTGCTCTGTCTCGAGTTAATTTTGCTGGTAACTGAATATAATTCATCCCTTCCCCAATCTATGGTAAATCGAAGTAATATTGCTCAGGGCTCTTAGGGTTAAAGAAGTCTATACAGAGGTGAAGCCTTAGTAGAAACTGGTAATTTCTGGAGATCAGATGAAACATAAACAGAGTTGGCATGTTAAGGAAATTATAACCAGAAAATATAAAATAAATGTGTGCATGAATGAATGCAAAATGTGAATTTTTAGATATGAAGAAAATAGTCTCCTAAATTAAAACATACCGGAGAACAGAGACAAAAAGCAATCCAAATATAGAAATATTAATGACATAGGATATTAAGAAAAAGAAAGCTAATTTAATAGAATTAAATAACACAGGAGGTAAATTTAAAAAAAAAAAAAAAAAAAAAAAAGTGGGAAAAAAGAGAAAAATTAAAGCTCATTAAAAAATCTAAAAACTTATTCTAAAGTGAAGAAATATTGCATCCTTTGACATGAAAGACAGAGTAAAAACTATTTATTGCATTTATTGAGCACAAATAGATATATAAAAAAAAGAGGATGGCAAAAACTAAGTAGAAAAAATAGAATGGTTTCATAAATGGTAATATTAAACTAAACAGAATTATTGCATATGCTACCTGATAACTAGTGAGAATGAAGAACTGTCATTCATTCCAATGATGAGCATAGAGAGAAAGAAAGTAAATCCTGCAGGCATGAGTTATTAGAGAGGTAATAGACAAACCAAATAAACACATGATTTTACCTATAAAGGATGAGCATGAAAGCAAACATGTCTTCTAAGCTGTCAACACAGACATTGAAACCATATAAGATTAATAGTCTCTGGTATTCCAGAGCCAACTGCGAAAGAAAATGCATAAATTCATTAAGGAACCTCTGTTAGCACCTGGAAGTCTATAAATTAATTGTTAAGGTTACAAAAGTAATATATGTATAAAAAAGATAGAAGACATGTAAGGTTGGTGACATGTTCATTCTTCAGGAAGAATGGAAGGATCTTCAGTACCACACCTATTT
The DNA here is from genome assembly GCA_023637945.1 of Phaethornis superciliosus. NCBI lineage: Eukaryota > Metazoa > Chordata > Aves > Apodiformes > Trochilidae > Phaethornis > Phaethornis superciliosus. The sequence goes on along the minus strand of JAJQWJ010000003.1, from coordinate 76,732,896 downwards.
CACCCCTTCATAAATTGAATGTTCTATGTGTGTAACTACAATGCAGACAACCTTAATGTTGATTTACGAAGTAGATTTTAGATTTTGCCAGGTATTAAAGCATTAACAGTGTAACACACATAGTCTGTATTTAGAAACAACCAAACCAAACCAATAAGAGAGTGTAATTTGAATACCTGCTTAAACATGATGTAGTATGCATGTGTATTTCTGAGCTAGAATAGACAAATGCAAGAAAATGTAGAGTGGTGGGTGATAGTCTGTGTGAGTATTTCAGAATATGCTGTTTAGAATTGTCTGCTCTAAAGTTAGATTAGTAGGAGGACTTAGCTCTACAATGCTTAGGTGTGAATTTTCTGGAGGGGAATAGCATTCTAACTCCCCTACTTTATAAAGAGCAGAAATGAAGCTATGTGATGACGGCTAAGTCATTCTGGTTAATGGAAGAATCCTTCTTCTAAAGCTAGAAATATTGGTTTTTAATGATTCATCCTAGAACTTGAATTTTAGGTGTCATACAAACATTTCAGCAGTTATTTAGATTTGATGCTTTACATCCACAGAAGAGGTAAACATCTTCTGTTCTTGACCAGTTATTGAATCGTGTCATAACAGCATTGTTTCCATGAGGAATTTGAAGAGGTCAAGCACCACCTCTTGAATATTTATTTACCATAAGAAAATACAGCATAAGCCTTTCAAGTGAAGACTGCTTCTAGAACATGAAGAACATCACAGGCATATGAAATGTGTTAAGAATTACATGGTGTGATACTGTAACATTAGTACTAACCTGGCTTTTTCTTTATATACTATATGGTCTTCAAAACGTACCCTGACTGAAATAAAATATCCTATTTTGGGTCCTGAACCTTTACTCATTAACAACACATTAGTTAATAATGAAGTGTGACAGCAGCTAATATGTAACAAGCAAATATCATAATACAGCTTTTGTTACATGGAAGTCACACAAATGAGTAGATGTCAAGTAATGAATGCACACATTACCCAACCTGAGACTTTAATTGATGTAGGAGTAAAGATTCATCTGTAGCCTTTAAGTGACAGAACCTGTATTGTAGTTGTGTTGGTTGGGTAGGTAGGTAGTTAAGTATTGGGTAGATACAACTAAGTACATCCTATATATTTTAATATCTCTGATGAATAAATATTTCCCACAAATAAATATGAAAAAAAAAATAAAATATATTAAAAAATACTGTGTAAGAGTTATAATTCACACTTATTTCATTACTGGGGACTTCTTTTATTCAGGTACAAAACTATTCTGTTCTGCTTCTCTCAGAAAAAAAAAAAAACAAACGTAAAAAAGAAAAAAAAAAGAAGTAATATAAAGCCAAACAACCAATGAAAAAAACCAAACAAAACAGCAAAAATCTAAGACCCTAAGATCCTAGGGGAAAAAATGTGATATGATCCTGGTGCTATGTAACAATATCTGTCACAATTTTATTTTAGGTTGGTTTTTTTGAATAATATCAGGAACGTTTTATTCAAACATTTATTCAAACATTCAAACGTTCAAATATCAGAAATGTTTTGTGATACAAAACAAGGTAAGACCTCCAGGAGAAGGCCTCACATGAAGTACTGCATCCAGCTCTGGAGCCCTCAATACTGAAAGGCCGTGGATCTGACGGAGCAGGTCCAGAGTAAGGCTACAAAAATGATCAAGGGCCTGGAATACCTCTCCTACGAAGACAGTCTGAGAAAAGAAGGCTCCAGGGAGATGTAATAGCAGCCTTCCAGTATCAAGAAGGCTGGAGAGGGACTGTTTGCAAGGAGATGTAATTATCAGATGAGAGACAACAGTTTTAAATTAAAGAAGAGTAGATTTAGATTGGATATTAACAAAAAACTTTTTACCATGAGGGTAGTAGAAAAATGGAACAGGTTACCCTGGGACATAGTTTAGTCCTCAACCCTGGAGATATTCAAGGTGAGGTTTGATGAGGCTCTGGGCAACCTGATCTAGTAGGTTGTCTCTGCTTACTGCAGGGGGTTTGGACCTTTAGAGATCCCTTCTAACGCAAATTATTCTACGATTCTATAATATAATCACTTTTGTATTTTCATTATGTAGTGACAGCAAAGTAAGAAATTTTGAAAAAGCAAAATTTTACTAACTGTATCAATTCACTCTTGTTTTTGATTCTTCTAAGAATGTATGCTAAGAAATCAGCACAACCAGCAAAAGAGAAAAACTAACCTCTTTTTACGTAGTGAAATCCTATCAAATTGCAGGTGTTAGAATAAAATGTGCTATAGTGGGGACTATCCAGCCTCAGTAATACCAGTACTTGAGGATGAAAAATCAATTACTTTGAGTGGTCTCAGATTTCAGGCTTTTTAAAGAGCTCTGCACTTCCATGCCTAGTAATTCAAGGACATTGCCAATGGCAGTACTTAGTATATAATCACCATTTCAGCGAGGAAAACAAAAAAACACTGAACAGATCAGCTGAAAAGGAAAAAAAAAAAAAAAAAAGAAAAAAATCAGCTGTGAAAAATATTATGAGCCTGGAACTTTTCCATTTCAGATCATTACATGAAGCTTCTGGAGTGATATCAACCCTGAATATTTTATAATGCCTTTGCAGATTCTCCACTAAATATGTATATGTATTTATTAATTTATTTTTTCTGGAAAAAGTAAGTCTATTACCTTACTGGAAGTAAATATTTGACTGCTCATACCCTAAATATTTGAAAAAAATGGAATAATAGAAATGAGACTGTTTTTTTCCTATTTTTATCAACTCCGCTAAGTGTCTTATGGACTAAAAAAAAGAAAAATATGGATCTCCCATTTTTCCTTCTGTATCTTTTCCCTCAAATGTTAATTATTTACTTTTTTTTGGACTTCATGCAAGATTTTTTATTCATCTGTTTCAGTTAAATTCTCTATTTCAGTCTTAGCGTTTGCTATCAAATGTGATTGGGATGCTGTCTTCATTATACTTCTAATTCCTTACACCATTTGCAATGAGAAAATATTGTCACAAAACTATTCTGTCATTTGTGCTGGTGCCCTGGGCATTTCTTGTCAACACTTCAGGGCAGAGCTGTCAAGTGTCTAGAGTAGTGACAATTTTCCCTTTAGCTGATGTGCCTAAAACTCATCAGGTCAGACATGAGGTCCCAACCAACCCTTGCAGTGGACTGGGGAATGGCTACACATTTCATAGGCCCTTGCTTACAGAGGAAGAGATACCTGGAGAGAGAAAGGGCATGAAGCAAGAGTTTGAACCTGGAGTTCCCAAAGTCAATGGCCAAGCAGTCACACTTCTTCCCAGACCAAATTAGAATTTAAATATTTATGTGACAGTGGAATACCTCCAATAGGCATGATCAACAAATGGGAAGCTTGGCAATTCCCTTCCTGGGTACTATGTTCCTATAAAATGCTTTCTTTTTCAAAAACCTACATCTGATAATGAAAAGCATGAGGTTTTGTTGTGTTTTTTTTGGTGTTTTTTTTTTTATTTTATTTTATTTTATTTTTCTTTCTATTTTTTTTTTCCCAGTTCTATTATTGTTATGTTATAGCTACTGCTGCTGAAATTGTTGCTTTGCAGAACCCATGAACACAGACTACATTAGACACAGAAGGACCATCAAGGTTTGCATGAGAGTGGTCTGGCATGCTGAGGCAATGAGGCATAAGTGGAAACAGAAACTTGAATTGCCTGTATCACATCTCTGGGGTGTTGTGAGGCAAAGCACAGCTAAGCCATGCCTCCAGCACCTCAGATCCCAGGCCTGTGTTACCCGGTTATCTCATGGAAACCAACACTTTAGGCTTTCTCTCTCCTATTAGGAAACACTGTGATGGTGAGTGGAAAAAGATATTTTTGGAAGTGGAGGAAGTAGTTTAGAAGAGAGAACTACAGTAATCAGTATATTGTGTTGCTAAGATAGAAATAAGAGACAGAATACTGTAACAACTTTGTTGGATCCTGTAGCTCTCAAGAAAAAAATCCTTCAGACTAGTAATTCTTCCAATATGTCAGTAAAATTCAGATTAAATTTTTCTGTAGGAGACTAAAAATTACTAGGTGTGAGAAGAAACTGAACAAGCTTCTGTAGGGTAACAAACTGCTGTAGGGTAAGTTCACAAAGTAAGCTGTGTAACTGATTCCGAGCTCATCAACTTTTCCTATGTTCTCACTCTGCTTCAACTGATGCAACTTGCTTCTCTATCCACAGTATAGTAGGTTCTTGCTATGCAACATTTACTGCTGTAAGATGACATTACTTTTTACCAGATGAATTGTACTTGTTACCCACATGTTAACATCATCAGTGGCAGTATTGCTGTGGCAGTATGACGAGATTATGAAAGCCCTCACAAAATTCTGGCAAAGGACGTTTACTGAAACAGTAAGGTGGGGGCAGAACAGGCTGGGGCTAAGAGAAATGAACACGAGATCACAGTCTCCCCTAAATTATAAAATGACAAAATGATAGAATGGTTTAGGTTGGAAGGAGCCTTAAAGATCACCTAGTTCCAAACCCCCTGCACTGGCAAGGACAACTCTAACTCAGCTGAGGTAAACTGAAGCAGAAACATTGCCTCTTTCAGGACAACTCTGCTTTACAGTAGCAGAGAGATGAAGCTGACAGTAAAGTTAATCATCTTTAAAGATGATTCACCATAACTCAGCAACCACTGTTCTACATTCAGTAGCTGGGATAACTATGGCAGATTGTTATAATGTTACAATCTTCAACCTTATCCAACTTTTTTTTCCCCCACACTTATGTTAATGGTAATGCAACCTATCTCTAGGAACTCCATATTTAAATCTAAATCTTGTTCTGTTTTCACAGTCTATCAGTTTCCTTCTTTGTTGAAATTCAGTAACAACTGACCTTTTTAATGAAATTCAGATTATTGCTTTGGGAATAAACTCCTGAAATACTCTACCTACTTCTCTATTCAAGATTGGCTGGATATTCTATGTTGGCATACTGCTAAAATAAGCAAAAATACCAGAAACACTGAGGTTTAGAAAAGTTTCAGTCAGCAAATATTCAAACAGGCCATTTCCTAATTCACTTGAGTATTCCTCTCCTTCTAAAGTCAATTGAAACTTTGGGTTCCAGTGACTATCTCTAAATTCCATGCTGATGCAGCACCCTTAGCTATAGGCCAGGAATGTTTCTGAATCTGAATGGAAATCTGACCTTTTTTTTCCACACAGCTTCAAATTTTTGCTCAGATTCAAACCCCTGTCAGAGCACGGGACAGTCATGAGGAAGAATGCAGGAGGCCCCTCGTTATCATGGAGCTAACTATGATATGCACTACATAGAAGCTGTTGACATTCCTTTTTGTCATTTCCATGCTCAGTAATAATGTATGAGAAGATTTAGACTGGCACAAATATATTGTCTGTCAAAGGCGCTTCAAGATTTTATTTGGCTGTTAGTCAGCTCACATTACTTCAGGCTGTTTGATACACAGAGCACAAAGCAGCTTAACACTGTTGCTATTAATGTTCAAACTGCACTGAAAACACTTCATTAAACAGCCTACTGCAGTGTAATTGTTTAATAATATTTTGATTAGGTTGTTTAGTAGACAAACCTGCTGTAAAACATTTTCTTTCTGTCAAGTGACTCTTTGGGAAAAGGCAATATCAAAATTCTCAGGAGAATTTTCATTTTACAAAAAAGTCAAAAAGACTCAGTAATTCTTTTTAAAAATATTTTGGCTGCCTTTCTCATTGTTGGGTTGTTTTTCTCCAGAGTATTTATGAAATCTGTTAAACTTTAGTTACCGTTAGGGAAGATCTATTCCAAGTCATTATGAAAGAAATGCAAACACAAACTTCTTCAAACACAGACAACATATGATCCAACTGATCTACTCAGGAATTTTGATCCAAATTTATTCTCATTCCAATAATCATGTGTAAAGCATTTGCCAATGTCTTAAGGCCTGGCAGATTCTTGTAGGAGTTAAAGTTTTCTTCAAGCTCTTAAAATAGGACAGAGTTCTGCTTTTCCCTTTGAATAGATTTTTAAATAGGTATTGAAATAACAATAAAAGAAGTATCTGAAAGGAGCTGCCATTGCTAGCAGTTTCTTCAAGGCCACATGAAAGTTTATTCAAGCCTTGAATAGAATAAAGTATAAGATGCTCAGAAAAAACTTATTTACGACAGAGAATTGAAAATTTTGATTTTGTTGGTCTAGCAAAGGACATGAGAGGATTCAACTGACTCTTGTAAACATAGTCCAAGCTAGCATATGAAACAATGGCTATACACTGGGCAAGAATGAGCTGAGAATGAGAATATGCTTGAGCTTCAATGAAGCCTTTTGACAGCTTAAAAATTAAGGGGACATTTGTATGGCATGTTGTCTGTGACAGCAAGGCAATGAACACGATGACCTAAAATGTTCTTTTCTATCCTGTATTTCAACAAAAGTAGGGTAAAAGCATAGTCAGTGGCTAACAGTTGATGGAGTGACCAGACTTGTCACATAAAGAATTGGAGCCAATTATCAGGAAATGTTATGTCCCTTACATTTCTAGAGCCATTTTATCTAGATCACAGGTAGAATATAGTAATGGTTAAAGGTATAAATCTCACATTGCTCTTGCTGTGCTCTGTCTGTAAGCATTAGAGACCTTTGGTTTCTGACACTTGTCTCCTTTTAAGGCATTCTCACATCATAAAAAATTATTTAAAAATAAGTAAAAGTCTTTTCTGTTTTGGGGAGATAGATATTAAAAATATTAATTTTATTAAATACTGTCCTAAAATTACTACTCTCTCTTGCTAACTACAATATCTGGGGGACAAATTGAAATTAGTGTACAGTGAAATGCCAAAAGACGTCCAGCTGCTTTCACTCTGGCTCTAGCAGGGTTTCAGCTGCAGAGCAGCCAGCTCAAACACTAGGCTGGCAGCAGGTAACCTGTCAGTGTAGTTGGCTTTGATGTTTTATCTCTCCAGTCATCTCATGCTGTATCTTCTGGAACTGTGTGTTGACACAGCCTAATGGAAATGTCCCTAATGTTGCATGACAGAATGTCTAGTGTTAAAGGAGATATCCATTTGCAATGTTCAAACTGTAGTGCATCAACATCAACCCATTGTGAAATGGTGCTTTTATGTGGAAGGCACATGCTCAGTTCATGCAAAAAACTAACACTGGCTTTTACTTCATAGAAAAACTTCACCATGATGTTTTACTTGCCAGACCTGAAGTCATGCCAAGACTTAGTTTTAGTTGTTCCTCCCTGAAGATACCTGCAAAGAGAGTATACTCTTGTTCAGTGTTATTCTCCTGTGTCATTCTTTTCATGCTGCAGCTTTCCCTCTTCTGCCTGGATTCATTGTCAGATAAAGATTTGGAAGGCCAGATATGCTATTGATCTGTAAAACAATTGAGAGTACTGACAGTTTATCTTCAGACAACAAGCAATGTAAAGATTATGGCATATTGTATCAACAGAATTTTCATATTATCTTCATTGGTAACTCTTTGTAAGTTCTCAGATGCCAGAGAAACAATTAATGTGGTAAAAATACCTAGCTAGAGTTGATTGGGAGGAAAATATCATCATCTTAAATGACAAATTTAACACACAGCTGGGGAGCAGGGGAAGTCTATAACCTAAGAGGTTGCTGTGGGATATCTAAAGGCAACTAAATTCTAGCAGTAAAAACTTAATACAGTAATGATATTTCATTTTTACAATTGTGCCTCCACCTTCTGTGCTACATTTATTATACTTTTAATCATGGTATTGCTTAGTCTTTTCAAGTGGTGGATTACCTGTGGCATCTTCATCATAATTCTTAAGTAATATGTGAATTAATTAAATCCATTTAATGTTGCTATCTTTTACTACATCTCTCACATGCACCATAAGCAAGTAATACCATACAAAATATTTCAGCTTAGTGTAACAGATAATAATAATACATGGATCAAATGTTCTAAAAATGTTTCTGTTTTTCTGAATAAATGACTTTATTCAGATAAGTGACTTTATCAGTCTTAGAATTTTCAAATCACTAAACTGATTATTCAAGAGAGAAGACACATTTTTTAGAGTTCTTTGCTATGATATCCACCCTTTTCTTGCAAGAATGAACTTCGGAAATTCCATTCAGAATATCTTATTTTCTTCTCTAAATTTATGAAATGGTTATAATTTTAGTAAATAATGGTGACAGCAATTACTTAGCTGATCTTTATTGAAGTTATTGGGCATTACAAATGAGCATATTTCGAAATTCTCAGATAAAAGAAAAAATGAGTTTCCAGTTTGAATACAGAATTTGGAAGGGGAATGTGAGGACTTGTCTCTTTCACTGGTTATGAAAAATATAAAATAGGTATCCTGTGTCAGATATAGGAAGTAAAATTTCACTAAGCTTAGTGTTGCCAAAAGTGTTCCATCATTAAAAGTATTATTGCTGCATCATTCGAAATATTGTTGCTCACTTCAAAATATGTGTGTGCTACTCCAAAAGATTAAAAAAATGAGCTCTAGGAAAGTGTATAATTTTTGTCTCTGAAATCTGGAAAAGGGAAAGCACAGAGAACTGATAGTATGTTGCAAGTATAAGAAATTATGCTGAAAATAGTCCTGAGAAACGTACTAGAAGACCCTATTCACAAGTCTTTCAGTGCATTGGAAGTAGGGCTGGTATTGGGTTTGTACCTCAATAAGAAGCAATTTTGCCTGATTCTAGAAAAATTGCTCTTAGTCTCAAGGTATTTAATCCTTGAAAGTGATTTTCAAGTAAAGATGTAGCATTTCTATTTCTGGATGACTTTTTAAGGGGCAGGTTGCTCAAACATTTGTTAGAAATTACTTCTGCAATGAGATGGAAAAAATGATCTCTTTGTGTTCTTCCTTTTGAATATTACATAAGCTCTTCATCCTTATCTTTAGCTCTTTCCCATGACTGATTTTTACTCAGCTAAACTGGATTGGCCCTTAAACCCTATAAAAGATGAAAAATACATAAAGTCATGTAAAACGGTGTATACCACAATGGATAAAAATGTAAATGAATTTTGGTCAGAAGTAATATTCATCCAGTCATAGTATCATATTTCTTCCTGTTCCTTCTTTTTATCTTACTCAGCATGCTAATCTAAAACATGATCTTTTGACAAGAAGGGCAAAATAGCCTAATTAGCTTATGGTGTATGCATAACTCTCTAACAATGTACACATGAATTAAAAACAATGAAAAGTTACAGTGAAATGACATAAACGAATGATGTTGATTATATAGATTCAAACAGACTTGGGGGGTTTGTTGGGTTTTCTTTTTATCTCATCTAGGGTCAATTCTTACAGAAGTTAAAAGCACACTTTTGTGTGTTTATATTTTAAATTATACATGGAAGACATTACAGAAAAATGGACAGAAATACAATTTCACTTATAGATAAAAAGTGTCATTATTTAATAAAATAAAGTTGCTTCCCTATTTTCTTAATAGCTTTGTAAGTGAGAACCTTTTTAGACACCCAATGTCTGTTAATAGAATTTTATAGGTGCTATGATTTTTCCTATTGATCTCATTCATAGTAACCTCAGATTACTCCACTCAATTTTAGACCTATTCTGAGAAAGATTAAAGAAAATATTATTGATAAATTCTCCTATGCAGGTTTCTGGCACTTTGAGTGGAAATAGCTTTGGCTGTTACTCACTCAAGTAGTGTATCCCATTTTTTCGAATAACTCAGTGTGAATACAGGACAGTTGGCCTTCTCAAGTCAATTTAGAGAAGGTATTGGCTACAGATATCCATTTGATCACTATTCTTTACGAGATGCAGGGTTTTGTATTGTTGTTTTGGGTTTTTTTTTGTTTGTTTGCTTTGATTTGAGATAAGTGTATTTTCTGGAGAGTGTAATTTTTGGTATCTTCAGTTTGCAAAAAATACTGAAATTTTTATTGGATTGGTACTCACAACTTTCCTACTTGCAATGAAAATACAGACCGTAAAGATTCTAAGGAACATTAGAATGTTCTGATGTTCACATGTGTGTCGTGTGTCAATAATATTAAAATCATCTTCCAAATAATTCCATTTATCCGATTCCACTCCATTTCTATGTCCTTGCTAAAAACAAGGAGGTATCTAACCTTCGTTTGGATGAACTGAACTTCCTAGCATGCTAGGTAAGCCTTGATCATGAAGATTTTTCAGATACCAACCTTTCATATATTATAAATTTTAGCAGTAAATTTTGCGACAAAAATGTAGCTGGCATTACATTAACAGGGCTGTATAGACAGTGCAGTTTGCATTTCCATATGAAGTGGTTTTGACTGCAGCCTCAATGCATAAATAAAAATGTATGTTTGAAGGAATAGCTGTCCATCTCCTGGGACCATGTAAGTGTTTTGTTTCTTTAAGTTGTGCATGATGAATGACCTTAAAAAATAAGTGAGGAAAAGGATTAATAGTCAGCAATGGCTTATTAAACTACAGGATGAGATTTAATCTATTTCAGTCACACATTCATAAGCAGATACATCCATGTGTATTTTAAGACAGTAACCATAAAAATGAACATGGTGTCTCTGAAGTAAATGACAAAACTGACCCTAAATTTTATAGATCTGTAATTTTAATGTGCTGCTTACAACTTACAAGGTTCTTTATGAAAAATAATAATAATTTTTTAAAAAGTATAACTACAACAACATTTTTTTTCTCTTGGGCAAGTTAATCCTTAAACCAAAACCTGCAGACATGCTTATATAAGAAAACACTACCAGTGCTAGGAATCTCTTCTAGAAATTCTCCATATCAACAGACCCAAAAACCTTTTAGTGCAGTCCGAACACAGATCATCCTGTGGGACTTTCTCAGAGGTTAAGGCCAAAATTCCATTCCAAATTCATTCCTGGGGCAGGAGTAGCTTATTAAATTTATGAGACATAAAAACAATGTTAATGTTTAAAAGCTTTCCAAAGGCAGTGAGTACTGACAAGACAGAAGAAAGAGTCTTCTCTTTTTAAAAGTTTACACAGAAAAAATAAACCTCATGAATACTTTACAGTACATTAAAAAAATAAAACAATTTCCTCACCATGAGTTCTTTCTTTTCCTTCTTTTTAAATTTCATTTGATTCAGGTGCTAGTCCTTTTGACTATATGATTCTCTATGTCTGCTGTAAAGCTGGTTCAAGTACTTCTGGCAGCTACAAAGAGGAGTTGTATAAATTTGAAATGCATTGACCCAGTCAATTCTACTTATTCTTTTTTGTGTATTTTATGGCTTTTTTTTTTTCCTTTGTTTTGAATTGGCTTATCTGAATGTTAAATTTCCTATAGTGTGAAAAGATTGTACTAAATTTTCCAATATCTAGGATAATTCTTCTGGAATTAAATCTTTCCTCTTTTCTGCCTCAATAATTGTGGGCATTTTATTTTAACATGAACACAAGAGCATTCATTTCAGCATAGCAAAAGAGCACTCAAAAGAGACTGGCAACACACATAGACAATTTACAGAATAATGATACCAGCCTTTGATCTGTTAATCTACAGACAAAGTAGCCTGGTTCTTAAAACAGAAGTTTTCACCTCTTTAAAGATGACCTATATTCAACATTAAATCTACTGATCTTTGCTTTTGTTCAATTGTACGTTTTACATTTTCCTTACCAAGAAATGGTAAGGGTATGTGCACAGTCTTCTTTCTCATCTTCTCCTACCATTATTTTTGCTACAACTTTGACTTGATTTTTTTTCTCTTTCTCACATTTTTTCATGATATTTAACCTAATCTAGGTATGCTGCTATATAAAATTAAATGCAAATCTCATGCTACCATTTATTATGAGCATTCACCTATTTTTCATTCTAAAGGATATTAATTTCCCTGGATACACACAGCGCCCCTCTGTTCATAACATTATTCTCTTTTCAGGAATGGATGTCTCTCTAGTGTTTCAGGTGGATCTACAAGGAGAGGGCTATACAGAAGCTTTCAGACACTTGTAAATTCTAACAGTAATGATGGTGTGTGAAGGAGCACATTAAAAAAAAATCTTCTTACGGCTTAACTTCCTTTTTTTTTTTTTTTTTTTTTTTGAGCATAATAGCAATGAAGTATAAATTCTGATGTCTGTGTTCTACTGGATAACATTTCTCAATACTTTCAAAGCTTCTCTACTTGCATAGTTGGCAGCTTGTCTCCCCTTGTGTTCCTTATACATTTCTGCAATCAGATTTGACAGTTTCTACCTGGATCATCTCAAAATCCATAATTCTTCTTCTTTTTAGATCAGGAATGTGATTTTGAAGGGAATCTATCAGTCATACTTGCCTGTTATGCTCTGGTTTGCATAATGGAGAGATCTCAAGGAGCATGAACTGGTTTCCTTTTAAGAAGTTATGTATCCCTAATGCCTCCAATGGATATTTGTTAAAAAAGCACACAACCCAAACCCAATTCTTGAAATGCAGCTAAAATGTATATGAAAACTGAGCACTGTTTTTAAATAGTGTTTTTTAAACAATCATTTGTATTTTTCCACAAGTCTTGAATTAACATAGTCTTATCTTCAAAGTATCTTCAATGTTCACTGGATTTTCTGTGCTGTTAGAGGAAGCTAAAGCTTGTGGTACTGTAAGATTTTTTTTTTTTTTTTTTTATGAAGGTATTTTCTCAGATTAATGGGGAGGAATTCTAGGAGTATCAAGCAGGGGAACAGCACAACACAAAAGATAACACACTGCATAAGGAGGTATTCTGGGTAGATTTTGATCATGTTGGGCATAGCCTTATTCTAAAGCCCAGGACACATTAAGGAAAGGCGAACCTGAACATAAACTTTATTTCTGAGATATACTTTGCTTTTAAATTCATTTAAGTCATATTACTCTTTAAGAAGCTTAAGTCATAGATATGATATGACTGATCCTTCTAGGAATAAAATACAGGTGCTAAACAGAGGATAAATGTTATGTCATCTCAGATGAAAGCAGAATAAACAAACAAAAAGAAAGCATATATATCTTAAGAGAAAGGGCATTTTCAAACCCAAGACTTAAAAGATTGATCCTGAAAAGAAGGTATGGAAAAAGTTACAATGAGACCAGAAAAATATAACAAAGCAAGATTTGTGATTCCCCTTAGCAATCTTTGATGATCAAAAGTACTGAGGAAAGAAAATGGCTCTTTTTTTCATCCAGGCAGGGGAGTAAATACCAAAAAATGAGGCACACCCACTTGCAACAAGATCATTTCCTACCTTGGTAGGAAATGCAGGACACATTCATCACTCCTGCCTGAGACAGGCATCTGGGTTCACGTATTTACATGTCATTTTCTACGTTTTGTGAATGACATTCAGGCCATACTGCTCAAAGAAAATCCTCCATATAGGATTTCCTTCATCACCTTCACTACTGAAGATTACAAATCCACTGCGTATTTTCCAGAGATATTTTCACATTGAAGTTGGAGTATTATTAAATCTACTATCTACTCCTCTGCTTTATGGGTCTCTCATTTGAGTTTTATGATTTACCTTGTCACTTTTTGACACAGTGCCACAAAGCCAGGTGCAGAAATGTCTAAGAATACATCACACATTGAGACTGATCCTACATTCTCAAACACTTAGACAAAATACAGAATTATAAATCAAATACTAAAAAATATGTCTTGCTTAGGTCAGGCAAGTGATTAATATTCTTTTCTATTTCCCCTTAGATTTTGATATAATAACCCTAGTGATCAAGGAACATTGCTAGATGTTCAGAATTCTTTATTACAGAATCAGTAAAAGGTTTTTCATAATGCCTTGAGAGTTTAGCAGTAATGGAGGTGCTCACTGAGTAAGGCCTACAGAATTCAGCCTGAATAGAATACGTAGGCAATGAATAATGAGAGATTTTGACAAGAAGCCTAACAGATACAATAGATCAATCTGATCTGGATTTAAATGTGTCTTGGATTTGAATCCTTAATTCCCTCAGATTGCTTCTCAGAAGCCTAGCCTTAGACATTGCCATGATCAGACTTCTAGCAAAAGTTTCTGTAATGTTGATTTTCCTAAATTATAATTTAGATTACGAAGAGACAATATTGAAAAGAAGGTAGTTGTAGGTATTCTTCACTTGGATTTACTGACTATGTGAGAGATTTCCAGTTTTCTTAGCTACAGGAGATAAGTAGGCATTTCACCAAACCTTACAGTGCAGTCTTAATACAAACTCAAACGAAATCAGCGGAAAGGATCCCAGTAGTATTTTTATGTGTTATGGTGGTCAACCTGCATTAAAGTAAGGCAATTAATTACAAAAACTTACAAATGAATGAAAAAAAAACCACAATGAAATAAAAAAACAGAGGTGAAATAATTTCTGTCTTTCCCTCTTGTTTCTTGCCCATCACTTACCTATGGAATTTCCTGAAGACCCGGGTCTGGCATATACTTTTGAAGCTGAGCAACGGATGTCTTAGTAAGAAAGTATTGATAACTAACCACCTAGAAGAGTTATAGTAGCTCACACATATATTACACCAGCGTAAAATAACACATTTGTTGCATTAAATTTTTATGGTTCAACTACTCTAGGGTTTGGGGTGGTTTTTTTCATTGTGTCTTTTGGGAGGATTTTGGAGGTACTTTTTTTCCCCATTTCTTTCTTTTGATGATGACATCTTTATTTAAATAATTCCTTTCCCATTAATCCTTTACTCCAAGAATTTCCCTTTTTTACATCCCTTCTTTTCCAGAACCAGTTTTATTCTCTAAACTAAAGAAGGAATCACCTCTGCATATGCTAATGAAATTAAAGGAATCTAACAAACTCAGAACTTCTACACTGGATTTCAGTGGCTTTCTTTCACTCATATGTTTTATAAGAGCGTACAGTGCCTTGCATTTAACTCCTAATGCTAGACCTGTGGAATGGCAACTGAGAGACATGTTTAAAATGTACTCCATATGTATTATCTACTTCAATAGACAAAACAAAATAAATATTCCAACACTTTTTAAAATTATTTGAAACAAATATAACTTCTAGGATAATTTCTTAATTTTAAAATAACAGAATTTACATCCATTAGGCATATCATGAAATGTATTTGATACCAGGAGACAAATTGTAGCAAGATTTGTGAGCAAAGTTCACAACAGGCTGCTACAGATTCTAGTAGATCAGAATTGTCATGCTAATCACAACCAGGCACTTTTTGACCTTAAAAATACAACCACAAATCTTGTTGCATCAATCAGAATGACAAGTCTATTACACTCCGATGAATAACAGATTATGCCAGACACTGCATTCACCACACTGTGCTGAACATTCATTGGTTGATGGTCCTGAATCCTAACAGGATCTACTTTATGCTACATTACACAAAAGTCTATATTTCTCAACAGAAGTGAAAGGAAAACTAAGAAAAAAAAAAAAAAAAAAAAAAAAAAAAAAAAAAAAAAGAAGAAAAAATACAGAGTGCAAAATTTTGATTAGTAATTATGACCTGCATATGTAACTAAAATGTCTGAGATTTCAGTATTGTGATAGATACTGACAATGGAAATATCCAACCATTATGAATCAACCACCAGGATGAAAATGGAGAATATGCCCTCTGAAAGGGTAGCATGTAGGATGTAACATCCCTCGAGTCCTGAATTAGTGACTTAACAATATTTACCCATTAAGACAGCCACTAGTATCTATAAGAATATTCATTATTGTAAAAAAGACGAATTAAGAGTTAATAGGAAACAAAAATAAAAAAGAAGTAGGGCAGAAATTCTGAGTGTTGCAAAGTGTACTTTGCAAAAATTACAGATTGCAAACAGCAAGTGTTTCTGATTGCTGTATATTTTAATAAAATGAATTTTAAAACTTTTCTAACATAACCTTCACAAGTCTATGGAAAGAGTAAAAATGATTCACATATAGTATTTATTATTCAATTTGTGAATCAAAACAACACAGAAATGGTTTAGGGTTTTTTTCCACGCTTTCTGATTGTTCCATACATCACAGTTACTTTATCTTTTCCATGGTTGAATTCACAGATTTTTCATGAAAGAAAATAATTTGAAAAGCTTTGTTTAAAAGTGTATGAAAAAACAAGCCGTCTATGAATCTGAGTTAAATACAAAATTAAAAGTCCAGTGAGAAACCCCTGATGAACAGTACTGAAATGAAAATTTTGGCTCAGCTAATGGAGTGCATCATATGATGAATAACCACTTGCAAAAATAAAACTGAGATTCCGTTTTTGAGTATCAACTTGAAAACTTCACACTTAGTTGCTCCTTATTTCTGAATACCTAAGTAGTCAAAGTACTGTAGTACTGTATTTTGACTGCAATAATACTGCTCATATAGTTAAGCATAAATTATATATTCATACACCTTATTAAATCTATCTACTATCTTTCAGTTTAATTGCCAGGCCAGTGTTAAACCCTGTTTACCAGTGTTAAACCGTGACAGGACCACAGGTAGAAGAATGGATGGAATCCTCCCAGGATGCTGAAGAAAAAAACAGGAACAGGCGAGGAAGGGAAGCAGGAAGGGCAGGAAGGGCAGGAAGAAGGGTTTGACCCTTGTGATCCCTCAAATTTATACTGAGTATGACGTGTATGGGATGGAATACTCTGTTTGGTCAATTCTGGCATCTATCTTGTCCAGTCCTCCCCAAAGGAGGGGTTCAGGTGGGACCTCCTTGCTCCTTCTGGAGGGTAAAATGTTCCTCAGAGCTGAGCAGTGTCCTTGGTTCTGCACACCAGTCTCTGGCTGTAACTATAAACATCGAGTGTTATCAGTTCTAGAAGCAGACACTGCCTGAGAAACTTGCTGTTAATTTCAGCAAGTGCAACTACTTACAAGAGACTTAGCTGGAAGCAAAAGTACAAACCAGAAAAATACCTTTATCCTGGCCCAAACCAGGACAATCTACTGTTTGGATGTACATATGCAGTAAGAATTAAAAAATGAAAGATTGTAAATAGAGTTGAACTAAGCAATAAAATGGAGGTTAAATGTGTAAAACCATCAGACCTTTTCTGGTAAAGACTGGTACCTACAGAAAGTTTCAGTTCACTAATATTTTTCTCCATTGGCACAAATCTAGAAACTTCTGAGGTTTTTCATATGAATTGATGCAAAACAAAAATTGCCTGATGCACTCTCAGTTATCTCAGTAATTACCTTGGACATGAAAATAAGGAAAAAGTCCCAGTGTATCTTCTGGTAAGTTAGGAACTTCATAATCAGTCTTCACTATTATAACTGGGAACTCTAATGCTTTGGACTCTCAGCTATTCTGAGATGTCATAAGCAAGTTCATACCACTTAACTATTGAGCTAACTACTGACATAGTTATCCTGGCAGCTAACATTCTCATTGTCTGAGCAACATTTTCCTTCTGGGTTGCATTGGCAAAATTATTCCCTGGAGTCCTCCAATGGTAGCCCAAGAGGGTCTGAAGTCTTCACAAACTTCCTGTGTTCTTAACTGCTCTACAAAATATCATGGAATCATAGAATGATTTAGGTTGGAAGGTGTCATTATCTAGTTCCAACCCCCCTGTCATATGCAGGGACACCTTCCACTTGTTAGGTTGCTGAAAGCTTCATCTGACCTGGCCTTGAATATATGTGCAACAAATAACATCAGTTTTAAGAAAATATGACTCCCATGGACTGCAGTACAATCTGTATATAACTTGAAATTTTCTCATAAAACCGCACATGCACAAAATATTAATAATTTTTTTGGTAACAGAAGAGTCTAGGACTAATTGCCACTAATGTGGGTGTGACCAGCTTGTTTCATGTGGTTTCAGAGCCATAAGTCGATCTTGCATTACTCATAGAATCACAAAATCACAGAAAGTTAAGGGTTGGAAGGGACCTCGAAAGATCATCGAGTCCATCCCCTCTGCCAGAGCAGGGTCACTACAGGAGGTCATGTAGGAATGTGTCCAGATGGGTTTTGAATGTCTCCAGAGAAGGAGACTCCACAACCTGCCTGGGCAGCCTATTCAGATGGATGTCTAAAGCCTGAATATGTTCAGGAGGAACTTGATGACAACACTGAGCATAGTTAATGAGTAAATTTTAAGCATAATAGTAGATAAGCTAACAAACAGAAGAAGACTAATGCCTAGAGGGGGAGTTACTATAAATTGTTACCAGTAAGATTTTGCTACAAATACAGCCAGTCAAATTAAAATTTCCTACAGTGTTCCAATTTAACCCAAGTCTTAAAGGCTGAAGTAGTCTTACTTGTCCTCCATTCCATAAATTAATGCAAAGTATAACATATAAAGATACTTCACAGTCAGTGGTCTCCTTTACCTTGATGATCTTCAAGTCATCTCATGAATGTTAGTCTCTCAAATCTTGGAGACAATACTTTCTACTGAGTATTTTAGGTCAGGAGGGCCTGCTGTGCCTCATACTATTACAAAAACCAACTCAAATTACATGGTTCTGGCTCAGGAGGCCTTTCTACATTAATATGTGAGCTGGAAAGAATGGAAATATTTTTTTTAGGGTCATCTTTTCTTTTTTTTTTTTTTTTTGTTTAAAACTCTTCACAGGGACCCTATATGTACCTATATAGATTAAAGAATTTCATTCAGTAACAGGCCTTCAGTAATACTTTCAGGTTAATTTTAATGTGTGTCAGAGTATGTTTGAAAACAAAGCAAAATGTAAGGTAGGCCTATACCTGCCAGTTTTCAAAGTTTAGGAATGAACTATCTGAAAGCTATTATTCCCTTTTATGCTTTTGATTGTTTCTAGTTATAAGTGGCCTGGAAAAAAATCTGATATCTGTCACTCACAGATTGTCTTCTCATCTTGTTTTATGGTTTTTTTTTTTTGCTGCTATTTGCACGACAATTCAGAAAAAGAGCTTGAGCATAAACACAGCTAGCTCCCTGGAACCAAAACTTATATACAGCTCCTTTAAAAGTGCAGAAATTGACAGAAGTATGAAGGTAGAGAAAGACTTTACTACAGTTCTGTAAGCCAAGTACATAATAAGGCTTATGTCGACGTATCAAATACGTCTGTTCATTGAGTCTATACATCACTTATTTGCACTATGTATGTCACACAAGTGATGTATGGAATTATACATGAAAAGCAGAGCTGTGAAATGGAAATCTAGCTGTGGTCAGGTTTTGTCAGAACCCCACTAACCCTAATTTCTCTGTGAAGCAATTCTATGCATGTTCTAGCCTGCAGCTAAGTAAAGGACAAGCTAAGAATCAAGAAAAAGGACATAAGACAGGACCTTCATTTCAGAGTCTGAATTCTAATTTCAGAAATGTCAAAGTAAATGGAAAGTGATTTTTATTTAAATAGAACCATGGCCTTGGCTAAAGATTTCATGAAGTAAAGGTAGGAACAGAATACCAAATAACCAGGCAAGGAGGACAATAGAGGGAAAAAAAGGCAAGCATTTCATATTACCAGAAGTTATTGCAGTTTGCTGCATAATTTTTTTCAGCATTAGGTTTTGCTTTTGTCAAGAACATTTATTGAGCTTTCTAGGAGACAATCCATAGCTTCAGCAAAAGACATTGTGCTGGGAATCCTTTAACCTCAGTGCTTGGCAGGTCAGACTAAATGACTAAAGCGATCCCTTCTGACACCAAGATCTATGTTTGATAACCCTGTGGTGTTGCTATTAGATAATTGCAAAGATGGAACACTTAGTTTGAAACATTGTACTCTAGGGTATTAGATAAGCAAGAAAAATCAGACAACAAAGGTAATTCAGAATGGCCGACCACCTACAGAGAGCCTCAAGGGAGCAGATGTATTTAACACTTCGCTGTTTTGTCCTCTGTCACAAGCCCTGGTGTTACTCATTCACAGCAAGATATGTCATGAACACCTTTGCTATGCTGTGAAATGCTAGATTTAGAATTACAAGGGACTATGGTCAGATAATGGACAGCTTAGCTTAGGGGTTGAAAACTCACACCACAGTAGGAATCCTCAGCTGAGACTCAAAAGATATGAGCTAAAAAATAGCTGAAGGGAAATGAGAAAAAAATAAAAGCCCTACTGATTTTTACAGTAGTCTTTATGGAATGCCAAAACTGAAACAGAAAATCTTTGTTTTCAGCACTTTCATTATTTCACTGAGTATCTTTTTAATAGAAATATTTGACTCTCATCATGTGATATGATAATGATGTATCTGAAAGGCAAGAAATGGAAATATAGATATATTGGCTATGTATTATATATATATCTATCTAATATATAAATACTAGATAGATATTTAAAAGACCTTGGCACTGGTGAATTAGAATTGAAATAAATGTTTGAAAAGACCAGTCCAAATGGTTAAAGGGAAACAAAATGAACTTTTGATATATAATTTTCTAAAAAATCACCGGGATGATAAAAGGTGTAACTTTACGTTATTTGGTCTTCACAAATATCAGGTAAAGGGCGGATGATTGAGCAGAAGGAAGCATTTGAAGTTAGAAATGAGATTTACACATTGAAATTAATTTTTTTTTTAACAATGAGATTCTTTAACTACTGTATTAATTTTCCCTGGGCGTGTGGAAAATTTCCATTTCTTGATATATGTAATTTTATAGTAGACATAAGTAGTTGTGACAGGAGGATAGATGAAAAAAACTAACAAGGTTTTTTTATACTTGTAATATTTAAAGTCTGAAATTATTCTCACTGCTCTACAATCTAACTAGAGTTCACTAAAAATATGCAGGCGTAAGCAAACTAATGAATTGTGCACTTTCACTGGGATGCACAAGGACTAATTTTGGTTCCTATCCTCCTGACCAGGAGGAGAAACATGAGAAACTGAGACAGGTTGAGGTGAGAAATTTTTTAAGAAATTCCAACAAAACTTCACAACTTGATGTCTGACACTATATATCAGTCAGATATATATAGTCTCTAGGTTACTCACCTCACTAGAAAGGGCTCACTGAAGTCAGTGTTTAATAATAAAAGTAAATAAAATGAAGAGATAAATCAAATAAATTTTCTGTTGAGTCATTCACAGTTGCATGGAGGAGCTGACAAAGGTTGTTAGACTCTTATGAAAATTAAGGGTCATGGATCAATTATATCAATCATGAGCACTTCTATTTTCAGATGATTTTATTCTAAGTAATCAGATTTTTCATATGCTAATTCATACTGAAAAGTGCTGGGTTTGGAGTGAAATTTTAGTATAATGTATGCATTGAGACAGGTTCCTGTGACTTAAATTAGTGCAAAGTCTGGAATTTTTTTTATTAAAAGTCTTGATTTCTAAAAAGAAGCCAAGTATGTTTTTTGAAAACTTTTTTTAAAATGAGGCAGAATTTTGGAAAATCAATTGAAAACATGGCAGTTCTGAATTTTATTTTACTTCTTATTTTTAAGTAAGAGAAAATATTTCATTTTGGATAACACTATTTTATTATTTTTCATAATTTTGTAGTACTCTTTTGTGATTATAAAGATAAATAATTTTTACTTTTTACTTTTTAAATTTTTTTAAAAAAACTTGTTATGCACAATACTTTTGAACTTCACCAAAAAAAAAAAAAAAAAAAAAATTGGAGAATTCCCACAGTTACTACTACTCAGTTCCCATAATACAATTACTTTTCTTAGATATTATTATGGGCATGATGAGGTCATAACAAGTTACCAAAGACTGAATGATAAGTTTTGTGCAAGAGACTGGAACTCTCTGGGATAAGAATTGCAAAATATCTATGTTTGGACAATGATGAGAACATTTAGATAAATTCAGGTGTTACATTGAAGACATAAATTTCTTGACACTTTCTTCCCACTGATCACTGTTCTTCAGTTCAATACCTGAAACTCTTGCTAGACTGAACAGTTTCAGCAGCTGTTCATAAGAGCCATTCCAACATTGATTTTGTCTTTATTAAACAACACAGGCGTGACTTAATTGGTTGTTTCAGAGGCAGTCAGACCCTCCCAAATCAGTTCATCTTCATTGACAGAACAAGTCAGAATTATACAGAGTCTCTGAAAAATAATAGGATCACTGCTGCAATTAATTTTTTTCTAGCTTAGTTTTTTAATTAATTGGAATATGATGCTAGAATAATGGAGCAGATGACGAAAACCCCTTTCATCCTTGGTTAGAACAATTAAGTGTTGCGGATGTAGGTACTCCTGACATTTTGGCTATTCTGCACTGCAAGCTGCCTAAAAATTTCTTCCAATATCACTACTTTAATGGGACTTCAAGGGTGTGCTAGCTGGTATTGTTCAGCAGTCAAATGTATCTATTTCACATTGAGAAGATTAATAGAGCTGCAGCCATTTAAAGTCTGCACAAATGTCCGAGTTTATACCTGTGATACATTGATTCAGAGGGGAACTTCCAGTTGCACAAGAAATCTTGATATTTCGTTCCACTTTGTGCTGCTTGCATCCCATCGCGCTGGCAGCTGGATTGTAGATAAGATTTAAAGTCTTAATTTTAAATTTAAAGAATAATACAGTGACAACTGTAATAGGTATGGATTAATTTATCACTGCAGGACAATTATTTTTGTTGCTGGTGAGCAATGGAAGTACAAAATAAATACAAAATAAACTGATGAAAACAAAAAACAAACCCCTGGTGCTTTTCATTATTGTTTAACAACTTAAACTGTATTCCTTCAGAACAAACATAAACAAGATTTATTTTGTGTGATGTGAAAGGCAAAACATTGAGTAGTCTGATTAAATTAACATTCAGAAACTTGTTGAACTTTTCTTTACTTTACGAATGTGAATCTGCTTTAGAAACACAAGGGACCAACCAACATCTGCAAAACTGAATCAGTGTGCTCTGTTTGTATTCATAGATAGTTATTTGACACAATGCCTCATTGAGATATAAATAAGACAGATAACCCAATTACATTTCTTTTTCACACATAATAGTAAAAGCTGTGCTTTTTCCATCGCACCTGGCTTTAAATTGTTTCCGTTGCACTCAAATAATTTTTTAAAGTTTTGCCTTATAGCCATGAGGACTAGAACTTAAATTTGTACTTATAAGCTTGGGTTAACACCTAAAGAAAAAAAAAAAAAAAAAGGACAACCTACATAAGACCCATGAAAGTAAAAAAACCATAGAAAGTGAAAACTCCTTACTCTGTTAGAATATATGAGAGACTTCATGACTGAAAATCCCTCAGGAGCAGAGGCAGGATGTCAGACAGGTAATGTAGCCTGACCAGAATTTTTGTTGTTTGCTTTTTGTAAATTATGGCTAAAATAATTGCTATTAACATTGCTTGGTATTTTAATATCCAAGTGTTTTAAGTCATGAAACCTATGAAGAAATTGTCCGAACTATGCTCTACAATTAAATGCAAGATGGTATTCAGAAACAGACTCCCTCTATGCTGAGAAACCCTTCAGAAGCCATATGGGATGACTGACACAAGTGTTGTCCTGCAGAGTTTACTGGTTTTCAAGGACTGTACATGGAGGACCACATATTGCAGGGATATTTAATGGGGCAGCTAGACAACGTTAATCTCAATATCTTTGTGGATGTGTCTGTATTCATATTTTAATCTGAATTGAGATTGCTCTAAAGTAATCTCACCAATGTTTCTAGTTACCAGTTCTACTACTTCAAGCAATGTAAATGACTGCAAGGTTTTTTACTAATTTATGTCATTTTCTATGTCCCACTGTATTTCCCCTTGCACCTCTGCTGCATATTGCCACAGTATGGAGTACAAATGCTTCATAATCATTAACATGGATTAAATGTAGAGTTTCATTCCACTCTTGCCAGTAGCTCAATTTACAGAAAACTTTGCTCTGAGTTCAGTACTGCTGTTCATGACAGATAGTTTGTCCTTATGATGCTGTAAGCCATTGGGCAGTTTTTGCTGAAATTTCTGGGGCCACCTATCCTTCCAGTGGGCAGACACAGAGAGGTACCCCTAAGGATTCCTGACTGGAAGCATTTTCATTTTGTGAATCACCCCTATCAAAGAACTGTCATTATAATACCTTAAAAATAGCAGTGAAATGTTAGGAAAATATTTTAAAGTGTACTTTGACATTTTCAGAACATTTTACATTCTGTTTTTTCAGCAATGACCTCAGTTCAAAAGATCAGAAGAGAAAATAAAACTTTTCTTCTCTTAGTTATGGGTCAAGTGATTACTGCAATCATCCAAATTTATTTTCTTGCACATACGAGCTAACCTCCTTTCCTTTTCCTGAGGTATGGAACTCTACCTACAGGAGAAGGCACTGACCACCTTATTATGAGGATGTATGAACTGGATTGCTCTCAGTCTCGTCTTGCTACTTCTTCACAATGAGTCAGGAAAAATGCTTTGGATATAACAGCATACACTTTTGGACCTTGAACTGGGAGATTTTAAAATTTATTTTGCTTGGGAAAAAAAAAAAGGGAAAAAATGAAAGGAGAAAACTAAGTTTGATGAAGCTTCATTTTGATGTGTCTTGTTTGTTGCGATTACTGTTCTCTTCTTCACCTGCTAAGCTAAAGCAAAGAAAAAAGTAATTATTTTTTATAATTTATTCCTAACCTCTAGTCTGGACTCTTCTCTGATCTCTGCTGCCCTTTGCTTGGGTCTTATCATTGCACAGCGCCCTACTGGGGGAGTATAACACAAACAGCCTCTGACATTTGCACCATTGTTCTGTAACACATCAGCATTCATAATATCCATAACAGAATATTTTGTAGCCCATGGCATACTGTGAGTCTGGGAGTTATTTTGTGCTGGCAGTTGCTCTTTATTCCTTAACTTCATGATACGCAGGAGAGGCCCAGAAACGATTGCTCTTTTAAAACTACGTCAGTGTTAAAGCACTTAAAATAAACTGAACAGCAAAATGCTATACTAGCTCCAAGTATGCACACCAGGGTTCCTTGAGCAATCAAACTTGCTGAAATTAAAGGTCAAGAGATCAGGACTGTAACTTTAAGCAACCCTGGGAAAGGCAACAATCTTCCACCTTTGTTGCATTATGCGAGCTGCCCATGATCACAGAACATGAAAAACAGCTATCAGATCATAGGATCTTTTCAGAGCTAGAAGCACCTGCAGTTAGGATCAAAAGAATTCACAAAGCCCTCCTTTCATAAGGGAGGCTAGCTGGTAGTTCACTGTGCTGCTCTTTGATAACTGTAATCTCCAGCAGAAGAAAATATTATGAACACTAAAATTTCATATTGAATTCTTTTCCTGCATTGAGGTTGTCAGAAGAAGAATTAAAATTATTTTGGGAGGGGGGAGAGAAGGAAAAAAATCTGAAAACAAAATCCAGAATATTGAAAGAATTCTGCATTTTAAAATCAGCTTTTATAAGGAACAGGCAGTGGGCTAAAAGGAATGACAGAGTAAAATAAAAGGCAAGAAGTTGGATTAGCTATCATTTTGGAATCAGGGAGGAAAAAATGAAAATATGCCTAAAATATTTGTAGTGACTTTCCTAACTCCTGCTTATAGAGTACCCACACTGGCTCATTCTGGGGGATAGTGAGAACTGGGTCTGCAGACCTTGCCTAACAGTATTGAAAGTAATGAACACCAGTTGCTGAGACACTTGATGAAATCTGACAGTTGGCTAAATTTGTGCTGTATATAATGCAGCTGATTCTAAAAGCAGTACATGCTCTTGAATAGTGTTATATTGTTTTCTACATTAGCATTTTAGTTTTAATCAAAACTGCAGCTTTCACTCAGCTCTCCTGATAATCCTACTTACTGCTTATTATTGCACATATAAATTAGCATGGACTCAGAGATCACAACCTGAGTTCCTTTCTGATGAAATTAAACCAGAAGATGTGCTCCACGAGTGCACCTAAATGCTTTGTCTGCTAATAGGCATGAGTCCCTGGAAACAGACTAGAGTAAAATGAAATTAAATTCACCCAAGTGTGTTCAGTCCACATATCCAAATCTCCAGCTTTAACTGCTTTGTTCAACACCTGCTCCTTTTGCACTGCTAAAGTAGACACAGTGTTTACACTATTACTCCATGCAGTCTGTAGTGTCCAATGTTTCTTCTTACAAACTAGAGGCAGGAGAAACTCAGATTACTTATGGATCTTATCAGCTTTCCTGCATGATGAAATCAGGGATTATTTATTTAGCCAGCTGGTACCAGGCAAATCATGGCATTCAATGTAAATGGACAAGAGACTGGTGCACCAGGCTGAACATCAGGCGTAGCAGAAGTTCAAGAACATACCCTAAAGGCTTCATGGACACAGGATTTATCTCCTCCTTCTCTCCAAAGGCGACTGAAACTTTTTTTTTAACCTTAGTCTTATCTACACTGTTTGAAATTAAGTATGAAAATAGGCCCTGCCTGTGCTTGAAATGCAATCTAGAGAACCTTTATTTCATGGAAAAGCATCTGAGTTATATGTGTATGCTATTAGATATGTATGGTACATAAATCTTCCACACTAATATCATATTATTACTATTTTGTTTTTCAAAGATTTTTCTGATGAAACTGAACATCCAAACCCACCATAAAAAAGATTATGCTAGGGATTAAGTTTTGGAAAAGGTGAATCAATCCAATTGTGAAATACATGGGAGTAACTGATACAAGTACTGCAACACACAGTATAGGATTTACTGCATTAAGTAGTCTCTTTACAACTATATATGGCACATGGTAACTCCAGAATTATGTAATATACTATTAAGGTCAAAGGTGTGAAATGCAGGTTGATTTCACATGGCAGGCTCTCCCAGTACTGGAACAATGCAAGCCCTGTTTATATGTCCTACAAATGTATATAAAGGCAGCATTTGTTAAGTGACCCTTGAGCAGTTCTACTACCAAGTGAAACTTAGTACAGAGGTGTTCAGTGGCAAATTATTCCTATGCATCTACTGGTGCAAGAGATCTCTTTGTCATCCTTTTAGGTACCTATCCTACTGTCTGCCCACCCAAGACCATAGAGTAAGTCAGTGTGTAGTCATAAAAAAATGCTGGTAAATGGAGTTTACTAACATAGGAAACAGAAGTTGCTCTTTGTATTTATCACTGCGGTACTACTACATACAGTGACTTAATGATCTTATTTCTCCTTCCAGCCTTACTCACCCAGAAAGGGCAAGGATAGTGTTTCACACTGTATGGGAGTCACTACTAATGCTCATTTCTTAAACTTCATTTTACAAAGAGTAGTGCATTTTTTAAGACTTTTTCCAGGATGTTATTTGAGACATTAAACTTCTTCATGTAGGCCAGTGCTGCTGGAATGATCCTAGGAGAACAGAGAAGGGAAGAAATTAACCAGTTCTGAGGAGAAACCAGGTTCAATATCTTCAGCTGGCAAAAGACATAAGTTCTCTCCCTAGCTTTGTTTCCCATTCCCAGTCTGCTACAGCAGCCCTGTTAATATTCCTAACACCTCACTGACATTTCTCTGCAGAAGTGGAAAAAAAGATACAGTAAAGTACTGGGAACAGGAGTGACAGCACAATCAAAATCTGATACAGGAAAGCAATTTAAAATGGAAACCAATGAAGACAAAAAGACAACACCTAGTAAGCCTACACCCCAACACTGTCATATAGAAAACTACAAAAACCATTAGTGACCATTTGAACAACAACTGGCTTTTCCTTTCTCTAAAATTATTTTCACCACCTTATATCCAAATTACCTTACGATGCTATACTGCTTTTTTAAAAGAAGTTGCATAGATTTGTCAAATATACCAGACAGAAGATGCTCTTAATTTGTATTTCCAAAGGAACCATATACCTCTATTTGTATGTTAGTTAGGGTGAGATATGCATCATGGAGGGAAACCTCCTAATTGTCACCACTCCTCATGTTTTAGTTGTCATCATAGTGTAACCTTATGATAAAAGAACTGAAATTCATTTCAATAAAACTTAAACAGAAGATACAATGAAGAAGATTATTCAATGCATCTAACATTAATAAGTGTTCAGTTTGCAGGACCTGACTGTTACTAGTCCAACCTGAAATGTGTCTGGTGTTGAAAACACTTTATGCTTATGCTCCTGTGGTACTTCATTATTTGTTAATGTAGATATCAGCAATAAAACTTTTATAATTCATCTGAGAAAAATGGCCTAACAGATTGGCAGCTTAAACTACATCAAAAAAACAGCTGAGTCAATTTCTGGAACTCTTTTTGTCTTTCTTATCTTCAAGGAAAACAATATCTGCCATTAAGTACCCAAAATAGCAAAGTCAGCTTGAGAAGGGGTATTTTATTAGGAAGCAGTCATTTTAATGTAGGGACTTATAATGGAAACTATTTTTCCATCTCAGTTACAGCTGTTTTTACCATTCTGACACAGTCTAGTGTCAGAACGGCTTGTAGCATTTGCAAAATGTTCATTCATTCAGAAAAAAGGAGAAAATTCATTAAAAGTCTAGAAAGGTAGTGTAGTTGTAAAGCTGTACAAATGAATCCAGAGAATTTAACTTATTTGCTGGCATGGGGAAAGACTTCATTGTTGAAATAAGCCAATCTGGCAAAAGCCAACATCCAAGCATGAAAGCTTTAAAACCAATTACAAACTTAATATATCCCCACAGAACCCAATTTTTATGCTATCTATAAAGTTAATGTAATTATTTAAATTTTCTTCTTGGAAAAATGAAGCATTAACTTGAAACAATAAAGAAAAGATAGTTCTTATTACATCTATAGAAAAACTGTCATCCAGACTGTCACTAAGGCTTCAGAATCTGGAACACACGAACAGAAAAGACCACACTGCTTGATCCCTATCGTGTAGCCATAATTAGCACCATAGTTTATTTTCACTCCACACAGTTCTCCATACCCAAGGAAATAGTCACAAAACATTCTATATCTCTGCTAATCTAATTAAGTTTCAAACTAGGGAGATAATAAAGCCCTATTTCACAATGCTAAAAAAATAAAACAAAATGAAATCCCAGCAAAAAAGCCAACCCAAATAAACAAACCCCAAAAAACGAAGAATAAATTTAAAACAAACACTAAATACTAGTGAAACTTTGGTATGGAAATATGAAGGGCCATTGGCTTTGCCATTGTGGACTTATATTTTCCTTCAGTACCTCTTGATGATACAAGCAAAAAGACCCCTTTTATCTGCCAGTAAAGGTGATCTTGAGTGAAACACTAAAAATAATTGGGAACTATTCAAAAGAATAACTGGACAAATAAGGGCACAATTCTATGAGATATTTCCAAGACCAGAAGAAAATAACAACTCCCTACATAGCAAATATATATGTGTAATTTCTTTGTTCAGATAATAGTATTTTATATATATATGTCAACATGTCAAGATTACAGGAATACTGTTAAAAAAGAGTAAAGTGAGATTTCTGGATAATAAATGGTACTGTGTATCTGATTTCTGTATCTACCTTTCACAGATGCTTCTTCCATAACCTTGGGCAAAGCATATTCCAGCTACACTTGTCTCAGACTTTCTTGCTACAAAATAGAAATGATACTTCCTCACCTCGTTGGAATGAGGTCATGGTCATTTTTGTACTGTTTGTTGCACATATTTCAGAAGACAGGCAGGTATATAACTCAAGTATTATTTCATAAGGGGAACATGAAACAATTACCTTGTGCGCATCTAACTGTGAGGATGACAAAAATCACTGTATTGTCCACTCTTCTAACAGATTTTTTATCTTGTTCCATTTCCATTTGGATGAAGCCTCTGTTATTATTTTCTGTTAATCATGTTAAGAGAAGAAAAGTTTAGGATACATTTATCTCAAATAATATACTTTACATATAATAAAAATGTGCACCTCCAAATTATTTTTTTTTTCTACAAAACTTTTCTATGATATTTGGTTCTTCATTTGAGTTATAAATCTCTCAGTTGTCAGCATAATTACCTAAATGGAAAGTATTTTAAGCTTAAGAAAATGTGATTTAACCACTCAAACCCTGCATAATCAACTTGTCATTTGCTTTTGTAAGCTGTATGGTTGACTGTTTCATAGAAATTGTGGATTTAGTAGGATTTACATGCTTTTCACCATAAGGATCAGAAAAAGTTGAAATGGTACATGTCTACCTATCAAATATTTTCCAAGAACTAAGACTGGCAGACTATTACCAAATTCCATGCCAGAGTTATTCATTAATTTATAGGAAATTCTTCAATCCAGTATGCATTTTTCAATTCCATAAATAAAGGGCTGACCCCTGATATTCACTGAGGTCAAAGTCACTTCACTGTCTTCATTATCAACTCTCTTCAAGCTTAGATCAGGATCAAAGGCATCAGTAGTGTGAGACTGTGCATGTAAGCAGAGATCCGTGTTGTGATATTTTAAAGGGATACACAAATAGCAAAAGTAAAGATCTAACAGGAAAATGTCTAAATGTTCCATGGCTCTGAAGAGGCTTAATTTTTTCATGTAAATTTTGGGGATCTTAGACTCACTCAATAACATGAGTGGTTCAGGTACTTGTCACAGATCTGTTTTGATAACATTTAACACTGCAGTATACAAATATCTTCACTGAACTTACAAAATCCTGAGTTCCCTGTTATAACCTGTTCTGAAAAAATTCACATGACAGCAGGATTTAAGGATCCATTTTAGCAAATTAAATAAATTACAATCTGTTATAAAGAGATGCTGAAAAAACACTCTAACGTTTGTGATGTTATGAGTCTTTTAAGGAAGGATTAAGTGCTGTTACTGAATGGTTTCAGCTGGAAGGGACTTTAAATATCATCTAGTTCCAAACCCTATGAATTGGCAGGGAAGAAGTAAGACTGTTTGACTTGTTGTGCAAACTGATGCAAATGGACAATAACATGTCTGGAAAATTTCCTCATGCAAAAGTAGGAAACACAAAGATAACCTCCTTAAACAATGTAATCCTTGTTATCCTGGTGTGTAAAACAGGGATCAGGTATTGCACCTTAAACTTTGTATATTTACACAGAATCCTAATCCAGCAACTAAAGAGTACTATCTTCGGATGGCATGTATTCACCTATGTGAGAGAATAAAGCCAACTAGGATACATCAAGTTTTATCACATAACACTTGTCACTTCTTCACATCTGCATCCTCATATGTGAAAACAGTGCTAAACTGTGAGTATAAAATACAACTAGCTGCTTCAAATTCAGTTATGTGCCCTAAATATTGGCATAGTCCAGAGCTAGAGTTTGTTCCTGAAATTGTTTTTTTTCACCTTCTCTTTTAACATAGTAGGCCTAAAACTTACCTAATTTGAAAGCATACAATATCTGGCTTCAAAAATAACTGAATTCACCAATATTTATGCCACAAATAGCTGACCAATAAGGATAGTAGAGCATAATATACTGGAAGCTGTAATTAGGAAAAAAGAAATGAGGATACTATAGCAACTGAGGAGTGAAAACATTATGCAGAGGCTTAGCTTTGTAAGTTAGTACAGAATTCATTATCATAATAGGCCATTATATATTGGACCAAGTTTTATGGGAATTGGAGACTATTACTCCAATGAAAATGGTCATTGAAGTGTACTTCTTTTTGTACTCTTGCACACACAATTGCTCTATTATCTCATGAAATGTCATTTGAATAGATATCACAATAAGATGAAATTCACCTGCTCTTTTACATATAGAAAAGTAAGTGGAATTTCTGTTGGCAACAGAGGTGAAGAAAAAAAAAAAAAAAAAAAAAGGGTTTCCAGGATACAAGTATTTAATAATCTTTGCTCTTATTCAATATTTTTGGAAGGCAAGGAGGGGGGAAAGAATTTCTGAAGATAAATATTACCATATTTGTATACTTATGAGCAGCAACTTAAAGATGATGCAAGACAAGATGACTCCTCACAAGTACATTAGATATCTCAGAAAAAAAAAAAACCTTTTTGACTGCTACTTTACTTACTTAAGGTATTATTCAGGTTTATGGTAAAAAATAGCAGGTATTTAAATGGCAGAATAAAAATTTGATGCATATAAACTACAGCGTTCTTTCATTTCATACTCTCTTTTCAATTTTCATGCCATGTTTGTTTGTTTGTTTGTTTTTCCCCTTCAAATTTGGCATAAAGCAGATCTCTGTGATCTTTTCTCAACTAAAGGTGGGAAAGGAACTGAAACAAAAGACATGAAGATGGAATTATTTGTGGGCCATTTGACAGAGCTGTTGCAAATACTATACACTTGAAATATGCTGTGCCCTTTTACATAAAAGAGAGTTGCGTTTGCCTCCATTTTTTGCTTTGTTATTCATAAACAAATTATTTTAATCTATTTTTAAGCTTTATTAATTTGTTTCTGTCAGTTTTGTTTCTTGCCTACAGTTCCTTAAGGACTTTGACTTTTCAACTAAAGCACAGTCTCTGAGATATATAGAATTTTATATGGCTGTAAAAATAAATATGTTTGCTGAGAATAGTGTAGAATATGAATAGTAGATTGCCTCTGAATCCTCATGTTCTGATTGCCAGAGACTAGCCTTAAGATGTCAGGTTTCACAGTGTTGGACAATAGGTGAAGTCAATCTGTTTGATTTTTTAAAATTTTATTTGGAGGTAGAATTGTGCTACTCTTATTCAGAATAGGTCAGAGTCGAGCTTTGTAATGTCATTACATAAAATTGTATGATTTCATATAATATCATTTAGCCACAGGGCATAATAAATTGGAAATGACCTCAGTGCCTCATTGTGACTAAAAAGCTAATGTTACGCTTAGATAGACACCCTTAGGGTAGACAAAGTAGTCTATGTAAGAATAAGGAGTTTATGTTATCCTAATTTGGACAGTGAAGGAATTGTTACATGAATATTGTGCCCATTCTGACATTCAGTTTGAAAGATATTTTCTATGGGGTAACAGAAATTTGATAATACAGAGTTCTTCAGTCTAGTAAACAAGACTATAACTGGAACAGAATCTGAATAAAATAGATATTAAAAGTATGCCAAAATTTACTACCTATTATAATAATAATTTATTAAATATTTTTTCTAGATTCTTCCTGTTAAAAAATTCTAAAATCAAAGTTGTTTTGGTCTGATTTTTTTTTTTTTCTAATGACAAAGATCAATTTTTATAGTTATTAGTTCATCCATATTCTATCCAAATGTCTATACAGTCTAACTGGATTATTTTAATTGGCCCTTCTGATCCTATAATACATTAACTGTAAATTAACTTCTTTCTGCTAAGGTCAGATATGCTTTCCTGAGTAGCAATTTGGACTCAAATTCGTTCCATCTAACAGACTACTCAAGTGTGGAGAACATCTTTTTTTTTCACATACACGAGGAGACCAGGATGCCTAGAATTCTTTCTAAAAAATTTATATAGTCATTGTTCTTGGATGGTGAAGCTGTTCTGCACATTCACAACAACTTTAATGTGCTTTAAGCACATGCACAGAGCAGCTTTACCTTGTGAATGCACTGCTTCTAAGACTTTCAGGACATGACAAACTCATGCTTGACCCCACCTGCTCCAGTTCCTGAACACTAAACAACTGAGAATACAGGGAATTCAGAAATCCAGTCTTTAGTGTTAAAACCAGTAGTCCACTATGCAAAGCAACATCATTTGTAGGTTTAATTAAGATCCTCGTAGCTTAGATTTCTCCTGTAATTGTTAGAGGCAGGAACAGCCAGAATTCATCAATCCAGTTTTCCTGGATTCTAGACTAATTCACTTGAGTAGCTAAAATTATATTGAATGTATTTGAATCTTAGTCTATAAATAAATCTGTTGGTTTAAATGAGAACAGAGTAGAAGTTTTATTCTGATATAAGACTGGGCCCAAACCAATCAAGTAAATCTTGCATGAGGGGTGTTTAAGTATCTCATTAATTTTTTAAGTAAATATTAATGCAAGAGATAAACATGTGAAAATCTGTAAGTTAGAAAGGCAAGCTTCTAGAATGTATTTTTATATATACATATACACATATATATATATATATACACAAGCATATCTGTCTGTCCTTCCTTCCTTCTGGAAGAGATATTAGGATTGCAAATGACTAAAAGAAATGTGTTTTCCTCCAGTTCTGTGCTGAAGCTAGAACTTCAATATTAAGAAGTGGGAACCTCACTGAACTTTTACTGCCTGCTTCAGGCTAAACTTGCAACTAACTTTGATATCAGCACTTTGTTTCATTTCAAATGGAGTTCAGTTTCACTAATATTTTCAAGAACTCAAAATAGAAAGGTAGATGAATGGTGAAATATATTAACAAAACACTCAATATGTGGTTTTGTCGCCCTTGAAAATAGATCAGAGGAAGGCAAGCTGCCTTGCTTCTTTTCCTCCCTGAATCTGGCAGGCATCATGGGAACAGTCATTTCCCCACCAGGAAGAAAGAAAGTATCCTAACAGCTGCTAACTGCTATCTGCTATTTATCCCTCCTAGTGTCAGTACGAAGCAATTTTATCTCTCAGCACAATCTCTGCTTGGGAAAAGAGTGGTTGGTGGATGATGATGTAGATGACAAAGTTGATGAACAGTTAGACACAATCTGGAAGGAAGCCATCTGAGCTAATAACATTGTTCTATGAAAATATGAGGTCACATGTGATTAAGAACATATGGTCTATATAGGACATATTTTATCTTGCTTTTGCACAAGAAGTAAATAGACTAGTTAGGAATTGGCTGGTATTTTCTGTTCTGTTCCATTAACTTAAAACTTTTTGAATGTTTCTAATTTTGATATGGTTCTTTTTCTATAAGTTGGTATTTATTTCAGTCACAAAGGTGCCATGTAAAACTTTATTCTGGCAGTGTTTCAGCTCTGAGTTTAGCTTATATCATATGCACCAAAGATTGCCGAAGGAAAAGAAGTACAGGCTGTGCACTTTATTAGTATTACTAATAGGAGAATTATTGAAGAACAATTACTCTTATTATTGTTGACATTCAAATTTTCTATCCTTCTGATAACATATGGATGAAAGAAATCGTGCCATACTTTCTTTTGAGACTTCCAATGGTGGGGTTTGTTTTTTTCAGAATAGTTTGTGCTTAGAACTTCATTCTTAAGCTTCTACAACATATAACTTTATTGTTTTCCTAGTTGTAGAACCTCAATAACATCTTTATACTTTTTTCATACAAACAGGCAATTAAAAAAACTTTTGTTTTGATCACAGAAACTATTTTTTTTAATGGCTCACAAACAAAGCTGTGCAAACTTATATAGTTTCCAACCTTTTTTCTTAATTTTTCTATTCCTTTTCATCTCAATAACATGAAAAACTTCAAAGCATGTGTACCTGTCCAGAAGAAACATTATTTCATCTCTGACATTTAGGGAACCAGCTTTAAACTGTGGAATGTCATGCAAT
Organism: Phaethornis superciliosus; assembly: GCA_023637945.1. Classification (NCBI taxonomy): domain Eukaryota; kingdom Metazoa; phylum Chordata; class Aves; order Apodiformes; family Trochilidae; genus Phaethornis; species Phaethornis superciliosus. The sequence goes on along the minus strand of JAJQWJ010000003.1, from coordinate 76,697,486 downwards.
ATCTATACAGAATTTTTAGTTTAAACATAATGAACAGTGGTAAAACATGAAACACTGCTAATGTTTTTATAAGCTATCTGTCATACCTCAATTAACATTTTCAATCAGATCCCTTAAGGGTACTTAATTCTAGAAATAGCAGCCAAAGCATATACTTCTGTAATCAAAAGTTTTTTGTAATGTCTAATCAATAATTCCTACTGCCACTTAGTATAGACATTTCTTTTGAGGAATACACCATATCTGCATTAATTAACCATGGCAAAGATATTGTCCAAGATGATATGTAACTGCAATGAGAAAAAAAATACAAGTGTAAAAACAAAACACTGGTTCTTTGAAATCAAACTACAGAAGTAGGTTCTTAATCTATAGCCAGCTTTCAATGTTCCTCTGCACTTCATGTACTTTCTACTAGGAAGTTTTCATCAAAACTTTTGCAATAATTATATTATGCCTACTAGAAGACTTCAGGATTGATTTCATTATTCTTGATATCAGGTAAAAGATTTGATCAAGACTTCATAGAGGAGAAAAAACAAACCTGTTACAAAGGCATTAGACAGTATATTTAAAAAAATATATGTTATTAAGAATTTACTATAATTATAAATTTTGAGTACTCTTATAAGCAGAAGAATGCTCTCAAGGTTTTCTAAAATGGATAACAAACAGAGATTCATCAAACATCCAGGCTAAAGCAAAAAGATAAGTGACAAAAGTCTAGTAATCTAATTTGCAAAGATTATTCCAACAAAAATCAAAGACTAATATGGCAAATTCTCTTGCCACCTAGCCAGCTTGTGAAGAGGTGTATGTCAGTAATAATAGCTATAGGAAAAAAAAAAAAAGCCCAATGACATGTCATTGTGTTTCTGTTCACAAGAGATACACTCTTAGTGTGCATAAATTCCATGTGTAAAATGGAATTATATGCAAGTAAGAGCTGTCAGACCAGTAAACAGTAAATTTCAGGGGGTTATGAAAGCATCCAGAGCCATGTTTCCAAACATTGCAACTCCATTGAAGTTGCCAGTTATCCATCTGTTTATGTGTATGAGTATCTGAGCCATTCTTTCTTGCTTATTTTTCTTTTTCTTTTTTTTATTTTCCCTTGCTAATTTGGTTTATGTGCTGGAAATAACTATGGTTTTGATTTACACAGTGCTGTGATGATATATTTCTAGCTTTTAATATGTATTTATTTACAGATAATTCCTACTTTTCATCACATTTTTTACTTCTGGTCACTTAACAGACAATTTTAAAAAAACATCCATAAACATTGTATGAAATTAAAATCTATTTTCTGAATAAATTAGTATGCATAATTTAGTACATATACATACCCCCACTGGTAAATGAAGAACTTTATATTGCTCTTATGCATTACTTAGCATTTATTTACATTGAATTTTATCTGACATTTCCTTGGCCAGGTTATGTGTATTGGTTTTCCCTCACATCTGTACATAAGTAAAGCATTAGGTCCACGATCATTATCTAGGATTTCCCTATAAACAGTAAAGAAAATCCTTCATCTTTCTGTAAGATGAAATAGATAAACATCTTCCTAAAGTATACATCTCTTACTGCACATTATATTGGAATCTTAAATGCTTAGTCTGGATATCAAACTTTTAGATAACTGAGGCTCACTTAGAGTATCACAAGATATTTTATCTCTTCATTCTAAGTATATTTATCTTATTATGTTCAAAATAACTTCATAATTGTTTAATCAGAAACCTCAGTGACCACATTATCCATTCATTATCTTTACTAGACTTCAGCAAATATACTGAAGAGCATGAGGTGCATGTGAGACACCACTGTTAGCCCACTTATACAATGAAAAAGAAAAACTATTCTTATTTATTTTTTTCTTAGATTTTAATATTTACTGACAAGACCAACTAGTAGATTTTCCATCCTATTTTGATGTGTTTTCTTTAAGAATTGCTGGTGAACTTTTCTGATCGCTTTTTTTGAACCCTAGGCACACATTACAACTCTGATCAGGATTTTTAATATAATCTCTGAGTATTTTACATTATTTTAATTAGTTGGAGATTGATTAATTCCTTTTGAAAGATGTACTACTTCTTGTATATTTCTTGCTTTTCCATACCTTTTCTAACTCTATTCCCTAATATTATTTCTACTATTTTTTTCAGTTCATAGTATCTTTGAAATTAATACAGGTTTTTCACCTTCTATTCCTCCAGCTGTTTTCAATGCTAGGCTATAAACTGAAACCTGTAATTTAAAGATGTCAGATTCAAATTTATTTAGAACACTTGGGTGAATACTGTCTGTCCCTGGCAAATTGGTTTTGTTTTTTTTCATCACTTTCAGTTCAATTAGTAATAATTCTTCAGACTCACCTTACTCATAATATCTTCTATGCTTTTAATATAATTGAATGCTCCTTAAACACCTTGAAAATTTTGGGCTTTACCATTTCTAATAGTTGTCTGACTTCCAGGGCACTTAGAAAGCATATTACTGTGGTTTTTACATGTTGCCTCTTAGAATACTTTTGTAGTTTCATTTATTATGATTCTGCATTTACCTATTCAGAGTAAATGCTTTTTTTCTGTTTTATTAAACTGAAGAAGACGACTTCTGCTTTGGGAAGAAGGTTTTTCTATCATTAGTATTTTCAACTGCTTTTACTCTTCTGGGTAGTAACAGTAGATAATAGTGTTTGAGTCCCTTTCTTTTTCTTTCTTTCTTTTTTCTTTTTTCTAAAAATAATAATTTGAGGGGGGGGGGGTTTACATATAGCTCTTTAAAATATTTTACCCTTACATCTGCTTTTTAAGTAATCTTTTAACTGCTTTCCTCAATTTTATGACATTTTTCTTTTAAAAGGAAAAAACCCACAGCATAATTATGTTGAAATATGACTTTTTTTTTTCTTATTTCTCTAAGGTAGAAGCTATTACCATATTTCTTTTATTATTAAAGAATACTATTAAAATAGTTCTTGAATCAATTATTGTGCATCTCTCAAGAATAAATCAAAAGATTTAATTTCTCTGATTTGTTAGAGGCAAATAGCTCCAAAAAGCATCTGAGTTTTTAAAAAATGTAACACTTTATAGTAGACCATTGACACAGTCTATATATAAGCAACTGAAATCTCTCATTATGATTATGATTTTGCTTTTCTTATTATTTTACAGCTATTTTCAGCATCCTGTCTGGGTCATTGATCGTTTATGGTCCTAATTCTAGAATCTTCAGGTATGGTATTTCAGGCTATTGCCATTGCGTGTCACCTTTGGTGTGGCTAAATTCTGTATACATTTGGTCAAGATGCCTATTTATAAGAGGCTTGCTGTCCATAGACAATTATTTTCTTGTGCCACCGATCTGATACCCTACCTTATTTCTTGTCTGTCTCCACTTCCTCTCCTCTGGAATCTGAGGTCCTTCAACCTCCTTGTCTCCAAACTAGAAAAGGCTGAAGTCCTTAGCCATTTCTTATAGAAAATTCCTTCCAGCCCTGGCTACCAGCTTTGTTGACCTCCTCTGGACACATTCAAAGACCTTCATATTCTCAAGCTGTGGGGGCCAGGACTGCACACAGTAGTCCACCTTAGCTTTCACCAGTGTTGAATACAGCAGGATAATCACTTCTTTTGATTGGGTGATGGTGCTGTTTGATGCATCTCAGGATGCTGTTTGTCCCATTGGCTGCCAGGGCACGCAATTGACTCATATTGACCTTGTTGTTGACCAGCACCTCCAGATCCCTTTCTGCAGGGCTGCTCTCCTCATAGTTTATACTTATGCCCAACATTACTCTGTTCCAGGTGTGGAATCTGGAATGCTGACTTCTTAAATTTCATAGCCCAATGCTCCAACCTATCTAGATCCCTCTGCTAAGCCTCTTGTCCCTCAAGAGATTCAACAGCACCTCCCAGTTTGGTATCATCAGCAGGCTTCGTAATGGTGCATTCAACTCTGCATCTAAACTGTTGATAAACATATTGAACAGACCTAGCCCCTCAGTGTATTGGTGTATAAGCAATTCAGATACACTCCTGAGATCTATATGCTCCCAAGAGTAGTATAAAGGTTACCACTAGCACTGCTACCCTCAGGTGAAGCTGTGCCAACCCCTGGTTTACCTACTGCAATCCTATTGGTATGCCCTTCCCTCACCCATTCTAGTTTAAAGCTCTCTCAATCAACCCTGTCAACTTCTACTAAAAGACTCATTTTTTCCCCATCAGAACAAGTTGAATTGCATCAGGCCCCAACATATCTTGTCTCTCAAAGGTTCTTCCATGGTTTAAAACCCAGAATTTTGGTGCAGAGACCAGTCCTGGAGCCAGGTATTGATACCCTGGGCCCAACTGTTTCTTCTAAAGTCTCCTCCCATTGCTGGGAGGATTGAGGAAAACAATCTGTGCTCCTAGTTTCTTTAGCATTCATCCCAGGGCTCTAAAGTCTCTTTTTATTGATCTCAGATTTTTTTTTATTTTTTTTTTATTTTTTCGTGACGTCATTTGTACCTATGTGAAAGGGCAGAAATGTATAGTTGTCTAAATGTTGAATTAGTCTCTTCAGTCTTATGAAGTCCCTAATCTGTTCCACACAGGAGGAAATCACTAGATACCACAGTTCTCCAATTTTCCTTCGTAGTGGTATTCTTAATGCAGGTTTTGTTTCAAGTGGCTGATGTCTCTGAGCCTCACAAGATTACTCAGACTTGTGCTTTGCTTTTGTTATGTGTTTCATCTACCTTGCACCAGTTCTGCAAAAGTATATTAGAGGCTAAGGATGTGTTTCTCTTACTTCTTCTATCTGTACAATTCTTCCACCTCTCTTTATTCCTTGTGATATTGCCTTCCTCCTGGCACAAAACAGATCCAGGATCAGCCTCCATAGTGGCCATGCTGAGTTGGGTTGGGTTGGTGAAGTATGTGCAACTACCTCAGAATTTCAAGAATCTTTACATTTGAAGTGGAAAACGATATCAAAGAATCATTCAGGTAAGCAGTGAGCTCAGCAATTTATTTTATTCAGGTTTCTGCTCATAGGATTTTTGACACCGAATTCATACCAAGTTGTCATATGTCAATCATATAGTAAATCGATGTGATACAGGATGTTAGGTTTGAAAATAGTGTTGAGGAGAATTTCATAACAGGTTAAAAACTTTGTGATATTTTAAACTAAACTGCATTTACTGCAGGGAAATAACCCTAAATTAGTGTGAGAATAGATTAAATGACCCAATTGCAGATGCCCTCCTGTGGAAAAAAAAAATGTTGTGTATTAAGGGCTTAGCTGAACTCCCATTACAATCAATGGAAAATCTCCAGATGGAACATACTCAAATAATCACTTCTCAGTCTTCTGGTAAAACATTGTTTAAGTAATAAATAATCTAGTTTAAAATAGATTTGAAAGTCTTAGAATTCTGATTTATGTCTCCGTTAAAAAAAAAAAAGCTTCAGTAGTGTGTATTGGTGTGTATTGTGTTTTGTGTACATAGAACAATTTACATCTCCCAAGGAAAAAAAAATAGACAAACATTTACATGTGGCTTTACAGGCTTTCAAAACCATGGCATTTCTATGCCCATTTTGCCACAGGGCTGTTTTGAGGATAATTTATGTTTCTAGCAAGCAGAGAAATAAAAAGGAAACATGTCAAGAGGAGTATAAAGAACTACAGCCCTCAGTGTAAGAGCAAGATGTTAAGCTGAATTTTACTTGTGCAATGGATGCTCCAAATAAATAATTAAAGAAATGAAACATAATTAACTGAGCCTTTAAAAAAAGCATACTCTTCTGAGTGTTTCAGTTCTTTGCTTGTTTTTAATTTTTTAGAAGATTTTTAAACTTCAGGACAAGCTCATCCAACATGATTGATTCTCTCCTTGGTTACAGAATTTTATATATGACCATAAAAATTGTTTTCAGGTTAAACCGATGGCTAATGAGAAAAGGGAAGTTGCCCAAAACTGTGAACTGCATTTGTGTTTGCATTGTGGTGCAAAGAATACAAAGCTACTTTCAAGTAGCATTTGTGCTTAGACAGTCAAATCAAAAGTCAATTTTACATGTAACATCCAGAGGAAGCAGGATCAGGACTGTGTGCTTTTGGAACTCAGCTACCCAGTCATCCAGCATTCCCATACAGCTTGCTTGAAAGATAAATGCTGTGGATTCCTCACCCATTTAGCTCACTGTGGGCAACAAATCTGTCAAAAGCAGCTGGTCTACTTTAAAGTTTTACCTTCTCTTTGAAAATTAAATTAGAAATATTAGAACTTCAGAAAATAACCTGCTTCTGAAGCACTGTTGAACTCTGCTGCTAGGCAAGAAGGAGCGTAGTGACATTATGTATTCAATGCTGACATTTCTGATAAAGCTTGCACTAGGTCTTGAACAGCCCATTACAGTAACTAGGAAGCAGACATTCATGGAGTTTTAAATATATTCTAATTTAATACTATTTTTAATGAATTAAGACTAAATTCTATAGTCTTTTTTTAGGAAAAACCCAGTGACTAAGTATGTTCAATTTTATGACCATTGATACTAATGATAAACTCTTCATTGTTTTGAGTGGTCTGTTTTTTTTCCAATGAGAGGAAAAATAGAATATTAGTGATAATTATTTAGAATAATTATTTCTCTAGAAAAACTTTCACATTTTGGTTGGGTTTTTGTTTTTGATTTTATTTTATTTTATTTGGACTACCATTAAGCAAAGCCAGTTGTAACCCTGATAACACATAAATGTGTGATCTACATTTCTGTAATCTACCCTTTGCAGTCTGATGGCATGTGAACACATCGACACTATGCAAAATATTAATTACAACTGTATAAATCACATTCTATCAGATATTACAGCTTCATTATCTTTTTCCCAGTCCCACTCATCATCACCTTCATGGATAGTATAAAACATACAGCAACAATACTAAAAGTGCATGAAGAATCATCAGAAAAAGACACAAATGCAAACAGAACAAACATTTCACATTCAGTGAATATTTAGAAAGTGCAGTCACCTAGGGATTGAGGGCAAAGTGCAAATCATTCTTCAGAAAAACATACAATTAAGAGACTGCCTGTTCTCATTAAAAGGTTAGTAGTAATGGCTTTTGCCCTTAGGAGACACTTTCAAATAACAAGTATATTATGAGTAACAGGCCATTTTCCAAAATCTAACCATACTCCTTTATAAATTCACTCAAAAAATATAGATGATCCTTTTCTAGAATTTCTAGAATATACTATGATATATAGGATATACTATGGTATATAGGATATACTATATATTATATGTAATATTTGTAGTATTCTATAATATAGTATAATCAGGTATTTACAAATATTAGAAATACATAGATGAGAACTTGAGTACTAGAAAACCGAACAAAAAACCCTGCTCTGCCATTATTTAGAATCTTTGCCAAAAAGTTAAAAATAGAAATGTCAGATTAACTTTCAGTTAAAAATTAAAGGAAAAGAACCACAAAAAATCCAAACCAACTAATCAGCTACAGACAAACCAGATAGCAGAAATAACTTGAACCTGAAGCTTCTGAGTTTAGAGTGCTGAAAGCAGTGTTATAACATTTTTGATCCCAGTGATAGTTCCAAAAAATTCCAAAAAAGAAGTTGTTTATAAAAAACATACAGGTAAGTAAATATTTGTGTGATTAAAATATCCTGAGTTATTCATAAGATGTAGACTGTTTTACACTAAGTAAAAAGATCAGTGAGAGGGTAAAAATACAATGTGTGTTTTACAAGTGATAATTGTGGTTCTATAGGCTGGGCTATTTGATACAGTGTCCTAATACTGGAAATGGGATTTCAAGGACAGAACTAAGAAAATCCGACAAATGCTTTAAAATAATGTGATCATATGCAAATAACCAAAAAGGATGAAATGCCTTTTCTCCACTTCATACCCACAATCTATTCCCTCAGTAAGGGGTTAGAAAATCCTGCCTTCACTAGAAAAGTAGAAATCTATATTCCTCCAGAGCTAAATAGTGGAGCAAGCCATATGATCTAAGGCATAGCCATGTTGGATATAGTTCCTACCTCAGTGAAATCACAAGAACATTTTCCAATAATTTCACAGGATTCTATATCAAACCTAAAAGAACTAAAGCCTTGCCCTCACTAAAAGTCGTAAAAGAGCTTTCTGTATAAATTCACATGGATAGAATTAAAATCTCCCATTTAAACTTTATCACACGTGTAAGGGACCATTTAAGTGGTGTCTTGCAGCGGGACATGCAAGCACATTTTCACAGTTTTGAGATTTTTCTGCAAATTTCTGGATATTCGCCCTTATTTGTTGGAAGGTTGAATGTTAGAGATTCAGAAGAGTGTATGTCTGTTCATCTACTCATAATCCTTATAGCATCCTGTAATATTAACATACCAAATACACTGGAATAACTCGTGTTCAGGAATTTGGGCAGATAATCTCTAAATTCATACTGCTTCCTGAGAAACTAGCAGACTTGCTCTTGTCAAGGGATCAGAGTTTGCAAATAGCTTGTAAAGCTTATGGAGGCAGGATTGCTTTATTCTTATCTGTTTATACAACCCATGCCTAACTGGGGTCAGATCCTGAATGGGATTTCTAGGTCTTTAGTACATCATTAATAATAGATAGGAGACAGTAATAAATCCACTTTACCAAACTGTGAGGATTCATTCTATTGCCAAGATTCGTGAAACTAACTGCATTTAGCTTCTATTTCTTCTCTGCTGCAGCAGTCTTTAAGATGAGTTGACACATAAATACAACTATCTTCAATATACTTTCTGAACTGCTTCTCTCTGAGGATCAGGGAAATCACCCTGAGAACTGCAATTCCCCCTGTGAATCAGATACTACTGCACAAGTCAAAGAAAATTTTTATACTATAATGGACAGAAAATTAAAGAACTCTCTATTGGGGCTGCCTATCAGGTGTTTTAATTTTTGAAGAAAAGCAGCTAGCTATAAGAGTCATTTGTTGTTTTTCATTGCCAAGGTTGTTACTGTCTCACCCCGTGGACTGTTTATTCTAGGGGAAAAAAACAAAACACTTCCTCTAAAGAAGGAATTTAGAAAAGGGAGTACATTTCTGACATCTGAATATTATAACAAATCAAGATCTGAAGGGATAAATTATGGAAACTCTGTACAAAGTGACTTTCAATCTATTTTCCACTGCATTTCACAGATAAATTAAGAAACAAAGAGCCAACAGATCTGCAATTTTTAACAAAGAGGTCTCTTCTGTAGTCTTCAACTCCTTTTTCTATACAACAGTTAAAAGAGTTTGCTCCTCTTTCTGATTTTAAATGTCTCCTAATGATAAATGAATAGGGAAATGGCACAGAGATTTGATTATTGTATGTCTTCAGTGCCACTAGATACAACTTCCTGTTTCTCTCTTCTCCACCTCTTTTCTATCATGTCAAAAATCAAAGGTTTGGGGTTTTTTTCTCTGAAATATATGGAAGACAGAAATAAAATGAAATGCAGTGAGTACTTAAGTGTTCCATCATGTTTAATATTCAGCTCTGCACATACCAAGCTCTGGATGGAAGAATGAAACTGAACTGGGTATAACAAATAAAATCCACAATAAGTACACATGACATGCAGAATTACAAAAAAGACAGCACCACAGAGGAGAAGCATTAAAAGTCCTGAAAAACTTACCTACTATTGATGTCTGACAGAAAATTTTAACTAGGTAACCTTGACTGAGAAAATATGTAACTTAAGCTGGGTCCAAGAACTTTAAATCACAGCGACTTGGTACCAGCCATTTGAAGTAAAAGCATGCAGCACTGACAACTCTTTTCCAGCTGCCTGGCAAATATGCATAACATGGAAAGCCACAAGTTGCTTGATTTCATTTTATTTAGTTTGAAGTGCTTCAATAGCATGAGAATTATATATTTAATATATGTACTTGACACTTTAATTTTATTGATACTTAATTCTATTTTTGTGAATAACTGTTTTATAAGGAGATGATGCTCTGAAGAGAAAGATATCACACCCTGCTCAAAGAAAAGTAGAGGACTGTGATACTGTGGAAGGTATCACTGCCAAAAACAATGCCAAAAAATTAAAATAGTCATTATTCAGCATATTGCACAGTATTATTTTTCCACTATAGCTCTTCCACCAGCAGTGGCACTTTTTAGTCTTCCAAGTACATCCCCAGAAAATATAGCTATTTGGAGATGCTTCTTGATATGGCTTATGCTTGCATCTTCCTGGAGGCCCCCTCTGAATGAGGTTTGAAACACCTGGCATTTCATTGCAAGATCAAAAGAATACTGAGAAACTCTCTCTTTCATATTAACTTTGGCTTTGATCCTGGAAACAGGTATCTCTATGAAAAACTTTTCCATGTGCAAGAAATCTAAATTTTAACACAATTTTAAAACTCACGTACATAATCATTTGGAGTATGAAACCTCATCTTTTCAGAAAGGAAGACTGAAATAGCAGGGATCTATGTAGCATTCCCGCTATTGTTATTCAAATGAAAAGAGAGATAAAAAAGAAATAGTTCCAAACTCACAAGTGAACTGCAGTAATATACTATAACACACATTCAAAAAATTCAAGAGCATTGAGATCTAAATACACATTATGCTTCGTATTCAGAGAACAGATAACCAAAAAGATTGAGCTCTTGGAGGTTGTTCACTCTTCTGCCATTTATTTCATTCATAGTTTTGAGTAAATTAAACTCTCCATGTGTTCATTTGCACATTGTTTTGAAGAAGAATAACATTAATTGGCCTCAAAGCAGTATGTAAGAACTGATACTGAAGATCTTGGACGCAGATAGAGACAGTGTGTGACAGGTAGAGAAAGTGTGACACCCTTACCTTGGTGTCACAATGATGTAACACCTTCAAATTCCTCGAAAGAAAAATAAAATTCTTGTGGGGTTTTGTCCCCTCTCTTTTTTGTTATGGGCCTTAAATTTCAGTTTGATTGCTGCTGAGCAGTAATTTGCCCAATTCTGAACAAAGCAAACAAATAACATTCTAAGAAGATTTTTAATCATACGTTTTTGATATATGTATATAAGCTCACAGCCAAAACACAGTGCAGAAATATTATTTTTCTGTGTGTGTTATATTTGTGACCTGTTTTAGATATTTTCTCATAGTCTTATCACTACCACAGAAAGTAATTTTAAAAGTCAAGGTACAGAATTAGAAACTGAGTGCACAATCTTCGATTACCTCAGAGAGACCATTTGTTATCAACACTTAGCTCATATGGGTATATCCAGAAAATATATAACTGTTTCAAGAGAAAAAAAGTACATGGTGTGACCTTAAAAATACGTATAAAAGACCCATTTCTTAGTTGTATCTTCACTTTAAAGAGAAAATAAATGGAGATAAATGTATTTAACATGATACTTCTATTCTGCTATTTGATTATTCTCCAGAGATAGTTTCTTGGGATTGGCTATAGCAATTTTAGTAGGATTCATCCATCTGGACCCTGCACCCTAGAGCATTACAGTGGTACACCTGGCCTTGCAATAACCATATAATAGTAAGGGAAAATGCCTACTTAGCACTGACTTTGAGTATTCTCTGAACTAGGTAAATTATATGAGTCAGGATGGATTAGAATTTGACTCTAGTCGCCCCTTCTAAAATAGTGGGATTCTGCTGAGCAAGGGCATTTACATATGTGTTCACTCACCACTGAAGCAGAACTGCATTTTTGTCATCAGAATTCAAATTTGGTCCATGATTTGTACAGTGATTTGACAAACTGTTACTTGACACAAACACATTTCATGAGATCCTGACACTTATTCATTTCAAAGTAGTGTTCCAAAATAAATTCCCATAACATTAAACTAATCAAAATCCCAGCAACGATCCATGAGCTCTCTTCAAACATGTACACCTGTACACCCATGTAAGGACCTGTTCTCATTGTTTTAACCAGTAACCAGGTGACAGATGCTCTGTTATGCACATACTACCTTTACAAGGGAAAGTAAGAGAAGAATAAAGGAGAGACATTTTAAATTAGAAAAAAAAAATAAAGTTTAACAAAATACTAAATTATAACAAAGATACCAAATATATACAATTATGTAAAAATATTCAAAGATATAAATGAGTATATAAATACAGAACCCACACTTCTCAGCTGGCACTTGCCTTCAAACTGTAAGTCTCAAACTGTACTTGGTAGCAGCCTGAGTCCATGGTCCTGGGAAGAGTCCTCAAAAAAAAATCTTGGAGTAACCATGCCAGTCCTACTTTGGGAGGCAGGGGAAGGAGACCTCTCTTGGTAAATGATGGTCTCTTCCTGCAAGAAGAAAGGATGTGGGAACACCAGCAGACCATGGACAAACAAGCAAACCCCCAATTCTGCCAGACCCCCAGCCACAGAGACATTTTATACAGAGCATCATGAGAAAGAATACCATGATTGGTCCATTTTGGTCACTTGACCAATCCTCTTCATCCCCATAGGCACAGATGCCCCCCCACCCCCTCATTGTTACTGCCACATCCTCAGGCTGGCAGCAGCTGAAGAAGTCCCAGCTCAGTTTGGTTGCAGGAAATTTTTATCCTGGTACTCTCAAACCAGGGTACCTGTCTGATAGTGTAATGAATTAGACAAAGCTGTATTATCTACACGTGTGATATTAATGATACTAGTGTGATAGATCCATGCTGCCTGCCCATTAAAGTATCAACTGCCTTGAATAACTTCCTCTGATTTTCTCATCAGCTATCTCCACATGCAATTACTCTACAAATGAATTATGAGAAGCATGCTCTGTAATTAGTTCTAATTTTTCAGTAACTGTTTGCAGCCATGATGAAATAAACTTACAAATCTACTTGACTAGCCCACGCTCTTACTATTTCTACATGGGTATGAAGGTGCATACACAAATACATACATGGAGACTACTGAATAGAACTGAGTTTTATGCCATACAGTAACTTCACACTGAGTTTCACTGTGACTCAATAACATCCTTTGGAAGACACATACACACAAAAAAACATTAAACAAAATGGAAGGGAATTGATTCTGTGCTTTGAATTCCTATCACAGAACTGCTGGTTGTACTTTAACCTTGGAATAGCTATTGATTGACATTTACCACAGGGGACTTCATTACTTTACACTAATATACCTGAATGTAAAATGGTTCTTTCCAAATATGGAGAGACACTATCTCACTATCTTCTATGCTGGAATACACTCAGACATTTATCTATGACATATTGGGACACTCATATTGACCTGGTCTCCAGGTTGCCCAGAATAGATAGCTCTAGAGCATGCACTAGCTTCTGGTGGGAATATTCATCTTGATTTCTTTTTCATGGAAATAAGGATGTAGGTAGAAGAGGAGAAGCAGCTGAGGTCACTTTAAGTGTCACCCCAGCATGTAACTCAGATGATGCATAGACTGAGAATGCAAAATTGCTTTTAGGTTTTCTGGACTAGGCTTGATGCTGAAAGACATATTCCTCTCTGTACTCTGCTGCTTAACTAAGGTCAGGTGAGATACTCAATCTATACAATATAATCTTCAGTCAATGAACCAGCTTAAGGAACTTCAGTATTTGAATCAATCTTCTTTCCATTGAAAAGGACATTGGTTTCATTATAAAGGTATTTATTGACCTCTGAATAGGTATTTCCTACCTTCCTACCAGATGGGTGATTGTTGGAAGGAGGTTTTATAAATTTGTAGTGTTACAAGCACACATAGGGGTGACAAGATTTTTTTTTTGATATCTATATGCAAATCTTTGAAATCTCTTTGTCCTGAAAAAAATCACTATCTTCAAGTGAAAAATAAAAATATACTTGCTACTGAAATGAACAGGAGAGCAGCTAAAAACTTGCCTAGGGTTTCTTATACAGGCAAGCTATTTCTAGAAAATATGTTTTAGTATGTTCAAAAGACTTGTTGTTTACCAAATCTTCAATGTGACTCATTTAACTTTTAAAAAAATATAAAATAAAAATTGCAATCAAGTCGTTAAGACTACTTACTTAAATAGACTAAAGCAGGACAAAATAGGCATAGAATCATGCCCATAGGGTATAAATATTAAATTTACCATAGGGTATAAATATTAAATTTATCAATGAAACAACTGTGATAAAATTCTATAGTAATCTAATTCAAACTGTGTTTCAACCCAAGGTGACTGAAACAACCAAGATAAATGATAAATGTCTGAATGATCTTACAGATACTTCTTTTACCAAGTCAGAATGTAGATGAAGGCTGTCACTTAAAAACTACCTCTTCTTAATCCTTTACATTGAAACGAAGTTTGAAATTCCACTTCATCCTCCTCCATTTGTGGCTACACTAATAATGTAGCAAAGGGAAGAGACTAACTTTTTTGCTAAGTGGTTTTCATAAACTTATTAAGCAGGTAGATTACATAGTATCAATGCAATGCATTTGTATGGTGAAATCTTGCTAATAAAAATTGTCAGTATACTGCACTAACCTCTATCTCAGATTACCTAAAGATGCAACCCCATATGGGGTTATAACTTGGTCCTAAAGGGATACATTTTTCAATGAACAGGGGTCAAACAAAAAGAAAAGCTTGCTAATTTTTTTAAGGAAGGAATAAAAAAGTTCTTTTCATTTCAGCTATAGTTACTATACAGATTAAAGAGGCATCAGAGAATTAACAGACTGAGTTTATGTAACACATAACAGTTGGATTCCTTCTGGTGTGTCAAATAATCTATTATGTCCTGGCCAGGACATGATTAAGGATGCTCCCATCTAGTATTTGTGTATTAAATTCAGATTCTTTAACTACACAGTCGAGAAAAATTTCACCAGAGGTACTGCATATATGTATACCTATGGATCCATCACCCTAGTGTGCAGTCATGTCAATTTATTGTAGCCCTTTACGGGGCTTTCTGAGTGGGTCAGTGAAAATGGCCTGATCTTTTCAATGAAATCTAACAAGAAATTTTTTTTTTGCATCAGGAGTCAGAACATTTAGCTCTTGTTCTATATGTCATAAATATATAGTGCCATTAAGGTGTTAAAAGCATACATTACTCCTGACCTTGTTCAAAAAAATTAAATTCTGTACAAAATACCCTCAAATCTTTCAATCTGTCACACACATGTGCATGCAAAATCCCCTATATATGTGTGTGAGTGTGAGTCTATCTGTTGCTTCTGGGCTTCTAATCAGGGGAAAAAAAATTAAAAGGTAAATATATTGGTATAAATCATGAATGTACTCATCAGGTCCATTAAAGAGCCTTGGGCTGATTTATTTTCCTCTGCTTTTAACTACATTCACAAATATCTGTAATTTACTTATATATTTATTATTTTAGCAGACTGATTTATTTCGGCCAATTGTGAAAGTCTGATCTCACTGATTTGAAATTGTCCCAAAAGAACAATTTTAAAGTGAATAGCCCTGGCTAGGGCGGAGGACCTGGCATGGCCAGAGCTGAGCAGGGGGTGACACCCAGAAAGAGATGAGAACTAAGTACTGATGACTGGATGGAGACTGCTCCCCTTTTCTGAGGGCCAGCCTGCAATGCTGGGATGTCCCTGCAGACACCATTACCCTGGCCAGGGTGGTAGAAGCCACCTTGATTGTACTGATGCTGATGGACCTGGCTGAGGTGGCTGGAACTGAGCAGGGAGTGGTGTCTGGAAAGAGATAAGACCTGTGTGCTGGTAGCCTCCCCCTCCAGGCAAGCCTGTTTGCAATGGCTCTCATGTTAATCAACCTGGCCTGGCCTGTTCCAGTGTTTGACCACTATCTCAGTACAGAAATACTTCCTAATTTCCAGTCTAACCCCCCTGTGGCACATCTTCGAACCATTCCCACTTGTTCTGTCACTGGATATCCAGGAGAAGAGCTCAGTACCTGCTTCTCTACTGCTCCTCCTCAGTAAGCTGTAGAGAGAAGCCTTTTATACCTCTTACTATATTTTGTATAGGATTTTATTATTATTATTATTATTAACTATTATTATTGTTATTGTTATTGCTGTTTGTTGAGGGTATTTTTTTTAGGAAGAACAATGTAACGAACAAAAAATACCCTCAACAAACAGCAATAACAATAACAATAATAATAAGAAAAACAAACCAAACAAAAACCCAAACCAACTCACAAGCAAACAAAACCCCAAAACAATATGGTGGTTTCAAATGCTAAAAGAAACCCCAATGCAAGCTACATTCCATTCTATGTAAGTAGAAGTCACAAGAGCTGTGTACAACATAAATCTCCTTTAACAGTGTCTAGGATTTCATAAACAAATTGACCTTGTGCCATCCTTTGCATCAGGATGAAGTTCACCTTATAGTAATAAGGGCAACAGTAACAACAGAAATTGCAAGCAGTGCTTTTGGACTGCAACAAGGCAGGACAATTTCAGAACAGCTACTGTACAGCTCAAATCACTGAGCAAGCAGATACTTAGCAGGTTACTATTTATTGACAAAGAAAATGTCCTGGGCACCACTAGGGCACCCTATCACTGTAGTAAAGCTGCTTAAAACAGAAGCCTTCATGAAAAATTACTCAAAAAAATCTACCAAACCAAAACAAAAAAACCCAAAACTAACCCAGCAGGGAAGACTTTTATAGCACACTTATACAGACCAGTGTTACAGAGTTCTTCAGTATATATAATGGCTACAGCAAGATCAAGACAGGGGTCGAAATACCATCTCAGAAAAGCCGTTCAATTTATTCTTTCTGAGGATTTGTAAGAGGCTCAAATGCTTAAGAGTGTGGCTAGCCTGTACTAGGGAAAGACTGAGAGGTCTTTTTTGTATGTTTATGATTGAAGAATATATAGCAAAAGGGTGAAATCATAAATATTCATATACATAGATATTTACAGTGCAAATATATTGAAAGGAAACTAAAGAAATCTTATGAACAAAAATCCATTGGTTTTCTCAGTGATATGCAGGGAATCTCACATTTAAAAATGGGTCTCTTTTTAAAAGCAATTCTTGTTCATGCCTTTGAATTTGTTAATTCATCATCTTATGCATACGTCTGAATTTAGTACATTTCTGAAAAAAACAAAATACCTGTTCTACGAAAATTTAACCAAAGACCATTTTACTCTACAGATTATTACCTAAACTAAATAGATGCTTGAAAGCCTCTAAAGTCCTTGAAAGAATTTAGATATTTGAGGATTCCCTTGTAAATAGTGTTTGAGTGTTTTGCTAGTTCAGCCCTTCTGTCTGCAATTTATCTGACAGTTGGCCACATACACAAAATAGCAAGTATCATACTAAATCACAAGTTCTAGAGCAACAGCAATGCATATGTAGGAGATATAATTTATTCCAGAGTTATTCCAAAACTGAGGCAAAATTTTACAGGAGTTTTGGTCTTCTCTACCATAAGGAAGACTGCCACATATATACAATGTTATGCCATTTATTTCACAGTAAATGTGGATACATGTGTGTGTACAATCTACATTTGTATGTATGAATGTATATTAAAAGCACATAAAATACTACCCAAGTGTTTTCTGTTTCACTGTGACATACCAGAATACACTGGGAAATCCTCAATGTCTACGACTATATGAAAATGGGAAGCCGCACAGAACAAAATGGAGTAAAATAAATACTCATAGACTAGTCATTAAGCAGGAAAATAAAGACACTGACTTACAAAAATTACTTATTGGAGGGGTTAGGACATGTGGGGGTTGTCAAAAGATATTTGCATTAGAATAACTCTTGCCTGGGAACATCAGCAATACATTAGCAATATGATAGTTAATAAAGTAATTTGGGTTTGGTCTTAATTTCAGTAAATTCAATTATCAAGTATTTGTTTTATCTGAAGATTATTTCTAAAACACTTCTGAGGGGAAAGTTTTTATTCTGAAATTGTTGTTTATTTTGGGGGGAAGTGATAAGTATTTATAATACTCTCAACGGACTTTCTGCAAACTAAAACCTGGACCTTGATCTATTTCTGTCAAAAAAGATCACATTCATATCACACAGAAATATATGAAAGTGTAGCATGCAGTTAATTAATTAATTAATAGTTGGTTTTAGATTTACGCCCTTTTCATAGCTGCCATGCTATTTTTAAATGAATTAATTTTCATAAAATGGAGTATTTTTATAGCAAAGAAAAAAAAAACTAGAAATACAATCAAACTTAAAAAAAGAGAAAAATTATTTTTTATAACGAAATATCAACATTATTATATTGGTTACAGTTTCTTTAATTGAAAGCAAATGTGAATTAAATAAAAACTTGTTGCCAACATGTTCTAATGGAAATTCAGCAGCAGCTGACAAACGAGTTTTTCTATCTGCATGTCCTCCAAGGATATGTATTGAACTCTGTCAGGAGAGTTGAGACTACAGTAAGGCTTTCTGGCATGAGTGTTAGCTATGAGTTTGATTTTCCCCACTCCCAACTGACATAGATGTGTTCTGTTTTTATTTATGACACAGAAAGCTAAAAGTATGCATAAGTCTTAATAAGATTGATGCCTTTGATTTTAAGACCTTTAAGACTATGTCTATATTTTCAGTAGTATTTTTTGTATCGACACTTCATAAGTCCGGGGTCCAGAGTGAGTCTCTAAAGGAATGCAGAAAACAAAAATAATTAAAAGTAATAAACATTTACGAAATGTGTGGAGAAACTTGCAGGAATTTATGAAGCTGAGAAACAGGTCTTAGAAAAATAAGGAGGATGTGAGGATTTTATGATCTAGAAAATCCAACAGATATAGCCATGCTAGATGCCCACACAATTTGTACCAAGGTAAATAAAATAATTTTCTACGTTTGGGGAATATGTTGCACAAATAGTCTTGTTCCTTTTAATTTGAAAGTATCCTACCCCTCATAATTACTGTATTCAGGCAGTCATGTACTGCATATAACAGTTGCAGCCGATGAAGTCATGGAATGCCTTAAATCAAAGAAGGCAAGAAGGACTTAAAAAGGAGAATATAATATTTATTAGGCTTTTCCTTATATCGCTCAAAGAAAATAGCTAAGAGAAGGGAATGAAGTCTGAAAACCCACCTTATTTAGTGAAATCAATGTAAATATTTTATGTAGAATTAGGATCTCTTGGCTTAAATACTTTTCTTTGGTTACTCAATTTGGAAGAAATGTTCAGAGCATGATTTCATTTTCAAGACCTTTTCTCAATCAATGAATTAAATAAAAAAAATAGACAACCATCAAATCAATTTAAAAATCAATCATAAAATTATCTTTCCACTGGGATCTGGATGTTTTCACTTGTTACGAAATATTGTAGATATGTTGTTTCATATTGTTTCTTACATTTCAAGGAAGGTTGCTGCTAAACAGTGTTTCTTGGAATATGTTCAAACCAGTATCTGCATTTTTTTGGCATTGAAAAAGTCTGATGAGTAATGCAGGGGTTGTTTTGTTCATCACTTTTAAGCTTAAGGATACCATTTATACCACAGTACCATTAGTATGCAAGGATACATGAAAATACATTATTTAAGTTATGTTAAATGGCAGCAATAATTTCAGGTGTGTTGTTCCAATATATGGAAAGTACTGACCACTTTAACCAAGATGTAAAAGACAAATAACAATCACACACAGAAAAGGAAACGAAAAAATTCTTTCGAATTATGGCATTATGCAGGAGGCATAATGCAAACGAAACTGTAATTTCAGTTCCTGTCCCTATAAAGCATAGAATAAAAATGGTAACTTGAGGTCCTCATGCTGTATACCTATCAAACATAGAAAGAACTTGATGGCACTTATTGCTGGACTTTCTTAACTAGGCTTGAAAGTTAAGAGGTTCAAAGTCTTCACTGGTTTTAGACAAGTTACTCCTAATTTAATGCAAAATAAAAAAAAAAAAAAAAAAAAAGCAAAAAAAGCCTAGAAACAAATAAAAAATCCCACCCAAACCAAAAACCCCCCAAAACCACATACTGTACTACTGTATATAAAAAATGCTTTTTAAAAATGTGTACCTACATTATTTCAACCTGAGGAAAGTTTAGTTGTGTGGTCACCTTCCAGTCAAGTTGTTCTATTGGTACTTACTTCAGTATCTCAGACTGTCATCTCTTTCCCCCTCTGAGGCACATTGTGTTAATGATGGCACAGGACAGATGCCCCAAGGATTACTTCTCCTTATGGGCCAGACACAGCATTCATTAATATCCCATAGCTCCAGAGTGCACAAAGAGTGGTCAGTAATTTCTGCTGGAAGTCCCCTCAAGAAAGCATAAAGAAAAATACATTCCTTTTGCCCAGCATTTTTCGTCTACTCCAACACAGAAGAACATCTTGTGAGCTCAGATGTGATTACTAAGTGCATATTCTGACAAACTGTGGGCTCAAATGTTCACACAAGGAACTGTATTTTGATTAGGCTAATTTGTAGCTGTTGATCTGGATAATGATCAAATTTCAAGATCACTGACAGAAGCAAAAATAAAAATATGAAAAAACCATAAAACTCCAGCATCCCAAGCTGTACTTAATGAATTGGATGACTGTGCCCCTTACTCAGTCTTCGTACTTACACATTTCATTTTTTCTGTCCAGGGTTCCAGTAGATTTATAACATATGACTGAATATTATCACTACAAATTCTGTGATACATCATTAAAATATGTAAGTAATGCTGGTCTTAAGATAACAACATAAAATAATAATTTATTAATACCTCTGATTTACAGACTGGGTCTTCCTTGATCCTTCCCCATCCCTGGAGAGTCAATAAATTCCATAGAGTGAGAGCCTTGTATACCCGATATTAATAAGGTAAAATTTCTTAACATTCTCAGAAGCTTTTCATGAAACATTTTGTCTAGTCACAGTCCCAACCTTAGTAAAAGAGTTGGATATGGAGCTGTTGAAGCAAAACCAGAGGACCATCATGAAGATGATCGGGGGGCTGGAGAACATCTCCTACAAAGACAGGCTGAGAGAATTGGAGATGTTCAACCTGCAGAAAACAAGGCCCCAAGGAAACCTTCTAGCAGCCTTCCAGTCCTTGAAGAAGCCTTCAGGAAAAGCTCGGGAGGGTTTTTTACAAGGGCATGTAGTGATAGGAAGAGGGGTAACAGTTTTAAGCTGAAAAAAAAGTATATTTCGATTAGGTATTAAGAAGAAATTCTTCACTATAAAGGTAGTGAGATGCTGAAAGAGGATACCCAGAGAAGTAGTGGCTTCCCCCTCCCTGGAAGTGGTCAAGGCCAGGTTGGATGAGGATGTGAGAAACCTGGCCTAAGTGGGAGGTGTTCCTGCCCATTCAGGGGGGTTGGAACTAGATCATCTCCCTCCCAACTCAACCCAAACTATAGAATTCCTTGATTCTGTGACTGCATAGGATGTTTTTCTGCCCTGGCCTAGAGTCTGTATTCAGACAGAGAAATCTAGGGACATAAAAAAAAAAAAAAAACCAAAACACATTGTAGCTTTATCAACTAGTACTATTCAAATAAAGCCTTGGCTAGAAGATGACTGATGCAGAAATGAATGTGAGAGCAACTATCTAATATTTTTAACCAGATATCACTTTTGCTACTTTTGGATATCAAAAAGGCATTACTGATAATTTTCAGCTTATTATCACTTTGGATAATTTCAAGCTCTATAACACCTTTGTTTTCTTTGTCAAAACAAGTTTTACAAGGAATAATAGCTATACTTTATTTTAGACCAGCTATTATAATTAAGAAAAGAGTGAGCTTTCAGGCCCTTGCTGTCTGAAAGAGGTTGCAAACTTAAGCCTAAACACAGACTGACAACATTTGTTCTGAGCTTAACTTAATTATGTGAGCTTGGGTTTTCTTGGTGCTTCACTAATCTTTTGACAACTTGTGAAGTGGTATGTGAGTACTGCAGAGACCCAGAACAAGATGTTGTTTTATAAATATACTTGGCAGAGAAAAAGAGGAATTCATAGTGAAAATTAGCTTGTAAAGATTCAAGATCTGAAACTGGCTTCTCATGGCTCGAATTGCTGTACTCTTCACTGGGAAAAAACTGTCTGGATGATGATGTGCCAAACATCTGTGGTGAATGGAACTAAATCCAGTTGGTGGCTGGTCACTAGCTGTCATAGTTTGGACAGCAGCTAGGCAATAACCGATGCTGTCATCTCAGAAAAAGAAGGACCTTAACCCAGCTAGCATCCCACCCAGAAAAACCCAGAGAGGGCTCTCTTGGGAGCTATTTTATACTGAGAACCATGGGAAGGAATACTCTGATTGGTTCATTTAGGCCTCCTGACCCATCCTCTCCTCCCATAGACTCAGCTGCTCCTCATTACATCTGCCTCATCAGCAGGCTGGCAGTGGCTGGTGGTGTTCCAGGCAGGGTTTTTCTATCCTGGTCCTCTCAAACCAAGACACTAGAAGTGTTTCCTGGGGTGGCCAGCAGGACTAGGTAAGTGAATGTCCCCCTGTAGTTGGCATGGGTGAGGCTGCACCTCAGATACTGTGTTCAGTTTTAGGTCCCCCACTACAAGACACTGAGGTGCTGGAGTGTGTCCAAAGAAAGGCAATTAAGTTCTTGAAGAGTCTAGAGAGCAAGTTTTATGTGAAGCAATGGAGGCAACAAAGGTTGTTTAGCCTGGAGAAAAGGAGACTGAAAGGAGACCTAATTGCTCTCTACAATGACCTGAGAGGAGGTTGCTCCAAAGGTGTATGTTGGTCTCTCCTCCTAACAAGAGGAAATGGCCTTAAATTGTTTCAGGAGAGGCTTAGGTAGGATAACAGGAAAAACTTCTTTACTGAAAAGGCTGCCACTCACTGCAACAGGCTCACCAGGGAAGTGGTTGAGTCACTGTCTATGGAGTTATTTATTTGAACGATACGAAGATGTCGTGATTGGGGACAGGGTTTACCGGTGGATTTTGCAGTACTAAGTTAATGATTGGGCTTGATGACCTCAAAAGTCTTTTTCAATCAGAAAAAAATTTATGATTCTAAAGTCTCTGTAACCTATTTCTCTTTTCTTTCCAGGCACAAAATTTTCTATGGATAAAATGAAACAAACCCAGTCCTGCAGGTTTTCCAGTCTTTTTTCACTGGTACTGTATAGTCTGTTGAAGTTTCAATCTCCTCTGCCTGATTTGTTTTTCTCCAGCTTTCTAACAACATCTGAAACTGGAAATAATTCTGTAGCTACACTATTTGGAGAGGAATAATTATACCTATTTCAGCTTGCAACACACTTTCTAGCGTGTTAGAAAATACCATTTGTCTTTCAAAGAGCAGTATCTGCTTTTTTTGGACACACTTTGAGCCCTCTTTATCTCAGATCCATATTTTTCCCATTGTGGTTGCTATTATCCTTGTATGTTTTGATTTATTTTTCTTTATGTGTGCAGCTTTTCTACTTTAACATGCTGAATTTCATCTTATAGACTTCTGACCATTTCATTGATTTATCAGGACCAATTTAAATTCACAACTTTTCTTCCAAAGGTTTTGCATCACTTACTGTTGGCTGTCGAGGCTGTTAAGTCATCTAAGTTGTTAATGAAACCATTAAATTACACAAGACATAAGACAGATCTCTGAAGGGCCACCCACATCAAGCATCATCGTAGTTTCTTGACAGTAAACTGTTGATAGCTGCTATTTAAGCTTGATGATTTCAACCTGATGTGAATCTGCTTGGTATTTTAATCCATGCCATATGACACTGTCTGAAAACTAGTGAAATATAGAATGCCATTAAAATGTAACTGTAAATTGCAAATAGAACCTTTACTTGTCTTATAGAAGTTAATTTCTGTTGTGCATGAAATGATGCCTGGAAAGAAAAAATATACAGAACAATATATGAGAACTTTAGTTTGCAGTCACAAATTCTATCATAATGTGATATTTTTCACACATATTGTCTTCCATCTTTATATTCTATACAGAAAAATGCATAGCAATATGCTTACTCTTCACATTCTATCCATTCAGCTATCGTATCATCATTCTCATCACTCAGACAACCTTCAGAAAGTGTTAACATCTATCAGCCACCTCCTCCGCTTTCCGCACCTGAGGCGAATACACGTTAAACTCTTGTGCCATTATTAATTCAGTTTGTATGGAATATAGATCATCTTAAGCTGAAATGAGAACAAACTCTACAGTATTCTATTTGTGATTTTATGCTTCCTGTCATAATGAGCAACTGAAAGGCAGGACTTACAGATATAAATCAAATTGTTTTGGGTTTCCTCTATATTATCCTAAATTTATTTTTTTTCTTTTAATTTAGCTTTGGTCCATTTGTCCTGGTATTTGAACAAGCACCAGAAAAATATTTGTCTCCCACTTATATCAGCATAACACTTCTTTTAAAAAGTGAGGTAATAAACCCTGTTATTTCAGAAGGTTAGAGATGCCAACCACACACGAATGTTTTGTTTGCTTTCGTAGACAAAATTGAACCACCTTGGATGGCCTTGGAGATTGTTGGAGGCCTTGAATTTAATATGATGTTCCGTGAATAGCACAATATATTGAACAGGTGACAGATGTAATGGGTAGCCACTGTTTCCTAGGTGGCACACTGCAATATTCTGTAACAGTTGAACTCTTCATAGCTCTGTGCTGCATTGGTGCTGCTCAGCCCAGAGGGGATGGAATTGTGAATAATTGAAGGAAATCCGTGATCCATCAGAGGGGAAAAAAATGTTTTAAACTTGCTAGAAATGAAATGGTAGGAATCTCACTGATACAGTTGCATTGACAGATTGTTGGAATTTCTTTCAAATTTCTATTAGAGTAGTCTCACAAGAATTGATGCTATTTTAGGAAACCTGAAGACAGCAAGAGCTGTAGGTGTACAGTAATGGTCTGGAGATAGGACAGCTTTTCACTGAAAAAAGAAAATGCTTCCTGAGTATAAAAATAACTCAAAAGCAGTATGCTGTTTGGAAAACAAACAACCAAACCCAAAGAATAAAACCCTACTAAACTCTCATTCAATTAATGTTTTATAATAAGTCTTGTTTTAGCATCCAGAGTTTGAGGGGACAGGGATGGATGGAACTGGACATCACTTTTAATATATTCCTGTGTCACTAGTTAGGATACTTTTATCATCCTAACAAGAGTTCTGCCAGTCATGTCCTTGTATTTTCTGAAAGAAAAAAGGGCGTGTTTCAATATCTGCAATTGAATTGCCAAATCTTATATCACATTATTAAAACAAAAAAATTAGTAATAAAATTTGACAATCTCATTGAAGAACTAATCTGCTGTTTAATTTTTGCAAATTAATTTCATGATACATTAAGAGTTTGTTTGTCATTCATTTTTAGCCCAACTCATAGTGTGATATTGTTTTCAGTAGCTTAGAAGGAATGTGGTATTGCACTGTATTTATCTGATATCTTATTGGGGATTTCATAATTTCTTAGGAATGTCTGTTTAATTTAATATCATCTGGATTTTTATTTATTTATTTTCTGAGAGGACGATAACTTTTGCTCTTGATTTGTTCCAAAGCAATGATCTGTTATTCTTTAAAGGATAAAAAGTTTCAGGAAAAGTAAAGCAATAGAATATTTTCAAAACAGAACAAAGCAAAAAAAATCAAGAAGCATGATGTCATATTTTTCTTCAGAGAACACCCCAAAAGTGCCTTTTTAAAATGTAAAATCTGAAGAAAGATATGCAGGAAAGTGTTGACACATTTAGTATATCTCTTTTTCATTTTTTTTTTTTTTTCTCCAATAGTTCTAAGATAGTTTTGTTTATCTTCAAGATACACTGTGGAATGTTCATCACTTCAAGCTCTTACAATCTGATTTCTTGAACTTCAGGCTGCAACTTCTGCTATGACTGCCTGGAGCCATATTGATTTAAACTTGTCTATCAGGATGCATGTTGTTGCCTCCACAGAGTGAATTTGCACTCATTAGTGCTTAACTAGAAGGAACACATAAAGTAAGGCTCTAGAGTGAAAAAATGGGTGATTGTCTGTGCTCCATTGATTCTGGTTGACTTCTGAGTATCTATCCATACATATGAAATTGTTAAAGCAGTGTTCAGCACAGCAAAAGAAATGACTGTAAAGAGTTGTTCACTGAATGAGTATAGAGGAAAGATGAGTGAGGATAAGCTAGAAGAAAGAAGGCCTGTTTCCTCCAATGTCCAATGTATAAAATCCAGTACTTCAAAATTAAGATTTATATATATAGCTATATATACTTATACCTATATATACACATAACTTTGACAACTAGTCATAGCAATCTGCTGCAGTTCCAAAGGCTATGTTCATTACTGGCTTTTCTTCCATAAGCCCTAACCAGTCAAATGTAAAGTAACTGCTGTGATGGTGTGATATCAACCATCCAGAAAGCCTCAACAAAATCAATCTTTAATGAACTTTATTGTTACTCTTCACAGAGAAGAGTGAAGATGTAAATACTTAAAACCACAAAAGTCTATAGTACCAAATTCAGTATTATAGAGATAATGACACTGACATTAATGCAGGAGCATTTCCTAGCTTCTGAAAAGAGACAAAATTTTGTAAAAGTTTTATACAGAAGACTTCTTTAATTGGTTATTCTATAAGGACAATGCATTTTGATTTTGCTAGAGAATTTTTAAATCAACATCTTCTTCCATTTTACATTACAGAGCTTTCAAGAGGTTTCACTATGATGCTAAATTGAAAGGAGAGTGAAATCAAACCCAGATGGTAGAGTGATCAAAAAACACACACAAAAATGTATTTCTTTAGAATATTTCCCAGTAATCAGCAGACATAGATTTTATCATACATGAGAACTGAATATGTACTAGAATTCCCTGCTGTTATACTGGACAATTTTTTATTCAAGGCAACACAGTATTTAAAATTAGTGTGAAGTGAAAGTATTTTAAAATCATGTTTCAACTTGCTGTTTTTTTGTGGATCTTGTGTATACTGTGGATTACATAATATTTCTCAGGGCTGCATACTTATGTTACCTATGTACTGCTTATGCATTATACAAGTTTTAATTTGTATCACATTTACTTGGTGCACTATCAAAAGATTAGTGTCCTTACATAGGCAGATATCAAACAGATACCTATTTCTCTGGAGTTATCTTGGTTATTATCTGATATTAAAGCTGTGCCTGATATAGCCCAATAATGGAGGCTTTCTCTATTGTGGACCTGGAAGAAAAAGAAGGAATAAAAAGAAGACAACAAGAAGCAAACAAACACATGAAGAATAGAAACTGCTATAAACCTAGATCGTGGATAAAATCGTTAGGAGTCTTACCTTACACAAGTGTTTTCTGTAGTTCCATTTGCACTAATTTCTTGCTTATGCTTTGTTCAAGATGATTACAGCTTCAGTTCACCCCCTGTATATACATTTGTAATTCTAGATACCAGTGGGTATGTCTCTACATTCCTCAAAGCAGGAATTTGCCGGCCAGCATCTTGAGGGGAGAATGGTTGAATCAGGGGAAAAAAAAGAGATTCTATCCTTTAATTAATTTAACAAGAAAAAATGAACAAACATAACACATTCACATAAATATAGCAGAAACTGTGGTTTCTTGGTAACTCTCCAAATCACCTACTCCTGACAAAAAAAAAGCATGTATTACCTTTTCCTTCTTATTCCTCTGCCTACCCTGGCTGCTGCTTCTAGTACTACCATCACATTCATGCGAGCTCTGGCATTCACTGGATCTTTCAGATCACTTGCTCAAGATAGGAAACTACCTGTAGTTTGCATTAGTTGCATTAGTTTATGGCTGATGCAAAAAATAGCTGGTGTTGGCACAATGTTTACAGTGAAAAGATATACCTAGGAGTGATAATGAGTGAGGCTTCCCTCTTGCAGTGAACACATGATTACCTCATCAAGTTGATTGGAAATGCAGCTTGAAGTTGTGGTTTCATGATCAATTTAATACAATCTTAGAACATGCTTCTGTATGTTCATGCCATCTTCCTCACATCAACTTTGATGTTTATGCAGTCTAAAGCTATGCCAGCAGATAAAAAATTACTGATGTTTTATATTAGGATCTGTTAGGTTTTCCAGAATGTATAAAACATAAGATAATGCAGAATATAAGACTTGTACTTGTAAATGTGTCTTAATGAATTCAAACAGGTCCTAAAACTGGGGCAGTAGCATGGGAAGCATACTTTTAAGACCTGAACAGTGTTTTCAGGATGTGTATCAGTGTGATGGCAGCATAAAAGCTCCCTGTGGAACCATAAGCATTCAACAATGTCACAATATTAGTACACTAATCATCTTTGCTACTTACAGTTCTGGTTTAGCAGCACATTTGATCAAAGACTGAATGGGAAACATTTTAATTCTAGTGGCATACAAAGCTAGCATTTAAATATTTTCTGAAAAATGTTAAATTCTTATTTTTTCCAATATACATTTCTTTTCAACAATTTTTTTTACCTTCCTTAAGAATTTCTTAAAGGCCATTATTAAAGTGATGTGCATTAGCAATACTTCACCCTCTACTTATAATCATGTATTTCTACATATTTTCTACAGCAGAAGACTGTCTAATGAAACCTAATTTCTGCATGCAGGAATTCAGATGCTTGTGCTGCATGAAGAGCATTTATTAGAATGCCAGGTGTATATCAATGATTGACTTGAAAACAAGGCTGACTTTCACCTCATCTATGTCTGTGCCAGCATGTCTGAGACTTTATTGCTGTGCTGAAACATAAACACAACATCAATTTAATCATAATATCATGTTGGGATTTGTCTGACCTAACTTTAGTTAGACAACTGGTTTAAGGCATCATCTCAGTTCCTGCCCATTGTTCTGGGTGTCAAAGACGAGTGAATCATCCTCTGCAGTATCCAAGTTTCTCCACTTACTAAAAAAAGTTCAGACTAGCTTTGAGATCATACCTTATTTATTGAGGACAAGCAGAGTAAAATTAACCCTTTCTCTCAAATGAACTCTCTTCCTGTAAATGGCATGCCTATTAGCATCCTGTTTATATATACCAGCATAGGTTTTGTGGTGTGCTGGAAAATACTGACTCTTACTGCATCTTACTTATCTCTTGTTCGTAATATTTTTCCAGCTTTTGCTGTGATGGACAGTGTGCAGTACATGCAAAGTTTCTGCTTTTACTTTACCTAAGGTAGAAACAAAACAGAGAGGCACTACAGAACAGTTTTGTACGTGGTGGTATTTAATATGTCACAACTATCTACTGATGATGTCAAAATGTCACTTCCAGCTCATAGCTCAATAATCTGTGAAAAGTTCTCAAAAGTTAAAATTCAATATTGCAGTTAACTCTAGCTTTTTCAGAAGAGAAGGATTTGGTCTTAAATTTCTGCAAACCTGAAAAGGTAGATATATTAAATCTGTTTTGCAAATCCATGCAACTCTTAGATCAGTGGGGCATTGTAGTAGCTGCATAATGTCTTTTATAGAATGCTGTGTCTGCAGTTTCTGAGCAGCAGCTTATAAAAGGTGGGTTATAATGAGTGGTTTCCATTACATATATTTAAAAATCAATGTCAAAGAAAAGAAAACATTTCTCAACTCACACATGTAGTATTTAGGTTGAGTATGATTGCTTCATACTGAAACACCTGTGGGGCTATTCTTTTTATTACAAATAAAAAAAAAATGTAGAAAAGATCATAGATAATCACTATCTAGTTAAAATAGCAATGATACAAATTATTGGCCCTCTCCCTGAATTCAGACAGTTCATTCTGGACCTCCTCCACTTAGGTCTTTTAGCAGAAAGGAACAGAATGTTCCCAATATTCTGCCTTAATACCTGGGGAAATGTAAAGGACCACTGATTTTCTTAAGGACAATACTGTAAATACACCATCAGGAATTCTACCAGTGACTTTTCTCACTCACCGATATCAGAGCTGAAATCCTAAGAAGCACATTATCATCAATAGCCAACACATCTTATCATGCTCACCAATCAAAGGGGACTGTCTATTGTAGTGTGTGACTATAGCACCATTGCCCTTTGGGTAATCACAACTTCTCTTTAAGATGCTTGTGGCACAAATCACTCAGGAATAGCAGCTCTTTTGTTAGCAATGATATTCGATATACTTATCCACACAAAGAACAGCACTCTGAACTTTCTATCTGCAGCCACTGGGGACTGGGAAGTCTGACTGGCTATGGATGTCTTCACTCAGTAAAACTTATCCAAATTATAAAGACACTTAGATTATACTAGGATTGGAAGGTATTTTTGAATCATTTAATTCCATATACTCTCTTTCCTACCCAGAAATCAATATACCAAAAATGTAGTTGCCTTCTTATAGTGCAAGAATTTTTCCTTTACTTGAGACTTTAACTAAAATAATATTAACAATACCTGCCTTCTCCAGAGGAAAGGAGGGGGTGGGGGACAAAAAGGGAAATAAAAATTAAAAAAAAAAAAATCCTTTGAACACTGCTAAACTGTTGGCTTTAATTGAACCAAAGTCTGGTGACTCTGTTAAATGAAGTAAAGTTTCATTGACTGACTGCTTGCCTGTAAATTGCATTTCATTGTCTTTTTCTCTTTCCATTATAACTATGAAGAACATCTAATTAGCAGGATTATGGATCTCAAATGCAAAAATCTAGATTATGATCTCTGTGTGATATCATATTTACTGGACAAAAGACATCAGGAGAAACAGAAGTCTTGTATTAGAGAGCACTTTTGAGATATCTGGAGAAAAAAATAATGAAAATATCATAATCTTTCTTTTTTCTTTGTAGAACTTCTATGTGTGCACAGTTTTCCTTTAGCTGTTGCAAAAACTTCCAAAATCTATATATATTTACTTTGTAACTTGATTCAGTTTAAAAAATGTAATCAGTCTAGCTTTATATCACATTAATTAGTATTATTAAAAAGTGTATCACACAGTCTTTGGATGTCTCTTCTACATCTTTAAAAAATTAAGAATCTTAAGAAATTTCCAAGCAGAGAACTATGTTAAATTGAAGACTGAAAATTACGAATTTTGGGGTGAATAGAATAAAAAACTTTGTTGTAAGTATCAAAAATGTAATAACTGTACGTCCAGTAATACTTAGACCATTTAGAAAGCTTTTATTTTTTTCATGTAAACTTTGCTATTAACAGAGAATTCACAACAAATTTATATACAGTGTTTTTGCAGTTATTTGACTTAGCAAATAAACATATGCATGATCTCAGTTAATCTAAATTACCTTTCTAATCACAATTTATCCAGCTCAAATGGTTGAATTTGAGCCTCTCAAGAAAATGCATGTTTGCATTAGACCAGTGTGCTGATTTCTCTTTTTTGAGTGCTTTCCTGTCTGCTGCAGTCTTTCAGTTGTGGACTAAACTATTTAAGACAGCACATGGCTGTTACTTGTGTGCTAATGCATGTATACTGTGTATTTAAGTCTCACTCTGCCAAATGTCCCAGACTATAGTGTATTAGTAATCCTTTGCACTGCTTATTCCTCTGATCCTCCATCGTGTTCCTCTTCCTGATACCTGATAAAGCTGTCAAGAAGTGTCAGGTCACAAAAGAGTTTCTGAAGGATTTCAGTGGAATGAGGTTCCTCATGATGATTTCCTAATTTGCCATTAGACTAGGAAGCTTGTCAGTTCTGTGGATTTCAGCCCATTTTGTGTGTCATGTGAATTTTGTGCAACTTTTCCATGAGCCTTGCCATCTTACAATGTTTCCACAAAAAGAAAAGTAAGTTTCATTGTAAGTGGAAACATTGCAACTCCCTAGAGCTTAAATAAAATTTGAATTCTACATTTTTGAGTTATCACAGCTTCCTTTTACAAATTTTGGCATATACTAATTATTTTTCCATTCTAGAATTACAGAGGATGACAGAATTAAAGACAGAATGGAAATTTTGTCTCATGAAGGGGTAGTCATTTTAAGCACATCAATTACTAATATTACATTGATTTTTAAAAATTACAGATGTAGCTCAAACTGAAGGCTTTACAGTGCATCATCAAAATAGTATTTCATAGAATCATAGACTGTTAGTGGTTGTAAGGGACATCTAGATATCATCCAGTTGAACCTCTCTGCCAAAGCAAGATAACCTAAGGCAGGCCATGCAAGAACTCATCCAGGTGGGTTTTGAAAGTCTCCAGAGAAGGAGACTCCACAACTTCTCTGGGCAGCATGTTCCAGTAATCCATTACCCTCACAGTAAAAAAGTTTCTCCTCATCTTGACTTTGAATTTATTATGCTCTAACTTAAACCCATTATTTCTTCTCCTATTACTGGGCACCAACAAAAAAAACCTTCTTTTTTTCAATGCTAAGCAGCATGAGTTCTCTCAGTGTTTCTTCATAGAAGAAGATTTTGTATATGTATTTTACAGAGAGCTGTTGTTGGATCGTCACCTATTCATTTTAAAAAGGCAACTACTTCTCTGTCTTCTCTGCTTCCTCCCTTCTAAGCTTCATTATGAAGCAGGCATAGCCTGTCGATGGAAGGAACATACTCGTTTTTCTTGTCTGAGATTTTCCTAAGGTTCAGTGAGGACATCTAGGAAGGCTGTCTTAACTTGTTTGCTATGAATATTCATGATTCAGAAGTTCTGGGATGCTGCTTTGATTCATGTGAAAACACAGTTCTTTACCTTAAACTCACTCTGATTGTTTTGGGACACCACTGTTCAGACAGTAGAGAACTGTCTTTGTGCTCCCTTGTGTCAGGAAGACACTGAATTGTTTGAACTGTGAAAGCCTGATTTTTTCCTCTTATTTTCATGTTCACATTTCTTATCACCTCTCATATTTAATCTTATTAGAAATTTCTCATCAGCAAATACATTGCTGTTGAACATGTAGTGTAAGTATGTCATGCTGTCATCAATGGAACTCCAGCATCTTCTTATGCTAAACAAGTGCTTAAAAATTTGCAGAATTGATGCTTAAATTAGGAATATATAGTTCTTTCTCTGCCAGCTCTCATTTCTCTACAAAGTGCTTCACTTTTTGACAGATTTTTATACTTTTCAGGACTGAAAATCATGTGACAGAAACAAACTCAATGCATTAAATTACTTCATGAAATATAGTAGAAAAACTGAAGTGATAGAAACAAAATATATCTCCAAGGGTCTGAAGATTCATGAAAATATTAGATAGCCATCTGAACACTTAACTGTTTATATTGACTGCACTGAATCTTTGAACTTTCAGAAGTTTATTTTCAAGTATTAATTTTACCAGAGAAAATAAAGCAGAGAAAAAAAAATTCTTTACTGGGCCAGTTATTTAATGGGACAAAGAATTATTTAGCTCTAGGTTATCAGTTTTCTACTGATCCAATTTTTATGGATTCATAGATTTCTAGGCCAGAAGAACCATTACATTTCCTTAGCCTAACCTCCTGCATGACACAAAACACTGAATTTCAACCACTGTTTTCTAAATCAAACAATAGCTACTAGAATTAAAGAACAGTATAGAAAGTTGCTGTGTTATGACTACTGAGGTGTCTATATGAAATCATAGAATCTATCTCAGTTAGATCTATAAGCTTAGAGAAAGGATTTCTCTTCAGCTATTTTTTCCAAAATGAAATTATAGAGTTCTGCTCCCTGTGGGGGGAAAAAAAAAATTAAACTGCTCCAAATCAATGGTATTTTTTCACAGGAATAAGAATTAGATCTGTATCTGGTTTTTCCATAACATTAGATGAAATGAAATTATTCTTCATATTTAATTTTTCATGAACTAGTTTTAATTGTATTTCAAGATATGCCTTGTTTTTTGTGGATGTCAATATTAAGCAATATGTCAACTCAGGGCAAAAAAAGAATAATTCCAAACAACAAATAAATTTTTACTTGCTCTTCGAGTCCCATCAAGAGAATAGAAGTGCACAATGTTTCAAGTGGGAGTGGAACTAAATATTTTCTCTTCAGTAGACAAGATATATTATCTCCTTTGTTTTCTGATATCACCAGTGTAGACTAAAAACTTATATACTGTTTGTATATTTATTTGAATTTAAAAAACAATTTCACATACAATTTAGCATTGAGCTATAACATAATTACATTTTCTTCTTACATCTACAAAGTGTATGTCCACACATTGACTGTTTTTTTATTTGGCATGGAACACTATAGTAAACTTCTAGCCTTTAATCTAAAGATGTATTAAAAATCTTCCTGCTTCCTATGTAACCACTAAAAATGGGATAAAATTTTTCATTGGTTCAGTTAATTTGAAAAGCATGCATCTAATTGAAAACTGGCCCAGGAATAGCTTGGATTCTGTAAAGAAATGAACAGAAGTGAACAGTTCTGTAAAGAACTTGTGTAAAGAAGTTGCAATGATTAATGCTTTCTTCGAATCAAGAGAATTTCAATACTGCAAATCTATTATTAAATATGACTTTGTAAATTTAATAAGCACTAGTCACTTTAACAATAAATGTTATAGTCTCTTGTAGGCAAGAGCCTGTCCTCTTTGGTTTAGGAGCTAGCAAGGTCCTGCAGTCCTTAACAATTGAGGATTTCTTTCCTAAAACAATTTTTTTGGTTCTGTTGAAGATGAGGAGCAGCTCAACTGGAGTCTGCTCTTCCTGGTATTTTGGAAGGGCTATAGAAAGGGAAAGTTTCAAAAATCATATTCTGACTGACAGTTTGTATAGTCACCTGAAAGCTACTATAGTAGCAAATGTATTTATATTTAATTTATTTATTAAATATTGTTTATTTGCTTATATTTAGGTATTACAGTAGCTCTGCTTGCAGAACTGAGAATGCCTATTGACTATATTCTTTCTGCACTTTTTACCTTTTTATCTCAACTGTTATTTAAACACACTTTTAAACATATTGGAAACCGAATTCACTCTTCATGGTAATGATGGAAATGAAGGTCAGCATAAATGATAGAGTCAAAAACAAAAAACATGAAATATGATGTGGGAATAGTCTATTGAAAATAGTTTATTGAGAAAGATTTGCAATTTCTCACTCCATCTTAAATTCAGTCTGGTTTAATTCAGGAGCATAAGGGAATACTTTTAAAGACCTCACATGACACACAGATATGTAACCCACAGCAAGATTTAGTGGAATTAAGTATCTATCTACTACAAGTTATGTCTTCAACATTTCCCTGTTTATATGGATTTAAGAGGTTAAGAGAGCCTTAAACTTAAGGGCTTGAGTTTGATCATGATATAAACACTCAACCATCTGTAGAGATAAAGTATTGGTTTATTCAGCTGGAGAGAGCACAAATTCACTGAAACTACATCTATCTTGGTTGCATGTGAAAAGCCAGTAACACATGATTCATGGGCATCTCCAGTATTAAGAAAATAAAAACATTGTCTTTGTAAGTTTCTTATACGTTACATAAGGCAAGAAAAAATATCTACATGCTTATTCTTTCTCTGTCAGCCTTATGATATCCTGCTTCTTGTTTCCCATTCAGTTAATACAATAATTGTTATGACAAGTATTTTGTAATGTAATACGTAAATGTTTAGAACTGTTTAGGAAAAAAGTTCTATAAATTTGAGCCCTACAGGGTATATCAGGTCTGCAAAACAATTTTTAAGGCAATGGTATCCAGACAGAAGTTGAGTTATCAAGTTATTCTTGATTATAGTGTTTTCAGAAAGGGCAATAAACCCCTGGAGGCTCTTGAAACAAATGGAAAGTGATAGGTTTCCTGTTTTTCTATAGTTTTTCCAATGTGGTCTGTGGTTCTTTCAGTAATCAGGAAGCAAAGTTTATATAGATTGGTTGCATTTAATGCCAATTTATTTTTGACTTTTCAGAAAAAACAGTAGATCTGTCTGAACAAATTGAAAATCTCTTTCATGAAAAAATTCAGAATGTCACCATATTTTTTTCATTTTGTGAATACTATACTTGAATGATTTACTTTTTTTAACATCTTTAGAATTTACTTTACTGAGATTAAGTTTAAAATCCTCCACTCTCTAAGCTGGGTCTAGTATTAATAAATATATCAGACACATTTCTTTGTATTTCTGTCATCTTTATCTCAAGGAAAGATTATGTTGAAAAAACCCATGCTTTTTAAAAATTAAATATCTCATTTGTGATAAGCTCCATTTACTGACAGCCAGAAGTTTTAAATGAAAATTTCCAATTGTACTCACTGCTGATTAGGAGTTATTTTCATTTTAGTAGAACAAGAAAATGCACTGACAGAGGGCAAGTTTTTCAAAGGCTTGAGCCTTATCTTTGTTTTTACCTACAAAGCTCCAATTTGTACATATTGCTTCTGTATTAACAATCTCCATGTGAGACAGTGATTTCAGATACTGCTTCTACTGTACTACCATTAATAAATTATATCAAACACAGAGTAGTATGATGCAGTTATCACTTCTGCCTATTACTTCTCTTATTGCAGGGACACAATAACTTTCACAGAGCACCTGCTTCAAAGAGATTATGATGAAGATAGAAATCCTGTCTAATTGATTGAGCACAGGTATAGAAGTTCTTTTACTCTCTTAGAGCAAGAATACCTAGTCTGTTCTAACACTTTGTACACATTTGCAACAAGTGAGCACTCTCTGTACTGAACAGATTTGTATATATAATTTCTATCAATTTTCAAATTAAATTTTTTTGTGTGTAATCTCCATAACTGCCTCTGTATGCTTACTTTTCTTCCTCCTCCATAGAGGAGGAAGTAAAGGGTACATTCTGAGTGCATTTTTATTTCATATTCACATATGAAATTCTACTGAAATCAGAAACCTTGCACATATGTAACCTAGCACATAGACCTGAAGGCTATCCCTGCTCTCTGCCTGGAATAGGTGTACAGGGACTATATATGAGTAAACTTTATGTTTGAATTCTTTTAAAAGTGAATATCAAAGGAAGCAGTAAATTTAAGCCCACAGAGAACTTTCCACTTTGTTCTATATGGATGTTTCATTTTATGCTACTCATGAAAATTGAACTCGGTATGAGCTATAATTATGACAAAGGTAAGTGAGAGAGTGATCAGCACTTTGAGCAATCTTCCCCTTTGTCCTTTATCTGTACTTTTAGTCACCTTTAATAGCTAGGGAAATGTTTCATGTCAAAGGTTTTCACATACAGTAGAAACTAATTAATTAGTTAATAATATATGAACCTTGCCCTGCATTATGAGTGCAATCACTCATATGGGAAACCAGAAATATTGAGGATGCTAAAGGTTTAATTGAGACTTTCACACTGACAATGTTCAGTGTCTTAGATATTTTGATTTATTTAATCAGACTCGTATCACAGTTTATAAGCTACTCTGGTCTACATAACTTTCTACTCAACTAAGTTTTTGTTTTGGTCAGTGAGATCAACATGAAATTAACTGTCAAAGCTTTATTTCTATTTCATCATAAACATCTTTTCACTCCTAGTTCAGTTATATTTAACTATTTTATTCCTCAGAGTAAGAGGACTAAGAGGAGTGAGTATGTACCTTACACTGTTCAATTACTTTTTGACGATATAATATTTTGGCAGTACTAGAAACTTTCTAAATTGTGAAGCTGAAGCAGACAGTTTCAATGACAAGATCATACTTTCAATTGTCTGCTGGTATTCTAAGCTATAAAACTGAGTTGTCACAAACAGCTTTCTATTTTTACTTGTTTTCAAGTAGAGCTTTTTAACCTAGTGTGATTAATTTGGAGGATGTGTGGGGTATGATGTGGTATTGGACCACAGTATTCCATTGCTGGGTCTTACTGTGTGGAACTTAAGAGAAATTATCTAGGACGTCCATGTAAGACAAAAAAAATAGTTGTCAAGGAGTAAAAACTTCTTGTCTGTTTGTTTTAAAAAAGTAATTAAATTTCAACCTGATATGACTGTCAGGAAAGCCTGAAAGTGTAACTTTCAGGCAACAATACTGCTGCCTAGCTTAGTGAGAAAATTAAAGAATGACTCAGGTGAGACAAATATATTCACTTTAAAAAGTCACATTTCAGAGAGCAGAAGGCAGTGTGTTGTAGTGGTAATCACTCCAGGTTCAGAGACACTTGGCGTGCTGTAAGCTGTCTAATCAAAGCAGTACTGATATCTGACAAGGACAACATACTCTGCTGATATCTGAGGTAAACTAAAATGTACTAAGCTCCAGGTATTTTTATCTGATTTTTTTCTGGAACTCTAGTTACTGTATTTAAACATAAGATATCTTTATTCCATGTACTCCTCAGCAACATAGGATACCTGGATATCAGTGTCAATGACTGTAAATTCTCCAGACATTTGCACTATAATTCAATGTAATTTAGTAGAAAAGAGTCTGTTTTAAGAAGTACCACTAATTTAACACTGAACAATATCTTACATAGGATTCTTTCATATTATTAGATATTAATTATATTGTTGTAATTTTGATAATAATTTTACACATTCAACACTGCCATATTCAACAGATTACTCCCAATTCTTCCACTCCTTTTTGTGAAGGTGTTGTGGGCAAATATTGCATGCTTCCCTATGCAGAGATCAGCTTCTGCTCCATTTCTTTGTCTAAATCATTACTTGATGCATATAAGAAATCTTCAGTTTCCATTAAATCAATGAAATCACAGGGATGTTTAAACTTCACATAGGCCCAAACCTTCAAAGATTTTGAGGTGCCTTCTGGATGTAGTCTGTGCATTTCTGCACTGTATGCGAAGAATTGATGCTTGTATGACCCGACACAAGATGTTTGATTCTATTTTCCATTCTTTTCATTTCTTCCATACTGAAGAATGAAAAATCCACCATTGCTGTCATTTCCCAAAACTTGTAGAGTTTGAACCTGGTCTTCAAGAGAAAAAAATATTCCTCAGGAACAGAGATTTCAAACTGCTAAAGGAAAAGCAACAGCAGATTTTTTTGTTTTCCTTTTTTTTCCAGAATTTTTTTCAGCATTAGGAAATTTTTCATGTAAGAAGTAGACTAATATTAACATTAATTTCTTTCTTCAAAAAGAGGCATCTGCAGCCATGGTCAGAGATCTAGAAATACCATTTTCTAGATGCCATCTAGAAAATACATTGGAAAAGCTTAGTTCTGGAGTTTGTTTTAGCTCAATGATTCTGGTAAATTTCTTAAATTTACTTTAATACAGCCTCTGTGTTCCTATTTCCTGTAACTTTACAAATGACCAAAGAAGGTCAACCCATTTCAGTCTATTTAAGGAAATTAAAAATATATGTATTTTTCAACATACATGTATATTTCAAAATATGAGTAATGAAATTATGGGACATGGGGTCTTTGTTTATTGGGGAGGTAAAAATATATCCATAGTTTCTCAGGTTCATAAACAAAAAAAATCCTCTATTATCTTCTAGACATGATAACCCAGATGTATGCATTACCTTTTGAAACTTAACTATTAATGTCAGTTTTCATTAATTTTCTTTTATGGCTGAAATAGTTCCTTAACATCCAACTTTGAAAATAATATCATACAGAAATATATGAACATCCTACATATAACTACAACTACAACTTATTCCATCTACCATTAAAATTAAACTGCAACAAAAGGCTCATCATACAGTGAAAAACAAAAACAACAACAACAAAAAAATCAGACATCCTGGAATTATTTGAGTTGTGAAAATGAAAGGGAAAAAAAGAGTGGTAAAATGATGAACAAAATAAAATTTATCAAAAATTGTTCTGGAAAAGCCAAACAATTTTCAAAATCAGAGCTAATACCTTTACAAGTAGTGACGGATGAGCCAGAATGACGGTCCTTCTGGTACTCATGAAAAGCAAGGATTATGATTACAAATTCTTGACTGAACAGAGTAGTGTGCAGCAGTGTTACTATTACTAATAACTCATTCACTATCCAGAGGACTTACTTCTAAAAACCATCATAGAAGTAAAAAAGAATTTTGGTGGAGAAAAATATTTTCATGTTTGTGCGAAGCCTACTGAAAAAAATTGAAAAAAAGGCTGAATATGGAAATATTTAGTACAGATGGATGCAATGTTACAGAAAATCAACAAACAGAAAAAAGCTTTATTTTACCAGACATTCAAGCTAATTACATCCTGATGTAGGAGGTATACACATGATTAATTACTCTATAGTCACTTTGAATTAGAGATGTAAAATATAAGGCCTTAGAAACTGCAGTTGTAAAATGTGACAAAGCTTGGTATATTAGCACTTCATTGAACTGACCCATGAACCTAACTTGGCTTTCTAGAATGAATGAAAAACTCAACAACTATATTTACCAACTAGGAGCTCTTTCAACATGAAAAATGTAGTTTATAGAGAAGCGTTCACTTAGGAACAGCAGCTGTAGTCTAAGATGTTCTACCACACCAACCAGCTCCTACTTAGTTTATTTGCTGGAGGCTATTGCTCTCTTGGGCTCAATCATGGAAGGAGAGCTCAATGGTCTGGCAAAACCAGGCAAGGTTACTCAAGCTACCAATTAAAGTATTTTGACTAGCTCAGCCTGGTTTGTTTCAAAGGAGTTTCTAGGTAACAATTACTTGAGAAGTTTGGGATGGTTGGATGGTAGGTTCCCAGAGAAGGAAAGTGAAAACTGGTACTGGAGGCTTAAAAGCCCACGTGGATCCAGGAAAGAAACCAATTCATAGTTATGCAGTAAAAAATCTTAATAAATGGCTTATGATGCTTTATATAATGGAATAGAGTACCACAGGAAAAAAAATAGAAAAAATAGAATATTTTAATATTTTTTCTTTTCTGCTTGGATTTATTAAAGTGTTTCTCAAAGTCCTTAAATTTTAATTACAAAAAATGATGTAAAATCAGGCAAACTCAGAGGTGCAATATTTAAAATCCACACTCTGTGTACAAAGAAAATGAACAGACTATAAGATATCTGAGCCCAGACTGCAGTCTTTAATCATGTGGAACATATTCTGAAATCAATAAAATTAGGCAAGATGTATTGCGCTGAAGTTACTTGTCATTAATGTCAGGTGATAGTGATAAAGAATTTTATACTAATTATCCATGTGCCCATGTAAAAATCTGACTCTCTCATACAGTCTGAATATTTTTCACACATAATTAAGCACACACAGATGCTTGCAAAGAACCAAAATGAAAATGAGAAATCAAACTTTAATGTCATTGATGTGAGCTGTAAAATTTCTGTAGCTTCAGCTACACTGATATCTCACCCTTGGATCTGCAGATTCCCTGAAGCCGTTTGTCTTCATTTTAAAAAGAAAACCAACCCTTTCTTTGAAATTCTGCATATGAGAGAGAGGTTTTTCCCTTGACAAATTACAAATGTAGATCCTACTGACCAAAAGAATTTTGTATCAATTTAACTCTATAAAAAACCTGTCAGGAAAGGAATTCTTTTTAAGAAAACATCATTTTGAAAGGACAGCCTAAAGATGGAGAAATGGATGCAAGCAATTCCAGGAAACTGAAAAAGGACCAAACAATTAGAATTTAAAATCAGACCAACACTCAACTGCCTAATACTTAAATTATACATGGTAGCTCTGTCCCACTCAGCTTCCACATATATCTAATCTGCAATCCTACAAGATCTTTAAAGCTTCTGAAATACTTCCTAAATTAGAAACAGAATTACAAGAACAAATGTGAACTAAGGTTTTGGTTAGTTAATATTAAGAGTTATTTTTACCTGCAGTAATATTTTTCTTTGCATTGAAATTACTTTATCTTTTCTATTTTCCCCCTGTGCTTTCCAGATGGAAAAATTGCCTATTTAATAATTTATAAAGAAGTAGATGAATGTACACATACTAATTTTTTGCAATAAAATATCAGCAAGAGAGCACTAGTGACAACAGTTGGCAGGAAAGAGGTGATAAGGAAAGCAATGAGATAATAAAGTCATCAAAACTTTTCACTTTTTGTGTTTTTCTGAAATAACGTGAAAATGCAGATGAAATTTGCCCAACAGTATCAGCTGAAACTTCTGGATGAACTGAAGAGATGTCTTCTTTATGCCGACTAATTCCATAGCTTTGACCAGTATGTCAAAGTTTAAATCACATAATCCATTTCAGGACACAGGTTTTAATTTCCCTCTTAATTAAGAGGCCAGACCACCCACTGCTCTGAATCAGACTTTCTGCAGAACCTTTGGTTAGGGCTATCCTCTTTTGCATTTATATATTTATATAGTCACTAGGAGAGAGCCCACAAACAAACAGGGGTAAGTGCTCATGTCAATTATTTGCTTTTTAAAGGGAAATAAAAGGAATGACTGAGTGCCAGCTTTTGCTGTATACATGTCTTGTTCTGGAAAAATAAAACTATGAAGAATTTCAAAGAAGAAGGCACAGGTCTCAGGTAGTTTGTAACTCAGAGGTCCTGGTGGAGGGCTTCAGCTTAAACCTGTTATGAATATAGGGATATTGAGTTTTTTTCTCCCTTATGCTGGTGATTACTCCATTTTCTGGACATCATTCAAAGAAGTATAAATAATGCTATAAAGTACTTGGTTCCACAGAAAGAAGGTGATCAGTTATTTACACTGTGTTACTCATAGTTTCAGTTTCTGAAGAAAAATACAGTCTTCATACTTTTGTGATAGTTTTTTATTTGGGATTTTGTTGATTTTTGTTTCTTTTTGTTTGTTTGTGTTTTTGGTTTTGGTTGGGCTTTTTTTTAATGAATGGAAGATGACAAGATCCTAGATAACAGAAACTTGTGGTATTTATTGACTCCTCTCAAAGCTGCTGGAGTTTCCATACATAAGAGCTTTCAAGTAGTAGTGTGCTAACCCTATATCATATCCATTAAGGATTATTTTTTTATTATTATTAAAAATCCAGTAAAATAATTTCAGCTCTGCTAAAAACCCCTCACTGTTAGATCAATGCAATGCTAAGCACTATAGTTATCTAACAAAATTTTTTTACACATATATCTTGTTTGGAGGTTCTTTTATTTCTTTTTGTCAATCCAGTGATTTTTAATTTCAGAGCTATCAAGTTTTTAGGCTATCAACAATAGGAGGCTCCCTGACAACTGTCTCAAATGTCCATCTCAGGCAATGTCTGAATCTCCCTTAGGGCTATTTGAATATTATTTTTTAAATTCTGAAATAATTTGATGATCCCATATAATGAAGCAATGTATATTAATAAAAGAAAAGTTACAACCTAGCTAATGAAGGTTGGAGGTGGACTCTCTGCTCCCTTGTTCCCACATCTTAATGCAGCATCTTTTAGCTTCTGGGAAAGCAATTGAAAAGTATTCTCAGGAGATGTCTGTACTAGAAAGAACACGTGAAGGAGTGCATACAGAACGAATGAATGTCATTTCAAAAGAGTTATCATGTTGTACACCCAACATCCTTCATTCAGATACATTTTGCTAGTCCAAATAGTTTTAAAGCTGTTTAAATATTGCACCTCCCCACAACATAAAATATTTATTTACTGATAAAAGTAGGAATATTTTTGATCATTTTTATCAGTTAATGCCCGAACTATCACAGTATTTACGCTTACAGATGCCAGCTGAGATTTTAATTTAATTTTTTTACATGGCTTTTCAAAGTATTCCCAGGATCAATAAAAAACCTCAACATTCTAGAAATGGTTTAGTTTCAGCCTTCATTTTTTTTCAAGATATTGTGTAAAATAAAAATAGGAATGTATGCCATTGTTCATTTGGCTTATAAATTATTATTCTATCTTAATAGCTAATAATTATTCATATAGAGGATAAATTTGAGAAGATAGATTTATGCACTATTCTAAAACCCACTTGTATAGAAATACCAAAAGGATGGCACAGCAGAGAAAAATCTCTTTACACAGTACTTGTGTATTTTTTTCTCAGAGCATCTGGACACATGGAAGTCACATAAATTTAACTACCCATTTTCTAAACACAAAGCTGACATAAAGAAAGCAGATACGTTTTAGTACATAAACTTGGTTTCAGAGCAAGTTTGACATGCTAGGGCTGCTTTTCATTTGGCCTGAGGTTGAGAAGTCAGCAGGGCATGGAAAACTACTGGACATAAGAAATTGTGTGAGAAGCTTATAAAAGTTACTAAAAAAATCTTGCCATGAAGCATGACCAGATCATACAAGTAATTAACATGGGATTTCAATAAGAAGCAGTTGAATTTCATAGAAAACTGGAGGGAAACTCTATGCACCTTTTGGTGGAGTACAGTCTTGAAGGACCAACAGCACCTGAGTAATCAGAGCATCACTGGCACATGTGGCAGACTACCTAGGTAAGATTACCAGAAACAATAAATTTGGGTTCAAACATACCATAGCTGGTAGCAGGGGAGAAAAATTAACTGGAGAAGGTTTTTTATTTGGTTAGAGACTGGGCAGAGAATGAAGGGAACGAGGATGGGGAAAAAGGCCAAAAAATAGGAAAGGGGATAACAGGGTGGGCAGAGGGGT
Source organism: Phaethornis superciliosus (assembly GCA_023637945.1). Classification (NCBI taxonomy): domain Eukaryota; kingdom Metazoa; phylum Chordata; class Aves; order Apodiformes; family Trochilidae; genus Phaethornis; species Phaethornis superciliosus. The sequence continues at coordinate 76,652,992 of JAJQWJ010000003.1, read as the reverse complement.
GCCTGATTCTGCCTGGTGGTACCAGTCAGGCTGTCACATGCTGTTTGCTGCAGCAGGAGTAGGGGAAGATATCAAACCTACTGCCGGATCATCAATGTCAGGTCTTTGTCCAAAATCAGTAAGACTAGTGTGGAGAGGGGTGTATACTCTCGAGGCCAATGAGGGAACCCTTGACTCAGGAGATCAAGTACCTGGACATCATCACATTCATGCTTGTTCCAGGCCCAATAGCATCAACCATACTGCCACTTTATGAAGAATTAAGTACTTCATCTTGTAATAAAAATTATTTTAAAAATTCTGAATTTACATAAACCTGGATGTTGAAACCTTGGTAGATATGTTAGTTTAAAGGCTACATGTTTAACATTCCCAGAGGAAATTAATTTTTTATTTTTATGTTTATTTTTTTATTTTAATGCAGTAGGGAGAAACTAGTAGCTAGGAAAAAACTCCACTGAGAAATTCTGGGTTTTTTTCTGGTAGCTGAGGGCCAGTATAGGTGTTATCTATCCCAATCCAGACTTGGGTGTCTTGCTATAGTTTCAAATTAAACATTCAGACTTTGTGCTGACAGAAACCTCCCAGCTTTATGTGTGGTTCTAAGCTCCAGTTTAATGTAGTCCAGGATCTTGGAAATATGAACTAAATATGACTGCAGCTTAGGGTTCTAGTATCGTTCACAACCTTGTCATGGTCCAGGAATACAAACTGATTGGAATTATCCTGCAATAGTTAAAGTTTACTTCAATCCTTGTCACGATTCATTTAAAAATTCTTAAGGAAAAGACTTAACAAGTAGCAAAAGTTTCTCATTCATTTCCAAGAACAACACTGTAAAGGACTGCAGACTATATAAAATTAAAAATTATTTACTTTGTTAGGTACAGAATGGATCCTAACTTTTTTTGTGCTCTCTCCTTGAGTTCCACTTCTGAGTTTGACCTAGAAGTCACACAGTGCAAGTATGACAGATCTGCAATGATAACCCTGACTTTTCATAACCCAATAACAGAACAAAAGCATGGCAAGAAGTGTTAACTTTCACTCTTTTGGGTATATGCATGTGCTAATTATAATGATTTTTTTAAAATAATTTTTTTTAAGATTTGCTTTCATAATGTAAAATATATTTAAAATTACAGTGCAAAGAAAATTAATGTTCTATGTCTAACCTGACAGAATAGCAGGCACCAACACATCAGAAAAAAGAATTCCTCAGCATTAGCAAGGGAATAATAAAAATTGTAGGAAGCACCATATCTCCTTCAGCTGCTGAAAATCCCTTTTTACAATAATTCACTCTGTGGTTAAGTTGAGCCCATAAATTAATGACAGCCTTAAACTCTGTAGAACAATCACTAATTCAGTGTCACATATCTAATAAAAACATTTTAAGAATAAACTAAAAGTTACCTTAATAAATGTTACATTTGCTAGATATATGCAAATTAATTTTCTAACCATTAAAGATTTATGGCAAATACTTATTCTGTACATATGACTGAGGACAATTCTGAGGTGGATGTAAGCATTAAAATAAAAATATTCTGATTTAGGTATTTCTCTAGTAACTCACAAGACTGTCATTTATGTATTTTATCTAAATTGTCTGTTATTGGCCACAATATAGAAACACATATCTGAATCTAAGCACAAGCTCTCCTTGTCTGGGGGAGAAACTGTGGGGTCTCATAGGAAATACTGTGTCATCAGTAAACACAGTATATGTGAAGGCAAGACTCACAGATTTGCTTCCATAGTCACCACAGGTTTCATGACTACATTTCCAAATAGTTTTTTGGGGTTTTCTTTGTTTGTTTGTTTGTTTGTTTTGTTGGGGGTTTTTTGTTTGTTTGTTTTTTAATCAAGGGGGAAACTTCCCAAAGAAAAATAATAATTTTTCAAACAGCTCTAATAGAGATCTTGAATATCTAATGTAAGTTTCATTAGAGTATTACTAAGCTGCCCATCAGTTTTGTAACATAGTTTATTCTAATACTTTTACAAGGTCAGGTAAGGTTTCTTTCCTCCATAGGACACTAAGCCGCTTGTGCCTCTGAGACTGAGCCACAAAGGATCAATAGTTGGACGTGGTTGCATTAATATAAAATAAAATTCTAACTTCTCCTGTTGACTGAGACTTAGACAAGCTTGCCAGAGCATCCTTGAAAGGAGAGGTTATTGGGCATGTATCACTTAAGATTCAGGGCCCCACTTAGATTAACTTGTTGTATAGAGAATATTGGACTCTATGCAGGAGACTCCATAACCTTTCTAAGCCTATCCTCATTATTCTTTGTTCTGAATATCACATAAGTATTGTCTCAAAATCCTAGCTAGTTTAATGGGTTTTGATTTACGAATTTCCAGGAGTGTGACCTTCCTTATGTAATGTCTAAAAGAGAGTCTTCCACAAGTAATACCTCAAGCCCTTTAAAAGCCAATCCAATGGCATTCAAATGTCACTGTTCTTTGAAACTATGTTGGCACTGCTATACTTACCATTTCACTGTAGAGAGCTGCTTTTATATAGGAGAAATAACAGGTATTATCTAGAGTGTAGGGGCAGGTAATGGGGATGAAACCTGTCCCCTTTGGAGACCTGTCAAGGCCTGTGACACTACTTAGCATGACATGAATATTTGTCACTGTTTAAAGGTGTAATTATCTTGAGTTGTGTGCCTGCACCTCTTTGTGATTGGTTTGGAAGGTTGCTGAGCCATAGCAACTGATGAAGTACAAGTCCCCCAGCCATTGCAATGTTGACCAAAGCAGATCAAGTCAAATCAAACAGAAAGTTAACATGGATTGAAATCAGCATGTTTTATAAAACGTAACAGTTGCAAACAATAACAGAGTTCTCATCAACCAGGTGTCTGGTGCCCCACATGGCACTGACCTCCTGATCAATGTTGAGGCATAGTGCAACAGCACTGTGGGCAAGCTGAAGCCAAGGTGGCTGTTCCAGTCAAGGAGATTGGTTGTTTTATTTTCTCCTGTTGCTGAATTAGTTTGCAGTCACTATACTGTTCATTCACTGGAGCAACTTTCTGTTTTCCTGTTGTTCTACTCAGTCTTCACTGCCTTACTTGGTTGCTTCATCAAGAGCCTGAATCCCACTCCATCCAAAAGAGAACAAAGGAGATATTACTCAAAGACTTGGGCACTGTGAGTGTGCACATATTATGTTTTTTTATAAGTTTATTTGTTTTTTGTTTTTATTTTATACTATATACTGTACTCAACAGTATATATGGATCTCTTGGTAAAGATGGCACCTAATAGCTGCTCCAAATGCTTTTGCATATTTTTGCCTTCCCCAGAAAAGTAAAAATATAATTCAGTACTCTTTGATTCAGAAACATGTTGGATAAACAATAAAATGCAATTAAATATTAAAGGATTTTTATTTGTTTTTTAATGAGCATTATCTCATTCAAAATACACAGGTAAAAACTTCCTGGCAAAAGAGAAGACTGTAAAATGGGCATTTGTTATGCAGTTTTCTAGCATCATGAGACAGTAATAGCAGCAATGACTGACTGAGTGAATAGATGATTAAATCTATATTGAAATCTACTCAAAAAAAAAAATCATAACACAAAGCCATGTCTATAGCTTAGATCAAAACCTAAATATTTTATTAATTTTTCATAAATTTACATGTTGATTCTTAAGGAATATGAGGAGCTAAGACTTAGTCTATAGTGTGGACAAGGAAGAAGGAAATCAATAATGACCAAGAGACTAGATGCAGAAACCTGCTGAAACAATGCTACTGTGAAACCATCAGCTTATGCTCACAACTACTGCTGAAGAAATAAGGAGCGAATACAATGTTATTCTGATATTCCTATTCCCCAATGCCTTTGCTCTCACTGCCAAGAGTATGCAAAAATTTCCAAAGAAATATGGAAAATATAAGTCAGAGCTTAAAAGCCTGGCATGAAAAATATGTAGTCCCTTCCCTCTCTTTTTCCCCAGTTGCATCTCAAACCCATATGATACAAGATTGAATAGACCCAGGGGGAAAGGATAGCTTGTGAGTAATCCTATAATTTCAAGAAAGCTTAGGGCAAAGACAGGTTTGAATAATAACTTAAATGAACCAGATTTCTCCAGGAAGATGCTAAAGAATTATCACTGACATCTCTTTGGGAAATTATCTGAAGGAAAAGGAAACTGAAAGAGACGGGTCTTATATTTTGGCTCAATTATTTAGCCAAGTCCAAAAGGGTGGAAAGTGAAGTCTCCACATCTAAAGAATTTGGACAGTTATTTACTTCTGTCCATGAGACATGTTTGACTATGAAGGGACTAAAATATATATCCATGATTTGTGCACCTCATGGGGAAAAATACACTGGCTTGAGAGAGTGGACACAAGTATTGATTGAACAATAGGCATAACTCTAAAAGGATTAGATTTATATTTCAATTCCAGAGCTCTTTTACATTTAGTTTCTCTAGATATTTATGTTTGATATATGATAGGGTTGATTGTTCATAGAAATTAGCATTTATATGCCTGTGCATATGTGGAGATTTTTCAATCTGTATTAAGCTATAATATTTCTTATAGTAATCTGCATTTCACATGTATAAATGACATAACTAGCCAGCGTAACACAAGCTATTACTGTTGCAGTCAGACTGCTATTTAAAATTCAAAGTATATCCGTTACTTTCATAAAGAAATTACATATGTATGATTATATGAAGTATAAATAATGACACATAATTTATTTACCTATTACCATTACATGATAATTCTCCATTATGAATTCAAAAGAAATTTTCTTGATTAAAATAATTTCAACTCAAAAAATTCTCACTGGAAAAAGTGAATTTTGAATAACAGAACCTGGTATTATTAAAGGATTAAACAGTATAAAGTTTTAATAATTATTGCTATAAAATACAGATGACCACCAAAAATCGACATTTAAATTATGCAAATTTACTCTTCTCCTCTAACATTCTTCCCACTAACAATATTATTTAGTGAAAAGCCTTTAGTCTATTTTTTTTCTTTTTTCAATCTGAAGCAACCACAATTTAAAGGAATAAAATCTTAAAGGCAGAAATACATTTAATTAGTAAATATTCAAAAGCTTTCTCAATCAGTAATTCTTCTGGTCACATACTCTGAAGAACTTAAAACATATCAAATGCATATTATGCAATTGAATCTAAAAATACCTTTGATTTTGAAACAATTCAGATTATTTTTAACTGTCACCCTGTACAATCCTTGAAGACTCTTCAGGGTGTAAGCTGCATCATTTTTCTAGGACATAGCCTTGGCTCATAGTAAGATATTAGAAAGATTTCTTTCTTTTCCTTATTTTTTTTCATTCAAAAAATGTCTTTGAAATTATACGTCTTTTTCATCAAAATCTACACATTAATATAAATGCATGGCAAATGGTAGAAAATAACTATTTCTCATTAGAATCAGAGGTGTTGAAGAAAATGTTATTAGCATTGTAGCCTTGCAAATTGCAATATGTGGAGCCCTTGTGTCTTCTTCCCTTTCACAAGCAAAAATTAGACATTTCTTATCATAATGAATGAGGCAAAAAATAATTTAATACTGTAATCAAAAGATGATCCTCCTTCTTACTTCTCTGTAACTGCACAGGATTAGTATCATCATAAATAAAATATACGAGCTTTACAGACAACAAAACAAAACTATGAAATACTGAGCATAAGCATTTCATGATTTATGATTTTGGAAAAAAGTGAGAGCCATTCATGACAAAACATCCAGAGTGCTCTCTAAAAAAACACCAAAAGATAAGTAATGCCAACATAGCTCAAGCAACTGCTTTTGTGTGGAAGTGACCCCTACTATCTTGAAGACTTCAGTTATAAAAATGATCTGTGGTATATAACACTATTATATATAACTTTGGCAAAACAAAACAGGGATCCATAAATGTTCAGCAGCAGATGTGAATGCATATCATATTTCCATGGATTTTGTCCATTTTTATTTTATCTGATAAGAGGCCATATGATTAAAAAACTTCTGGACCTGGAATACCTGAAATATACAGGGAGAGTTATATTTTATTTGTATAGCTGCTAAAAGGTGAACATTTCTTTGGAGTATGTAGTGACAATTTTGTATCTATGGGTGGTTGGTTTTTTTAATCCTATAGACTTACACAAGCTAAACCTTTTCTGACTTTTGGGGAACCAGACAAAAATTAGGGAGATATGTGGAATTAACTTTGGACTGTGAGCCAGTTAAAGCAGTAATATAGAAAGCATCCCTAGTAAAACCTGTATTTTTTAATACTAATAGTTCCTGCATATCTAAATTAAACAAAACATGTTGCTGACTGTGTGTTGGCACTATGAGGCAGCGAGCCTCATATGCTCTTTTTCCAACAGCAGTAAAATATACATTTTGCACTGGTGTTTATATCTCCGTTGTCCCTGTTCATGGGTCTTTCTGTGCTAAACCTCCACACTCTGTTGATAAGGCAGGCAGGATATGCAGCTGCGTAGCTGAACTGTCTCCTTTCATTCATTTTGTGGTCCATTTCAATGGAATGATCTCAAGTAAAAAAAGTAGAAAGCTCTCACTGTTTTCTAACCTTTCCGAAGAGATGACCTTTCCATTAGATATGGTATAGTGACCTACGCTGTTGGAAGCCTTTTAAAGACATTTGGTTTGCCATTTCCCAAATGGATTTTTTTGTCTGGAAACCGAATCATTAGCTGTCTGCAAGTTAGTTCTTAGCTGCTCCTATCAAAAGCTTTGAGGCTCTTTAAGTGCTGGAAGTTAGCCAGCAAGATTTTATGTTGTGTATGAGCTCTGTTTCAGAGCTCAGAACTAAATTCTTTACAGAAAGATTACTGATATCTCAACTACTCAGTCTCTGTGGGAGTCAGATTCTGGTCCATTCCAAGGTGATCTTAAGTGAGATTAACCATCTAGGTTCAGGAGGATCTTTAGTGTTAAGGTATCACCATGAGTGCTAAAAGATGTTTTAACAATTTGAGCCTATATTCTTTATATCGTCTTTCTTTCAAAGTATTTGATTTTTCATGAGTCCAGAAATATAAATAGGTATTTTTAAAAAAAAATGTTCTGTTTTGTTGTTTTAACTTTTTAACCTTGTTTTGGTAAACTCCTTTTTATTCTCTCTTAATAAAATAGATCTAGCAGAATTTTTCATGACTTGTTCAAGAAGGCCATCCATGTAAGACACTTGAGAAAAAAAAGAAATCAGACAAGATGAGAGCAAAAAAATTAAATCCTTTTTTTGTTTCTTTTTAAATGAAGAGATCAATTGTTTTCTAATGTACCAGAATGCATGATTCCTGATGAATTCTATTTCACACCTACTTTTGCTGTGATCCTTTTTGACTGGAATATGAATATCAGTGTGCATGTTATACTCAAGAGCACGTCCTGCGTACATATAGAGAGTTAGTCAGGCATGAGAGTTTGTGCATTCTTGAATACAGTACATGCTTTTAATATATCAGATATTTTATCTGTGGAAACTCCTAATATCACAAGTTTTTTATTTAGTTTTAGGAACTTTTTGGTGATCCTTTTTAGCCAGGGGCACTAAAAATTACTTCTAAGTCAGAGCCTGAGACATCTGTAAAACAGACAGGAAATTGAAGTGTTATAAAATGTTTAAAATATTCTCTACCTTTTTGGGAAGCCCGTTAAAAAGGTGAAAAAAGGGAGGTTGCATATCCGGAAATGTCATCCCTAGGTATAATGTATTTCAGTAAATTACCTGCAGGTGTATGTCTGTTTCTTCCATTGCTCCATCAAATGTAGTATTCATCAAAGCTGATGTAAAGATTATCACTAATGGATAGATTAACACTTATGGATAGAGATGTAGGCCACAAGGAGAAAGAATTCAGGGGTGTATGCCTGGGTACTAGCTCCTCACTAAGCACCCTCACAATCTAGAGATTATTTTTCCAGTTATAAGTTTTACAGTATCCACATTAAAAGCTTCTTTGTTAATTTACCTGTATGAAATTGTAATCTTAATTTCCTCAAAATTAAGGTAACTCAAATTAGCCTACTGATGACTCTTTTCCATAAATATATTGTGCATGCATGTAAGAATGGGCAATGTGAACACTCTTCAGAAGTATTCACCATGGCTCCTACATGGTAAGCATGAACTATATATGGGTTCAGCATTTTGATTTTTTGAATTCACTTTGGAAATAAGGAAATGGTTTATCAGTCTCATCTATTCATCACACTCAAATCTTAATATTTTGGAAAGTGTTGCTACTCTTTGTCATAACTGAAGCACATTCACAGTGGTCATGGCTATACTTGACCAAACTTCACGACATTTATGATGTTTTGAAACCAATATTTATTTGTTTCAAAAATAGAATGTCAGATATTTAAAGTATATGGACAACAGAAATTTTTTTCCAACTAACTTCATCTTTCAGAAAAGATCAATGAATGTGACAAGATGCGTGAAAACAGAAGAGAATTAATGTTACCAATTCAATTGAACAAGAATGATTTTTTGTAACAGGAGATGGTTGATGATCACTAGTAGTTAATGGAACACTAAGCTAGGTTTTTATATATCTGCTTGCAGTTTTGACTTATATAGGTTTTGTCTTTACTGTGGACAACATACCAGTTTTCCTGTGACTCTGTTCTCTACCTATAAAGAGATAACAATAATTAATAATATTTTAATAATAATAATAATAAAAAAATTGTGTTTTTTTAATAATTGTAAAAAATAATTTGTTTTACAGGGAAAATCTCAATTGTAAGAACAAGTACATTAAAAATAAGGGGCTGAAGTACACTATCCATGATGTCTATCATACATTTTCAGACAGAAGATATTTCATGGAACTGTATAAGTAAGAAATACAAAAGAAAAATATTAGATTTGTTATAGTGTCTTATTTTAGCCTCAAGTACTCTGAATTGTATTAATAGAAAACATCTAGTAGAGTAACTTCAGTATATCTTGAATTAGAATTAGTTAGATGTGTAAACAAGGATATATTTGCTCCTGAAACTTTGGCACTTTTATAATTATTTTTAATTATTTTTAAGTTGTTTGTTTTTAATTTAAGATCCTGTCTCTTTTATAAATCTTGAAATATTTGTGTCCATAAACATTAAAATCATCAGAGGAGTAAAAGTTCAGTTTCTTCATTTCAGCTTTTCATCTTCCTGGAGTTTATCTTCAAGACATTTTGCTGATATTAAATATAGTTTTTCCTGTCTTAGTTTTAGTTCAGTATTTTTGGTATTAAACTTTAAGTTCCATTCTATCCTATTGCTCTCCAGACTTGATTTCTGCCTGTTTCACATATTCAGGTTTTTTTCCCCTTCATTTTTTTCCCCCTCCTACCTACATAGTTACTCAGAAAAAAATTTCAGTTCCTTTCTTATACATAATTTATTCTATATTTATTATTTTATCTACATCCAATCTATCAGGAGATTATCCTAGCTCTGCTATTCATTAAATTCAATAATTGTATAATTCAGATGTAATTATAGCTGATTACAATAATAAAGACAGAAATGTTATTTTTTTTTTTAGAATAATTTATATACTGTATCTAGCTTTTCTACCAATCATCATAGAGCATATCCTATTGCAATGTTTTCACTCAAGCTTTAGGAATATGATTTATCCCGGGCTCAGAAATGTGTTGAGATTTTTAAAATATTAACTCTTCTTTAAGTTAGCAAATTCCCTTTCTATCATATTTTGATGTACACCGTAATATAAATAATAAATAATCATAATTGACTGTAGTGTATTCTGAGTGCCAATTCAGACCCAGGCCTGCAGGACTAATTTAAGCTATTAACTTTTTTGTTTGCTTTAACGATAAAGATATTGGCAAATGAAGTAGACCGAAACTACAAAATTGTTCCCATGTGTCATTGAATAGATAAAAGATCAGAAAGTCAACTACTTACATAGAAGTCAGCCCCCAGTTGAGACAATGTTTTAAAACTTTATAGGATTAGAGAAGCTGGGGAGTACAATGTTTCAAATAACAATGTTGTTGATTATGACATCTCCTTTGAAATAACAAATGTTTGGAGTCTCTGCTATCTTTCTTATTATCTCTTATTTTTGGCACAACAAAATTCTAGAGTCTATAAAGCATTCGGATCAAAAAAAAATGGGAAGAGGCTCTATTATAAATAAAATGCAGTCTCTGGTCATTATGACAGTTGAAAACTCAGTACAGTATTGACTTTAATGACCTACAAAGAAAATGAAAACTGTAGTGATCAGTTTTGTAAACAAGATTAGACTGCATTTATGAAAAAAAAAAGAAAAACACCTTGACTCATATCTAATTTCTGAGATACCTGTCTCAATATCATATCTGAAATCTGAAGTTATCCTTTCCACTCCAGGCACAGCTGTGTATAAATATATAATCAAAAATTCAGCTCAAATTTTATTAGATCTAAGGTTAAAACATAAAAAATAAAAAATAAAAAGAGAAAAAATATTATCTCCTAAAGAATGGCAAACTGAGTAAAGAAAACTACAGAAAACTTTATGTTATATAGCATTTAGATTTCTTTCAACTGCTGTCTTCAGATGTGCTGTTAGTGTAATTAATTAGGATACCTGTCAAATGATCTATTTCATGACACTCATGTCCCGTGAATTAGGTTAATTGTCATGTCCATAGCAGGCAGGACAGCATAAAACTTACTCTTTTAAAATGTATCAAACTGGTGTTTCACAACTAAAAGGATATATATAAGGGTCACATCCAAAATAATAGAGGCAAGACAGAGTATATCTATTTTAGTCTGGTAAATTTCAAATAAATTTTTTCACTTAATGTGCTCAGTTTAAATTCAGGTATGACTTTCTGTGATAGCCAGCCATGGTAACCATGAATAAGTAAAAATTTTAAACATACTGGAAGTATCTGACATCAACCTGATTCTTGTGGGGTTGCAAAAAGATATCACATTTGCAGGCCTTTATGCACAGTGCAGCAAAAATTATTTTTTATCAGTGAAAAAAAAAATTGTCCTGAGAGTAACAATGGAATTTAGGAATGAATTAACATTGGACTCACTCTTATCCATATACACCGAGGCATGAAACATTTTTAAGAAAAAATTTTAACATCTGTTTGTAGATGGTAGATAGAAAATGAGGGGCTTGATTCATAAAAAAAGTTAAAGCACCCTCCCAGGCCCAAAATGAAATAGAAATTAGTTTCAAGGAATTTGGTTATGTTCGTAAATACAGCATTTGATATAATGTTTTAGTCTTGGAAAATGTAATGATAAAAAATATTATAACTGGCATTCTTTCCCTTCACAGTCTAAGATTAACACAGTTGCTTTCTATGGGAACTTCTGGATCACAAAGAGTTACACAAGCAGACACTGAAACAAAGAATAAATGTACTCCAAGAAATGTAGCACAATTTCAGCTTGAAGGGAAATTTTTAAGTCATCTAGTCTGACTTCCTGCTCAAATTAGTGATATTTTCAAAGTCAGATCAGATTGCTGAGGCTTGCATCTAGACAAATTTTAAATATTTCCTAAGGTGAACTCTGCAAATTCATTAACCTGCTACAGGGCTTAGCCATTTAGCAGGTTGATTTTTTTTTTTTCTTCATAGCCAATTGGAATGTCTGTTGCTGAAGAGTTGAGTCCTTGTTTGTTATGCCTGAATATGAGCCTTTCTTCTACACAACTTGTCATTTAAATAGTAGATAATTGCATTGTTGTTATCCTTGAGTGTTTTGTTTTCTATACATTACAAAAAACATTCCCTCAACCTCTCCACACATCCTGTGCTCTAACCCCTCTGTTATCTAGGTGGCCCTCCACTGGACTCTTCCAGTTTGTTGATGATGCCTTGTGCTTTGGGATATACCAAACTGGATACAGCACTCCAGATATGGCCCTAAAAGTGTACCAAGGGGCTAGATCACTTTCCTTGTTATGATGAATAGCTTTTTCTAATTTATCTCAGGGTGAGATGAGATGCATGTACTACTTTCTATCAATACCTATATCATTCTTCCACAGAAAAGTGAATATACATTGAATATCATCTTAAAAAGAACTGGAAGTATGTTATGTACTGCTGACTACCTTGTGCATTATGGACTATGATAAATTAATATGTATTTGGTATAATTTGATATGCAAGTGGTTTTGGCTCTGATTGTTTTTTTCCTCCTTTGTTTTCAATAAAAAACAAATTTAATATTTTAAAACTTAGTACTCTAAGCACTTATATTGATCAAAATAACAAGATATTTATGGCAGAACACCAATAAATGAAAATAACTTTTAGCAGAGTATTTGTGCCTAGGAAAGAATGTGGCCATTAAACACATTAAAAAGGCAGCTGCAGCACAATGAAGTCTTGCTACAATCTAAGGTTAACAATCCAAAATATCAAGACAACATGGGTGTAGGAGGCAGAAAGCAACCAAGTAACATGAGTAATATTAGCAATAAATAAGAGACCAGGAATTTTAGTAGTTATGAATACATTTGGAGAAAAGAGATTTAGCTATAGAATATCACCTCATGCATTTTCCTGTCTTCAGCTGTCTTTATTTTGATGTGAATTTTCTTTCTTGAGCCAGTTAGTTCAATGCTTACAGACAGGAGAGATTGTTTTATTGAACAGCACACCATGTTGTTTAATTTTGTCAGATTTTGTTATAGTGTCTTATTTTAGCCTCAAGTACTCTGAATTGTATTAATAGAAAAGATCTAGTAGAGTAACTTCAGTATATCTTGAATTAGAATTAGTTAGATGTGTAAACTAGTTAGATGTGTATGTAAATTAGTTAGATGTGTATGTTAATGATTCCTAAATTTTGAACTCAGACATTGCTGCTTAAGTCCCTCTACAAAGACTGCACAGTTGATCTTTGGCAAAAAAATGTTGGATTAAATGACTGTGTTGGGATGCTCCAGACTCTTCTTTTGCTTTTTTAAAGTCTTTTTATTGCTTTTCTTAGTTCTTTGGGTGATGTGGGTCACAGCAAAGAAAGATTTCTGTTCCCCAAATAGGATGTCACATGTTTCCATGGGTGTGAACAGGGAATAGAACCATCTAAAAGCAGAAACTATAGGTGGGGGAGAGGGGGTGGAGACATGAGCCTTTTGTTTAACTTAAAAATTATGCTTAACTTGACCCAAGACTATAATTCTGTTTTCTTAACATTCTGTACCAGAAAGTCTAGTGAGCAGTGAAAAAAAAAATATACCGCAAAGATGCACAAACTGACTTTACCCTGGGACTCATATATTAATTTTATACATGGAAGCTAAAGAATTCTATTAACAGATTTCCTCTGCTTTATTGTTACACATCTTTATGTCAAAAAAAAAATTAAAAAATCACATCTGATTCTCACCTTTCCTAGACTCATTCGCCACCAGCTAACTGACCAGAAAGAATGACATTAATAACAGCCTGTTTGATCTGACTCAGTGGTGCTCTGATTAGGCAAATTTACAGTGATGGAAACAGAAGGCTTGCCTTGTTCATTGAAGTCATAGTTGTAGTGCTGGTTTCAGGAATAACTGTGCTGGCATTCATCAGAACAAGTCAGAATTTAGAAACAGCCACTTTACAAAACCACCAGACATTTATTCAAGTAAAAGAAAATCTTTCAAGGAGTTATGTTTAGTAATGCCCGAACATATTAGACAGATGATTACAAATATTCCACCCAGGCTATAAACATTCAGGTTTTATGGGTGAAACAGTCTCTGAGCGGCACATCTCACACTATCAGATGTATGAAACAATTTACAGGAGAAACATTTTAACGTTAATTAACGCTCATTTCTTTAATCACATTGCTAATCAGTGGTTTAAAAGAGCATACATTAACACCACAATATTCATTCATTATCTTGAAATCCGTTTCCTTCTTCAATGTTTTCTGAGGAAATAATTTTTATGTTAGCTGTTCTTTTTTATGCTACATAAACACTACAAATAAAGCTAGTCATTTGACTGCAAATGATCAACATTATGCCCTCAAAGGTATACTGTTGGCAGAGGCAGTTATGACCTCTTTCATGATCTAAATTTTGCTACTTCAAACCCACCAACACTGAACTTCACAAGGACCCACTTGATGTAATACACCACTGACAGAATGACCCCCTGTTCTCACTGCTTTTGCTGACTGCCTCCTAAAGCCTGTCTGACACTACTCTAGGCCATGGAGGTATTAATATTGTCAGCTGCTACTTGTGGACTTGATAATTAAGCAGCCAAATTTGGTTGCTCAGTAAGGCCTTATTTGAAACCCATGGCTGAAGTGAATGTCTACAGCTAATCTTGGTGAAACAAGCAGCACAGTAGTCCAAAACATCTGCGCAACCTGTACTGCAGGGGAATCTGAAAATAATGCTTTCCAGGGACTGAGTCCACTCTTCACTTCCTGTGACTCTTTCAGAGATCATTTTGTAGATTCTGTTATTCACCTTCTGCTACATTTTTATGAGAAACATCCCTGCAATGACTGCACCATATCTGGTTCAGCTTACTTTCAGTGTAACTCCTGTAAATATATCACATTCATTTTATAACAAATATTCTACTATAAACTCTTTTAGGGATGTTAAAACTATGTTAATACTTCCTGCTTTCTGGAAATACATGGAATAAAATATGCGTCAATTTTAATTTGCTACCCAGATCATCCTGAAACAGCTATTATTTCCTCTGCCTTGATATAAACTATTAAGCAAGTCCCTCAAAGATTTAAAAATGTATTTAATATGATTACTTCTAATAGCCTTATATGAGCCACAGTTTAATACTATTGCCCTTACAATGATAATTGGTATTACATGTATGATCTGCCCAGCTTTCTTTAATAATAACATTATTCACAGGGTTTTTGGGTTTTTTTCATTATTATATCAAGACTAGATCTGTAGAAGTAATCAGTTCTAGTAATCCCTCTCAAGTTTGTTATTAATTGTAAGAGAGCTGTATTCTAGAAGTCTCATTCCTGTGTGAAGCTCTTCTCTTCCTATGTATTTGTAAAATGATACAAACTTAAAAGAATCAGTAAGTCTTAGTTAAAGTTCAGAAATTAAATAAACATACAAAAAACTCCCCAAACATTTGCCATGCCAATGTTGCTGCCGGAATGTTCTAGGTAATTTCTGCTGAAATAAGATATAAATGTTTAAAAGAAGAGTGCAAGATTTGAGCCTTGGCATTTAGTTCTTACTAGAGAGGTCATTTTCATTTCTTCTTTAAATGAGTTCCAGGTACATAGAGAAAATTGTGAATTCAGTTTCTACTCTGCCCAGACTCATCCTTGCACTTTAAAATTCCGTATTTCCTAACCACTGCCTGGAAAAGTCACATCAATCTGTGTCTGGCAATCACTGAAGTAGCCTAAGGCCATACTAACAGAGCTTTGAAGATAAAAAGTGTAACACTGAACTTGCTGTAAAGGGAAGAGGGGAAGACAGTATAACATATGGAGTACTGTCACACTGAACTTTGAAAGAATTTTTGTATGTCTGAAAGAAATGTGGTTAATGCACTAAGAAGAGGCTCTGTAGAGCTGTTCCTCCTGAAACCAATATGAGCTTCCAGACATCTACATCTAAATATGTTGGTTGGTTATATATTTTGGTTGAGGTATGTCATGCTTGTACATTTTTATAAGGTATCGATTGTCATGTAGGAGAAACTTCTTCCTGTGATCCAGAAATTTGTTTGTATAAAATAAAGTTGTAACCTTTGGTAAAGATAATTAAAAAAAAACCAAAACAACAACAAAAAAAACCAAACTAAAAACATGATAGAGTATCAATAGTAGCTCATAACCTGCTTTGGATATATTTTGGGGTTGGTTTTTTTTTTTTAGTCTTCCTCAAAATAGATAAGGTACTGGAAATCATAGAATCACTTTGGCTGGTGACACTAAGCCATAACAGGCTTGGCAGGCTTTATAGATAGGGAGGAGATGTTAGCTGTGGATCCAGACAGCTGCAGACAGATTTTGCCAATAATAACATGTATGAATCCAGGTTTAATCTGGTTATTCAGATTTCTTCAGTACAAAAATATTAATTTTCTGTGAATGGCCCACAATCTGTGAGAGAGTCTTTGGTATCAACAGTAAAGTAAACTTTCTGAGAAATGGTTCTGAGAATTCCTTGTGGAAAACATTGCTGGGATGGGAAGAAGCTTTTGTTCATACTCTGGAAAAACTCTATAGCATCTGAAGTGGACTCCAGATTGTGCAGAATGAGTGTATGTGGGCAGTCTCATGTGGAGCCTGATACAAAATTATCTGCATGCCCAAACTTCCTTGTGAAATTTAAGTTTCTGCTACAATATAGAACATTTGCCATTTAAAATTTATAATATTCCTGCTGCCAATCTCACAACCTTGTGATCAATCCAAAATAAAATTAACAGGTAGGATGATGAACAATACAGAAATGTAAGTACTGTACTGCTTACAGATCTTACTCTTTCTATTTTTCAGTCCTTTCTGAACCTTAACCATAGTTTATTTGCAAAACAGCTGTGCTTCTCTTTCTTCCATTTTGAGTTATGGGTAAATGATACTTTGACATGTTGGCCTTTAGTTTTTCATTTCCCTTTCTGGTCAAAAATAATGCCAAGCTTCCTGAGAAGATAATTGTATTGCTTTCTTTCTAAATGGAAGTACAAGCAATCAAAAAGTAGTTTTCCCCCACTGTTCCCCCAAGGAGATATGTCAGCAGCTATAGTGGGTTATGATAATCTAAACACATCTTACAACATACAATTTCAGTGCAAAGATATCACATAAAGGTCATTAATATTATCGTAATTTCAAATGTTAAATGCACTTTTCCACAATTTCCTTTATGGAGCAATACCATGGCTATATGACAATATGTCTTCTTTCTGCTGAAATGCTAAAGCTTTAAGGATAAAGAACCTGATTCTGAGAGATGCTGAATGTCATTCAGCCCATGGTCAGTTGTGGATGCTGAGCACCTTTCAAAGGGGTGCCCAGTACTTCATAGAATCAGTGCTTAGCAGCGCTGATGCAGTGAGTTCTTGGAGTTTGTCAAATGTGGTAAAATGTGTTTAGATGAAATATAGCAACCTAGTCAACTGTTAATACTGGCAGTAGTGAGCCAGCTTGAAGTCATAGCTGAATGGATTCTAGCACTAAAATTGAAAAAGTTTTGGATAAGAACACAGTAGACTTACAGAGGAACAGACCTCCTATTTTTAAGTCTATGAAAAACAAAGGAATAGCATTATCAAGATTGTTCTGTTTAGCTGTCCCTGCAAAGTTTTCCAGTTTTCTAAAAACTGTTTGTCCTCTTTAGGGGAGATGTGCAAAAGATCATTGGCTAGCATTTTTGTTTTCATTATATTTGGTTTTTTTATGCTTGACTGCTCTATACAAGCTATTCCCTATCATACTGAGCAATCTAGCTTGCAATTTTAAAAGCATCATTCACAATAAATAGATGTATCTGTCAGATCACAGAGAGAAACTCCAATGTGCAGTGTTTTCTATGAGAGAAATATACAATTGGAAACCTCCCCAAAGTAATTTTCTCTCAGGTTCATCATATACTCATATTTAATAGTCTTTTTGGTCCAGGTGGCTACAGTTAGGCCTTGGATTTTTGTATTAGAGATTCTGTATAGCATATATAGGAAAAAAATTTACTAGAACAATGGTATGAACTCTATAGCAACACCATAACATACCTGACTTTCACATGCTTCCAAATCTCCTTGCTCCAAATATGCAAGGTGTGTGCCCAAGAGTAGACAGTTTTCAGATGCCTAATATATATGTGTCTGGGATCTATATTAATTGCAGTACACTTGATCCCTTCTTTCTGCTGGTAAACATTTGACATAAGAAAACAAACAAACAAACAAAAATCCTAATTTTGGGTCCACAGTGTATTAGACCCAGTAAAAAGTAGGATTCAAGATGATAACAATACATCCTTCCTCTGAGTGTGAATTCCAAACAAGCACTGGACTAAAAGCTAATGGATTGCCAACAGGCAGACAGCAAAACCAAAAAGAACAAAACTGATCATTGTGGTGCTCCCCATACTGCTAAATATAGATGAAGTTCTTCATAGTTTTCACTGAGAAGGATGTATTCTTTGTTTCAGGACTAATAACAATAAGACAGTCTTCTTTATGTATGTATTCAGGGGATTTCCAGCATTCAGCTGCCCCAGGCAAGAAGAATTTGGACCCATGAAATAGTAAAAGGATTTGTCATCCTAAATCTTTTAGTCACATTAGAAACTGCAAGGTTTCTAGGACTCTATCACCATGACCTTAATCCTTATTAAAAATCTAACAAGACCCAACAAAAGGAGCCACTATTGTGTGACTTTCTGTCCACTTCGTGTCATCTCCTGTTATCTAAGTGGTATGTCATTTAAATATCTGAACAGGCACCAATGGGCCTGTTCTCACAGGTATGATAAGTATTGTGACTTCTCTTTTGCATCTGAGGATCTGAACGACAGTCAGATAAAGCCATAACACACTGAAACAGATAAGTACATGCTCACCTTCACACATCTGGGAAGCTTGGTTTACAAAATGATAGCAAAGAATACATTTCAGCATCTGTCCAGACCTACATGGCTTCCCAAGTTTCACACAGATGGCTGTAGCAATGATAAGTGTTGAATTTCCAGGGCTCCTGATTGCTGGTGAAATGTTTTACCTACCAGTTATCCTTCTGCGGGTATATAGAAAGACCTTTATAAGACCAAATCTTTACAATAGAACTGCTAAAATCCATTGAATTCTTGTTTGACACTTGTTTTATAACCTTAGAAACACAATTTGATTGATAGCTGAAACCAAATCTGAAGTTATCTGGCAAAGAAAAATGAGGAAAATTCCATTATATAAGATAATGCCCTCCTGCTGGCCATTTTTCTGTTGCAGGTATTATTCTCTCACTTTCCAGTAATGGGAAAAGCATATGTGTCTTGCTATATATGTCAGATGTAAGGGCTTCCTTGAGATCATTTTATCTCTATAAAAGAATTAAATTCTACGGAAAAAAAAAAAAAAAAAAAAAAAAAGAAAGAGTTTCCCTTTTATTTTCAATGAATCTCATAGTAAAGGTAAAAAGCACAAGGATTCAAACTGACTTGAAAAGTTACTTTTAACAATATTTGATCTAAGCAATCTAAGGGGCTTGGGATAATTAATGAATAGCAGATTTTAGTTTGTGTAACATGGATATATTTCCACTCCTGACCACATTACATTCCAACAAAAAAGTATTTTAAGGGTAATCATTATTTTTCAAATCTTTGTTCAAAACTCCTTAGCTTAAGATCATTTTACTTTTAGCAACCAATGTCTCAATCCCTTCAAGATATGGTGGAAGATACTGATGATTTTTTAGAAATGTCAGAAGGTTACAAGCTTCTTGGCCATTAAAGATTCAATTAGTGAACCAGCAGCTGAGTAATATTCACACTAAAATGTTTTATGTACATTCAAACAAGGAACTTGAAACACAGCTATTCAGCAGAACAAACTTTTTACACCAAGAATCTTACCCCAAACAAAAACCCTCACATTCAGAGAATAGCTTTAGAACTGATTGTGGTTAGAAAGATTAAGAAAAAAATAGATTCTCTCTTTTCATTAGAAAGAAACATTAGAGAATTAACTCCAGCTAAATATTTCCATCCAAGAGTAAAAAGGTATTAAGAAAAAAAATCAATAATATGTGTGCATCAGTGTTATTTTCTTACTCCTATTATCATATCTTCAGCCTCTCCTGTGCTCTTCCAATAGTTTTATTTTTCTGCTTGTTGTAGTGAAGCCTTTCCTCTGTTTTCAGAAGACCAAATTTCCTTAGATTCACAGGTTTGCTAAAGGGAAGTTTTGATAAAATTTGTAGTTTGGCAACCTGCTTCCCAGGTGTTTTTTCCTGCTTCTGATCTTTCAAGGCAGTGTGAAAAGCAAGGGTCAGCAATGCATAAAACTAAAAGTAATTGGAAGATTACTTTAGGATTTTTATTTTCGTTTCTAATGGCAACTCCTGGGGCTGCTCTGTACCCCTTTGGAGGAAAAAAAAGTACAGAAAAAACCAAAACAAACAAAAACACCAACAAAAAAACCAAACCAAAACTTATGAAACCAAACAAAAACAAAAGCAGACAAACAAAACAAACTTACACACATTTCTGAATACAGTGAGAGAATCTTTGAAACATAACTAATCCTCTTTTTATAAGCTGAAAAAGCTGGAAGCTCATGGCATAGGTTCCTAAAGATTCTCTTACTCTATCCTACTGCTTTGGATCTGCAGCATGTAACAGTTTGCAGGTGTTCTTAAAAATCATCTTGGGTACATTATGAAGAAAAGATATCAATAACAAATTATGCTAAGAAACCTGTTTATTTGTACTGTGATAGGATGAAAAGAAATACAGGTACAGGTAGACCTGAAAAGCATGAATACATGTGAAGTGCAAGGTTTCCTGGAATATCACTGATGTGGGGAAAATAAATAGAAAATATAAAATCATGTACCTACCACTTACTGAACTGGTCAATAAGCTGATCTAATTACCAAGCCACTGCCAATCTCTGCTTGGGGAGAGACCATTTTGTCTCTTCTAGGAGCAGTCTAGCATGTATGGAGTATGGACTAACAAAATCTGAGAGCAGAACAGCAGGTGATTCAAACTGTCTATGTAGATGTGCAAATGTTTATCTGTGTATCTTTTTTTTTTTTTTTCTTTTTTATTCTTAAATACTGCCTCTTGACAGCTTCATTGGATGTCTCTAGCTCTTGTAATCTATAATTCCCTGAAATTCTCTTTGTAATGCAGCATACAGACAGGATTTGATCTATCCCAGGGTCACTGCTAGTCACCACTAGGCTTTCCCCTATACATCTGTATAAACTGTACTCGTTCAGCTGCAGTTTGGTTACTGGACTCTGGAGGCTTGTGTAGCTAGAGCTAATATAATACAGAGCTAATATTTCTGGCAGACTCTAATGTTAGTTCCTTTTCTTTTGTTTTCTGTTGTTCCTTTCCATCAGTTGAAGTAGATTCTTCTGAAGTTTGTATTGTGAGTAGGAACTGTAGAAACTCAATTGCTCAACTTCTTGTCATGCCTTCAGTCTCTGTAGGCATCATTATTTATAATTCCAGATGCAAATGTGACACTCTGGTGGTCGAGTGCAAAATTCTTGAAAGTGCAAAGATGTCCTTTTGGGTACTGCTGAATTACCACAGTCAGGAGACAGATATATCTTTTCCAGAACTATCTTACCAGCTCTATACTCTGCTTACTACCAATTTGTAAGAAAAAATAATGGCAATCTAGATTCTGAAGTCCTTGACAAAGACAATTTGTTACCTGCACTGAAAGTCAACCTTAGAGATCTTGTGATAGCTGATGGTCACTGATAGTACATTGAGTGACCTGTATAACTGAAAACTCAGAATAAATGTTAAAAATGTAATATAAAAATAATTTAATGTGTCAGATTTCAGGTTTTAAAACTTCAGGTTCTTTAGTTTTTGTCTATCATACATGTATGTTTCAACATTATCTGCTGACTACTAACGTTTCTCTCTGGAAAGTTTCTGTTTGTGGATGAATTTTCTCATCATGTTTTCTTTTCTAAGAACAAGTGTAAATTTGGCAAAGACATATATTTACAGCCCTGCAGAGTTTATTTGGCATTTGACAGCTTTAGGGTTTTTATCACCTGGTCTCTTTTAGATTGTAAATATTCTTCTGTCTTCTTTCTGTATGTGAAATAGACATTTATTTTGTAAATTTGGATTAATATTATATCCTGTTTGTACATATGTAGTTCTCTGTAATTGTTCTAACTAAAATTACTGAAAATTAACAGTATTATCCTTTATAAACTGCCAGAATTTTTTCTTAAGAAAAGTCACTATTCCTTGCTTTTAACATAAAGACTACAAATGCTGGACTAGCTGATTCAGAGTAGTCTGGCAGACTGCGTTCTATAATTTTCACACAAATTCCTTTCTAGATGCTTCCTATTCTACTCCCTTGTAGTAGAAAAAGTAGTGGAGTGGGAAACTGAAGCACACCCCAGTGCAGCTCAGTGGGACAGTGAACATGGCCTCATGACAGAGAAACCCATCCAAGGCTTGCTGTCACATAACCTGAGAGAATATCAGAGTCTTTTTTACACCTCTTTTTTACACCAGACTGTATTTCTTTTTGATGGCCAAAAGCAGTTCAGCAAACCTGATGTCCAACTCACAGCCTTATGCCAGAATCAGACAAACCTGATTAATATTTGTTTTCTAGTCTATGTCTTTTGGTGACACCTACCATAATACACAATATGACAGGTGTCACCATATTGCTAGTTCTTTGGCTGTATCTTTGTGTATCTTTCCAAAGACTACACGGGCAGAAAATATGAATGAAACAATGTATTTTTATTACAGTGATGTATTTTATTAGCAGTGATGATTGCAAGGAAAATAAAAAAAATAGATACCATTAAGCACCATTTTGAATAAAACTTCAAAATGAACATGGGCTCTTGAAAGTTTCACAGTGGAAATATTCTACACCATAAAAAAATAGTTTTAAATAACTGGATACCCATTATCATTACATATTCTGGACAGTACCTTTTCTCAGATTAGTCCTTAGTGTTCTTTACTTACAAAACTGATGACATTTTTATGTGGTGCATGATAACTACAGAACACTGTTGCATGTAAAGACAATTATTATTCTGTGTTCATACTGATTTTAGAAAGGTAGAGTTGGGTTTTTTATCTTGAGGTAAAAATGTATGTCTCTTGAACGTTTTTTTAAAAAAATTTACTAAAACAAAAATAGCATTTTAAACATTGGTGCTCCAAAACATAATTTTTAATGTCATAATTCATATACATTTATAGCAAAATAGAGAAAGTTTTAGATTAATGTAAAGAAACAGTTTTTTATATTTATATTTGATCTTGGGAATTTGAATAAAACTAGTTTTAGCCATGAAAGATCCTGTCTTCCTGAGTCTTTTGGTATGATTTCAGATTCAGAACTTTATTTTCTACAAGCTTTTATTAAATCATCTGAGCAAGAGGCAAAGTAACTTATATCACAAACACAGCTATAGAGCAGCAGGTAGAAAAATACCTGCTCCCTGTAATCCTAGACACCTGTGATTGCAGAAATATCCTAAGGGAGAACAAAGCACCTGACACATTTATGTAATTGGAATTCACAGTAATGTATTTCAATGTCTGTCCACATCTTGTATTGCTTATATTTTAAATAAATCAATTTTCACAGATTTCTAAATTTTTTGAAGGGTGTTGTATCTAATGACAGGTTAAATTTACTGCATAATACAATGGAGAAATACTCTCTACTGCAATAATATTACAATAATATGTCCCTGATAGAGGTTAATATCCATCACTTTAACTGCTTCATACACAGAGGTGATTGAATTTCATTTCAGTTTTCTTCCAATGCAGTTGATTTAGCATATGTTGAAACATATCCATAATAAATCAAAATATAAATCCCTATAGTTACGTAAATATTAGTAAGCTCATTCATAGTCCCACAGGAACTGGCATAAGGAAATTCATATAAGTAGTGAATTTTTATCAGTCTAGCTCTTAACACAAAGTGACCACTTTTCTGGTTCATTTTCTCACAGCAAATGTGAGGCACAATAATTTATGCCCTTTGGTTGATGAATGTTTTACTGCACCTTTGCTATGGAGTAAAAAGATGCATATGGATATTATAGAAGTGGCTGGCATGATGTAAATCTACAATTATCACAGTACAACCCAGAACAGACACACCTGAAGCTAATAGAAGCATCTCTGCTCTACTAGTTATTATTTTGGTACAAAGGTGAATATTCTTTTTCATTCATCTAAATCTTGGTAGCAGCTTTGGTGAACTTCTGCCCTAGTATATCATTTCAGCAAAGCAATAATGGCCAAAGATCTTAATGTTATTCCTAAAATACTCTTACCTGCCTTTTCCTACCTGACTGCCCCCTTAGCAAGAGGGTTTTCAGGTGTGGTTGTTGTCACTGACATGGCAATAAGAAAGGGATCATGCCTGCTCACGGAACCCTAGTTCTTTCAGTGGAGAAAGCTGCTGGAAGTCAAACTGGCTAAGTATCCATGTCCTTTTTGATACTCTGTTTTCTGAATCTGTGTTCTGGGTATATCAGTTACATAGTACAATTTTCTTTACATAATATTTATTAAATTATTTGGAAATGTGTTGATTTCTGGCACAAATTATTTAACAGCACCTGAGGGAAAACATACCACACTTAACTGAACTTCCATTTCAGTGGAAGATATAATTCCAATTGAACTCAAAATTTCCTTTAAATCAGAACGGAGAAGTGTAATTCTGCTCTTAAGGAAGTCAGTAACACAATACCTTTTGCCTTCCAGGTGAAGCCTGGATTTGGGAATTCCTATGTAAGCTAAAACTTAAAATTACTTTTATTTTCTGTTTGTTTCTTTGGTACTTTTTTTCCTAGTTTTGTACTTTTGTGTCCTCAGGATGAATTTGGGAGATTCTTCTCTCGTGTTTGAAGAAAGTCTTTCAGGGTTTGTGCACATACTCTAGCAAAATCCCCTCCCCAGACAGAAGAAGAAGCAGGGAATTGGCTCTACGTTGGAATTCAGTCAAATCTTGCCTAGCTAACAAGTCTTCCAGTTCCACCTACTCCTCTAGTTCCTGGCAGAGATGATAAAACTGCTGGGATCCAAACACACATCAAAAAAATATTAGCAGAACTAGAGAGATCTCGGAGGGAAATGGAATCCTAACATGTTTAGTCTAGGACTGATATCTTGTTATTTCTGAAAGATCAGAAAATATAGGAATGAAAATACGCAGATCTATACACACATTTAAAAAAATGAAAAATATTCAACAATAGCACTGAGAAAATAGAACTTTTACCCTTATATAGTCTCACACTGACTCATTTGAAGTAAAGTTAACCTTAGTCTGACACACTCAGAATGCCTGGGATAAAAAAAAATAATTTGTTACTATGATACCTTTAAAATTGACAAAAATTTTGAACTAATTTTCTTTTTTTTTTCTTCAAGAATGTTTCTAAATTATACCTCTCATAAATCCTGCATCTGTGGGCTTGGACATTGTCTGTTTGCTTGTGTGTTTTGTATTTTCCCCTTTTTTTTTTTTTTTTCTTCTTTTCTTTTTGTTTTTCCTTTATTTTTTTCCTTTTTTTTCCTTTTCCTTTTTTTTTTACTTTTTTTTTCTTCTTTTTTCCTTTTTTTTTTTTTTCTTTGTCTTGTGTATGATCAGTTCCAGGCTACCTGAACTTATTTCTGCCTTTATTAATTTTGGTTATTTCTTCTCCAACTATATATTGAATTCTTATCTAAACTCCAAGAAGAGCAAAATATTTTAAGTATGTCTGGAAAAAAGCTATTACTATATATTTTTTTTTTTCAATAAATATTCAGAAAACTGGAATAGTCTACACTAGAAGAAAACAATGGTAGGTAATTTGTTTCTTTTCCAGTTGATGCCTTGGCTTTATTATGCATTAAGGATGTTTCATGGTAATTACCAATACAAAATCTTTCTGTATGATTACACATTGTCTGCATCTGGGCAGATATACGTAACACATTCTGCATATTGTGAGAGATGTCTTTTCTTATGACTCATCTGAATATGGCAGTCTGAGTTCCCATAAAGTTGTTCACTGATCCGTGCTTAGTCCATGCAAATCAGAGGAAGTCACAACACTGATGTTGCTTCATCTTCATGCCAGAATGCTCTGTTGAGCCTTGGCGTGTTTACCACTGAAATCCCTTCAAAGAGAAGACTTGAGTATATAAACAATGAAGACCTTAATATATAATTAATGTGTTTTCTAATTAAATAGTTACCAAGTATGTTGTAATGTTTCAATTAAAAGCATAGAAAATAATTAATTATCTTCTTAAATACTTAATGTGAGCAAACCAATTAAGAAAATGCCACTTCTCTAAGAGCTTGGCCCAATTTCAAACTAAGTGTAAATTTTTAGTGGCAAAATTTATCTTTTTGCAAGGCAGGAGCTTTTTAAATTTTTTTTCCAAGATATGAACCTGTTAATTTTATCAATATAAGTCCAGTCATTTTAGTCGAATTAATTTCATATACATATAGACAAATATAACACAAACTAGTAAAACAGTTTGATTTTTTAAAAGCCACCAATTATATTTTTTTAATTAGAAAACTCATTCAGATGTGAATAGTGCAAAATTCCTTTATTAATTAGTTTTAGAAGATATTTACTTTTTGTATTAAGTGGTATGCTTTAGGTATTTGATCAACTCATTTCTTATCCTCTGGCTAACAGGATGTGAAGTGGTATTAAAGTCCCTGGAACTAAACTATTTCAGCTAAACTATACTGAAGGTTAACATTGAGTCCCAACTCTAAACCTTGTATGGCAATGGAGCCAACTCAGAGCCACAACAATTTAGCAGGAGCAGGGTGGAAGTCACGTAGCAGTATTTGGATTTCTTCAAGACGTGTTACTTGAAATTCATTGCTGAACTTTTTCCACTTCTTAGTGTTAGGAATGAGATATTCCAGTGCCCAAGACTGAGTAGTAACAGCAGTTCATGTCACACTCTTCATAGACCTACACAGAAAGGCAGAATGGGTGGCAGTGTTTGCAGTCACCGTCTGTCTCTCTGAAAATAAGCCTGTAATTTTCCACTCATCACATTAAAATGTCATAAATGTTTACATTGCATTACAAATGCAATGTAAAGTTTAGAAATAGATTCTTTGGATCATTGTTGTGATAGTGTTGATTCAAAAACAGATGTTAGAAGTACATTTTAGGGATCACTACAATACTGCTGAAGAAGAAGAGAAAGAAAATAAAAATTGGTGTCTGAAGTAAGGATAGAATTCCATATATAGGCACGATGGAAGTCAGCTTAACAATTATACATCTCATTTCCTTATATTTAAAGAAAGACAATGAAATCTAAGCTTTGTGCACTCTGTAATATCTGAAAGACACGAATTTGAAGCTCCTGCGCCAGATCCTTCCAAAATAAATGAGCCTGGTGCTTTTAAATCTTAATGGAAAGAATGTACCAAAAAAGAACAAAAAATTATTAGGTACTCATCTTGTGAACCTCTGAAAATACAAAGTTTGAAGAGTTGTATGAACTTCCACTTCTTAAATAGATTTCTGAAACATAATGCAAAGGTCTTCTTGAAAGCCTTTCATTTATTCTGTAAAACAGTTTACAACTAGCATATTTCTGTAAATAAAATATAGACTGTTTATCTGAAGAGTGTCATGTATTATTTCAAGGCACAAAGGCCAACAATATTAATTATAAATGCCACCTTAAATTAATTATAGGTGTAACAATAAGGGTAAACGAACTAAGTATTTAATAGACTTCTGTATTTCAAAGGACAGTATGTATGTTACGGCCCTTCATAATTATTTAACATCACCCAAGGTTATATACATTATAACTGTTATGAAACTAATGTAATGATATCATAGTTTAAGTGCAACCATAGTACCCCGGTTTAGAGGATAATTTAAATGGCGTTTGTTTGCACTTTATGAATACTTCAGTCCTCCTATTGTAATTTACTATACATGTGTGAGAAATATGCAAATGCAAATGGGATTTTTCTTCATATCATATGTATATTATTTTCCTGTGCTTAATACTGAACAGCGTAGCACAAAATAGAACCCATTATGCTTGATCTCCTGTGTGAGGTTCCCTTTAATTTTTCACTGCATGACTGGTCAGAATGTGCAAATTATATCTTGCAGCAAACTATTCTGAGGGAATAATATTTGCCTAAGGAGCAGTGTGGTCTCCTTCTATTCCTAAGGCAGAATGCAATACTGGAACTACCTGCCCTGACAGAGTTCATTCATCACCAGGAGCTATGCTGTGGTAGAGGTCAGAGCAGCAGAATTTTTCCATGTTATAAAGAGGCAGCACAGTTCTTTAACTACATTTAAACAAAGTGCTGAAATTCTGTTCTCAGGGTTTATGTTCTCTATTTTCAGGTAAAATTAATACGTTTAACATCTAAAGATAGGAATTTGTATTCATCTAGTTACTTGAAGACATAAACCAAGGTCCAATTAATCAAATTGATAAATTCCATATATAAAACCTGATCCTTAGCTGTCCACTACTTAATTTTTGTGTCTTCCTGTCAAGTATCTCTGTAAGCTCCTGTCAGAAGCCAGTTATTGAGTCAAGTAGATGGATCAGTGGTCCTTCAGACTGTAACGTTTATAATAACACAAGGCTATGATTCCCTTCATCTAATGTTAATGATTAGAACTAGGTGTCAAACTTAAGCTAATCGTCTAGGGACCTTCTGAGTCCCTGAAATTAAGACCCTCTGAAAACAAATTATAAAATCCCAAAAGGCAATTAATCACCATTGCCTTTGATACCTGTTCTGGGATATAAAGAAACACCTTCTGGAAGAACATGTCTCTTCGTTGTATACACACAAAGTTAAGACAAGACATTTCATTTTTGATGGACAAATTTACATAAAAGCAATCTCAGACTTAATCAATTACTACATATAAATCTACCACTTGAAAAAGGAAGCACTTCACAGTAATGAACTCAACAAGTTTTCGTACGAATATTGAGTACAAACAAGACCTAGCATGTCTGAGGTCATTCTCAGTTCTCACATATATGAAATCTCATACAAATCAGGAATATCTCTTTTCCAGACTTTTAAAATCTAATGGGTATCTGCAATGCAGACAAGTGTATTGTGAGATTTTTAAAAAGTACATTTAATTGTATTAAAACCACAATAAGAAAATATTTATTTCTCCATGCTCATTAATATCCTTACATAGTGATCTTTACATGAAAAAAACAAAACAAAACAAAACAAACAAAAAAAACAAAACAGCATCTACACTACTGGTAAAGTTGTTTGCTTTAAAATGGTCTGAAAGAGTACTAATCTGTCTTTGTATGTGTCCATGGGTCTACGGATTCCCTACAGTAATAATAATAAGCAGTTAACATCAGGAAGCCATTTGATAGGTGAATTCAAAAATTTTATCATCTATTAACTCAACACTACAGAATCACACTGAATAACAGAATTATTGAGTCTGGAAAACACTTCTGAGATCATCAAGTCCAGCCTATGATGTAACACAACCACACTGGCTAGACCATGGCACTGAGTGCCAAATCCGGCCTTTCCTTAAACACTTCCAGGGAGGGTGACTCCACCACATCCCTGGGCAGCCCATTCCAATGTCTGGTCACCCTCTCCATGTGGAAGCACTTCCTGATATTCAACTTAAACCTCCCCTGATGCTGCTTCAGGATGTGCCTCTTGTCCTGTCACTGTTGCCTGGGACAAGGGCCTGACCCCACCTGACTACAACCTCCCTTCAGGTCTTTGTAGAGAGTGATAAGGTCCCCCCTGAATCTTCTCCAGGATAAACAAACTCAGATCCCTTAGTCTCTCCTTATAAGAGTTTTCCCCTGACCACTTTAGCAGAATTATTGCTCTCCTCTGGACCTGCTCCAGCAACTCAATATCGTCCTTGAAGTGAGGGGCCCAGAAATGCATACAGTACTCAAGGTGAGACATCACCACTGCCGACTACACTGGGAGAATTACATCCCTAGTAGTCCTGGCCTTGTAAATTCACAAATTAATCTCATCGGTGGTTTTAGAGATCTCCCTTAACATTCAATCAGTCTTATGGATTTAGTTTGCAGTTCATTTGCAATATACGTATATGCATATGTATGTATGTATTTGTTTAACTGGCACCAGTTTGTGTGCAGATTTCTCTCTAGACAACAAATCCATACACTTTTTCGTTTTTCTTTGCTTTTTTGGGAGAGAGGAGAGCCTGTTGGATTTAGAGTTGTTGTTGTGTTGCTGTTTTTTTAAACTGAGCGGTTCCAAAAAAACATTTAACATAATATTTTTGAGGATGCTATGTAGATTGCTCTCAGCCACGTTTTTTTTTTTTCCAAATTTGGAAAAGAATACACAGACAGGAGGTTAATTTTCAGCACAAGAGAACCAGCATATTTTTTTTTCTTAAACACCACTGCCAGAAGTAATTATGAGTATGTTTAATCCTTAGGAGTTTAGTGCTTTCAACTGTTAGTCTCTCTAAAAGGTTTAAACTCAGAGAAGAAAAAAAGCAATGAATAATATTTTACAGGCTCCCTAAAACTTGGCATATGCTACACATTTTATGCTGTCAGGAAGGTCCTCCAAAATATTTAAATACAGAATTTTCCTTCATAGGAGATGGAACAGTCTTGAAAGAAAAAAAAAAAAAAAAGACATAAGCTTTGAGTTTGTTGTTTTGGGGGTTTTTTTTGTCACTTTTTGTGTGGTAAGAATATGGAAAATTTAAGGATATGTTGCAAAATTGCTGCAGTTCTTTTTTTGTTTGTGTACTGTATTTTATATGTATAGTTCTGCATTATCATATGATGGCTCTCCTACACATTTTGGTGGACATTCCAGATAACCTTGCAGTTCTAGCAAAATCTTTTTTTAAATAGACTGTGATTTTAAAGCATAATCTAGTGGCTTTTTTTTTTTTTAATTCTAAGTTACTTAACAATAAAACTTTATCCACTACGGTGAAGTAACCTAGGTGTCAAAAACTGAAAAGCTTGACATTCTGCAGAATACTAAGTACCTCATTATTTAGCAGTGCATGCACTACCTTTGCAAAACACATCCAGTATCACAAAGTCTTATACGTTCCTATGGAAAATCTGCAGCAGACTGTCACTGGAATGTGAATGCATCTTAGTAGCAGTAACAAAGCCTTTAAAAGTAAGCTTTAAAAAATTGTAATCAGGAAATATTTCAGGAAAGTGTTTTTTTTTTTCTCCACTTTAGAAGGAGTCAGTGTTTTTCAATGTTTGTAATGTGACTATTGCTGCACACACATATTAACAATATGTGTGTTATGTGTGAACATATGCTAACAAGCAATGAAAGTGAAAATAGTATATCATTTGCTCTTACAACTGTCAGACCAAATACTGGCATAACCATTGGTTCACGCAGCAAAAACAACAACAAAACAATTAGAAAAACCTATTGTTTGTGAACCACATCAATGGTTGTGACTTATTACCACAAGAGGGAGTGAATCCCAAAGACAGTAAACCGATGATGTTCCTTCATCAACCCAACTCCCAGGAAATCAGATGGATGGACAGAGAACAGAAATATTCAGGACAGCCATAATAGTCATTACATTAGGTAAGATAAAGGACAGAGATAGCCTGGTGAGGGCTATCCACTGAAGGATTTTATAAGATCATCACCACCTACAATTGCATTAGAAATGGAATTAGATGGAAGCTTTTTCGTTACCAGCTTCCTCTGCTTAAAGGACTCTGATAAGTTATTACAACAAGGTCTGAAAATTATTCTCTATAGTGAATTATCCAACCACTAAATCCAAAAAATAAGTGGACTGTCAGATTTGTAAAAAGCCCTCTACAGTGAAGTGCAGACTGTAACTATCCAATTATCTGCTCCCTTGGTTGCTGATCTATGAAATCAAATTAAACACCAATCTGCAAACTTAATATTAATATTTCAGTGCTAAAGGATCTGGACCAAATCTACTGGAACAATGAGAAATACCTAAGTCCTCTTGTGGTTTGCAAATGGAAGCTAGGAAATCCTGAGTTATAATCTAGTATTAGTAAATCTGTTTTCTACATTTCAGCATTATTAACCTGTGTGCTCACTTTCTTCACTAAAATCACAACCCTATGCACTCTATCTGATCTGCAGCAATAAGCAATCAATGGAGCATACCAAAGAGGATAGGTAACACTCCCTTTTATTTTTGTTCAGGTTTTCTGGGTTTCCTTTTCTTGTTTTCTTTTGGTTTCAGTTTTTCCTTACCTTGAATTAGACAGTCATCTGCAGACAGAGATGCTGAAGAGGTGATGAAACTGAGAATTCTATCAGTCCTCTTATCACCATCTTTTCTCTTGGTTCACTACTACCCATTCTCCCTTACATATGTTCTACTGAGAACTACTAAGCATTTTCAACAGTAACAACATTCAAGGTGAAACACTTAAGAGTTCTCTTATTCCAGATTTCCAGAATCAAGGCAGAGAAATACTATTCCCTTGAGGACATTTTTACTTGAAAGGGGAAGGGAATGTAAAATGACTTATTTCAGAGAATATATGATTAAGCATATCCGTTTATTTGAATAGTAATTCAATAATTTCTACAGTGTCTTTTATCAGTGTTTGCCTACTAGTCAGGGAAATAGCAAATGTTGCTTCTGCCTCTCTTCTTTTCCCTCATCTTGTCAATAGATACCATTCAGGAGCTGAGGTTATTTAGCTGAAAGGAATAAGGATTTTTATTCTTCTAATCATCTGGGATTTTGTCACCCCTCTTCTTTACCAATATGTGCCTGGAGATAGTCTTCAATTATGCAATCCAGCTGCTGACAAATCATTGCTTATGCCAAGACTAAACATAAGTTACCATCATTTTAGCTAACTGCAATAATTTAAACTATGTAAGTGACAGTGAACACATACCTTGGAAAGGAAGTTTCTGTATCATAGATCTAGCTAGCTAGAAGACATTGTTCTGTCACAGTCTTGGCCTTTTAGGTACCTCCGTGAAGAGTGTGGCAGTGATCAAAATGGTAAATTTTTGCCCAGAAGCTCTTCTTTACCCATTTGATCTAGATGGACAACTGGTCTCGAATTCAGTGTTGAAATCAGCTCCAAATTTAGACACCTAAATTTGTATGACTGGATATATGTTATGGAGACAGACGCCCATGCATAGATTTCTCATGATATTAAAATGCTGTAAGGGCATTTAAGACATTTACAGAAGACTATTAGATACAATATACAATCTGAGAGCCTTGTGCCCATTTAGCACACTTGACATAGCAGCCAAGTGTTCTCTAGGCTCCGCTGTTGGAATATGATGATATTCTACTAGGTAGCTCACTGCTAAAGGCATCTAAAACTAGTAATATTAGTTTCAAACTGAACTTCAGACTTGACATAGACAGGAAATTGGGATCCTGTTAGACATGAACTATGCTGCAGCTACTACAAGAGAAGCATACTTAAGTTCTTGAGGGTTGTTTTCCATTCTGAACGTATGAAAAATGCCCTAAAATATTTGGGGCCAATTGTAACATCTAGCAAATCCTCAATATGCTTATATTTAGGACTTTTCTTAACATACCCACTTCCAATATTATCCTTTTCTCTGGTATCTGTGAAAACAAAACTTGGTCTAGGTCTTAAAAACTTTTAAACTAGAAAGAGAAAATTTAGCCACTATTGGTTACTGAAAGGCCATTTCTGGGTCTTTGGACTGTTTTGTCTTTAAACCAAAAGTAATACATACCCGATACCTTAAGCACTTAGTCTGCTTCTGGTTTTATTCTGTTCCATCATTAAATTGAGGAAGATGGCTGCTTAGGTTTTTTGTCTGGTGCTGGAATACTTGTCATTGACATTTGATTTTAATGAATTAGAATTAATAAAATCTTTTAATGCCTCATACCATCTTTCTTCTATCTGAGGTCTGCTACCCAACACATACAACTGAACTTAATAGTCTGAACTCTTTAGAAAATATTCAGTTCTAGAGCTTGCTACTCACATAGATTAATGACAGTACTTGTTGAAATCAACTGTCACTAAAATATAAATTTTAATCAAAATAATCAAAACCTTTACACAAGATCTAGTGTTTCTTGGCAAAAATTATCTATCTGCTGAAAGTAAACTTGTTTACAAGATAAATTTTGATGCTTCTATTGTTTTGCATCTTTAAATTGAAAACTATCTTATTGGTTGCAAAGTAAAAATAATATTTAATTTCTGTTTGAATGTCTTTTTTCCAAGACGTAAAATAATTAAACTTATTTTCTTTTAAAATTAAAGGTTTAATTGCAAAAAAAGAAAAATGTTTTCAACTTATTGAAAGACCAAATGGCATTACTTTTTGTGGAAGTTGTTGATCATCTGTTTTCTTAACTATTTGAATGTTTAGGACATTTAAGACTAGAGGATAAGAAGTAGCATTTTTTCAAAAATCAGAAAGAAATGTGTGTAAATCTAAAAATGGCATTTATGAAAAGGTTTTCTAAGTACATAATAATGACATAATTGCTGTAATTGTTGAGGAGAAGGCAGAGAGGAGGCAGAAATGGATGACAGCTCCCCATGGAATCCACTGATAATTTATCCCCGCAACTGTGATGTCTTCCACATGCAGCTCAATTTATTGAGATGCAGATCTCCAACAAAAAATTATCTGAGAAGTAGAATAAGCAAATAAATATGACCAGGATTGCTTCCAAAAATAACCTTTCACAAGTGCTTTGTTGCAGGTAGACTTGTGTTCTGTTCTGCAGAAGTGTTGCCACAAAGAATGTTTCAATTGTTATATTAAAATACAATTAATTTTAGTTTAAAATTTTAGTTTCTTAAGTAAAAAATAATCATACTTACAAATGAACCAATTACACTGGGTTTTATTTTGATTTTATATGTTTTGGGCTTTTTGGTTGTTTTTAAACACCCATTTTGCTCTGGTGTTTAGAAATTGATGTATTAAATACTGCGTGAATGAAATAGCCAATGGCACAAAGACACATTCAGCACCTTAACTGTACATGCCCATATAACATGAAGCGTACACACAGTTAGTTATACACTTACCTGTTCCATTCTGTTGTCCCTAACAACCAGATTTTTATGCAAGAAAGCATAAAAATTGTTGTTGTTGTATGTCTCTGAAGTGATTGTATTTTTGTGTGTGACTTCATAATACGTAGTAGAAATGTAACAGGACCTTTGAAATAATTTTACTGTGGATAAAACTGCCTTTCCTCTGACACAAATAATATTCTCTGAAAGATATAGGTTTTCCCCATGAACTTAAGAAAAAAAAATCCATCATTTCAGTTGCTATTGTGATAATATTCTTCTGAATTTTTAACCTGATGTCACACAGTTGGTTATCAAACCATGTAAGGCAGAACCTCCAGAGTAATAGGATACATCTCTCTTTCCTGCTCCAATCTACTTAAGTTACTACAAACTTGCTACTCCGCATCATCTCCTTTGTTTGCAATTTTTTTGAGTTCTAATTCATAAATTATTCTGGAATGGTCTCCCCTGATTTTTATTATGTGTCTTCTCACACCTCATGACCAATAGATTGTTAACAAAATCAAACACCTTTGAGTATGTGTTGTTACACTACTTACCATCAGTGGGAAGCTGACTGTGGTAAATCTCTATGCGTGGCTCTTGTGCACAGCACTTCTGTTAAAGAACAGTGCAGTGTCTACAGCAACACAGTAATAAACTGTGCCCTAAAAATCTCTGGTTCATTTATTTTCTGTTTTCCTTGCCCTGTATTATGCATGAACTCACACAGAGTAAAAAACAGAACAAAACAAAAAACAAACAAAAAAACCCACAAAAACCCCCAAAATAAAACACTGTACTTATTCCTTCAATATTACATAAAAATATGAAAAATACATCATTATTTCTTACATATCCAAATTATGTTGATTTTGTGTTTTCCCCCAAATTACAGCTTTTGTACATGGTCCATAATTACAATCAGATGTGAATCTCTAGAAATATTTTTATCTATTTTAAAACTGTCTTCCTAATTCTTTATCTCTAACGACAGAAAAAATATCTAATGCTACAAATCCCTTCCATAAAGTTGCTTTCTTTATACATAATTTTAGTAACATTCAGCACAATATCTCTTAGTTTAGGCTAATGACACGGCAAAAAATGACCTTGCTTAATGTTAAGTGGACCACCGAGGTGCCTGCTCCCCTTCTTAATTAGAGACTGAGTAATCATCAAAAGTGGCTTAGACAGAGACTGCAGTGTAGAATTGCAAGTTCTTTATATGAATATTGCTACTTTAACTGTACAGAATAAACCAGGTTAATATTTTCAAATGTTATTTTTCATTTGAAAAAACAGAACCAGTAATTTATAGTTTATTTTATTTTATAGAATCCCAAATTTAAATATATATATATATTTAAAGATAGACTGTGAAAGATTCAGATGAATTTGGAACATTAATCTTTATTATTAATCACTTGGGACAGGAGAACATTTACACATTCTACCAGATGACTTGGATAAGGAGATGTCAAATTTAAAGTTACATTAAAATTATATGCTGAATCTGTTCCAGTTAATGGAAGACTTTCCAATTGACTTCAAAGGAGCTAAAGCTGCATTCTTGATAGCCATTTGGACATGATATAGGACCTAGCTTTGAAACTTTTACATTTGCAATAGGTGGAATGTATACTGTGTGCATATATATATATATTTATATGTAGACCAAGCAAAATTGTCACATGAAAAGACATTATGTAGTAACATTGTTATTATCATACATTTGGGATAACCAAATTACTGATGAAATTGTATCACTCATGGATCCATCAATGTAAGCATTTTCATAACAGGAAAAATTTATGGTCACTTAGTATGACCTTCCACTTAGCTCAGGCCATAGATTTCACATGTCAAACAAGAATTACTAACGCTTTGTTTAAGGTATGAATGTAGAATTCCATACATCCCTGGATACTGTTATTTCATGCTAAGGAAATTTATATTGTTATGTATTTAAAAATTCAAACACATTAACAGCAACAACAAAAATAAATAAAATACACCAAAGTCAAAATCTTTTGTCATTTTCCCACTACAGGATTTTATTTTTCCTTCACAATAAACCTGGAAGTTGTAAAGAGTAAGTGCAAAAGGGAACCTTTTTACTCCACGGATGTGTGTTGAACTTGTTGAATTACTTTGTGGACCTGTCCATGGTAAGTATGTAGTTTGCCTCACTGTAAGGTTTTTTTTCACATTTTGAATTTTCCTTGTATAGGATTCTGGTGAGCTCTTTCCAACTGGTCAGGAACATATTCAAAATACATCTTATCTCAAGCAGTTATCAATAAAGCCTTCCTGACATTTCCAGGGGCATTTTTTTTTCAATGTGTTCTTTTTATTTCCCACAGCTGGAAAAAAGCCATCTACTTCAGTACAATGAGTACCATTTTCCAGCTTTTGAAAAGAGGGGGATAATTCTAAACAATTTAAAAATATTTCTTCGTTTTAATAAGAATGTTGAATGTCTAAAGCAGAAATCTTTTAGAATACACACACAGTAAGAAATACCTTATTCCACTTTCAAATTATAGTCAAACATATTTTAGCTACTCACAAGCTATTGTTCATTTTACCTAAAATCTAACATTGAATCCCTAGATTTCAGGCAACTCCCCATTTCTTTGTTGAGACTTCAAGCATTCCACTCCACTGAGCAGCTGCAATCATCCATCATAAAAATAATAAAACAAAGAAGGTGTAGGGTGCTAAAACATATGAGGCGATCAAAGGTACATGATAGATGAAATTTAGTACAAGAGACTTAAGTATGCACCATGCGTGTCAACTCTGTACAGATGTTCAGCATCATAATAGTTGTACTTAGATGAATATGTGATCTCTGAGATTTAGGCTCCTTTCTAAACTCAAAGTTGTATGTTTATCTCCTGATTTTCCTAGTCATATATAACTCAGAGTTCATAATAAAATATGACTAATTTTCACCATCTTTAAAAAAAAAAAAAAAAAAGCAAGCTGTGGGAGAAAAGAATCAAGGTCTTTTTGATACAGACAGATGCTGACATGCCTGACATGAGGCTGGGCTGCTAAATCTTCCATCAGACTGCTGTTGGGGAACATTGAGGAGAGTGGATTTGGAGAACTGGTAAGAAATGGAAAGTTCTGAATTATTTTAATTTGTAATTTTCATTACAGAACCACCTTGTAGAAGCATATCTCAAAGCCCTTCCTGAATAAGCTTTCCAACTCAGCACTAATGGTTCTAGTGAATTGAATGTCCTAAGGAAATTAATGTCTACAATTCATACTTGTTGGATTGTGATGTCCCACTATATATCATTCCTAGGGAAAAAAAAAAAAAAAAAAAAAAAAGAAGAAGAAAAAGAAAAAGAAAGTGCTAATGTCTAACTCAGAAATGGGAGTGCTAACTTTTTAATCAGTTCCATTTCCTTCTCTCTTATAAACACTCAAATTTTTAAATTTTAAATAAAATACCATTTATGGACAGAGATACAGACATTTTTCAGGAATTACATTTCATTCTGAGTCTTCTAAATTGGGTTTAGAGCTCTACAGAAAGGAAGAGATAACATGGCAATATTAAGGTTTAAATCAGAATGAACAGAAAAATAAGATTATATGCCAGACTGATGAAATCAACAACATTTATAAATATATTCTTTTTTCCCTTTAGTAACTTAGGGCCAATAACAGATGTATTTGTTTTTTTTTAAAAAAAAACAACAAAAACCTGCTATAATCCAGGTTACAGTTTGGCCACCACAGTAGTCTTCTCAGGCTTTAAAACCTATGTGATTTATGTAAATTCCAGGTTCCTGATCTGTAAAGATAAAAATATCTTCTTCAGTGTCATCAATACAATTCTGTATAAAAAAAATTATTGTCATACAGTGTTCTTCATGAGTAATTTTTCTTCCTGGATCAGAAAATTTGAGAATGGGGATAAATTTACATGTGCATGCAACAAATGTTGCATTTTTGGGTGGTTTTGGTTTTTTGGTTTTTTTTTGGTTTTTTTGGAGCGTAGCAGAAAAATCAAGCTGTACATCCCTGAACTATTTTTCATCAACAACTTTGTTGGCTGATGCCCTGCTAGTGCCAGTCTCTGACATTTGCCATGTCAGGCACCTGTGGACAGGGGCTTGGTTTAGCTCAAGTCGTACAGCCCCAGTGATGGTATATGGGTGAAAGTTAGCAGCTTGTGAAATACCATTGATTACTATAGAAGATTTGTTGGGTTCTGAAGCATTTGAAAGATATGAAGCATAAAAATCTACCAGATAGCTTGCATAGTGTCTCATATGAGTAAACTGACTTATGAGTTAAATACTGATGTATCTAGGACTACAGAGTCTCACTAGATAAAATTCTTAGTACATCTTAAACCACTGTCCAAATCCCTACTGAACTCAGTAGGCTCAGTTTATTATTATTTGAGAATGTCTCTGAAAGCTATCCAGCTGGGTACTGACTGTCCCAGTTACAGTCTCTTCCTTGCAGAAAAACTCAGAGCATTTCAGGACCGAGCCTTTCACATAGCATTGAATGAACAACACCCTTGTTCACAAGAGAAGTTGGAGATCTGTGTGAAAAAAATTCTTCATGTAAGTTGAAACCAGGGGCATTTATCCTTTGACTTCCAAAGACTGGAGAGAGTAAAAATGAAAATCAATTCTCTTGTGTTTTTCATGACTTACCTGTGATCAAAAGCAGCTTTTCACAGCAAACACTGTCTTTCAGTAGTCTGGGTAGAGAGCAAAGGTAGATGATGATGGTCACAGTTCAAACTGTTCATAATATCATTCTGTTTCAGTGTTTCCTACAGAATAATTAGCAGTAACCCAACTATTATGAGAATGATTAGCATCAGTCCTTCAAAATGAGCCAACTTTTAGTAAGTGAGAGGGCTAAAAGAAAGCTCAGAAACCCTATGACTCTATTGTCCCCCTCCACACAACATACACACATATGGACATATGGAGCAGGGAGAGGAGAGGAGAGGAGAGGAGAGGAGAGGAGAGGAGAGGAGAGGAGAGGAGAGGAGAGGAGAGGAGAGGAGAGGAGAGGAGAGGAGAGGAGAGGAGAGGAGAGGAGAGGAGAGGAGAGGAGAGGAGAGGAGAGGAGAGGAGAGGAGAGGAGAGGAGAGGAGAGGAGAGGAGAGGAGAGGAGAGGAGAGGAGAGGAGAGGAGAGGAGAGGAGAGGAGAGGAGAGGAGAGGAGAGGAGAGGAGAGGAGAGGAGAGGAGAGGAGAGGAGAGGAGAGGAGAGGAGAGGAGAGGAGAGGAGAGGAGAGGAGAGGAGAGGAGAGGAGAGGAGAGGAGAGGAGAGGAGAGGAGAGGAGAGGAGAGGAGAGGAGAGGAGAGGAGAGGAGAGGAGAGGAGAGGAGAGGAGAGGAGAGGAGAGGAGAGGAGAGGAGAGGAGAGGAGAGGAGAGGAGGGAACTCCCCTAAGAAATTGCAGAATCTGAACCTTTAATTATCCATTTTAGTTACCAGCACAGGGCTAAATAAACTTTGTTTTTAAGGTTAGAATGGAGTGGAACTTTGTATTTCATTGGCCTTTTATCTTAACAAAAGTGTGTTTCAGTTCTCTTCTGATTGCCCCCTCCTTTTTCAACACCTACGCACATATTCACACACTCTCTCTGAAAGAAGAAATCTTGCCTGAATTCTCATGTCATATTTCATCTCAACAAAAGAGTGAGTGGGACTCAAAGCATTATTTCATAAGAGGAAGAAAAACATGATTAACATTTGAGACAAATCAATATGCTTATAATTGTTGCAAGTTTAGGCTAAAAATTTTGAGCATCAATTATTTCATTCAGGACCCTGAGAGTTTAGAGCAGCCTTCCCCTTGAAATACCAGAAAAAAGCAGTGAAAGCTTGGCTCAGTTTTCTACATGTAGTTGCCTACTGTAATTTGATATACCTGTATGTGGACACACAAATTTAGGTGGCTTGATCTTGACTGAAATTTTATCCTTTTAGATGTCTACAGGTGTGACAAACGCTTACTGTAGACATTTAGGCCATGATTCAATTGTCTGTGATGGTACACAGACATCTAGTGTCATATGAGATTTCTAAGAGTATTTGAGACATCTGCACAAAAAGGAAAGTATCTGAGGTAAATTACACAAAACTTATGGGAGACTAGAGACCTTCTGGAAGGGTAACTGAAGGCATCTCAAATGGTCCTGGACTTCTGTGTGTGAGCAAGTGGACAACCTCTAACTCAGCTCCTCCCCCTAATCTCTCTCTGATGAAAAAGCTGATGACTGAGGATCAGCTTTATCTCAGAGTGGAAAATTAATATCTGAGTCAGTCACTTAATCTGAATTTAACCAACTCAATACTCCTCACAAACCTTCTAGTTATACAGTCAGTGGTGTCACTAGCCATTAAAATTATTAAGTTCTAGATTCAGATCCGAATATTTATGGCATCTGCCTGTGTCCAGTCCAAACTTTTGCTTCAGTCACAGAGAGAGCAAGCTGAGTCAGTCACCAATACTGGATCTGAGCCGAGAGTTTCCAAACGACAAGGCTAGGTGAACTTCAGCTTTTGATTCGGGCTTACTGTCAGTTTGATATCTTTTGTCCTGAAAATCAGTGGAGGTGGGTGGAGGTGTTTGCAGAGGGAAGCATGAACCAAAGGAGAATAACACAGCAAACACAGGGCATGTCTGCACTGGGTGATGTACCGATGACATAGCACCCGCTGGCGAGCTCGGAGCTGTTCTCTGCTGGGTGGCTGCACCAGCTTGCTCGGAGGCAGCAGGGAGGTCCTTGCGCAAGGCTCCACCGTGTGAGGTAGACGTGCCTCTTGGGAAAAAGTTTGAGCAGATAAAAATAGCTTTTGTGTATGGTTGATGAAATATGTATCCAAGAGATTTGGGGCTCTAACGTGTAAAGTTTAAAGACAAAGATAAGGTAGGAGCCAAGCTCCTTCACTGCTTTTTACTCTTTTTTTTTTTTTTTTTTTTTTTTTTTTCTGCTTTGAGAGGTGAAGATGAAGGGAAATATACTCAGATGGCTGGAGAAGAGTTTAAGGGCAGACATGCACATAATAATCTCAAAATCTTTCCCTGCAAATCAGTTATAGATTTGGAATGCTGGAGGGTTTAAATGGGAGACTGGATTTTCACTCTTGAAAACCGAAAATTAGGCATCTAAATAAAAAGAAATGTCCAGTTTCAAAGATATTTGCTACTATAAACATATTTTATAGTAATTTGAAATTTAGTTTATATTTGACATATTTGGGGTGGAATGTTATTTACTTTTTAACAGCTTAAATTATTACGTATGTTTATATTGACAATACATGGAAATATTTAAAATCAGTATTTGCCATCAAAATGTATCAGTGTACTAAAACCAAGACAGACCATATAATTTTTTAGGCTGCTGATGACAATTTATTCACAAAGACTAATGTTGGTGATAGAAATTATTTATTCTTTAGATGAAACTTTTCCTTACTTGCAGTAGTTTATTATGGTATTGGTCCCACCAGTAGTGGTACACATGCAGGACTAAGGCTGAGATGTTACCCCTTGAAAGTATGTGGAGTTATTTCAGTTGTTCTATCCCATGTTTCCCATCTGTTAAAAAAAAAAAGGACAGCAAAATTCAGTTTTCTTTTAAAACATTATCTATATGTTCCAGGAATTACATTAAACAGGAAATACTAAGTTTACTAATTTTAGCAAGTCATAATAACTTCTACACTTTCCTTACTTATTATTGTCAATTTTTCAATTTCTCTTTTCCTTCTCAGTTATACCAGTATATTTATAACAGGTGCTCTGATTTGCAGCCTTCATATATATCAAAGCAAGCAAGGTATTTACAAACTGTAAAGGCAGTGTGGTCCTTTAAT
The DNA here is from genome assembly GCA_023637945.1 of Phaethornis superciliosus. Classification (NCBI taxonomy): domain Eukaryota; kingdom Metazoa; phylum Chordata; class Aves; order Apodiformes; family Trochilidae; genus Phaethornis; species Phaethornis superciliosus. The sequence goes on along the minus strand of JAJQWJ010000003.1, from coordinate 76,610,259 downwards.
AGATTGAAAAATAGGACAGCCACAAGTCAGATAAGCAAAACCTTTATTATTCTCATTTTATGGGGACCTGAGGCGAAAGATATTAAATCATTTGCTTAGCATGTGCCACAATGGTTTGGGGAAAAAAAAACCAAAAAAACCCAAAAAAACAAACAAAAAAACAAACAAACAAAAAACCAAACAAAACAAAGAAAAAACAAAACAAAACAAAAAAAAAAGATGAAAAACAAGTGTTCACAGCAACATTTCCAGAACCAAATATCTATTTTTTTCCTACTGACATGCAAAAGACATTCTCTAGAAATAACTTCTTTGAACATAGAGGGATTGTTCTTTTTATAATACAGCAATATAATATATGATAAAATCTGTGTTAGACATCTTATATGATCCAAAGGACATTTTTTATTACTAGTTGTTATTTTCAATAGCAAACTGAGGAAAAATAAGAGCATAACAAAAGAAACTGAGGCTACAGCCTGCTGAGTAGGCAGTGCATTAATCCCTTGTAATCTCCTGTTCAGTAGAGGATTTATACTGACAGAGATGCTGAATGGATATCATATATAGTAGAGGAGAAAAAGAAGATACCATAACCACATAGCAGAAAACTCTAAGAGACTTCATAGGGCCTGATCTTGAGTTGACTACTCCCTCACTGCTTTCATCCTTGTTAAACTTTCTTAGTAAAAGACATTGTACAACAAACCAATTACTGTCTTTGGAATCATACTAATATCTGGTAATGTGCTGTTACTTTTTAACATGATCCCTAGTGTACTTTTTCCCTGGGACAAGCAGATGTCTCAAACTATTTGCAGACACCTTCCAGAAGTTAGCATGAAGTAGGGACAATTGCTCAATAGTGTGAACATGGTCAGGCTTTACCACTAGATTTCAAGGCTACAGAAAAAGATTTAGGCACTATCTTGTTTATTAATAAGTGTCACAATTGTGGACCCATTACATGAACCCCTAAATGTATTACGGAATTAAACTTTCTCCTTTTTTTCAACAGCATTTCTAATTTAAGGATTTATCACTTTCTGTGTAAAAAACTTCGATGTTTATTGAGTCTTTTCCCTAATGTATCAACATTTTTCTTGCATGGAGTAACAATTTCAGGAAATGAGGATGGGTCTTATTATTTTTTGCTTCTCTTGTAATCTTCAGATTTCTGAATATTACACTGTACTTCTTTCACGTCTGGTGGAATGTATCCATATTCAGTTATCCCTCTGACCATGGCAACTAGAAGATGCTGCAAATATTTCATTTCTGTTTAAAGTATACCATTTCAGGAAAATGTATAAAGAGTTTTGATTAAGAAATTCATCCCATAGTTCAGTGGTAGTGAGAAAATCCAATATCTAACCTTCCTTTTCCATTTAAAAAAATTATTCTTATATAAGTGAGAGTGTCAAGGCTCTACATGCTAATAGATATAAAACATTCAGACCTATTAGAAATTCAGGAACTAAGTATTTATTATTTTAGAAAGATTTATTTCATTTTTTGTCTATTTTTAATTTCAATACACTATAAACATTTGCCTCAGGTTGACAATTACATGTTCCATGGAGGTATGTAGCAGGTACTTCTTCTGTTACATTTCATATAATTTTAAAATTTTGTTGGACTTTCCTCTCCACTGACAATGATCTCATAATATTTAAGGTGCTGTTCTTAGATTTACTGGCTGAAAGGAAATAAGTTTAACTGTGAGGTTCTAGAATGAGTGTTCAGTGTGTTCAATCAATAGTATTCAACAAAATACCTGTGAACACTGCATCTGGTATAGCTACTACGCTGTCCACATGTACCTAGTTGTGTGTTTTGGAGTACAGCTGAAAGAGAGGCAAGAGAAAACATCTGACCTTCTGAAAACCTTTGTAGATCAAGCAGCCTCTTTTGGTGTCTAAAAGCAACCAGCTCTCTTGGCTTTGCCCTACTGTCCTTGGATTGTACTTTTCAGCTGTTCTCTGGGTTAAACAAAGACAATTTTCCCATTCAGTTAGGACTCCTTAGTCTAGTCATTCCCTGGCCTCTACTAATGGCAATGAATAAATTGAATTACCAGTACTAGGGAATCTCATGAATTTAATTCACTATCCCTGTGGAAGAGAAAAAGATAAAAATACAGCAATTCTACATAAATAGCCCAAGACATTAATTTAAAGACTTATTTCTTTTACTGGGACTCCGGGACTCCTTTATACTTATATGCAGTAATACAAGACTGCAACTGTTATCAAACTCTATCTATCCCACTTTTCTGCATGCTTAAGCTACATAATTTCTACTTCTGAAATGAAAATACCTTTGGTGGTTACCTTTACATTTACCAGCTTCTTAGTTTTTAACTTCATCTGGAAACAGGACCTTTATCTGGTTTAGTAGTGACAAGGATAATGAGGACCTAACAAACATTATAGGGAAGGAGGGAAGGAAGGAAAAGGAAAAGGAGAAGGAGAAGGAGAAGGAGAAGGAGAAGGAGAAGGAGAAGGAAAGGAAGTGTTCCATAAGCATACGGGTTATATTCTACACATTCTGAAAGCATTAGCACCTCAAACTTTCCACTTTGACTTGAAGTGAAAATGATTGTTGACCTATAGTAGGGTGACTGACCTAATCAAATCTAATTGCATGCACTTAGAGCAATTTGAATGTAAATTGTCTATGCTGTGCTGTAACAAAAGTCACTGGGAAAAAAAAAAATCAAAAGCCTTGCTTTATTTTCTAACATTTTAAATATGTAATTTGCATGTAAACCACTGCTGTGAATAATATCAGACAAATGAAGAATTAAGAAAGAACAGCATGGAAAAGAATTCTTGGTTTCTTGAGACTTCACATGGCTATGTTTAAATTACTCTGAAAAATTGCCACAGATGGTCTTCCGAAATGGCTAGTTGTTGTTTTCCTGTATTTCTTTCAGTTGCTGTTGTGGTTCCTGTTTTATTGAGTAATAGCTCACAAGTGTGGTAGGCAATTGACTGAATTTATTATCAACACAGAACAGAAGTTTTTAACTGAAATGTTGCCACTAATGAGATTTTTTTTAAAAAAATTTTTGGAAGATAACAGGTCTATGTGCATGAAAAATGCTACTACACATTAATATTTGACCAACCAAGGCACTAAGATAATTATTAAGGAACTTTGTTGAGAAATTGGGGTTTGAAATAGGCAATATGTGTAGCAGATTTCTAGTGGCTTTCAAAAGTCACAGGACTTTTCTTGTTCTTGCCTGGAACTGGGCAAGAATGTCTATTGCTGTACTTCCTGCTACTAGAAATCCCGTGACCTTTTTTTTTTTTTAAATTTTTCAAATACTTATATTTATTTCTATGTAACTTCTTCCGTATATATTATTAGTTTGGTTTTTTTATTTTTTTTAAGCAAGTATATGGAAACAAAGCTTTCATATGAATACATACATGTGTAGGAGGTCACATGTATCTTTATTCAACAGTACTAATACTTGCGTATACACACAAATCAGCACAAGAAGGAAAGGGCTTGAGGTCTTGTCTCTCACTGGGATTTTTGAAGAATGTATTCATGTTCTCAGAGCTGACTTAAGACATTGCAATTATCACTTGTCAGCTATGTTCCCTGTAATTTGGAAAAAAATCCAGAAAAGTTACTACACTTAAAATTAAAAAAAAAAACAACAAACTAAAAACAACACATTATAGTGAGTCATATGACAAAACTAAAAAAAAACGAAAAGCATAATGAAACTTAATTTTAAATGTGAGTATTGTTTCAATAATGCAACGAGTTGCACTTATTGCAATGATGAACTAAATAAAAGTGTCCCCATCAGTGGCTAAATTGGAAGTATAGCTTCTTAGGAAAAAAAAATATACCATTTTCTTCTGAAGCTGAAAGAAGTGACAAGTTATTCTTATTACTTTAAAGAAAAATTTTTCTGCTAGGGAGGGTAGTAAAATGTACCCATCAGCTTTCATAATAAAGCAAACTTCATAACACATTTGATGTTAAACTGAGAGCATGTGACACATTATATTAAAACCATGAAGTATCATGCTTTGAAAAAAAAAGCAAAAAAAAAAAAAAAGCAATAAAAAAAAATTATAGCAATACCAACATTTGAAATCTTTAAAATGTGAAATCCATGATGATACAGAACATCCACGCACATCTTTTCATTCATATTTTAAGTGTAAAAAAGGGAGAGGTGGAGTGCTTTGTTCATATCAGGTTCATCCTAATTTATTTATAAAGGACTTTTAAAAGTACTAGTACAAAGCTATAGTCTCCTCTCCATACATGTATACAAGGGAAACTCCAATTAGTCAGTGAAAAATATTTTCATTGTGACCTGGTAACACTGACAAGCACTTTATGTGGCTTATGGGACTCTTCCATCTAGAGCAGATTGAGATTTTTTTTACTATAGCCTTAGAAAAAACTGAAAAGAGGGAAGGAGGACAGGTTCATGAGGCAACCAACTTGGCTGTGTCAGGTGAAACATGGTGATATGGAATCTTGTGCCTGTGTGCCTGGGCAAGGTCAAGCAGTAGAAAGGCCAGCAGAGAGGAGTGGAAGTGAACTTCCTATACCTCTGCCTGCTCAAGCCCCTCCATACATGAGGAAATTTGCTCTCTCCTTTTCTTTTCCTTTTTTACATAATAGCATTGCAGGTAATAAACATAAATCTGTTTAAAATGCATTCTCTTCAACTGATATAAATGCTGAGGCAGATCTCCTTTTAGTCTAACTTTCAGGAAAATTAATTCTTATTTGTGTTAAGTCTGAGGAACCTATGGAACCTACAGAAGTCTTACACTATACCAACACAAACATCTACCCTTGCTGAAAAAGGTTATGTGTACACATCACCTTGTTTCTTCCTGAAAGTGGTTAAGATAAATTACAGGATCCAAAAATGGTAATCAATTGTCTGCTCATGATTACTTTCTCATAGAAGCAATAGATCACAAGTGTCTAACTCTGTTCAGATGAGTCATTCAAATTATGTGGCTGTGACTGAGGCCATACTGAATGCCATGACTGCAATGATATCATTAATAATCATTCGCACCGTGGCTGGGAACGATAGCATTGCCAAGAAAAGTAGTTAAGTAAATAGCATTATTTTTTGGCCTGCAAAGTAATCAGATAATTTCTCAGGATTTTTAAGTAAGCCATTACTTAACTGTTATTTGACTCCATGTAACCATCGTTTAATTTCAGTACAGCACTTAAAAGGGTGGGGAGTACTATGCTGCCTTGGTGCCAGATGCCAGTCATTTTATATTTTAATCAGTACCTTTGACATGCTCACACCAGTCATAATAAACCTTTTCAGTCACCTATCTGCAAGGCACCATTTAGAAACTGCAAATCAGAATGCCATCTTTGCAAAGTCTTCTCATGGTTATAAACCTATATGAACATGTGTCAATACATACAGCTTTGAGTTTATGTACATGCATTTTTGAAAGCTCTGTTTCCATACCTCTGCTCTAGGAAGATACAGAGAAGGTAACTGACTGGTATTAAGGAAGCTTCCAAGATGGCAAGAGGAGAAACAGTGGAAAAGGGAAAAAAACTTTAAAGTGTAATGTGGGAAGACAAATATGAAGTCATGAGAATAGGAAAGGATAAAGATGTAAGTCATGATATATATGATTTACAAGGTTTTCACCAATCCTGAAGCCAGCCTTGCACTTCTATCAGCCTGCATAACTGAAGAAATCTTATGATAACTTTTATTCAAACCAAGCCTGTTCAAAAACTTAGACTCAGTAAAATATCTGCCTTGCATCCACATTATTGTTAGTAAGAAGCGTTTTGTTAGGAAGAAGCAGTGGTTTGCAAAAGGCTTTACTTTTTTTCCTAGACTTTTCTTAAGATCGTTTGCATTCTTTCTTTCAAGAGGCTTCAATGTACAGACCTAGTAGGGAGGGATTAACATAGTTTCACAAAGTGAAAAACTAATTGAATCATTAACTGGCCATTCAAATTCAAATGTCTTCCTCTCATTTCCAGCCTTGTTTGTACTTCTGCTTTGCTCCTTCATATCTATCTTTAGTTTTCCTTGTTTGTAAGACTCCTGAGATTCTAGCTCTATCGTAAAGAGGTCATGTGAAAATGTATGTCAAAATGTGAAAGTCAAAGCTTTCAATATTATTGGTAATACATTTTTTTTCCAGTAGGGTTTTTGCTCTTAGTGATATAAAACACACACACACAAAATGCTTGAGATTTTACAACTCTATTAAATATATACAGGTTTTTTCTGCAGTTCTCAACATGGATACTATACAACATTAAACAAAATGTATGATTAAACAAAATATTAATAACTATAAAAAGAATTATTATTATTTTTCAAGTTTAAAATGTTCCCTTTCACTGCAAATTAAATTCTTATTTATCAGCTACCTTGGTTGTTGTGATGAATCGCAGAACAATTTTCTCCTTTCATTCCCAGTCATCCCTTGACAATAATAAAAATAGAAAAAATTATATCTACAGCTAAGAGATATTACAGTTAGGAGTTCTAACATGTTTCTGCAAGAAGTTGCTGTCATCTAAGTTTCTGAAAACAAGTTTTGTTTCAAGTTTCAGTTCTCCTGCCTGAATACTCTGTTAAGTGTCACACTATATGTATCCATTTTTAGTGCCTAAAACCTAGCCAACTTAGTAGTATTAGTCAACGTAGAGATTAAAGAATAGGTTCTATGATTCTCACATTTGACACACAAATTTCTGTAGCCTTTACTTACTCTGGTCAAGTGTTATTTTTTTATTTGAAAATAAATATAAATTTTGGTTCTCTAATGTGATCGTGACTGAATGAATAAACAGTCAAATTTCAAGGTCACTATTAAGCCTACTTTTATAGAATAAAATAATGTACTTATAGGACATAAATGATCTTAGGGTTAGCAGCAAACTTCAGTGTGAGGTGAATGTGCATTTGAACATATACACAAAGACAGAACTTACAGTACATTTCCTTTCAGAAAGAAGTGTGATTTTCTTCCAGGAGTTATCAACACTACTAGGAGAACCAAATATTGATTTTATCTTAGTATTTGCCTATGTACAGAATATATTTATATAACTTTTTAATTTTGCATTCTTACATGAAAGAGACAGTAGCTATAGACATAAGAAGATTGATGCCAGAACAGTGTACCCATTCACACATAGGTGTGCATATTTTAATCCAGTTGACTCATATTTAATTACTTTTGTACCCTTTCTGATGGGTCAAAGGCAAAATTCAATACGAGTACAAGCTTCAAAATGCTCCATAGACTCAGTCTTCAGTTAGAAAAAACAAAAGTCAGATGTATCTAATCACATTTTCAGTCATTTTTATCATAAGAACAACTTTCTGAAAAATGGCACTACTTTTTAAAAAACCAAGAAAATAAATTAATTATGTTAGAAACTGAGAAGAAGGAAAAGCACACCAATAATATGCATCTGAGGCTACTGTAACCCTCTGATAACACACTCACCACCTGTCCAAACCACTAAGATCTCTTGCCTCCCCATCACTGCATTGCCTGTCTTCCTCCATCCCTCCCAGGAGCAATATCACCTCTGTGCAACTCCCACACAGGAAGACACACACATATGCACCATATCTCCCTCACTCTCTGTGTGGCCTTCAGAGATTCCTCAATCACACTGAATTTCTGGTTTGTTTATCTGTATAGAATCAGTGTAACAGCTATGTGAAAGGGTGATTTCAAAACCTGGACTCTTGTAAGAATTTTGTCCTCCATATAGAAACTACATCCATGGAGAATATGTTATATTGCACACATTTCCCAATTACTCCTGGTTTCTGCAATAAGATAATAATATTCAGCATATGTGGAAATTTTCAGAGATCAATACATTACAGATGGGTTCAGATTTATTTAACAGCAAAGAAATATGGAAAATCTATATCTGTCCATCTATCCATCTATCCACCTCTGCAAGGTGAATTTCTGTTTCTAAGAACAAAAGATCAGGTGTAATGTCTGTAATTTTGACTTAAAGGGATGTTTTTTACTATTTTTAATTTTAATCTTCTTAAAGCTGAACTCACGATCTCTTAAATAAATCATAATAGATAAAAAGCAAAAAGTCCGTTTTTATTTCAAGGGCTAATGAATATGATGTGAATGGCAGTTAATAGCTTCTTATCAACTAATTATACTGGATTTTGAAATTCCTTATAAAATTCATCAGTATCAGCAGTAGGCAGCTACTTTAACATGAGAAAAATGGCCTTTTCTGAATGAACAATTAATCCTAAAATAAAGTGAAAAGTTTGTGAAGTCTGTAACAGCTTAATTCATAATGCTGTTTAAAAGTTTGAAAGTCCTTGTCACTTGATAACCTACAAGGTTTAAATTTGCTGCATGCCCTTGTATGCTATTAAGATGCAGTCCTGGTGGCATTTGCATAGTGTTGTTTTATGTTTAATCCTCATATAGCACTTGGAGTGGGAAAAGAAATTTTAAAGGTGAAAAAAACAACATTTTCCTTTGAGGATGACAGCAGAGAATGTAGGAATTATGCCTTGGCCAACGCAAGCAGTTACATGGAAATTTGAAGTTACCTGTCCTCTCCAAGCTTCAAAGGTGTTTTCAGGAAAATATATGATTCTGTCTGCCTTGATCCTCACTCACCACAATTTACACTTGAGGTAGTATAAGGGCAGAGAATTTGGGAAGTGGTAGAGACAAGAAGTAATAGCCCAGTTCATCTGAGTTTTGCTTCCTTGCAGCAATTTCCTCATTTTCAGTTGAAAATGTAAGAGTTGAAAGCAAATAAATGAGCTAAAATCTAAAAAAACCAATCGGCTTACTCCAAGGTGTCCTGAAGTGAAAACCCACTTTTTCATTATAGAGCATCCTAAAGGGATAAGATAATAATAATAAAATGTCATCTTAATTGAGCAAATTGAGTTTAAAAAACAAAATAAATGTTTTTACTTTTCCATTATCATAACTATCACAACAGAAAAAAAAAAACCAAAAGAAAATTTCTTTGCATCATCTTAGTAGACATCTGTTGCACAGACTCTGAAGGCAAAGAAATTCAAAGGTTTTATTTGCATGTTAAATTTTTCTTCTTCTTCAAAAAGAACATGAATTGACAAAATAAAAAGGGGTAAGTAATTTTTAAAGAGCAATTTTTCAAAAACATATTTCCCAACAACAGTTCACCACTAGTCATATTCCTACATCTGTAAGTTAAAATGACTGTCTAGGCATCTTTCCTAAAAACTGTTCTGAAGGGGAAAAAAAAGCTATTTTGATCACTCTCATTACCATCATCTAAACCACAATAACACCTTGAATAGAGTCAAACTATTCTTCCTAACTGCATGCAAACAAATAACAAGGAAATTCTCCCCACTACAAAGAACTTGGTATCTCATTATCAGACTACAGACAACAGATGGATGCAACAAACAGATGGAGAGAGAACTAGGTAGCATTGAGAATATTATAATCAGCATGATAAGCAGTGATGCATACCAGCAAACTGGTTGCCTAGCTATTATCTATGTGTGTATGCATGCATGTGAAGTTAACATAACTACAATTTGGGTGATATTAACTAATTCAGAATATCTGGTTTAGATCAAGAAGGAATGCAAACTCATGCAGTGACACCATGATGATCCTCAGGTAACACTGGGAAAAAAAAGTGTAAGAGTTGTCTGATGACACTTGTTGATGAAAGAGTAGAAAGGCCTTTCTGTCTGTAACAGGTTTCTGAGATTTTGCAGAGAGATTATTTCCATGTTACCAGGAGATGTGAGGAAGGGACATCAGGGCCGGAAGACTCATCCTTCTATGTTTTTTGTTTATTTTCTACCTAAATCAAAGTAAAAAAAATGAGTACTAGAGGGAGATAAATGTATCTTGGATAGGAGATACGTTTCATGAGGAAGCATAGTCTGAAAGGCTTTATTGCTAAACATCTGAGGCCATTTTGCTCGCTTTTAGAACAGAATTTTGAAAAGATTATTCTACCATAACAGCATAATTATTTTGGAAAAAAAATTGAATAGCCTTGAGAAGTATTTGATCTATGTTTTCTCACTCAAAAATAAAGATTGTACAAAGTTTTTTCTAGTATTTAAGGTCTGAGCTTCCACAAATATTCAGAGAGCAAACACTAGTAAAGGGACAGGAATATATTTCATTCTCTTTGTTATTGAAAAGGAAGATATCTAAAGGTGAAAATATAAATTTAAACATAATTTTATATTTAAATTTATATTTATATGAAGTAAATTATTTTTTTGTGTGTTACACAAGTCACTGTCAGCAACATTGAGCTGCAGCCAACCCTGGCCTCATGACAGCTTAGCTATCAAAGGATGGCTGAACTTCAAGAAATATGAAAATGGCAGAGTTCTGCAAACTGTGCCACATACTTTTGCAATTAATTAAACAGTGAAAAAATAGAGCTGGAGTGCATTACAGATATTATTCGTAAAAGATGTTCTATATTCTTTACAGTGAAGCATTCAAAGAATTGCTCAAAGGGCATTATTTTTACCTTTAAAAAAAAAAAATTCCTGCACAAATATTAACAATATGCCATAACAAGGATTTAAAACAGATCTTCTGGTGATGAAAATATTGCATTTGCATTCCAAGAGGGATAGTAACGAACAGAAGAAAGGCAACTTTTAAGTTTTAACACAATTTTAATTCTGCTTAAACAAGTATATATTTCTCAAAGGTACTTTGGGACTCTGATTGTTAATGTAGAAATTCATTCCTTTTCTTAAATTAAGAAAGGTTTTTTCATTATAAAAAAGAAAAAAGTCTATTATGAGGAAATATATTCCTAATCTATTGCAAACAAATTAAAAGTAAAGTTTTCAAGTGGATGGTTACTAATATTCTGTTATTAATGTAACTTTTCTGGCAATACTGTATTCTTTATTCAAAAATTATCAACCTTTTTACAGTATATTTCATTTTACCTGTAGATACAGGTATAACTGTAGTTTTACTAGCCATAACTACAATGAAATAATTACTTCAAACAAATGGATTCTTTACAGATGTGTGAATTTACTAAAGTATTCACAGATTAACAGGATGGGGGCATGTGAACATTTATTAAAGGTACAAAGGTATTGAGAGATTTTTCTGTAAAAAAATAAATACAAAACCATGCTTCCTTTACACATGCAAATGACTGCACATCCTGCCACAGTTATTTGGATTCACTAGATTAAATTTATAATTATGCATATTCTGGCAGCCATGGATCTGGAGGGCAACCTTGAAATTGCAAAAGGTGAAGCAAACCTACCTGAATGCTTTGAATGGTTCTTTGCCCATGATAGAACTGTATCAATTGGAGCCTCCTGAAAATGTCCATAGTACTTCTGTAGACATGCAGGTTAACTAAGGAGGTTCTTTAATGATGGTTTCAGTTTCTTGTCTCACACATTTACTGGATTATTATGCTTGAAGGCTTTCCGATCCACATATAATTCATTACTCAGGTTAAAAGATAGTTAAATATTAAGAAGATTTCAATGTCAAAATTTTGTAATGTTCATACAGTTTCACTCAAATGAAAAATTTTGATGTAGTGGTATCCAAAATAATGACCTATACTGGAAAACAGTAGTTTATCTTTTATTTGAAAAATTAAAAAGACTTGTACTTCTTCATTGCTTAAAAATTATTCTTTCTGGAGTTTCAATATTTATGTCTTTGTATAAGAGCAAATATTAATATGACTTTTGCAAATGCCTTTTGTGTCCTTAACAAATAAACCAAAACCTAATAAAACAAAAATTAAATACATAAATAAATAAATTGAAGAAACAAAAGTAAACAAACAGAACAAAACAAACAAACAAGTACTATAAATATATATGTGTTATCCAGATGAAATAAATCCCACATCATTCCAGATCACAGAACTGAAGTGGAAAGTAACAATGTCTTTAATTATGATATCTCTAATATATCTTTATGGATGAAAGTCTTAGATTAATTTCCTTGTGACTCTGCTAAGAGACAGAGTAGAATCATGATTGCATTTAGTAAGAAACACACTTCTTTTCTGAATGTATTCATAGACACAGATACTTCATAACTTTGCTTGTCAGATATTTCTTATGCTAATTTTCATAAATTGAACAAAATATTTCAGTTGTTCACAAAAGTTTAATATAAGTTGCAATGAACTACAATATTACTTTCTGTTTCAATTGTCTCATAAAATATTTGTATTTTATATATATGAAGAAAGAGAGGCAATAGAAAGTCACTAGGAAGTAATGTTTTTCTCCTGTGTTTTCACCATGTGTTTTCTCATGTGTTTTCACCAGTTTTGGGTGCTGTAAATTCAGTTATGTTTTCCCTCTCTACTTTTTCATTGGTCCTAATGATACACTCACAGTCTACCAATGTTCCAGTGATATAACAGAAATTATTTTCCTTTCTCTCCACTTTTTTTTTTTTTTAATTTGAGAAGATTTTACTTATTCCAGAATAATTTTGAACATAAATGTCATTTGCTTTTCTTATTCTAAGTAGCTATCACCGTGCATTTTCTTTTGTTTTCATCTGTCAACAGTAAGAATATTATAATAAAAAGTGGAATCATGGGTACCCAAACAGCAAAACATAACCCATCTGTTGTCAGGGATATTAATGGATTAGAAGACACTTGGACAGTGCTGAGAGTTGTGACACCCAACAGCTAAATGTCTCAAATTTTTAGTGCTGAGTTAGGATCTTAAGCTGACAATATATTGTAAGATTGCTGCTGGGTACCTAAGAATGAAACTTCAAGCAGCAAAATGACTATGTGAGACAATAAAGCTTCATCTACTGTTTTTGCTGGTCTTTCCTGTACTTGTAGCTTTCAGTAAGACACCTGCAGGACACTAAAAATCCCTTCTGAGAATGAAGTTTTCTTTTCAGTTCAGATACTTAAATCATGTCACTGGGAAGAGCTGATCAACACTTACTTTTTACAGAAAAACAGTATCAGAAAGGAAAGGAGTGGCCAAGTGACTATTGCTGCCTGATAGATCAGCACAGAGAAAACCTGCTGAGAGAGCAGGGATTTGAAATACTACACACTATTTGTCCCAAGGATCTGTAGTCAGCTGCAGAAGGATGGATTTTCATTGCTACCTAGCTCACCATACCCTGTGCACTGTCCTTCAAAGGTGGGAAGCCAAGAAATCAAGGGTCATGGGAGTAGGGAGAATGACAGAGCTCTATATCCTCATAATCAGGACTTTTACTTCAGAGGTCAGAGACCTCTCAGTTTTATCCCAAATATTCTTTCAACAAAGGAACCTGAGCCTAATTCACCCTCCCTGGGGTGAATTCACAGCCCCAGTAATGCCACGGCAGGGCCTATCTCCAGCTCCCCACAGCCCTGTCCTGTCCAGCCATGTGTCCCCTGAGCCAGGCCCATCCGCAGACCCATGTCCCAGCCCAGTGCCTTGGGTCATGCCCATATCTAAGGAGGTGCCCAGTGACTCTGGCAGTGGCTGCTCTGGTGTTCTCACCTGCCCTGCTCCTGGCTGAGGTGATGGGATAGCCCCTGGAGAGACCCCAGCCTCTATGAGACCCTGATGGAGAGCACATCTGGACTTGATTATACTTTAAGTGAAACAGCTGTCAAATGCCAGCTGGGCTTGGAATGTCTATACAATTGGATATTGATAACTATTTTTAATGTCATTTTTGCTCTGTTTAGAAAGTGAAAGCTAACTATTTGTAATCCCATGTGCCGAGGGAACTAAGTTCTCCTTCCTGGAGGAGTATGCCAGCTGCTAGATAAATACACAGAGCTCTTACAATGAAATCAGGCTTCCTCGTCTGAACTTCTCTTTTCTGTGAATTTGACCAAGGCTGTTATGTTTTGTATTGCATTAGTATACCAAGTATACCAGGGAGCATGCTGGGCACAAGGCTCAATAACCTGTAGATCTCAGGTGGCTTAAGCAGCTGGGGAGCACCTAAATACTCACATCAGATAAGACGCAAATGCTTCGGGGCCTGATTTGTAGCAGAATCCTACTGCCTAAGCAATTTGTGAGGTGAAAATATGCTCGCTGAACAGGATAAGTGTTGGTTTTACAGATTTAGAGATCTAAATCTTGTTTTGGATCTTGCCCTCAATTCATACCTTTAAGACACTAAATGGTCTGTATCTGGGATAGCTGTTCTTCGAGACGTACATCACTTCTGACAACTCTAATCCTCATGTCCAGACAAAAATCTCCAAAGAGAAAGCTCTGCTCTCCTAGAAAGGCATAGCTTTAACAAAGTCGATCATGTTAATTACTGTAATTATTCTTCAATAGGAGTTTACTAGAACAACTTCCCATGGGAAAGAAAACCCACTTCTTCAACCCTCTCCATCTTAGCATAAACATGCATAATGATAATAGGCATAATGATAAATAGGAAAAAATGTTCCTACATAGTTTTGTTTTTGATAGGCAGATGGTTAAAAAAAAAGGTGATTTCTAACAGTCCACTTGTAGAAGTTTCACAGACATTGTACTGGCTTCTTAATCAGGATTCAACAGCTCTAATGATTTACCTGTGATGAACAGTGATCTGAACCAAGTGTATCTGGTAAATGTATTTGTACACAGGCAGGTGTATGGATGTACAAGAACTGCTCGCTGGATGACACTAGTGAATTGGTGGATTCAGGCTTGCAGAGGACACTGCAATCTTTCAGAAAGTTATTTGTTTCAACAACTACTGAATCCTGTGGATGCCTTTGGGAAGTTGGTATGTCCTGGGATCATTTCAGGTGTGAACAAGAAGACATAACTTAGTTGAACTCTTGTGACATACAAACTGCCTGTCAAAGTAATAGTATAAGACATAGAAACATATGGAATGGAGTAGTGGAAGGACATAAACCTCTGCAGAGTTTATTCCTTGGAATATGATCAAAACTGTTGTATGAAATGAAACTTCAAAGCTTTCAGTACTTGTTTATTGCTTTAAGGGGACATGTTGGAAGAATCAGGAGTAGTAGTAAAGTAAAACATTACTAGCTGAGATATTTGTTTAATTTAAATAATAGAAGACACCTAAAAAAGAATTGTCTTTGAAATGCACTCCAGGTAGTTTCTATCTTTGCTAAAGAAGAAAGCCTTTCTTCAAGCAATATGTCCACACCTTCTCTGTCACCCTTTTAGAGTGAGTCTCAGAAACACGTTTGCTGCTCCTACCATATCATTTACCCTTACTGTAAAACAAAATGAAACAAAACAAAAAACCAAAAACAAACAAAAAAACCCCAAAAAAATCAAACCACCAAAACAAGTGAGCAAAGAAAAAAAAACATAACCCCCTAAAAGAAACCTCACTGGAAGTTTATTTTCTTAAAAAACAAAAGGAGGCTTTTTAAAATAGTAATAACCTCATGTGTAAATGCAGATTAGTGTGCAAAAAGCCCATTAAGAAGCTGAGTGCTAAGAAGATTTGTAGTTGACTCCATTTACCCCTGAAGGATAGATGATTCTCCACAGAATACATTGACCCCTTTCAGGCTCCAGAAGCTCATTCAGTGGTCTTAAACATGTCTGTTTAGAAGTTCCTTCCCACCAATATAGTTTAGGAGCAGAGGGGAAAAAGGCAAGGCATCTTTGTCTAAGGCTTGGATGCACTTAGAGTCACTACAATTATTTTGCTATTTAGTTTGTTCAGTTGTTGGATAGCTCAGTAAGTAAATCCAAGGATTAAAAAGCAAGAAAGAAAATAAGAGGTGGTCGGAGATAGGGCTGAGCTGTAGTCTAAACAAGGAGAGAGTGACTGTGCATTATCTTCATGTGAATGCAGATTCCTAGGATAATGCTTATGGCTCTTAACTGCAGAAAAAAAAAGACTTTACCAATAGCCACCCATTGTCCTGCTATTGTCAAGACTGAAATGAGAGAAGACGGGCTTTTCACGTCCAGTCTGTGAAGATGGCAGGGTGGAATGCAGTTGGATTCCAGCTGAGTGTTTGATGTCTTCATTTTTGAGGCCTCTTCTGAAAAAGAGCTGGCAGGAAAGTCTGGCCTTACATTGAATAAGGGCAAGTCCTCGAGCATGTCGCTTCCCTAGTAATGAGTAGACATCCAGTTCTATTATAATAATGTGCTTTCATTGCCACACTGGAGCTAATAGAGTTGTGGTGACTTCACACCTGCTGCAGCCTGGCAAAAGAAAAAAAAAAAAAAAAAAAAAAAAAAAAGTCACCATGAAATCTCCCAGAAGGCTACTGCTGTTACTGTTGTCCATGGGCAAGAGTGCAAGTGACAGATGAAGTGTCTGACAATGCCATACTGCTTTGGGACTTCAGTGAAAAGTCTAGAATGCTGTAGTATAATCTCCAACTTCCCTGCCTCTGATAAATAAGCAAAAGGCAAAGAAAATCTATATACAATTAGTTACTGTTTCTTTTCCTGATTATCTGCAGAAGCACAAGTACTCCATCCAAGAAGCTTAACTGAGATTTAAAGTCCTCAAGACCATGAATGCCTATTCAATTCCATACCTGCTTTTATGACTACCAGAAAAGAACCTTTATAGTTTCATAGTTGACATTCAATTTCAAATGACAACTTGTTTTACAAAATTTCAAGATCAATGGAAGTTTCCAATAGCACAGGGATACATTATTGCTTTACTCCAAATTCTACTGATAAACATGAACTTGCTTTTCTTAAATAGCAAGATGCCATCTTTTTGACAGATACAATATGTATTTATGTCACAGCATTATGATAAACCTTATAGAAAAGACACAGCAGGGTCAGAGAGTTTCTACATTCCCAGCACAGTTTCCATGAAAAGAATGTTTACATGACCCACAGCACAAAGTTTAAATATATGCAGCAGTTTTGCTGTTAACTCTCTGAACTTTCTTGCTGAGCAGCCTGTGACCAGCAAAATTCTGCTCAAGTTGTTGTTATGGTGTTAGTGTTAACATTTTCCTGTCTTGTCAGCTGTTTTGGACATCTGCTGTTCTCTATAAAATGCCTGCACAGGGGTGGTTTGGGGGGTTTTGTTTGGTCTGTTTGATCGACTGAGGAACATAAATATTAGTCTCTTCTTTTGTTTATGTTAGTTAAGGGTAGATGAGAGAAGAGAAGGAAATGTTGGATATCAAGCCAATGAAAATGAGTAAGATTCTTGCTTGACAAGTGCTATATTTGTGTTTTGTGACTTCTTTTCAAATCTGTAATATATATGTCCACAAAGTACAGGGTACCTATGACCTAATGTTTTGTTAACACGGTTTTACAGGACTGATTCAGAACTCATTTTAGTCATACAGGTTTTTCATAATCACAGTTAATATCTTTTGGCTTAGCTGGGACTGCTTTATGCATGGCAGCATGCTATACACTGGAGAAATTACACTGGCTAAAATGCTTTGAATGCTTACCGAGCACTTTATGTTATTCTCAACAAGGCCTAATTAAAGCAAGAAGACAAAGCAGACAGGCTGATAACCAGTGACTGGTTGAAATTTATACACAGAACATAGGCCAGACCCAATTGTGCTTGTTCCCCATGCTACAAAATCTTATTTCCCCCTCAGCTGTTCTGAGCATATCCAGTCCATCATAATATATCCATAGTCTTTAAAACAATTCTACAAGAGTTATTGTTGTTCTTATTGTTCCTAGTCTACAAATGGCAAAACTGAGGTATGAAGAAAAGCATTTCTTTCTCAAGTATGAATGGTAGACCTAAGAGAGCAATTCCAGACTAAGTCTGAAGTGTTATCCACAGTAGGATCAAGTCCATGTTCACTGAATAGTTTAAAACTGGTTAAAGTATTAGAAGCCACATCAACACAAAGCTGAGTGTGAGGTTGAAAACTGCCAGTAAATCATGGCTGTAAGCTTCTTTATTGTTGTGGTTAAACTATAGATGTCTGCTCTACTCTGTTTAAAGCTAACTTGATTGTGCTTATAATATACCATTCTTGCTTTTGTGACTGATATTCCAATTACTATCCATGGAAGAGTGCTACTTCCTTTGGAGCTCTAATTAGATTGCTAGTTTTGAAGGACTTTCTGAACAAAAGTCAAAACTCTGGGGAAATGCTCATCACATCCCTAGTTTTTTGTCATTGTTCAAAACTTTAAAAAGTTTTTTAAAAGAAAGACTGATTAAGATTGTTAATAACTGACAGAGAGCACTTGAAGATTAAAACACTATGGCTTTGATTATTAGACATTTCTCAGTTGAAGCACTTGACCTTGCTTAGAGTCTTTATTTTTTTTTTTTTCACTTGTTGGCCTGCAGTTAAATTGAAGCCTGTTTCATACATTTGGAAAATCTTATGTGACTAGCGTTGTCTTCATATTGTGATGGCTTGCAACACTTGCATGTGCTTACTAAAGAAGGGTTATTTTTCAAAATAGGACCTCTATTTCCTCTTCAAAATAACTTATATTAAAATATTAAATAATTTTTTTCCATCTCTTTTTCCTGAGTGTATGTGGCAGTTTTCTCAAACAAGACAGGCTACATGTATTTTTTTTCCCTTCTACCATTGACAGTATTTGAAATGTCTTTAGTAGTTGTAGAGAAACTTAAACTCAGCTATACAAACACACCGTGTTGATACTTTTCTTGAAGCATAAATTTAACTAGGACTGCCTGTTCAGTTATTGGGAACTCTCTCCATAAGCATATTATTACTTCTTTGCAGACCTGAGGTCTCTAACAACTTTAAATAAATTTTAAAAATATGCTCTATGACACCTTTTCAAACATTCTGTACTAGATCAGCTGTATCTGAAGTAATGAAAACTAAACAAATATTTGTCCATCTGAATGCAAATTCTAAATGAATGCCAATGTATACCTTCTTGTCTGTAGTACAAACTGCAAGGTAGCAACTCAGTTGTGCAGTCAAGTTGAGATGTTGACAAGATAGACTGAAAGCTCAGCAGTCAAACACAAGGGAAATGAGGTAGAGGATAAATCTCAGTCTTAACCTCACTGCACGAAGCAGCTTAGCAACAGAAGGGAGAGACTGAGTGTTCTTTATGGCAAAAATGTCAGATGGTGAAAGGAATGCTGCCAAGAAGCATTCCTATGGACAGCCCAGCACAACAGCAGGGACA
This sequence comes from Phaethornis superciliosus, assembly GCA_023637945.1. NCBI lineage: Eukaryota > Metazoa > Chordata > Aves > Apodiformes > Trochilidae > Phaethornis > Phaethornis superciliosus. Next base: position 76,591,109 of record JAJQWJ010000003.1, on the reverse strand, counting down.
CCGAGACAACTGCCTGGCCAATTGCTAAAGGTGTAGAGAAAGCACAATGGGAAAATGAACATTTTTCATGATCACTTTTGAAAGAAAAGCATAAATGTTAGTCTTGCTCAGCAGTATTTCCTGCCACATGCCTGTCTCAGACCTGCCAAATTACCTGGATTCACCCCGTGCTCACTTAAATTTTTTCATTTAGATCTCTGGTACTTTAGGGACTGTTAATCCTGGAAACTCAGAGGGAATCTCAGGTTTTGATCTCTCCACCCTTTCAGCATGTCCCACAGATGGATATGACAGCTGTTTGCCTCTGACAGATTAAATCTGGTAACTGAACTTGCTGTGTGTGCACTCAGCCAGTCCTTGAACCAGAACCCTGGGGGTGTATAGAAAGCAGGTTTACCAAGTGAGTCAAAAGGAAGCCTTCCACTAATAGCTGTGCTAAGCTTCTCTCAGTTTGAAGTCAGTTATTTGCAAGTCCTACAGCAGTTCTTTGACAAGGGAGATTTTTTTCCTGTGATGAAACAGAAGACAAAGCTGATGTTAATAAGAGAGATGCTACACTTTGCCACACTGATGTTATGTGTTATTACAGCAGGTTCATGGCTGCAAACGATGTCATTAGTGCCTTACCATAGAAATGTGACTTGTAGCAGGACTTGAGAGGGCAAGAGGAGGTTGAGGGATTGCTTTTATTTAATCCATTTAGTTAAATGGATTCAGTCATCACAGAATTTTAAAACAAGACAAATAGCTTCTGTCTTTGTCACCTGATAAAACCTGGTCAAGGCTGTTATAAACTCCATTTGAGTTTATTTGAAACAGAGGTGCAGCTCTCTACCTGAATTGCAGCAATACCGGGGCAGAGAAGAAATGAATAATCTTAAAAAATAGAACCTACTTCTAATTTCCTGAAATTGTCCTTGCAAGTGGGTTTCAGCATCTCTGTCAGAGCTTGAAAAGAAAATGTTTCCTCTCACCTAGAAACAAATGCCAATGTTTTGAAGTAACACCTGCAGTATCACATGTTGCTCACACTAAAAAGCACCTAAAATGTGACAGGTTTTCTTACATTATTCAAATTAAAATACAAATGCAGCTCTAGTCCAAACAAGGTTCCCTTTTTTTAATCTTTGGTCTCACCAGCCTGACAAGGAAGCTACATATTAGAGAAAAGTAGGAAACTTAACCTGCATGATTTCTCCCTGTGTTCTTCCCGTGGCTTAAAGCAAACTCAGGGCAGGTGTATCTGAGCAATGCAGCTGTGGCAGCCATGTAGTCATGAGCCTAGTTTATCCTTAAAGGACCTGCTCTGCCTCACAAAATCTGCAGGAATTAACTTGCCCTTCTAAATAGATTTCTGGCAACTAGTAAGGTAAACTTTTGTGACTATTTTGCTGTTTTACATCTATTGCCTTAGAAATCGTTTTTAGGGGGTTGAGTTTTGTCATATCATGCCTAAACATTAAACTGGTGAATTTATTAATATTTTTAGGGTTTTTTTATTAATTGATTTAAAAAATAAAGGAAATTGAAAATTCAGCTCCCTAAGAGTTTATAGCTGCATATAACACTGAGAAGGCTTGTGTTAGAAAACAACTTGTATTCATGCACAGCTTTGAAAGGTGGTCAAGAATTAGAGGTGAGGTAGCTAAAACCATAGAAATTATTTGCAATTTAGAGAAAATGTCTTACGGGTGTGTAGGGGGTTTTGTGCTTTGATTTTTTTTTTTAAATGTCATTTTATATGACAGATACCATTATAGATGGGAAATATGGGGACTAAACACTTCAAAATCTATTAAGAAAAGCCATAACAAGATTCATGACTTCAAGAAACCAGAAAAATTTTAAATTAGGAATAAAACATTTTTTAAAAACAATTAACATGATTAATGAATTGAACAACCCAGCAGAGAAATATATTCTCTGCCTCTCAACATCTTCAAATTAAGAGCGAATACCTTTTGGAAGCTATGCTTTTACTGAATACAAGGCATGTTTTAGTCAAATAAGTACTGTTGGCTTCAGTACAGGGGTAAAGGTTGAAATTTATTATCCTATACTATATGAGTAACTTTAGATGATCCAATGTCCCCTCTACCCTAATTTTTTTTTTCTATTCTCTCAGATATGTTTAAGAAAAAAAAAAAAGCTTCTAAAATTCTATTTTCTGATTTTATTACAAGCATCTTCTTGAACTAGATAGACATCTTTTTTAAATATTATTATTATATGTATATACATTGGATTTCAGTAGATGTAATAAAACAAAACTGAGTTTTAATTTTTGCAGTCTGCAAACTGACTCCAAAATTCTGTATCTCTTTGCTCAGGTATATCTTTTAATCTACAATCTACAAATAATTATTATATATAACAATAGAAAAAGTCGTATTGCATACAAGTTGCATTTTTTTCTTTTGTGCAATGCTGGATTCTTGCTCTCATTACTGCATTAAGGCTTCTAGTGTGGATGTACATTCAGTATCAGATCACAGTTTGAGCTACAGCTGACTTGTCACATCATTAGGTTTGCTAAATCTCTGCTGTGTTTGTAAGCACAGTCACTGTGCAGAGGATTCAAAACTATTAAGACAAAGCACGATGGCTGGGATTTTTTGAAGTACATTACTGCACTGGCCTAACTGTGAGTTTTTTATAAATCAATTGAAATTGTGCTACTACTATCACAGGCAGTATCTTCAGGCTGATGCCAAATGCTTTTAATAATCTTAAGCAGCAGTTCTGTGTTATCTTTCCCGGTTTTGAACTTCATGGTACTAAATCACAATATGGTATCACGAGGAAACAATGACTAGCTGCAAATGTGAACATTTATTGAATTAAAAGGAACTGGAGAGTTCCTTTTATGATGGCAAGCACAAATATAAACCTTTAATTCCACACTGCCTCTCTGAGATTGACACCACTGTAAGCACCTGAACAGTCTCTCCTTTTCTTCTGAGTTTTAAGTGAAGGAGACTGGGAAGTTATCACTGCTAACTGAAAAACACCTTACCTTTTTCTCTCCATGTTATTGTTCTCCTCTACAGTAAACAGGAGAGCTAGTAACATGGAAACTTGCCATCATGACAGGAAATCCAAAAGCTTTTAAGGGCAGTTTATAAATGATGATACAAGTGAAGAGAGAAACATTGTCCCATTCCTCTCAACTCTGGGTTATAGATAACTCTTATTAGATGCTTACTATCCCACACAGTCCTGAGTTTCACCTATTTTCTGGGCCAGGCATTTGTCCTGTGCTCCTCTATTAACACCATAAAATTATTGGAGCATTAGATTAATTATTGCCAATTTTAGTAAGAAGGAATTGTCAATGGGTAAAAATTTTTATTTGTTCATGAGCATGCTTTTTGCTGCTCTCATCTTGCCCAGTGAATGTATGCCTTTTATGTCAGTTCTGGTCCCAGGTCATCCCAATAAAGACTGTGATATGAATGAGAAAATATTAAGAATAAAATGTATACAGAATCCTTATCCACAACAACAAAAAATACAGCAACAACAACAAAAATTAGCTACTTGCATCTCTTTTTAAGATGCAATGAAGGGTACCATCTTAATGCTTTACAGTTCACTTACACAGGTAAAGATGTTCTGATCACCTGTGGCTTGATCAGGCATAAAGGCATAAAAAAAATTACTCTGTGGAGAAATATATAGTGTGCAATCTATTTAGGTCGTTCAATTAGTTGAATAAGGGCTTGATCACTGATTATAATTCAGATAAAATCTAATTTAAGTATTTCATTCAAGGAGCAAAGTTATTCTCTCAAGATTCTTCAGTCAAATTTATCTTTTGGAAGAGTCCAAATCAGCTATGAGCCTAAATATCTTGATTTATGTTAATAAACAACCTATGTGCCTCTGAAAATATTACCCAGAAATATTAACTGCCTTTTCTGTAATTGTTATGCATTTCAGTTTAGCCTCTTTCTCTTTAATATGCCCATATTGAGAGCCAAGTAGAGAGTTCTATAAGCCTTCTGTTATTGCCTAGGCAAATGCAAGAGAGTTTTAAACATACTTGGAAACCAATATTTATATTTGTGGCAGCATAAAATAACATATTTTTACCTAAAAGGTTATGTGTTTAAAATAAAGTACAAATAATAGGAACAAAATGACTGAAGGGAACGATGCTCTATTTTGATAAGTTTTTAGATAAATCTGTCCATTGATTCAGAAAAAAACCCATCAAAATATTTATTCTTTGATCCTCTTTCACTATCTTCAGCATTAAATTTAAATATTCTGACCTCTTCAGCTTTTGAACACTTCAGTTGAACACTTTGGTTGCATCTGCAAACAGCAAGGATGATAATCATTTGCTTATACGTCCTATCTAGAGAAAAAAATATCAAACATTTCCCTACATCTGGGGAAAGGGACACGGGGGAGCTATGTATAGTACTTTCTGTTGATGATGCTGTGCTGGGATTAATGATAAATGATAAAGGAACAGATTAATAAAGAGTCTATCGGGAATGGGGTAAATACATTTGGAGCAGAAAAATAGTGTAGGTGACTCCTCAAGGTTCTTTTCAGATCTACCTTCTATTATTCTATAATAACACTCAAGTCCTCCCTCTCTTGTTAATTTAGGCTTTCTTTAAGAGAACATCTTTATTCAAGATCACTTTTCTAGAACTATATGCCCCATGATTAATTGCCCTCAAATAGGACTAAGCTGGATATAAGTGAAAGTATGCAGGCCAAAAATTTCAGCTAGAAAGTAGGATGCTTCTGTTCACTTCCCTGGAGCTGCTGCAACTCATACCAGCTGAGGATGCAGCTCCCATACTTCAACTTTCACCTCCAAAATGTAGTGAGCTCATTCTCAATATTTCAAGTGCCAGAGTGGATGAATTCCAGTACTGGAAGCACATTTGAACTGGCAAACAATAAATGGCTGCCATCAGGAATAAGTACTTGTTATATCAAAGCTTTGGCACATTTTTTATGGAAGACTTATCCTAATGAATTCCATCCACACCTACCAGATGTGCAATCCAGGATTATGCCAGCTGTTTACCAGAATACTTGATGTCCAATACTATCATGAGTATAACATGACATTTAATGTTAATGTTGCTGAATAAGGAACATTTGTCTTAATAACTTTATAAAAAATGAAAAAGTAATATTCTCACATATCCTGATTCAAAATCTCAGCAAAATCTAAGCTGCTCCAACCCTTATGCAAACACATGTGCTTCTGTGCATATGGCCAACCAAATCTGCACAAGAATCTCTCTGGTCCTCATAACAAATAAGCTTCATACATAAAATCTGTGGAACAATAAAATACCAAGCAGATAATAAAAGAATTTGACTAGGTAAATGGCATTCACTAGCTGTTTATTTAAGGATATTTGCAGGAGGAACAGCCCAGTTTCTGACATTTAATGATTCTGAGTCACATAGAGAATTCTTCATCTCCATCAGAGATATAGTCAAAATCAGTGGCATCTCTAACAAATTCAGGTTTTAACAAACAAATGTGAAGGCAGCAGAGTCTAGTTCTGCTTTTTCTTGTTATGTTCTGTTTATGGAAACAGGACTTTGTTATTTTTTGTCATCTTCATTTTTGTTTTGGTTTAGTTTGTTTTGTTATATGTGGAACTATGCACTAGTTGAAATGGCATTTTATCATAGAACACTGACATAATGTAATGTTTGTTATTTAACCTCTTAGACAGGAGTATTTAATTTTCAGGTTCATTGCTTATAATGCATTGACTTCATGCTTACTGTATCTATCGATCTGATAATTTACCAATGAGAAGAATGATTCAGTTTTTTAAGATCTATTTAAAACAGGAAGGCAAATAACTCTTCTTGAAAGTGTTACACTTTCCAGCATGGTTTTTGTTATAACCTGTTTAGTATTTTAACTGAATAAGACACTACTATCAAACTAGGAAGAAATGTAATGTGCTAACAACCCAAACACACACCTTAAAACTTCAAAACTTTTAAAATACATACGTATTTTCAAAATGAAAAATACAAAAAATTCATGCAAGATTTTTTCTCACTGAAAAAAAGGAAATTATCATGTCAGTTTACTGTACTGCTTTTGTGCAAGGTGTTTTATTTTTTATTAGCTATGAGGTAAGCCTTTCAAAAATTCATTTTTGTTCAAATGAAATTACTCATCAAATTAGGATTTACTAGGTCTTCATATCAGAAGGAGTCATACAATTAATCTTTTTTGAGGTTCAAATATTGTTACATGTGCTAACATGTCCTGCCTAGGTCTTTGGTTTGTTAATTTACCTACTTCTCTGAAAGTGTATTGTTAGTGAGAAGCATCTCTGCTGCTGATATTGCTGCTTTGGAAACTCTAGCTTCTGACATTCCAGCTCTCTATTCCTAGAAGTAAAGCATCATTTAATGATATAAAAACACAGCCATATGGTGGATATATGTGTGTTCTGGTTGTTCCAAGATGGGCATGAGGACAGTTGTAAAATATTACTCTGTTTATCTTTTCTTGTAGAATAGTAGCAATACTTGTAATCTATTTTTCAAGCCTTCTTTATTTCCCTGGTGGGCCTGATTCTACATCAGAACCATAGGTTGATATCTTGAAAAAATCTTCGGATTAACATTTCTGTATTGAAGTAAACCATTTCTACACTTTTGTCTGTAAAAGCATTGTTAGAATTCCTGCTTTGCAATGGTGCTTGATAGATGGACAATATTTGGCAGTGCATATCAACATCTTTTTTTCTGCTTCTGATTGCAAATATATTTGTGGAAAAACGTGAGACATCTTGGCACGAAAAATATCTTTCATTATGAAAACAAATTTTCCTCATAACACTCTGTATGAGATTTATTCATCAGCCTTTTCCCATTCCCATTTCATTGGCAAATTTGTTCAAAAACTTACTGAAGTCATTAGGTTTTGAACTGGTTCCTGATGTTCCAAGGTCATGAATATGTCTTCTGTTTTTGCAGACCAGAAAAAAAGTAATTTTTATTTAAAAATATCTTAACCACAAGAAGAAAAAAAAAAAGAGAGAGAGAGAGAAACACAAAACAAACAAACAAACAAAAGATCTGAGGTAAATGTAAATGCATTAATTTGAAAATTTAGTTGATTATACTTCATTCTCCAGAATTACCAACTTAGAGTAAGTAGACACTTCTATGAAACAGTAACCTGCTTTGCAGTCCTGATTAAATAATTATGTATATTCCATTTCTGCAAAGCACTTTGAAATTTGACGTCAGTGCTTTCAGCCTGACTGGAAAATGTTATGATTAACCTACTGTCTTGAATAGGGAGCACTGTGCATTTCCTAACAAAACATCAAAATGTATAGATGCATGAATGATGTTAGCAGAATAACATTTGTTTTTAACAATGAATGCATTTTTATTGCTTCTCTTTGGGTTAACATAATTATCTTTTAAGAATAAGATGAGGCCCAGGATAACGGTCTAAATAAAAACAGTGAGTGGAGGTTGAACAATATCTTGCTGCTAGATTTTGAAACTGAGTGAATGAAGATTGGAGGAGGGAGGGGAGAGGAAGGGAATGTGGTCTGCAAGGTATTTCCTTTTACTATTATTAGTGCACCCATGTAATGAGTTCCTGCTTGTCTCTATCCATTTCATCGGGTTGCCTGGGGACAAATTAACTCATCCCAAAGACCTATATATGGTCTATGTTCAAACACAAAAACCTCAAGCACACTTTGAACTGTCTAGGAATACTGGCTGAGAGTCCTTATTTGCTAATCATACCATATGCAGGTAGAAAGTTGCCAAGAATCATAGCAGACCAGAAGTATCTCCCACTCAATTATGTGCTTGCATAGCACTCACTTTTAGAAGCCAAATTTTAATAAACAAATGGTTTTGCCATTTGTTCCTGTTGACTTTGATTGGTCTTAACAATGCAAAAAAACTATCCCTTTCCTGAAACCTCTCTCATGGATACTTCTCCAAACCTCTGACATGTAGTTGCAGCTCATTATTCATCCTTATTTCTTTGGCACGTACACCAGCCAGAGAGAACTGGACCTTCCTGTCCTCACGAACTTTCCAAGTGGCTGCTGAAATACAGCATACTCTCCTGTATCTAGATATTAATGATCATAGCCAAGAATATAATATAAAAATAATGAGTGTAACAACAAACAAGAGGAATCGTACTTTTTGTGACCTTAGTTAAAAAGTTTTTTCTGTCCTCTTTAAAGCCTTACAATGCCTTGCAAAGGTAATGCAATTTAATGAACTTTACATTGCCACTTCATGGGGGAGACAGTGTTGACATAATAGGTTAGGTATATCTCTCTGCATTTTATCTAGGCACAAAATTATTGTGATAAATAGAAAAAAATCTAGCCTTTCAACAGCAAGAAACAGAGTGTGGACATAAATTTAGTGCACTTGAAACCTGGAAGCAGGCTCACAGCTTTATGCCTACATATTATATTGTGTGTATCTACATAGGAAAACCAGTGCTTCCAGGAATTGTCACCAGGACACTGTTTATATGTGCTTTTATCTCTCTTTTATCTGTTTTTTATAATGATTTTATCCTTGTATATACATGTATGTGTGTGGCATGTGTATAGAGAGGAAGAGAGAGAAAGAGCATGCTCTGATCTTACACAGTTGCACTGAAGTCTTATAATTTTTTATTAATATCTCACTACTAACATCTTTCTTAAATTCTTTTCTACATCTAGTTGTATACACATGAATGCAAAAAAAAATTTAAAAAAAATTAGAAGGAAAGCAGCAGGAAAGAAAGCAGACACGATGAAAATACCTATAAAAATTTAGAGGAAGCTTTGTCTTCCAGAAAAATGAAACAATACTTTGATAAATATGTATGCCTGTTAACACTTAACATTTCTAGAGATTTATTGTAGTCACCATGAAACAAAGACAAAATCTTCATTTGTCCAACCATTTACTCTGTCATGAGACTGAGGTGCAGCTTGCTATTGAAATAAAACATTCTCTGGCTGTTTATTTAGGTTATTCTAAATAGGTTATTCTCCTTTTATGCACCCCACTCATGTAAATATAATGATTCTACAATTAAAGTATTGCCAGTAGGTATGAATTGTGTCACCTCCAATGAAGAAGGTTAATCCTTTTTAGAAGGAATACATTAAACGCTCCATAAAGCCAGTGTTAAACACAAGAAGCAAAGTAATACACCTGAATGTAGTCTCATAAGCACTAGGCTGGATAAAGAATAAATTGATGATGTTTCTAGATTAAACAATGTCCAATCATAAGCAGTCTAATCATTCAGTACCATTCTCACCTCTTTCGTGAAGTGTGCAGCTGATTTGAGAAAGAGTTAATTGATTTAGAAATGGATCAGTAAGGAAGTACGTCTTTATTTGTTTATTATTTTGTTGCTGGCTAATGCAAAATTGTTTCAAAAGGAAAAATATTTCTCTTGTGTGGTGAAATTCAAAGCTAAAAAAATGTTATTCATCAGGTTTACAGTCCGACTGCTTAATTCCCTCTAACCTGGTATTCAGGTAGAGTTTAAAGTATTTATGTTTATGACTGATGCATTACACCTGAGGTGTTGACATAAAAATCTGGACACCTTTGTTTTGGAAGATAAACTTTGTAATGTGTCTAAAACTAAGCTCTGGCATATGTTTGAAAGTAGCACCTGGTTCCCACCTAACCCCCTTTATGATTCACAGATGGGCTGGGAAAAAGCTACTCATTTGGAATTCCCAATATGTAAGATGTGATCTTAGCAAGACAATACACTCAGACAGTCTGGAGTTTTAATTAAAAGCTCAATCCAGATGAAATATTGTACTGCAATTAATTTTGATAATTTGTATCCTTACCCAGGAAGATATGGAATTGGATACTAGAGCTTCAGCACTGCAAGAGGTGTCAGAGTTACAGCTCCTGAAACCAGAACATGGACTTGGGCACCAAAGGACAGGCTAGGCAAAATCAGCTTCATCTGCATCCCCCCTGTTGAGTCTGAGGTGCTCTGGGGGAATGACAGCTAGAATTAGTGATTCAGAGAGCAAGACAAAGACTGAAGTTGGCAGTCAGTTCCTTGAGACACTTGCTTCAGCTTAGGGACATCTGGGCTGCAATCCGTTACCAAAGCCCATTTAAATATTTTAAAGAATAATTATTTAATGTAAGGAAATAATAATTCCTTAAATAATTAGATATAAAAAATTAAGTTACTAGTTTCTATCCTTACCCCTCTAAAGTGGACTCTCTAATGTTTTCAGACATTTCAGAATAATGCTTTGGCTACTGTGCAGAAGAAAGTTACTGCAGAAGGATTACCTCAGTTTTCTCCTGCCAGTCCTGGGATTTAAAAGAAAATTAATTCTCTAAAGTGCAGGTTTCCTAATAGAACAGTACAGTCGACTTAAGCAGAGAGAAAAAAGATAAATTTCTAGAATGTGATTGAGTTTAAGATGTAAAGCTGCTCTAGCACATGAAAAGTAGAACCTATGCTGGGAATGCAGAGGTACCCGAGGAGTCTATGTCAAGCGTTAATGTGTCAATATTCTTAGGTATTCCAACGCTCAAGTATTAGTTGAATGTGAGTTTTCAAGATCATAAATTTCGACCTAGACACACCATTCCCACTTCATAGCCTTTTCCATGTCTTACCTTGTGAAAATGTTGCTCGCAGATGTAAGGAAAAAAATATATCTTTCCTTGGCTCTTATATCACTGTCATATTAGGAATGTTGATATAAGTGATTCTCTGGTTTGAATTTTAAACCCTTTCTTTTAATTAAACACAATTACTCTTTTTGTTTCAAGTTCTAGAATGTTTCTATCTTAGATACGTATTTATTTACAAAAAGATGTTGTTGACCATCTCCAGTTTTGTCATTGACCATTTTTATGAAGTCAAATTTGAAAAGAGTTGAATTACTTGAAACAAATAGTCCAATTTAGTGTTTAATATACTACTGTGAAAATGTCCTTCATGGAAAGTGTTTTGCTTTCTCTGAAAGAAAAATGCATGATCCTAAATCTGCAAATCACTGAAAATTACTGCAATTCCATTTAATGCACTTAGCTTCAAAGCTGAAAAAAAAGAGATTCTTTTTGACAGATTCTGTTCTGAGTTAAGAGACTTATTCCAATTTAGAAAACATAAGCATTCCTTCAGAAGAAAAGGAATAGCTCAGAGAAAAAGCCTGACATGTCATGCTGTAATGCACCATTGTCTTAATACCATCAAAATAACTCCAAAAGCCACTCGAGGAATCTCTGCTGAGCTGAAGAGGCTTGCTCACCAATCACTAGACATTCAAATGAAAGAAAGAAATCCCCTGTAAGACCAGCTAAAAGGCTGTGAATTATTCTTCCTTTCATCTGACAGACTTCTCCTGGACATAGAATGCAGAAATGGATCTGAAAAACAGCAGAAAGCAGCATCCTTGCCTTTGAAAATTATATCCATAAGTTACACACATATATATGTTATGTGTGTGTGTATATATTGGAATTTGAGTCAGCTGTCACACTGGACTGCCTCTCTTCCTGCCTCACCTTAGCTACTGAGCAAGATTTTTTGTGAACTCCAGTTCCTTGTTGAAGGGGTTTTTGTGCAAATACAAAGTGAAAGAGGGAACAGATTATTATCAAATACATGAACAGAAAGCACCCTAAGCCACGGGGCTGGTACTCTCCTCTCAAGCATTGCTCTCAGATCTTGGTCTTTGCTGTAAACCAAGTGAGATGATGTTGAAGACAATGTTTTAAGCAAATCAGACAGCAGACCTTGTGTAGGCACTGGTCTGCAGCATCCTAGTTATGCCTCTCTCATCAGCCCACATGCCACCATTCTGTCCTTGGCTTTTCTAGCTTTTTTTATTAGAGGCTGGGGAAAAGAAAATTTCTAGATTTACAGCTTCCGCTTTCCAGCCTGGAAGCAGCAAAATGAGGGGCAGCTTCTTATTTCCCTGCACATTTTGGACCTTAATAGCAAGGGTTTCACTCACATTTGTAAGTGTGCCTTCACAACTCACTTGAGAAGTTAAAAGCTGCTTGATGTCTGCATATGTGATATCCTTTTTTCATTATTTGTACCATTGGCCTTAATCCAGTAGCCTGCTGTTAACTTTATTTTCCCTTCCTGACTGTTGGACAGGCATTTTCAGATAACATCTTCTGATGGAATATGAGCTCTTGCAGTTCATTTTAATGTTGAGTTTAGGCATCCTTGATGATACAAGCAGTTAAAAATCTGATAAGGGCAGAGAATGGGGGCAGAAGCTGGGAATACTCACTCCCACAATGCCACCTGCTCATCTTGGTGTTATGAAATTTCTTTTTACATGTTTTTTCCAAATAGCTCTGTGGTGAGTTTGTGATGGAATATTAAATCCCATCAGACATGAAAATAATTGGCAGATGTGAGGTTCTTTAATGACATTTAATTAGTCTTTTTAAAAATGTATTTATTTATTTAATTTATTTTTCTAGTCATGTTTTTATAATAGTGACACTTAAGACCAGTGATAGAGTTTTTATTTTTTATGAGAACAGAAAGAAAAGAATAAGTTGAATGAAATACTTTTGCAAACAGATTTCTGATTACAGTTCTGATTTCCTTAGCTCTGGGACTATCACTAGTGTCAAGACCAATAAACAATTTGCTAATACTAAGCCAAGTTTTAAGTCTCTAGCTGATTATTTCAGGTAGAAAAAATTGTTTTCTCTCTTAATATGCTTTTCTTTCACTTATGTGCTTTTGATATCCTTTACTTAGTGAACAGGTAAAATTGAGTTCCATTTAAGTCTAAACATGTAATTCTACCGTATTTTTTATCCTTTATTCAGTATTTATGGATTAATTTTCAATTTAATTATAGTTTTTTCATATTTGAATAAGAGAAGAAATAAAATTATTTCCAATATTAAGACTAGAGTTATCTTATATGATTTCAAAAGGAAAAAGCTTGATACAGATCTCATATTTTTGACCATGAAACTGTATGCTTTCTGAATGGAGCTTTTTTATTTCTTTTTTATATAGTTTCTGTTAGCTACATTTGGACTATGGGGAGGAATACTAAAAGAAACACATTTACAACAGTCTTGAAATTTAGGTTCATTTTTCAGTGTCTCTTGTAATATTTAACTTATTTTTCAGACATACTCAGCTTCTAGTAAAACAGTGACAGGGAAAAACAAAATACTACTTGCAGAATCCAGGTTTTGTTTATGTTTAGAATAAGAAATATATTTGTACATAGGTCAGAGACTTCATTATATTCACCCAAGGTTGTCAGGAAGATTAGTTAGGTGATGTTCATAAAGCTTTATACAGCTGTTGAGTGTTATCAAATTATCCCCAGTTATAAAGAGCCTGATGAATCTCTGGCTTAAAAAAAAAAAGTGATTCATTGCATCAGCTATCTATCCTAGCAAAGAGACTGGTATGTAGACCTATAGAGGAATGCTTTTCTGGCACATTTTCAATGGACTGGGAAGAAGGAGAATTGTGGTAGACACAAAGAAGGGCAAAATCATGGAGCTTTTCCTTGGAATAGACACATTGCCATTGCCGTCCGTGCCCTACACTCCTGCCACTGTTGTTGGGAATACCAACGTACATAATGACATCTGAAAAATGGGAAAATGTTATGACACTCCTCTGAAAGAGGAGCTCTTTCCTGCAGACAAGCATCCAGAACCATCCTGTGCTGGATCTGCCAGCACACATAAATGTCTCATCTGTAAGACAGAAATAGTACACTACATGCCGAATGTATTTTCATGGGCTGGCAGATGTGACATGAGAGCTATGGATTATCATCTTCCTGGATGGGTGCTAGGCATTCCAGTGCTCCTAAACTGCTACCAGATGGCTGTTTGTTTGTTTGTTTTACTTTAAAATATCTAGGAATCTAGGCCAAACTTAGCAGAATCATTCAGCTCTACTAAGTGTACTGACAAGATTTCCACTGAGTGTAGTACAATCTTGTGGTCTACAGTTGATATAGAGACCTTAAGGCAGACACCTAGATTTAGTTGTGTTAGTCTTAAACTGAATCTCATCCAAAGAGTTTCTGTTTTGAGTAAAAGCTGGTATTAGATATCCAGTATACAGATGCTCACACAGATACAGATTGTTTTGTCTTTGTTGTTGAATCATGATAAAAGAGAAAGTGTTATTAATAGAGCTCTCCTACTCAGCTTTTTCCTGCTGGCTGCTGGCAGAGCTGTCCTGTGCAGCATTTTGTGTTTAGCTGACCACCTAAGGTTTCTGTGTAATCTCCAGTTCTGCTGGGTAATATAGTTCTTGGCTGCCCTGTGTGAATCTTTTCTTGGCTGAACACTGGGGCATGAAAGCAGTCAAAGAATCTCACCAAGGGTTGGGCACCAGCCATGATAGCTTATCTGCTGAATGTACTCTTTGCTGTATGTTGGGGTTTTTTTATTATTCTTCTTTGTGAAAAAATATCAGCTTTAACAAATTCTAGTAAGAGTCAAATAGGTTGCAAAAATGCTATCATATTCTTACAGTATTATTACACATTAAAAATATTTCCAGAAGTTCCATTTTCTTCTTTTTCTTTTCTTCTTCTTTTTCACTGCTATTCTGTCAAGTCTTCTGAGCTTTCACTTGCCTTTCAGGCTGCTTTCAAAGTACCTGTATGCTTCAACTATTCAGACAATATTTTATAGAAGTCTGACTTGTAATGATTCTTCTCGAGACATGCCTGAGCATGATGGCAATCTTTGGCTAATTGTAAGAATATATATAGAAAGCGATTTGGAAGATGCAGCCTCCAGAATAGGTAAGTCCAGTATAATTTACTCATGTCATGTATTATGACATTCTCCTGGCCATCTTCCAACAATTATAAAAAAGAACTGGGATATAAAAATTTGTAAGCAAAAGAAGTACTGCATCAAAGGATGAAAAAGTGAAAGTGAATGTGCAGAGTAAGAGAAGAGAAAGTCTGGAAGTCTGACAAAAAAATCATAGTTAAGAATACGTCTGCATATATTGTAGAAGAAAGAAATTCATTCTGAGCTACCCCTGTTCCTTCTCCACCATATAAATTCTTTTTAAAATTAATTTTAGAAATATATGTTATATCAAGACACTGAATATCTGAAGAAGACTTAAAACACTTTTAAACATACCCCTAATAATGATATCAGACTTCACACAGATATAAAGTCATGTTTGTGGTTGTGTATGCGTAACTAGGAAGGAAATAATCTAATTTTTGAAATAGATCATAAGCAATCATCTTTTGTGTGCAGTAGAAGAGTGAGAGTACACACAGGTGAAGAAAAGGAATGTACTAGAAATAAAGATACAACTAAGGAATGAAGTATAGGAAGAGTAATGTAGAAATGCTGACAAAGTGAAAGTATAGAGTAATATTTTATTTCTCTTTCTCTAACTGAAAAAACACCCCTTCTAGTTAATTAGAAGAAAGGCACAACATCTAATATCCAAAGACTCCCGAGTTCTAAACCTGAAAATGACTTTGCTGTAGCAGTGGGCAATTCACTTTACCTCTCTGAGTTTTCCCATATGTAATTTGAAGATAAATATTTATTTGTCTCACAAGAGTTATATGGAGAAAATTAGTAAATATATGTGCAGAGCTTTACGTTGAAAAGTATTTTGGTTTTTTAATCAGGATTTGTTTATTTTGTTTTACGTATCTTGAATGGTTTTACTGCAGCTGGTGTAAACACAGTTTTGGTGTAAGATATTCCAATCCAAAACCCTCCCACAGGAACATTTAAATTAGTTTTAAATTAACCAAAAGGGATCAAACATTGTCCTCTGAATTTAATAATCCCCGCCTTGCAGAATTATGGAAAATTAATTAAAAAGCTGGATATAAGGATCCCACATCAGGTTTCCCAGTTCATTCTTGCATGCAACATTTCATGCAAATCATATTATGTTGTTTGACTTAAAAATTACTGGGTCGTATTCTCAGTTGAACTGAAATTGATGGAGTAGAGCTGATTTACACAAGCTGTGGGTCTAATGGGTCTGATCCATGATATTTATTTAACTGATTCGCATGTCCAAAAAAAAAAAAGGAAAAAATAAAAAGAACTTCCAAAGTTACCTTTTTTTTACTTCAACTATTGTAGCTATGTTACATGGTAAACAACATTTACTGATGAGATCCCTGAAAACTACTTCAGACACAACTCTGAGCAAAAATTGTGCCCATTTCCTCCACAATCACAGGAGCCATTGTAGCTCACAGACTCAATTCCTCCCATTTCCTTTCATATCCTAGGATTTAATACCTTACACCTGGTAAGGCTCAGCACTGAATACCTGTGCTCCCACTGTGAGTAGTTATTTGGGCTAGAGAAAAGGGGAAGTGAATCACTGGTATGATTGTGCTTCCATTTCACACAAAGCAACCTGTTCTCATACAGGACCTATCAGGTCTAGCGGGAAAGAGTAATATAGATAACAATACAATTTATATATTCTAGAACTGCTGCACCAGTAAGTTAATAAGTAAGGTGTGATAATTTCCTCATCTTTGCTATGCTCCCATCATACATCACTGGTTTAAAACCTGGCCCAGGAATGCTGTATAAAAAACAGTTGAAAAAAGAGAATTTCATCCTGAGGGACCAAATTCTTCAGCTTCTCTGGATTTTCTTCTTGTCTTCAGAATCAATTCAAATCTAAGGATTGCTATCACAGAGATATTGGAAAAAGTAAATTTTAGGGTCAAGTTCCCTACATGTGACTAGAATTTTAATTCCATTTCCAAGTTGGCTTTCATAATTACAGTGACTTTAATTATCAGAAATAAATGGAAGAAACAGAGATGTCCATATTAGTTAGAGGGGTTGGAGAGACAGCAAAAAAAATCACATTTCAGTTTCAAGAAAATTAAACCCTTCATTGGGTGCACGTATTTTAACTTCACTTACCTAACACAAGTCCAGAGGGATATCAAATGTTAATAAAATGCTTTTCCTCCCAAGATTGCCTGGTTTTACTTTTCCTTTTTTTGCATTGGGCATCTCTTTCTCTACATTAGTCTGTGCTGCAGCTAACAGCTCAAGAACTTGCATGAGCAAATTTCATTTTATAGAACATCATGTATGTATTGTTCTGGCTTTGTTTCTGCATTAAAATATTTCCTTATTAAATTTCATTGAAGAGCATGTGCATTTGTCCATCAAGTGGCAGTGAAAAGCAGGATGGACTCCAAATCCATTAAGTGAAGAATCAAATGTATAAAATTTACTTAGCAACTACTCACTGTTTTTTGGATCCATTTAAAAGAAACATTTGCAGAAGCAGATACTTCTAGCTCAGGAGCAGTGAAGCCTAATGAAACAAATAAAAGATGTAGAAACAGAAGTTCATACATTCTAATCTGTGTTTTCCTGGGAAAAACTAAAGAAAATCTAGACATGTATCTGGCCAGATCTCATTTGGAAAATATATTTTTGAAAATTCTTGCTCTTCTTGTATGTTCTTCCTACTCTGCCATGTTTGGATTAAGACATGTTGAAAATCTGTTCCAAAGTAGTCAGTATGTACATGACTGCTTTACAAAATCAAACAAATTACAAAGTATTTCTTAATTTTATAGTGCTGGAAACTACTTATTAATTTTACTCTAAAAAAGGTAAATTGCTCTCAGATCAATTCATAGAAGTATGAATCTTCACATAAATCTGTTGGAATAGGGAAAAATTTTCTTGTATATTTTCATATTCAGAGCTTTAGAGTTAACACAGCTAAATTAAATACTTCTGGAATGTATTTGTAAACAAAAAAACAATGATCTTATGACCTATATGTTGAGTATCAGTCTGAATGTCATCATACTAATTGCTACCATCAAAGTTTTATTTTCCTGATTTTTTTTTTTTTTTTTTTTTTTTCTCTGCTAGATTTCGAAGGTCAGATGCAGCACCAGAAGTGATGATTTTTGGAACATGTCTGAACTGGGGCACTCATATGTGCATCTCAGATCATGGTGCACATTCTGGTAATGTCACATGTCTTTGCTCTATATCCTAGCTGTTGTAGGAATGAAAGGTGGATAGACAAGGCCTTGGTATATTCTAAGCAGGTCCTCGTGGAGACAGGAAAATTTACATGATTGTTTTTGTAATTCGGAGATGAATTAAAATCTCAGATCCAACAGATAGTTGTTCAGTTCATTTTAATTGTTATTTAATTGTTAATTTTAATTGCTGTGAAAAACCAATTAAGTAAATGTAACCTCATGTCTCCAAGTTCAATCCAGGAAAAGGAACAGCAGTAACAGCCTCCTCTCAGTTTTATTTTTTCTCTCTATTTAAACTGTTAACTTAAGATTTTGTATCCAGTGTTTTTTTGGGCTTTTTTGTGTGTACAGATGTATGCACGGGGTTAGGACAATAGTTTTGCAGCACACATTTTCTAAAATAGAAATAGATGGAAATATTATTTACTATGAGAAATAGTTTTCATCCCATTGTAAAATGTACGGCTGTACTTTGTTGCTTTGCTGGTCACACTAGCTTGATACAGGCTCATAAGCTGGACATGGCACATACTTGAGCAGCAATACTCAGTCACACATACAGATTTCTTAGAGGCCCTGTAACAACACATCGCAATGTGTTTTGTGGAACCATATATTCTTCTAGTTAAATGTCTTTGCTTTAGACGAAAATAGTAAAAAAAAAAACCAAAAACATATTTTCAGAACAGTTTATCTTGTTTGTCTTTAAAAACAATTTTTCCTACAGCAATCAAATTTACAAATCTGGGAAATAACCAAATTCATACTAACTTCTAAATGTGTCAAATATAAGTATATAGACACTTTTGCAAGTCAAGTCAAATTAGGAGTGAGAATTTTGGGTCACCTTGCCTCATATTTGCTTATCTGGCCAGCTCTAACATAAGTGAAAAAAACCAAACACACCAAACATTCAAAACCAAAATTAAGCAAAGAGCAAACAACTTACTTTGGTACACTAACTAAATATCACTCTTGTTCTCTACACTAACTCTAGAGTCAGTAGATAAGGCAATCTCAAAGATTATTTTCCAGGAAATCTGTTTTATGATGCTTAACTGAAACATTTCTAGACTAAATATGACAAATTTTCTTCCTGAAAATGGGCTGTTCAGGTTTTGTTTGAAGTTATTTATTAATAATATGGTTATGGTGTGGATCATATCACTGGCAAATGCCCAGTTCCTGAGATTTAATCTTCCCAGGCAAATGACTCGCATGCACAGGAAAAAAAGTACATTTATTTTCTTATTTACAGTAAAACAATGATTTTTTTTTTAATAATTTAATAATTTTAATTCTTTTTAATAATTTTAATGCTTTCCATTTAAATAGAAATGCTAAAAAAAATGTGAATGCCATTGCCATCTCTCTTCTTAATTTTGACGTTAAAATCTTATCTGTAGCAGAGTCACATAGCTCTTTTGCTCCTGCTTTTGTAGAGTACACCATATTGGTTGCTACTGAATAAGAAAAGCTGGGTGGGTGATCCAGCAGTTATATCGCACCTACAATGTTTCATAAACAGCCAAAAGATATAAAGCAAGAATCTAATTGACCAATACTTGTGTAGTGTGTGACATTATGTAGCTGCTTTAGCTGGCTTTGTAACATCACAGAAATCTATAACTTCATACTTCATGAGTTAGAATCAATAAACCTGCCATTACAGACTCCAAAATCAATCTTGCCTTGCATGCTTTCCCCCTTTACTTCTTCCTCTTTTCCTTTTACTTCCCAGCAAAACAAAACAAACTGCTGTGAGAATTTATAATCTCTTGATCTAAGTAAAACACATTAATTAGGTACATGGATCTTATGGGCAAAATCACCCACCCTCTTCAGGACTGAGCTGCTGAAAAAAACATTTCAGAATGGGCATCTGCACCTAATCTGGTACTCTGTTATAGCCATAGTTCCCTATTCCTCTCTCAGTTGTTTTTTTTTTTAGGCTATTGTGATAAAGTTCAGCATTATTAGCTTTAGGGAAACCAAGACAACTAATAAGATTAAGTCAAGCCCTAATTTATCCTGCAGTGTCTGCAGTTTTTCTGTTCTTCTTCCTGAGAAACCATTTTGCAATCCTGATCTCAAGTACTGTGTTCTCTGTTTTTGCCATCCTGCTGTACCTTCTTCCTCCCCAGTTCAGGATTCCAACCTTGTAGGTACTACACTTCATCTACTTTCCCCCTTAACCATATACCCAGGTGTCTCAAGAACACTAGTACACAAATGTCATTGATCTCTCCCAGGAATTTCATAAGTTCAATAATTGAAAAAGCAATGTATTACACTACTGTCATTTTAAAATATGTTGCTACAACAGTTCTGTCATGAGGACAATTTGCGTAATGTTTCTTTGACTTTGTAGCACATGCTAAGGATGATCTTAAATCCTTACCCTTTCAGGAAGGAGGAGTAAGCTCCTTCAGATATCCTATAGAGAAAGAGGACGTTTGTGGGAATAGCATCCACGGATCTTTGGAAGTCCAAGAAACCACTTACCTCCGTATTCTTAAGGCTTGTCCTAGTTATCAGAGAAAAAAGGAAAGAAAAAAATATGTGAATATTATCAACATTTGACTACAATGATGATAGAAATTGTCCCTATGTTCCTTTTATAGGTGATTTTGTTGATCACTCAGTGCAAATCTAAATATTTTGTTGCCAGGGGCTTTGATTGCCATTTAAGTGTCTGAAAGAATCAACTCCAAGTACTTCAGCCATATATCAAAACAGTCCTAACAAGAGAGGTATAGTAAAAAACAAAAAAAAAAGTTTTTAATAGTATAGGCCAAAAAAGCAGACAAGAAAGTGGATATTATCTTTGATTTGTTTTATTTATAGAGTATGTCATTTCAGTATTTTTCACCAAGACAATTCTGCTAATAGAGCTAAGATTTTATCTCACTAAATGAATATACAAATGGAATGTTTTGTACATCATATAGCTCCTGGCACTAGCTGAACCCCAACAGTCTGAATACTAATCTCTTCTGAGCACAAATTTCCTGTGTTTTTCTCATTATTTATTTATATTTCCAGTAGCCCAGGCACCACTTAGGACGTAGTTTAATAACCCTAGCTCATCCTGTTGAGCCATTAGGCCCCTTCTAAGTGAACATTTTTTTGGTTTTAGATTTTGTTTGTTTGTTTTTGTTGTGTTTTTTTCTTTGTCAGCCCAGGGGAGCACTTAACAAATGTTAGTAAAATACAAGTTTGAGAAGAGAAGGAGAACAATGAACAATTAGAAGTTGTCATACATCTGCAGAGCTGCTCTTGCTACTGAACTTGTAATCTGAGAAAGAGATTGACTTAAAATACCAGAGAATATTGAAAACATGATGATACATGGAATGACCATTTTTTTCTTGGCATTTTTGCACAGGTTCTGGCATCATTTTTGCCCATTTATAGGAATGACAGAACAGTTCCTCTACACAAGATGCCATGTCAGCCTTAAATGGCTTCTCTGATCTTTCCAAAATGAGGATGTGGATTGTTTCCAAGATAAATAACTGTGCATCTGTTAGTATAACAGTGGGGCAGATTTGGGATCAATAGACCAACACATGTATCTGAAAAGATCAGTGGCACCAAAATTACTCTAATGCTATAATTATCAAAAATAGGCCATTCTACAAGTGAATTTTGAATGTATTTGATACTGTCATAAAATTTTAAATGCTCGAAGTATCACTATTTTCTTCCCTTCCCCTTTCCTTTTTTTTTTAATGGGGTTTTCCTCCAAAATATTTCTTAGCAAGAAAGTACAGCTGCTGAAAGGTCAGTTATAAATCATTATTTCCTCTACCTGAACAGGCAATTGAAAGAAAATTGCAGAGTATTTAATGAACTTTTGTAATTCTCTCTCCTGTTTGATAGAAACATTGCCTTGACAACTTCTGGATTTCTTGTAATTTCTGGATCGATTGACTTTCTTTCCTCTAATTGTGCACCAACAGTAGTACTGGGGTTGCTACTGAGATTTCTAAACTGAAAACAGTATTGACTAATGTTTCTGATGTGTTTTGAGCTTTCTTCATAATGACATCTGAAACTAAGAGGAAGTATTATTCCAGTCAAATTTAATGACTGACTGACTAATTAATTGCAAAACAACACGGAGCAGAACTTGGACCAACCAGTCCTCAGTAGACTACATGCATGTTCTCCTTTCATTGCTCTGGAAACTCTTCAGATTATAGAACACAGACCATGTTTGCTCTGTTTTCTTTGTTCCATCAAATACTGATGATGCAAGAGTAGAAAAGGAACGAAAAGTGTAAAAGTGTACAGCAGCTTATGCAACAATATTAACTTTAAACACTGATTAGGAAGTTTCCTCTCTTACATACTGTACTACTGTCTCTGGGCAAATAAATTGTCAGTGAATTACACTGCCTGAGAAACAACTGCAGAGAACTTCACAGCCAACTCACACCTATACTACCATTTGTTATGAAAAATTCCTTTTTTGCACAGGGGGGGAAGGTACTGTTAATAACAAGGTTTGTCCTAATTCTATAGGGATTAATTACTTGTCTACATTGGATTAAAAATCTGAACTCAAAGAGAACGAAAGGAGCTTGTAGATCTCAGTATTTCCCCTTCACATCAAAACATAAACCATTCATAGTTATTGTCACCAGCCCTCAATAACTTTAGATCTGTTTCCACTCTGTTATTAATGTGAGAAAAAGCCACAGAAAACATCTCCTACTTACAAGCATGTAGTAAAGTCAATGTCAACTTGGCTAGACAACAGATACTTTGTTTCTTTTGGGAGGTCTATAGGTTTTATGAAAAAATTGTCAGCACCTCACTTTGCACTGAAGAAAGAGATAATTATGCTTTTCAGTCAATGCATGCAAGAGAAACTGCATATGCATATGAATTCTGCTGTTCTTGTGAGTTATTTAAACCACAGGAAAGGGTAAATTTACACCCAAATGGAGATGCTATGCCACTAATAGTGACTTATTGGCTTGTAAGGGACAATAACAATCCAAAGGAGGTGAAGAACAGGCCTATCTGACTGAACATTCTGAAGCTGTCATTACAAATCAAATAATAGTAGTAAGCCAGAAACATTTGTCAAATTAGGTAATGGTAAATCTACTGTCATAACACCAATCTCTATGCTTGGAGAGGTGAGTAGGAAGGTTAGTGGAACTGTCACCTTGGACTTCTTGCAGGCAGAGTTTAACCCGTTTTGGAGTCATTAAAAAAACAAAACAACAAAAAAGCCTGGTTGGATGGGACCAGATAGTTGTTGTGAATGAAGTTAAAATCCAGCTGGAGGCTGTTCACAAGTGGTTGTTACCTAGGGTTCAGTGCTGGGGACAGTTCTCTTTACTATCTTATTACTTATCTGGATGAGAGGATTGATTGATTTGCAGATGGCACTAAATTGGGTAGGAGTGTTGATCTACCTGAGGGTAGAGTAGGTCTACAGAGGGATCTGGGCAGGCTGGTCCAATGGGCAAAGGCCAATCATACGAGATTTAACAAGGCCAAGTATTGAGTCTTCCACTTGGCTCACAAAAACCCCATGCAATGCTGCAAGCCTGGGGAACAGTGACTGGTAAGCTGCCCAGAGGAAAAGGACTTAGGGGTACAGGTCTATAGCCAGCCAAACATGAGCCAGAAATGTGCCTAGATGGCCAAGAAAGTCAATGATATCCTGACCTGTGTCAGAAAATGTGTGGCCAGCTAGACTAGGGAAGTGATCCCTGCCCTGTACTCAGTACTGGTGAGGTTGGACCTCGAATACTGTGTTCAGTTTTGGGCCCCTCACTACAAGAAGGACACTGAGGTGCTGGAGAATGCCCAGAGAAGGACAAGAAAGTTGGTGAAGGGTCTGGAGAACAAGTCTTATGAGGAGTATCTGTGGGGACAGAGGTTGTTTAGTCTGGAGAAAAGAAGGCTGAGAGACACCTTATCACTCTTTACAATGACCTGAAAGGAGGTTGTGAGGTGGAGGACACTTACTCCCAAGTAAGTGATAGGACAAGAGGCAATGGCCTCAAGTTTCACCAGGGGAGGCTTAACTTGGATATTAGGAAAAACTTCACTGAAAGGGTTGTCAGGCACTGAAACAGACTGCCCAGTTCATGGAGTCACCATCCCTGGAGGTTTTAAAAAGATGTGTAGATGTGGTCATTAGGAACGTAGTTTAGCAGTGGACTCAGTAGAGTTAGGTTAATGAATGGATTGGATGATCTTAAAGGTCTGTTCCAACCAGCATGATTCTGTGAATAAGAAAAGGATTAATAAGCAAAGCTGAATTATAAGGGAGTGTGTTTTTTTCCTCAGTGCTACACAGGAAGGTTTCTCAGTAAAGGCTAAAATTTGTCATCTTTACTTAACACAAGAAATCTTATTTTTAGGCCAGCTCTACTGATACCTTGTACCATGATCTGATAACACCTTAACTACTTTCAAGAAAAGGAAGCATTTGGCTTCTGTGCATTGTTTTGGGTTTTTTTTGACCCTTTGTGATGTCCTGCTTTTAACTTAAAATCACAGTGCTTCAGAGCAGTGTATCTGTTTTCTTGTGATTGGGAGAGAATCTTAATGAGTGCAAAGTTTCATCACTTCTCCCTGAGGATCTGCCTTTTTTCAAAATATGTTATAATGCTTCACATGTCCCTGGAAAGAAGTTTCCTAAGCAAAATGTCAAGATTTGCAATATGAAAACCGTTTCCCACCTGTTGAAATTGCAGTGGATAAGATACGAACAATATTTCACTAGTCACAGAAATATATTCTTTTTTGCCAGTGGTAGGTTGAGATTTGTAAGCATGTGAGTAACTGCTGCTTAGTCTGCTGAGGAACCAAAAGCCCGCACAGGTTTATGTGCTACATAGAGTGGCTTACAACTACCAAGGTAACAATAGTGACATTTTTTACTTAATATCTTCAATTTGTACTCCTCTTCTTCATTTATTTCAGAAGAGTGTCCCTGCACAACTTAACAAAAAAAGGAATGATTTCTCTTTCTGATTCTAATCTGGGAAGAGCTAGTAATTTTGTTTGTCCCCCTGCGTTATTTTGTCAAATGAGCCATTAAAATTACATGAACGAGCTTGAAGTTAGAAGTGCTCCAAATTATGTATTTCCAGTGATACTGCTCTACACAGCTGCCTGGGAAGCAGGAGCTTGATTTCACATCCCAAACTCATATTCCTGCCCATTTAAACAGAAAACCCATGAATAGCAACTAGTAATTAATAATTCCCTCCAACTTGTCATCTCCCTCAGTCCCTGAGAGAGAGATTGCTTTCCCAATCAGCACCATAAAATCTGTAAGGAAATAACAATACAGTTGTGGATAATAACTGGATATTATCTCTTGTGTGTTGCGAGTTATTTCTTGATGTTGAAGAAAAACATCTGACAATAAAATAAGTTAATGTGTCCTCTGCCCCCCTCTCCCTTGCTTTTTTAGGACTCTCATTGGGTCCAAAGAGCTATTGTAGAAGAAAATTCTACACATTTTTCTCATTCACAAATTCTTGCATTATATATTGGTATCCTGTATCCAATATGTAATAGTAGGACATCATGGGATAAATTCTATTCCAGAATATAAAATAGACCCAGAACAGACCCAAAAGTTCCTGTCCCTCTGGAACTGTAAGATCAAAACTGCAGATATGTCACGATCTGCCCTTCTTTTCCAGAGACCACCAAATTCAAAGCAAGGTTTGAATATGTATTACTACTTCACTACCGAATAGCTCACGATGTTGAAAGCTGATTATTACTTTTCTAAAGAAAAACAACTTTGTTGCATGTATATATATATATATATATATAGTTACATATGCATTGGGTTTTATATGTGAATATATATTAATGTGTATACTGATCAGGGGGTGCTGGTTTATATTACCATCATGTTCATTCCTATTGCATTGCCTGGTCCACAACTCAACATTTTGAGCCATATACCACTGGGATTCCATATGTATACCACAGTCTCCCAATTCACAGAGAATTGCAAATTTGAGAATTTAATAAGAGCATCATGAAATTGAAGGGCATATTTCAGGAAAAAAACTCACTTTTCCATACCATGGGTACAGTATTTTAGATTTTTTGTGAAAATAGGAATTTGAATATGAAAATACATCATGCTGCCTCATTTTGAACAAATAGTACTGTGAAAAGAGTATGAGTTGAATGGATATTCCTAAATTTATTAATAATACATAGATTTTTGGAAAAAAAAATGGAACAAAGAATGAGTGTACCTTTAATAATGTTTATCACTTCTGTCTTATTTTTCATGACAAGGTCCCAAAGTACCTTAAAAACATCAATTAAATCCTACTTGTCTCCTCATCTACTTCAAATGAGTAAACTGAAGTTCAGAGAGATTAAAGGTTTTCTTTATAATAGAATACTAAATCAGTGGAAGAGCTGAAAATAGATTTTAAGAGTTTGGATGAGAAGACAATATCATAACAAAATAAAAAAGGTCTTAAATATCAAGGAGTTTGTCATAGGTTCATAATTGGATCCAATCTAGTGAAAACAACATTTACACGCTAGTGGGAACAAAATTTGTCTTTGTGATGGAAGTATGCAAATTGTATCTGGGACTGTTTTCCAGTAATAACATGTCTGTTTGTGGGTGAAAATAGATTACTGAAAATTGTTTGTACATCAAAGAAAAAGTGTTAATTTATGGTTTTATATATCCATATCTAGGTATGCAAATATCAATATATTTATATTGATATATGCCTACAATGAATATAAGCATGTTATTAAAACTAAAAATACAGGAAGAGTGATGTGACTGAAGATGTTGAAAGAAAATTACAATTTCCATGAAAAATTGCACAAAATCAAAATGGCAAATGTATTCCAGCAGTAATCCTGACCACGAACCCAGGGACAGAAAACAGTAAGATGCATTTATTTCAACTGAAAATTTATTTCAGTTTTCAGATATGTGAGCAAGAACATATAGTGATGGCCAGAATTAAAATGAGATAAATTTGGGATATTTATTGTTTTCTATACTGACAACACCAAACCTTTGTTGAACTTGAGTTTTAAGCTTCAGCAGTTCACAAGCCTCGTGATGTTTTTGTTCTCGGAGATTTATTTGGCTATATTATATCTGGCACTAGCTAGTGAACAAGTAACAACATAGCACAGTGGTGACTGCATGATGCTGTCTCCATTCTCACTGTGAGCTGAGCAAAGATTGGTATTTTATGTATGCTTAACAGTTTATTCTAGTGGTGGAAAAATAGTCCACTAAGGCTGTCATATATTGACAACAATGAAAATAATATTAATCAAGAAATTTTCCTGTGTTACTTTTGGAAAGCTATCTGAGAAGTTAGATGTGTTAAACAGACATCTTGGTGATTGTGTGGGCTTATCTCATCAAGGCCTCCCAGAGTCAGCTCAGCACTCAAGTGTTAATGACCTTAGCTACAGATACTGGGTAAGGATTTCAGTGTGTTATATTGCAATCTCCCTTACACCTTGTCATTTCTCTCTTTCACACATTTTGCTTGTTTCGTATCTCAGTAAAATTTCAGGCAAACTTCCCTGGCAATGCCACCTGCTGCTGCAATATGGCTGTCACCTTCACCCTCATCCCACCACAGTCAATGGAAAGATTTCCATTGATTTCATCAAGATCTGGATCAAGGCTTTATGTGGAACAAAGATCATTTGAGCTTGCCATCTCATATACTCCCAGTAAAATCCTCTTGGTCAGATAGCAAGCTTGAAATCGAATTGCCAGACTGAAACAGCTGAACACAATCCATTTTTGATCCACCTGCAAAATGCAGGAATAGCCAGTAACATTACTTTACTATGAAATGAGAAGGGACATACGTGGGTTCTTTTCATGGTTTTTTGTTTTGTTGTGGTTTGAGTTTTTTTGTTGTTTTTTTTCTGCTGCTGCTTCCTGAGAGTCTTTGTCTGTTTAATCAACCATTCATTACTGTAGGTTTTTCGATAATATCAAGCCAGAAAAGTTGGTATGTTCAAGGATGTCAGGTGAGTCTTATTTATATGAGGCAGGAGTTATATTCATATACACATGCATATACAATACTTTTGTGACAGTCCTTACATTTGCAAAGAAGGACATAACTTCATGTGAAAATTTTGGGAATTCTCATTCTGAAATTACATGAAATGAAATTACATGAAAAAAAGAAAAATTCTGGAACAGGCTGCAAAGGGAAGGGGTTGAGTCACCATCCCTGGAGGTATTTAAAAGGCATGTAGATATTGTGGTGCTTAGGAATGAGGTTTAGTGATGGACTTGGCAGTGTCAAGTTGAACTTGATCATCTTTTCCATGCAAAATGATTCTATTATCCTATTCACTATTTCTTTCCTTCACATGGGTGCAATACATCTCATCTAACCTTCAGTCATGTGCAAGTTTAACCACATCACTTGAGGTTCATCTATTGCCATGGGAAAGAAAAGCAATACATACTATTTTAAAACAGGTAACTCAGTGGAATAAAGTAAATAAATGAAATGAACCACCCTTAATAACCCATGTCTTTCTTAAGCACCTAAGTAATTAATTTAAGATAGACACATAGATTCTCTGTCCTCCTATTGATTTTTTTCTTCAAGAGAAAAATAAGATCTTTTCTAAAAACAAAGTTCAATAAATGTGACTGCACATAATTATGTGTGACTAAATGTACATATAGACACAAGATATATAATGCATAATTAACATAAAGTCACATTTGCATAGATTTATATGCATATTTAAACTTATTACACCCATACCACCTGTGTCTATACATGTGTGTGATCAGATTTTTCTGATTACTTTTATAGGCAGTGGCTCAGTTTCCCTAAATGACAGTAAGTAACCTATGCACCTCTTCTTGTGGCCTCCTAAGTATTTCATTTAAAAAATTACAATGATTAAGAAAATCTGAAGTTGTTTTCTGTTTTATTTCATCTTCCTTAAAAATAAAGAACAAATTCAATCTTTCCTGTAGTTGTCTCTTTGCTTCCTCACCAATCAAAACTATCAACTACAATTTTACTAAAGCAAATAATAAATAAAAATCTTGGAAAACGTTCCTTTCAAATTTCTGATATTCAGTACATTTTAAAAATAGTATTTGTTTCTTTTTGTAGTACTGTCAACAGACAAAGTGTCAACAGATTAATTTTTATGTCATCTGTGTTTCTTAAACAGCAATAATATGGTCTTTTAAGTTCAGCTTTTGTTGAGAAAATTATCATGACAGTGGTAGAAGCAGTTCATTAGCAGGATGATAGAGAAGGACAGCAAATGCACTGTAAAGTAGCAGTCATCTTTACTTTCAGATTGGTATTAAATTTCAGCCAGATAAAATGAGTCAATTGAAAGTGATTCTGTGCAGTGGTTTTTCATTTTTAGTTTTGCATTTGAGTTAGATTTGAATCTGACAAATGAGCAGTGTTGAGACACTGCAATTAACATTTTCTATAAATGTATTTAAATTAAAAGGGACTTGCATCTTTTTTTTGGCTTGCATTTTTCCTCCAGATAAATGCTAATCTTTTATGAGATTGTTATCATTACCAGTAATTGTTAACAACAATATTGTTAATACTAATTAGTAAAAACTCTCCTACACCCAGAGAAAAAAATAAGCACAGCTAAAAATACAAGCAAGGTGCTTGTTAGGAACCTGATCAAACAAGCTTAATTATGACCCCCAGATAAAGGAACTGCCATTAAGCAATTAAATTATCACAGATAAGGCACACTCTCAGTCACTGTCTGATGATAAATTGTGGCTAACAACAGCAAGAAAATCAGAGCCCGAACTGCTAATCCTTTTGAGGTTTGTGATGAGCACCAGTTTCCCTACTGTTTTGCATCTATTTATATTGCACTCAGAACCCCCAAATGGCCTCTGCTTATCTGCAGCTCTAGATAATTTATGCCTATTGGTGTGTCATCTCACAGCAGAGGCTGTTATCAGGAAAGAGGAGTTTTAGGAAATCTGATCCCTTGAAATGCTAATCCTCTGGAGATTACTGCACATAAACAAGTTTTCTGCTGTGATTTACTTTTGTTTATTGGTAGCAGAGGTTAGCACTTTACGATTGCCATTTCAACAGCTACTTAGTTTGGGAACACAGTGATCATTTAATGTGCAGCATTTTCACATTTGAAGCTGTCTCGAGTCTAGAAGTCAAAAGGAAAGATAATTTTTATTCATATGTAATCTCTTTAAAAAAATAGTATTTTTCTTACATGACAGGCTGATGTTAAATGTCTCATTCTTTAGACCCTAATCCAGAAAAGCTCATACCCTTCTGTGTAATTTTAATCATATGGGTGATCATAGTTTGATGACATATTCCTCTATTTATGTGATGGTATGATTAAGAGACTTGTTGATCAGGCCTCAGCAATGAGATACTCTCTTCATTTGTCTATGATGGGTACTTTCTATACTGAAATGGTTACTGAGGAGAAAGGATGAATTATTTAGAATTTTATTAAAAAGCTTGTCCTCTATCTTAATGCTGTTGAATTGCCAAGAAACCTTATCGTCTAGAATTTGATGGAATTATTTGGATGGTAGTTAAATATTGTGCTTCTTAGTGCTACAGAATAATCCCAAATGAGTAACTACCAAATCCATGAAATCCAAACATGCCTGTTAGTGTAGCATAATGAAAGCTTGGACTGCAGGCACATAATGTTGCTGAAAATAAGTGGACTAAACACATAGTTGCTACGAGTTTCCAATTTCCCTTTTTGTATTTGTACTCAGGTTCAAGAGTCAGACTGGATGAGATCACATCAAGTGACATGACTGATTACTAATTAACCAAACAGTCTGGTGGCAGCAGTTGGTGGCAGCTCCTGAGATACAGTACTATGTGGCCGTGCGATAAAGAAAGGTAAGAAATTAAGTCGACCTTGAGATTTCATTACATTTAATGTCACCTAATAGTACCTGATATTTTTAATCCTGGTTACATTGTCCTTACTAAATCCATTCCCACTAGCAATCATGACTGGAAAAAAAAAAAAAAAAAAAAAAAAAAGTTTCAGAACTTCTGCACTGTTTTCTCCCTTGGTAATACTTCAGCATAAAAACGAGTATGAGGGCAGACTGGAGGGAAGAAAGTGTGGGAAGCAATGCCCCTTATTTTCAAGGGTAACAGCTAGATTATTGCATTACTTTAATGTTTCCATTAATATATAATTTTGAGGGTTTTTTTCCTGGGTTCCTTTGGGGAATGCAGTTAGTCAGTAATTATGTTAATCTTTTCCAAAAAACAAGGGAGCAAGGGACGGGTTGGAAAGTAAAGATGTTTTTAAAATAGAAGCAGTAGATAGAGATACAGATAGGAAAGCAAGAATATGGATTACATCGCTAAGTGCTTGCTTTTGTTAGATTTAGAAAATTACATCTTTGTCCATGTGAAGGCTTTTGTGTACTTCAATTCAGATATCAAGCAAAGGCAAAATTTTCCTTAAAAAGTTGTTTCAATCTGAACATACTTGTAGTTCCTGAGTAGAGGAAACAAAGATAAGACCTCTGGACTGGCCTCTCTATGTCTGATTTTCAATACTTTAATATCTGTGTGCACTTGTAGGTAGGTAGAGAAAATTTCTGGTAAACTTAGAGCAAGATCTTTATAGCTTTTGCCTAAGAAATTGGTCTAGAGCTACCCAAAGGTTTATACACATGCTTCAGTGATCATTAGGATGTGATGATGACAATAGTGTCTAAATCCTTCATTTTCTTTTTCTCTTCAGCCATCAAAATGGATGTACAATTTATCACTGTACAGAAAAAAATAGTTTACTGAATGGAGGGAGTAATATGACAATTCCTGCTTTTTTTGTGTGTGTGATTCTCTCCCTGTACTCAGTGCTGGTGAGACCTTGAGCACTGTGTCCAGTTCTGGGCCCCTCAGTTCAGGAAGGAGATTGAGGTCCTGGAGCAGGTCCAAAGGAGGGCAACCAGGCTGGTGAAGGGACTCCAGCACAAGTCCTGTCAGGAGAGGCTGAGGGAGCTGGGGGTGTTCAGCCTGGAGAAGAGGAGGCTCAGGGGAGACCTCATTGCTCTCTACAACTCCCTGAAAGGAGGCTGGAGCCAGGGGGGGTTGGGCTCTTTTCCCAGGCAACTATCAGCAAGACAAGAGGGCATGGACTTAAGTTGTGCCAGGGGAGGTTTAGGTTAGATATTAGAAAGACTTTCTTCATGGAGAGGGTGATCAGACATTGGAATGGGCTGCCCAGGGAAGTAGTGGATTCTCCATCCCTGGAGAAATTTAAAAAGAGACTGGATGTGGCACTCAGTGCCATGGTCCGGTGACCACAGTGGTAGTGGATTAAGGGTTGGGCTTGATCTCAGAGGTCCTTTCCAACCCGGATGATTCTATAGTTCTTTATTTTTCAGGGATAGATAATTTTAATATTTTGTAAAAGCTTTAGACTTTTGCTTTATTCATCTACAAATGAATCAAAAAACTACTCTTTTCTATTGTTGTGAGCCTTGCCTATTGTTTCTGTAAATTATAGTTTGAAAATTTCTGAACGACTGTGCTCCGCATATATTAACAAATTAATTTTCAAAATCTGGACAATAAAAATACTTTACAGGAAGAAAATTGTAATTTTAAGTTGCTTAAAGAAACTACTTCTGGCTCTAGTTATTGAGCTGCAATTTTGAAATGCTGTTCTTGTTTTGGGGATAGCTATTTCAATAGTTGACTACATAACACTTTGAAATATTCTACTACATCATAGTTTGAAATATTCTTGTCAGTTAGTGTTAATTATGACTGACAACAATTTATCTTTTAAGTCTCACTCAGTTGAAATATTCAGTGAAGCATACAACCAAATCCTTGGAAAGCCTGCCTCCAAACTGACCATCTTAATTTGTTTTCCTTGATACTTCAGCTTCAATAAGAATTTTTGTCCGTTGCTTAAAACTTCATTTGTAATACTAAAGTGGACTTTCCTGACCACTCAGGAAAGTGCAGACAAATGTGTGTGCCTTTATAACAAAGATAGAGGTTGAGAGTGAAATAAATCAAGGTCCTAGATGTCAAAGAAAGGCACTGACTTAAGCTGTTTCTTTTATTTTGAATACTTACATATTTATTGATTGATTTATTTTTTAAAATACTTTTAGATATGTTTGTTTCTGCAGTTTGTAATAATCTTAGAATTGCCAAATTTCAGATATTAGAAATCAATACTTCAAAGAGGTTAGATTCTAATAAAAGGATTCAAGTTATGTTACAAACTTCTTTTAAAAAAATTGGTGCAAAGTAATGTTACAGGAAAGGTCTGAAAGGTTTTGATTTTACAGAACTAGGGAAGATGATTTTTTATTTTTTTCTCTAAAGAAACAATAATTTCTCACTTCCTAAATTCTGGGGGGTTCGATTAGAACAAAAGATTGAATCAAGTCCATCTTTCAGTGGTGGAAGTATAGTTTACATTTAAAATGGAAAAAGTCTTAAATCAGAAAAATCTTAAACCTGAAGACAAAAGCCAATAAATTGATGCAAGAACAAGTCAAAGTGAAGGTAATAGAAAAGCTAGAGATAACTGAAAAAGGAAATGGACATTCTGCCTTTGATCCCAGTCTACACAGAAAGAAAAAAGCTAGGAAGAGCTAGTGAAATGTGCTATGAGCAAGGAGTGAGCATTACTAAGGCCCTGGTGTAAACCAGCAATGGTAGAATTGGCAAAAAATTTCATACACTTGAAGTTAGTTCTCAGAATATTTTGACTAAGTTTAAAGCCATAGCCTTTCTAACAGTTCCTTCATGTCACAGAGTATATTAAATCTCCTAGAAGTAGCTTTACTGATATTTGGCATCAGTGCATGAAAATCTACTTGCTTTGCTATTTAGTCATTGCATATAAAAAGATCTGTATCTGCTCTGTACATAGAAGAAAATAATGATTGACTTGGGCTTTGTTACGAATTTTTCTCTAATCCAAGGTTTCAGTTCACTCTCTTTTCCTGCTGCCTGGAACAGTTACTCAACTAATATATGTCAATTAAGAAGCAGAACCCATTAAAGTTAACATCAGCAATACAAAAAGATGCTGAAGCAGTAGAGAGACTGGGCCAACATATTTGTCTAATAAACTGCAGATGTAAGAAATTAATTATAAATGTAGGAACTAGACTGTATCTATATAGATATTTATATATACATGATAGAGATAGAGAAAGCAATCATTCAGGGTTTATTAATTTTTAAAATGTTGTGTGGCAGTTTGATTTGATAATTAGTGTAGTCTCTTAACTTTTGGCTTATTAGTCCCCAAAATTCAACTGATTCAGTGAAAGATTTTCAGGTATCTGCACCGTAATGGAACAGATGGAAATTCATTAAACTTTCTCGAGGAACATTACAAATCTCCTCTGACAGCTAGTTCTCTTTTGTCACTGGCCAGCCGAGTCTAGCTACAGTTTTTAAAATACTTTCATAACTACAGAAAAATAAACCCAGTACTACATATTGATGTATTTTATTTAGTAGAGGGAAGTGGAGATGTTTCTAAAAAACTAAATAAATAAAAAAGCACTTAATTCTTCCTCTCAAATATCCAATATGTGGCTCAGCTTGAGAATCATCAAATGTCAATCATCACCCATGTACATTGTCTGCTTATTTTCCCCACGCTCTAAGAGTTCTGGCATGTTATGAATGCTAATAACTCATGGGGACTACTCACCTGCCTAAAATTACATACTCTCAGTATTCACATAAGGTTACGTGGGTCATGGCATAATTCTTGTCTAGAGAACAGGGTTTTGAGTGTTACCAAAATACCATTACAGTGAAATAAAACATGGGACAAACAGGAGTGATTCCTTTTCAAAATGAAAGTTTATCAGACTTCTTAAGACCAGGTTCAAATTATTCTCACTTCTTCAACTGCTATTATAACAGAGTGCAGCTTGGAGCTCCTCTGAAACAGAAGTGGCTAAATACAGCTCTGGGTGTTCAGGCTGACAGTGTACTTCCCTTAAGTCCACTCGGTTGTTGCCTAGCCCTGAAAGCTCAGCATTTACTGAGACAGAGAGAAAGAGAGGAATTGTCAACTTGGTGTTGTAGTTTGATGCTGGAATTCACTGCAGGGAAGAGTGGGATACACAAGAGGAACAGCTACCGTAGGAGAGATGCTGCAAGTCTTGCATCTCAACCTTCTGTAGTCCCATGAGTAAGGAAATGTTGAAAAATATACCAGTATCAGTACACGATTTGCCCGTTTTATATCCCCCATCTGGCTGTTTCTCCAGTTCACTTGACTGCTCTCTGCTTGATACACCAGTGTTGGTGGAGGCTGTTGTTAAACACCCAGCTGTCTTCTCCCAGTGTAGAAGGATATGACTAATATGGGTTTATTGCTCCTGAGAGGAATCAGAGCATCTAGGAGGCTAAAGACTATTCCTAAGTGCACTTCATGGATCTAACCTTTAGCAATTTTTCCTTCTGAAGGCTGAGTAACCACTCTGTCAGTGGGCAATAAGACAGTCTAAATTCTACTTTTAAAGGTTCTAATAAAAAAAAACCAAAAGACAGAAATGACAATAGCTTGAAGGCCTCCCTCCCCCACCCTGAAAAAATGCAGAAGCGAATTACAGCAAGTGGGCACTTAAGTGTGTGCAAAAGCTCCTGGACTGAGGCATGAATTAAAACAAAAGATTTAAGCAAAGTACTTTTATTAGTAGTAAAAGGAAATGTGATATCTAAGAACTGTCAGATGAGGAAGTTTGATACAAAATTATTTTTAAAAGTTAAATCAAAAGCTGGTTGTAAAGAACTGCAAAATTATTTCACAATTTTGAATGCCATTGGCAATAAAATGTTGATGAAATTTGATGAAGCAGAAAGAAATGCATGATGCAAAATAAGTCGAACTGTACATAAGCAGGCAGAGATTATAAACTAACTATTGCTTGGGAGAAAAAAAAATTAATATTTGACAGCTCTGAAAACATCAAGTCAAACACTCAGCATCAAGTCAAAGTGTGAAACAGGGTATTTGGATGATTAAGAAAGAAACTATAAACAAAATAGAAAACATATATACCACTGTATAAATACACTGTTTGCTATATCACTGCATAAATACATCATACACTCTTATGTAGAATAACTCATGCAGCCCTGGTCATTCTATTTCAGAAGAAAGAAGGGCAAGACAGAGAGAGAAACAGACAGAAGGAGGAAGTAAATTCACAGGATCTAGAACAAATTCAGGCTATTAAACATAGTGTACCCCCTGATTTAGGAAGCATTTGAACTGTACATATTAGATACAGAGCCCTGAAGATGTCTGGAAGTCAAGAGCTGCAGGTGTCTCTAATCTGTGGGGGACAGGGGAGGCCTTATGACAACAGGTCTGTACCCCTACCAAGGAAGGACACCTGACAGGTACCCAGGGCTACGAGGACTTGTGGTTTGAGTCAGTGCAACTATTCTTACATTATGCACAACCAAAGGTCTTGTTGGAAAAGCTGACAGATAACAATAGGAAAGGATTGGTAGGAAAAGTATAATCAAGGTTAAAAATACAGCAAAATAACTGCTTTCCTTTACTCTCAGGATACATAGTCATATTTTTCTTTTTATCTTTTTTCCTTTTTTTTTTTTTTTTTTTTTTTTTTTTTTTTTTCCTATTTTCTTTTTCTCTAGTCTTTCTTTAACACCATATGGCTACTGAGGTAGCTGGCATTAAATCCCTTCCCAAAACATGCATCCAGTTCAGTGTTTGAATTCAGAAGGTAGGTCAAATTGTATTTTTCAGAGTTTATGACACCTTTCCAATTGAAATTATGTCCTTTTTTGGTAGCAGAGGATGGGAAGGTGACACACAGTCAATAGATAGGTACACACATCTTCCATATCTGCCATCATGACAGAATTAGGGGCAAACTTATGAATATCTGGAGCTTGGCTAAAAATAATTAGTAGGAATATCAACTATGTTTTGATATTGCTATATACTGAGTCTATTATTGCAGAAAGTTGTGTGGAACTGAGTTAATGGAGTTCTTTCAAATATGTAAATTTATGTAAAACTTTCTGTGTTGTGGGGAGTTGGTGTGACACTGCTTTACAGTTTCTTTTTAATGATACATAGACTGTTCTAACACTTTGATCTACATTTGATTGTAGGAGGAATTTAGGCAGGGTAGATTTTGTAAGCTGACATCATGACTATATGACTTCAATCCAGTATTATTTCAATAATAGTGGAGAGAAATTACTCAGGAGGGCACTGCTGAACATTGTGTTAACTTTCTATACCTGGTATGTTCTTTTGCTGCTGAAGTTCCTACATTGACAGAATAGATCCTGTAAACTTCATTGCTAAAATGTTACCCTGAGGTGACAAGAGTTTAATTAACTTAAGCAAAGTTCAAACTGAAGACGATTAAAACCAAGGAACTTGGACATGGCTGCTATTTGAGAATCCAAGCAACCATTTACCAAAATCTTCAAGCAAATGATGGACAAACCAAACCTTATAGGGGATTTTTGTAATATTTCACCTATGACTTTCAATTGTCTCCTCCTCACATAGATGAATTTTTAAATCCTATTCAGAGTCACCAAGATATTCTTAGATGAGGCTGTTGTCTCCACTAGACAATACTTTAATCATTCCACTTCTAGAAGACACAGAAAATGGGCATCATATTGATAAACTGTCACAACAACCAGCTTGGTATCACTCCGGTGTACATTCAGGATGAATGACTCATGCAAAGCCATTTTACCCTGAAGGAGAAGAAAAATGTATTCAGTGCTATCCTCTAAAATTGATAAGAAAAACACAATGGGTAACTATAGTACCCTAAATATCAATATTTTGCGATGAGAAGTACCAAGCAAAAAGTGTATATATATATATGCCAAAGTAATAGAACACCACATTAGCAGTAGTAGTGTCTCAACTGACATAGCAGTCCATCTGCCACACTATAACTATGTCTAAAAATGTTTCACGGGAGACAGAAAGATCTGAGCCTTTCCAGTGTGCTTTCTGATAAACTTTTCCAGGCAAAATGAAAAATCTGTGAGGAGGATTTAAGTGGAGAC
The DNA here is from genome assembly GCA_023637945.1 of Phaethornis superciliosus. NCBI lineage: Eukaryota > Metazoa > Chordata > Aves > Apodiformes > Trochilidae > Phaethornis > Phaethornis superciliosus. Next base: position 76,552,945 of record JAJQWJ010000003.1, on the reverse strand, counting down.
ATATTCTGAAGGAAAAAAAAAAAAAAAAAAAAAAAAAAGTGATTTCTTGTAAGCAGATCTAGTTAAGAATTCTTAAAAAGTTGGCAAAATGCCTTTTCTCAGGGAGACATAGAAACTGGTTTTGCTCTTTGCAGCCAAATCATTAGACATGTCTGATCTTCGAAGCAGAGGAGAAGGAAGTGAGGAAGAGATTAGACTGGCCAGCCACTTTACAGCTTTCTTATTCTTAAAGAATTCTTAACTTGGAAATCAGGATAGTTAAAAATGTCTAACAGACTAAAAATGGTAATTTGCCACTTTCCTTTCAAAAAATATGTCAATTTTCTAGGAAAAAAAATATATAAAAAGAGCCAATCCAACATAATTAAATAATTCCCCGTTTTATCAGAAATTTTCATGGTTACAAAATGTATTGTTCTTAAAATGAGCAAAATCCCCCTTATATTTTTCTGAAATACTGAAATTGCTATTTTTTAAATTTAAAAGGAAGTGCTCAAATATTTTCCCCTGTTTCCATTTCACCATTAATGTTATAATTTCTGCTACTTTCTGATCTAGAATAAACGGACATTTTAAAATGTCCTGTATTGGCTGGAGTATCTTAATTTCGCTGATCAAGACTTATTTGCAAGACTTATTTGTAAGTAGTGGCAAAGACTCCCACTGATTTATTGGTATGAGAAAGACTAACAGGATGTTTTCTGTCACTTGCTACCAGCAGCAGCAGCAGGAATAAATCTGTATCATCCCAGCTTAAACTTCTTCCCCAGCATGGCCTTTGAAAATGTTTGATTTAGCTGCTTCTCCTTCTCCTTTGCTCTTCTATATACATATTTTGTGTATAAGAGGGGAGCTAGGAAGAAGATGGGGAAGCAGGTTTATATTAGTATGAGGAGTTTCCAGGGCAGGCTTCCAGGGCAGCTTTGCTGGCTCTTCTCTGCCTAGCAGCATCGCCATGTCCTGCTTCGCCATCATCCTGAAATCATCATGCTCTTCAGATGTGGTCTTTCATTGTTGGCATTAGTCATAATCCTCAGTTTGTCAGGTGTGTGTTCTGGCCTCTCCCATACACCTCTGTTTACTCTTCCTCCTGTTGCCAGTCTGTTCCTCCCTTCTTCTCCATTCCTTTCCATGCTTCTTTTCTACATTTCCATTCTCTAATCCCAACTACAGTCCTTATGCGCTTTAAAAAAATGCCTCATAGCGTTCACTGTGCCTCCAAACCAATCTCATGATCTTATGGTTATAACTCTTGTTTTGCTTCCCCTTTCTGCTTCCTTTGTTTCCTGTCATTATGTCATTTCTATTCAGGCTGTCATCTCTTCTGGAAAGGGTTTTTTCTTGTTCTCTGTTTTGCAAAGCACCTGGCATGTTTTTGATTCTGTCAAACAAATAATAACAACAGATATGAAATTGGCAGTGCAGCAGAATCCTGATATTAGGAAGTAATAGAGGCAAATTACACTATCATTGTCATTGCCATGTATACCCCACTACTAGACAGAAATTCTCATTGACTAGCTAGGTAAACATCAATAAACTCAAAGATTCCCAAGCAAACACTTCTAACATGAAGGAAATGTAGTTGTGTCTCATGTTGGATCGCAATGAGTCACAGGGTTATACTTGACAATTTCAGTATTTAAAATAAAGGAAATAAATGGATGAGGTGCAGTTTTTAGATGGGTGTGGGTATAAAATTAAAGGCTGGGAGATGTAGACTCTTTAAAAGAGGGAAGCAGGAAAAGGGTGGGATGGGTGTGTTCAATTTATCTCTGCTTAATTAAAAAAAAGCATACACAGGGTAGTTAGTTTCTAGGATGCAAACGATAAAAGTAGAATCTTCTTTAGCCTAACTGAGAATATCAACTCTCAGTATTGTCAAGAATCTTATAAAACATTTTAACTGACTTGTCTCAGTCATTACATGATATTAGGCACCCCAAGACAATGTTTATGTTACTTGTGTTGCCAAAAAAAAAAAAAAAAAAAAAAAAAGAAAGGCCAAAGCTTAAAAAAATCAAAATGTGGATTTTACTGTACATTTAGTGACAGGCTAGCCATTTGAAAATATCTCTAAAACAATATAGCTTCAGAAGTACTGGATGATGTAGGCCAGGCTTAAATAGAAATTATTTTACATATGGTTAACAACCTCTTAACTAAATTACTTGAAATTTCCTAATAGAAAAGCAATTTATTACAGATATTGAGACAAGCCAATGTAACACTACTACTAAAGAAAAATAAACCAGCAGAGGAATGTCCCTCTGCCATACCAACCAATATTCTTACAGCTGATTCCAAAGAAGTATCTGTCATTTCGGAACATAGATTAGATCAACAGTGTGAATCAAAAGGAAGAGATCATTCAAAAGAAGAGCATCATTAATACCTTGTTGCATGCCATTCATCTCTGTCACCAAACTGGACAAAATGGGAGCAGATGTTTTATGATAAAATGAGAAGAGGATCTGACAATATTAACAGCCATAATGTCTGAGGCTTAGCAAAAGGAAAAAGAAAAAAAGAAAAAAAAAGCTAGAGGAAAAGGTCCGATGGAAGGATAGAATGTTTTTTTTATCTGTCTCTAGTGTAGTGTCCTAGGGACTAATTTTATGTAAATGGAAGGCTTAAACTAAGCTAAATCTCACTTCTGTTAGTTTTTTCTGCACCTGCCCTTTGAAACTCTTTTAATGGAAGGAATGCATGAGAAAAGAATGCAGAAAAAAAAAGAACTCTGAGGAGAAATCCTTTCCAAAAGGAAGATTTTTTTTTTATTCTGGTAGTTAGATTTTACTAGTTTGAAGTTGAATCAGTAAAAATAATTGACATTGAATTTATTCAAAGCTACACACAAATAGTAGTCACTGATAGTGCTTAGATACATAGGTATTTAAAATCTCAGATTACATTTCTATCAGCTATTCTACTCCTGTATTTTTTGGTCATCACCAGGATGACAGTCTCCAGATCCAGTGATTTATGAAATAATGTATGTATACTGTGGACTGTGGCATAGCTTTTCTGTGGGCTGCACCTAGTTCTTGTGTCCAAGTATTGGGTTCATTAGGGCAGAGATGAGGTGCAAGCTAAAAAGTATGGAACTTCAAGAAATGAGAGGTGAGGATCCTCCCGTGATGCATGGTAAATTGAATGGACCATTTCCTTGCATCTGTAGGATCCATCTAGTATTTCATTATCATAATGCTTCATCTCTAGCTGCCCTGATGGCCATTGTCATTCCAGGCATGACTTTGATACTCTATCTTCCTGGGGAGAGAGAGAAATTTAAAATGGTTTTCAGAAACTGAAGGCTAGTCAAAGTGGATAAGGCAGCTGACAATCCCTGCTGAAGGGCTTCAGTTATTGGTTTGGATATCTATACAGTCAGATTTAGAACTTATTTGTCCAGTCTCTGATGCATGCCAAGGCCATAACTGTAGTCAATAATGGGACCAAACCAACATGTGCACAAGTTCATCCATACCTTAACTTTCACAGAACCAAAATTTGATAAGAACTAGTTCTCAGAACACTTAAAGAAAGTTCTGGGTATCCCAACAGTAAGTCTAGATGTGTCCTGAGTAAACTATTTCCAGGGATTGACAGTACCAACCCTTCACTGAAAACAGATGTCTTAATTCATCTTTCCAATGGGAGGCAAACATAAAATAAGGATCAAAGATATGGTATACATTTTACATAAAAGTGGAACAATGGCAGAAAGGTAAGGGACAGTGTGGCGCCTGCAGACCAAGATGTTAGCTCTTTTGAGACATGACAGGCCACTCCAGCTCTTCCCTTTTAAAACTTTATTTTACACAGAACAGTCTCCTTGTTTCCAGAGAAGTGGTCTAAACACCAGTTTCAGAGAAAGAGGGAGGGAACTGCTGGAAGGGAAAAGTACTGCAGAAAGGTAAGAGAGTATACAGTGAAGGTGGGAATTGCAGAGGTAATTTTGGATTACATTTAGCCTAATCAGCCTTCTTCCCAGGCAAGCAGCTGCATCTCAAAGTGTTTGGCATTATGTGAATACCTACAGAATTTCTCCTCTTCCCACACAGAGAGTGAAAGTATCATGTTGGCCTTCTCATATCACCTTCCCACAGACCAAAGGTGTAGAGTCAGTCTTACTCTTTTTATGTCTTTCTTACCCAAGGGATATGTAAAATTTCCATGTGTTCTCACAAAAACAGTAGGCCACTCATCAAATCACAAAAAAAAAAAAAAAAAAAAAAAATTAAAAAATGAGGTGAGCCTTCCTGGAAACAGGAAAAATTATACCAGATAGGTGTTATACAAGGGCTGTGTATCCTGAACCAAGGGTAAGCCATGATTCTGCTGTCAGTGAGGATGAGGGAGACAGTCTCTTGGATTGCTCTGGCATTTATGCTACAGAAGGAAAAAAGTGAGTTTAGTAACAGCTGGACATCACTTCTGTGAGATATGTCCATAATTTCAGCTAATGGTTTCTTCCAGTTTTCATATTCATCTGCTTACTAATGCTCGCTGACCTTAGCTAACAAGGGCTTCCATCACCAAAAGGTTGTAAAACCAAAAAAAATTGCAAAAACACAACAGGACTTACGGTCTAAGTACTGCCAAATCTAATATTCTTTTTTGCATAAGTATGGTGTGATGGCTCTATGATAGACATGTAGATGCATAGCCATGCTATGATACAAGTTTTCTGGTATCTAAAGTAAAGCTAAATTAGGTCTAAATTTAGACCTAAAAATTGAACCACCTGTAAAAACATTATGAAATACATAATATCCATTCCTCTACATTTTTAAATTGAAATAACTTGACAGCATCTGTTGCTAAAAAAGGAAGATAAATTCAGCCTTACACAATCTTACTTCAAAATACAAGAGCAAAATGGCACTAGCTGCTTCGAAGGATTATTTTATAAGGATTTCTTTTTTCCATATTTACTAAGATACTTTTCTATACTTGAAAGCAGATAAATTTCTAGGGAATATCTTCATTCTTTTTCAGCAAATGATTCAAAAGTAAAGACTTGGGTTAAGTAAAGCATTAGTTTCCATATGATTTTCATTAAACCAGTTATATTAATTTCATAAAATCTGTATGAAATAGGCTTATAAAACAACCAAAGAATGAAAAGAGACTTTTCCTTCAGTCAGCATGGGGAATATAAAATCACAGAAGGTAACTCTTTAATCCCACTGTCCTGAAATAGTCCTCCAACCGTGTGGTTTGATTTCTGCCAGCTTTCCAATAGGAAGATTCAAGTAGTACTGTAAACAAACTCCATTAGCTTGTATCATTGGTGCTACCAGGCAGTTCAGCCTGTAAGCCTGGCTGAATCAGCTGTTCTGTATTATTATTATTATTATTAACCCTTCTCCACAATTTTTCGTTTGGTTTGACCAATACTAATGACTTAGAAAGGAGATCCCTGACCATTGGTGGTAGACAGATGTTGCATTTGTTGTTGCTGGGATACTAAATGTTCTGTCCTCACTGTCATCTCCTACTCACCTCCCAGTGAAGCATGGGTATAGTTAGATTGATATTACTGACTAATGCCAGCTGGGGAGAAATGGAAGTAGAGCACAATGAAAAAATAGTTTCCCTCCTCATAACTGGGGAAATGCCTCAAAAATCAGAGACATCTCTGCACAAGGAAACAATCACAGACACCTGCAAAGGGACTTTGGTGTTGTGCTCCTCAAGTAACTACGTCAAGAACTGTACCGTCTGGAAGACTGGAACATACATTCCCATGCTAGGCAATCAATCAGTTTCATGGCAGAGGAAGTGGCTTAAGGCTTAAATTTGCTACAGACAGCACACAGTCCATCTGGGATGCTTCTGCCAGCAAGTAGGAAGCATCAAAGAAGCTTTGACTCTTTCACAAGCTGAGGTAACATAGGCATTGAGACAATTATTTCTTTTGAAAAGAGCACTACAAAGAAATACCTGAAAGCCTTTTTGTCCTCTTCCCTACCCCCCTTCCTGGTCTTGGCAGTAGATGAACTGGAGTGTAAGTAAGTTACTTAGTAAGGTGCAGCCCTTTTCTCCACAATAACAATTACTTATTTGTCCACAGTACCAAAGCCTAGTAATATCAAAGGATAATTCTCATTAGAAATCCCTTTCAGTGCCTTGCTGGCCTAAATTCTTCCTGTAAGCATATTGGCCTGGATTTGATTCTAACCTTTTTTTCCTCTCTAGAAGCCCATGCAGCTACAAACATTGGCTACTGAGGAAGAAGACACTTCTATATATAGAGTGATACGAGGGAGGACTTAAGGGACTATTCAAGTAAAAGAGCAAGAAGAGAGACCTGAAATGAGAAAGGCTGAGGGCAAGGACTCTGCACAACAAAGATCCTAACAAAAGAAATACAAAGATTGCTCAAAGTCACTGACAGGTCCACCACTTCCTCTCAGTCTCTCTTTTCCCACCCAGAGAGTCCCCTCATCCCACCTAATCCCACTGTCCAATTGTCTGGACTCATCTTACTCCTTCACTGACCCCACATTTGATCACCCATGCTGCCAAGACCAATCTGAATAAATGGTGAAGTCTTAGCCTAACTCTGTTACACAATTATTTTTTTATATATATTCTATTCTTATGAATTAATATGAATTATGAATAATGAATTAATAATTTTTCATTTGTGGTCTAGTTTCAATAACAGTGACAGAAGAGATCAGCTACCCAGAAAGCTCCATACTTTGGTGAGTGGCTTTTTTACAAGGTGTGAACACTGCAAACACAGACTTACAGACCTACCTCTTTGACTCCCTGAACAAGATCATAACCATTTCTTAAAAACTGTTATTTCTGAATCATCTTCAGGAGTTAGCTGGATGATTTTGCTAAGTTTATTCCAGGCAAATCAGATTTTTCATGCAATTTACTATGTCTAACCTCAATGGGAGGACAGATTAAGTTTACGAGTGTGACTGAAAATAACACCCTAGTGAGAATTAATCTGAGATTCCTGCACCTTCTTACTCATAAGCTACACGTGCATTCTTGATAAAGGATGGTTGGTCGCCAAGGCAAGGAAACTGAAGCACATTTTCCAGCAAACATCTTAAAAATAGACAGGCCTTCAGTGGAAGCTGGCATCGTAAGACTCCTTGAATGATAGTACAGAAATTGCCTGATTTGAAATGTGAGGGATCAACATAGGTACATTCCACCAATCATTCTCCAGTCTAGCCTCTTTCAAGCCAGATTTGTCTGACCTAGTAAACCTAATGGATGATTTTTCTTCCCAGTGGGACCACATTTTTGGAGCAGGAAGTTTGATTCTTAATGTAAGAGTTGAACTCACGTTTTTTCTTGGTAATTTTCAAGAAACAGTTAGATGATAACTAATGAACTAAATACAGATTCAACATACTTTTTTTTTTTTTTTTTTTTTTTTTTTTTTTGGCAGAAAAGTGGAAGATTTTAGTTATGGCGTTGGAGCTATAATGTCTCCAGTTTATGAATGACTTGAAAAATTCGAGTCATGGAACTCAAACAGAAGTAGCACACAATAGGCTTGGAGAATAGCTATTATGTCTTAAGCATCGAATGTTTTTCAGTGTTACTCATGATATGATTCATCAGGTGACCTCTATGTTGCAGGTTTTTTTTCATTAATAGTATTAATTATTATTAGCAGCAAAATTCTACAATTGGTTCTTTGGTTAAATTGAATACAGAAGCCTTGGTCTGTGGATTAAGAGATTTTCTGTTCCTGATTTAGCTCTTCTGGCACTAGGTAATATGTCTTGTTTTGTCCAAGATTCATTTGGCTGGCTACACAAGTTTTGCATGGCTGTATCACATCTTTTTTCACAGTCTATCAAAACATCAACCATTTTTTGACTTGCAGTTCTTTTTTGGTGACTCTAATTAGACAATAATTTCTGCAAATTTGTATAGTATCAGTGCTAAAATCTGCTGTCATTACTCTAGGCTTAAAGAAAACTACTCCAAAACCTTCTGAGTGCAGATATCATCAGTTCATGTTTTATTTTCAGGCTGTTAATGTAAAATTCTCCTTTTATGTCTCTTTCAAGTCTGCATGAATGAGTTGTGTATTACCAGTTGCCTTCCCATCTGTCTCAATTTAGTCTCTTTGACAAATTCCAATCTGGCCTGAGGAAAAATCAGAGTACTGAAACCACTTCACACTAGATTATGAAGTATATTTTATTAGCATTTTCTCTTTACTTAAACAAAATATCATGACACTCTTTAACTCCCCTACCAGCAATGTCTTTCAGAGCCCTACAACTTAGATTCACACATTTTGAATGTCTTCACACCACTTCCACTCACTAAGACACTTCCATTCACTCCTATCCTCTGACTTTTCACCAGATACAAACCTGAGCTTTTTCCTATTTAACCTTTCATAATCTCTCTGGAGAAAACCTATACAGTCGGTACAGAATATAAACTGTACATTTCCTTTCACCTTAAAGCTGCCTGACCTTTACCCACCCTCAAAGTGCACTGAGAATTTCACAGACATTTTAGACACTAATTTTGTCCCTTAGCCTGTCGCAGCAGAATTTAGTCTAAATGTGTGTCTTAATTATCCTAACTTAAAAATCTGACAAAGCCAAATCCAGAAAGGAAAAACATCCCACAAAGGCAGCTTGCATTCTGCCACTTCTCTTTTGTCAGGATATTACAGATTTTATGCTTATGGTTTAATGTGTTGTATTTTTCAAATTCCCATATAGAATGTGCAACAAATGGTAAGCTTAGTTATACTTTGGGTTTCACAGGTCATTTGTTGGACCAGATTTTTCTTTCTTTATTTGTTTTCATGGTTTTTTGTTTCTTTTGTATTTTTCCAAACTTTGGTATTCCCTCACCCCTTCAAATCCTTTTGGCAGAAAATTTAATTACAGATCTGCCTATTCCCAAGTAAATAGAAGGTTGCACTATGCAAACAATAAAGATCTATGTTTAAAAGTAATTGTTGGCTAGGTTTTGCAACCCTGAAGGGAATAGGAAAAAAAAATATAGGCTGCTGTCCAGAATTTCTTGTTTTACTAGAAATTATTATGACACTAAGACTTTTGAGTAGTCTAGAGAATCCCAAATCTATTGTCTCCAAGTACATTCTAAGCTAGTAGGGGGGAAAATTTCCCTGTTTCTACATATGAGTGAATTCATCAGAAGTACATCCTGAACATGCAGAAACCCTTCTTTGCTAGTTGTTCAGCAAACCATAGAACAAACTACCCATATATCCCTGCAGCATCTGTTGCCAGTATTACTGTTAGGCAAGAACTTGTATTGTGCTTTTCTTAAACTGAGCTTGTCATCCTGTCTGTTCTCTCTCACAACCACCCCAAATGTCACTTTTAAAAAATATATAAATAATAATAATTAAAAAAAAAAAAAAAAAAAAAAGAAAAACCACCAAAACCACAAATGCATATGAAGACCATATCAGTTTCTAAGTAATTGAAGTAGTGAGTTAAGGATGTGGTAGCTCTAACATGTCGCATAGACATTTTTAAAAGGGGAAATGACCCTTTATTGGCTGAGTTGTCCCTCACTCCTCACACAGAGCCAGTGGACTGCTTTAGCCATTACTGGGCAGCAGAAAGCCTGCTGAACCCACCCCTGGGGTGAGGTGTCTCAGCATCGCTTTGTAATATGACTTTAGTGACATGACCAGCGTCTCGGTAGTAACCCGAAAATTGTGGAATTTAAATGATTCTCAAAATTGCTTTATATGAATTACTTAGAAAGTTAAGGACAAATTATTATTTTTTTATTTCAACTACTAATCGATAAATGTAAAAAAATACCAACAACAAAACAAAAATAAACCCTTCCATCCCCCACATTAAAGCAATAGTTCTCATAACATTCAAAACAGTGGAAACTATTTACTGTATATTACTATTAGTGGAGAAAAACAAATTTAATTTAAAATAATTTTTTTTCAGACTCCCTTGGTGGATGCCAGATAACTCCAGCTTAAACAAATATAAAAAACTCATTTAAAATGGAGAATAATACAGACAGAACTCATCTATTGAGATATTAAGGGCAACATTCAACTTGAGATACATTTAAGCATCTTTGCCTTCTGGAGATTTTTACATGAAAGGCTCTAGATAAACATGATTTTGCAAACAGCAACTATCATATCTGATCACATAACCTCTGGACTGAAGCAGTATGTCAGCAAATAGTTCCGATTATTTAAAATATTAAATAACTGTAATTTACTAGGCAGGTCTTCCTCAGAACAATCAGAACTTTTTTCAAGAATTAATATCCATATACAAAAAGCATTTAGACGATCTGTTACAAATTTCTGAATAAAAAAAAAAATAATCACCTCTCTCTGTAATAAAGCCCAGTTTAAATACATTCTGGGGTATACTAGTAGTGTAGGAGCTGCCTTTCTGACACTCATCTTGTGAAGGAAACTGTAGCATCCAAGACACATAGGGTAGGAATCACCTCACTTAACTTCAACTATCTAGGTATTAGATGCCTAATTTAAGCTACTCATCTGGGTTCCCTCTACAGGTAATGGAGAAAAGCATTTGCAGAGGGAGATTTATCCTGCTCATTTTAGGCACCTCTCTTTTAGATGCTTAGAGATGGATAAAGACCACCCTCACTGCATAATTTGAAATTTCGATGAAATTAAGATAGAACTGAGATAATTTCATTTGTTTCATCATTTAGCTTTTAATTCTCCCTCTGACCCAAATTTTTATTTGGTTCCTCCCATGATCATCAAATTTCTCTGGCACTTTTATTTTTCTTACACTGGACTATGTTTTCTTGGAACCTGGGGAACTTCAATCAATGTCAACATGTTGCTTCTCTACCAGTTACAAATCCATTTGCATGCATGTGGTCTAAACTGCAGTAATGTTCTGAAGAGACAGAAATGATTAGGAGTACTGATGGAAAATTGTGCTTTCTGGGTCTACTCTACCACTTTCAAATGTGTAAAAAATCTGTGGCAACATTAAGGCAGTCAAGGTATACAGATGAATGCTAAAATATAGTTACTATTCAAATAAAATAGCTTAAATCAAACAAGGAAAAATAAGGAAGAAATACCATTAGGGCCTTCACTTTCACATGTGTGAGCCCAGGTCACCACACATGCTTCAAGGCCTCTGTGCCTCAGAATATTGAGCAAAGGTGAAGCTTGGCCTCAACTCTTTTGCATTTAGGGTTTGTGGGTTCTCAGCAATACCAGCATTGCTGCATCGCACCTTTAATCACCAAGCCCTTAGAAACAATAGCTGAGACTTATAAGGAAGCAGGTGCCTGAACTTAGACCCCTAAATTCATAGCTGGGTGCCTAAAGCAGCAGCAAAACTGACAAGGACCCTGTGCAGTTGCCCACAGATGCTACCCCAGTAGTTAGGCACTTAGCATTTGTTAGAACACAAACGGGGTGTTTATTAATTAAGGGTGTTCCAACAGCTACTCAAAGTGCCTTGGTTGAGTGCTTGTATGCACTAATTTCAATACTGGGCATGCAGTTTGCTCTGCATCTTCTACAGCATTTCTAGAAAATTAATTTTAATAGTTAAAAAATCACTTTGAGCTGCATACATGAAAATAATTCCATTTCTACTGAATGACAATCTAATATGAAATAAGAATATTCACCTTTTTTTTCTTACTCTGCCCAAATCCAGGCAATAAGTTAGACTTCTCAGCATGACTGTAAAGTGCTGTGAATTGTATAAACAATCATATATGGACACTGAAAAATAACCCTTATGCACATTGCATTATAGTTCCAAAAATATATTTACAGTCTATTACAAAGATTACAAATGGAAGTGTCTATGTAACGGGATTATGCTAGTTAAAAGCTTTTTACAGATTTTGTTCAACAAAGGCAGGGGGGACAAAAAAATTAGTATAACCAAACTGATTTTTCTAATGAAACAAATAAATAGAATGACAAATATAACACTGTACAGTGATCTAAAAAGGGGGAGAAAAAAGGAGGGGGAAAATGATGCATTTAAGTTTTTGATAACTATCTTTGGTCCTAAATGTGGGAAAACACATTATGTAGCACTGAATATACATGTTTGTTTGTGATGCTCTGCAAGTAAAATAGAAAAATATAGTGCATTTTCAATGTATTCAGAGCTCACTACACATAAATGTGTGTACAAAACAAGACAGTATAAATAAAATTTACAAGTTTTACAAAGGAACATTTACAGGGTTTTTCTTTTGTTTTTATTTTTTTTGTGTGGATGCCCACATTATCAAACAAGACCAATTTATGATCCCTGGGATCCTTCTCTATCAAAATCAATAGAAGCAGCCCAATTCTCTTTGGAAGTACAGCATTTCATTGCTGGGGTAGTTCACAATTTTCAAGTTTTTTTAAAGCATTACTCTCTAGTTCACATACATTCCTGCAATATCTGTAAAGACTCCCTTCATTATTGCTTATGGTAGTTAAATATTTTAATCAAAGAAAATTCATATGTAAGTAAATGGTGTAAAAAGATACTCTACTACTCAACTATTCTTCCATCTGTGTTCCTGATGAGTGACTGTTGTGTCTGTGTGAGCACACACGTGAATGTTTCTTCAGAGGAGCAAAAGCTTATTAAAAACTTGAAAATTTTGAACTGCCCCTTGCCTCATGCTCTACAGTTCTCATATAAAGTCTATGTCCTCATTCTGATAGCTGGACTGTGTACGGCTTAAACTCATATAAAATATATGCCAGCTATTTCTCTCAGATTTGCTAATGCAGAGTATTGAAAAAAAACGTGATGTGCTCAGATTAACTGGTTTAGGAAACACGGAGAACTGCACCCATATTCTGAGACACTCCTACAATCACTTGTCCATTCAATGCAGTATCTCAGCAAGTTTACAGTTGTAGCTCTACATCTTAGAATACATCTCACTTTAACTCTAGTCCATTAAAATCATCTTGCAAAGAATTTGCTAAAAGTGCCTAGAACTACTTAGGGGTCATTATTGCTTTGCTTTGCTTTTCTTTCTTTTTTTTTTTTTTTTCTTTTTTCTTTTTTCTTTTTTTTTTTTTCTCTCTTTTATTTTCTTTTAAAAGATAGTATATGTGTAACCTTAAAAAATTCTTTAAAAAATATCAGAGCTCTTGGCAACTTGCATTTTTCTAACTCCCTGTCAATTAGCCAGCCATGTCAATACGGTGCTGATTTAACAAAAGTAAATGGCACAAAAGGATACCAAAGTTCGGACAGATATACATTGCTTGGTCATGCTTCTTAAATCTCTAGGAACTCAAATAATCCTTCAGAGGTACCCAGTGTAATAATGTGTCATAGAATTAGCACTAAAAAGGTCCAAAGATATAAACATCATACTAAAAGAAAGTCTTTATGAAGAAAAAACACAAATGATTAAAAAAAGATTCAGAAATCACAGATTTAAGGAAAATATTTTGTTGAATTCAACAATAATATCATGATTTATCTGACAAATATATTCTTTTTTAAATTTTTATGTACATTTAAAAAGTCTATTAGATAAAAAGGAGGTTAGAGAGCTCAAGGTGTTTGTATGTTTATTCAGGTAGTACTTTGTTTATTGTCACTGCTGTTTTCCTTGCCACCACTGGTGGATTCTAATTCCCTTTTCATAAATTCTGGTGGCACTTAGGAGTTCAAGTCTGTAGGTGCTTCTTGTAGCTCTTCTATTCACTGCAGGAAGGACCCAGGATATCAAGTGTCTTCTAGCAGCACTTCATATATACTGAAGGCCAGTGCTGTTCTCTCAGTCTGTCACCTCCCTCATAAGGGAGAAATGTCTATCACACTTGGATGCCAGTGCCGTGTAAATGTAGCATTTGTGCTCTCATAGTCTGAATGCTGCTCATGATTTTCTTTTGATGACCAACCAACGTGATCCCTAAACTCATCACATCCCTGGGGAAGATAAATGCGTACATTGTTAATTTTTCAACTTAGATGCTATTGTATGGTATTCAACTGTGAGTCAAAGCTACGTAGTGGTCTGTGCTACAGGTTTCTAACACAGAAGCTACACTGGAACCTCAGCTCAGTACTTTGAAGTTCAGATGGGTGCTGTGCAGCTTCTCAACAAGGAGTGCAATTACATGGCAAGTGTCATGGAATTACACTGCATCTGCCTCCACGTCTGAGAATGAGGCCAGCAAGTTTTGCACTAGGATAAAGTTTTATTCTGGCTTTTGATGACATCTGAAGAAACACTTCTCTTGTCAAATGCTTCGGTTGGATTTCAGGACAAAGTTATTTATAAATACAAGATTCTGGGGACCCATTCTGCTTCCTAAAGAGATGCCTAAAAAAACCCTTTTTATATTGACCCGTACCCATCATGCAAATAGAGAGGAGCAGTTGTTTCAATTCAACTGATACTAGTGCTACTGACCTACTAGTAGCTTATGGACTTTTATGACAGTTCTCAAGCTTTAGGATGAGACCCCTAATGACAGGCAAACAAGAAGAGTGTTATACACTTGAGAATATTATTTACAAACTTTTTGAAAATCACGTCTCTCTGTAAGAGGAATTACATATGTCTGGCAAACACCAAGACAAGGATGTTGTTTGCAGGGTGCATAAAAGACCTGTTTAAGATGGCACTACCAATACAGGCCATGCTTGCCTTCAGAAAATTGTTTTGCTTCTATAGACTTTTATCCTGATGCAAAGTCATTTCTTGCAGGACAAAGAGCCCCCAGCCAATCAAAAGAAAATTTTATATTTCCCTACTACACATCTGCAAAAAGTTACCAATTAGGCAGTGGAGGCAAAGTGGCTATTTTCTTATACACATGTACTTTGAAATTGGCCACATTCTCCCTCGAATGACACTTGGCATTATTTATGTTGGTCTAAAAAGCAGGGGAAAAAAGTGATGCCACACATTGGTAGCAGGTATGTCCCCTTTCATGGGATGCTCTAGTACAACATCATCACTTGCTAAACCATCTGTCTGAACCTCAAGTACTATGTTTGTCCTTGGGGTGAAGTTTTGAAATTGAACATTGTGTATTATTTTACCTAGAAAATCCCTAAATGCAAGTGAAACATGCCCAGTACTAACTTACTCAATAGTCATCCTGGCAACTGATTCAAGAGAGTTGTAGCCTGCTGCTGTGAAATTATCCTTATATCTTTCCATCTTAATAGCTTGTAACCATTCGCCTACGGAGCAGAAAGTGGTAAAATCGGGAGTGTTCTGGTCCAGAAGAGGGCTAATTGGTCTATGGAGAAGGAAAAAGGAAAGTAAGTTGTTTCCAAAGAGAGTAATACATCAGGGAGTATTTAGCAAGGTGAGAGTCAAATAAGTTTGGGGTATTAAAAATGACAAGAGTAGAAACGAATATGCCTTTATACAATTTAGATTATTCTGTGAATAGCTCTACTACTCTGTAGCTCACAATATGTATTTCTAAGCTTATTCACTCAAAAGATGAGAGGTCAGAGTGAGCAAAATCAGCCTAATGGACTATTGTTACCAACTGAAAATCAGCCTTCTTTCCTAGCATGGCAGCAGCTGCAACTGAAGTTGCTAAGTAAAATAAAGATGCTATTATTTTAAGCATCTTAGAAAATATAGTAGTAACTATTCCCATTATTCAATCAGATGGGATAAAACAGAGACAAGAAAAGAGCAGAGACACAAAATAAGTTGCTTAAGGTTAAACAGCAAATCAGTTAGTAGAAGAACCAGGAGCAGAACACAGGCCAGTTGATTCCCTAGTGCAGTGAACTAGCTAGTGAATCAAAGTTTTACCACCATAATTCACCTAGATTTTATGAAGAGGCCATTAAAAGCTACAACATGAAACAAAATAGGATGCAATCACTGAAAGGAATAAAATCCTGAAAAGGAAAGAAAAAAACCCAGAGTGTAGCAATGTCAAAGTTCATTGGACAATCATGATTATCATTAATTACTGTTTCTATTGTAACAGTTCCTAGGGCAAGGGGTGCATCATATAAGACTACAGGAGATGATGATCCTTGCCCCCCAGACTTTGTAATTTTAAGAAACAAGGAAAACAAAGACTACTAGTGGTGAATAGTGTGGAAAGAGTGACAAATAGGCAGTAGTTTACTGATAAGTGTGTTAGTTCCATGATATTTACTTTATTATGGTTACTCTTTAAGGAAGTCCTTTTTGGCTTTGTACAGCATGGTAAAAAAGAAGGGCAAATGAGGGAAAGGAAGAACAGGGAACAGACGGAAGGAGGAACTGAGAGGTATATGGAGTAAGAGTGAACTTGATCCAGTCATCAAGCAGTACATCCAGAACCCAGCCACGTGCACCATCATACCAAAACACACTAAAGATTTTCTTACCTGCTACAGGTTCCCAGTGGGGTTTTCAAGCTGTTTGGGTTTCTAATCATTTTGTCCAGAATACCAACTATCTGCTCAAACTTCGGCCTTTCACCACGTTCCTTCTGCCAACAATCTAGCATCAGCTGGTGCAGTCCTGCTGGGCAATCCATGGGTGCTGGCAAACGATAGCCTTCTTCAATTGCTTTTATAACCTAGTAGCCAACATAGTTAATAGTTTTTCAAGGGATACATATGAAATATATATTGCTACCCAGATTAAGAAATAAAAGAAGAGAAAAATTAAAAATCAATAAACTCAAAATTTGCCATCAATGCTGCAAAAATACGAGTTTGTTGTTTTGACACTAGCCTTCATGTTTTCAAATACTTGTCCCAATATTATCTTTGGGATAATTCAACATATTGTTCTATATGTGCAGAACACAACTATATTACGTACTCAAGTGAGCAGTGGAGAAGAGCAATTAAATTCACCAGGGGAGCAACAGATAGATTGATAAATGGAGTTATTTCAGAAAGCATTATTACTTGCCCCAAGGCTTTTTAATGAAAGAGTGTATGAGAGAAGCAACTAACTTGTAAATGGATAGGGATCTGGCATGCACATATGAAATACAAAAAGCCTGAAGAAATTATAAAAGGATCCAAGAAAAAATGTTTAGCAAACATAAATTGTTAGGGAAAAAAGTTATATTCTACGTCTAGCCATGTTAATGATAAAGTAGCAGAAGTGCACCACATGAGAGAGGAAGACAGGATGAATGGTATTTTAATATATCACCTAAAGTTAGATTTAATAAGAGATGCTGCTAGATGATGAGATGATGGAAAGAGAGGATAAATGTCTAAATCAAGAATTACACCCACTCATTTACTTCCTTAGCAAAGTCCATTTTGATTTAGGTAAAAAAATAGAAATGGGTAAAGTAAAATCACAGGAAGCTGCTGTAAACCTTGAGGGCAGGATAAGAAAGCACATCAGGAAGCATGGCAGATAAGAAAAGCTTGTGAAAAAGGTCTCAAATACTGTTCATGGGGGATTTAAAGTATACTGACATTGACTGACACAGCACTATTAGAATTGCTAAGGAAGAGTGCTTGTTCCTGAAGGGTAGTGCAGAGGACTGTCTACTCCCTCGATTTGTACAGAAAGCAAGATCAGAAGCGGTTCTGGACTTAGCCTTAGGAAGTAGAACTGGTTTGATAAATAAGGGTGCTGTATACCCAGGTTTTAGTGAAAATAATAACTCCAGATAGAAAATATTCTATAAGTTGTGTGAGAAAATGCAAAAGCAGTGGCCTGTAAAGTAGACAGAAATGCAAAGAATACAAAATGACCTTCAAAAAAAAAAAAAAAAAAAAAATTGATTGTATCAATACCTTTTGCAGAAAATAAGCTTTGTAAAAAGAGAAGGCATAGCCCTATGCTATGGCACTTACTGAGGTTTGTGTCACAATGTTCTCCTGACCCAAAGGAAGTTTTCTCATCTCTCTGGGCCTTAGCCTTCTATTTGAACATTTAGAATGACACTACTGTCCTACAACTCAACAATGACTGAGAAATATTCAATTCCTGAAGTAACATCCACATCTTGAAGAAGGGCAGTGAACTTTTAGAGACAGTGAAGTTATCTGTCAGATAGGGTGGGGAGAGAGGGTTTCTGCAGAGTAAGAGGGAAATTGGAAGAATGGTATTGTATAGGAAATAAAATATTAAAAATAAAATGTAAGACCTTTTCGAGCAGTATTAAGAGGAAAAACAAAAGAGTAGTACTTATGCTTATAAGTAGCAGTGGAATAAATATGAAAAATAAAAAACTGTGTATAGGACAACAGGTGTGTGTCATGAAAAGTAATGCAGAAACTTCTGTTCTTTTAAAAGGTAAAAAGTATTGAACATTTTGTGTTTTCTACATATTAATTACCATAAAGAAGTTGCATAGGAGGTAAGAATACAGAGATGACCAACGAGGAATGAAAAAGTATGTGACAACAGCAGTAACACAACTGCCAATATATCTAAGACCCTTAGAAGTGGCAAACCATCCAGATCAGACTATATCCAAGAGTGTAAGGGATAGTGAAAACATAAAGGAAAGGCTCATAAATGGTACTTTTCCACATTCATTACGACCTTCAGACAATCTTGAAGAGAGGTAGGAATCTAGTTGATGATGTTAGTCTAAAAAGGCCTTGGGGATACTGCAGAATCAGCTTCTTTAATGTGTATCCTGAGCAAGAACTAGGAAATACAAAATGATTCAGCTAGAGATGGTCAGTTCAAATGTATTGATAAGGAAAGTTTCTTTAAAAAAAAAAAAAAAAAAGTTTATATAAAACTTAGGTGATTTGAAGGGTACAACCCATGTCTACTCTGCTAAGAAAGGTGGGGCTGGGATTCAAAAGTTGGCAGTCAGAGATAATGAAACAGATGTAGGAAATTATTATTTTTTTAAATAAGCAAAGCTGCAAAGAGAACACAGCTGGAGTTCTTACTAATGCAATTGATTTACATTATATTCATTTCCCACAATTTGTTTTTAAAATCCTGCTTTTGCTCCAAAAAGAGAAAGAGGGAAAACTGCTAGGAATCAAGCATGCTTTTATCATAATCAGGCTGTGTGAGGTTATGAAGTAGATTACAGGAGAGACAGGTCTCTTCATTGCCTATCCTAGTTGTTAAAATGTAAATACATACAAGTAACTAGACAATATAATATTATCACCCTGCTACTGGGCATAAAATAATAATATAAATTAATAATAATGGTAATAAATTCAGGAGTACAGAAAAGGAAAAATATTTAAGCCTAAGATCTTGCCCATTTCTGAAGATTAATCTGCACTAGGGTCAGTTATTGAATGAGAGCAAGAATTAGCAAACACCAGCAGGAGAATTCGGTAAATTTTAGGGCTATTGTCACCAGCAAGGATTAAGCTGAGGGGGATCCCCTGTTCAGAGAAATTGGGGGGGGGGGGGGGGTTGGATCCTGTGTGCTCAGCACACCGTGTCTCTGAGAGGAGATTGTTGGATGAGTGTTCTGGTGCACCTTAGTTCCAGGTGACTGCTAAAAGGAAGACTCTTGTTTAATAAGTGATCACAACACAAATTTCTGTCCTCCATGAATCCAAAATAATGACTTAAAGAAAGGGAGAAAAAACTAAAGAAATGTCATTTAAAGATAAAATGTCATGAAGATGTATTTTTAGGAGATCTGGTCTGGTCTATGGATACAACCTCATCTAATTTGGGGCAAAAAGATACACTCGAAATGTATAAGCTGCCTGAGTATATATGCAACATTAGAAGAGACATATTTATCATTGTTTTATTCCAGTTAAATACTCGTGGTAATCGTGAAGGACAATAAACGATCATAAGATTATTCTAAATTTTTGTATCATAGAATTATCTATGGGATTAGTAGGATGTTTAGATGTTTTGGGAGATATCTTTCAGGAGATGCTTCAAGATCACAACACACAAAAATATTTTAAATTATTTTATCGAGCAATTGATGCATCTTTTAACTGTGTGCTATTGAAGGTTACACATAAGATGCTAAAAAGAGATGAAACTGCCAGAAGTAGTAATTATATGTTTCATGAAAAAAGTTCAGTCATGCACCTTACTTGCCAATTTCAATAGAGGAAATAGTTTTTGAAATCCAACAAGAATCTTGAAGATACCAAAATTTCTCCCCTATTTGAAAGTTTTCTTTATCCCTGAAAGATAGGTAAGATTTGCCTCTGAGGGATCTTACATTCCTGTCAGACTTCTTTTATGTTTGAATCTAGTACAGAAGGAAGGTGTCAAAAGAAATGAAACTCTACGGGTGTCAAGGGAATATAAATATTTCTCTTTCTCTGCCCCAAGGACTTGTTTGCCTATATTTTGACAGTCCATGAAATCTTTGACACTGAGACCTGTCAAATATTAACAACTTTGCACTGTGCCAAACTGACTCATCATTTGCACTTTTATCTTTTTTTCTTTGACTTTGATGTCGACCGTTCAATCAAAAAATAAAATAATAATAATAATAAAATACCCCAACATTCAAATCCCCAACCCGACGAACTTTAAATGAGACTCCTTCTCACATTTTTCTTACCTGCAGGAATTTTTCCTTTCTACTTTCTATATTAAGAGATATTCTTGTCAGAAGTCAAGTTTAACCCCCTGTCTGTTCTATTACTGCTGACCTGTTGGTCTGGGTCATCCTTTATGCAAAAAACGGTACTGTTAAATCAGCATAATTAACTTGAAAAGGCAAAGTAGGTTGCTAACTGCTACTCAGACTTTTAACAACTTTTTCAAACTGATAAATGACTGTTCTAAGATCAGAAACCTCTGATTTATTTTTTATTGGGAAAAAAAAATTCTTTCCTTAAGTGTAAGAAAGTGAAGAGCATATATTACTACTTTTGGTGATCCAATTTCACTTCATACTTGGGACAGAAACTTACAACATCCACATGATGAATGATCTGGAGATTTAGGTTAAAAGCAAAAGCTCAGTAACATTTCCATTTTGTGAGAATCCTATGGCATTTTTATAAATCTCATTTCTAAACCAGTATTTTATGTATCTATAGTGAAACACTTATGTGTTTACAATATCTAATTTCTATTTTTCTAATATGCAAACACATGCTCGCAAACAGAAAAAGTATAACCTACATCTTGATTTGACATGTCCCAGTAAGGTCGTTCTCCATAAGACATTACTTCCCACATAACTATTCCATAACTCCACACATCACTGGCTGATGTAAATTTGCGGTACTGAATGGCCTCTGGAGCCGTCCATCTCACTGGAATTTTTCCACCCTATCAAAAAAAAAAGAGAAAAAAACACAAACAAGTAAGAATAAAGTTTTCTTCTTTCCACAAAATTTCGATATCATTTTCCATAGAGTGTATTTATGATTATTTACATCAACATTGAAAGGAGCACTTACATCATCTACCAGAGTTGACCAATTCCAAAATTTTTAAAGGTGTGTAAGGAAGTTTTGGCTCTTAAAACACTTAGACACCTGTTATAGCTAAGCTGGTTCCATTTGTCTGAAAGAGCTGCTTTTTCTCTCCACTGATTTTAAGGGGCTGCTTAGATGTCTGATTTACACTAGTCATTTAATTCCTGGCTGGCTGAAGCTACATGAGGGGAATCTCACCCTGTGCATATATATCCTGTTGAATTGTTATATGGCTTCTCTGAAATCTTGGTCTGACATTTTCAAACCAGGATCCCAGTCAGAGCCCAGCAGCAGGAGTGACAGCTGTGAACGCCGGAGTGGTTTCCTGAATCCTTGCGCCTGTTGGAGCAGATTCCTGGGGCCCCTCCTTCCCTCAGCATGAGAAAGTAGGTACACTGAGGTCCCATGGGTGTGAAAGCAGAGTTGGCTCAGCAAAAGAATAAAGAGCATAGCATGCCTGATGAATGCTTATTTAAGAAAACTGTCCCACCCAAAAGCAAGGGAGGTGAGCTTTGTCACAGTCTAGCCTCAAGCTAGTCAACATTTTGGTGAGATAAAATCTAGTCTGAAAAACAATAATAGCCTACAAATATTTTAATTGACTCATAGTAAATGAGATTACTAAAAGTTTCACGCTTAAAACTTCTGTATTTGTTCAAACAGAAAATCATGAGGAAGGGAATAATGAAGATACTATGCCAAATTATTAGAACTTTACCAAATAAAAACATATATTCTTACAAAGATGAATCCCTAACTAGAGGCAACTTTCTGCAGACACTCGTTTCCTCCAGACTGGTTTACAAATCTTGAGTCACTAATGTGGGTCTCTTATCTGCACTCGCTAGAAGACATGTTTAATTTTCATAACCACATCTCAAAACTACTAAACCCCATTGATTTCTCTTACGGTAGTAGTGTAGACAGCCTCTGGATCGTCTTCTATAACTCTGGAAAGGCCAAAGTCTGACACTTTACAAACAAGGTTGCTGTTGACAAGAATATTGCGTGCTGCAAGGTCCCTGTGCACATATCCCATATCGGCCAAATATCTCATTCCAGCAGCAATTCCTCTCAACATTCCTACTAGCTGAATGACTGTGAATTGCCCATCATGTTTCTGGAGGGAAGAAAGGAGCAGCAATTCTTGTTAGTATAGCTGAGAAGAGAAATAAGAATTAGTTTTACAACTTAAGCTTTCTACGAATTTTCTACTTCTGTGGCAATTCATCCCAGGGCAAAGAAACTCACTTCAAACGCAAGTTTTATTTTCTTCACAGATAAAACAGTACATCCAGTTACAAAATGTGAATAGTTAATGTACGACAAGTTACACAACTTGCTAATCACTATAAATTCCTGGCTAAATGCCATCAAGTCTCTTCTAAGAGAGAGATTATCTGATGCACTGCTCTTTATAGGTTGCCTCTGTGCTCTTCATTTCATTGTAAATATTTGTATCAAGAAAATAAGAACTATCTCCTTTTGGAACCTCAGCTACTGATCATTTTATTCATAGCTTGGAGTTTATCAAACAAAGACAATCGTCCTGTTCTCTGTAGAATGTATAGACCATCTAACACAGTCTTGTACACCTGGAAAAGAGTCAGAACTATCCAGATCAGAACACACACTCAAAACCTACTAAACTGTTGTGAACTTGACATTCTATTTCCTTTGTTCTTCTCTTAAACATGAGCACGGTTCATTTAGGGATTCATCTATGCTGATTACAGCTGTGCCAACATAATAAAAACCTGCTCCCAAAAGGCAGATGTGGTTTCAGTGTTTTTAACTTCAGGTGATGGCAATAATCAAACCCACTATGTCTATGGCACATTAAATCGCTTAAATTCTATTCACTACAATATTCCCATGTGATCCTGTCTGATCCTCTCATTTCTAATCTGCTATTGCTGAAAGAATGTAAAGAACTACTAGTATTTGTCAAGCTCTGTTTCAGTCTCAAACCCATTTTAACTATATGAATATCATGTATGTATACAAATATGCATGTACATGTATAAAACTACAACTTAAAAATAATATATAGTATGTATATCACTTAAAATATGTTTATGTATGTTTTCACTTTGACTTTGGTACTCACCCTAAGAAATGCATCTAAGGCACCATTCTCCATGTATTCTATTACAATCATGACTGGTTTCCCTGAAATAAAGACAGATTTTGTTTGAAAAACTGTAACATAAATGTATAGACTTTTTTTTTTTTAAAACATATGTTGTTCCTTTGAGGCACTGTGTCATTGAGACAACGAACATTTCTGATGCCTCCAGCATTGTTACTGAGCTCTAACAAGTTCTTAAGTGTCTACATGGAACGTGGTCATGATTCTCAAAATTAAACCATACAAATCAAAGTGTCAGTGTGTTCTCCTAATTCCTGCTGTGTGAACAGGACTTTGGAATAATGACACTTCAGATAATACAAAAGGACACAAGAAACCTTATCTTTCTGCATGGTCTTTGAGGCTAAATGAAACTAGAAAAAGAATGTATTTCAAAGTACTCTATCTTTTAATCGTGAATGAATCTTAAATCTTTTCCTCAGGTTGCAGCATAAAGTAAGGATTGTTTTAGTTAGTTACACATCATGAGAAAATGCATTAGGAGTGTGAGGCCTATTTCTAATCTGAATCTTTGACCATGAATAAGCCAAAGTAATCTCTGACATTATTCTGCTCTTTGACTGACAGACTGACGTGTTGATTACCTCTTGTAACGACTCCTTCCAAGTGAACAACGTTGGGGTGGTCAAATTGTCCCATGATGCTTGCTTCACAGAGGAAATCTCTCCTTTGCTTTTCAGTGTAGCCAACCTTCAGCGTTTTTATCGCTACCGCAACATCTCTCTTCCCAGGAAGTTTTAGGCGTCCACTGCACACTTCACCAAACTCTCCTACAATGAAGTAGATCAATGTTGAATTACTCCAACTAAAATAGCAATACCCTTCTTATGCCTTGATTCAACTAGGTACCTAAGTGTGTGTTCACATTTAACAAGTGAAGGTTCTTGTTGAAATGGATTACCTAGGAACACACAGGCAGGCACGTGCTTTAAATGAGTTGCTGACTGAGTACCTTATGGAGTGAATACCATGTTAAGCCTATCTACAGAAATATTATTTGAATATTTTAAAAGACTTGTTAATAATTTTTTCTTTTTTTCTTTTTTAATAGGAAATAAAAATGAAGTGGCTTTGATAAGAAAATATTATCACAGAAATGGTAATGTAATTTCTAAGTGAAAATGTCTTTCTGTTCTACATGGTTCCTTTGCTATCTTTAGATTTGATGGGGGTTTTTGTTTTTTGTTGTATTTTTCTTTCTTTTTCAAAAGGCAGCTCTTTCAAAGCTGCTTTTAATTTAACATTGTTATGGTGTTAAATGAAGCACTACATTATTACCTTTAAGCAGGATAATTTACTTTGCAGATTATGAAATGAAAGGTGTGACTTAAAATATTTTGTTACATTAAACAAATACAAGAAAATACTGGAAGTTTGTAAAAGGCTTCTAAACTAAGAAACAACTGGAATTTGAAGAAGCATGTAAATAAAATGGCCAAAGAGCCATCAAGACTATAAAATAAAAGAAATAATTAAAAAAAAGAGCTAACTAACCATAATTAAGCAGACAAGTAGGTGGATTCCATTGGACAGGAAAAAGCATG
Source organism: Phaethornis superciliosus (assembly GCA_023637945.1). Taxonomy (NCBI): domain Eukaryota; kingdom Metazoa; phylum Chordata; class Aves; order Apodiformes; family Trochilidae; genus Phaethornis; species Phaethornis superciliosus. The sequence continues at coordinate 76,527,905 of JAJQWJ010000003.1, read as the reverse complement.
GAAGCATGAGACATGAAGGCGAATGACACTATTATGGAGATTGGGAAAGGGTCATCCCTTGCCTCACAGCCATGTCAGCAAAGAGAGAAAGAGAGATCCCTTATTCCACAGTCAGGAAGAAAAATCCCTTGGGATATATAGCTGAAAAGGCCTGTAATATATCTTATACTGAATAAAGGGGAATATCTCTATAAAAAGAGAAAGATTAATCACAAAAAAATGTACTAATCTGATATTGTGCAAATTTATCTGGAGTATAGGAGATATCGATCCAACTCCCTCCTCCGAAACAATTCAAGCCAGAAATTTATCTCTTGCATACCTATGGAGTGCCTTAATGTTAAGCTATTGAGTACACACAAGTATGCAGACACACCTATATCCAAGACATGTTATAAGGTGAGGGCTGAAAAGAAATCGTTGAATTAGGAAAGACAAACACAGAGACTTTGATCAGAGAATCCCTTTGGGACATAGGCTGAAGTCCTGAGGCACCTGGTGGGATTAGGACTTAAAGGCACATACACACTGGCAGGGCATCTGTCAGTGTAGAGAGGCATTTGCCTGTAAGTGACAGATGTTGAATGCCTGAAGAGGTAGTTGCTGAAGTCTTGTAATGGATGAATTCCGTTTAGGACACTGCCACTATTCCAACCTTGCTGTTTTCCTGTCACTCCCAACATCAGAGCTGAGAGAAGGAAAAAGGCCTCAGCTTCACCATTCTTCAACTAGAAGGGCAGATCTTTCGCCAGACCTTACTATTTTCTACCAACTTGTTTAAGAAAATCTCCACCAAGCGTGGCTGGTTTTATGAATCTCATAGGAGATGACTGCATAGAGAATCAAATTACTCTTTCTCTTCTACAGTAGCTGAATTCAGGTTAGTGACAATCAACTCCACACTTTCGTTAGCACCATGCTGTACCTGAGCTAGTTGGCCAGAGAGAGTAAAATTGTTCCTGCCTGTTTTTAGCCTCAGCCATCCTTGGGTACTGGTGTCATGGTCTGAATATCCACCTTATAAGCTATGAATACCACGAGGCATAGCTCTTACATATGTAACAACTTGCTGCTCATGCCCTTAGCATGCTTCCTTAACCTCCCTCCTGCACTTCATTAGCAATATGGATGACTATTAACAAATTCACCCACTTGCAGCTCCTACCCACAAGAACTTACAAAAGGATAGAAATTTTCTCTAGCAGTACCTTCCAACTTTTTTTTCTTTTTTTCCATGCTGAAAATAAGACATGAATATAAGTGTGTGTGTACATGATAATTCAGAGCCAGGTAATTAGGATACTTGGCACAGGAGATACTAAGGCTTAACTCCTTTCCAGCACTCTGTGATATAATTTTTCTTGATTTCCAAAAGCAGATCACTCACTCTCAGGCAAACTAAAAACTTGAACTTGTATGTTATTCATCTCAGGCCAGGATGCTAGCCAATGAACTTTTATTCCCAAGAAAATAGTATATTCAGCTGAAATGATGCCCAGAAAGGATACAGAAAATATGTCAACAAGAGTGGGAATACTGCACAGACACAAAGCCACTAGCTCAGCACGTCGACAAGAAAGAGGCTGAAACAAAGGATGTGTGGTATGAACCAGGACTCAACATAGTGAACACCATATTCTGTGTCTGACAGGTGGCCACAGCAGGATGGTAATGAAAACGTTGGCAAGGAAAGCCCATATCCCTCATACAAGTTGAGCACAAGCATACTTGCACCCTGTTTTTCTGAGAGAGAGAGACATAGCACTACTCAGTATTTGATGTGCCTGGCATTGCTGATGCATATTGAGACTCATAATTGGCTTTTCTGGTGCTGTCACCAGTACAAATTTTACATTCTTCTTTGATGTATGAGTTTCAGCTGCATCTTTGGGTCTTTAATGTTCTGTTGTTTCTGGACTGCATTTCATTTCACTCCTGTTTGCTACCTACATCAACAAGTTAAAGCCATAGCTAAACCCCATACGCAATATGCTTTCACCACAGCACTTCCAATTAACTTTCTTCAGAATGACTACTGACACACGTTAGTTTCTTGCTATTAGTTACACTCATTAAAATCAAGAATGAATTAATATGCAGTCAACAAAATTAACATTCTGGAATTACTCTGTCATAACAGTGAAAAGATATTTTAAGATGTATCCCCCTTGCAACTGAAGTGTTTTCAGGCTTTTGTTCAGAAGGCACAGGAAAAGTGCAAAGAATATTTCTTTTTTCTCTGAGCTATTGCTGATAGTTTTTTAACTTAAAGCAGAAGATAAAGCTCATTAATTTTTCTATGTTAATCTTGAATCCAAATCTTGTATATTGTGTATTTATTAGAACAGATGCTGCCATTCTAGCACTAAAAAAGTAACTAGTTAGAAAGGGCTGGATTCTTATGCTCTTACTCATGAAGGAATAATTTGCTCAGCAGTGTTGTTAATTTCAACAGTACTACTCCTTGATTAAGACATGATCCAACATGAGTGAGGTTATTTTAAAGATACATTGTGAATTCTAAGTGTAAAGAGTTTTTTAAAGGTAAACCAGCTTATTTAGAGATATTTCTTCTTCGCATTTTAAATAATACCACAGCATGTGATTTACAGTGCATTCAAAACTGCAGGGTGATTTTAAAAGTATTCTACTAATACTTTTATAAAACAAGAAAGCAAAACTACATTTCCTCCAGGAATCCAAAGTATTTGATATTTTTCTTACCCACAGAAACTTAATTTCACTACATAGAGTAGTGCAATAAAATAGTCACATATCTTATTAATGCAAACAAATGAAACTGCTTTTTTAGAGCGTGAACACCATGGTTTAAGTAGGTGGTAGACAGTTCAAGAGGAGGAAAAGTAATGTAATACTGGTTCAATTACAGTCAGTCATGAGAAGTTAAACAATAACTTTGTATTCATAAAATATCAAAAAGAAAAATGTTAGAACAAAAAACAGCCTTAGGCAAGATTTTTTTATATAGGAACAAGACCTTCCTAGTCTCTATTTAAGATTTTGTGCTGTTACTCAGGTGAACAAAAAGTTTTGAGGTAAAAAGCCCTCTTGCAGAAGGAGAGTAATCAGAATTTTCACTCATGCCTAATGTCTGTGCTCTGACAGTAAATAATACACAGCAAAACTGCCCCTTCCCCCAATAACATTTTACCAGCAGATGCAGAATTAAAAACCCACAAGCTTTCAATGTCAAGCAAGACTCTTCATTTCCTTATTTATTTATTTCTTGTTGGTGTCGTCATCATCTGTCTCGCTCCCCCTACAAGCCCCCCCGGAATTTTTACATTTTTGAAGCAAGCGCAGCTTCATTGCTCTTAACCACTCTGGAAAATGCAAAAAGTTCTTCTGTACTTGAGGTATAATTATTTGCCTGTCATTATGATGTATGAGTTTCGATCCCAGCTAAATGGAAGAGTTGAATCAGGAAGCCACGGCAGCCTTACCTGCACCAATCACACGCTCAATTTTAATACAAGAGGCATCTAGCTCCTTGGCGAATTGATGGACAGCTCTATTTGGGTCCTCGTAGGTTTCAGGGTCAATGTAGGTTTTGGTGCCTGGAAATTTAACTGTAATGATGTAAGAAAGCATGACTGTGATGAAGCAAAGGCACTTATTGTGCAGTCAGCCCAGGAATTTCATTATGCAGAGTGCTCCTTGGAAGACTGAACCTGCTTCCACGCTGCCTGAATCACAGCCGCTCCGAGAGGCAACTTCAGTTTTAAGCATCATCTGGAAGCATGCTGACACAAGTACACAACCCCATCTCTAAAAATGACTAACATTAGCATCTCCATCTCCACCTTGAAGTGAAAGAGGTAATAAATATTAAACAGCTCAATGGAATAAAATGCAAGGGTTGAGTGGGAGCCAAAAAACAAAAAAAAAACCAAAACAAAAACCCCAAACCAGAATTAGTATAAGAACAGCCAAGGAGGTGAAACTTTCTTTTCTGTGTAAGGACAGCTTATCCTCTCTTCCTAGGTTGTGTAAACAGCATTTCTTTATGTTACCTCAGTTTTCTAATGGGATTTGAAAGGCTCTTCCTTTTACTTCAATTTGCTTAACCTACTGAATATAATATTACTTGCAGACTGTGGCAACATCCAAGCTAAACTATTCACAGTTACAATTTATATCCTTAAGTCTGTTTCTTGCACTAGAATATGAGTATGGGTAACACTTGTTGTAAACTTGTAAGGGCATAGGAAGGGGAAGTGGGCTCTGTGGCCCAATTATTCCCTCTCTCAAACACCTAAGCGAGTAATATACAGCAATTTGGTTTTTGCTCCCTCTTTCTCCAGCACAGCACTTAGGGCAACTCAAGTACTGTAGCACCCCTGCCAGCAGGTAGTTTTTTCCCTTAGTTTGCTGCTGATGATTCAGGAAAATTATTTTTTGCTCTTCTGGTGAAAGTAGAACAACCTTGGGATTCTATTAATCAAGCATTTTTTTAATGAAATAAATTTGGCTCACAAGGATTACATTCCTGAGCCTTAATTAAATCAGTGAATTAAAACTCGATATTAAAATGCAAGAATGTTCCTCTGATAATTGATATACTCATATACAGCAATAGGATCAGAAGTCAATATAAAACCTAAATAATTTATGGTTGCTTTGTAACCTTTTAAATAGTAAGAAAATAATTTAAAATTGAAAATATATTGAAAAATATCTAAGTAATCATGTTTATTTTTGTTTCAGATAGTATTAGTGACCAAAAATACCACAAATCACCATAAGATAAAGCTAGATAATTTTTTTTGAGAAATCTAATGAATCTGCACCCATAGAAATTGAATTGCCCAGATGTTATTATCTGCCATATTATGTGTTTAAATAGATGTTCTTTCAATTGTATTGATAATGTTAGACTTTTTAAAAATAAATTGTTTTTTCTTAAACCCAAAAAATTACGAGATAAAATTAGAGGAAAACAGTAAGTTAACTCCCTATAACAGTGCTTTCAGACAGGGAGATAGAGAAGAAGCTATCCTCTTGTGTTTGTGATAAGGGGCCAGGATTGGAAGTAACCTTGTGAATCTCAAGTGGGCCTCTGATGGTTCTTTATTTAAGCTGTCATAAAACATTTTGACAGGACAAGGCTATCCTGGCATACCAAGATGAAATAATGCTGGCCTGAATTTGAAGACATTGTTAGAAGAAACTAGTAGGAGGAAACCAAATATAAATCTGAATTGCCTGACTAAACTCCTCCATTGTACTTCTGTCTTCAAGTGTAGCACCTGAGGTCACATAGAGTTGAAGAGGACTGAAATGAAATATATGATAGTCAATTAAATACAGTGATATAAAGCCTTTTTTAAAAAAACGTGGTTAAAAATTGGTAAATTTTGGTGTTAAGTGTTTGGTTTAAGTTAGATTTTTGAAAATCCTGTAGCTCAGGCCAGAATAAAGTTGTCTAGGCAATAAGGAGAAAAAAACCCACCAAACTGGTGTTCCCAGCTCTGTGACTAAGCTGGTGACCACAGCACTGGGTTCTGTCTCATTCTGTGCATGGTTATCAAATACAAATATAAATGCTAAATCTTTAATCTGTAGATGATGAAAAAACAGCTGGGCAAAAAGTGACTTATATTTGGTGTTATGATTTATAAAAGACTCTGTATGATAACTGTCAGATGAAATTGCTGGATAGCCAGATTTCTTGAAATTAAACAGAAGGAAATGAACATTTATAAAGCCTAACTATTTCTGGATCAAATATTATTAAGTAGTAGCTTTCATATTAATTCATTTACACTTTCACTGAATAAAAAAATGCCACTGATAATGGAGATGAGAAAAGGAATTATTTAGTTAGCATATTCCTTTTGTTTATATACTGACATACAAGAATACATAATTGATCTTTTCCTTCAAGGACATAATTGGGATGTTAAAAACTGGAAGCAGTAGCTGTTCTGAAAAGAACTGAGCAGCTTATAATATATCTAACAGAGGCAAATTTCAAATCCATCACTCCTGGAATGGTGACATTTAAGTAACAGATTTTTGATGAATTCTTAAAAATCATCTGTACTGCAAAATGCATGATAAATAATTCTTATTCTATTATTAGTTTCCACCTTTCTTGTGCAGGTTTTGAACTGATTGACTAAAGCTGCATTTATGGCACTCCTTAGTTTAGTCTCCTCTTCCAGGTAAAAAGCAATAGAACAAGAGGAAATAGCCCCAGGTTGTGCCAGGGGAGATTTATAATGGATATTAGGAAAAATGTCTTCAATGAAAGGGTTGTCAAGCATTGAAACAGGCTGTCCAGGGAAGTGATTGAGCTACCATCCCTGAAGGTATTTAAAAGACTTTTAGAAGTGGCACTTAGGGACATGATTTTGTGGTGGACTTGACAGTGCGAGGGTAAGGATTTGGCTTGGTAATCTCAAATGTCTTCTCCAACCAAAATAATTCTATGATTCTATTATTTAGGAAGCAACACATCCAAACTCAGGGAGTGTGAAAAAATTTTAGCTGGTCTAATTTTTTCAGGGCAGGAAGGTGAAACAAAAACCTTGATCTGATTTTGAGTGGTTTTCACTAGAACTACTTGTTTAAAGAAGTGTGCATTGAGAAGATGCTAGAAATTTGTGACTCCTGGCTACTTCATTCCCCAAGTTACATTAAGTTATGATGATTTAAATATATATAAAATAAGATAAGCCATGTTGCTTTCATAAAAACATAAAACTGTTAGATTTAAGATAAAGCTGCAAATATTTCTAAAATATAAAGGCTACATACAGAACTGCAAGTGGGAATGGCAAGTTCTGCTGATGTGAGAGTTATCAGGTATGGGAGAGGTCTGAAAACTCGAGCATTGTCCAGTATCAGAACTTGTATTCAATTTGATTATAGTATGTAAATCTGCAATTTTGGATGGCCAAAATAATTTTGCATTGTAGTTTTGCCATACTTCTTAAGTGAACAAATGATTCTAAAAAGATGAAAATATTTTTAATTTATCATGTCAAAATTATATTACAACTGAAATGGGAATGGATTAAAATAAGAAATTTTTTAAAAAAATATTTTCATAAAACTGAAACAATTGTTGCACAAGCTCTCCTCTCCCCTTCAGTTTCACTTGCCATAAACTGATGAAAAATTGATTTTATGTAATTTTACCAGGGTTCTAGTATAAGTTCAGATGGTAGCTGTGATATTAAGGACAGGCTCTAGGTTCTATTCTTCACTAGGCAAGTGATTCTAGAGCAGAAAAATGTAACGAAGTAGCTGACCTTTCTTTTCATATTGAATATTCTATTTTTAAGGATGTTATGTTTTGGAAATATTGATGCTCCAGTATTAAGAATATTCACAGTATTCACAGTAGCAGAAGACAGCTTCTGAGCAGACCAGTTTTGTTGCTAGGGTGATGCAGTGACGCACGCCTTCCTAATCTGAAGTTTGCCTGAGGTAAAGATCATATAGTCACTTGGCCAAAGGTCTCTCAAATACTGCACCTCAGAGGGTTCATTAGGTAGGCGTGAAGCATGTATTCAAAGCAACCAAAAAAAAAAAAAAATTATAATGAAAACAGCAGTATATCATACATGTGTGGAAATACAACCATCCGTGTGAGCAATGTTAACTTTAATCTGCATTCCTTATGTGTAGTTCATACTTTTTCAGTGTTTAACTTCCCACTTGCAATCTACAGAGAATTTTTAAATTTCTTATGGCTTTGTCTTATATGAAGTGGTGTTTTTGTTTTTGGTTTGTTTTTTTTTTTTTAGTATTGTCTACGCTATTGCAGTTAGGAATTTTTGGAATAGGGAAAAAAATAAAGCAAAACACTTACAATGAAAATAAAGTTCTTCATCCCCTTCTTGATCAGCTTTGCTATAGCCACAGTGCCTGAAAAAAAGACACTAGTTTTACTGGTAAATAATGATACTGTCTCACATCTAAAGCCATGAAAACATCAGCTTTGCAGGCTGAGGTTTTCAGGCACTGAACACCTAACTCCTGTAGACCCTTTGAAAGTTCCAGCTATAATTCTCTTGACAGCAGAGTTTTAAATAAATCATGAGCAGATCCAATCAAAAGGTTTTTTTATCAAATACCAGTTGGGACAGGTCCTAAAGAGAAAATTCTAGTTCTGCTGAAAAGTTTCCACAGATAAAACAGAGGATTAAAGAACTTGAAAGTAGAACACAGTTTTACATGAAAGTATTCTTAAACTTACTGCTGTGCCTCTCTTTCTTGTAAAGTCATTTAAAGACTGATCAGATAAAGCGTCAGACTTCTCCACGTGAGAAAACTGAACAGAAAGAGGGACTTTGAGGAGTACAGATAAAGAACCTGCTAGGGGTTCCTTTTACAGCACATTTACATAGAACAAAAGGAACATCTTGATTTTTTGTGTCTTGACAAAGCAGGAGAACAAACTGTATAATTGATAAAGATATTTAAATGAAAATTGTCCTTAATAAAAATGACTTTCATTTCAGTTTGGAAAATTACCATCACAAATTAGACTATGCCACAAGAGTTCACAAGAATAGGGTGAGATGTGCTTATGCCTAGGCAAGGTGCAATACCTTCGACCAATGATGAATCCAAACACCATGAAGACCAGAATGATGGTTCCTGCCACAGCAACCACAGCTATGATAATAACAGGATTCTGTTCACTGGAAACAGCTGTAGCTGAAAACAGAGCACAGACCACAGATTAGTTTAATATTATTTCTTACAAAGACAGAGAGAAAAATAACATAAACCTTCATAAATTACAGACTGTTGATCTTTGCATTTGTCTCAATGTATTAAGTTGATAAAACTAGTCTAAAGAAGGGACTCCATGAGAAATTCATCAAAATGCTGAATGTGGTCATGCTTGTCTACAGGGTATAAAAAGGAGCTGTGCTGGAATCAGCTTGGTCAACGTGCTACAGCCATTAGCCAAAAGTCAGTGTTGGCCACTTCCACTCCCTCCTATGGCTGCACTTCTGCTTTGCTCAGTGGTTGACTCTTTGCCAAAAGGAAAGACCTGGACATTCACAAAAGAAAGGACAGTAGGAGAACAATCTCTGAAGAGTGTGCTCCTAGCCTGCCCCCCTAGAACTGGTTGATATAGTATTTTAACTATAAGAATGTTTGAGATGAAGCACTATCTATTAGGACAAATGTCCTAGTTAGCATATTTCCATATCTTACTGCTATTAATCATTGTGAATTGCTATTATTACATATAATTTGTTTCTGTTAACAACAAAAAGGTGCTTCCAGATATAGAAAATGGAATTTGCCATGCTTCAGAGAATTTACATGCTAAAATATCCACACGTTATTGCTCTTTTTATTCAGATATGACAATACTATTAATATATGCAAATGTATTCACGTCACATTAATGTACACCGAGGGTGTAAATATTTAGCCTGAGAAACCTCAAGGTTTGTTAAATACATTGCTTGACTGACATCTAATGAGAGTGGCTCTATATACTGGGCTGCATTAAATGAGCACAGCTCTATGCAACTCTATGGTTTGTAACTGAGGATCCAGCCCAAGAGACTGAGAATAAAGGAAGAGACATCAGGCAGTACTGCTGAGCAAGGGACTGTGGAAATGTGAGTCATCTGGAAGCAGCAAAGAGATAAAAGAGAAAGAAAAAAAAAAGAGAAAACCCAACTGATAGATGATTTACTAAATTGTAGATGCTATGTTAATATGTTTGGCTTGACTCAGGTAGTGGTAACTTAACAGGAATGTCTACATTAAGATTTTATGAATTCCATAGAATCAGGTTCCTGTTGCAGACTTCAGAGGTTCCCATAGAAACAAACAACAGCAATTTTCATTGCTCTGTCTTGGGAGAAGTAAGCCAATCAACATGACTTATTTTTCAGTGACCTGTACCAGTTACTTTCACCCAAAATAACAAATTTCTTGCTATTCTACACAGATATGGAATAACATGTATTGAGGACAAATTTTCTTTCCCCTCCCTACAGTTTACTTTCCTGAAGAAACTGTCATTTTTCTATGTTGTGCCTAATGCAGGAAAGGAAGATCTCATTATTTGTAGTGGTCTTTCAAAAGAACAACTGCTTATTTGTCAGTAGCTATAACTTTCTGATATACCCAGGTCAGAAGGATTCTACTGCAGGCCAGCATATATCACCTTTGTGTAACTTCTAGGAAATCAGTGGCCACTATCTCATGGCTGCACCAATCTAATAGAGTTTGCAAAAATACCCATCCCAGCCTGCCACCTAATCTAGCAGCCAAGTTAAGTGCTGATGGTCTAACACAGGTGAGCACATTGCTCTGCATGACCGTCTCACAGATTTTGGGTATTGCCACATTCTGGAAGCAGGCTGAGCATGTTCTCTGTGCTGCTTCCGCTTCTGTTTGATGAAGTCAGACTGCTTGGGGAAGGCTGAATGAGAATGCAGCTTCTGGAATGATTGCTGTGGTCTGGCAGAAGAACAATTTTGGGGTGCTGATGGGGTTCAAGGGATGCGTGGCATGGTTCCCCATCACTGGTTCTACCACAGTGGTGGTGGCAGGGAAGCAGCGAGGAAGACTTGGAAGTCTGCCCTCATCTCTGGTTAAGCTGTGCTCAGAGTCAGAGGGTGAGACAGGGACCTGGTAGTTGGGCAATCAGCTACAGGTGATATCTAATCTGGTGTTATATTTGCATATTTGCACATGAATGATGCTTAATTTAAACCAGTTAAAACTGTTTCTTAAGGATATAGCTGAAGGGGTGGTTGTGTCTGAACATTCTGGATCATTTAAAACAGGAAATCAGCAGAAAAAGCTGTGCTGCTCCTTCAGCGACATTTTCTCATGCTAGCAACCTGAAATGTATCATTTGTAGAAAAGAATTCCTGATGAAGTTCGTTATGAAATTTGGTTTCATGTAGGTCAGATACTAATTTCTTAAATATTACTCATTGTGCCTTATAAAATTTTGTGGTAGTGTCATTTCAGGCATTAGGAATACATTTTACATCTGCTTAGTACTTTATGCTTCTTTGATTTAAGCCTATTCATGGCAAAAGGAAAACGTGGTCTTCAGGCTAGGTTGTGCTGAATCCTTTTACTTTAACACTGAGAACTGTAACTCCTGGGAGACTCCTTCAGATACAAAAACCACATGATCATCTCTAGATCCACTGGCTATAAGTAATTTAATATAACTTTTAAATACTTCAGTGAAACTAAAGATAAAATTACTACTTAGGGGACCATAGGACTACGGACCTATATTTTCTTCCTGAGGGCCTTGTGTCTCTAATAATCAGCAATGATTTCAACAAAAAAGTACTTTGCTCTGTGGCAAACAAAGTGTAGAATAGAAATATGCTATTTTTATATAAAGAATTTTTCTTCATAAATTTGAACCTTTAGCAGAAATATATATGTAATGCCCAACATGTACAACATGTGCAAATACAGGTATAAACTATGCATATTTTACGTATAAGGTTATATTAAAATAATGGATAAAATTCTTCAAATATTGAAAAGCAGTCATGCAGTTTCTATCACAGTTTGTAAGTTGGAGCACAATACAAGGCCCATCTACAAGCTGTCAGCCCCATCTAAGAATGACTTAAAGGAGGATCCAGGACATTATATGCCTGTCAGTCTTACTTTAGTCCCTGAGAAAGTTATGGTATGAATCCTCTTGGGCCTGTCACAACTCCTACGAAGCACATGATTGGGAAAAGTCAGCACAGATTCACCAAGGGCAAATTATGCTTTGCAAGCCAGATAGTCTTCTACAACAAAGTAACCTGCTCAGTTGATGTGAGAGGAGCAGTGGGCATTGTCTACCTGAACTTCTCCAAGGCTTTCAGCACGGTTCCCCACAGCCTCCTGCTAGAGAAACTGATTTTTAACAATGTAGAAAAATGGTCCATGTCCTGGGTGGGGAAATAGCTGACAGCCCCACTCACAGAGTGGTGGCAAATAGCTCCTTTTCCAATTGTCAACCTCTCACAGGTGGGGTACCTTAGGCATTGATTTTGGGCCCAGAGCTCTTTGATATCTTCATAAGTGAGCTGGATGATGGCATCCAGTGCACCCTGATACTCTGACACCTTAAAAAGCTGCATTCAGAAATCTACTGGAATCATCAGAAGGCAATGCCTCTTAACTTGGAGCATAATGCTGTTTTACTGCTCACCTGTACAGTATTTTATTTGAGGCCTATTTGCTATAAATGAGCCAGTGAAGGTCCTCCAATAAATGTTAGCAAAGGACTAATATGATTAGTCTGCAAGGTCTGAGAAAACTATATATAAAATATGAGAAACAAATAGTTTTGTATAAAAAAATTCTGGAATAACTGAATGGAATTTACTCTCTTTTTACCAATATGATAGTTTTTTCTGAAAACCATGCGAAGAAAATTGAGGATGTTTATCCTTGATAGGAATTAAATTATATAATTTCAAGATATCTCTCAAAATAATGGAAAATAAGTCACTTTAAAATTTTTCTTTAATGACAGCACAGGACATTTTACATGGGATTTCAAAAAAAAAGAAAGAAAAAAGAAAAAAAAAAAAGCTGTCCTGTGACAAGAGAAAAATCTGATGTGCATACTAGCCAAGTATGTCACTGGTTGGTATGCAATTTTTTCATCACCTCAGTCAGAAAAATGGTACATGAGCATGGTTAGTGATGCATTTATTCTAGGATTTCCTAACATTTCAGATGTTCTCCAAACTCCAGTCAAAACTGTTTACCTCTAAAATGATCGTTGCTAATTTTAGTGGGTACCAGTATGGTTGTATTCAGTACATAAAAAATATTCAGGTAATTAAGGAAATGTTGGGGACACATTTTAGTCTACTAGTTTCAAAGCACAGTGGACAATAAATCAGATAATTAGCAAAAAATTATGACAGATTTTGACAGACTTTTAATTTCTTTTCAAAAAATCTACTCAAAATAAGAAATTACTTCTGGCTGTACCTCAGATTTCCATTCTGCAAAATGGGTATTCTGCTACTGACTCTTCCTAAAGCAGAACTCCATGGGTGGAAAGCATTCTAGCAGACACAAAGCTAATGATATTAGTAGTAACAGTTATTATGCCATTGTGATAATTGGTATACCAATTACAGGTATTAGAAATGTGGTATTATTAAGTATTGATAGTTCTCATGTTTTATGTGGAACCAAGATGGTATCAAGACCTAGCAGCTGTGTTTGAAGAATACCTACAAATTGTTCAGGTGACATGGGTCTGCAATTAATAAAATGCAATATTGTGTGTCCACACCTTAGATATGCTGGATAAAGTGCAGAGAGCAGCTGGCATCCATGCCTCTTGAGCCTGTAAGGCTATGTGTACTTAGATCCAAATCTGGCTGACCTCCTGTCAGGCATGTCGACCTGAAGCAAATGACCCAAAAGAGAGTAACCTAATTTGGATCTGCAAAAGAGCTGTGAAGCTGGCAGGGATGTAGGTAGTGAATGGGTTCACTGCTGCCAGGTCTCAGTGATGGAAAAGTTTTATTTGGAAGGCTCAAAATGTGGAAAATTTTCTCTAAGCATGCGTGCACATACCTACCTGATTTGTGAGTAAAAAAGTTATATGTGATTTTTAGACAAATAAGAGCACATGATAATTTTCAGCATCAAGGAAAGTGAAAGGTCTCCCAAAATGTTTTTCCCTGCTGAGATGTAACAGCCAGGGTCTGAGGTGTACTGTCCAGAGTTTGTACTTCAGCTTCATGCTTTCCATTATGAGGGCTTTGGAGGTTTTTTTTTTTTTCTTTATAGAGCTTACAACGTACTACATGAGGCTTAAAAAAACTGGTATTTTTGAGGTTTCTGTTTCTTTATTAAACCAAGTAGAAACTTGCCAATGAACTTGAAAGGCAGTAAGGTTGGGCTTATGGCTCAAACAAGACACAAATACATATAAAAAAAACTACAAGGGTTCGGGAAATAAAATAGGGAAAAAATGACCTGCAGGTGCCTTTTTGGGATGAAAACTCCTCTTCCCTCCTCTCCCCGGTTACAGAGTCTAGTGCAGTTATTTATTACTACACACTTCTTTGGGGCGAGCAAGAAATGTATATTGCAGTGTGTCCTGGTTTGGGCCAGGATAAAGGTGATTTTCTGCCTTGTACTTTTGCTTTCAGCTAAGTCTCTTGTAAGTAGTTGCACTTGCTGAAATTAACAGCAAGTTTCTCAGGCAGTGTCTGCTTCTAGGACTGATAACACTCGATGTTTATAGTTACAGCTAGAGACTGGTGTGCAGAGCCAAGGACACTGCTCAGCTCTGAGGAACATTTTGCCCTCCAGAAGGAGTAAGGAGGTCCCACCTGAACCCCTCCTTTGGGGAGGAGCGGACAAGATAGATGCCAGAATTGACCAAGCAGAGTATTCCATCCCATACACGTCATACTCAGTATAAATTCAAGGGACCACAAGGGTCAAACATCTTCCTGTCTCCAGCTCCTGACTGCTGCCGACTCCAGGATTCCAGCCTGGACTTTCCCAGGGCTGCCCTGCAGCCTCCGTGGTGACGTGAGAGTTATTGGGGGGAGGGGGGGAGGGACGTGGTATCACTTTTCCTGTATATTTGTATATTTGTAAATATTTAGTAACTTTTCCTATTTATCATTACTGTTTCATTAAAGTTGTGTAGTTTAGTTTCCAACCCATAAGTCTCTCTCCCTTATTCTCTCTCATTCCTTTATCAGAGAGGAGAGGGGGATTAATAGAGAGCATCTGCCATTCGGTTTAATTGCTGGGCCAGTGTTAAAATGTGACAGAGTGGAAAATTTTTTCTTTATGTTAAAATGGCATCAGAGGAGAAGAACCTGATATGTTAAAAATCTGGCTAATTTCAAGAGTGTAATTTTTAGTTCCATGGTGAACCAGCAAATTGAAGCTTCTCTTTCAAAACGTAACACAAAAAAATCTATCTTCGCATGGAATTTATTTTTTTACAGTTTATCAATATTGTCTATGACTCTTTCCTTTCTTGCTTTACTTACTGATTCTACTGAAAGTGTTACATTCATATAAATCTGATTGTTTACCTGTGGCTTCTTCTAGTGTAGCAACATCCAGCCTGGGGCTGTAATTTCCATAACCAGCAGCAGTAAAAGCACGGATCTGGAAAACATACACTGTTCCTGGCTTTAGGTTATTAATAGAAGCTGAAGTGGATTTGGTTTTCACTGTTGAATAGGTCCTTTCCCTTTGATCCTGGAAACAATAAGACAAAAGATTAAATGACATTTACAGGTCACATTTTATCATGGTTGGACATCGGCAACTGACAGCCAGCCGGGGTAGTTTATTTCAATTTGTTGAATGCTTTTTTTTCCCAGCATAAAACATAAACATACTCTGTGGAATATTACCAAACACTGTCAGTGCAATGAGGAGGTCTAAGTGTAACATAAAATTCAAATGGGATGCTTATGTTTTTACTCATAAAACATAAAGACAGAAAATTATTGCTTCTTGGCTGAGATTACATTTTGTGCAATTTTGATGAGAAAATAGCTTGACCACAGCTTTCCAGAGGGATCATTGGGGACTAAAAAGTTCAAGGACAAGGAAATATGTTCTTTCAGAGTCAGAATGTTTTCCCTTGTTATCTTCTTCTTTTTAAAGAATACAGTACTGCTAATGTATAACTGGCCATATTTTGCACCTAAATCTATGGTCCTCAACTCAGTTTTAACTTTTTTTTTTTTTTTTTTTTTTTTTTTTTTTTTTTTTTTTTTTTTTTTCCCTGACTTTTACTCTTTTCTCAGATTTGACTCTATGGCATCAAGAAAGCACCTCAGCATGACACCACCCTAATTGGAAGCTCTAAGATTACAAACCCGATGAGTAATAACTCACTTTCAAATACTACAAGAGCTGTATCACAGATCATTACAGTATTCAAAAAGCTCTACTTATTCATCACATTTACTGATCCAGATTATCTTTCAGCACAGATATGTGCAGCCCTGTTGATTTTCAGTGGCAGATACAACCCTGATTTGAAGGGCAGAAGAGATGAATTAACCACCCGTCTGAATGCACCACATGACTAGAGAAGCATGAGCCATGCAAGGCAGTGCTAATGAAATGGATACAGGGGGAAGGAATAAATCTGTAACTCATTTCAATAGCACTTTGCCAGCTAAAAATAATGGAGAACTTTTCCCTTTGGAGTTGGTAAAGAAGCAAAGGCTTTTTCTGAAGTAGAGGGTTAAGAGCAACATATATGATTTCTTTTCTGAGATTCAGTAATGGCTTCTTCTGGGTCTTGTCCAGTATGTCACTTGAGCAGTCCCTCAAGCTCAGTTAGCAACAATTTTTCATAATTTTTCCAAGAGGCCTTAAGTAATCTGTAAGCAAGGAACATGGTGAAATGTATGTTGGTATGTGAGAAAAAAACACGAATGCTTAAGAGATGAGAAACAAGTAAAAGGAAACTGTAAACTGTCAGTTTCAGGACCAAAAGCTACACTGGAATTTCAGAGTTTGGGTTTTGTTGCATAAATGAGGCTTATCTGGATTGCCAACACTTCTTGCATTCAAAATAAATAAATTACAAAGAAATAAAAAGACCTCGTACTAGAAATCTCACAGGACAAACTTACTTGGGAGATTTCAGGCAGTTTCCATTCCATCTATAGCCAGAAGTGAGAGGTGAAAAAACCACTTAACAGAATATTTCAGAACCACAAAAATGTATGATTTAATTTGCTTGTAAAAGGAGCTGAAAGTTCAGATATATTTTTTTAAGCTAATGGAAAAAAACTTAAACTGCCCCTCTCATTCTGAGAAAGAAGCTTATGAAGTATTTTTCAAGCTGAACTAAAAGTATTGTGGAAGGAAGGCATACATTTAAGTATTTTTGTGTTGAGGATGACTGATAAAATTAAAGATAAATAGTTCAGTTTATCTGGAGCTGCTGCTTCGTTTGTACTAATTTAACTGCAATAAGTGATGAGCGGTACAAAAGAAGTTTAACATCATCAGTTCTTGTCTTTGCACACATATGAAACTGGCAATGAGATCCTGCTGCTGATGCGAAGTAACATGAATATTCAGAGAAAATAATAAATGCCCCATTCTAAAAGTTAGCATTTTATGTACGTATAGTATCTTGAGAATTTTTCTTTCACTTTCCACTACCTATTTAAATTATTTATTTTACCATGGGAGATTAGAAGTTACTCTGCATATTAAAAAATCCAAGGTTTTCTTTTTTTTGGTTCATTTTGTGTGTGTGCGTATGTGGGAAGAACAGTTTAGCCTGTGGCAAATGTGTACATTTTTTTAAATGTACGGAGTTTATGTGTGTGCACACATTCGTGTTTGAGTAGCAAAAATTATCTGCTAATAAATTTACTAAATGTAGAATTTTTTCCTGTCTATATATCTGTTGAACATCATTATGAGTCATTAAAGCTAACAATTTAAACTGGAAGTCCGCATCAACAACTAAACATTTTATTCCCTTCCCAAATCATATAAAGATCTTTTGATAAGTATATTCACGTACTTCAGAACTGAAAATTAGATGTGACATTTGGTATTAAAACCAGTCTGGTCTGAATTTACCCAGTTCTGTGTTACTCAGAATGCTAACATGATCTTTCAGATCATGCAGAGGTACTGCTACCTTTTTTGCAGAGAAGAAATGACTTCACAAGTGATCACAAAGGAGCTCCTTTGTTAATTTCTTTGCATTTTAATTAGTTCTTTTTTTCATCTCCTGAATATTTTATAAATATTAGAAATAAAGCTACATGCTATAATAAATTTCCCAGGGAATCTAGAGAAGCCAGAATTAGCCTGGGTCCCTTGGCAAACATGTAGCTGTACAACCTGCCCTCACTCCGCTTTTATCTGGCTCACGGTTGCATGTGGCCCTACTTAAATGCTTGTCAGAAATTTTTTATTCTGGAGTACTTCAAAGTTATCATGAATGAAGTCCTGGACACACTGAAATGAATGGCAAAACTCCGACTGACATCAATAAGATTGCAATTTCACTCTACCAGAAACAGCAATTGCTTCATTCTACTATTGAAAAGCAGCCCTCAATTCATTATTGTATTGAGAGAACAAGTGAAAAATAAATCTCACAATGCTGGGACATTTTAAAAGGACAAATAATGTTTATCAGCTGAAACTGTAGAAAGTGCTTTAGAAGTTTTCAGACATCAAGTCGAAGCTGCCCAGCTCATAAGGAAACATCAAATGCAGTCAAGAGTTGTATTTGATATATCCTTTCAAGATTGAAATTACAGTGACACAGAAGGAAATGAAACAAGATTTATATACAACATAGAAGAGACAGGAAAATGAAAAATATCATGGTAAAATACCGAAGTTCAACTTAAAAAAAGTCAAAAAAAGCAGCTTTCAGTGGATATTTCATTTGTAGGATACCAAAATATAATATACGAGACATACGATAGCAATAATAATTGCAGAGATTTGATAGTTATTAAAAATAAGCAAAATCACTGTGACTTTGAAGAGACAGGACAGTGAATAGCTGATGGCTTTAACATTGTTCTGCAACACAGCAAGCCAACATGAAGCAAACAGCACATTGTTGTACATTACAGATAATCTTAGCACTTACTTTCTCATAATACTTGATTTCATATTCAGTAATGACTCCATTGGGATGTTCTGGTTCCTGCCAGGAAAGCTCCACACTCCTCTGCAGCACTCTCTCTTTCATTACTCCACTAACTTGCGAGGGAGCTGTTTGGACAAGATGTGTCAATAAATAAAAAGGAAATTTGTCGGATGCCTAAAATCAAATGTCATTACGGATCCACCTCATGCTGAGCCACATTCATTAAGGCAAAAGAAAGCACCTTTTCATAGTCTGCAGTTCAAAAACAATGAATATTCAAGCAGGACCCTATTACACATATACATATACATATACATTGCACATATACATTTCTCTACTTTATTTAAAGAACACAGAAATAAAACATCTGGAATGTACAGTCCTGTAGTAATATGTATTAAAATATTATGATGAGGTTAAAATATCTACAGCACAGTCATGATAATAATCCTCTAAAAATGTAAAACTTGATTGTTAACTTCTTTTTTTAATTGTGAATTGCCTAATTATAAAGTGTATATTCATACAGGTTTTAAAGTTAAACTCACCTATGTTTTTTAGAGGGTCCAGGAGTCCATGACAAATAGGGGTTGAAAGTATGCATGGTAACTTTCACTGTGAACTATTATGTTCTACATAACTAATATAATCAAAGTTTAAGATCCCTTAATGTAGGCTGCCAAACTGACAAAATCATAACATTGTAATGTGTGAGCAACATAGTTTGATACATCATTCCAAAGGCAGGATCTCCCTCTTTCACTCTTCTTTCTCTTTCTAAAAGCTTTGAGTATTTTCTCCCTAATTAGTGAGATATATGCTTTTCGTAGCTAAGAGTCTGGAATGTAGCAAACTAATTTACTCTGCCTAGTTTTCTTTGCTGTGATTAACTAGTTGTCTTCACTGTCTAAATGAGTACCACAGCATCCTGGCTGAATTTCAGAGAAGTCATTATGCTTCATGTATAATAGTCTGTCTCATCTGGATAAATGTTTTCAAATTGCTAATTCTACATTTTTTTGATCATAAAATAGAATATGTCGTTTTGGAAGGGACCCATCAAGATGTCCAACCTTGTTAATGTTCATACTTATCTTGAAACAATTTCAAATTACCTAGGTCACTGGCGTTTGCTCTCAACATTTACTGCCTTTTGTTTTAGCTTATCAAATTTTTTCAATCCATTGGTCATAGCGTTCATTTTTTTTAAGCAGTGAAGCAAAATAAACTCACTTCCTCTGGTACTAGTTAACTGCGTATGTGGGGAAGAAACAGCAATGCAGAGAAGGAGTAACAGAGAAGGGGGAAGATTTTAATTAGGAAAATGCAAGATTCCTACTTAACATCTGCACAAAGGGCAACACAAACAACCATATTCCATTCCTAAAGAATTTCCATTCAAAACAAAATCTAGTGATATTCTGACATTTTAAAATAGCATTTAAAACTCTTAAATAAACGAATATTTAATTATATTTTCTGTCAATTAATATTATTTTCATTCAAGAAGGGTCATCTTAAAAGTTGCTTGTGTTTGGTTTTGTTTTTTGTTTTTTCTTTTTTTTTTATTCTGTTTAGGCTTCTTTTCCCCTTCTAACTGAAAACCTTGTGCTACTTTCATTGGTAGAAGAAGCACATGGGGAAGAACAAAAAGTCCAGCCCTGCATACCTTATATGTTGGTAGCTCTGAAGACAATTCTATTGCATATAGTTCCCATAACAGAATTTATTCCTAAAATGCAGTAAGCTACCTAGGCTTATTTTGTGTTCCCATGTTTGTCAGGTGGAAAACATCAAACTGATTGAAGCCTGAGTATCCTCCTCTGGCCAGGTACCCAGACCTGTTCTTACTGCAAGGAAAACTCTGTAAAATAAAGCAACCACATAAACCAACCTATTAATGTGAGAAGCCTGTTGTATATGTTATCTTTATCCTGCCTTCTGGGTTGCTTTTCTTGATCTGTACTTAATGAGAGTGTACAGCTCAGAAGCATTTTGTTCTTTACTCTAGTATAATAACTCCATGTTCCCTTTGTGTCATTTTACAGACTGTTTTGCATTCATGTTTTATTTGTTCTGGATTCCTGATGGCTCCTTTTAAATCTTTAGCCCACTTCTCATTGCCTATCCATGTTAATTAACTAACACTCTACTCATGGTAGTTAAATCACACAGTTCATCCCTAAACACAAAATATGGTATTAAATCACACACACACACACAGACAAAAACAAAAAAAACCCCAAAACTCTACTAAACTACAACGAAAAATAGCATCTTTATTTACACTGCTACCTAAACAATAACAAGAAAACCAACAGCAATAGTAGCAACAATGACAATAACAGTGAACAAGTATTTCAGGTATTTTTCTCTTTAGTAATCTAGTTCTTGCCACTGCATTTATAACAAAGTCTTTGTCAATAAAGACACTTCTTACAGAATTTCTAGACAACTAAGTACCCAGGCCTGAATGACTTGAACATGTATAATCCCTACTGTATCACTTCAAGTTACAAAGAAGCATCACTTGTCAGAATCATTATTTCCATAATATATTACACTGGGGGATACAGGCTGTTCAAAACCCCATTTGCTATCAACCTTCTTTCTGATATACCTCAACTCTTCTTTTTCTCCTGCCTGAAGACACAACATCCAATGCATCAAACACACACAGCCTCTCAGGACTAACAGGCAGATGTACCTACACATGCTGCATAAGAAAGCAGTTTGAGAATGACAGGCCATCAGCACACTCATTCACCTTTTCTAGATGTTTCAAATATACCATTCAGCAAAAGGAAAAATTGATTTTTCACCAAGTTTCAA
Source organism: Phaethornis superciliosus (assembly GCA_023637945.1). NCBI lineage: Eukaryota > Metazoa > Chordata > Aves > Apodiformes > Trochilidae > Phaethornis > Phaethornis superciliosus. Next base: position 76,506,439 of record JAJQWJ010000003.1, on the reverse strand, counting down.
CATCACAGCCACAGAGAAATGTAACTGCTGGGCTTTACTGATAAAGCCTTCAAGTTATATAGATTTCAAGCTGGTCATCATTTTCAGATCAAGTTATAGAAAAAGTTAAAACTAAGGTGTCAAAAAGAGCAGGATATTCCAAGGAAATACTCAGTTCCAGAGAGAATACTGCATCTGGTAGAATGATGTCTTACATCCATACTGGTAAGCCAAGTATACTATTAATATGTGAACATATTTAAGTTTAGAGAAATGTGGTGATTGTTTTGGAAGGCATAGCTTTTAGACCAGAGTCCTCTGAAAATTCTGTAATATAATATTGCTCATGACTTTAATCACTATCTTTTACTATTCTCTGGTTCTCATGACTAACATTTCCCTTGATACACAGTGTACTTCCTAAAAGTCAGAAAGAGATGCAAAATTAAATCATAAAAAAAAAACCAAAAAACCCAAAACCTAAACACAACAATAAAGTATAAAATGCTAAAGAAAATAATAAAAAGTGAAAAACTGAAGCTGGATTTTCACATAGAAGAGGAAATAGGCATGATGCACCAAATCATGAAATCACAAATGCCCAAAACCATCTGTAACATTAATTCTGATTTTTTTAAAAAGTCTCTCTACAAGCAGCATCCTTGATGTTTAGTAGTTCTTGTGTACAAAATAAAGTATTAAAGCCCCTCAGAAATAAGGGTTTCAATCCTGCAGTCCCACTTCATATGGAAAATTTCAAAAATGAACATGAATTAATGCTTCCCAGTGCACGGCAAAACTCTAAGTTAATAAATGTTACCATGTCTATATTTGCAATTTCAGCTTCATGATTTGCTAGATGAAAACTAATGAATGAATGGGCTATCAGACTTCCTTAATTTTTTTTTTTTTTATATTTCTGTATCTCATAATAGCAATAATGTGCTTTGTTAATCTGAGCTTTGTCTTCTACTTGCTGAAATCAACAGTAACATTCTCCCTGTCATAGTACTTACAGTACTTCCCAAAGGACAAAATCTCTTGGCTTTTAGCCTCTGCCCTACTCATATCATGAAGATATGCAGCCATCACTCAATAACACTGGCTTTTCAAACAGCAGCAAAGAGGTCCAAGTTTTACATTCCTGTAAAACTGTATCTTAGGGCCCAGTGTAAGTTTTACATTACGTGAATCATTAACACCATTCTTCTGCAGCAGAGTTCTACAGCAGTTGGGGGATGTGTTTTGAGTGTTCAGCCTGAAGGTCACATTGCTAACAGATGCAAACCACAGAAATATGGAGACATTGGCATCCCAGTGGTTATAACCTACTCTATTATTTCTTTTTAAAATGTCTCTGCTGTCTCCTTTCTTGGTAAAAATCTTTAGATAACAGAGTTGCTTTGACTCTACATCTATTTTAAGTGAGACTGGAACCTGGCATCTTACCAACAAGAAATACAAAATGAACCCATGCATATATATGTTTATATATGAAAAAAGTAGCCGAAAATTATACTACTGGTAGCTCTTAAATGGTCATTCAGGAAGAGAGTATGAAACTCCCTACACTCTGCACCAAGATTACCTGGATGGCACCCTTCCACACTGGCTTGTGTACTAATTTGCTTCCAAGAAACAGTATGTAGATGAAGTTATAACCTGGGCTCCCACCACGATCTGGTTCACTCTGAAAGGAAACTTGGGTCTTAGAATTGCTAAAATTACTATGTATGGGTGGTAGGCAACCAGATTTTACACCTTGAGGCTATTGCTGCCAGAGGACTGAAGCTGGCATGTGGCACCACACTGGTTTTTATACAGGTCTGAGGTAGCATGCCTTCCAGATATATGTCCTTGCTTGCTTCTAAGGTCCTGTCTGATGTACATAGATGTTACTTTAAAATTTCTCTTCTTGTTTACACTAATATGTATAATTTTCATGCTATTTTTATGATATTTCATGCAGAAATATAACATAAAGCAATACAATAGCTCTTAAACAGAACATTATTATATAGATAGATGGAAATTAATAAGATTTTTTTTTTGTTACAGGATATTTCTCACCCCTCAGTTAAGTCTCCACATGACAAAGCAGCTCATGATAAAAGGTTATTGAGCATCACAGTATTATGCCATTATTACCCATTGCTTTGGATCAATGACAGAGAAATTCCCCACTGTGTTTACAAGCTGCAACATTCAAAGAAAGACACAAATAAATCAGATATTTTACACTTGGAATACCCTACAGAGAAGCCATTTTAACTTCCTCTCTGACACACTTTACTTTCCAGCTCATCAATGTAACACAGTCTGCTTAAAGTGCCCTGTTAGCCATGAGCAGAGGCACACACAGCTCTCTGGGCCACTTGGGGATGTCCCGAATACGTGGTAATAGGCAATGTAGTCAAGCAGTATTTGACTGCATTACTCCATTACATTACATTTTTGTGGTTGAGAAACTCCCAAATTACCTGCTGATCTATAGAGAGGAACAGAAGCTGTAGTTACTTTAACCCTTTTGCAAATCAATTAATAAATATAAGTAAAAAATGAGGAAAATAAAAAAAATACCTTCTGATCTCCCCTATATTAGCGAAGTTCGAAGAAAATTTATGCTTAACTAGCCTTCTTATCAAATATGTAGTGACTTAGTAATTGACCGCATCTTTTATATATCTGATGCATTTTAAATAGTTAATGGTTCGGTAATTCCTTTTATCAAGTTCAAAATGTACCAGATGGATTAGTTTCATCTGCTGTCTAATCTGCAAAAATTCTGGGAGGGGAAACTGATAAAAAGAAATAAAAGGAACTTAACATGAAGAAATGAAAGAGTTCAGAAAGATCAGGTCTGACAGTTTGTCTATCATATTTTGTGTTTGTTTTTTTTTTTTTCTGGACAGAGTTTACATCTAGATCCATTCTATGAGCTCCCCTGTTTCTCCTGCCTGACATTTGGTACAAATATTATTGTCACGTCTGTATCCCATTTCTTCCAAAACTGGCAACTTGAGCATCAATCAGTGATGAACGGATGCTGAGTTGCGTAACAAGTGACAACATCAGCTCCCAAGGTATCCACAACCCTTTCTTTGTGAATACGTTTTGACATGTCAGGCAAAAACCTGATTCTTACAAATGTGCTACAGTAACAAACCAGCCTGACAAATAACAGAGAGGGGCTTTTGTTCTTCTGACGCATTTGTTTTCTTTTGCAGAAGAAATATTTCTATGTTAATTAGATTTTTCTTTTGTCCTGCCTTATTTTGCGATTCATCTTTCATAACCTTTTTTTTTTTTTATCAGAAACATCTGTCACCAGCCTTGCAGTAAATCCTAGGCACATAGGTATTACTCTTCATTAAAGAAAACAAAACAGCACAAAACTCCCAAAGACAAGGATACTCTTTTCCCTGGTGGACTACTCAGACACATTATGTTCTCCTTCTGTTTCCAGTCATCTCGCCTGGCAAGTGTCAATTACAGGCACAGGTTTTAGAGAATGGAAGGATAAAGCACAATTTACAAATACTTTCCTCTGGAAACAGACAGGTGTAATGACTGAGACTGTCTGCTGTAATTGAATTTCATGCTGTCATCTATTCAGTCACAAAAAGATGTCAGCTACAAGGATGTTACTCATGGGAAAAAAACCAAATCAAACTACCAAAATAACAAAACCTTAATACAGTATCATTGCTACTGTATAGCTAATATTACTAGCCAAGCTTGACTTCTCTATAAGTAAAAGTTGCTTTTGTGGGAGGGTGTGAGGTCATTAGAATTGTGGCTTTGGAAAGCCACAAAGAATTGTGGCTGAAAGACTAGTACCACTATATTTATTTAGTATAGGATATCCAAGAGACAAGGGAATGCTTCCCAGTCCCATAAGAAAGCATTTTGTTTCAGACATAGCCAACAACAAACTGGAAACAAAGTGCCATGCCAAAATAATAAAAACAGTTGATAAAATAGTAACAGAAAAGCACATAAATATTCTATTAAAATGTCAGCACAAACCAGTAATTATCACCATGCCAGAGGTTTGATCAAACTGACATTTTCAAAAATATAATTGATCAGTGAGGGAAAATTTTACTCTACTAACATTCCTAGAATGTGTACAACTTCTGTTCAAGCCTTCCAAATTCCTGTGAAATGCATTATAATGGCACTGTTAATGTTTTGCATATTTTTGCAAGGGGCATGGGTGGTATTCCCAGGGAATGCAGGAAGAATTTATTGCAAAAAATAGTCTGCATTTTTTACATGTTATGAGCCTGTAATTCTTCTCCCAAAGAGCATTACATCTCTAGAATTTAAGGACAGAGATAAATACCTGTCTGGCAATCTCTGCTACAGTGATAAACATCAGAAATAATAAGCCTGAATTTAGCTACTATGCACAGGGGCAAAAGCCATGTCCATAAGAAGGAGGTCAGGCACTGACCATAGACCGACTGCTGACCAGTGTGAGGTCACTGCCTTGGAGAACTGCCACTCACATAAACACAATATTTAAAATTTCCTTTGAAGTGTAACAAAATCATTTACATTCTGAAAAGCAAGAAAAAAATCCATTTGATACAATGCTGATTGTCCCAAAGAATGGAATTTTGAAAGCATGCGCAAGCTGCTAAAAAAATAATGTCATGCAAAAGTAGAAGGAAAAATCCTTAACTTAGGGGCAACATATTTTGTAAAGTGAAGTTAGTTGACTGATTTGAATATGCAGCATAAATTGCCTAAATACTTGCCTATTAAACAGTAATATTGTTTTAGAGATAATGCACATATTTACTTAATAATAAAATATAAAAGATTTTTATGATAATATCTCCAGTTTGTTTATATTTCCTCTTTTTTTGAAACAAATAATATTAAAACTTGTATCAGGAATAACACATTTATAGGACTTATGCAACTATGTATGATGAATTGGCATGATTTTTAAGAAATGTGTCCTCACCATCTATTACAGAAACCGTGCAGCACACAGTAAACTTCAAATAAAACTTCCAAAAGACCTTCAATATTCTTGACTTTGAGTAAACACATTAGTTTTTAAATCTCCTTACTGCTTAAAATAACCTTCGATTTGGAGGCACCTTTTTTGTTATTTGAGAACATGCTATGGTTCAACGCTTCCTCAGATTCTGATCACCAGAAAACTGCACAGACTAGTCTGATGCAGAAACTTATTAAACTGGAAAGACATAAATCATTTAATGAAACAATTTACTACACAGTTTTAAAAGCTGTACATAATCACCATGTTTTTACACACTTTCTAGTGTCTTCACTTCCTTGAATGCTATCGGGCTTTAAGGGAAACCCAGATTCTATATCCAAAGGTTAACTTCTTGGAGATTTAGATTACGAAAATGTCAATTGCACAAATTATAAACCCATTTAACTTTGTGATTAGTTCCACTTTTAGCATAGCATTAAGGCCTCAATTCTGACCTCTCATCAATTATATTTTAGTTCAGCTGCATTGATTTTATCTAAGTTATCCTTGCTTTATACCAATGCAAATAAGATCAGAATCAGGTCCTAAGGGTAAAGTAATTAAAAATGTAATTACTACTACTGATCATGCAATGTAGCTACATCATTAATTGGTAATTTTTTATTTTTTTATTTTTTAATGAAAAAGTTAGTTTCTTTGCCAGTTTCACAGAGATAGCTTTTGATGAATAGAGTCTATTTTAGAAATAGTTCTGGATGGGATCCAAACAATCTAACTTAGGTGCACCTACGCTTTAGGCAACTTCAGCTTTCCTAAATTAAGGGCTTAAGTTCCCGCAAATAGCTTTTCTTCCTGTGGCAAAAAAGTAAGTGCCAGAGATCCACTTAAAGATCCAGAGAGAAATCTTGCCTGTTTAAACCAAGACCCATAAATATAAAAACATCTTCATTTTAAGGTCTTTGAAAATCAGCTTTCTCCACTGACCACATAGTGAATTTTGGCACTAATTTTAGGAGAAACAGATGACCTAGTACATCAAATAAATCTGGCATGCATGTTTACAGGTTTTCTATGTGAGGCACACCCCATCTTCCTTTCACACTATCTAGAATTTCTTCCTAAATTTTTGTTGTGAATTTAGGGAGGAGTGTTCCTTGACCTCTAGAGCATCTTAAGATAACTAGTTTGGAGTTCGCTCTGACTTACCTCTCACCCAAACCTTGTCAGATCCAGGTCTCTACATACAAAAGTATAAATCTAATTAGCAAGCTGCTAGCTAAAAACTTTAAGTATTTACACAGTACTTCACAACTTCACAACTGCAGGGAACCAATTTATTGCTGAAAATATTCCTAAGTAGAACTGAAGTGTTAACCAACATTTTTATAAGACAAAAAACCTCACAATCGAACACAACAAAATCTAAACAACAGCTTCTGGATTTGATACTCTCAATTTTTATTGGTGTGAATAAGTAGAGACTGCACTGATGCCTTTCATTATGGATACTGATCTTTATCCAGTATGAAGGAGATAAAAATGGAGCACTTTGTAGTAAAACACAGGCAAGCAATTTTTAGGTGGAAAGGTTAAGCTTAAATACATATATATATATATATTCAAAGCTCTTTCTGTCTTACAGCAGAGTTAGTACATATATTGGAAAAATAAGCAAAATTGCATAAGCCTCCTTGAATAGTTTATTACGGTTTTATCTATAGTAAGTAGTAAACTTCAGATCTGATTCTTGATTCCCTTACTCACAACAAAGGTATTGGGAAAGTGTAGGGTTGGTTTCTCTTTCAAACTGCATGCAACATACACTGTCTTGTTAAATAAATGTGTGGAAAAATGGCATCTGAACAGCTTACAAGCCCTTCCAGGTTGTTAAGGACACAACAAAACTAGAATGTCACAGAAGAAATTAAACTTGAGTCATAACCACAGCCCTATCCTGTGTTTTAAAGAAAATTACTATTTTCCTACACAGCCTGCATAGAGTGTTTTTCAATTATTATTTTCCTGTGAGAGGCTCCAAGTCCACAGTAGCAATTATTGCTGCCTATATATACAAGTAACACAAAAGATGCATTCACCTTCAACAAGAGTTAAATTTAGTGATTCCAAAGCACATCACCAGTAGAGCAACTCAGTTTGCATGAGTGAGCACAGTATACAATATGGTTCATATTTAGATTAGCCAAACAATATTCCATTGGTTAGATCAATAGTGAATTAAGTACAAGAATGCACAAGGTTTCACAGTATGTAAACAGAAACATAAACAGGACTATATAATCTAAATATCAGTCTATGCCTTACTCATTTCAAAAAGCCCTGGTGTCATTAATTATATTCATGAATGTATTATATACATATATTAAGATGGATATATATCAGAATAATGAACATCTATAGCTTGTTTCCTTAATGTATATGGTCTCAGTACTCCTTACTTTATGATATGAAAAAAAAATATTATTGGTACTGGGACTTCCCATTGTCATAAATACACCAAATTTTCATTACTCTCCCTCAAATGTGCAAACCTTGCCTTAGAAAATAGCTCTGCTAAGACATTTAGAAACTCCTCTTGTGATCATTCAACAATAAAAAGACTCCATCTACTCATCACCTAGATATGAGTTTCTGGAGCTCTTTATGAGAATCCCAATGAAAAACGTGGAATAGTAGAAAGGTTACTTAACTAATCAAAGCTGTATAGCACACATGATCAGGGATAATAAAGGAAGAAAAAAAAACATTCCCTCCTTTGTTCTGATTAGCCAACAGTGGCTGAATTAGTCATAAAATATAGCTGGCAATGATAAGGGCATGTCTTATTTTAAATCTCTACTTGAAGGATTTTTCTTTGTTTAACCTTGTAATTTCTCTAATCCAAACTAAATTAAAGGTTTATGAAATACGCCTGTAAAGTCAGATAACATAAGCACTCCTGGCACTTTTATAATAACATTTGTATCCCACAGGAACCAATCAGAGCTTCGTAAAAGGGACAGATACCTTCAAATGGACACAATTGAAAAGAGATTTTAAGAGTGGAGTACGAAGCTGGCTTAACTTTATTAGAAGATCTTTAACTATATATTGGCTGCATACATTTCAGTGCTTAAGGTAGTGTGCAGTTTATTAGTAAATACTACTCTCCTAGCCTGAAGACAAATGTCACCTTCCCCCAGGTGTGCAATGCCTGACTGGATGGTTCCCATTTAACTTTGCACATGAGATACAAAACTACAAGTCCAACCTCCTTAAATTCCTTTTAGTTACTGGAGAAAGATTCTGGTGGTGACTTAAACACTATATTAAGCAAGTCTTAGGTGAGTCTTTCAGTTAGACTACGTTGCTCCAGGTGTGCCTGATAGGACTTTTTCCATGCTACATCATTTGCAGATTTTGGGTTTGGAGTTTAAAAATTATTATTATTATTCACTTTTAAGTGGTTCGTCTAGTGTTTACTGTCTGGATAGAAATACAGAGATGATAATTTCTGGTAGTTATGCCAACTTAAGAAAAGCTGGAAACTAGCCTCTCTAATTTTAACTCTTGAGTCTATGCAGTCAATGCCTAACAACAAAAAATCAAAGAAGAAATCTAATTAAGGAAACAGGCTACCCCAAAGGGCCTCCAAAGAGGCATCCTATCTGGTACAGCTCAGCATCCAGCTAGGGAGGTAAAACTCCACTCTGAGGGAGCTTGAAAGCATCTGTCACTCTTCAAGAGGTAAACGAGGCATGTCCTTTAAAGGGGTTGGTTTACTCACAGATTTAAATTTGTCTCAATACATGATGCACAGCAAAGTTTAGCAGATGGGAGTATACTACCTGCCCAGCTTCCTGCTGCAGTCAGTAACTTTTCTGCAGGATCCCTAGAAAGTCCTCTCACTCCTAGAAACAAACAGAACTTAAGAGTTTCTGCAAATTATTTCCACAAGACTGTACTCTATCAAACAAACTTACACAAAAGATACACAGTTATACATGAGAAATTAGGATTGTGACTAATGCACATTTATGAGGTGCAATCGCTAAATACCTAAAATCATAATTAAACCCTATATTTTCCTGTATAGTCAGTCTATCCAGATGACATGGGATGGGATAGGATGGGATGAGAAGCTTTCCTTCTGAGAAATCAGATGCCTGCATCTGCGTGATTAACTTTAACATGAATAAAGCAAAATCTGTGAAAAAACTCCTTCCCAGCCCTGACCGTGTAACAGCAAGTGTAGTTCCATGGCTGGTCTTGAGTACTGGCTCAGTACTTCCAGAAGGTCAGGAATACAAGCAGTTGGCTTGAGTTTAAAGGGAATTTAACTATTAAAAAACCAAGCAAACAAACAAAAGAACAAACCAAAAAAAAAAAAACAAACCAAAACACAACAACACAAACCAAAACATTTTAATGACTTATCAGAGTCTCAAAGCAAGTTAAGCTGTCTGCATAGATACAGACAATGACAGTAAGAAATTTAGTTAGACTAAAGAAATTCTCCTTACCTATAGAATATCAATGTTTATCAGAGGAACTTTATCTTGTTCGTGACAAGTTGAATCGTGCAAAAACAAGATCAATACGGGAGGATGCCTTTAAAGCTGCACTGTTGCATAATTGAAATTACTTTGAAGAACTGGCTCTGTGTTCATGGAGAGTTAGCAAACTCTCCCTGAAGGCACTGGTGACATTAAGCAGCTCAAAATACAGTATTTCACTTAAATCATATCTGACTCATTCCATTGGCATAAACATCACATGTTAAGCATTAACTGTTTTTACAACCTGCTTTATAAATATATTTTGCTTCCCTTTCCAACGTCTGTCTTCTCCTTTCTTTTGTTGCAAATATTTTTGCTTATTACTTTTGCCTCTGACAGTTTGACGGTTATTACCTTAAGACATTGCAGGTGTTCTTTAGTTCTTTTCAGAGAACCATCTAGGTACCTAAAGCCTTCAGCACATTAACAGGTGACTAATTCTTAATGAAACATCTAACAGAATGAAACTCAAATGTGGAAAATATAAAAGAAAAATAAAATAACAACAACAAGAAAACATTTTGTAAAAGTCCAGTGGTATTATTTGTAAACTGAAATGAAGAATAGTCTAATCACTGGTGCTTTATAACATGGCACTGCAATACTCAGGTTATAACAAATGGAACACACTGCCCTCTTAATTAGGCTATTAATCAGCAGAGTGAATGGTGGATCAATAGTGCTACCTTTTGCTCTAAAAAGAGATTTCTAGATTGTCACTGGTTATCCCGATAGCGGCAGGTTTGCAGGAATACTTTTTTTGCTTAAGTAGCACTTTTTGCCCCAGTCCTTCCAGGGCTGAAAGTAAATATCCCCTCCTTAGTCTCTACAGCCAAGTCCCTTTGCCAAGAAGCAGGTCTCTGGAAGAGAATAATTTCATTTGAAAACCAAATTTATGAGTTTGAGGTTCAGAAATGTGCCCTGGCCTGCACCACCTGGATGGAGCCACAATCTTTTCTGAATGGAAATTGAGAAGGGCAAGCCTTTCTCTTTCAAAAATAATGCATACAAAAGAAGAAGTAACATCAGCCTTCCTCCTGTATATCTGTTATCCTTTTATCTCTTTGCTATGAGTGCCTCCTAAGACTGAGCATGGAAAGTCATGTAAGTAAAACAGGGGTGTACTGGTGTTGAGTCGTTTGTTCAAGAGACAACTGTGGAGGTTGCCCAAACTGGGCTCTTATTTACATCCTATGCTTATTTTCCACCCTTTTAACTGTCAATGATGAATTAACTTCAAAATTATAAAGAGGACCTGGTATCACTCTCCATCCCTCTCAGTTTTGACAGAATGACCTAAATCTAGCCAGCAGCCAGCATCTATACTACTAGCCTGTATGCCCCTGGAAGAACTGGACTAGACTGGAGAGTATCTGGTATTTACCCACTTGGGAAACAGGCTCCAAGAACAGAATTCTGCCAAGGGCTGGAAAAAAAATGTCTTTTAATCACTGGAATCACCCAGCCCTATGTTAAATCAGAGCTAGACATAAAAAAAAAAAAAAAAAAAAAAAAAAAGAAAATTATATGACTGAAATATTTTTGTCTTCTTTCCTTTTCTTCCTGACATATTTTTCATACTATTCAAAGCCAGTTTCCTTCTAAATAAAATTTGTGTCTTTTTTTGCCTTTTTAAATTTTGAATTCTCTAAAGATTTTATTTTTCAGGTCAGTTCATTTGAAATTGCTTGCCTTAACAAAGGTTTATTTAATGCACTCAATAAAACCGTTTCTCTCTCAAACATAAACTTTTATTTACTGATTTGGTGCTTCCATCTTTCTTTTTAAGTTTATTTTGCTGTTTGCATTCTTTCTCAGCCCCTCTGTAAACAAGAACCTCACCTACGCATCTATCAGAATACAGCTTTTTAACTCAAACTGCACAATGACAGCTGTGCTATGGGCTTTTGTTCAAGATGTATCACCTGACACTTTTTTTGTTTCGCTAGTTTATTAATTTTCTGGCCTGATTCATTGCAACATAGGCCGTGAATAGAAGCGATTCCACCTTTGTTTTAACTTTGCAACAGTTAAATAATTCTGCTCATCAGAAACAATCAGTGCTACAAATGACTTGTGCACTAATGACATAAAAGAAACAAAAAAATATTGAAGTGGTGACTCTCTAATTATCAAATCCTTATACAGGCAATGGCAGCATATTTATAAATGCTGTTGGGACTTGTATATTGCCAGGACATTGATTTTTGCCAATTAATGAATCTTGGTATCCAGGGAGAATACTATTAATTCTTGAGCTAGATACCGATCTCTGATTACACATAGAGATGTTCTTGGAAAAGCACTGTAATTTTTCATTTTAATGTTCTTTTATTCATGAGTAACAGCAAACTGAATTTGCTGAGATAAGTATCATCCCCAAACCTACCAAAAATAAATATCTTAACACTAACAAAATCCACCAAAATAACGTTGACAATAAAATAAATCACTACCTTATGTTTCCTTACAAAACAAAAAAAAACAAACAAAAAAACTCCCAAGAAAACAAAACAATGAAAACCAAAAAACAACAAAAAAACCAAACAAAACCCAAACAAAAACCCAACGCAAACCAAAAGAGGTTAACCAGATGCCACCACAGCAAGTATTAATATATTTTAAATAGGTTCTCTATTTCTATAGATGTAATTCCACTTAAAATATGTTGTTTATTAACATCTAATAAAATGTTCTGTGAAATATTACCTTATAAGTACGTTGAGTAAAAAAAGCACAGGAAGCAAGAAACTTCAGTGCAAATAGAAATACGGCCTTCTTAGATGTCAGAGATTTCCATCTAAAATGAAGCTGAGGCACTAAAGTACTCAAAGCAACAGCATCTACACCAGTGACTGGAAGGTGTCTCATTTTCTAAGTAGAAAACCAATCATCATAATGCAAGGTCCATCATCATGCAACTTTAGCCACCAAGTGCCACACCAAAGTGAAAAATAAAGTCTCCAAGGCTTCTCAGAGTAAGACACATTCTGATCTAATACCCTTACATCTTCCTGTTGGATTTAGGAGAGTTTTTTAAAAAAAAAAATATCACTAGCATGCAGACTTCTGGTTCGGTGCAAAACTGAAACAGATTAAAACCAGGCCTGAGTCTTTATCTAGAAAGTTTATGTGACTGAACCTACACAGACATATTGTCCCAGGGGAGTTCAGAAGAGCATTTTTTTAATCAAAAGATGATCTACTGGGCCATTCCAATCTCAATCGGCCAAAGCTTTCTACAAAAGTCAGCAAAGCTAGTATGTGGGATAAAATAAAGTAAAAAGAAATACTGAACAACAGCCTAACAAAAAGATATTTAAATCTGGAATTAACAGTGCTTACTCGCTAGATTTTTTATTTCCTTATTCCTTCATTCTTAACTGTGGAAATGGTGGCATCCCTTTCTAAAACAAAGCGAGAAGACAAAACAGGGCACTCAGTCCACACTGCTGTTTCTGCTAAAAGCTGTGTCTGTTCAAGTGTAAACATCATTACATGCTAACAAAATGCAGGAAAACAAGATTGTGAGCTGCCTGTGTATCTCTTCCAAGTTAAGTTTCTCCTTCACATATCTATGGCTTGGCCACAGCTGAAGAAGAAAATATTTCTGTCATTCAAAGAAAACTGTCTCAGAAATGTCATTCTAACAGTATGATTTTAGCTTACACAATGCTGAATATTGAACGACTGGGGTGTACTTATTAGTTACACCCACTTACTCTTGCTATTTCTTTTTACAGGTTAAAGCAAATTCATAACAAAATCACTACTAGTCCTGCATTGCAAAGAAAACGACACATTTTAGCAACTACTGGTACTGCCTATGAGGATTACCCTGTTTAAAAAAAAAAGGATGAGTGGATACCAAGCACAAGGAGCTGGAATATCTAAAGAAACTGTAAGTGGGTGGGTGAGATGCCCTGACAATTCTGTATTGCAGCTGAGCATGAAATACCTTCCCTAAGTTACAGTCATTACAACTCTCTATTCGCCAAGAATGAATCTTGCTTGTGACATCAAGTGACCTGATACAGAAGAGATTTTTTTGAGGCAGAAGTGGCTGCCATTATTTTATTTTTAAAATGATGACTTATGGGATATTTTTTCTGCTCTTCTTTTCTTTTAGTACAGACATCTGCTATGGGTGTATAAGGTCAGCTTTTTAGCTGGCACAAATCAGGAATGTGCCAGAAAATACTATAACTTAATTTCTATTTAATTATTACATCTGTGAATTGTTTTATTTTTCTGCACAGTGACCAAAAACTAAGCATACCGCTATACAACTGCCTTGAATGACTAATTCAGACAATAATTTAAGTTCATGTGTCCTGATGTTACCTAAGACTGTCTTTTCTTCAATATGAATATTTTTTTTTTTAATACAGAAATGTAACTTAAATGTTTTTTAGTTTCTTGTAAACCTAAAGTAACTCGGCATTTTTAGGTTAGTAAGTCACACAGCTGTTACATGTATGCATTGAAACATGTATTTGAAAATAAAATTCTGTACTAATGTAAGTGAAATGACTCATAAGATTAAGATTTAAAAATCAGCACAACTGAAGTCAATGTAGCAATGAATATCTATTCTATGACATTATTTTGTCTGTATTATTATATAAATATATGTAATTAATTATATATGTTTAAAATACAGGAATAGATAATGTAGTTACAAATATATTGACAAAAATCTCTATTAACTAATTATGGATTTTATTTACTTGTTTATTTATTTGGTTTTAGCTCCCCACTCAAAAAAACTCCCCACAAAACCTAACCAAAGGAAAAAAAAGTACCACACAATCCTTTGCATTATATCTGTTTTCAGTGAAGTTCTTATTGTCATAAGAACATTTCCTTGGTAAATATTTCTACTATTTTAATATTAGAACTATTTCTAATGTTAGAACTGTTTAATAAATTGTAATAATCATAAATGACTAGCATAATGACTTATTCAGAAAGCACAAAGACATTTTTCTGGTTTTTATTGTAACATTTTTAATATGAAGTCTGGTTAAATGTGTGCTTCATCAGTCTTCCAGAGAAGTGTTATTTTAACTACTCTAGATCACAAAAACTTGCTGGATTAAACCTTTCTAAGAAATTTCACATAAGGCATACATCAAATCCACCTCAAATGAATTTGCAGACAGAACTACCTTTTGACGTTTTTTCCTAACCTAAAGTTTAAAAGCTGTGTAATATTTTCTTTGTCATGCCTAATAAAAAGAAAAATAAATAGTCTATGAATGACATTCAGGAAAGAAGACATGGGAAATGTGTGTTGAATGGGCAGATAAAGGTTTTTCATCTAAAATGGTGGAAAGAAATTTCAAGAATCTGTATTGTTTCCCAGACAGAACCATTGCAAATTGGCATAATAAATGAGCATGTCCTAATTACTCAGGAAGTTCCAGAAATTAGAATCATAAAGCTGTCCTTTAGAGTAGGGACATTTGCCTACTTCACCATGCAATAGACTGGTACGAGCGGTAAATAGGGCATTAGTATTTCACCTTATCTTTGGTAGAGCACTCCATAGCTACATAGAGTAAAAGCTTTTGAGTCAGAGAATGTGATTTTATATGTGTACTTAATTACTAACTTCAGTCTGAAGTCTGATGGAAGCCTTTCAACTCTATTCTAAAAGAAAAGAAAAAACAGTATGCAAAAAATCCTGATAATGATGCTGTCTTTCAGATTGTTCGGTAGCAAAATTCTATATGGCTTTGCAGATGAGAAATAATTTTAGGTACACTTCCAAGAAACAAGGTAAAAAATCCAGTGATCCTATGGATTTAGTAAGGCAAATTCATAAGAGAAAAATAACTTCTACGCTTGCTGTATACACCCATTGCCATTTTCTTCCTTTGTCAGAAACAGCTGCGTGAAACACAATAGGCTACCCCTGTTTCCGTCTTGGTTAACAGGACTTGGTTCTGCAGAAAAACCATAAAGTTGATTTATGGCATCACAAATAATTTTCAGTGTAGCAGATCCTGTCACAGATTTTGGAGTCAAGATTCTTTTAACTACAAGCCAGGAAAAGATGGGCCACAGGCAGAAAAAGCATAAAAATATCTAGAAAAAAAATGAACTTGGAGTAGCAAATGGGCTACACAATCATTTTAAAGCTCATTCTAGTAAAGGCATGCTTCCTAAAATTGTGCACCACAAATACACAGCAAGAATTACTATTCAATTTCTTTGAATGTTTATAATATACTGGCAGAATTCCCTTTCTTATTCTAGCGATAATAATCAGTAATACCAGTGGTATATCCAGACAGCAATATTACCAGTAGTGCACAGTAATGGCAATAGCAATGGAGAAGATATTTTAGTATTACAATAATGACTATTTCCAGTAGCTCCTAAAGTGTGTTTAATACTATATGAACAATATAAAAAGTGTGGTAACATATGTGCAGTATTTAAAATTTTCCATTAACCTGTTTGCCAGTATTCATCAACATGAATCTATATCTACATAACACTCAATAAGGCATACCTCCATAAAATATGCATTCAAAATGTGTACTAAACAAAGATCTGTGATTATGCCAGATCAAAACAGAATTTCATAAAACTATTAAAAATAAAATAAATCATGAATATTTCCTTGCCAAAATTTCAACTCAGAATTCTGATTATTTTGCTGAAAGGGTGGTTCAACTAAATATGGGTTTAAAAAAAAACGCACAAACATTCCAACCTTTCACTGTTCACTTAATATAAAAGATTAATATTTTCTGTCAGAAGTCTATTTTTCTTTTTCCACAAAACTCTAAGCAAAAAAAAAAAAAAAAAACAACAAAACCAAAACAAAAAAGGCTCTCAATAATCTGAAAAAATAATTTAGCCAAAAATTAAAAATTGGAATGGAAATGCATACTCAGTTATAAGCCAAATCGCCGTTGGTCTATCTTGGTTCTATCTGTACCCTCATCTAGGCTAGGATTATTATGAAATTAAATATGTTTAAGGCAGCCTTGGATTCATAAAACCAGTTTTATCTGGAGATGCTTGGCAATGATCCTGCAGCAACAAGTGATTTAAGCTTTTGACATTTGAGGAGTATACAAGTCCACGGTCATAGTTAATTGCAAACACAGCAATTAGGTACAGAAGGAAAACCTTTCTTCTTAGTATAGAGTATATAAAAAGAAAAAAAATATTTTAAAAAAAGAAATATATTAAAAAGAAAAAAAATCAATTAAATGGATCTAGTTATAGTTGACAATAAGTCAAGAGCATGTAAAATTATATAAACCAATGTAAAACACAAATAAAAATGATAACATTTGTTAGCTAATAAGCTTTATTTCCTAATCTGCAGAGATGTTGAAAGGAGAGGTATTTTAGAGCAAACAAAAGTCCACCATATGGTGCAAGGAAAGACGCATAATAATTAACCCTTAACAAGGGAAGCACTGCGTGCTCTCAGTTTATGAATTCTCTTCACATTAGCTAGATTTCAAATGCCAACATAGTTTTAAACAAAGAGAAATCTGGAAATGCCCCAGCAGTCCTCCTAATAAGCTCTGTGGCTCCAACACCTTTCTGAGGATCAATGTCTCCTTCTCTCCGGCCAAGCTTTGTGGCTGGGGTAAAAGATTTTGATTTTTATATCTGCCAAAACTTCTGCACAAACGCTTTGTTTTGACTCCATAGCATAGAGTGGTTTTCCATGTGGAAATGAGGAGCACAATGAAGAAGGGGAATGCTTAATCAGGCTTTTGAGAAGGCTGCTGTTCAGGGGTCTGCTTGCCTCCACCTGCAAAGAGAGGGGCAGCAATGGGAGCCCCAGACTCTGGGATGCCAAGCAGACTATGCTCCTGGTTCCTACTTTCCTCTGGTAAAATACTTATTACCAAAAGTATGGGTATTCCTAGTGATTAAACAACTGTTTCTACTTTTTACCTCAGGTTAAGTTCTAGATACAGAACAACATTGGAAAAACAAAAAGCAAGGAGTTTTTTTACCATACAAATGCTTTATTGTATTTACATAATTCAAAGTTTTCAACATTTCTCTGAGCTGTCAATATTCAAAGCAAGACTCTAAGGAAATTGGTATGTGGCAAAATTAAAACATCTACAGTAGCATTACATGTGTAAACTTAGTATTTTGCAAGGCATGTTCAGTTTATTACTTCAGAAGAAATGTCATGCTAGTCAACTCTAGCAAACACAGATATAAAAAGATACTCATAGCTTCTAAATAGTTTTCTGCTGTTTACCATCGGTAAACCTGCAAAGAAAAGCAGGTTTATGGACTTTGACAGATGCAGAGGAGAATATTTCTTTTTAAAGAGGAAGAAGATTCTTTGTATTCATATGGAAATGTTGAAAATCTTTTCATATCTCTTAAATCTCAGCAATTTTCCTTATGAAATTAAAGGACAATTTTATCTGGGTGGTGGTAGGATCTCATTTCAGACAGCATAAACAAAGTGAAAAGAAGCTTTCTAAAGATACTGTTTTAAAGTATAGACAAGAAAACAGATTTGAAGGCACAAAGAAAGTTGAAGGTGAAAGTATGCAATATATTCTTTATCTTCCATGAAATGGTTACTGTTTTGAAGCCTTTGAGGCTTAATCACTAGTGAGTGCCATATGATAACTCAAAGCCCCATCTCAGGATCTACCTACGCCAAACCTTTATTTCACCTGAAAACTACAACCTATTTTTCATTGTCTCACTGAATTGAACTTCCATGCACTCTTCATCACCTGCTCTGGCAAGTGCGAGAGCTCTGAATAAACCCAAAGAAAGAAATATTCAAGCACTGCCCTTTATTAGCAGGAAACTTTAGAAAGGAAAATGTGTCTTCCATTACTCCTTCAAACCAAAGAAAAATTAATCCTTTTTTTTTTTTTTAAGCTGAAAAGAAAAAAAATATGGAGGAGAAAGGGGCAATAGAAGAGGAGGAAGAGAGATGAGAGAGGAGGTGGAATCAGTAAAGCTGTAGCTGGGAAATGCTGGCCAGTAGATTAATCTAGCTCAATCTGCAATAAATTCAGGATGTGATCTGCTCCAGCCTCAACAATGAAAACAGTTTGAATGTTACTTTATAAATCATTCAGTCATTCTTTAACAAGATGAACATCTGGCAAGATTCTTTCCCTCCCTGCCTCCTGGAAGAGATTACATTTTGAAAAGCTTTAATTTCTGAAAGTCTTCAATACGCTAAAGTATGAGCTGTTCCAAAAAGCAGCTTTAGCTCTGTATTTCAACAAATGAATTGAGAGTGGATACACAAAGTGAAAGATGAATTACACTCACTGTCTCTCCCAGATTAGTATGGGTAAAGAATAAATGAACAACTAAACAATAAACCACCTTTTTTCGACATAAACCTTGAGACTTTGCTGAAATGCTAATTTTAATGCAAACAATCACAGAGATTGTTTGTTGAATCAGTGCTTGCTAACAAGGCTTCCAGGAATAAGCAATACTTTATAGCCAAATTCAACCTGATACAACTCCAGGTTATAATAGATTTGATTCTGAGCTACCACGAATCAATCTTTTACCTGAAATGAATTACAAAGCCAGAGAAATGATTTTCTGCTTTTGATTCTTTGTTGCTATTTTTTCCCGGAAGGATAGCACTGATAGAAAATAAATCATATATTTAAACTTACACAATTCTAAACAAATATTTTCATTTTTGACTCTGAAATTGTTTACTCTTTTGCAAGAAAAAGGTTGGAGAAGTAAACATATTTTAAACAACCCCATCTCTCATTGAATACCTTGACAAGCTTCAGCTCTGTAAATTCTTAAAGCCTGTACTTCAATGTTCAGCCAATTAAAGTCAATAACATTTAAGAATATGCTACTTTTGCTTACCTATTTTGTTAAAAGGGGTATTTTGTGGAATCAAGTCCAAACTAAATAACCCAACAATAGCCAACTGCCTGATTTAAATTCATACCACTACCTTCACATATTCTCACTACATTAAAGATGAACACAAAGCAGATATATAGCCTTCATATTTGAAACCTTTCCTTTGCAGACAAAGGACTAGAAACTGTATTTTAATTATGTGTAATAAACATTAGGCAAACTGTGCTCAGGAAAATTCTCAGTGAAGTTACTCCAGGTTTATACATAGATGTCAGAGTACTGGGAGGAAAGTTCTCTACCTGACATTGCTGGGCTCTTCATTCTTCAGAGACCATTTTTTGCAGTTTTCTTAATGTCTCATCAGCCTCATATGTGCTACGGAGGGCACAATAAGGAGGGAATCTATTTAGAAGTGAATACACCTGTTTCCACACATGGTTTATCCTTCCTTAGCCATCCCTTTTAAGCATCAGGTCTTACAATGAAGAGGAGTGGAGCCTTGGAAGCATTTTCACATGAAAATCCTTTGTAAGAAATGATTAGGCCAAACAAAAAATCCTACAAAGCTGACTATTAACTCTTCATTAAATAGCTTGCCATTTACAAATCCTATCTAAGAAATGAGAGAGTCTGTGTAATGTCCTTAATAATGTGGTCAGACTAGTCTTATTCTGGGAAGATCTACTCTGTAGACAATCAGTTCTGCAAGAATACTATATACTATCAAGGATTCATAGATAAGAGACATAATTATCCATGTTAGGTCTTAATAGTTGGCTGTATGAAGTCCATGTTGTATGATGTTTCCAGTTGTAAATATCTGACTAGTGCACTGTTCTGCTCTCACAGTAAGCTTTTTAATTATTTTGAAATCTACATGTTTTCAAGGTGTCTTAGTGTCTGTAAAGACATAAACCAACCAAAACCAACAAAACCCAAATAAACACACTGCACTGAAACCACTGAGGTTATCACTTCAGACATATAAATGCTCATCAACATAAATCTCTGGTATAAGAAGAGATCCATGCCATGAAAATCTTACTGGTTAGTCTTGTATCTTAAGCATACTTTTGAGATTCCTGGGTTTACACTCCACCAAGTGTGTTCAAATTAATTCTTCTCATTTCCTTTTCTTTGACTATGAAGATTTTTAAAATGTGAAAATTGCATCAAGCACAGAACTTTATGTACAGTTTGAATCTATCCCATAAGAAATACATTGTCTAATTTCTCATGACAAACGCTCAGAGAATATAACATATAATTTTGAGGGGTTTAGCTTTTTTAAAAGCTGAAAATCAAACCTGCAGGGGCTGACCTCAGTGAGATGGTATAGCCAACATATTCTGACAGTATGACAGGTTCTGTCCTCAAGAAGATATTCAACAAAAGACTGATATCATAATAAGGCCCTGTGATTGTTACTGTCAGTAACATTTTGAGTTTAATTCAAGTCACAATATTGTACATTATTAGTATTATTAAATCAACACTACAAATTTTTATACTGTGAAATTACACTTCTGCACTCATCGTCTCACAAGTTTTTATTCTGAGTTGCCTGAAGAAACCAAGTCAGATGTGACATTCAGACTCAGAAGGGAGTTAGTACGGTCACATGAGTATTAGTGAAGTAGCAGGCTATCACTTTATTAATTCAGTACACACAGCATGTAAGAAGACCCTGTCTCGAGATAACAGGGCTACTACCCCTGAGAACTGCTTGACTGAGTTCATTTTAAGATTCAGACCAATCTTTAAATTCTCTCATCTTCCTTCTTGAGAGGAATAGAAGATATTCAAGAAGGAATTCAATTGTAGAATTCCTTTGTTCTGTGCTTACATGGAAAATCTGAACTACTAAAATACCAAATCTCTTGCAAGATGAGTCTTCAGTTGTTTGCACACAGAAGACATGACTCACAAGCAGAACTAAACACACAGATCTAGTTATTCACTTCTAATTAACTGTTCTTCACTTCTCCTTCTCAATGTCTCCAGAATGTTATAAGGAATGGAATAAAAATTTACTAAACTTCTCTTAACTCCAAAGATCATTCTCCCTTTAACCTCAAGAAATAGGGATTGGTCTGAGCGGCAACATTCCAAACAAGGTTTTTGCATTACAGGGAAAAAAACCCAAACAAACAACAAAACAAAAAATGGGACAAAGAAGAATACAAGAGACATTGAAAAAGTTCATACCGCTGAAAAGAGAAAGTAACACCCACATGCCAGCTTGTTGTGGCCCACCATATAATGCATAACTCCTTCGCATGTTCCGTCTTTGCCACAAAACTCTTCTACAAATAAACACCACTCAGTCTTCCATCCCATAATGCAGACTCAGTTGCTACACCAAAATTTTTTAAAATTTCTGTACTATTAGTTCAAAATGCAAACATTTGAAGAAGCAATCATGTTGTTTCATCCCTTAAGTTGCTACATTCAATAGGAAGGATGCATGGTTGCACATTTAAAATCCCCTTTCTTATTATGACTGGAGCCCTCTGATACTTGAGTATAATGTTCTCAGGATATTGTTGAAGCTAAAGTTATTTTGCTGTGATGTCAAATAAAAATTATCTGTGGAATAAATAAACTTTAAATGAAGAAAAGAATTTGAGAGAGCAGAAAAAGGCTATTAAATATACTGCTCAGATGCTGGGGAGGGAAAAAAAAAACAAATACCCCAAAGGAATGTTTAAGATCCTTCTTGTAAGAATATAGATATATTGAATTTTAGTTTGGGGTTAGAGGAAAATTCTGTAACAGAGGTATCCCTTAAACTTGTCTTTTCTATTGTGTCATAGAAGATGTAAATTTATAGTCTTATCTGAAATTTAAATCCATATGAAAATGACCCTTGAGGCCCATGTACTGTATGTACTCTGTGAATCTTTTTCCCCTGGCAAGCCCTAGTTTCCCCTGCCAGCTAAGGATCATCCATTCTACCCACATTCCCTTCTCTTGCAAATTATCTGATACTTATTATTTTCTTACACTTGATACTCCTTCCAGGGCTTTTCTCATAATTATTAATAATCTGGGGTTGCATTACTATAGTTGTCTTGTCTCTTGAACTGAGATTCTCTCTCAGTCCTAAAACTAGCAGGAATAAAGAAGAAGAAATGAGGAAGCTCATACCAAAAATGTTTTTCTATCTCCAGAACGGAACTTGTCTGCCACTTTGGAAGGAGTGGGTATTTTATCAGGAGAGTTTAGACTGAGGAATAGCTAAGATCGTAACTCAGGGACTCAAAACAATCACAATACTTGTATACTCAGCTAAAATTAACTTTCCTTTAGATCACGAGTCATTTAAGAAGCCTCAGAAGCTTCTATTGCAACCATTAGTTTATAGGGACTGAGCATATTCTTTTTGACAGAAGGCACGAATGTGCCTTTCCTGCTAACTTGTTCACATAGCCTGACCCAATAACATGCTTATCAACCTTTGGTTAGTTCTTCATTGTAAACTATCTTCATTGAGATGCTGAACATATGAATGAAAACTAGATTTATTTTTTTTTAATGTCCTATAAAATCCAGGCAATATTGATGTTTCTCATTACCATGGATAAACATTTTAAGAAATGCCATTTTAGAGTGGCATTTTTGCCTGAGAGTCACAGCTCGGTTTATATATTCTGATTTGGCAAGTTCTCCATCTCTAATGAAACAGGCTAAGACAATCTGGAGATATGTCTGTTTGTATGGCACATTTCTAGATCCTTTGTGTCTTTCGCCTGTTAGGTAGTATGTTGTTCAAAATTTGGAATTTCTTGGAGCCAAAAAATAAATCCTGACAAATCATTGTGCTTGTATGACTTTAAAGGGACAGCCAGGTCACAAAATTTAATGCTCTCTTAACTACACCGTAGATAAAATTATGTAGTCAGGTTAGGAAGATACTAAATATGAGGGTGTTTGCTCCTTTTTTTACTGGAAAACTGAATATGTGACACAAGTATTGTTACCTTAAATCATTTCCTAGATCCTTGTCCTTTCCCAAACATGATAGGTATTCCATTTTTCCTCATCTGCGTGAGGCAAAATGCATATATCTAACATCCCTAAAATGTTTAGAAAGTAGTCACTAAACAATCTTTTAGGTAGCAGAAAAGTTGGAGTGGGAGTGAACTGTTGCCTAGGAAGCTTGACACTAAAAGTGCTGTGGTGAAGGAGTATGAGGTAGAAGTGACAGTTGTAGGGGAAAGAAATGAAGGGAGCAGAATAATGTAAAATCAAAACTTTACAAGACCCAAACACCTGTGGTATGTGATATAGCCCAAACTGAATTGTTCTTAAAAAGCTGCTTTCTGGACAACCGACTGATAGACATAGTTATGCTGAAGGTGAGTTTAAAGTAACACATGCCAAAGAAGTTAATTTAGTCTCAGTCTTTTTCTCTTCTTACTGCCTTGATTTATGGCAACATTTTTTTTTTTTTTTCAGTGGTGAAGAATGGTGGAATATATCCAAGCAAATTAAAATCCCCTTTTTCTGCATGGTATGTCACCTGTAGGTCTGAAGTAACCAGGATGCTCCTGAAGTCTATTCAAGCTCTGAGAGTTTCCCTTGGAAAATCTGCCCTATGAGTAGAACAAACATCTGCCAACATCAGTGCAGTGATAGAGGGAATAATGCTGCTTTGTCTGAGCATATAAGTTTTTTTTCTTGTTGATCTTGGCTTGGTCTTGGCTGCCAGGTAGCTCTTGATCCACTATTTGAATAATAAAATACATAGAATATTCAGAACATGTGAGGAAAAAGATAGAGAATAGAATTAAGAAAGAAAAATAGAAAGAGAAATACAGGGATTATTGTGGAAAGAAAATGTACAGTATTTCCAGACGTATCCCGAAATATGAAGTGGATATCAGCAAAATTGTCTTCCCATTTGTGATAGTTTAAGTGAATTCAGTCTGTATGTGTAGTTTTCTAGACAATGCTGTATAAAAAAGTAATTACTTAATAAATTGGCCACAAAACTCATATTAAGCAATCAGTATGACTAAATAGTTAAGGAACAAAACTTGGAGTAGAGATGGCTCTATTGTTTTCTGTGCTCCATTAATGATTTTCTGTCAAATTTGCTGTAAAACTTAGTATCTCTCCATCAGAAATCTCTACTGCAACATTGGATAATAATTCTTACCCCTGTTTATGATGCAGATGAAGATTATAAAATAATGAGTACATTGTGTTTTCCTAGGGATTTTTCTGTACTTAGGACACGAACCCTACAAGGCATATTTCTATGAAAATATAAAGTAATCATTGCATTAAACAAAAAGGTCATTCACTGACCCAACTCTGTCTATTTAATAAGAACATTTTTGCAAAGATAAGACTATTACTGCCATTTGTATTAGCAACAGTGTGTGAGGCAATGAGATTATCTTTGCCTCTCTGCACTCACCAGAAATTTTTCTTCTCCAGAGATGACAACCATGAAAAAGACTTGCTTTGTAATACAAGACATCCTTCTGATTTATTTATTATTATTATTTTGCATTTGAAAAAATAAATTAGCCATAAGTTCTATCATGACTAGTAGATAATAAATATGTAAATCTGAAAGCTTGAGATTTATTAAATTAATTGTATGTTAACAGACTGATTTTCTAATAGCAGCAGCAGTAGACAGGAGCAGCTGGTTCCAGAATCTGCAAATGAATGAATCCATCATGCCGCAAACAGCAAATGGTAGGTTTGAATAGACTGTTTGCAATTATAAAAGTCTTTTTTTTTATCATAACAAGGCAAACTATGCTAACCAGGTTGGCAGAAGAAGCTTCCATGAATTTTTCCCCAACTTACTCAAACAATCATTAACCTTTCATTTTATGTATATGGATATATTTTACATTGCAGCTGAGTGTGATGGCATGTACAATAGCAAAACATACTGTTTCAAATTCAGTCCAGTTAAATTACTATGACAAAATCAGTATTCATTAGCCTAAAGTGAATGACCAGGACTGAAGAAAAAAATGTGAAGGCAGCCATAAACAGTAACTCTGATCTGCACTATCCTGCATTCAAAAGAAGTACATGCAAACTCTGGTTGCTTTGAAGAAAGCAATAGATACGGAGACACAGTGTTTCAAGGTTCAGGCAAGAGAAGAAAAGATTCTTTCATTTGTTGGCAACATGTTCAGATATACATTAAGACTTAATTATCAGACTTTTTACTTAATCCACTGACTTGCACTGGGATTTTTTACAACCCTTTGTGGTTTCATTAATGTACCTATAGAAATGATAAGTCAACTATACCAATACATGTTCATAAAAATTGCTGTGTCTACACCAGGACTGCAACATCCCTTGAAATAATGTTTTTTATGTAGAGCATTTTCTTCCTCAGAACACATTAATATTAATTTCTTTGAGCACTTTTATATTACATTTTGATTTTCAGCACCTAATCATAACAGATTATGCAAAGTCTTCTATTGTTTCCCTGTTTATAACACCCAAGCCATTCATCACTAGCCTGTTTTAGTCACTAGCACTCCAACATTCCCACTTACTCATAGAATCTAACGATAGAATCTAATTTAAGTATGACTATATTCCTAATTGTCCCTGTCATACACTATTTTGGAATACTCTTCTGATTTTGAAACCATACTGAAGATTAAATCCTGCTGGCATGCTACATACAGAAGCACACATGAAGAAAGATATGATCCTAAATCTCAGATACGTGCTTTCTTACCTATATATACTTTAACATTCATCACCAGTTGTTATTTAAAACTGCATCTGGATTTAGTGGAAACTCCATCTGCTAAATTTTAGTTTGACGTATGCCAGGATCTCCCATGAAAATAAAGAGATACAGCTGAGACTAGAAAATGCCTTTTTTTCACATCTGCCCTCAAAAATACAGGTTTATGAAATGTTGGGCTTCATTAGAAACTTTTCTTTATTATCATGACATTTTAGTGAAAATGTATCTTTGTTATCATGTTCCAATTGAAAAGGAATACATATTTCTATGTATTATTCTGGGGATGAAGACTGGTTGTATTAACTTTTTTTAAAGGACTGCAGTCATTAGTACACAAAACATTTTTCTCCAAGATCATTACACAAGGTAAGAAAAGAGCCCTTACATTTTCACTATAATTAGATGTCATCTAATATAATTTTCATAACTAAATGCCACAATGGCTATATGTTCTGTAAAAATCAATGTAAAGCTCAAGTTGAAAAATAATAGAAAGGAAAAATGTGGAATATCTTTTCCAGTTATTATATTTCTTTACAATTTACTAAACTGCATAAATGCTAGTGTAAAAATATTTTTTGACTAAAGTTTGCATACTTATGCTAATGCTTAGTGTTTTGGAGCAAGTATGGTCCAACACAATTAGTAAACTCCTGGGAGATCTTTAAAAAGCTAAAGGGTGAGATAAGCATAAGTTTGCTGACTTCTATATCTCCAGAAGAATCTGGACATTACTAGGAGATAATCTTGTTTGTAAGAGGTTCCATGTGTCTATACACAATGTATTACAGATACTGTGTTTTCCATCCTGTGGAATTAGCAAGAGTCAAAAATGTTTAACAAAGGTATTGCCTTATAAATCATCGTGTCTGTTTACCTCATAAAATAGTGTTGTTTAACCATGATTAAGCTTGCATAATTATAACTTCATTTGATGCTACTGCCCTTCTGTGAGTGCACTGGAGAGCATGAGTGTCTATGTGCTTTAAAAAGGGACATCACCCACTTGAATGTGTGAGACTAATTTTTATTTGTCAGATACAGTCTGTGTTTGAACCATCTTTAAATGCTACTACTATTTATTATTACACATTTATTATTTATTATGCAACCTTCCAATAAGGAAGAAACACAACATTTGAATTCTGTACAAGTTTATAATTTTAAGGAGCCCAGCTCAGTGAAACGCAGATTAAGATGCCTTTCTGGCACTTTTTCATGCTATCCAGGCCAGACTATGATGGAAATTGGAACAAGCCCCAGGAGATGACAGCTGAGGGTGGCTTTCTGTATCATAGCAGACTCCAAGGATGCCCTAAGGTAAGCAGAATTGCTCAGCGTTTGCACAATGCCGCATGCTGTTATTTTGTTATTGAAGGCAGTGTTACATTTTAGTACACTGTGCATGCACAACCCACTGGCAAAGAGGTGACAGGCATCACTGGTCATCTAGTAAAGCAGTTTGGTTCCCTTTAGACTGTCATTTATAATGCAGCCATTTTATATGCCTGGAGAGATACTTTTCTCTGCTACCTGTGCAATGACAACAAATGAAGGACTCTGCTTCAGAACACCACATGTGAAAAATGAGGCAAAAATTCTTTGCCACATTCAAGATGGAAATATATGTGAATAAATATCACTTTCTGTACGTTATATCTGTAATGGGAGTGCCACTGGAACAGATCTCTACCACGCTAGCGCTAATGAATGCTGTGTATTGTGGAGACGAGAGAAACATTTTCCATTTTTCCTTACAGTCCAAGATGTGTCTACAATATTTGGGAGTAAGTTTCAAGAACAAGAACAATTGTACTGGTAAAAATAATTATACAGAGAAGAAAACAGATAATTATGAAACTTTTAATCTTTAAAAAAACCTGATTCCAGGAATACTGTTGAAATCAGGGATCCAAATTTATCTCTGGTATAAACGTATGCAATACCACTAAGCTAAACAGAGTAATATCCCATATTGTCATACAGCTGCTGCGTGGCCTGGGCAACAAAAAGAGTATACTTCTGTCACTCCCTTACATTAAGATTGTCCTAACAAGCTTTAAGATGAAACCCTTGCTTGAAACTATGTTTTCAAGGGTCTGGATCTGTCTTTTTCCTTCAGACTCCCTGGCAGAGGGACTCTCCTCCGCTGCCTGTACAGTGCCTGTCACAATGGGACATGGAACCTCATTGTGTGCAGTAGACACAACTGTAAAAACATTATCATTTTACACGTATCTGTTCTGTTTCTTTGGTTTTCCACTATTATTCATGTGCCCTTTCCTCTCGCAAACTTTCAGCTGCATGTTCTCATGTGTGAAATAAGGAACTATGTTGGTAAATATGAACTATGCAGATTCTGAAGTCTGCCAGCAACACATACATGATAATTAAACATCAGCAGACATATGCTACTTGCTAACCAGGCCTTAAACATCTGTAGGTTCTGGGTTTTTTTCTGCACTCCTCAGGCTATAAGTTAAAGCACAGTAGTCACAATTTTTTACCTAATTTAGCATAGTTTTAAATTTCAGTTTTAAATGTTTTACTTCCAGATGTATTAGAAGGATTCTTATGAGGCCAAAGTACTGCAAATTAAAGAAATATTTTTCCTATATGATCTGACAAAGTACCAACTCAGCTTCCACTCCTGCTTTTTAGCGTCTTTCAGCCTGACATCAGTTTTGGACGCAGCTAAATGCCAGCTATCCTGATAAACATGTACACTACCAGCTGTGGCTCCATCTGCTCAACTAAACATTTTCACACTAAATCTGACGGGGAAAAACAAAAAATACATTTTTTGGAGTTGATCTGTTACAGCTGAAATATTAAAATCTTAACTCCAGGTGGCCATTCACTTTTCTGTTCCTCTAATGAATATATTTAGAAGAAACAAAGCCATCTATTTATAGTCTGCCTCAAACCCACGAAATCCAATGGATCTTTTTGCAATACAAAGAACAGATAAATAAAGCAGAAATCCAGAGCTGATAAGCCTCTACTTTGTCCCTTTCAGAGTCACAGTGAATGCCTATATGACCGTGAGACCTGAGCAATGTGCAGTGGCACCTATAAACAACTCCTTGTCTCTCTGCTTGGGATGAGCAGCAGCAGCCCGCAGGCAGGCACGGCTGGTGTGTTGGTCATCCTGCTCACCAAACCCTGCAGCTACAAACTCAGAGTTGAAATTGGTTCTTCAGCAAACAGGTATGACAGCTGTAGTGTTTCAGAGCCTTTTATGAAAACAACAGATGCCACTTTTTTGTGAGCAGGGATACCTGCAGGAGCAGCGAAGCCAATATCTTAACAAAGTCCAAGATGTTCTGCTAGTCCAAACTGACTTCCATGTGTGCAACACACTCTGAAGTGACAGCTGTGTACATGCCTTTAAGTCAGATCTAGGTCTATCTTACTAGCATTAATCTCCACTTTTCACAGTTGAACATTCACATCTTTTTGAGCAAAGAAGGTCGTCAAGAAAGGCAAAGCAAAACCATGAGTGTGGCTCTTGCAAAAACTGTCAAAATCATAGAAATCACGTTAGGAGGTTCAGTGTGGTAATGGGAGGAACAGTACCTGCCATTGTGCTAGGGAACAAGGAGGTAGATTTACATTGCACTAAGAAAGTGATTTTCACTTTCCACTCCCCTGCTAGGACCCTGACATAAGGTGTGGGACAGCCCCACTTCTGTCACCATGAAAAGCATGAGCAGCTGTTGTGAAACAGAGATTACAATGGCTAAGCAGAAGAAGATTAATCCTATCCACAAGAAGCTCGAGTAATTTTTTCCTGCTATACCTGTTAGGGCCTGTAAATTGCTCCTTTTGAGAGCCCTCAACTGCACATACCAGAGTCCTGAGATAATCTTACACCTTCATGAACAACATGAAGGTGAAATAATGGATACACATTTATTTAACTTGAAAGACCAGTTGATTTAAGACCAGCATTTTTTTTGCACAGTGTCATCTTAAAAGCAAAATCAGAAAAACTCCCCACCTTAGTTAGGGTTTTTAAATAGCTGCAGTGACATAAGAGGTAGGAAACCAGCAAAAATTATGGATGAATAGACTGTATATACCATGGTTTAAAATTCAAAGACATCCTTGTGGAAGCTCAAAAAGGATTAAAAAATGTGATGCTTCTGTAACTTACATTCATGAAAGACAAGAGTACTGTTATTGAAGTGAATTGAATAACGTCAACATTTTCATACTGAAATATTCATGCTAAAGAGATGTCAAACTCATTTAGCTCCTAAATACTTTTCAACAAGTGGATACATTTGTTTTAGAAAATTAAATTGTATTATTACACCTTATTCTGTTCTGTTATATATGTTCCTTATGAAAATGATACAAAAAAAATTACTACACCAAATAATTTCATCTAATTAAAAAAATGTCACCCAGAAATGAGATTCAAGTAGATGTGCCAAGCAATTAATAGTTTAGACTCCACATCACAGGCTTCTGAGCTTTGCTGATACAGATTTTTCATTCATTCTGAGTTTAATCTTACTACTGAAATCTAGGATTTAGGAGACCCAGAAAGTTTTTCTAACTGCTGAAATCAAACAACATAAATAAAGACACTCATTATAAAGGTATCCAAATTCTGCACAAAGATTCAGGTTCGTACATTTTATCCTTTCTGGATCATTCAGAATGAGTGAGTGCCTTGTCTATCTGCATTAGTATAAATGTATCTGCAAAAAAGGGAGTTTGAGCTAAAAAAATGTACTGTTATATTGAATAAATTCATAATCTAACAGTTCTTACACTGCAATCTAATACTTAATATTGTTATATCCAACAAGTTAAAATGAATGAACTGTGGAAAACAACTATCTATCTTTCTTTTCCTTCATGGTTTTGACTCAAGGAACATTATGAAGAAACTCCATTAAAAATAAAAAACCTTCAAAACAAATTATGAAAGACATGAGTTCCAGTAACAAGCCAGATATTATGAAGTTATGTGCAGAGCCACCTGTATCTAATCCATTTTAGTATTTTTTATATTTTGAAGTTCTCCAAAAGAAGTACGAGTAACATGTCAGAGAGTAACGGAGAGTGAATCATGTTTTTGTAAAATAAATATAATTATGAATAATTAATAAAATAAGATCAATATACTCCTTTCTCAAGGAGTAGAGGAAAAAGCAACTGAACATCTAAGCTGAAAATTGCTCTTCTGTTCATCTAAATCTGTTTCTGTCGAACTGTATTGAGATAAAGGCAAGTTCAAAAAAATTTGCATCACACAGTGAAATCAGGCAATATTTCGATAGTCATCAGATTCCTTGGGAATTAACTCAGAGACTTTGATGTAAACTGTACTGCTATATGCTCTCTCCTATAGATAAGCCTTATATTTGCTTTGAAGAAATCTACTGGAGAACTTCCAGCAGTGCAGCTATCAAGCACTGGGACTTGAGATAGCCTTTTAGATATCTGAGCCCAGGCCAGAGAGTCTTGAAGATAAGAGTGGAGGCTGAAGTTAAGCCTGATTCTCTGAAAAGCCAATATAAGGCAGTTTGATGTGCTCATGGTAGTCTGAGTTGCTTCAACCTTTTATATTAGATAACCTTCCCTATCCAGTAAGAGCTTTATACTCAGGTCCACAGTGCTGTTATCATCCAGGGGAGAAGGCATAAATGTATGTATAACTGCAGACGGTTCAACATCACAACCATAGAATAGTTTGGGTTGGAAGGTACCTTTAAAGGTCATCTAGTCCAACCTCCCCCCAAAATGAGCAAGGACATCTTCAGCTAGATCAGGTTGCTCAGAGTCTCATCCAACTTGATCTTGACTAGGGATGGGAAAAAACAGCAGGATGAGGTAGACTCTCTTACCCAAAGAGGAAAGATGGACAGCTTTATATACAGATGTGAGTCTGTGGCAGCTTTAGTATCAACACAGAATACACAAGTACTCCTAAATTAGGGACTGCAGTGATCAAAAGATGATGTGTAAGTTTCACCAGAAGCTACTACACTCACCTTGGAAACTCTGACTTGTCATTCTCTTCTTGCTAGTATCATCTCTGCTTCATCTGCGTTGAGTTTCAACCACCTATTCTTTATCTCTGTTCTATTTGCTTGCAATCAGTTGCCACTACAGTGAAACTGTAATGATTACAGATCTCAAAGTACAAAAGGAAATTTGTATGTTCTGCATTTTTCAGGCATGTGATCTGACCTGTTCACACAGTAGCTGAATACAGATGACAAAAAGAGCTAGCAGTAAAACTGATTCTTGAAGGACACCAGAATGAAGAATAGAAAGGTGGTTTGCCCTGACCTCTTGTTGTATGTGTTTGTCTGGGAAGAATGCCAACCATTTTAGCGTATTACTTTGGATTCTGATACCTCTCTCAAGCAAGAAAGTACTATCTCAGGATCAACCAGGTTGAATGATTCAGCTATGTCAAAAGTGATGAGAGTAGATGTCTGTCCTCTTCCCACTGACAGAAGTATATTACCTTTCACACATACCACTAAAGCCATTTCATTCCCTGGTTTAAATTCAGATTGTTCTGGATCTAGAATTTTATCCTAATTTAGTTAATGCAGTTGGCCTTTGGCTAGCTTCTCTACAATCCTGCAAAGAGTTTCACAATTACTCCATGTCTGTATGTGGGAACAGACAAAGAAAGATGATTATAGTTAGCTCAAGGGTGAAATGTGGAAACTGTTATAGAGCACATGGAAATGCTACACAAAGGTTTGGGACAGGAAATTAATAACTGATCCAACTGTAGCAACAGGGAGAATGACAGGGATGTGAGACATAATTAGTCAAACTGGAATTTGCTCAGGACACTGAGGTTAACATCTCCCCTCCTGCAAATCGTGCAAAGGCTACAGCTGACAAGACTGCACGGTTCTTATTTCATTTGAAAAAAAAGCAAATCCAATCACAAAATTCTTTTTTCCACAAGGGGCAATGAGTTCGGCAAAATACAGTGAGAAAAAACTGCCTTTCAAATCCTCCTTAGCACTTCTTTTAACATCTGGATTCTTACTGCAGATATCCCATTTAAGTACTAGCACACCCAAAACCACTCTACTTATTTTGATAAGTGAAGAGAAACAGCCTAAAGTATAGCTACAGTGACCGTGACTCAAATATTCATGTAATTTAACATTGTCAACTGACTAACAACTAAGTAACAATACACAGTGAACTAAACGCTGGAGAATATATCCTGGAAAACTTCTAGGTCGTTACTTTAAGGTTAAACAAGAGTAGTAAGCACAGGAATGCAGGTTATTAACAGCCATATAAGTGTAGTCCCTCACACATATAGAACAACCAATTTTATGCTATTCAAAAGCTGTACAAAAACTACTATATCTTTGTGGGATTTTGCTGATCTTTCAAGAATGACAGATCAATCTGTTATAGGAAGAAAAATGGATTGAAAACCCACAATGTTTTAAAATGTAATTCCTTTCAAAGCTCTACTTTTTGATAAATTAACTGTGATCAGAAATGGAGAAATCCATTTTCTTTTTTATCTAAGTTTCAAATAATGACATGACACATAGTTAAAAAAAAAAAAAAAAAAAAAAAGGGATGTATGCAATTCATATCAATACCCAAATTTTTCAGAACTAGCCTCTTTTTTTCAATTGCTTGGGTTTTGGACCTCAAGTCATGATTTTCAGAGATGCTGATTTCCTACAAGTCCAGTGGCACTTCAATTATGCAGTAAATACTCCTGCCAAGGAGTCTGGCAGGTGTCTGCTTTGTTGTGTCCCTGAAGCCTGACTGAGCAAATCAATGCAAGCTGAACTTGTGTCCTATCACCACATCTCCCTTCCTGAGACTTTGAAAGAAACAGTTCCCCACAGTAATCACTGCTGAAAATCAGGCCATGGGCATATAGAACTTAAAGCATTCCCAGAGAACACGTTTTTAAACCTTGGTCGTATTTCTACATCATCAGGCAATTATGTCATTACTTATAATCCATAACCTTAAAGAACCTCCTCCAGGGATTTCATGCCATATAGTGAGTTAATGACCCATTGCAAAGTACCTCCCTATAATGGGATTCAAAACTTCATTTTAGCACCTTGATTATGAATGACATGCTTCTTGCTTTGCTGCCAGTAAGGGGCTGAGTTATTACCAGCACAGCATCTGAAAGCAGAAGCTTTTCAGATGTTAAATGCACAACACTAAAAAATCTAGAATAAACACAATCTTTAAAAATGTCCCTCACTAAAAAAGTAAGGCAAAACTTGTTTAAAATGCATCATAAGTAACATTTGCTATTAAGGATACTAAATTTGTCTTCTGAGTTTGAACAATTGATGGAATAATAATTTTTTTTTTTTTTTTTTAACTGTAGCACCAATGTAAAACAGTATTTTGGAGTATCATTTATTGACTACATGATTTATCCTGCAATAAAATAAATTAAAAAAAAATTAAAAGTGTTTTGATTGAAAAATAAGTAAAAATATAGTTATATGTATTTTCAGTATCGATGTTGTAGAATTTACAGACCCTAAAAGGCTAAGAAATGCAACTTTCGTTTAAAAGTAAACAAGCTGGGAAGAAGTAGTTTCTTGCCTTCTAAATGTATGCTGTCCAATGAAACAGCACTCTATGCTTTATCAGTCTTGACATCAGTATTAAACAGCTATACAAACTGCAATAACTGTTTATACATCCCTTCCAGCCATTTCAAGTGAACAGTGTCCTCCTTGTTTCTTACCCCACATGCAGCTATTTCATCATCACCAGTTCACATATCAATTACCAGACTTCTGCAGTTTCAACAAAGATTTTTCTTTTCTATGTCTAACCTCTTTTAAGCAATAAAAAATACCACCACGAAATTACAGGTAAAGCATTTCTGAGAAACGGGAGAACATAACAAAACATTAAGTATTTTCCTAATTAAGAAGGTCGGCGTGGAAGCATACTTTGGGATCACTGTGTCCAGTCACCTGCCATCTCAGGCAACCATGTGATGTCATTCCTTCCACAAGAATGAGCAAGCTCCATCTTAAAATCAGATTATATCTCCCATTACTCCCATCAAAATGCAGCTCCAGGATCTCACTGCTCTGAGGAATAGAAAATGTAGCATTTCCAGCCTAAATATCTCATGTTACAATATTGACCATTTTTTTTTTACATCAGTACGAGACATTCCATAAAGCTGGCATTTCATTCATGACTTTTTCCCCAGTTTTCCTCCCAGTTTATTTCTGAATATTAGTGAAGTTTGCAGCAGTAAGGAGTCTCCCTTGTTCCTGCTGTATCTGTCATGTGAAAGAAAGGCAACATGGGAGGAAAGAAAGTACTACACATAAACATAACTCTGTGGCCTAAAAATTAGGATATTCCTAGAGAAATGGAGGAAGCACAGTTCAATTCATCAGTTAAAGAAGGGAACTAAACTTGACTTTCAAGACCTTTCAAGACTTGCTATCTTTTCCTTTTCACCTGGATAATGGAGGTAATTACTACTTTCTTAATGTTGAATCTAACTACCTGGTTGAAGTTTGCCCAGGCTCACATGCAATCATAGTCCTGAAAAAAGATGAGGGTTACCTTTAATGGAGTCCACATTGTACTCATACTGAAGATTATTTAATTCATACTAAAGACTAAGTGTTATTTTCCAAGTGGCCACTCTTAAATTTTCCACAAACAAATAGTTTTGTTAAACCCTAAAATATAAATGACTTCATACTTAGTACAAGAAACCAAACCTAATTATTTGTAACTAAATCAAAAATATTTCTATTCTTGTCTATTTAGAAAAAAATGATCTGTAGTACGCTGTCATTAATCATATAGCCATTACCAAGCTTCACATTTCAAACTGCTTTTTATTTTTTTTAGATCAGTTGAAGACAAGAAAGCAATAAACAATACAGCACCTAATGCCACAAAAGTGAAGAATTTGCTTTCAACTCTTATGGGAGTCTGAGCCTCTTCTGTTCCATTTTTTATCACAGTTAATCTCTGCAGATATTACACTATATTAAATCTGTACCACAGCCACATTTATCTTGAGCTTTTCTGCTACATGTACGTTCATGACAAAAACAAACAAAAAACCCCTACCAAATCAAAATTCCCCAAGATGTTTCATGTGATGAGGATGTAAAAGTGGCTTTCATTTAATTCAGAAGTTACCAAAATCTAACTACTTTCATATTTTGCAGTACAAGATCTGTTAGTACTTCAAACTCACACACACAAAAGGTATTCATTCTATCTAATGTAACGCTCTAATCAACTTACCTTACCACTTTTTTCTTTATTTTTCTCTTCACACCCCACCCCCAAAATGGATATAATAATACAATTAACGCTGGTCACCTAACAGAATCATTTCCTAAAAGGTTAAAATATATTTTTGAAATGGTAATTTCAGGTGTTTCTAGTGTGAAATTACATTTGTGACAACTTAATGCAGTCATCTATAAATCTATATAACAGAGCTGTGGCCAGATTTTCCAACACCTTTCAGTGCAATCTGTGGGAACAAGAAACTGTGAGCAGTTTTATGTTCAGACTTTACAGAGCAGAATAAAACAATTAGTATTCAAATTCAAAATGGATAAAAAGTAGAAGCAAAAAAAAGGAAGCCCTCAGAGAATTCCCCTGGAAAAATATTTAGAAAGGTGTAACAAAAGATTTTCTGAGTATTTTAATATTTGCATACGTCCAAATAATAAATATGTCTATGAATTAACTAATAATATTGTCAAAAAATATTGTTTGCATTTGAAGAGATTTTTTGTTTAAAAATAAAAACTTTTATCACCTGCTCACTTCAAGGTTAAAAGACTAATGCAAATTCATATGGGTCCCTGATGATTGAGGTAGGATTAACATATTTTCACCTTCTGTAATAGAACTGCTTTAGTACAAAATACATTGTTCTGCACTGTCATGATGTATGGCTCATATTTAGGAATCTGACAGTTTAGGAGTGCATTATGGCATTCCATTAAACTGAATACATTTTTGTGCTGCACAGGAAAAGATAAAGAGGCCACAATTCCTGTCTCCTTTTTTAAAAATAATGGCTTTTCTCACTGTAGTAGTAAAAATTCTAAAAAATATGGTATTTACCAGACTGGTATGGTAAATTCAGTTCTTCTTGTCAAAACCATGAGGAAGATATAACTCTTTTATTTCAGATAAATCCTAACTGCTTTACATGAACATGAACTATATTAATTGATAGAGGTGTGATCTAGAATTTTCATTTACAACAGCAATAACAGTAATTTAAAAAACCTTTGGAATTTGACCTGTAAGTGGATTGTGATGTTTGAATTTCTGACCAATATTAGCAACTTAATGTAATTGTAAAATGCCTGCAACACTTGCAGTACATTGTTATTTCAAAGAACAATGCTGTCACTGAGACAAAAGAAGGAGAAGAGAAGGAGAAAGAAGAACGGCTACAGAAAGTAAAGAAAAGAGGCCTAGAAAAACACCAGTGAAACTAGTTTAGGACATATATGTGCAAGGACTCCTTATTACCATGGTGGCAGGACAGTGCAGTTTTCTATAAACTCCTGCAATGCACACAAGGCATTCATTTAAGGGCTTTATTTATTCTTAATAGATATTTGGCATTATAGTACTACAAATCCAACTATGTCAGAGATATTACTAGCCCATAGTCCAAATGCCTGAAATTTCCTTCACCTCACCAAGAATCCAGAGGATGGATTCTGTGTGGAAATACAGAATCATTCAGGTTGGATAAGTGTTGAAATATCCAGTTCAGCCGTTATTGTAACTCTACTCACCTAGTTCTACCAGCCCACTGATAACCTATGTCCCTAAGCTCTGTATCCATATGATTTTGAAACACATTCAGGGATGGTGATTCAACCGCTTCCCAGGGCAGCCCACTCCAGTGCTTCCAGTTCTTCCTAACATCCAGCCTAAACCTCCCCTGGAGTAACTTGAAGCCACTTCCCCTCATCCAATCTCTAATTGAGTGAGAAGGGAATGACATACCCCTCACTACACCCTCCTTTCAGGTAGTTGTAGAGAGTGATAGAGTCACCCCATCCCCACCCCCACCCTCCTTTTCTCCAGGTTAAACAACCCCAGTTCTCCCAAATGCTCCTCATAAGGTCTTCCCTCAGCCTCCTCCAAACTAAACAACCTCAGTGCCTTCAGCTGCTCCTTGTAAGACTTGTTCTCCAGATCATTCACCAGCTTCTCTGCTCTTCTCTGGACTTGCTCCAGCACTACAATGTCCTTCTTATAGTGAGGGGCCCAAAACTGTACACTATACTTCAGGTGCAGCCTCACCAGTGCTGAGTACAAGGGGATGATTACTTCCCTATCCCAGCTGGCCACATTATTTCTGATAAAAGCCAGGATGCAGTTTGCCTTCTTGGCTACCTGGGCACACTACTGGCTCATATTCAGCCAGCTGTCAATCAACACCCCCAGGTCCCTTTCTGACAGGCAGCTTTTCAGCTTTTCCAGCACTCTTCCCCACGCCTGTAGCATTGCATAGGGTTGCTGTGGCTCAGATGCAGAACCTGACACTTGTTGAAGCTCATACAATTGTCCTCAGCCCACTGATCCAGCCTGTATAGATCCTTCTGTAGAGCCTTTCCACCATCAAGCAGATTAATACTCCCGTCCAACTTGATGTTGTCTGCAAACTTACTGAGGGTGCACTCAATCTCCTCATCTAAATCACTGACAGATATTGAACAGAAATGGCCTCAGTTCTGAGCTCTGGGGAACACCACTTGTGACTGGCTGCCAACTTGATTGAACTCCATTCACTACCACTCTTTGGGCCCAGCCATCCAGCCAGTGTTTGATTCATCAGATCATATGCATGTCCAAGCTTGGACAGCCAGTTTTTTCATGAGGATGTTGTGGGGAACAGTGTCAAAGGCATTATTGAAATCCAGGCAAACTACACCCACAGTCTTTTACTCAATCCACTTGTCAGGTCACCTTGTTGTAGAAGGAGACCAAGCATCAAGGTTCATCAAGCAGGACCTTCCTTTTATGAACCCATGCTAACTGGGCCTGATCGCCTGATTGTTCTGTAAATGGTACGTAGTGGCACTCAGGATGATCTGTTCCATAACCTTCCCTGGCACTGAGGTCAGACTGACAGGTCTGCCATTCCCCAGATCCTCCTTCCACCCTTCTTGAAGAGGGGTGTCACATTTGCTAACATCTTGGGACCTCCCCAGTTAGCCAGGACTGCTTATAAATGATGGAGTGTGGTTTGGCGAGCACAACCGCCAACTTCCTCAGCACTCCGGGCTGTACACCATCTGGTCCCCTAGACTTGTGTGTTTCCGAGGGATGTAGTAGGTCACTAGCTATTTTCTCTCCGATTATGGAGGTCTGACTCTTTTCCCCATCCCTGTCTTCCAGCTCAGAGGGCTGGGTACCCAGGGAACAACTAGTCCTACTGTAAAAGACTGAGGCAAAGAAGGCAAACCTCAGACTTTTCCTCATCCTTGGTCACTATGTTTCTCCCTGCATCCAGTAAATAAAGAAGATTCTCCCTACTCCTCATTTGTTTATCAGTTAACTTCTTTCTTTGATAATACACATTGTACCTTTCCTTCAGCCTTTTACCCAAACTTTTAATAATTAGGATGAATAAAGAAATGGCTTTCTGAAGATCCCCGTGTCCCTTGGGGAGAATCATTTAAGTTACACGCTCATGAAGAAAAGAAAAAAAGTAGTGCTTGGCCAGAAAAGGGGAATATACCACTGCGTGGGAGTCCTTCCATCACAAGACCCAGAAAGTTGGTACTCTAGAACCTTCAGCTGAGCATTTAAGCTTCCATATTCCCTTATGGTTGTTGAGGAAAAAAAATGTAATGTGGACCAAGAAGGTGGTAAAGCAGTCGCAGCATCACACTGCAAATATATGAGGCAGGACAGTGGCTTCGAGAAAGTGTGGAAGAGGAACCAGGAGACCAAAACGCAACGGTTCTGCCTTTGCTTACCATCATTTGGTGCTGTGAGAAATTATTCTCTTGTGTCTATCTAAAACTTGCTATGTGATTACTTCCTTATTAATGGCTTGAATTTGCTGAAGGTCTGCAGTTTTATTTCTAGACTATATATTACTTTAATTACCTTTTAAATCAAAATCAAAATAATAAAATTACTCCACAAAGTTTAGTATCCTATTATTCTTTATTCCTACTTATGCGTGATCTTAGAAGACTATCAGATTTAAAACTGTCTGGCCTGCAGCCATTAGAACAGAAACTAAAAAAAAGTATGCCCATACAACATCTTGGCATCTAATGATACTGTAATGTGGCAGAAAGGTGGCACCTAAGTTTTAAAACACTTCCAGTATAAAACAAACATAAGATTTTTCCACACAGAAGATAAAGAGTAATGGTGATGGTCTCCATAAAATTATTCAACTCTTTTGGAGTAGTGGGGTGAGAAGAAACATGAGCCATGAAAAAGTACATTAATGTGACCAATCTTGTTATTTTAGAGTGCTGGGTGAACAGGTTATGAACTGCAACACGAACCAGATCTTCCCAGGTGCAATTAGGGGATGGAGGAATGCATCAGTGTTACATTTTAAAAACTGCTGTATTAAAGACCTGCTTTTGTCCCATGGGAGACTTAC
Organism: Phaethornis superciliosus; assembly: GCA_023637945.1. Taxonomy (NCBI): domain Eukaryota; kingdom Metazoa; phylum Chordata; class Aves; order Apodiformes; family Trochilidae; genus Phaethornis; species Phaethornis superciliosus. Next base: position 76,465,652 of record JAJQWJ010000003.1, on the reverse strand, counting down.
CTAGAACACTGCAGAAAGTTTCACAAGGGTTATGTTGCCAAAAAAACGTCACAATGATTAGTGATAAAAAGCAAAGTTCCAGTAAGAACAAACTACTTCAGAAAGGTCACAATCTCAGGATTTTTTTAAATAAGAAAATGTATTATTAAAAAAAGCTTAAGGGCTAACCCTGCTACCTGCTCACTGTCTGAAAACTTGGCGATTCCTGCTGAGATTTGTTTCTCTTTCATATGCAACACTGGCAGTTACCCAGTGCATCCAGCAGAGCTGCAAGAGATGCAAGCTTTTTTAATTTGCTAGTGATACACTGGACTAGTCCTGTTTAGAAACCCTCTTGCACTGCAGTTCTTGGGGAAAACACATAGGGACAAAATGTCTGTTAAAGGAGTTTTACAGGAATTCTAGTCAAGAAGAATGGTACTGAACGAAGACCAACAGCTCCAGATTAACATGAAAACAAAGGCTTAATTCCATCACACATTTTAACAAGAAAAGAAAACAAAACAACACACACAACACAGGAAGATAGTTATCTATAACCTATCCTAGTGCTTATATAGCCACTAGCAAAATACTATCTAAATGCCGCACAGTTGCTAATGGATTTTTCTTAACCGTGCTCCTTTGATGCAAAAAAAGTCCTATTATCCTTATTCTTCTCATAAAGAACAGAGTCATGGAGAGATTAAGTAATTTATCCAAAGTAACAGAAGATGCCTATGGGAATGACTATGTAATTTATCATGGATCTCCAGATCCCCAATCTGAACCAGTAGACCATTCTCCTCTCAACAGACAAGAGCTGCTGTACAATACCTTAAATGACCTCTCAAAATGGCTATTTTTTATAGGTTTTTTTCCCTATCACTATTCTAAAGAAAGTTGTTAAAGCAACAGACTTTGAGAAAGTTTAATTAAGCACCCTGTATCTTGTCTGAAAATCAGCTGTAAAACTTGGGAACACAAATATACTTCAGACCAAATATTACATTTCTCTACAAAGACATCAGCAAAGCTAAAGCTAAGCAGCTTGGCAACTGGCAAATATCCTTTGTGCTCTGAAGACAACAATACTTTAATGAAGTCTTTACAGGTTTTTTTTTAAGGCTTTTTATATCGCTGTAACTGAAAGTAACTGAAAATAGCTACTATGCTAACAACATAGAATTCTGCATAAATTGCAGGAGTCATTCACTTAGTACCAAAACATGTAATTTCCTGGCAAACTGCAAACAAAACTGAAGAGGTCAGTTTATTATTTGGTAAAGCTGCTTAAAAACCAAAAGGAAGTAGAATGTTTTCTTTTTATATTCAATGAATGGTTTTGTTTTGAATGTAATTCAAGCTGCAGGAGTATCCACGAGATGATCAGCCTAACACTCTGGGTCAATATCTATCTCTAAAGAGTCAAAATAATTAAAATATGCTCTTAATGAAAAAAATTACTGAAGTTTTCCCTTCATCTAGAGAATAAGCAAAATTAGCATCAGGAACCTAAAATTCTCCAGCCATTACATTCACCTGAAGGGACCGTGATCAGAAGTGAAAAGTTTACTAGGTCATGCTCTTTTAATCTTACCTTCTCTTTTGGGTGACTGCCAAAAGCACTGCTTATGATGATGTTTATGAGAAAGAAAATTAACTGAGATCATCATTTAAATTCCACACAGTTCACAAACAACTTTCATATGGTAACAATTTTTGGTCACTGCTTGGGTTAACTGAATTGGTGACCTAAAGGTGAAAGATTCTGCATTCCAGGATCAACCTCCATGCTGTTCATTGTTCTCATTTTCTGAAGTTCAAAGTGGTAGAAGTGAGAATTACATGGTTAACCACAGTTGCCTCCACTTTTCATCCAGTTAAATATTTTCAGATTGTTATCTCAAAGTTATACAAATTTTTCTCATGTGTGGAGAACTTCTTGCTTTTGATATTTTGATATATTTTTTTATTTTGATATTAATTTTGATATTAAAGAAGTTCCACAAACAGTAAAGAAAAAAAGCAGTGTTACAAGTTCAATTATGCCTTTATAAAACTATCTGCTTATTTTAAGGGGCTTTAGCTAAGGGTATCACACAGCCTGCTTTGGCTAACTTAAAAACTATGACAACAAAGAAAAAAATCATGTTATCTTAAGATTTCATAATTATCTTCACAAATCTTCATACTTCCTTAACACTTTTTGTTTGTTTGTTTGTTTCCTTCTTGTCAAACAATTCTGTTCTGTAGTCAAAACATGAAACTTAACTGACACACATATTCCTATCCTTTTCACTGATAATGTGAATGAATTTCTTTCCAAGACAAGGACTTATGAAAGCTCTCAAGGAATCTCAGCTGCATTTGAAGTAAAAGGTTTCTGTCAAAACCTTTGTAAAACTTAACCTGTTAAAAATATTTTGAGGGGAAATGGGATGGGAATTGAGAGGAAATAGTGAAGGAAAAAACACTCTTAGAAAAATTACAAAGGATTTTAAAAAACAGACAAAGCATGTCTCACGTGTAGAATGAAAGATTCTTATTGTGCTTTTATTTATTTTTATCCATGGAGACAGCACTTTGTTTAGCCTTCCAAATACCTTAATTCTTCACCATTTTTTAATAAGACAAGCATAAGAAAAAAGAACAATGTCTCCTACAGATTTATTACCATGCTATTTAATCTGCTGGTTCAACAGTACCTTTTTAAAGGTCTTTTACTCACAGAGCAATGAAACACAAAACTGAATACAATTGCAACTCCCTAATCTGATACTGGGAGGGGGACTACTAATTTATTTTCTGAATGTACCAGCTCTACAAAGTAACTCCTTGGCATACAGAGTTCACACTGTAAAAGCAACACATGATTCAAGAGCAAAAGATGATTGTTTTCTGTACCTAGCTTCACAACCTGGTGACAATTTCTTCTGAGACTGATTGACTTTTATCATCTGTGCTATTTTAATTATTCTTGTATAAGCCAACATTTTCTATCAGAGCCCTTTCCTGCTTTACATTGTTCAAATCTCGACTATGTCAAAAGCAACTAGACCACAACACCCTTACAGACACATAAAAAAAGAGGCACCCAAAATTTTTTTCATGGCCTATTTGGTTTAACAACAGACCCAATGCCCATTCAAGCACATATAATTCAGAAGGCCTGCCTGCCAGCAATAAAGACTGAAATTGGATACTTTGTGAGATTAATTACCTAGATAGGGCATGATAATGCTAGTCAAATGGGAAGGTAATTAAAGTGCAGCTTCCATGAAAATTATTCATTGCTGATGGATCAGGTGACAGATAAATCAAAAGGCATTTTAAAAAGCTACAGGTTAACTCGTGGAAGGTGGTCCCTCCCTAGAAGTCGAGGTAACCGCAGCTGCTTGCTCCCATCATAAAATCCCAAAGCAGGAGGGTAACGCCACCTCTGAGAAAGAGGAACCCCGAGAAAAGGCATCAGCGTTGTGCCTGCAGACAAAGGGTCAGCTAGAGTGGAACCAGTCGGCTGGCAGCCTTCGGATTACCAGCTCTCTCTGCTTGTATGCCATAAAGGGGGACTGCAACCATAAAAGGAGGCAAGTGATGAATTAATAAGTTGACTGGTCCCCCGGGTGCAATCCTTACAGGCAGAGGACATGCTGCGGTAATCAAACGGGGTTATAAATTGCGTACGTTGAACGGCACAAAATGCGTCTCACTTCATCACTGTTAAGTCAAGACTTCCTGAATTTGTCATTAACTCTTTAGCTTCAATATATTTATTTAAACGGTAAAAGTAAGAGAAAGAGCTTACAAAAACAAAAGGGCAACTGATACTACCCAGAGGGATATATAGTCTAATGGAGATCACTGACTCTTACTTTCTACAGCTACAGGGGTCAAACTGCACTCTTTTTACACCAAAGCTCCCCTTGAGATGTACTGATTAACTTCAAAGCATTCGACTAAATACATTTCTGAATACAGGAAAAAAACAGCCAAAAAAAAAAACCCACAAAACAACCAACCCAAAACAAACCCCCACATATTAAAAAAAGGATCAAGTTATTTTTTACAGCTTGTTTATGCAAATTCCTAAGTATTTATTCCCTACTTGAAAAGAAAAAAAAAAAAAGAAAAAAAAAAAAAAAAAAGAAGAAAAAAAAAAAAAAGGAAGCTATTTACATGGGTAAGAATTTACCAGATCCCATATTTTTACAGAAAATTTCAAAACAACCTTCTTTTGCATGGAACATCTGATTATTCAAATGTATGAAAATGGAGAGTTGAATAGTTGTCACTTTCCCCCAGTGGGTTTTTTAATGTATGCTAACTCTTTAAGTTGTGATATTAGGACACTTCAGATTGTTCAGTGGAATTTAAATAGAAAGCAACATTGTGCCATGCTTTTTGTCTTTAATAATAATAAGCCATTTTCAAGGCCTAGATGCCTACCAGGGTTAAAGAAAAAAATGTACCACTGCCTTTTAATCAGTACACACACATGCAAGAAAGTAATTTTTTTAAAAAAATCTTTACCTAATTGCATCTCCAAAAAACATACTTGTACTTTGTAACAACATTTCTGCATGTTTTATAAATAATTTCAAAACTGTTGTCTGCATTCTCTGATCGATCTTCCTCTCCCTATGTTTCTTATTGAGTACAGGAAGTGAAAAGTTAAGTGTAGTACTGAGAAGTGATGTAAATTTAAAAAACTGCAATCTCCAAATTAAGTTCTTTCTGTGTGCTCACTGGAAATTCTTTTTCAAAACATAATTTTTGATACTGGCCATGACTGTTCCAGTCATTATATAGTCACAGAAGTTTATACAACCCTGTAACAAAAGCAGGCATGGTACCAGGTTGCCACCTTCATCGCAGGTGGCAGCTGTGGCATTATCCCTAGAAATCAAGTTGTGCTGATTTTTCACATAGTTTTGCCACTTTGAGATTATCTTATCACAACATTATCTAAGAAGTCATGTTTTACAGACATCCTACCCTATAAACACGGGTCAGTAAACTTGGCAGACTTAATCTAGTAAACTCAACTGGTAGAGTTGAGGATGGAGACACATGCTTGGCCACACTATTTATACATTAGCATGGATAGCTAGTCCGGCGTAGTTGTAATGTTTGCAATGTGGGCACACTCTTTTGGAAGATAAAAGATTTTGCAAGCTCAAGCCCTGACATGCCAGAAACAGAGAATGGACCTTGATCCTTTTTGTATAGGAAGCCTGGGTAAACAGGGAACACACATTAGCTTCTTTATAGTCTCACCTCGCCTGCTAGTATCCGAGTAGAGTTCGGGCTGTTGCTTTAGATCTATAGATTGCTAAATGGAATGAGACTTGCTTGCCTGAGAGATCACCTCCATCCTTTACCTTTGCTGCAGTCAGCAGAGATCTGCATGGTAGTTTCCTCTTTGGCATCTAGAAATTACTCTCCAAAGTATTATGAATATGATAATACCCTGAAAGCCTGGGGTACGTGCTAGGGCAAAGGTTGAGAAACTGCTCTTAGGAGGGTGGTGAAGGATTCAACTTGCTCTGCTTATTGCTTGTGGAAGGTTATCTGTTTGTAATTATTCTGTGTCATTGCATGGCTGAGTATTGCTTACACTTAGTATGTAACACTTAACGGGTGGCCATCACTGCATTATTGCAGGCAAGATAAACTGTAAAGCACCTGCAGCCCTTCTAATGGGGACACTGACATTTAAATAACAAGAAAGCACAGCACTGTATTTTAGGTTTTTTAACATTTTAACATTAATGCTATAAACTGCAATCAAGTGAAATATCCCTACTGTCATACACACCTGTATACACATACCTCACTAAATATCACAGTTAATTCAGCCAGTGGTAAAAGGCTTGAAAGAGTCTCAACATAAATTACTAAAAAGACTAGCATATTATTTTTAAGGAGTTTTAAAATCCTGAAGACAAAACATTATTTTTGAATTTGCTTGCTTGTTTAGTATTATCTTGAAAATAAAAAGAAGAATGAAAATATTTGATGTTAACAGTGTAGCAGAAATTAACATTTGCATATGTCGGGGTGGGAGGAAGAGGGCATTCATGTCATCAACTTTTGACAGTTAATTTAGGTGGCTAAATAGGGAAGGTAATCTAAAGCTTCCTCTGTAATTAAGTCAATGCACAATTCCTGAATTTGGCTCCTGTTCCAAATCACTCCCTAAAGAAATCTATCAATCTCCACTGACTATAACAATGTAAATATCCACCAAAGATTTAAATGCTCATGTTTAATGCCAACATCAAAGAGCAGAACATTTAGCCCTAAAATGCTTCATGTGATTAACTTTACTCAGTATAAAGAGCAATGACACTTTCCTCTCTTCATTATTAGTCAAGCTGTAATACAAAAAATTAGAACTCAGGGTGAAATTTTCATCTCAGCTACACAAGGGAATATTTGGAATAATTCCACAGGAGATCCACAGAGACAGATCATTAGAGTATTGGCTCTGAAATATTAACATCAATTCCTCATTTCACAGCCATGATTAGAGTCTCTATGAACTTAAATGGACTCTTCAGCAAAGTAAATGGCATTTCTGCACATATGCACCAGGGTTCCCTAGCTATGAATCTGGACTACTGATTCAGTCACTACTGCCTGAAAAGAGCTTGGGTGCTATGCAAAAAAAAAAAAAAAAAAAAAAAAAAAAAAGAGTGTTCTATGGTGCATTCAGAAATGGTGCAGTCAAAAAAGAAAATCCTCAGATGACAGACAGACAGAAAAGGTCAAATGGAGAGATGGTAAACAGATCCATCTGCAGGTATGAGATGGGAGATAGAGAAGCTGAAGGGTTTGATGCTGCAAATTCATACATGTTAAAAGTCACCCTGGATTCAATTGATAATTGTGTACAACAAGCTGTTGAAAAGTAGGTCAAAGTTTAGGAGGGTCATCTGTAAAAAGAAAGACTAAGAATCATAGGGACAGAACGTTGTGCCCAGAGTCCTATGCTCACTTCAGAGGAAGTGAAAATTCTCTTGAAAGTTCTGAAAAATACACTAGCAGGACAGAAGAAAGTGAGATTAAAAGAAAATTAAGCTACACTTATGCCTGTGTGTGTGCGTGTGTGTGCACATCTTCCTTTCTTTTCCTTTCTCCGTGCCTATATTGCAGAAACAAGGGAGAAGCAAGATATGAAACACCCCATTCTATATTTTTAAGATGCCTTAACATTAGAAAAATAACAGCAGCTCTTACAGTTTTCTGTGCTTCTGCAGATGGGAATTCTCTTATGTGTGATACATGATGAAGCTTGTTAGTAAGGTACAGGTGTTCACTGGCCTGCTTATTTCATGTAGGAATTTAAGATTTTTACCTCTTTGTCAACAGTAGTTAAAAGTGGTCAAAAAACATTGACAGAAGACAAAGGAGCTGAAAAAAAATTGCCCAAAGAGACATGAAGTTGGCACACTCATGTAGCCTTGCATGTTTAGAAAATTGAGCTGAAAATAACCTTTTCTTAACAAGAATTAATACTAAAATGTCCTGAGTCTAATGACTTTGCTGTGTAAATTTTCCTGAAAATTTAAATGCACAGATAAATGAGCAGCAAGTCTAAACTACGGCTGTCATTAAAGCTTGCTTTATTTTGTAGCTTGCTATCACAAACAAACTGCCTAGTGGAAACATAAAACGTGGCTTGTTATAAGCTCAAATGTAGGACATCTATACTGGTCCCACAATAAGCAGATTTTCACATCATTATTGTGAGTGTGATTTAGCTGACTTACAATCACATGCAGCTACTGTTATGTAACAGTTAGCTCAGACAAATGGCTCTGTTCTTGATCTGCCCTATTCTACTGTAGTTAATGACCAAATATTGTTAAAAATTGGGACACTAATTATCTGATGTTGACATGTTATGGATAATTAAGAATTGCTCACTCTGAAGCCATGCTAATTGTTTTTCACAGGTCTCCTTCTCTCGTCCTTGTGTCCTCAACAAGGCAAGCAGCTACAGGTTGATGCTTACATCTCTGTCACGTACGTTGTCACAGAACATACATCATCCTTTCTGGCTCATCCACAATTAATTTTGCTGGCTTGCAGCAATTATCTCTCCCTTTGTGACTGACCTCCTGGTAAATGGAGTGCATGATAGCTGGGCAATTTTTTCCTGCGTTATTTTACTATTTAATTGATCCTTGTTGGCTGCCCACAATAGGATATACTAAACTTACGTCAGGAAATGGTTGAAATGGAGAGAAAGTGGTAACCATGTTTTAACAATTGTAGTTGACAGCTGTAAAAATCAGATCTTGATAATGTTCTCTCATTTACCCTATTACTTGGATCAGTTGGTTAAAGCTGTTAATGATCCTCTTGGATCAATGTCTTTTGCTTGTAGCTATAATTTACTGCATTGGTGGATTAGTACAGATGTTTTCATAGATAGCTCTGCATCATTCCACCAGATTGCTGTCTGCATCAAATTTGCTTCCATTCATCACTAATGAAGCAAAGAGAAAGATAATCAGCACCTCCTATCTTAACATTAACTATTGAACTCAGGATAACACTTTCATTGTTGTCAATTTGCAGTCTTCGACCATGGCTTCCTCAGTAAACTGCCCTGAGAATTTCATCTAGAAACAGATCCAGTGGTATGTTTTGACTATATTAATAAAGACTACAGAAATCCCAAATCATACAAAAGAATTCATACACTGAAGAGTAGTCCTTAAACCTGCTCAATTAGGAATTTCCTCTATGGAGACAAGGCTGGTTCTATTACAAGCAAAGCAGAAGAAACTATATTGGGCAGCAATATGTCAGAAATGGCAAAACATGTCCAGCTTTATTATTCTCCAGAAAATTCCACAACCTGAAAAATCTGCTGCCAGCCATGGAGAGGTCATAGTGGGTAAGTCAGCAATGGATACAGCTATTTGGAAAGATGATAAGCCCTTCTTATTTCCAAGTAGCATCTGAAAGACCAAGCCCAGCTCTTCGCAGACCTTTATTTTACCCTAAATTTCCAAACTCATCTTGGTTATCCTCAACCTTACCCACCAGATGTGAACCATTCATTCTTGGTCCATTAACACTCCATAAACTGCCAGAAAGCCATGGACCAGAAGGGAAAGATTTGCATTTTCACCTGAGGACCATTTCCATATTTCCATCTAGAAGAAGCAGGCTTGCTGCCACATGCAGCAAATGAAAAATAAGTAACGATAAAATATGATCTATTTCAAAAGATCAGCAGCAAAATCTCTGATTCAATTTCTAATGAGAATACATATATAAAGCAGACTGAAAATACACTGTCTTAAAATGCTGGACACATCTACCTGGCATCTCTTCCTAGACAGTTAGTTATGGGTCTGAACTTCATCCCTAAGACTGAACCTTTCTTGAAGGAAGTGCTTGATTCAAGACATTCTTTGTCCCCTCCATTTTTGGCATACTAACTACACTAGCTGTGACAGACTCACCACAAAGACCTTCCAGCTATCAAACAGGCAAACTCTTCCATCCAGAAGTTGCATATTAATTATTCTATCACTTAAAGCTAATGAAGAAACTTCATTACAGCAGCCATGCTATTATCAAATGCTTCAATATATGGAGATGTTATCATTAAATAATTTTTAAATTTACTACATACAACCTCAATTAGGATTTCAGATTTTTTAACACTTACGCATTTGCAATAGTGTCTTTCAGTAGTGATGCTCATTTCTCATGGAAAAAGTGTCTGTGTGCTTGGAGGGTTTTGACCTAATGACAACAGGAACAGAATTCTTCTAAAGGTCTGAAACAATCTATAAAATATTAAAAAATTCAGGGACAAAACTTCTAATATCCTATTTTGCTACAAATGCAATCATACTCTCTTTCTTTGGATGTTGTTCTTTCTAGGCAAATAAACAGACATGAAACATCTTAATAATAAATTACATTGTGCTGAAGTAAGATCTCAGAACTCACAAGCACAGTGGGTTTTGGCTATGCACTGTGTCCTACCAATACCAGTTTTGATCACTGAAGGAGTTTAAATCTGTATTTGTAAATACTGAAACTCAAATCTCCCCTGTGCTTTTGTGAGAACAAGTTATGTGTTGTTATTAACTGCAAATAAAAAAGAACAACTTCAAACAAACCAAAGAAATAATTGAAAAAGTTTATGGCAGAATCAGAACAGGTGTTTCTTTTTCCTAAATTGAATGTCTTTTTAACTCTTGAATCTCAATATAATCACGACAATATTGCACCTAAAATTATTTCCTATGGCAATTCCAATGTTTCTAGACAAATATTTGCTAATATTTCATAATCATTATAATGCCATCACTTTGGCAAGCGAATAATACCTGTGGCAAATAGACCAAAATATATCATTCATACAGAAAAAGGAAGATCTGGAGATACATTTTTGCTTTCAAAACCAAAGGTCTATAGAATTGTTCTTTCTTTCCATATGAGTTAGTTAGTCACAATAGGTGTATAAATGCAGAAAGTGACTTCTCTTTACACTTCAGGTTATCTTGAAAGTTTCTGAAGTTGTCCAGTTGTCCAGTTCACAGAACTATGTATGAGAGTCCCCAAAGAGTATAATAAAGCTCAGAGTATTATTTGGTTTCTACTCAGTTCAAAAGGACTTTTGGGAATGAGAAATAATTGACCTATGTATGAAATGAAAGAAGTCAGATGTATTTATGTGGGGCTAAAACTCCACCCAGGAGGAGTATCAAAGAGAGCTCTTTTATTTTAGAAACCTTTCTGAGATTGGTCAAAGAAAATGTCATGGTAACACGTGTTTTTTTTAAAAGGTCAGTGTTAATTTTTCATCTCCATCTTTATGAAGGCAATATGTGAGATTCATAAACATTGAGGAGATATCCAGTCCATGTTTGCAACATCAGTAAAAAAGGTGGCTCTTAGTTCTTTGTGTCACATTAGCAAACCCATCTTTCCTTTCTTTGGCTAAACTGTACTTTATATCATGCTTTTTCTTCCTCAAATACATAGCTACTTGTTGTGTAGCTGGTGAAATTATTGTTTAGTAGAGTATATTTGATGGCAGTGACATAATCTCCTATTTCAGTATTTCAGTGCAGGGAAAGTTTAACAGCCCTGTGGCAGTCAGGCTTCTCCTAGCAGGTTGCTACCAAACATTTAACATATGTAGGAGCATAATCTAACCATTTCTAATTCAGTGCTTCAGTTCTGTGAAGCTGAAGCTTTAGTCTGTCTTTGTGTAGTTACACTGGAGTGTAACTTTCCACCTTTTTTATTTCTAAATATTGTAAAATTCACAGCTTCTGCAAGAAAAACTTAGTTTCTTGGCAAAAATTATTACATCTATTTCTAAAAAGCTTTTATGGCAAAGCTGGACAGGCAGGAGTTCCAATACCCATCTGGAGAAAAATATATCATATTTTTGGTATACTGAAAAAATCCCAATAATTCAAATGACATTCAGTCACAAACTGATGCATAAAAGTCTGCTACAGTCAGAATACAAATGTGATATGAAGTTAAAAGTTTCCTTTCAGGATGACAGAGTGCCCATTGCTTTGGTTCCTGTGTGATCTGATATAGCATAAGGTTCAAATCCTGCTCCTATTGAAGTCAATGACAAAATTTCCATTGACTTCAGCGGTGCAGGATCAGACCCTAAGCAGCACGGCTAACATCTGCTTTCTTGCTTTCTCTCCTATCTTTCAATGAAAAATATTAGAACAAATTACAACTAAATATCAAAAAATACCCCACTAATTACTATAAATCGGCCATTCTGTGGTAAATTTTCTTATAAAACATATTGTCTCTCATTTCAAATTTATAAATGCATATACACTCTGTATATGTATACAAAGTATTATCAAAATTGTCAGCTATGATATATGCCATACCATATTTAATCCTATATAAATTCTTCCTGTGTAAAAATCTTTTAAAACCCCAAAACATTTCTAAATCTTACAATAATATATGTATATGTAAATATACGTATATGTAAATAAAGTATTATCAAAATTGTCAACTATGATATATGCCATACCATATTTAATCCTATATAAATTCTTCCTGTGCAAAAATCTTAAAAAAACCCAAAATATTTATAAATCTTACAATCATACTCCAATCTATCAATTCTACAGTATCCTTGTAGATTTCAATACATTAAAACATAACCTGATACAATCAATGAAGGAACAAATTGCTCTCCCTAATCCAATGATATTTGCTACACAAAAACTGAAATTCGTATCAAGTTTTTATCCATCAGTTTAAACCAGGCATAAATTCTGTTACCATCTCCTGTCAAAATATCTGTGATACTAGTGCAGGGTAAGATATTTGCTACACAAAAACTGAAATTCGTATCAAGTTTTTATCCATCAGTTTAAACCAGGCATAAATTCTGTTACCATCTCCTGTCAAAATATCTGTGATACTAGTGCAGGGTAATGTGAGTGCAGATCAATAAGCAGTTTTAGCTCTGCAGAAATAACCCAATCCATTTTTTAAATGTACTGAAAAGACATGTAAAAGCTATAATAATAATGTAAAAAGGTAGAAGAATAACTACCACATGTAATTACTGTCTGCCTTTCCAGTTAGTAGCCATGGAGTACTGATCAACACTTACAGAAATACGGTGTCTGTTTACTGGTCTAGAAAAAAAGTTAAAATTATAATAAATACATAAAGATATTTTATATGTATATGAGATATGGATGTTATTGATAATAGGCCCTACATCTTTGTAGCTCTCATTAAATAAAACAAGCAAAATGGTAACTCAAAGTACAGTCATCATAACATACACATTTCTAAAAACTACAGCGTAATGAAAGGAGTTAGGGAAAATTAATTTTGAAAACTACCTTGTTTATATGAAGTAATTTACCCAGCTCAATGGCTGGAACATGTTGGGTGGAAGGTGCAGATGAAGATAGATTAAAACAACTTGGGGAAAAAATGGGAAGACACTTAGGTGGACTGGTAAGAAGAGGGCAGAAGACTACCACAGTGAGGTCAAAGCAACTGGGAAAGTCCCAGGAATAAATTTTCTTGATTTGCTGCCTCTGCTATGGAACAGCTCATTGCTAAAGAAAAGTCATGATCAAGTGAGATTGACAAGGGACAGGAGAAAAATAGATGGTCAATAGTGTAGAGACTATGAAAGAGGAGACTTTAAAAAATGAGTAGAGAGAATTGAGAGCTGGGGAAAATGTGAAGAGAAGCAAAGAAAAGAAAACGAGCAGCAACAACCAAAGGGCCATGTGGAGTAGGGGAGAACATGGAGTATCTGCCCTGTTTAGAAAGACTTCAGAAGAACCTAAGAAAGGCAGAACCCATCACAGAGCTTTACTTACGGGATGGTTTGTTTCCTTGACACATTCATTTCTTCTTGCCACATAAATCAATTGAACTGCTAATAGTTATAATTTTATAGCATGTAATGTTTTTTCTGTTCAAATTTCGTGAAAAATTCAGTTACCCTCTCCCCTCCCCCCCCCCTTTTTTTTTTTAACTGTTCATTTTGGGATTTGTTTTTTTATAGAAAAAGGTCTCAAAACTGAACTCTGAGACATAAAAAAAAAAGGAAAAGCAAATTGACATACACACAAAAAAACCCGTTACTAAAAACGTTTCTCAAGAGTAAGCCTTGATTATGTAACTGAATCGGGGTTTTTTAACCACTTCAAGTTGTCAACATTAAGTGCATCTGAAGGCAAAACATGGCCTAAGAGTGCTGTGTGGCAGCTTTCTCTTGCTGTGAAGAAGCAGCAAGCATTAGGAAGTGCTTCCTTCGTAAGAACAGAGAGTACATTTAGGAACAGGTAGTGGCATTACATGCTAACTTTTGTCATGTTTGGTTACAGTAATAAGACATGATGAGTGTCTCCTTAGAACTGACTTTTTCTTTCCAGTGATTATAATGGTAACTCTGACTGGCTCAGGACAGATGCTTAAATTTTCCTAGTCCCAGGCTAGGTTAGGTGAATATCACCCTTCACCAGAGAACAGTCCATTGTCCATCCAGATACATTCCAGAGAAAAGGATGTAGAAAGATAGTATCAAAAACACACTGTCAGAAGTGCCAAGGGAGAAATTCAGTTGTTAATGGAAAACATTTTTATAAAGGTTTGAAAGTGCATAAATACCAAAATCTGACAACTATTCATCTCCTCTAAAACCTATCTAATTCCACTGGCCTTTTGAGTGTTGTACAAAAACGTAAAAATGTAAAATTTAGAGAGGAATTTGATGGATCAAAAGGAACTACCAATACCACTGAAAGGTGAATATCTTATTAGGGAAGTGGCAAATTTTATCTTTGGTAAACAACCATTCAATAAGCCTGCAAAGGTAGTGTTTGTTAGCTGTTTGCCAGCTGCAGCACTTGAGGATATTCACCTATTGTAACCGGGGCTTAGTCACATTTAAATCTGAATTCTACAAGTATGTAGGGGTTCACACAGATCAGCTTGCTTTACTGGGATGACATCCTATATTCTCCATATAATGCTGGATGGGCAAGATATAAAACAAGATGGTTTACTCTTGGGGGATTTAGTGCACTTAATCTTTTACCTGTGATTCTGGCTCAGTTCTTTCATGCTTTTGTTAAAAATGAAACAAAACAAAACAAAAAGCCTCATGGTTCTGGCTGCAGCATAAAAAATATGCCATATGATACCTGATAGCCTAGTCACAGTCTTTTAATACAAGGAATGAATAGCGATGTGTCATAATGTATACATGTGAGCAATGTGAAATGCTACCTACCCACTTGCAGTTATTTTATTGTGTTATTTCCACAAATATAAATAGTTTTTTTATCAACCACCTGGTTCTTTTCTGTGACATGGTCCCTTTGTCTCATCAGAAGCTTGTTGTATGTGGGTGAAGAAACACTGAATATATTCCAAAGCCCCATTCTTTTATCAATAATTTCCTGTTATCATTACACAATGATTTGAATTTTGTGAATATGGCCACAAAGGATCAATTCAATTAAACCAAAAGTACAAAGGGAAAATCTGACTGCAAGATTCTGTGCAACTGGTGAACCCAGTAATTATATATAGCCACCTATTGTGTTAGCATAATAACATGTGAAGAAGGCTTAGTTAGAGGCATTTTCACACATAAAAAGCAATATGGGCAAAGGAAAAGTCATTTTTGCCAAAAGTATAGAACAGTCACACAGTTACAAATGAAAGCTGCATGAATCCTAGTTTACTTGGCTATAAATAAACCCAACATTTTCTTTTTCTCAATAGTAAAATAAAATAGGAGCACAGAAGCATAACAGTCTCCTTTGAGCAACCAGTCTCTTTCTGTTCAATTATAGTCATCAATCTGTTCCACCTAAAATATTTTCCTCCTTGAGAAACTAAAGAAATCAGTATTAGGATCCAAAACATGCTGTTGCAAAAATAATGTAAAAGAGGTCTCTCCTTTTGGCAAATGTATTTTTTTCTGAAAAAAAAATGTATTTTCTTTAATATGATTTTTTTTTATTTAGTTGGAAAAAAGAAATCACATTTATCTGGCACTGCACGTTTATGGTATTTTTAATCAGAAAATCTTGAAGAGCCTGACAAGGAAAGGTAAGGGTTACCTTCCCTTTACAGACAGAGACAATGTCAACAAAGACAGCTTGAAGCTTTTCTATTTATTTTTTTATAGTATTATTTCCAAAATCCGTTACCTGTGTATACTCCTTTTAGCTGCATTACTGGAAGCCTTAAAAATCAAATCTCAGAAGTGCTAAACACACAAAACTTCAGTTGTACTAGCACCCTTTCACTCAACAGTGACAGTGCCAGATTCTGTAGCACTGACAAAATTCACCTGTACAAAATCCCACAGCAAACTGGAAAGCAGAGAAGACACACATTCAGGTCTCTCACTTTATGCTGCATGCTCTGGCAAATTTTATCTAGGACGATAAAGCTTCTTCCATTATTTGAAGTCACTAGGTCCAGTTTAGATGTTGTCTCTAATATATATGCAATCTATAGTTTCACTAACAGCTCTGGGCTTGATGTGAGAATCACTTCATAAAATCATACAGTTTGTTAATTAAAACACAGAATTAAAGATGTTATGACTTCTGGTCTGAAAAACCCTATAATTCTATGGCTAAGAGAACACAAGAGAATTAACTATATGAATTATCTTAGGTGTAACACAATAAACTTCTGATTAAGGGTTTTAATTTTAATTATCACTGAGATGTGATAATAGCCACCAGACTGCACTGTCTCTTCCTTCATCCTGTGTGCCACTGAACCATCAAGACACATAAAGTAAAGCCCATTTGATTTAGCTAAATAGAAAGAAGTCTAAATCCTCCTCTTTACATGGTAGTTCTGTACAGACATCAACAGAGAGCAGAACACTGTCCACCTGTGCATGTTTGAAGAATTATAGAGAATTATTCTAAAGATGAAAAATCAATGTACCAAAATAACACAATCTCTGGTGCAAAAATAGTTTCAGGGTAAGTTATTTGTGCACAAAATCCCATCATAAACATGAAGAAATGAATGAGCACAGAAACCAATCCTTTCAGTCACAGGGTTGGTTCCAAATAATTCAAACTGTGCATTTGGTATACAGGAAAGCCCCATGGGGAAATTATATATCCCATAAATATTCCAGCCTAACTTTAACAACTATATGAGCTATCCTAGGTGTGGGGAGAGGGAATTTTTTGAAGTAAATTTCTTGCTATTTATTTTTCTGAGATTAGTATCTTTAAAGAGCAAAGAAACTGGAGTTTTTCCTACTTGTTCATTACCCCTGTATGGTGAGTTTGTCCTCATTCAATGCATGACTGTGGGGTATCAGTTTTACTGCACTAAAGAATAGAATAGCTTGATCACAGTCAAAATTTCCACCCAGATGTAAATATGAAGTGCCCTTGAAAACATTGGTTTGCTGTTCTTACACCAAGCATCAGTTATTCCCTTCATGTTTTCTTTTAATGCATTTCTTTGGAAGACAGATCTTGCAATTAATGTTCATTTTAAGATCTTTTGTTCATTGTATGAGAGATTAGTTTTACTATCCTCTCTTAAAGCCCATAGTGCACTACTGTAGATTCAGCAGCCTAAAATTTTTATCAACAAGCGACTCCTCATTTCAGAAACCTAAATCATAGAATTCATTTTTTTCATGCAGCGTGCAGACAGCTAAAGCCCCCTTTTTTCCCCTGGGGTGGATATGCTAGTTTGATTTTATTTTCCCTGACATTTCACCTGTCAGATTATGATAAGTAGAAGAAACAAAGAATAATCATCACATTCTCACTGAATCTCATAATAAAGTATCAAGAAATATAAAACAAATTAGAAACATTATCCTGAGGGAAAACATGAACCCTGAAAACACAATCAGATATCCACATAATCTGGTGACCTAGGACTACAGTAAAGGTTTAAAAAATTCAGAAAGGAAGCCTGCATAGGACAGCCACATCTGTTTTTTTAATCTTCAAACACTAGGGAAAGACCTACAATGATTTAAGAAGAAAGAAAAAAAGTTGCAGAGTTAAGAAAATCTATTTGATATTAAGGCCATGAGTCTTTTTTAAGTCTTTCATGCATACTTTACAAAAGCAATCCTGAAGTCAGCAAAGAAACAGGACAAATTATCAGGAAATAAAATAAGATCAAATTAACTAGTTGGCAAGGTGAAAAAAATAATGAGCCAGAACACACTAAACATACTCCTGATTTACTGCATCTGCAGTTTGTATGTTCCCAAATTCTGTCAGTCTCAAAGTGCTGAGATTTAAAGTGATGAAAACTTACCTGCTTGACCAGTGGTAATACTGACAGCTGCAAAAAGCCTCTGGGAACGACTCAAGTCAGAAACCCCATTCACAGCTTCAACTTCAAACGTGTAGTTAGCATGAGCTAGCAGGTCCATGACAGTGACATAATTATCTACTAATCCAGTTTGCTGGGGCATATATCCAATGTTACTCCCACAGGGAACACATTCACCCTGCTCCCAGCTGCACCTCTTGCACAAAACGCGGTAGGTCACATCATTTCTTCCCCCGTTGTCAGCAGGAGGACTCCACTCCAAACTCACAGTAGTCTGGTTGATATTGAAAATGAGGTTCTGTGGTGCAGATGGAGGTCCTATGTAACAGATAGAAAAGTCCAGGGTAATTCATAGGAATCAAGGTAGGATGAGTAGCTAGCATTTGAATTACTGAGACAGAAAATAGTTAAAGCATTTTTCTTCACATAAACATTTCATTATTTTTACTACAAGCTGCATAAAAACTTCCCTGAACTCACTTGGCAAGAGCTTTATTTATTTTCCATTAAGGCATCAGAATAACAATTGCCTGTATATTTACAGCAACTGACTTCAGCCATTTCTCTTCTGTGCAATTAAAGGGATTGGTTAATGCACCTCAAGGTTTGCCTTTTATAGTTTTCCCAAGTATAGGATTTTTTCACCTCTTCCAAACACACTGCATCAGCTGCATCTAGTCCCCGATATGTTTTATAGAGATATCGACACTGCTTTGGATTTAGGAGACTCCACTATTTGAACAACCAGTTTGTGTAGGCTGGTCTATTTGCAGTTAGGAGGTTCAGCCTGATCAAATTACAGTTCAATCAAAGATCAGATCCACACAGGTTACTTTTAGTTTTTCATGTTACCCATTTTGGTATTATGTCATCCAAAGCACATTCTTGACAACAATTTTACAGCCACGGGAAAACTATGTCTGTATTCTCTCTATTACAAAGGGTTACACACTTAGCCAACATGCAGTGTTTTCCAGTTTTCAAGCAAACATGAAAATTACATCTGTCCTGATTCTAAATTCACTGTCAACTTTCCCCCTCAGCCTTTCAATTTCATTTACTGTTGTAAATGTACTTTTCAAATATAGGAAAAGCCAGGCGAAACTACAAGATACAAGTGGCTGCACTTGGTTGGTTAAGCAATGTCCTTTACTATTAAATTCACGACTGACTCACTTGTGCATGCGACATATGGTGGATCAGAAGGTGCTCTATAATAGCTATCTTCACAGTCACATCTTGAAGATCCTTCCTTGTCAGAGAAGCTGTGAGTAGGGCAGCGGGAGCACTGGAGATCTTGTGAAGAGGATTTGTAGAACCCACGGCCACAAGCTAAGGCAGAACAAAGCAAATTGAGGTTTAGATTGGCACGGACTCTTCTGATCTATTTTACTGTCACATGAGGTACACATTCCCATAAACGCCTAAACTACCCATTCCGTTATGTTGGCACAAGCCAAAACAAATCGCATTTCTTTTTCTTCAGCTGATGCAGTTAATGATTTTGTGGCATTTTTATGAGTTCAAACATACACTACCAATACCTCAGCAGTTGGCAGCACAATATTTCAACACAGGGGACCACAGAAATATAACAAGCATCTGTTTTCCACCAAAGAAGAGTAAAATAATGGTGTGAAACAGCTGGATGCTTGCAATAGGCCTAAACAAGGGAAAAACAGTCTGCTACAGCTCTGCTCCTAGAGGCCACTCAAGTGTTTCTGGTATCTGAACCAGTTGATTTGGAATTAATGGAGCAAAGGTTACACTTCTCTGATCTGAGAAACCCAGAGAAGCTGTAACCCACCAGTGAACCCTGATCCCAAGTAAAGAACAAGGCGTGAACATTTGTTGGACAGATGACTCCAGTAGGAACAAGTAGAATGAGGAGGGCAGACACTGTAAGCTGCACAAATATTTTTTACAGTTTCAGAGAGAGGGACAACTAGGCTTCAATGAATTTACTAAAATTTTCAAGGGAAAGCTAAGAGGTAGGTAGTTGGAAATATGCATATCAGAACATTTTAGACTTTGGTTTGTCCACTGTGAACTCCTGGAAGTAAAAAATGTGTTGTATTCCAAACCTGTTGTTTAGAAATACTTTTATCACAGCAGAAGCACCCATAAAACAAACCTATAATGATTCCTACAAGCAGAGAACTGCAAGCATGACAGACAGCTTAAGAATGGATAAACTATGAGAGCTATAATGGATGAAGAAGAAGGAAGTGGGCATCAGACAGCACTAAAAGTGAAAACAGATTGACACCATTGTATCATTGAGGTTAGGGGCAAACCTACAAATGCTATCATCATAAAAAGCAGAACACAGAGCTCCTCCAGAACTTTCTAGTAAAGCAGAGGCTTTTTCAACCACACTATTTCATTCTCTTTTTCCAGCCCTGGCAAACAGTCTAAACTTCTTAAGCCGTCACCTGAATGCAAAGAAAAGGGACAGTGAGTGAAACTTAGTTTTGGGTATCAAAATATTAAATCTAGTTAAATAGTCATTCTGAATTCAGAGAGAGAGAATTTACTTTGGTTATATTCATATTTGCTTGGATATTTTCTCAGAATAGAAATGCAAAGCATCCAAAGACACTGATATTTGCAACAGTTATTTCAGTTGTCTGGTAATGCAGTGGTGGAAAGAGCATGAAAACAGTGAGCTTTACCCAAATCTCACTGAAGTCAAGGATGAGTGTCTCTGACTTTAACAGCCTCTGGACAGGACCCACAGTGTAGCTACAGCAACAAGACTTTTATTAATCTGATGAATTTTATTCAACTGAGAACTAAGAAAGTAGTGGAAATACTTAAGATAACAGTATGTTAAAGTTGATTTATTAGGTAAATCATCACAAAATGATAGCAAATTCTGTCCCTCCTTTACTCTCTCTCAACATACTAACTTTCTAAAGAAAAAATACGACTAAAGGAGAGAAATCACCACAGCATTTAGAGTCTGTCAAGCTGAATAAAGCAGTGGGTAGAGGCTACGTTACCTGGCAGAGAAAATTAGCATGCAAAGCACATATCCTTTGACTTTGACAAAGAAGCATGAGTTTACATTTGAAAAAAATCTAGCCCTGCTTGTGAAACATGCTAGACTTTGATTCTACTTCAGCAGCTGTTATATATGCTATTTAGGAAAGAAGACAGAAAGAATTTTGGAGAAAGGCTTTGGATAAACATGACCCATGAATTCACAGTTGTGGCAAATTTAACTTAGAATTACTCTTTTACACTTTCATTCAAGATTGTTTCCGAATTTCCTGACCACAGACAAAGAGCACAACAGCTGAACGGGTTTGTATGCGTGTACCTTGAGAAAATATATTTAAACTCCTGCCTGCTCTTTCAGGACTTGCAATTGAAAGGCAGCTAAAATTACCAAATAATAGTTTCCTGCCTTTCTTAAAGAGCCACGGTCCTCTCATACCGAGCAAAACACTGGACAAATACACCAGGTCTTCCAGCACGCAGCCCTCCGCAAAGCAAAGAGCAACTTAAAAGGCGAAGATCCCCACTGTGCTTCCAGTCTGTCCCTCTCAGCAGGGAACAGCACAAAGCAAAGACGCAGAGGGTAAAATAGAGATTTCAGACAGAAATAACAAAATGTAAACAGAAAACCCCTACTCAATTTTTTTCTGACTGCTTGATCAAGACATTTATATGCTTAGTCACTTACTATTTAAAGTAAGGGTGAGTTTCTTATTAGAGTTCAAAGGATGTGAATGTCTGTGACTTGTTTACATGACTCAAAGCCATTTATTCTCTCACACAGCATACCATAGATGAAAGGTTCAGGCACTCTTACCATGCTACCATTCCATATCTTATAGGGAAAAGAGGCTTGAGACAACACTTAATAACCATCCCTTCAGCTTATATACCCTATAAACATAAGAGACAGAATGCTCCAGCAATGATATTTTTAATAGTATAAAAAGAGTGCTTTCAAAAAGGATTTTTAAAAACTTTGTCAGTTTTTAAAAGTAATAAATGGGCTCACATCACAATTAAAAGTACTCACTGGGGTAAAACAATTAAGTTATTTCCCAATTTTAATTTCTTAATGTTAGGTTTATCAGAAATCTGTGTTTTTAGTCAAGCAGTGAAGTACTCTATTGCTCAAATATTAAGGAGGTATGAAACTTTATCTGTTTTTAAAATATATGATTGTCCTTACCCAGAATCACAGAACTAAAAACTCTGCCAAGACATGCTATTGCATGCACCACTTATCAAAGTGTGATAACTTGCCACTGATCTATTACTGGTCACAGATGGAAAAGAACCTCTCAAAAATACTTTTCTGACTCTCTTTTTTCTACACTTGTGTCCTACCTTGCCAAAATGCCATGGTTGTGTTTTTTATTTATGTATTTTAAGTAATTTAAATACATTGTTTTGTTCTAATCAATTTTTAGTCCACCTACTTTGTTTCAATTTAGTTATTTATTTCATATTTTTAAGATCATAGGGACAGGTGGTAAACTCCCAACTAACACCACTTCCATGAGCAACAGAAAAAAACATTAGCCAAACATTATTCGGATCTCTATATATGCAAATTTAAAAGTAATAAACACAGGTACTGCTCCACAAAAATATCTCATTGCAAAGATGGAAGCAATTCAAATTTCATCCAATCACATCAGTCTTAATATTTCCATTCATTAGCATAGGAGAGCACTCAGCAGCAGCACTTCTTCACTGTAAAGGGAGCCTATATTGTAAATCAAGGTACAGAACACAAGACATGATGGGAAGTGGAAGTAGGCAGGGATGGTATAACTGGCAAGGGAGCACTCTGATGTTGTAGCCATAAACCTTGTTGATGAACTGAGTAAAATGTGAACTCGTTTGATCTTAAGCAAGCAGGTTAAGATCCAGGAGCAGTTTTGTTACCAAAGGGATTCTGAGGTACTGGAAAAGATGAAGGGCAAGGAGGAAAGAAAGCAAGCCAGCACAAAATAAATTTGCTGCCATTCACTGTGGTGTGTCATTTACAGCTGCTAATTCAATAGAACAGCTCTTCCCAGACAAAGCTGCTATTTTGTTCAAACAGCTGTTCTGAAGTCTTATACGTTCCAAGAAAGGGTTTCAAAACAAGAGCAGTCAACTTTACAGGCAGCACAAAGATGCCAAATAACACCTACCAGCCTAATTTAAATCAGTCTTCAAATAACCTGAAAACTAGTTGCTAATTCTTTCTGCATATACTACAAAATCAGTAATAAATACAGAAGAAAGTTATGCTTCAGCCAAGACATGATTTTTTGCTTTATACCTTAGGCTCACACCTGTTAGGGTGTGACCATCAGCAACCCCCCCAGGGCTACCTGGCACCTTGGATTTGTTTACTTGTCTGTGGTAGCCATGGATGTTTCTTGGAGCAGATCTTCCCACTTAATCTGTGAAGCAAAGGGGGTTCTTTTGTTGGGAAGCTGGCAGACGATGAGAATGGCCCTTGGATGAGGGAGCCTCCTTACACCATTGAGCTGCAGTTTGGAACTCAGCGGGTCATTGTTGCTTCATATTTAAACTTCCTTGCCTGGAAAACCCCTGATAAAGAGTTACAGGACCCTGATGATGATGACACTAGCAGCCTTTCTCAGCTTGGACTAAGTTGCTTTCTTCTTTCACACCCAGAAGCACTCAGCCATAACAAGAACATATCATGATAGTCAGGTAGAGTACAGTGCTGGGAAAGGTTGCAGCATCAGTGAATGGTATTCACTCAAATACACATTTAGCATATGCCCCTAATCTCAGTGCAATTGCAAACATTCCAAGCCAACGTGTTTGTTGTGGTTTTAGGGCCTACACAAATACTGTAAATAATCATAGAATCATAGAATCGTCTGGGTTGGAAGGGACCTCAGAGATCATCAAGTCCAACTCCTGATCCACTACCGCTGCGGTTACCAGACCATGGCACTGAGTGCCACATCCAGTCTCTTTTTAAATATCTCCAGGGACAGAGAATCCACTACTTCCCTGGGCAGCCCATTCCAATATCTGATCACCCTCTCCATGAAGAAATTCTTTCTAATATCTAACCTAAACCTCCCCTGGCACAACTTAAGTCCATGCCCTCTTGTCTTGCTGATAGTTGCCTGGGAAAAGAGCCCAACCCCCCCTGGCTCCAGCCTCCTTTCAGGGAGTTGTAGAGAGCGATGAGGTCTCCCCTGAGCCTCCTCTTCTCCAGGCTGAACACCCCCAGCTCCCTCAGCCTCTCCTCACAGGACTTGTGCTGGAGTCCCTTCACCAGCCTGGTTGCCCTCCTTTGGACCTGCTCCAGGACCTCAATCTCCTTCCTGAACTGAGGGGCCCAGAACTGGACACAGGACTCGAGCTGTGGCCTCACCAGGGCTGAGTACAGGGGCAGAATCACTTCCCTGGACCTGCTGGCCACGCTGTTCCTGATCCAGGCCAGGATGCCATTGGCCTTCTTGGCCACCTGGGCAAAGAGTTAACACATATTACTAAGAACTAAGATGCCACATCTGTAGCACAACAAGGAATTTGCTGTCATAGCTAGAGATGCTGACTTCAGCATATGTAGAAAAAATAGCAGCTTCTCTTCCGTGAATGCATCACATGCCTCAGTGGCCTGGTAGAGATCAAATAATGTATACTTTTCATATTAATAAAGAAAGAATTCTGAAACTCTGGAAGAAGGAGCAAAAGCAGATGCATACAGCAGTCTGAAGTCCCATTTGTGGGCTATTAGAAGAGGAAAAAAGGGATGTATTAAGTACTGTTCATTTTTATATAAGCTTCTCAGTATAAATACTATGGATATCCCTTTCACGATTAGGATTGCTAAGGAACTAAAACTGGGAGGGATGACGGAAATATGGTAAGGGCTATGAGAAACAAGCAAAGTTCATATAACCAAAGCAGAAAAGAGTAAACAGTTGTAGGGCAGTGACACATTAATCAAGAAAATTATTTGCTACTACAATAATATGAACAGGTTTAAAAAAAGAAGTCTCCATTTATAGAGGAATAAGGCTTCCAGGTGGCACACCAGCTCAAGACTGAAAAGGCACACGATTGTTTCAGGCTGCTAGACATGTGATTGAACATGACTTTTGATAATAACTTTTGAGTTTGTAATGAAATGTAATGAAATAATGAAACATAATGAAACATAATGAGTTGCAAGGAGTTAACTTCACTAATTACTGTTTGGTCCCATTACAAAAAGTAGACTGGTGTGAGGGGATAAAAAAAAAATTACATACCATGCTAGCAGAGCAAGAGAGCTTGTCTGTTTATTTGGGTTTGCTCACCATTCCCTGAGTTTGCCAAATATGAGTAAGGATAGTTTCAAGAACATGCTACTTTTTCACAGCCAGTGTCAAATGATGACAAAGAAGTAATAGCAGAGTTTCAACAACAGCATACTTACAAACTTGGGGTAACAGCCTGGTCCCACTGAGAATGATGGCAGAATGACTGTCCACCTCAAGAGAGCTCAGGTTTTCCCCTCTACTTCACTTGCATAAATTAACTAGAAGTTAAAGTAATTCTATATATTGTACTTTTTTTCCTGCATTTTTCAAATCTTTTATATCTATGTGGACATAAGCTTCCATTTTTGTGATTTGTTTTGTGCTATCTTAACCCACTCCCCACTGTTCTACCCTCCCTAAGCCTGTGAAAATTCAAGTCAATGTAGCTAACCACCTTTTCACAGAAATTATGTATACAGAAGGGGTTTGGGCAGATGTTTCCTGGATGAAGTTATGCAGCTGCAAAGACTTTATTAATTATACAATGCAAAATGGATTGTTCTGTAATTGAAACTCTCTGGAGTTCTGATACATTTGAAAATTAACACACATATATGTATGGTCAGGACATAGATGGATGCTGTTAGATTATTTATTACAGATGGGTATTTTAGCTAATTGAGAAAAAAAGGCTGGTCTTTCTCTACTGGAGCTTTCAAGTATTTGTTTCATATTAATGTCTATGGTTCCATAACTCAGGACTGAAAGCACAGCTTGCAGAAACAGTACTCCCACTGCTAGTGTTGCTGACCTCATCTACAATGGACAGGTCCAGAATCTTTATTTTAATCCTATTGACAGTGCCTCAGTGGGAGTAATTATAACAGTCGGCCACAAATCCAGACCTCCTGTCACTGATATATTAGGGTTTTTCACAACGAAAATGAGCAGCAGACAAGGAGGATGAAAACAACATGGGGTAGTGCTTATAACCAGATTTGTCAACCCCCTTCTATAATAACCTGCTACAAACATATGATGATTTGGCATGGGAGACACCAAAAGTACAAAATGTTTAATCATTCACAGTACTAAAACTAAAATTTTGAAAATTATTTGAGGGACTTTACTCTCTCAAAAGATATTTGGCTGGTAGATCACGTCAGCCACAGGCACTTTTTTGCCAACATATCTGAAAAAGTTTAGATAAACTGAAAGCAGACCATTATAAAATCATTCCCAAGTGTGATTTCAGTGTGAAATATTAGACATAAGAAATCCAGTAACAAAAGAAAACTATAACCTCTGATCTCCTCTTCTAATAATTTGTGTATGTTCAAGTCATGACTATGTTTGAAACTGTAAATTACTTTTATAGTGAGAGATGGCATCTGTTATGCCTTCTCCAGCACCTAATATATATTGTTTTATAAGGAGCTTAGACTGTAGTATTTTATTTGTCTAACTACTATGCAATGATAAATGTCTAGCTGAAAAAATTGTTTATTTTAGCTTGATTTTTAAACTGCAATAGCATCTAAACATTATTCATGTTTCAACCAAGGAATTATGTTGTATGGTTTAGCCAGAGTAAACTTAAGACTCTTAATGGTGCCTCAGCTATAGTGTGAATGACATATCTAAATAAGGCTGTCCTACAGCTGCATACCATCATCCACTGAATGTTTGCTGTTGCCTGTCAGGAATCTCTCAGACTTCGTATTCATTTCCCAAGCCTAATACAGCCTTGTTGTCCAAAGTCCTGCTAATGACTTTTAAGAGATGTTCACATAATGCTGTTCACACAAATAGAGAAGACGAGATAGACTGCTTGCTAAGTAATAGTAATTTATTCCAATTTTTCCACTGGATGAAGTGAAACGGTTACCTCTCTACAAAGCTGCTTTAAAAATTACTGAGTATGTCATCATGTGTGCCTCTTTTTACATTGTCTAAATGTAAAGTAACATAGGAACAAAGAAATACTCTATGGTGTCTTCCCATCTAATTCATACACAAGGACGAAGCAATCAAGTCAAAGAACATATCCCACAAATGTAAGAATACCCAATGTCACTACACTGTAACAACAAAATTTCTTTGAATCTAATGATTCTGAATAAAGACAAAAAAGATTACATTTAAATGGCACTTAAAGAAATTCCAGCATAATCTGAGGAGAATTAATTAACTGCATAAATTAGAAGTTGAGCAATGAGGCTATGACATGTTTCTCTACATTTTCAGAGTGTGCAAGGACTTAGGCATGTACCCCTTTTGAACTTTCTTGAGACCACAAATATAAAGCCACCATGAAAATTCTGGGGAACATAATGTGTGAGAGATACAAAAGACAAAAAATTAAGACAGATACAACTCTATTGTTGAATGGAGTTCAAAAGTGTAAGGTGGGTGAGAGAAACAAAAAGAAAAAAGATATTCTGACTTTCCTGTTCAATCTTTCCCTTTTTTTCCATCATACCCTTGCCTCAAGATTAGGTTTGCAAGGTGCTTGAGTAGCTTCTGTGCAGACTTGAGTGACAGTTTGATGGATTAGCCATATTGGGAGCAAATGTTCCACACTTTGCAGGACATGGTGTAGGTTCATCAAGAAAAATTAAACCATGCCTTAAGTTTTGTCAGCAGTAGTGATTTTAGCTGTTTTCCTCAGGAGGCTCACAACCAGTCAGAGAATTAATAGAAAAATGCAATTGATTTGCTCATAGCTTCTGCATCTTAGGGCTTTTGGTTTTTTGTTTGGTTGGTTGGTTGGTTGACTGATTGTTCTTTGATGTTTTACTGACCTGGTAATATTTATTTATGAATTTTTTTTACTTTTAATTTTTACTAAAAAAAATTTGTTAAAACTACAGCAACTAAGAATTCAGCAAGTCCAAGGCTACCAATTAACTCATATTGTGGAAGTTATGATGTTCTGTTACAGAAAGTTGTATTACTATCTAACTGAGCAGAATAACACAACCCTTACGAGCATCAGCAGACAGAAGACATTGCTGCAATGAAAAAAAAAGGCTTGGCAAAATATAGCTTAAGTGGTGCTTTTGATCCTAAGCAGATGTGTGAAAAATTTATGCTGTTTGTCACATTTGTGTACTAATGTCTTTGTAGTTTTTTTGACTGGTACAAAATCCAACTCTAACAGACATAAGAAAAGAAAAAAAAAAATACTAGATACTGCATCTTCTTTGTTGCCCCCCTTTAAGTACTGGAACATCGTAGTAAGTTCTCTGATGTCACAAAATTTCTCTGCAGCCATACCTTCTGTCTATACACAAATGAGCTCTTTGAAGTGTTTAATGCACATTTGGACTTTGTGATTTTCAGCATGTCTTAAGGAATTTTTCCTTTTGTTTTCTAAATAGAGCAAAATACTTAAAAAAGCTCCAAGCAGTAATGAAAATAATGAAGTAGGGGCCAGAAGGAGAATTACTTTTGGTTGGTTTGTTTCCTGCATAAAAATACAGTAAAATCTGATCATTAACAAATACTTTGGAAAAAAACAAATTACTTTGAGAACATATATATTTTAATTTAAAGTCAGTGAGATTTCCATGGTCTCCCTGCCTGACCTTCTAATGTAGCAAAAGCCTTCAGGTTAAATGAAAAAAATCTTTAACCTTGATATAAAGTTTTCAGTCCCTTACAAGAAGACACTGAAGTGCTGTAGTTTATCCAAAGGAAAACAACAAAGCTGGTGAAGGATCTAGAGAATGAGTCCTACGAGAAGTTGTTGAGGGAACTGGGGATGTTCAGTCTGGAAGATTAGATTGGATATCAGGAAAAAATTATTCCCTGAAAAGGTTATCAAGCATTCGAATTGGCTGCCCAGCAAAGTGGTTGAGTCATCTGGATGTATTTAAAAGCTGTGTAGATGTGGCACCTAGGGACATGTTTTAATGGAAGACTTGGATGTGTTAGGTTAATGGTTGGACATGATGATTTTAAAGGCCTTTTCCAACCTAAATGATAATATGACACTATGATTCTATGTATTAAAGGTAGAAATACAGAGTGGAACCTGAAAAGTACTGGTTACTAGGTAGGGCCTGTTATTTTTTCTTCTTGTATTGATTTTTAAGCAACTCCATTATTTTAGAATCTTTTAGCCTCACAACCTCAAATCAAACTGACAATAAAAAGACCATCTCACACTAAATAGCTACTTCGCTACAAAACATAGCTGTATCACAACTATGAGATGACAAATTTTATATGGAGCACTGGACTTGTCCCCTGACATGAACATCTCCAACACTTATTAAGCGCCCCCAAAGACTCTCATTTGTCCCGTGGAATGAACAATCTTAGTCTTGCCAGTCTGGCTATCAGAGTCCTCTGATGAAGAAGTCACTATGTTTTTTCACCAAAAAGTGCAAAGGCAGTTTTCAAATATCTGCAAAAACTTTCTCTCTCCCTGGCTGCCTCTTTTCTCCCTTCCTGGAGGAAATAACAAGAAAATACCAGGGGAAGAAACATGAACTGGTGAAGGGAAGACTAATGATAGTGGTCCTTGTGGAGCTGCTTCGAAATTATCATCAGTGGGAAAGTATAAATACAGGGAAGTTCTGGCCTATTACAGATACTTCAGCTAGATCTGCCAGCCAAAAAGGTCTAGGTATTCAGAGACTGAACTTTCCAACTTGCCTCTCACCCTTCAGAGCCATTCCTTAATGGACAAGTTCCTTGGCCATGGGGGACAGACAGCTTTGCTCTCCCAGGAAAAGCAAAAACCTGTAGCTAGGCACTTCTCAGGCTGCCTACAGACTGGATCTGCCCCTCACAGACTTTCCAGGAGACTCCACACATTGATCTGCCTGCCTGACCCTGACAGTGGCAAGGCATGGGTGGGATAGTGTTGGCTCAGGCCAGCTGGAAGATAGCAAACTAAGTTCTCCTTCCTAGGATGCCATGAAGCTCACCTAGCACTGGTCTCTAAAAGCCTGGAACCTCAGCCAGTCTGGTTTCGCTCAGAGGCTCAACACTGGTGTCCAAAATACAATGTAGATGCACATATGCTGACGAAGAAGTTCCCCAATACCAATCTACTTCAAGACATAAAAAATACTTTATTATACAGACATGATCATTTACATGTCTCTAAAGCTGTATTTACAGAACCGTCTGATGTACTACTGTAAAACTAACTTTATGCTGTTAGTTTAATTAGTTCCTCAATGCAGTTCACTAAATGCCTGTGAAGGCACAGTACAGGAGCAGGGAGCTAAGAAATCGTGGAGCCACTTCTCTCGGCAGCAATGCTTAATTGACATGTTAATAAAATATAAAGTTTTAAAAAACATAAGCAGCTTTCTGCACTATTTTGAAAAGAACAGTGCTAGGTGTACTCGTTTATGCCATAGATTCCCTCTTCACACACACAACTCCCTCCTGATGTCCCAACATCTTGCCTTACAACAATTGTCCAGATACAAATATAATGGGAGTTTATTAATTTCCTATAAAGGCCTCAGAGTTTTTTGGAATCTTTTCAAAAAATCATTTTGTGCCCTGTGAAATACAGGGTGTCTTTTGGGTTAGTTTTAGATTATACAGTTCAAGGATGAGGTTCCCTGTAAAGGAAGTGGTGCAAATAGATCTGTTGCTGTAGACCTCCTGAAGGAAGAAGAATCAACTTGATGAGACTGTTTAATTTAATTTAACTTCATTGGTGCTTAAAAATAGGCTGGCAAGAAATAAATCTGGAGGGCTTACTCATAAAACAGAACAGAAGCAGGCATCTCTATAAGCTTTCCATTTGAAATGAAATTAAAATAACTTAATAACACATTTTTGCTTTCTTTGGACAATAACCTAACATTACCATTCCAGGCCTCAGGTTTCTGTAACACATTCCTCAAGTCCATCATTATACAGCAGGCAAATCCATTCAAACAAAAGCTTCTAAGTATCCACAAGAGAGAAATGAGTCCACTTCTGCACAATTGTTCTACAGAATCTAAAAATAATTTTCATTGCATATTCTGCTCTCAAATATTCCTATATTTAATGTTGATTGTCCTACTTACTCTGAAAAATATGCTCATGACCATCAATCCATTGAAATGCTTTTAGAGGAACTTTAATGCAAAAAAGCAACTGTTCTCCATTCAATTGGGCTTGGAGTGGGGAGAAATAGAAATATTTCTGGAAAGGAAACAAAAACTATTCTCTAATTTTTTTAAGAAGGGATTCCCTTCTAGATTCAGTGAGGCCAACAAAATTTTATCAGAGCATAGACTGGAAATTTAGACCATCTGTGTAATTATTTCACTATAATCTTTCAAAACAAAAATGGATTTAAACTCTTTATCTAAATAGTAGAGGTTTTGTTTATTAGGAGATTATAAAAACATAGATCCCTTTAAATAAAAAAATTATATAAAGAAAAAGCATAACTACAGTAAGTCACTGATATGAAAGTTAACTGAAATAAACCATGAACTTATTCTGGATTTGCTTCAATAAGTCTGTGGCAAGAAAAAATATTGCTACCTCTGTCAGATATATCTTCACCAAGTTTTTATGAGAAAACCCCCCAGATTCACACAGTGCTTTAATTCCAAATAGTACAGCCTGAGTTGTGATACTGTGAAATGAAGTTGTCTTTACTAATTGCATACTCTAAGCAGAAGTGTGTCTTACAGCAGAGAGCGTATTGAATCTGCCTGGCTGATCCTTATGATTTGGAAATGTCACTTTCTACCAAGCATGGAGAAAATAGGGAGGGGCAATAAAGCCGCTCAAGGATAGCAGCAATCCAAAAAGATAAAGAACATGCTGAGGAAAAGCAGACAACAGATTGCAGAGACAGAACAATCACAGATGGAGGCCAGGTGGGTGGGTCAAACGATTTTTTTTTTTTTAAGAAAAAAACGTTTATTTTCCTATTTAAACAGTACCCCTTTGTGTAAATGTTCAGCAAAGAACTGATAAGAAAATGGATTTGTAAGTGCATTTGAACAAACATCATGTCTTACAGTCAAGAGGGGCTTAGTTGTATATAATTAAGGGATAACGTGCATGGTTGAAGAATGTACAATACAACAAGCATTTTCTGAAAGTGATTAAATGCCACTGCAAAACAAAAGAGATAGATACCCGAGGAAGGTTTATGGAACCATCAGGGAGTAATGTTAAAACATGAACTTGCTTTTTGTTAAAGACAAGAGGATATTCATCTAGCCATATAAAGGATTTTCTTCACTGAAAATGCTGTGAACTTCCTCACTCCTTCTGCCACCTTGTCAAGCTCTTTATCTAAGATTATCACACATTCTGTTTCAGTGTACACTACCATAACCTTTAATCCTTTAAACCCCCTAGGAGAACAGCTCTGTGCATGTACAATGCCCAGGTTCATTGGAACTGTGTGCAATCAAAGTTCTCGGTAAATTTCTGAAAACTTAGTGGCATTGCTCAGCTGAGCAGTTACAGCCCCAAGGGCTTGATCCAATGCCACTGAAGTAATGGGTGTCTGGAACAATGGATGACCTGAATCACACAATAAAGACAAGGAAAATGAGGAAGATCAATGGTCTACCTAAACCACTGGCTTGTTTCTGGCCATGACCTCTGCCAGATGCTTACAAAAGGAAAGAAAGAGCAGGGCAGAGGCAGAGGGTTCCTGCATCCAACAACCAGGTGTCCACAATCGTGAGCTATCAGCCATCTCCACCTCTTTACTTAATATCCCATGACAAACTTTTCCTTCCTGAATTTATCAAATGATTTTCATCAACTACCCAAGTGCATCCAAGTGACCATTTACCTGAATGTTGAAGCATGCTTTAGTTCTTGTAAGAAAGTATACACAGTGCATGTTTCTGCACAATTCCTTACATAGCTGTAGCTTGCAGAAATACAGCCATGCTGACACTGAATCTGGGTACTGCTGACACTAATGCCACAGAAGCAGACAACTCTGTGGGGCTTTCAAAAGCCTAAGAAGCTGAGTAAATAGCATGTTTCAAACACTTACCATTACAGGGACTACATAGACAGATCAGGTATGTCGCAACAGAAAATGCAGGACTAGCACATGAACAATCTCCGTCACACCTAGCAAGCTGTCAGGTGTATTTCCAAGAATACTGGTATTCCAAGGCATTCACTAAACTTTCAAGGATTTGGAAACTTTGAATTCCCCCTTCTGCTTTTTGTTATCATTATGTATTTGTGTTTTGGGTTTCAACTTTTAAAAACTGAAAGGGAAGAGAAAGGATATTAATATAACATGAATATCCACATTGGGACATTTGTTTGGATCCAGAGTGTGCTTTTGAAGTGACGTCCCAGTCATTCCTGCTTATCATGTTTTGAGTCACATCAGAGTAATCTCAGAACACAAGAACTGGTTTGTTTCCAGAGGAAAATAACCAGAAAATGTGCTCCAAGAGTGAAACTAGTACACTCCAAGTACAAATGGATCAGACTACATCTACCCCAAATAAACCCCACAGAAATTTATTGAGTGTGGACATCGAATCCTCAGGACTAACTCTTTTGCTTTACAGATTTACTCCTATTTTTCCATGTGGCTCCATCATAAGGTGATGAAAACATGAATTCTTTTTTGACGGAAGCTTTAATTGTTGGCTTTGATCAACAGATCAGTACATAAATTATCTAACACACGTAGAACTGACTCAGCACCCTAATTGTGAACAATTTTTAACTCAAATGATTTTCTTTCTGTGAAAGTACTTCTTCAAACAGCTCTGTGTAGCTTGTTAAAAAGACAAATTTAAAGATGTTCATCCCTCAGTGCTTAAGAAACTTCACCATTCTTTGAAAAATAACAAGATACTGAAAGAAATAAAATGAAGGAAATACATTGTTATTGTCATTTAAAAATTAGGAAAAAACAGTAAAATTGAAAAAACAGTAAAATTAAACAAACAATAAAATTAACTAAAAAAAAAAAGAAAGCTGGTTTACAGAAGTGGAGGAAGAAAATGTAAATGTATATACAGTTCAGTAACAGGCAATGGGGACCAAAATGTCCTCACATAACATGTATTCAGCTCCCAGAAGAAATACTCTCCATGTTTGGGAAGTGCTCTCATAGCCCATGGCAGAATTCAGCTTTACACTTTGGATGAAATTCAAAGCTTTCAGTTAGGCAGCTTTATTCAAAAATCATTCATTCATTCTCAAAAGGATGGAGTGCCAAGGAAGAAATAAAACATATCTCAAGAAGGCATGAAAGTCATGGCAGTGGCATGGGGGACAGCAGGTATTGTCACTGAGAGAAAGCATTCCCTGATATCTCCCTGGGCTCTAATAATACATTTCCATCTTCAGTTCTGCTACATTACCCAAAACCATACTGGTCCTCTAGTACTACCATCCTTCTTCCCCATCCTTGCAATTTTCTGTGTTAAATATTAATAGTTCTTTTGAATTATAAAAGCACAAATATAATTAAACTTTAATTAAAATTAATTCTATAAGAAAAAAAAGATGGAACAGATTCAGAGAGCAGAGTGGCTGCAAATTCCACTAGGAGTCAAGGACTAGGCCTCAGCAATGGGAAACAAAGCAGGCATGCACTCCTCAATCAGGTCTCAGTTCCTCCCCTTCTCTTCCCAACTTTTTCTAATTGCTCAGCCAGACAAATTTCCATTTCACAACCCAGTTCCTTATCATCAGCAAGCACACTTAATCCAACAGACCTACTGATCTCAACTGGGTCTCCTCTGAGACACTGACAGGAAAGCTACACAAAGGGAAAAGGTTGGCTAACTCCGACATGGGATCTAAATTCAAAGTCAGACTGGGACCTGTGCGTCCTGAGTCTGCCTTGAAGACTTCAGCAGGAAAGAAGGGGCTATTGGGAGGGAAACATCAACAGAAACTGCAGTAATGTGATACAGAACAGGAATATTTGTAGACAATTAATCAACCAAATTAATCCTTTGATCTCCACTGCCTAGCTGACAATAGGCCACAGGTTACATATTCACAATGTGATTTCTGCCAAGATTACAACACCTAAATTTCAATGTCAATATATTAGTGCTAACATGTGTAATGAGTATCTGTGTTCTCATGGGAGTATGTGGAGACCCAGGGCTGAGTTCTAAGCTGCCTAAATGCAATTTTCTAGTCCAGTCTGAGAAAGGCTATCCTGCCATATGCCTAGCTAATGGTCCATAAGAGCATAAGTCTTCTATGACTCCTATATTACATCTGCAAGCACCTATAGATACCCTGTATACTCCACACCACCTCAAAGCCAGGCAAACAATACTTATGAACCACTCTACAGCCTCCTACAGTGGAATGACTCTCCTGACAACAGCTTCAAAATAAATCCTGCTCTCAGTTATTTGTCTTGGCATGCCAACATATAAAGCATCCAGTCATAAGAATTAACAGTGTTTCTCAAATGGGACTAACCGCATAGTCTCAAGAAGTATTTCTTGTTTTCATATGCAAGCAGTTTATCTAGCATCTTATGATAGATGGGTAGTGATGAGGAATAAGAAGAGTAGATAGCTACAATTCTCTTATCTGATCTGCTTCTATCAAGTACCAAATAGTTCCGTACAGATAGGGTTGTAGAGTTTTCCATAGCTTGTCACACAAACTCTCAGCAACAGAACTGAGTAATGTATGCCTACAGAGTATGAGGTATCAAGCTGAAACTGGCATATTTATTCAAGTAGAGAACTGGTGTACTGTAACTAGTAATCTAAATTAAATATAAATCAGTAGTGAAGGTAAGTTGTTTATGAATATGTTAAGCCATTATGACATTTATGTGGAAGATTATGCAAATTAATTTGGTATGAATAAAAGTGTCAGCTGCATTACAGCAGCAGCACAGATAGAACACACATTTGAAGAAATCTAATTTCTACATGAATGTGAGCATGCCTATATTCGTGTCTGTGTGTGTACCCATGTGCACGCCTCACAAGCACTCATACTTCAATGATATAAACCTCTCTAGAGGCCCATTATGCAGCCAAAAAATAAATGTTAGGAGTAGCAAATATTTTGGGTGAAGTTAAGAACAAGTAAAAATTCTCATTTATCACCAGTGACTGTGGAAAGCTGAGTTAAGAATTCATCAACTACACATTGATTCTTAGAAGG
The DNA here is from genome assembly GCA_023637945.1 of Phaethornis superciliosus. Classification (NCBI taxonomy): domain Eukaryota; kingdom Metazoa; phylum Chordata; class Aves; order Apodiformes; family Trochilidae; genus Phaethornis; species Phaethornis superciliosus. The sequence goes on along the minus strand of JAJQWJ010000003.1, from coordinate 76,429,443 downwards.
AGAAAAAAGCTGTCTATATGTCATTCTGTATCTCATCTTTCTTCAAACTTTGGAACAAACTAACATATGACATCACTGAAATATCAGATGCAAAAGCCATATACCGGGCTTTTTGCCACTAAATGAATGAAACTAAAGCAAGAAATAATTATGGGCACTTCTGGGGGACCTGGGAATCCCTAATTAACATTATACTTCCCATACTACAAAGAGTGCCAACCCCTTCGCCTAGTCACTAATTTTCATGTTAAATTCATCAGCCACTTTTGTACTTTTTTTGTCCTTTTGGTTTGCTTTCCTACAAAGCCCATAAGTGGCTGAAACTATTCTGCATGTAACCTGCAGCTTGTAAGATATTTAATAATTAGTGGTAACTTTGTCAAAATTAAACAAAATGTTGTTCAGAGCAAGGAACTCTAAGATGTAAAAGCAATTTAAAACTTACTGGAATCTTCCTCAAATGCAGGAAGAGTTTTTGATTCTGTGTACCGGCTCATTTGACAACACTGTCACACAAGGTGATTTTATTGTACGTATTTTTAAGAATGAGCCCAACTCATTCCAGATCATCACTGCAGACATACTGATTTTCAGTCATTAAGGTTCCCAACAAGTACCTCTGGATGGACTTAGACCACTGTATCCTTCCCTCTGTCCTTTGCACTTAGGCTTTTCCAGTAGTACCAGAGGTTTCAAACAGCCCTTACTCAGTGCTGGATTTTCAGTCCCCTCTAATACTGAACATAGCACATACTGTGGATTAGCAACCAAGAAACAGTTCCATCAAAGTCTGAAAATGGGAGCTAGTAGAAAAAGAAATAGAATTTAAAATGAAAATAAGTAATGCTAGGGCTGTTATACTGATTTTATTGTTTGGTTTTTTTTTGTTGTTGTTTTGTTTTTTTTTTTTAATATTGAATTCGCTTACAGCCTTTGCTTTTTTTTTTTTTTTTCAGTGAAGCTGCTATAAAATTTTCCACCAACTATAGCTGGTTTGCAGAATTAAGGGCTACTGCTGTACAATTTAGAAATACAGATTCTTGACCTTTTCCATGATGATGTTTCTACAATATCCTTTGGCAGCAAAGCCCATAGTCTAATCAATTGTGTGGTAATTATCCTAAAACTTAATATAAATTGTTCCTGACAGTGCCTGGGCACATAGCATTTTTACTTACATTCTCTGACACATGAAAATAAAATCCTCATTTTCAATTTCTAACCCTCTGTAACAGGTTGACAGACTTAAGATTTTGTGCAGAAACAGGAGTTCGTATATTGTGGCCTGCTTAAATTAAAAAAAAAAATCTTGCAACATTAAGAACAACAAATACCAAGTTATGCTGGTAGAGGAGTAGCTCTTCATCCATATGAAAAGTGAAGCACCTCTTTAAGATGAGAAAATCAGAAGAGAACAGGGGACAAAGAAAACCTCAGAGAAACTCAGAATGCAAGATTAGGTAAGGTTTATGTGGGTTTAATAGTAAATCAAATGCAATAACACAAAACCTGAGGAAGGAATTGACTTTCGGTATTATCTCAGTCTATATTGTTCAGCTCAAGATTCGACAGGTATATAGTCCATTTACATGCAGCTCTTTGCATATGCAGCAAAATTTATGTCTCCTGCTCAAGTTTTATATCAGTTGTGTTCAACTTAGAAGACTGATTGCATTGCTGTTCTCATGAAGGTCAAACAGGTGATGCAAACTTCTGCTTTTACTTCCTAAAATTTAGGAGAGTTACCTTAATTCTGTGTTTTAGGCTCATTTTTTTAGAGCTGTAGATATGCTTCAATACTTCAATAGGAAGGGAAAGGCATTTTTTTTCTGCATAAAAGAATAGCACACTTGGCAACCCATCCATCTGCATTCCCCTTAATTTTCTCTCTGCATCAAAACCATATTAAAACTGCAGTAATTTTCTTTATTTTTAATTTCTTCAAATAAAATTATTTTACATTTTCAATGAACTTGAATTTTCCATTGAAGTAACTATTCCTTGAAAGAAGAACTCCAGATTGTGAGAATTCATTTCTTTTAGCCTCTCATTTTTACACCAGTGTATATGTATACTGTTCTTCCAGGCTTTCCAGCATCTTACTGCCTTCTCTTCTTCAGTCTAACATCCTGGCACTGAATACACGGCATCTGTCTGCCAATTTTAAATTACTGTTCCCTCACTTGGGAACATAACATACTTTTTCACTCGGTTTGTCTTTATATGCCCTTACTCTGAAATGAATAAGTCGACAACGACGTATGCACAATGTCCTTATGTCATATCATGAAAAGTGCTTAAAACGAGAAGTTTAGTCATTCTTTTCATACACTGTTCCAGCTGGCTACATACTTCTGAATATATACTGTCTTTTTTCAAAATTAATTTATTCAACTATCTATAATTCTAGTGTTCATTTTTGTATGCTTCTCTTTGCAGTGATAACCATCAAACTGGAAGTAGATTTGATGAGAAGAACTGCAAAAGCGGATACTCTACACTGTTTCAACTTCCATTAGCCATCACGAGGTACAACACAGGCTAAGAATTTAGTTTTTATGGCCTCTGTTCTGTTCTAAGCAGAGGTATTTTATTTATTATTTATTTCACACTACAGTAGTTATCTGGCCAGTCTGGCAGGCTAAACAGTCCTCTTCATGGAATAAAATTATTTAGAAATAGCATTGCTCAGCAATAAGGGTACTAAGTCATAATTTGTGTTTCAGATCCATTTCCCACATAAGCATCTAACAGGTTTGTTACCAGTCAACTCAATTTCTCTTGTTTTCTCTATCTACTCTGAGTAAACATTGAACATCAGAAGCAAAAGGGTATACATTGCCTTTCAGTGCACAGACAGGAGCACCTCAAAATCAACTGGTTCCTCTTCTGGAGGCTGATTGAAACATGTCAGCATTAATATACTAAAGAGCAACCACAGCTTTCTTTAAAATCTTTGCAGTTTCAGAAGAACTTCAACTGCTCAAAGGAAAATATCACAAGGACAGAGAATAGTTTCTAACACATAATAAAAGAGAAGAAAAAAAGTTTTGTTAAATGGAAAAACTGACTCTCTTCTCTACTCCTCCACCAAAACACGCATGAAATGATAAAGTAGAATGAAGTCTTGCTGTCAGCCATAGGATATACCTAACAGACAGGCATACTGAAGATAAACATTTTATTCCTGCAACTTAGGGATTTCAGGAGAGGGTTCTGGAGGTAAGAGGGTATAGAGACAAGGGGATTTTATTGATTTTGTGTGCTCTAGTAGCTCTTGCTACTTATTAAGAACTGTGGAAATTGCCCATAGCTATCTTTTTCCATGTTGTTTTCTGGCTGCAATACTGTCACTCCTGTCTTTGTTCATGTCCTGGAAAAGCAGTTCCTCCAAGGACAACTGCTATAAAAGCATCGGACACCTGAGTCATATAAATGAAGATAGTAAGCCGTGTAAACACTTACCAATATTCTGAATTTTCCCATTATTCCACATCACAGTCACTTAGAGAAGTAAAGACCTTCAATCTACAATACCTATAGTTAAGACCATTCAAAAACACAAGATAACAATAAAAATCCCATAGGATCAGCCTGTAAAAGGCTGCCTTGTTTTTACTCTGGATTCTTTTTTCCTAACCAAACTAAAACTCATTGCAAGTTGCCTTTAAGAAATTTGCAATGGTGTCAACAACAGTGGCAGTAGAGACAGCAGCTTTGCAAGCATCTGTTGTGTCAGTGCTAGGGCCATCAGCATAAACAGATTGTGCTAGAGACAGTTGTCCCATGTGAATCAGTGAGATTCAGCCAATTCTCTCCATTTTGCACTGAACACTGATAAAAAGGATTTCCTTGGAACTGAGGATAAATGTTGTAAATTCCTTGTATGTACAAAAAATCTCAGCATGCTTTATGCCTCACTCCTTTGATTTCTCCTGATAAATGCACACTCCAATCTGATAAATATTCCCTGAGGAGCATTGTGCATTCTGCTTGTCCAGACACACAGTTAAAAAAAAATAAACAAATTTAAAAACATCAACTTATGGACGACTAAATAGTGACAAATAGTGTGTGAATTCTGAGGCAGGTTCTCCCCTCCTCTGTCTTCCATTTTCTAATTTACAGAGTCTGAAGTATTTAGAGTCACAATGTCAACCAAAGTCAGAAGAAATAGAATTCTAGAAAGCATTAAAACCATCATTAGTGCTCTATCCTGACTACTTATGAGACGCATATAAATCTTGATGCCTATGTGACTCACTATGATGAAATGAAACTGGGGCAAACGGAGCAAATGGATGCCTACTGTTTTTATCTCTAACCTAGTCAGACAGTCATCAACATATTTGAGCTATGGCAATACCTTCTATAATATTTCAGAATGTTTTTATCATTTCATTAAACCAAGTATCTTCAATATTTAGCTCCTTTTAATTTACCTCCATAGTTTCCTAACAGCACTGACTAGATGATCTAACATTTAATAAATTTAATAAAACAGCCTCACGTTTCCTTTTCTAAACTAAGAAAAAAAAAAAGTCATTTCTTTTCAAATATGCTTTTAATTTATGCCTAAACAGATGCAAGGAGAAGCAAATTCAGCATGCACAAAGGCAGGAAAGCAAAACAGTTAAGAGTCAGTAAGAATGTTAAAATATGTGGAATTCCTTTTCATAACAGCATGTACAATAAAAGCACAGAAGCTGTATGTTCACACCAAATCAATCCTTCATTTACCCTCACATATTTTAATCTGTTTCCTTAAAAGGACAGGTGCTGATAAAGATTTGAAACAGTGACCAAATTAAGCAAATGACAGGAAAAAAGAATCCCTGCTGCTACAAAACAGCACTCTCACTGGGATTGCATTTCTTGAATATTCTTCTTCAAGGAGAGGTGTGTATAATTTTTTTATATTTAGCCAGGGAAGGTGGCAGACTGAAATCAGAGTTGCTAAAACCAAGGCAGGTAGTGTGAAATCTAAGCAAGTACAGAATTGAGACCTTAAAAAGAGGAAAGGGGTTTAAATTCTTTTTCATCTTTAGAAAATCAGCACATTATTCCAACTGAGCTAACATGTTGAACTGTACTGCAGGATTACAAGAAAGCTAAAGACAAAGGTTTCATTCACAAGTCTACCCTTTTATAAGAGATAACCTCCTGTGCAGATGTAAAGTCAAGTCACGTCTGGTAAAATTCACATCTCCCATGACAGTGGACAAGACTTCTGGAATCAAAATAGAAACCTTGATCCTGTATTGGTCAGTATCCTGCACATCATTCAGATCAAAATTTAGTACAGCAAAGTGGTGCATGTAGATAGATAACCGTTGCAATTATGCTAAAAATCATGGAGAAATTTATAATCTTCTTTTCCATTTTAACCACTGCCTAATAAAAATATCAACTTTTTCTAATAGCAAGTTTAAAATGCCTTTAAACATCACTGATTTTCAACCATTTATTTTCTCTTATTACAGGACCATTATCTATGTTGCTTCCTAATGTACTCCCTCTTAATTTCTGTCTTAGTCACAATGCTTTTGCCTTGTGACATCACAATTAGCTGGCACAGAAATGAATATAAGATACTAAGCAGAATACTTTGGTTCAACTCCTGGTCCACTTTAATTAAGATTTATGCCATTCACTTCATCAAAGCCAAAATTTCACCTTTTAACTTCTGCCAGTGAAACCCCAGCGTGAATAACAGAACATGGCATCCAGTTGTTATGCAACATTTGATAAATAAATTCAGTTGGAGGTTTAGCATTTATTTTTGAGGAAACATGGATGAACTTATCTCATGTGAGTAAGATATGGGGCCTGAAAAAAAATGCACACATTGGAATATTTTGTAGAAAGTAATGTCTTCCACGAAAAACTTATGATTTTTAGGAACTTACCAGTTGTCCCAGCAGCCAAATTAAAAGTTGTTCTACACAAAGACAGAAATTTATTTTGTTTGTGCCTGAATTACACATAATTTTGTTTTGTTCAGAATTTCTGAAAATGTGTTGAGATTTTTCTTAACTCTTTGTGCTTACTGAGGCAGCAGGGAAAAGTATTAGACTTTTTATCATAGTAGAGGGTTAGCATGAACTACATTGTTTCATTTTGCTAGATTGTCAAGCTGTGTTTAATCATTATTTCAAATGGAAAACAATAATGTAAAATACGATACACTAATCAGCACCTGCCTCAGAAATGTAGCAAGAGAAAAAAAAGAAAAAAAATCAAAGGAACATATAAGACAGCAAGCTGACACTGTAACTATTTTTAATGTTTCTGCCCTCATATGTTAATATTGCTCATTTATCACAGAAAAGTAGCATGTATGCTGACCCAGCATTGTAAATTTTTGCAAAGGCACAATAACCAGCTCCTAATGGCTTTGAATGTTATTAGTGCATTGTGGTGAGAATAAATGTATCAATGAGCTTTTAATGACTCTAAATGGGATACTTCTGTGCATCAGCAAGGACAGTCACAACCAGAATACATTGTGTTTTACTAATAAAAGCACAACCACGGTTTTTCTCCATCCAGATGATCCCCTTCTGACCTGAAGTGCACTGTAGGTGATAGCTTTGCGACAAAAATAGAAAGACATTCTGTCAGTCCTAAAAGAATACTCCCTAAAAGGCATTACTTTCTTCCTCTAGAGTTAGCAGATTACTTTGGACTCTCACACAGCCCCAAACAAATAGCCGACATCTAAAAAATGCATCTCAACAAGAAACTTTAAACTCCCTGCCTAATGAACAATGGGAATATCAGGAGGTCAACCTTTACTTACTTGCATTGGGGTTTTCAAAATAACTCCATTTCCATTTCCCCTTTTTCATTGTCTCTTATCACTTATTATCTTATTTTAACGCTCTTAACTACACAACATTTGTCAAACACTAGAAGTGTTTGACAGCTTACCCTTTAAAAAATGGAAGAAAAGAAAACTGAACTATATTTCTGTGGGAAATGATACTGTACAGCAGTAAGAAGGCATAAAGCTTATGATAATACCACAAGAGCTGGTGAGAGGAACTTCACTCAACAAGGTAAATCCAGACTTATTTTATTGTCCAGCATTACTTTACCAAATTCCTATACTTTATTTTTACCACAGAATTAAAAGTCACCCTCATGATTTCCAGTCTAGCAAAGGAATTCAGTGAATGATGGGGTATCACCAGGAAAGAGCATTCATATAGCAGAGCAAGAATTGATCATTCCAGGAAGTTTAGATGTCATAATCCAAATGAGAACCAGCAGCAAGGCTATTAACTTTTAGGGTTGTATACTGAGAATACTGTGCATTACTTAAGTGGAAGATAAAAATTACATGCAAAGTAGACAATGAAGTGAAATACAGCTTGTAAATTATGAGATTAGCATTGCATATGCAACAATTTATTCCCATTTAGCAGTCAGTAATAAAGAGACCAGACATAGCAACTCGTAGCTAAACATCTGATATGCAAGCTGAGGATCACTGCGGTCTTCACATGCAGTTGTTCCCAATTAAATCTGGGCAAACAGAGTAAGACTTGTTCCTGTTTATTTTAAATCACTTGAAAAAAGTAAAACAAAACCAAAATCCAAAAACTGTATTCCCCTTGACATACTATTCTCGACCAATGATTCCTGTTTCATCCTGCACTCTTCATCATGGAGGTACAAGTGTGTCCTGGCTAGAAACTTTCTGCTGCTCAACACAGAAGGGTATTTCTTTGATCTTAACCTAAATTTTTCCTATAAGGAGACTCCAATTACACAGACATTGGAATGCAAGTCCTGAGTTCCCTGATGTGCCAAATACAAGGAACTGTGAAAGAGTCAGACTTCATGTGCTCAGTGTTCTCTCCCAAGTCTGGCTATGGAGGATATTTTACACGAGCAGGCTGTAGCAAGATTTCACTCCTAAAGGACCTCAACAAATATTCATGTGGGAGAGAGACAACAGTCCATGCTTACAGTCTGCTTGGCGAATTCTGCAGCAAATATACTCAGTCTTCAAGAAAAAGGATGTCTTTGCTATTCATCAGCCATGAAATTGCAAGTCTTTACCTAAGGATTTTCCAAGCCCCAAGTGGCTTCCCTTCTCCCTATTCCTCATCAGCGGTAACAACCCTTCCACAAGTTAATTTAAGTCCTTGATCACATCTATGCAACAAATACATATTCTCCCATACTTTGGAACACTTTGCCTCTGATGGTTTTATACAGGTAAAAAACTACTCAAAGTCATTATGATTAGGCTGTCATAGTTTCCTAAGAAGTCCTGTCACTGGTGTATGAGATTGAACTAGGTTCTTTGGCTTATTCTTTCAAGAGTCAGAACTAAAGCATGTTAAAAAAAAAACAAAACCAAACATAAGAATCCCAAACTGATCTGACTGAATATAAAACAAGATCTTTGCAGTTGTCTTAACTGAGGGTTTTAACATGAGCTTCAGAATCACAGATTGAAATTCCCTTTTTTCTTTTGTAAAAGTAAAAATCTTAATTATAAAGCAATTGATATTCTCTTTTAAATTTCAATTCTAAGATTCACATGAGGTTTTTCTTTCTAAATGACCATCTAAAGTCTAGCTTGAGGAAAAAATGGCTCCTAGTCCTTGCAGTAGTGTAAAATATGTTTTACATAAAGATAACTCAACTACTTTTCAGAGACAGAACAGATACAGACACAGAGACTAATGAATAATGAGGATTTTGGACATTCCTGATTTTGTGGAGACCAAATTAATTCCACACAAAAAACATCCAAAGAGTAAATTCTCAGATTTAGGACTCTTCTACTGAACTCATCTTTTAATTTCCAGTTTTTCAGGTGCCTTGGGTTGGTGGTGAAAAAAAAGAGACATTCCAACTTGTTTAATGAGAAGCACAGACCTCACAATTGCCTTAAGTCCAGATCATAAATTAAAATTTCATCTTTTTTTCTATAGTGATCTTACATATTTCCAGGCTCTCCTGCCATGAAGATAAAACACAGTGAAGCCTTCCATATGTATAGTACAAAAACCTAACATTTGTCATACCTTCTGTCATTTGAGGAGAAAGAGAAGCAGCATGAAGCAGGTAAGAGGAAGAACACACATTATTCTCCAGTAAATTAGAGTATGGTGGCATTTGTCAATGAGCCTTTTTTTTATATTATTATTTATTAAAGGCACTCCCAACAACACTTAACATGGATATTTCATCTATTAAAATGGTTATTTCTGTGTGTTTGAAAGGCACTTTGAAAACTGCTATTTAAAAAAAACAAGTCAGAAGCAGGAAACAGGCCTTAGCTCACATGAAAGACAATCTCCCAGTCTTCAAGGGGACAAGGGCAGGCCTCACCTTTATTCTCCTGCATTTGCATTATTGACTTTATGAAACAAAGGCAAAGCCCTAAGTAAAGAACTTGTTGTGCAAACCAAGGATGCCTGTGTGATCCTGTGTCATTAGCAATGGCAGCTCCCAGCCACACACCACATGCTGGCTGAGACACTGGCTATTTGCACAGCATTTAGATACCACTTTGCTGTGGTGTGCAAACCATTAAGTGACAGGTCTACCACAGTGATGAAAATTGCTTTACAGTCATATTCACCTGTGTACACTGCCTGGCAAACTGAAGTACAGGGCCAAAGCTCAGCTTCTGCCCAAAACCATGCCCTCAGATTGCCTCTCCTCCCATGTCCACAGTTCTCCTCATAAACATACCTTCCCTTTTCCTCTCCTTGAGGATATATCCCCAGGCTTCAGTTTGACAGCAGGTGCTTTAAGCAGTTCAATGCTTTGTGTGGGTGAAGTAAATTATATATTATAAACCAACCAAAAATTAATTTAAACAACCAACCAAAAAAATGCAACAAAAAGCCAACTATAGAGCCCTCTCAATACAAAACAATAAAGCACTACATTTAAATGAGACATTTTTTATCCATATGACAAATTCCATTTTTTAGTAAAATCACATATTTCATTACTGGTCGGTTATTTACAGTATAACAGTATATATATAATATATATATATGCCCAACAAAGTGGTACACGGTTTAACTGTTCTCTTTGAGGTGATTCTTTATTAGTCATATAATTCACTTTCCTACTGATCAGGGAAGAGGAGTAAGTACTAAATATTCTGTCTTTGTGTACAATTTATTTTTTTTTTGCTTTTTTTGTTCCAATATTATTTTCTCTAACATAGTTTTGCTGCCTAGTCTTTATTAGTATAAATCATCTGCAGCTGTGCTAGAGATTTCACACTACAGCTTCAAAGACCTTTTCTAGAAACTCCAAAGACGAAATAAATTTTTCATACATAATTTAATTCTTCCCTTCCCCACTGATGTAACTGTCAAGGAAAATCACAGCTATGCTGACAACACAATACAGAATGAACTTGGATCCATACAGACTATTTCTGCAGAGTCCAGAGGTGAAAATTATCTATTATTCTAAACAATAGAACTGTCAAAAAAAATATCTCTTGTTGAAGACCTCATCCCTTACAGATGAGATTAATCAAGAGCAACATCAACCTAGCTCCAAACAAGAGCATCAGATTCTCCTGGTACCTGCCAGGTTCCTTCCTTGAGAACAGCCAGATGTGGCAACAATGTCACCAGCAGACAAGCTGTTGGTACTGCCAGACTTATTCTTGCCTTCAGATGGCAAAGAAAGACACCGCCAGATACCTCCTCACACCCCCGCTAGCTGTGTCACTACCCCCCTAATGAATCTTCTGCTGACATTTAGTCCAAAGCATATTTTCTTTTGTTCTGTCTTGTTTAAAGGAACAAAAAAATACAACACACAAACAGGAAAGGACATTAAACCAAACATTTTCAATTTACATTATTTTTGGATCACTTCCTCAGCAACCTGCCCATGGAAAACTAGCATTTTGCAAACTTTCAACTAAAATAGAACAATATGCAACACCAAGATGAAATGAATCAACCTGCCCATGGCTTAATTCACAAAGGCAAATTTCTCTTTCACAGTCTCATCACAGAAATGGTAAATAAGCTTCAGTACTCCAGTATTCATTTCTGCTTGAGGAGAGGGCAGAATTGGGTCAGTCTGGTGGCTTTTGGGGGACATTCTACATTTTTCACAGAATCAAGCTTGAAAAAGGCACAGACTATCAAAACTGAGTCAGAAATGAATCAATTTACAGCAGTGGAGTAAAATAAAAATGTGACTCAATCTGGTTAATTGATTAAATAACTTAAAGAAGAAATGGGTCTTTGTAAAGTCTTAAATAAAAATTATTTGCTTGCTTAGCAGACTTAGGGCTTGTTAAAGGCCCACTAAGGTGCCTCATTGCTTTGATGCTCTCTGCCTCATTGCTCTTTCTCAACACTGTTCAGTAGCTGGCTATAATTCTGTATTTCAGAAAATTTATTTTAAATTCAGGCAATTTCAGAATGACTGTAGAATGGACTGACTACAGGATTTGTGAGGGAAGGGGAAAAAAACTGAGTTAATCTATGTGGACAAATTAATCCTACCAGACACCTCATTAAAATCAGTGCAACCTAAAAGTAGCCTTTTAATCATCTGCGCTACATGACTGCACCATAATATGTTGCAGCCAATGCACAAATAACCACAGGCTAATGAAATAGAGAGCTATATATCCAACAAAATCAATCACAGATTTCTTAAAATTTCATCCTGAAACCTACTGAATTTATTCCTGACTTTTTTTTTTTTTAATCCTTTCTGATGTGAATTAATGTCAATCAACTGCATACAGAGAAATCTCTAGTTGCTAAGTGAATGTGTTACTACAGGAAACATGTTCACATTTTTAACAGGTACAAACAAACACAACTGATGGGAAGAACACAATCCATATAATAGTTTCCAAAAATCCTGGGACTGTTTATCGTAAGATCAGATCTGACTGCTTTCAACTAGATGCAGATCTGTTCTGGTATTTCTCATCTTTGCCAGCATGTCAGATAATTGCCTCCCGAGCACCTTCCTATGATCAGGCTTTCTCAGTTCAAGCATTAACTCATTCTTTGAAAAGAGAAATAAAAAACAAAAATAAAAGCAAAACAAACAAAATCAAAACAATACAAACAAAAACCAACCAACCAAACAAACAAAACACCACAAAAAAAAAACCCTTATGGCACTTTCAGTTCTTTTTCAGAAGGGCAGGTGTGGATTGCAGCCTGAACTGTGCAAACTATGCCAAAATCATCATTTGAACGTATTTTGAAAACCAATAGTGCAAAGTAATAGGGATTTTTCTAGCTTTTTTGTTACATGTTGCTGTGTTTTATACACAGTGGGCAAAAACCTGGTTGTGCAAATGTACAGCTGATGATTTTGGTTAATAATGACTACTCATCCTGCATCTGCACTTTATTACCATAAGCCATTATCCTCATCTCTCATAAGGTAAGCACATGTGAGCCAGAATTACAGCTGATTTACAACAAAAAAACCCAAATCAAACTACCTCTCACTTCAGAGGCATGGTACGTGCTTATGTGCTTCCTTGAGTCAGAACCACAGGCTGCTGAGAAACACCACCATGCCTTGAAAAGAGCCATAGTGTGTCACCCCAGAGTTACAACAGATATTTGACACTGGCTTTCACAGAAGATGAGTGCAGATGTGAACTGCTCATAAAATCTGTGGAAGGCTGGGTAAGATTTCTGGATGAGAAACACTGTGTAAATATGCAGTTATCATCAGTATGCTTCTGTCTTAGATAATCTTCCAGCAAAGTGGAACCTATGAAAATTGTTAAACTTTCTATAATTAAACCAATATTAGAATAATCATGTTTCACCATGACAAAGTATTAATGGAGACAAAGGAAGACCTTAACCACTGCTTGTACTAGGTCTTTCAAAATAAAAACTAGACCCATGAAAGCAATAATTTTTTGGCTTCTGTGATATATTTCTTTTCACAAAGGTAATGTTACAAAATAAACACTTTTCTTCATTGCATTCTAAAAATGTCTGCTTTGAACTATTTAAACTATTTTAATTACCCACTTTTTCATCAGCATAAATAAAATTTGCTCATTGACCCATATATTTCTTATCTGAGTGAACCACGCTACTTCTCCCAGATCATTTAGTGCAGGTTAGCCCGGCTTTGTGGGCAGCGTATAATGATATGCAAACTAAAACCATAACTATGTCAATTTAAGGTCAAAAAGGCCTATTTGTGGTTATTATGGAAATCAGTTTAAATGCGAGGTGGCGAAACAATGTGTCTTTGCATACTGGCTCAGCAAAAAAACACAAACAACCTGCCAACATCTGCTTTTTGAAGTGTCAGATAACATTATTTCCAGGATGACATCAAGGGCCTTCATTGGCTATGCATAAGGTCAGTGAATATTAACTTCATTTACACTTGGCTGAGAATTGGCTGGTGCCAACAATAGAGGTTTAGATCCTCTGCTGAGCAGGGTTAAAAACTGACAGAAAGCTGCCATTGAGGAAGATGGATGATCATACTAGCTGACCCTATTCCTCCCCAAGTGTCACAGCTTCAGCCTCTTTTCTATCTCCACAACAAAAGACCCTCTCTGAGCTTCCCAGTGGCCTTCAGCTTTACTGGTGCTAACAGGCCCAGACATTTTCATCGATTGGATTCTCTAGCTCTTAAACACAAGAGCTTGCCCTCCCTGGCTAGCCCAACCTTGGCACAGATGTCTTTTTTTGTAATTGCTTCTCTGCTGTCTGTTGGGAAGGATGCAATCGGACAGGCGAACATCATGTCAACACAGAAAATGCTTCACCATTTATCTCAGTTTCCCAATGGCATTTTAAGGAAAGTGATATGCTGTTTGGGGGGACCGGGGGGGAAGAAGATGTTAACCCTTCAAATTCTCAAAGTGTCAATAAATACAGAAAAAGAAGCTGCTGTACTATTGCTGTAATAAAATTCTAGTACATTTGTCCTTCACATAGTTCACAAACAATGGCTCAGGTTTTCCAGTCAAACCATTTGAAATGCACATCTCTAAATCAGTTTAGTGCTGTTAGTGTGTATGAGTCTATGTCAGATCCTCAAGGGGCTTTGCAGTCAAGTTCAAAGCATATATTTTATAAATAATAAGGCTTGACTAGTTAATAACGTAAACATCCATAGAATTTCCAGTCTATTTAAATCTGAGGTCACAAACTTAATAATGATCACAAAAATGCATTAGGAGCTTAAATGGATTAGAACATATCTATTACAGAGAATGAAAACAATCAGACACCTTCTAATGTTTGAATGGCAGAGTAACTAGAGAAAGGATATAAAGGAAAGATAACAGAGCTGTATAGAACACTTTGGGATTGAAGAAAAGCAAAACTGATGGTCTTTTATCCTGTTTTTTGTTTTGTTTTTTTTTTAAACATCTGCTACTGCACATTACTGGCAAAAGAGTAATGGCTTTGACAAGCCACTTGTTTGATCCAATAAAGCAATCCTGTCTTTCTGTATACACCATGGAAACACCCAGCCTCCTGTCATAATTTCTGTATTTTCCCTGATTCTGGGCTGTGCTGCATGTGCTCTGTGCCAGACTGACTGTGCAAAGCCACCCTTAAAGGCATTATAGCGAGCCAGAGGACTGGTCCCCAACTGAGGTTCAACAGGATTATAAAAACCCTTGCTCTGCCTAACACAGGTTCATAGCCAGAAGTGAAGGAGCATGAATTAAATGACCCTATTAAAACCCACGGCCCAAGTTATCTAGCAGAGTCTGGCACAATTCTAAGGATGATCTGAAAAATATGGATATAAAAACAGATGGAAAGAAAAAAAAAATGGGCAAGAGGGCACCAAAGCTGACTTCTTACAAAGCTATGGGCTTTGTAGTAAATATTATAGCATAATGCTCACATATTAAAGTAGAAATGCCAAAAAGAGAGAAGGTCACAAAGGTGGGGGAAAATACTTAATCCAGCCTAGAAGGCCAGCCTATAAAGGTGAATGGAAGTATCAACTATCAAAACTACCTCTCTGCCATGGAGCTGTGGGGCAGGATGCATCAAATTATTTGTTTTCCAATAATACTTGTAGTTACAGTTGAGGGAGAGGGGAAAGGAAATGAGAAATCAGCAAGCAAAAAGGATAATATTTTCTTCTGCTGGAGGAGAGGGGGGAAATGGCACCATTTTCAAATTAGCTGTGATTGAAATGGAAGTTTACCTCAGTCATAAAAAACAGTAGAAAAGCAAACCCAGACATAAACTGAAAAGATTACTATGAAAAAATATGCATGATACTAGCTGAAGTGACTTCTGAAAATACAGTAACACATATATTTCTTGAAATGAGATGTTTATTGCATGCAGTCTACTGCAATATAAAGTAACACAATTGTGTGATTGCACACCTAGATTCATGATGACTTATTCTTTTTTCTTTTTTTTACACTTCTGGTAGGGAATATTGCCACAGTAATGAGGAAAACACACATTTTTCATATTTGTAGTCATTCCTATTAAATAAACTGCTTTTAGCAAGGCTGCAAGACTGGGCCCTTGTTCTTTGTGTTAACAACAGATGGTTATGACAAGGGTCTGATTCCTGTTTTTCTTGCTCTCAAAAGTAGTCCCAAGGGACTAATTTTGTTATTATTATTATTTTATTTTTTGTTTATGAATAAAGTGAGATTTTACCCAAGGGAAAATAAAGTTTTGCAGCAAAAATGTTTGTGGTCCCCTTTTCCACTGGATAAAAGTAGGGAGCTCTGCCTCTTTGTTGCACCCTTCAAGCCCTGAGGGAAGGGTTAAGGAACTCCAGTTGCAGGTATTTGGAAGGAACAGGAAGAGTGAGAACTGGCATGTGAGTATGAAATGATGACAGCTCTCAACAGATTTCCCTAACATGCTTTAGAAACCACTATCAGGGACAGAGATTGGCAAGGGAGCCCTAGCAGCACACTACTTCCATCTGGACTGCGTGGAACTATAGGGTCTCCCAAACCAGACAGCTATGAGGATTTTAAAGAGGAAAAGACAGAAACATTTTTTAACCTACAGAAATGTGTAAAATCAAGTGTTTTCCCCTCACTGATAAACACAGGAAAAGGCCTTCAGTCTGAGCATACTCTCCTTTTCCATCACCTTTTAGTTAACGCTATCTCCTTTAGTCAACAAATCCAAGTCAATCATTAAATATTTGTAAGCATTGAAAATTAAAATAAAGGAAAAAATTAAGACATAAATAGCTGTGAAGCATGTGCTTATCATACACTGAAGGTGACCACAGTTCACCATAACAACAGAAAAGTATCATTTCTCTATATGGGTCATACTGTCCATAAATCTCCATACTGCATGTCTTTAGCTAACTAGTACCACTCTTGTATGATCAGGTGGCCACCACAAGAAGCAGAACTTCTGAGCCACTCTTCCTATGGGGAATCAGCTACCCAGCTCAGGGCAAGTGGTATTTGTATGTGATACACAAAGTATTGTGTGATAAACAATGTGATACACAAAATATCCTCCTTGAAAAGGAAGTGTAAGGGAGCCACAAGGTGGGTCTTCATTTCACTGACTAAATTCACTACTGCCTCAAAGAACTGTAGACAACTCACATGGAATCAATATGGACAACTGGCAGATACTCAAAACTGACTTCTGAAGAGACTGTAGAGATTGCAAGATTGAAAAGCCCATTCCATCTTTTCATTTCAGTGTAATAAAAATCAGGGTTTGGGAATTTTCTCCCTTCTAAAGCAGAAGTTGCATTAGTATATATCTACTAGATAATTTATAGCATTTTAAAAAGTGGCATTCAAAAATAGTTTCAACCTGAACTTTTAAGCACCTTTTCCCCTCCCAGCTAGAAATGACACAATGACATTTCCCACATTTACCAGATCAAACTAGACTCTTCTTCACTGATGAACATAATTCTAAGAAGCTAAGGTTTAACTTAAAAATCAAATTAGTATACAATACACAGAAGGATGTCCTCCCTTTAGAAAGACAGTCTGAGCAAAACACTACATGGAGCTGATTTGCAATGTTTTTATGTGTTCAGATGACCTGATCAGCCTGCTTGTGCATAGTCCCAGAACACATCCATTAATCAATGTCAACATTCTTCCAAGCTCCACTTTGACTGGCAACTGACAGTCAGTTATCTCCTAAATGTTAATTAAAAATGAATACCCTTGTCACTGCTTAAATACACAAAATGTCTTTAAACTGTGGAATTTAAAGAATGGGGTTTGTTTGGTGAGAATGGGGATTGTATTTTCGTTTAGTCTTTGTATTAAGGAGAGACATAAAATTCATCATTTACAGCTTGCACATCATTTGTACTATCAATATATATGCTTTACTTTCTAGAAATCACTCATCTCTACTTGTGTCATGCAATTTTGAGTTATATTTCTGGATACATGACTTTTACAACAGCAGTACACAATACAGTGACTGTATAGCTCTACACATGACAGAAAATCTTTAAGATGAAAGATCAAATCTAGCCATGTCATTGTCTCCTTTGTCATATTCTTCCAGGAAAAAGTGTTTTTTGAAAATGTTATTTCTCTCCCTTGGTACTGGAATTAACTACTAGAAACTCCACTCACAGGACTTCTTTAATAATAGGCCAGACAGAGACTTACTTCAACTGACAAACCAAAGCAGACACACAAGAACACGTATATTAAAAGCCAAAAAAACACTCCTTTTAATCAGAAAATTAAGTGATAGGCAACTAATGATAAGCAAACAGAAGAGAGTCACAGAACACAGATTGAATATTCTATTGAATCTGCACTGGGACACATGATTTTCAACCCTGCTTATGAATTTAAGCACGTTACTTCCACGAGCAGCAGGCTACAGATTAAATCTGGCTGAGACTACCATAGGTGAGATAATTAGGTGACAATGTGGAGCCTTGGGATTTGCTAACAATTAAAACAATGTCCATTTCCTTTAGGCATGATTTGGAGAGACTTTATGAGTACTTTTGTTTTCTACTTAACGTCAATAAAACTGTCCATATTTTGAAAGTTGTCCAACTGTCTGTATAAATATTTTATCCTTACACAACCAGCACAAAACAACATTAGCATTAATACACTCACAAAAGAAAATAATTAATGTTAATTTTTACTGAAAAGCTACTGGTACAAAAAAAAAATTTTTAATAACTTCGACAAAAATGAAATGAAGAATTATCTAATTTATTTGCAAATTTGTGCAAATAAATTATCAAGAAAAAATATGTTGACATTTTGGAACATGAGAAATCAAACATCCAATATTCAGTGTTTGATTCCAGCTAAAATACTGTATCATAAGCCTGTCCCAACATAATTAGATCAAGTAAGAATACCCTCACTTCAGTGGGATTCCAATCACATTCCAAAATTATCTCTATGCAGCAACTGCAAAATAAATAGCAAATATAATCTTTAAAAAAACTGTTTCATATAACCTTTTTTCTAATTACATTTTCTTTTATATTTTAAGATGTCAAACAAAAGTATACTGTAACAGAAACAAGAAAAAAGTTCAATACATCTCCATTTTCTTTGACATAAAAAAAAAAAATCACCTGTATAAACAATGAAAAATCAATACAATGTTTTCTCCAATTTCATCATTAACCTAGAAATATAAACCCATATATACATATAGTGCAAACAAAAGTAATCAGGACAAAAATATGTTAACAGTTTGAAACACAGGAATTCAAACATCCAAGACTAAATGAAATCACTTCCTCATGGAGAGGGTGATCAGGCATTGGAATGGGAAGTGTCCCTGCCCAGGGAAGTGGTGGAGCCACTATCCCTGGAGATATTTAAGGAAAGGCTGGATGTGGCACTTAATGCCATGGTCTGGCCAATATGTCAGTGTTAGGTCATAGGCTGGACTTGATGACCTCAGAGGTCTTTTCCCGCCCCAATAATTCTGTGATTCTGTAATGTTTTATACTCTCACAGAATCATAGAATGGCTAGGGTTTGAGGGGACCAGAAAGACCATCTTCCATAGGCAGGAACACCTCCCACTAGGTCAGGTTGCTCAAGGCTCCATCTAACCTTGAACATTTCCTGCAAGGGGGCAGCCACAACATCCTTTGGCAACCTGTCCAGTTCCTCAACACCCAAGAAAGAATTTTTGCATAATGCCTAACCTGAATGTCCCCTTTTTAAATCTGAAACCGTTGTCCCTTGTCCTCTCGCTACATAGCTGTGCAAAAAGCCCTCCTCCAGCTTTCATGTAGGTCCCCTTCAGATATTAGAAAACTGCTATAAGGTCACCTCAGAGCCTTCTGTTCTCTAGGCTGAACACCAACTCCCTCAGACTGTCTTCATAGGTGCTCCTGCCCTCTCATCATTTTTGTGGCTCTCCTCTGGACATGTTCCACACATAGATACATTATATATATATATATATATATGTATGTGTGTGTATGTATTGTATATGTATATATATAAAAGAAAGCTCAGAACCTAAGAGACTGAAACCCCTCACCCCAGATGAATGGTTTTAACTGCTAGGCTGTGGGAAGAACAAGTTTCAGCAGGGGCTAGTAAAACCTTTTAAGACTGGCTGCATGTTGGTTAATTAGCATGACCTGCTTGAAGCAAGAGATCCAACTTCACATGCTCCTCAGCAAGAAAAATAACTGACCTAAGTCTGGAAAATTTAAGGTGAATGAGATCATGTAAATATGATTAGTGATAACAGCAACATGTTGCCCACTCGGACCATGTTCCATAGACAAAGTTTTGAACATGTAATTTGTTCCAGCAGCAACAGAGCTGGGCTGTTTGGCACACAAACTGCCAAACTTTTAGGAATACAATAAACTTTACTCATAGAATCTCAACTACCAACTCTCTTCAAGCATTTTCATGGTAGCTAAGCAAGAACTCAAAGATTTTAAATGAGAGATTAAATGAGGTTCTTAACACCAACTATTTCCCTTTGTGGACACAAATATATTTATTCAAACAGGCAACATTTAGACATTCATGAAATATTTTATTTGTTCTGAAAACCTATCCATAGAAAAGTTCAATGTAAAAAAAAAAAAAAATTCATTCAGTATTTACTACTATAAATAGACACTAGCTAATAATCTGAGAAACTGAGGGATTTGGAAAGTTGGAGGCCACAGGCAGTACTAGCTTTTCAGGTGGAGTGGCTCAGGTAATTAATCCAAGCTCCAGACAGCTCCTGATTTTTAAATTGATTGTCTGTCAGAAGTGGATGGAGAACTCAGACATTCTTCCTCTCTTCTGCACAGGGGATCAGAAAAATATGCACATGTTCACAATGTCATAAGACTAGAAAAAAATCATATGCACGGTCATTTCAGAAAAATAAGCTCTATTAAGGGCAAGGGGTAATAGGAGGTTACTTTCATCAAATGAACAGTATTCTTGCCATTAAATTCTAGGGATGATGCCCTACCTCACAGTCCTACAGACAGTTTTCTGTGTTAGGTATTAACTCCTTACATAGTTGTAATTTGTTTACTGAAAAGGAGGAGCCCCATTATTACACTTTCTACACCAGGTTTATTTATGATAAAACATCCTATCAGAATTTTTTTGTTCAAAGCAAGAACAAAACAGTAGCCAACAAGCAAGATGGAATTGCACTAGCTTCTCAAAATTTAACCTCTAACTTATTTTACAGTTACAGTAAGAAATGATCCTTGCATTTACATATAATAACAAAATAACAAAATAACAGTAATTATAATTCTTAATCATGTACTTTCTTTTCACCCATAACTCACACACAGGAGGTATGTCAGGTATCAGAAAATGCTAATAATTAGAGTTAATTAGATTTTTATTGCAAAAATGTTTGATATTATTGTAGGAGAACTGTATCTTGTCAAGAATCACATGCAACTAATTTAAACCACAGAAATTAAGAAATTAAAGTATCAGTTTACCTTGGGTAAAAAACTAATGTTTCTTACAGATGTGAGCAACTGTATCCTTCCTAGGATAGGCAGCTGGGCCACCCAGCTAAATAAAGTTATACAGGTACATGCATTGACAGGATCAGAACTCTAGAAGTATAATAATTCAGCCCAATTCTTATCTCACACAATGTTTATACTTGGTTGTCTCTGCTGCTCTGAATTATACTTAAAAATTATCTTAATATTAAGCAAAATTCCCTAAAGATGCCTATAGTATCCTAGATATTTTTTCCTAAAAAGAAAGTATCTTCTTCTTGGCGAAAAATACTAGGAAAAAAGTATTAAATACTGAACACAGTCCATCATGCTTGCAATGTTGTATTTATCTGTGACACTTGATGAAGCTGGAAACAGACACTAATGGAAAAGTACACAAGAATGCATACTCCTTCACCCCAGAGACCAGACATAATGCTGATGGGTCTGAGAACAAGAAATGTAATATGAGATTCCCATGGAAAAGAAACTAAGATTGTACTCACTTTTATATAAAACCTATTTTTCACTAATAGTAGGGACAAGAAAATTCACTGTGACAGATAAAGGCAACAGAAAGATTATGAAATGCACAGGCATAAAAGCTTCTCTAAGTAGGGAGATGACTGTTCATCAAAGATGTCTTATATTTATTTGCTAGTGCTGCCGTTTTCTCAATAATGCAAGATTATGGAAGAAATTAGATGTATCATCCTGTAAAGAGAAGTTACTTTTCATTAAATGAAAGAGGGGTAATGATGAATTTAACTTTTCATTTGTTTGGGGTTCTTTTTTGTTATTTTTCTGCTTGATGCCACAATATTCTCCGAAGGTTTAAAATAGAAAAGTTTTACGTATTTTTCCTCTCATGTGAACTATATTTGGCTTTTAATAAATACCCGAAACATACTTTTCTAATTCTATCAAGGAACCCCCTTACAGGTTGTTTTATTGTTAACTTGGTTACAGCTTTAAGTTTTTATTAACAGAGAAGTATTTGTAATATTTCTAAGGAGGGAGGGGAATAACGCAATCATGATGTAAGTATATTTAATGAGTACACTTCATCCATTTAGTTTTGTAGATATTAATTTGGAAATGTTTTATTTGTTTTCAGTTTAAAAATTATTAATCCACGAGCTCTGTACAGCATATTGTTTTTAATAACTAAATTAGCACTTCAGACAGAGCTTACACAGTACAAGGAAAAGACAAAGTTTAACACTGATAAGTCAAGAAGCAACAATTAATTTTTATACTGTAGTTCAAGTGGCAATAAGCATGTTATTAAATGAACACCCACATATAGAGAAAACTGTCTCCATAGATTCCCAAGTAAGAACAGCAATATATTCTTACAGATTTAGTACTGCTTAATAGATATGAACTTCTGGGAATAGGAAGGGCAAATATTGCAGAAGTTTGGGATGCAGCAGTATTCAAAACATAACATTTTGCTCACAGAATCTTAATTTTCTTTCAATATCAGTTCCAAACATGGATCTCTCTGCATGGCTGTCACACTTCTCAAATAAAAGCCTCCATTTTACATCTTTAGGCTCTTGTTTTCAGAGAACAATTTATATTTTGAAACAGACTGAATTGCATTTCACCATCCATATTGTAGATGTCTTACAGATACACGAAGTAGATTAAAACACTTGAAACGTTTCTCTCTTTTTTATAATAATTTCTTCCCCTAAATGATCTCCACTTTTAGTTTCTCTGTAACCTACTAACTCATTTTTTCAGTTCCTGGAACCTTGTTTTCCGTCTGGAAGGTGGTTGTTTTGTTTTGTTTCTTCTTAAAAATATAACAGTCATATTTAATAGAATGGATGTACACTTGAGATTCCCCTACCAAGAATTATGTGTCACTTTTCCCATTTGTCCTCAGAAATGAAAGAACATTTAAGTGTATTTTTAGCAGCTTAATTCACAGAGCTTAACAAAAATCATGGAAAATCTAGGAAAACCTTTTATACTTAGGAAATTATACAAAGATATTACATGCTTTTTGCACCTTTCTCAGAAAATTCCTGGACAGAAAAGTTTGTTTCAGAAGCAAGATGTACAGTTTTGGGCAACAGACTTCACATAAGATTCCATTTCTAAATACCAACTAAAGCTTCATTTAGAATAAACAGAAGATAGACTTTATGGGTAAGGAGTTAACAGCCCAGCTGTTGAGCAACTGTAGCTAATACAGCAGTGGCATCCCAGACCTGTAAAAAGACAGCTTTAGTGCTTCCTCTGTAACTAAAGGAAAAAATACTAGGATCCTGTTACTTTTCATTGCTGGCTTTGTTTTGATTTCAAAATCTGTGCACAGCAGTTAATCTGCAAAAAAAGGAAAACAAAAACAAAACAAAAAACCAAACCAAACCAAAACAACAACAAAACCTAACCAAACAAATGTAGTTTAAGGAAGCGATATTCAGCAATGTTCTAGCAAAGCGAAAAATTAAAATTCCTGAAGACAACAGAATCTGGGAAGAGGAATGGGGTGGCAGCAAGAGTGGAGGGAAGAAGAGAGTCTGGAGAAGGGAAAGAACTCTACATTCAACTATATCATCCAACAGTATCAGTTCTAGGATCTGGGCTCCCAGCTGCCCACCTGCATGTGTTATTTTACTCTTCTTAGCTCCACTAGAGAAAAACAGCTGGTTCACTGGTAACTAAATATGTCATTAGGTCTGCAGTTAATTCATTTTAGGGATCACTCTGGTGGCATTATGGATGAGAACTACCTGGCTTCAAATGGCTCAACCAGATTGCTTCAACTTAGTTTCACCTCACTTCTCACATACCTTTATGTCACACTTGAGAGAGGATTCTGTTATCACCAAAATCTGTAATAGATTTTAGCCTATAGTCACACTAATCAAACTAAGTCAGACTTTGGACAAAGGAACACTACAAAAAAAAATAAATTGTACCTTAGTGTCAAAAGACAGCACAGAGTTGTTCAAAGACTGTGAACAAATGCTATGAAGCAGTTTCTTCAGGAGGTAGTTTGCCCTGGCCACTAAGAACACAAGCCATTTTTTACGACTTAATTTGGAAACAACTCTTTAAAGAGGATATGTTTCACAGTAGACATAGCTCCTTTCTCCTGCTCTTCTCTGTTGACACCTCCAAAAGCCTGAAGAACATGAACAAAGTAGATCAAAGAAATCCAAATGCGTTAGAGAGATTGATAGATTTTTGAAAGTGATCCTCTTCATGACCACTAGATTGTTCTGAAAGAAAGATATATCATGAAAACATATCTTTCTACCACATCTCTCTGACAAAAGGGCAGTAAGAAGACTCCAGGATGAAAGACAGCCAGGACAAACAGCTTTCTAGAAACTCCAAAGGGGCCTGGAAGCAGAAATCACAGCTCTGCATTTCATGCCAGAAAGTCCTTTAGTATTCTTGACTATCTAGCTAGAAGGTCTTATGGTCTCTTAAAAGTATCTAGTACATTTTTCTGAACACTGCTAGGATCCTTTGGAAAAATATTTACATTATTTATTTATTAATTTAAAATCCAATAGCTCCTATGTAGCTATATCTGGGACCCAATATCAGATCATATGGCCTTTCTTTAAAAAGGAACAGATAAATTATTTTATATTTTAGGGGATAAAAAGGAAAGGAGGAAGACACTCTCCTGTTGAACTTTCACTGCCTTCAGAGAAAAGTACAGGACTCAGATATCCTCATTCTCTGAGCTGGTTCAATTTGCTGAGAATAATTACATTCTCTTCCCTAGGGTAATTTCAGAGGCAAATGAAAGACAGGTAACTCTTCTTCAAAAAAGAAAATCTTTAGACTCTTACTGATAAAAATGCCATTGAGAAAGTTTTCCACCATTTTTCCTCTTCTTCACAATGCAAAACATTTTCAAGTTGAAAATGCAGAAATGTCAGCATAGGTTACTCAAGCTGCAAGTCACCAGCTACCCTACTTAACTCTATACCCGGTTCACAATATGTGCACCTTGAGCTTTTTGGAAGCATGTTACCATTTTTCAAATGACAATTTATTAATCTTCCTCCTTTTATTCATTGCCCACTACTAGTAAAATTGTAGCGCATCAGCCCCTAAGTGGAGTAATACTAAAAAAAAAAATCAAACAAACAAACAAAAAATAATGAATTAAAGAAAAAAAACAATCACTCATACTTTACCACACTTGTGGCAAGAATAAGGCCAGTTTGGTTTCTGGTTCTGTTATCACATAATATTTCAGAAAGTCATGAAATATAAGTTTGTCCCAAGGAAAAAAAAAAACAAAGAGAGGGAACAGATGACACTTGAAGTCTGGCACAGTATATAACACATGACAAAGTTTGGAAAGAAAAGCCTATATCTCCTTTTTTTTCCACACCAAGACAAATTGTACAAGTAACTATAATCCTTTCCCTATTTTGGGACCAATAAAACAACTGTTAATGCACATGGCACTATAAAATATTTAACAGTAAAATGCACCCATTTGGCTTTCCCTAGAAATCTGAATTTTTTGACTTTGTGCCAAATCATCTATTTAATTTCTCAGTTCAGTCACATTAAGGGATGCTTCCTACCTTCTGAAATATCACTCTACTGCTCCAATAGAATAGATGTAATTTGCTTCCTCTCCACCTCCAACTAACATGAAACAGATGGAAAATACATTACACTACATGTTCTAAAATAATTATTTGTGTTTCAAATACCAATCACTGATAACAGTGTGGTCCTTACATACACAGCATATTGACTGGACTCCACAGTGAGAAAAAAAAAAAAAAAGACTTAGACCTATTGGGAGCCCACTACAATCAGTGAGAATTTTATTGTGTTTTTGTGGTTGAGTTTGGGTTTTTGTCAGAAGAGTTGCAATGTGTCATGTTGGAAGAACTGAGTATTTCCGTGCTCCAGTCTGGTGTGATTACTCAATACCTTTCCAGGCAGTCCTTTAAAATGCACAACTTCCCCACCTAAATCTAGTGCCACATACCAGAAGACGTGATCAGCACTGAATCTGCCATTCAGAGTTCAAAGGCTTACCTAGTTTTCTCATGGTTTTGTGGTTTTTTTATCCAGCTTTAAGATTTTCTTCAACTGACAACTGTGTGCTCTGTGGAATTTGCCTCTCTTATCATGCATTATCATGGCAGATCACTGAGGTGGCACGGTCTTCTTGGCACACCTATAGTGAGAAGTTATCAGTGTGCAACCAAAAAAACCCAAAACACATTGCTTCAGCTTAGAAGATCCAGCACTGAAGAGGAAACACTTGGGAGCTCAGTTTCCAGGCTGTGTGTTATACCACTTGTGAATGTTTTCTTCCTTGTCCTTCCCAGCACTACTACTCACATTCATGCAACAACAACAACAAAAATAATCTTCCGGAAGCACATCCAATGCATAGTTGTGTATAAATCAAGTCAGCTGTTTTAGTATCTGAACTCAGTAAATATCACAGAAGAGAGAAGCTGTATGCAAAAGGAACACATTCTTCAATCACAGCCAGCCAGTCAAGCCAGTGTAACACAAATGAAAATCCTCAGTGAGTTACCGGCTGAAGAGCTATTTGGAACTACAATGTGGCCATCTTTGCTACATCCTATCTTTGCTGCAACACAGCCAGGAAAGGCATTATTCTGCATCTTTAAAGGACCTTCCTATTGTGTTAATTCAGCTGAGCTATAGCAAGTGTGAGAGAGGAATCACAGGCTTCTCTGCCCACCCTGACAGAGCACAATGCATTCTGCCATGAGCAGTCCCAAAGAAGTCACACAGCGTGCCAGGTACAAAGTATTTGCAGAAGTGAGCCCTCAGACAGGGCTATAAAAGCTCTGGGTTAAGGAAGCACACGCCAGCTTGCTTCTGCTTGATCTGTTACACAGCTTGACAGTAGCAGATACCCAGTTGCATTAGTGTCAATGTTCAGATAAGTTTCTCTCAATATCTGTCACAAAAAACAGACGCTGTATCAGTGTGCCAGCTGTATTATCGGTCACTACATAGTTGATCATACTTAATAACATCCCCCAGCACAGACATGGCTAACAACTATCACAGACAGCAATTACTATTGCCTGCCACATTCATCCAGATCGTTCTGACCGGCAGCTGCCAGCAGCACGCTTCTGGAGAGTGCCTGCCTGCCTGCCTGCCTCCCACCTTTTCCCCTCTCAAAAATGTTAACTTGCTTCAGTATGGAGCCAAAGTTTATTTTGAAACTCTTGAACAGGATGACTGAAAAAGAGGAAAAATACATGAGGAGAAATAAATGATTCTCTGGACTGTTTCCAGAGTAGTGCTTTCTCTTAGTGATTGCTTTGGAAGCAAGCCAAAAAATGGGAAGCATTCTTGCAAATGAGCATGCCACTATACTTGAGCACAAGTTATCATTTAATTCTTTTGTCAACATCAGCATGGTTAGAAATTAAGAAGCCTGTTTAATAAACAGGCTACTTGAATTCCAGTTACCAAACACCACTTGCTTCTTTGTCCATCCCCCTGCACACTGAGTCAGCTCCTGTCCCCCACCCACTTCTCAACACACACTGCTTTCTTCTATGGATACTCTCTCTACTTTATTGGAAGTCAAAAAAAAGTAGTATATTAATTAAATCAACCATGGCTAGGTGTGTAATCAAAAGCAAGTTAACTAAGGGACGGAGAAAAGTCAACTGGTCCAAAAGAAACATTCAAAAACCTCAAAACAGACTTCTGTGGGACACAGTGCTTAATATTTTTAACAGAGCTTTAATTCGGCCTATTGAATGCTTTTGTGGGGGCAGTTATTCATATTAGAGTTACTCCTAATGAAATCACCCTCTGCAGCATATGAGCTCTCATTCCTTCCCAACAGAACAATGAAAGATTTGTGCAAGGCTACAAAGGCATCAGATCAACTCCACTCTTTTCACCTCGTACCAAATTTCCTCATAAAAACACATCAAGAACACAATCCTCTTTTTTTCTGAGGACAAATTATTAATAATGAGATAGATTAATTTTTATTTTAGGATACTCAGTGTTCTGTAGGGGATTTTGAAATCCTCGCACAGACTTCTCAGACTCAGTGACTGCTGCCAGCTTTGTTTTTGAGATCCTGTAGGTTTCTCCTCTTCACAGATTTGTGGGGGTTTTTTCCAGTCTTTTATAATATTTCTTACCAGCGAATGTCTGCCTATCTTACAGTAAAAATATGGTGATACATAACTCCTTGTGTCACCTTATGACAAAATTAATAGAGCTTGTAAAAATACCTGTCTTCAAACAAACTGCCTGTTCTCTTAACTTTACTGTAAGCAAAGACAATGAAATATCCTTTCTCACACTAGAAAGAAGCATCTTCCACGTGTAGCCCCAGTGACAGCAAAGCTAAGGGTAAGTATTGCTCCATGGAGATGGGTAACTGAGCAGAACGTACAACTCAGTAGTCCCTGACTTGCTAGTATTTTAAATTAATCACAATGATTCCATGGCAAGCCACAAATTTAGAGTTAGTTTTATGCAAAAAAGATATTGTAGAA
Source organism: Phaethornis superciliosus (assembly GCA_023637945.1). Classification (NCBI taxonomy): domain Eukaryota; kingdom Metazoa; phylum Chordata; class Aves; order Apodiformes; family Trochilidae; genus Phaethornis; species Phaethornis superciliosus. Next base: position 76,400,981 of record JAJQWJ010000003.1, on the reverse strand, counting down.
AGGAAAACATACTTTACTCTTGAAATTTGATATTCTGTTTGAAAGATCCAAAACTGTACTCTTTGTTGTGAATTTGTATGCACTTACGACACAAATCTCTAACCTCAGGTTTCATTGTGTATATATTCTTTCTATTACTAACCACAACTCATTCTTCCTCAGTTTTAGTTTCCTTATAATCCTGTCACAGACAATGTGAAAGAACAAACTGTTTAGCTACTCATATCTGAGACTATTAATACAATGTTCTGTGATTGGTATGACTTGCACAGCAAGAGGTACAAGAAACATAACCTTAACTGGTTTTAAATGCTAATCCTGAATCTATATTTGTACTTCATACAACTTTAAATTTCCTTGTTTAAATTTTAAAATGCAGTACGTAACTGCTGATTTCCACATCCAGAAGAGCTGAATGCTCTGAGAGTGCAGAGTTTACAGATTAAAGATTCAGAAATTTTAAAAGCAGACGGAGGATGTATTTCTCTTGAAATAAACACTAAAAAAAAAAAAAAAAAAAAAAAAAAGAAAGAAAAAAAAACAAAACAAAAACCCCCACGCTGGTAGAACACGAACTGTCATGTATATATTGCAACAAGTTTTATGTTTACTTACGTTCACAGGTGTCTCCTTTTTGCTGGTATCCTGCTTTGCAGATACATTTTCCAATAGGCACTAACCACTCTCCCTCTGCGCTGCAGTGCATCTTCGGCGAGTTCTCCGCCTCCTCCTCTGCACTGCTGACACAAGTTCCTCGTACTTCAACTAAAGAGGAAAACTCTGAGCCAGTCACTGTGTCAGGAAAAATAGCTAAGTTCTCAATGATGGACCAGCACTTCTTGTAGTAGACTTTGACAGAGACCAAAGCAATACAGGCCCCTACATCCTGAAATGCAAGATAGAATCCTTTTTTGGACAAAGGTCCAATTTCTCTCACCTCTGTGTTAAGTTTCATTTTTCTCTCCCCAAGATCACCCTGGGTAAAACTTTCATCTGCTGCAATAGTGTCTATTTTTACATATTGATTTTCCCGGATATTCCTGCCAATGTCGTAGTCTGTTTCATAATAATACAAGTTAAAAGTTTCTTTACAAGTCCCCAGAACTCCAGGAAGACTGTTACAATCCCTCAGAGTGAATTTCAGTTCTACAAAAATCCTTTGTGCATTGCTTTTTGCAATCCAGTTAGTCCGAAGCCAGTTGTTTTGGTTTGATTCCATCACCTGGCATACCTGGTATGTTCGGATAGGAGTGTAGTTTTCATCCAGTCCACTTATTTCTTCCCACTGAAAAAATAACAAACAGTTAGCAATACAAAACAAGTACACCACCACGTGTGACTATTGTGTATTTTAAAAGGCTTCACAGAACTCAAGTTTCCTCTTTCTTTACAGCATGACTTCATAAAAATTAGGTTATTGTTAAAATACTCTTAAGCACCCAAATGAAAAAAATTCAAATTAACACATTCAGGAGGCTCATTCTCCCTCCATATCTTTCCCACATACAAATAACATCTAAAAGTCACTGTCATGTCATGAGCACACTTGTAAAGGGGAAGCTTCGGAGAAGGTTCTTCAATATACCAAGTTCTGATTACTCTCTTGGCTCCCCCACACTTCATTAAGGTCGTAACAGTTTTGGGTAAGCAAAGACCAAAAGAAGGGAGGAAGATTCACTTCCAGAGAAACCTAAAATCAGTGAAGTCTTAGAAACTGAAATTGCCTAGTGTTACAGTACATAAAACCTGTCCACATAAAACTTCCAGTTAAGCCTCCAGATGTATGAAAAGCATGGGATCAGGTCCTGAAATTTGTTAATCATACGATTTGGTTACTCGTATATGATGACAGTGGCACAGAGAGACAAGGCAAGAGAAAATGTACAAATTAAAAAAAAAAACTGACAGCAAGAAAAGATTTTGGATTTCCCCTTTTTGTTCAGTCCACTTTCTGTTCTAGTTACAAACCACACAAGGTAAGAAGGAGCTTTTCTCCTCAGATTCCCTTCAGTGGCTGCATCCATTTTAAACAGAGAAAACTTCATATAGTTGGGAGCTCAGATGAACCATGAGATTACATACATAATTAAGGACATCTCACATGACTGAAAGTTCAATGGTTCAAAGCCTTATTTTTGTTGTTGTTCGCTGTTTAGGATAACAACTATGTAACTGCCTCATAGCCTTTTAGTGCTGCTGGTGATGTGGAAATTTGCACTCCAGCAATAGCAAACCTGCTACTGAAATCAACCAGGAGGATCTGCTCAGGTCAAAGCAAAACAAGTTCTGTCTCCCACCTTTTTTTCACATTTCTTGTAACATTTAACTCACTGTAGAAACCACAGATAAAATAAATTAGGGTTTGTGGATTTTTTGAGCTATCCTCACCTATCTTCAACCATGACTTCTCTATATGGCACTTAGCCCTTTGGCCTTGTGTCAATAATGCACTTAAGCTCATGCTTAAGATCAATGACAGTACTTATGAGCTTAATGGTAAGCATATGCTTAAGTGCTTTGTGGGACTAGCATGCTCAGCACCTCTGCAGGATAGAGCACCCATTGACATTGCTTGTACTGGTAGCCAAGCATAGAAAATACTGGTTTCCCAAACTAGAAGCCATGCAGTGTACAGTACTTTGCAAGCCTATTTGACAGCAAATGAGATAATTTCATGTCGGTCTCCTGCTCCAAGAAAAAGCAGATGTGGCTGAAATGATGCTGGAAGTTATATATCATGGCTCCAGATGCTGAAATGCACAGAAGTTGTAAATATCAAAGCCCATTTCAAAGACCTGTGGTTCATATAGACATGACATGTATGGTGTTTTATATATATTGTATATATTATTAAATGCTCATGAAGTTAACTGAACTGATTGCATATGGAACTGTATTAATCTCAAACCAGAAGAAGGTCTGTCTTTGTAACAGATTTATTAGATATGAATAAGATTTCTCCTACCCCCTGTAAGACTCGGTATTAACGAGAAAAGGAAGAAAGGGGCTTTTGGCTCTGTCACACTGAGGAAGAAAAAAGAAATAAAAATGGGAAACAACAACAACAAAAAACAAACAAACAAAACAAAATCAAAAAAACCACACCAATCAAAAACCCCACAAAGTGACAAAAAAGGCACTAAGTCTAAAATGTCATTGATTTTTATATTCTCCTTTTCACATGAGATAATGTTGTGTGTTCTTGGCTTGAGTTGGTCTGAGGTTTTTTGTTTGATTTATTTTTTATGTTGTGTAAGAAGTCCTTCCTCAAAATACCAAACAAGGTTCTGCAATGAGATATTACAGATAGATGATGTGTCCAACCACCTAAGTGAAAGTAATGCTAATGCAGTACTCCACAGAATCTGACTCCCTGGGTTTTGATGTGGAGTGCTCTATAAAAGCAAATGCCTACCCCACCCTCCAAAAATCAATAATCTGGAAAGTAAAAAAACAAAAACAAACAAAAAATCAAACAAAATTAAAACCTACCTTTAACACCATCAAGTCATTTTTTATAATACAACACAATACTTGGGACTATTGTGTAATACAACAAAACTTGGAGTCAAAAGCCTACTACATGCAGCTAGCTAAGACATAAGACATTGTCATGCTACAGTCAAGGAAAACAACATGAAATACTAAATTCAGAAAAGAAGTCCTACTATACATTATCCCAAGCATTAAATGCTGAAGCCTAGCTTTCCATATTTTCCCAAAGCCATGCAATATGATTTTCCTAAAAAAAATAAAGGAAATTCAGTTCTGTAACCTATTTGGTAAGCTACTATTTCAATTAGTCCACTGGAGGTGTACCTGCTTTTCTGCAGAGAAAAAAAATATACATCAGGATATGTTTTCACCCATGCTATCTGAGGTCACGTTTCTGTAAAATCTTCCTAAAGTAACCAGTTCTGTGATAGCTTTTACAGCAAGAAAATCTGAATGTGTACTATTTGATTGGTTTCAGTGTAAGGTATTTTAAGTTCTTAGTTATCTTAGCAATTTTTGAGATCATTGTTAAATGTAACATTTACAGCTGAATGAGGCACTTAACAACGCTTATGTATTCTGTACTATGATGATGCAGTAGTTTCTCTCAAAAATTTCTGCATTTATTCCCATAAAGACATCACTACACAGTATTCACACTAAAAAAATATTTATTTTCAGAATTACACTATTAAAATAGAACTTTTATATTAATATACAGGCAACTATTTCTGAGCATCGTCATGCATACAGTTCTGGTCATTAGTTGTGCTTTGGTTTTAATTCCTGATTGAAAATGGCTTCTACCTCTAAAAGTTGTCTTTTAATATTTGTTGAATTTTACTCAACTTTCATCTTCAAGCACGCTGTTATGTGTAACACGTTGACATACCTTTCATTATCTACAGGTTAGCCTAACACAATTGCCACCACGTTAATCTTTCAAACACCTCTGGTAAAGGCTTCAATCACTGCAAAAGGCTAATGCCAAGGTTATTAGCCATGATACATGTTGAGCTCACATTACAGTCCTTCTGAAGTCCTAAGACTTGTTTCCAGTTTATGCTTGTATTGATTTTACGATCTTGCTTTTAAAGAAAGACACTTTCAGATTTTCATTCTTCTTATTTAAAGGATTTGTTACACTTTTATATCCCCCCCTCACACTTCACGCTTTTCTGGCTCCAGATTGGGCCGAAGATTAAGGGCCTGATCCTTGTTCATACTAGTTGAAATTAATTCAGCAAACCTGCTTCCATGGGTAAGAACAGTTCTTAAAATTTATGTTTTTTCAGACTGAGTTAAGGCAGGACGAAGCCAAAGTACAACAATACACACATTAGATCTTCCTGAAAACATTCTTTCTCAAGGCTTAAGGAAGAAGAGGTTTTATGCCACTTGGAATTCAGACTGAAAGCAGCATTTCTCAGCTTCACATATAGAATAAGTAAGACAATAACACTGACGTTTCTAAAATTCTTGGGTTTCATAAGAATGTACTTTACAATGGTACATTTCATGGAGATTAATCTGTAACCAAGCTGGAGGTGGCCTTAACCACATGATTCATGCTTAGTTCCAGATACCAAACTTCTCAAGACTTGGGGATGTTTCAAGTTTGGAATGTCATTTCAAACACATCTGCAGTATAAATGTTTTTACTTTAGAGCACTTCAGTCTGTGCTATTCAGTTACAAAGCAAACATCGTAAACAAATTTATGATCACCCACTATACAAAAATTAAAAACATATTCTTAGTAAGTTTCCACACAGAAGCAATTCTGCTGATTCTAAAGAAAGGAAGAAAAAGTATTTTAAAATATGGTGTTACAAATATAAAGAGCTTTCTGATACAGCACAAAAGATTATATTACAAAACATAAAGCTACTGTGAACATTTAGGTGAGTCTCTATAGACACTCTTCCTGTACATTTGTACACTGTAACCTGAGGTATGCTTCTTTCCATTCTGAAAATGAAAAAGATGTAAACACTTGGTATGATTACTGAGAGAAATAAGGGAGCAAGTTAGTTTAAAACAAGTCTTTCAATTGCTTTCGTAAAGTAACAAGTCATCTTAAAGAACTTTATTTCTGCCTGGAGTACTTACCCCATTGGGAGGAGAGGAAATCCATTCTAACTCTGTCTGTTGTGCTTTCGAGTCCAGCAATATTACTGAAAGAGAAATAAAAATAATTTTCATAGCTTTTTAAATGTAACAAGTGGAATAATAATAATAAAAAAAAATTAAAAGCCTGAATTTTAAAAAGTTATAGAAATAAGATATTTTTGTTCACTTTTTTCATAATATTAACAATTTTTCTACAACTATGCATATACTTGTAACTATAAAATTATAATGTACCATCCATTTATAAGCAATCTTAATTATCTTTATTTCATTGCTTAAATCAAATATCTTGTTTTTCTCGGTGCCCTAAAGTGTTACTGATCAGACATTAAGATGCAAGCTCCTTTTATCTTCTTTGTCATAAAAAGGACATTTTGTATATTCTGTTTATTACAATAAGCCTAAACCAACAAATACATGCTAGCATTTCAAAACTTTTACACACCAATTTAGACAGGGCTAGTATATATTTTACCATGAGTTGCACTGCCAAAGCAATGATCTTTTTGAGTTCGAAAGAAAAAAAAATAAATTTGTTCCTTAAGTGATAAAGCAGTAATTCTATACAGAAATACAAATCAGGAATACAAAAAAATGGGTGACTTTGCAATTACCTCACTCTTTGAATACACAAGATACTTCATACACAAAATCAGACTAATTCACTTTATGGTAATGGCTTACTTAATTCTTCCTGACATTAAATGCCACTGACACTTCAACACAAAAAGACATCAGTTCTAATAGCATCAAGATTATTTTTAGCTAAAGGTAACTCTGTCTTTGAAAGTGGTTAATCACAGCCTAATAAACAAACTCTTACATTCCGTACAATACATATTTGGAGGTTACATTACTGATGTTTTGTTGCCTCCAGACATACATTTCTATGTATGCCTTATGTTTCAACTATAGCTATAAGCTTCTCTCTTAGAATATATAATTATAAGTTTCTCTAATGCTTTCAAATGCACACAAATGTTAATCTGTGATGTCTGGGAGGAAGGGGAAGTGCAATAATTTGTTTTGATACCTACATTCAAGCAGTCAAAGCAAGAGAGTGATTAACCATATACCTATAGTTTGTTACACTTTGAAGGTTTCTTCTTCAAATCTGCAAATTTAACTTTATACTTCTATTTGACTAAATAAAAAGTAACATTTCTAATTTAAATATATTCTGTATATTTTTAGTTATGAAGCTATTTATAACTATACACAGAATTTAAGTACTCATATTTCAATGCATGACTTAAGGCTGTAACTTGAAGCAACTTTTCTCTGGTTTTTTGAAATGGTTATAATTCTGGCTTCAGTCCTTTCTCCTAGTAGAATTTAACATTAAATTTCAGCAAATTACTAGAAAGATGAGATGACTCAAACAGTTATTTACAGGTTCATACAGTAATATCTGGAATGTGAGATGAACATAAAATAGTAGCTTCCAGGCCCATATTTCAGTAATAAAGGTAGAACTACTAATTAAGGAAGTGTGATAGCCTCTCTCTAGAAAGATTATCTGCTTATTTCATGAAGCTTGGATTCAAGGGGCTTTACTTTGTAACACTGTATAGAAAAGCAGGTGGTGTGTGTGGTGGTTTGTCAAACAAGAACATTTATAACACTGCTGGAAAAGAAAAAAAAAAAAAAAAAAAGGAGAAAAAAAAAAAAAAAAGGAGAAAAAAAAAAAAAAAAGGAGAAAAAAAAAAAAAAAGGAGAAAAAAAAAAAAAAGGAGGAAAGAAAACCAAAACAAAACAAAAAACCAAAACGGTAACACGAACAATTTAACCGTTTCAGCACCAGAACTGCATTCAATCCCATGACTGCAAATCATTCCGCTTTTTATTTCTCGGCAATTCTCCATTACATAGCAACGGGTGGAGGACACATCCCAGGCAAGAAAAGGCAGCATCCAGCAAGCAAACAAACATAAAAGCCCTGCTCCCCAAACACACCCCTCGCAAAGAAAACCTGGCGTTTCCGCCTGGCACCGAAAGTTGCTGGAGTGAAGCTTTCCAAGCCCAGGGCTCCTGCGAGCCTCCCTGCCTGGCCTGGGAAGGGGTGACGGCGCCTTGCTCCGCGCACTCCGCCGCAGCCGCGCAAGAGTCCGCAGCCTCTCGGGCGCGGAGCACGCGGAGATCTGCGGAGCGCTTCCTCCGACAGGGCGCGGAGGGCCGCTCGGAGCCCCTCTTAGAGACGCGGTGAAACAGGGAGCGAAAAGAGGAGGGACACGGCGGGCCAGGCGTGGGAGCGGGGCCCCCCGAGCAGGCGCGTAGCAGCGGCCTCTGGCCTCGGAGGGAGCCGCCACCGCGGACCCACCCCGGGCACTTACGCGGGGCTGGGCGCAGGAGGCCGCGCCTCCGCGCTGAGGACTCGGGCTCGGAGGCCAAAGAGCAGCGGAGCGCCGGTACCTCGGTCGTCTCCGCCACAGCCCCCGGCATTCGCCGGTATGGACGGTAGTTCTGGGACTGAGCCCCGAGGTCCCGTAGGTACGGGTCGGTGGGATAGGACATGGCTCCCGACCCGGGGGAGCGGCCCTCAACTCCCCCGCCTCTGTGATCGCCCCGAGGGTCCCGGCCTCAGAGCTGGCAGAGGGCTCTGCAGGTAACGCGGTCACCTCTTCTCTTGTCACAGGGGGCCCTGCCCCGCTCCTTTACAGCATCTCACCGAAGCTTTTATTGAGCTACAGAAAGGAGACTCGGGAAACTTTTCACCCTCTCACACCCTCTCCACCCCCCCCCACTTCCACCCCTTTTCCGTACCCCGGAGGGTGGGAAACCACGCGGGGTTGCTGCCGCCACAGGCCCCTCAGTGAGGTCGGGCATGAAGCTGCAAAGTTGTGGGGTTTTGTTTTTTGGTTTTTTTTTTTCCTTTTTCTTTTTTTTTTCTTCTTCTTTTTTTTTTTTTTTTCCTCCCGTAGCTCTTTCTGCCGCTGGAGTTTCTGCGCTTGAAGCAGGTAGCCACTATCAATCCCTGTCTGCCGCTCGCCCCCTCCTGACTCTCCTTTGGCTAGCTTGATTTTCTCCAAACATACGCACATTAGACACACACGCTTATACGTACAGATTAATATATATATATATATAGCCATCCGTACAGTTATTACATACACAAACACGAGGAGAACTACTGCCGGAAAGCAACCGCGTAGCTCCGGTAGCGGAGCAATCTGCGGGGCAGAGCGGGGCAGGCAGCCCGCACCCTCCCTCCCGCCTGTCTCCCTGCTCCCCACCCCACAGCCACGCGTTAACACTCCCCGGGTGGGGGTCTCTGTGCTTTACAGCCCCTCCAGATAAACTTTCGAAATGCTGCTAAGGACAAGCTCTCTCCTCTTTGCCTCTCTAACCTCAGCATCGCCGCCTTCTCTTAAGGGCAGAGGACATTTTAATTGCAGGATTTTTTTTTTTAAGCTCCAGCTACAGGCTCGAAACGGTATTTACTGCATGCCAAGGGTTTGATGAAAAATATTGACGTATGCAGCTGAGCGAGGGGGGGATGCCCCAAACGCATACATATGCACAGACACCGAAAAAGCCCCCGACTCCCCCTTCCCTATCGTCCTCGTATCGTCCTGTCCTTCCCCCCCTACCCCTCACCCCCCGAAGATGGAGACGGACCTTCGCCTTTGGCTGTCAAAACGCGAGCAGGGAACTCCTTTGAATCACTGGGATTTTTTTTCTCAGCGTGAGAAAAGAGATTCACAGATGGACTTTGTGAACTGATTTTATACACATTCATCAGTCTCTGATAGAAAAGTGCCTGTTTTCCCTCTGTGCGCGGTGGAAACAAATGTCCGGGGTTCACATTACACAGATACCGGTGTTGGATTGATGGGAATCGGGAAGCCCCGTTGTGATATTCAAGATCGTGTAAAACATCCATCCCTAAACCTCTCCTTTCCATCGATGCCGAGAGAAAGCACACACGTTGCAGAGACACAAACCACTGGACCCTTTCAAAGCGTGCCCAATCTGCACGGCAGGGAGGTGCAAAACTGCACCCCGATGCTCCATCCCACGCTCCGTGCACGGAGCCGCGGGGCCGGAGCACCACAGGCCCCCGACGGGCAATGGAGAAGGGGTTGCCCCGTAGCCTCCAACCCCGCGCTGTGCCGTGCCTGCCCCCGAAACGTCCCGAACCCTAAAACTCGGCCGCCAACCCCTGCAGCCCTTGCTCGGCGAGTAGCGAGGTTCCCCGCCCTCCCTGCACCTCCTCGGGGGGATTGAGGCTGCCAAAGGAGAGTGAGGCTCCTCCGCAGGCATCCCCGGGCCGGGGGCTGTCTCCCCAGCCCCGAGCCTTTTCGTCACGTGCAAATGCCTCCCAAACCTCATTCCTGAGAGCAAAAGCAGTTGTCCCGGTCTCTCACACATACACACCCACCAGCCCACAGTGAATGCCTCGCTTTTTCCTCTCTTCCACTTCAATTAAAAAAAAAAAAAAAAAGAATAAAAAGCAGCTTGGCGGTGGCGGGCAGGTTCTCCGCTCAGCCACCACAGACTTGATGTGCAAAAGCAATAAATAAGCCCAAACTTTTGTTTTTCCGCATCACCTTACCTTCTTTTGCAGCCTGTGCTTCCCCCGTGTGTGCAAAGCGGAACAGCCAGATGGAGCACAAAATAATCCAAGAAGGGAGCCTACTTTGGAAAACCATGGTGCAGGAGCGGGGTGAATTTATATTTCTAGCTATATATTTCTAGACACTGCCGCTGCCGCCGCTTGGTGGGTGCTAGAGGACGGTGGAGAATTTGCTCTGCTAGTCTCTGTCTCGGCGCTCGCTCTCTCCCTCCCTCCCGGCTGCCTTTCTCCTCCTCCTCCTCCTCCTCCGCCTCCTCCTCCGCGATGCTGCTCTCCTCCCGCACCGGGCCGGCCGCCCGCCAGCCCCGACTGCAGCCGAGCCGCCCGCGCCTCGCTCCGATAATATCAATGAGGGCGAGGGGGCGGGACCGCAGGGGCCGGGCGCCATGTTCTTCAACCTGACTGACGGCCGCTCTCCACCAACCAACAGCGACTTTCGGCGCCCGGAGGGCCGAACCGGAGCCTGAGTCGTCGCGCCCGGGGGAGGCGGGGTGCGCGGTGCCGCCCAATGAGATTGCGGCGGTGTCGGGTTGCCGCCGGCGGTGGGGAGCCGCGGGGTGTGCGTGGGGCGATAGTGGCGGGACAGAGGGGTCGACCCGAGAGCGGGGAGCTGATCCCGGGCTCCACACCTTGAGGCGGCTGGGCTGCACGCCTTGATGAGGACGGACAGCCCTACGGCTTGTGCTCCGAGTCAGCAGGGTGGCCGGTCCGTCCCTGGTGCTCCGTCTGGTCGGTCCGTACCGCCCCGGCTGGGTTAGGCAGCGAGGGGTCCCGGCCAGGGCCCAACTCGATCCGGCGGCGGCGGGGCGCGGTGCTGCCTCCGGTGCGGTGCCCGGTTCTGAGGGCGCATCTTGGGTTGCGGCCACGGAGAGGGAAACTTCATCAGGAGCTGAGGGATGGTGCCCCGAGACATTCCTCTGCCAAAAGAGAGGCTCCTCGGGCTTGACACCAGCCGGGCTCCATTCCCTTTGTTTTATTGGGGTTTTCTTGTGTCCCCCCCCCTCCTCCGATGTTCCCCAAATAAGAAGAACAGGTTAATGACAATACAGGTCTTATTTTGGGAAGGAAGGGGAGGTTGCTTTACCTCAGTCCCCGTCAGGTGTAACCTGAAGCGAGGGTAATCGGTTAACAGTGAGAGAGTTTAAATAGGAGGGGGAGGGAGGAAAAAGGGAAGAAAATGAGGGGGGGGGGGAAAGAAGGAAAAACAAAACAAACAAAAAAAGAAAAGAAGAAAAACAAAACAAACAAAAAAAGAAAAGAAAAGAAGAAAAAAAAAAACCAAACTGAAGAAGAGACGAACTTGCCAACTTGCCAAACCTCTTTTGTCAGCGCTCACCCCTCGGGCCTGGCAGTGATTTTCCCGGAGACCCATTAAGCCCTGACCCGCTCATTTTTTCCCTTCCCCAAACTCTCCCTTGCCTCCTCAACGAGTAAAGAAATCGGCGCGACCCAAAACCTTACGGTACCTCGGGAGAGGCCGCGGAGTGCTGCGGAGGGCACCGTCTTTCCGCCTGCCTCTCGGGAGCGCTCGTCGCCCCACCGGGACCGGGACCGTACAGCCCCGGCAGCGAGAGGTACCGGTCCTGGTCCCGGTCCCGGTCTCTGCGAAGCCGCCGCTCGGCCCCTGCCTGTAACTCTCCCCAGCGCAGCGTTCCGCGGCTGCTGCTGCGCGGCGCGGAACGGGTCTTGTGCGGCTCCGTTAAAAGTGAGTGCATCGCCGTGTCCTTTCGGAGGATAAAATGCGATGCAAAGGGAGTAAAGTGGTTCTTGTGGTGGTAGCAGGCGAAGGCAGCCAAGCGAAGCGCAGGGGGTGTAAATTGCAATTCGGTGGGAAGGTTATGTGAGAATCTGAAACAGTCCGAGCTCAAATGGGGACGCCGAGACAGCGAATGTTATGCCGTAAATGGAAATTTAAATTGGGGTGGGTGTGCGTGTTTGTGTTTATGAGACCTTTAGGCAGATGAAGTAAAATTAGAATTAACAGTAGTAATTATATTCAGCAGTGTCGGATAAACAGCCACTACACTCCGGGCTTTGAGCACTTTCCCTGTAGTCTCCTTGTTACTTCTGAGAATGGGTGGAGGCTGCCTCAAAAAATACACCGTATTCCTTTCACTTGCTGAAAAACTGATATTCACGGCTTAGGGTCTGACACTTTCTGCGTTTCATTGAGGATGCTGCTGTGATACTGTGGATACCATGATGAGTGTAGGCAAAGTACAGTGCTTGTGATTCTCTCCTTCTGTCTCATCTGTCATTCCCATCCCCATGCGTGTGTACTCAGGGTAGCTGTACCCAACACTGAGTTTGCTTATCTTCTTTTTAAAAGACTATTTTGTTTTAAGGACTTACGTGCAGGTATTTTGTAGCTTCCTTGCAGGTTTTCATAGGTAAAGTTAGTTTTCATGTTGCAGATGTTCTAACAGCGACTAAAGCAAACATGGGAAGTCCTAACCGAGTTAGTTCTCTACTCCTGGCATAAAGTGCAAGCATTCCACTCCAACATCCTTAACCCCAAAAGACATTTTTAATCTTCTGAATGTATTAAAAGTAAAAGGTGATTAGACTTTGAATAACTCTGTTCACAAAAAGTCAGGAACTTACTAAATGAACAAAGTGACAGGAGAAATGCTGCCAGGGTGATGCAATATACCTATGTCCTGCATGTAATACCAGGCCAGACACTTATTTTCACCATGATTTGCATTTATACAGACTGTTTTGTACAATCTAATATTGTATGTGTGCAATACATGTACAGGGTCTGTACACATATAAGGATATTTAAAATTATGTGAATATATTAACCACAAAAAGAATACATGTAGACATGACTGAATGTATAAGGAAATTAAATATGAGATTTAAAAAAAAAAAGTGTATATTTCTTTCTGATCAATTAATTTTAAATGCCCTGTCTTTCTGATAATAGTAAACTAAACTAAAGTTAACATGTTATATGTACTGCTTCCTTAAAGCAGTCATGGGTGCATTCACAATTACACCAAAACAATCCATATATATTGAGATGTTATATTGCAATGTGGGGTTTTGGTTTTTGTTTTTTTTTGTTTGGTTGGTTCGGTTTGTTTTTGTTTTTGTTTGTTTTTAATTATGCTTCTTACACATTAAATCTTTGTCAAATTAACTCAGAATGGGAAAAACTTTTCAGTGAGTTTTATTTTTTTCCTTTTGTTTGCTTCTTTGTAGTATTTTTTATATTTCATTTTATTCTTCAGTGTGCTCAACCCAGTATTGCATCTCGTCCAGCTGAGCATTGGTTCTCCTGTGAACAAAAGCAGAAAAGAGAAATATTACAACTGATCCAAAATACTCAAGCTAAATGGACCTACATAACTGTTACATTTGGTACCAAAAATCTCTGGTGGAAGAAAAATTGGGAATTTCAGCTCAATGTGTTACAATTCATACACCATAAAGTAAACGGTTAACTGGAACAAAATACTAACGTTTTTTTTTACTTTGCTATGTTTTTCCCTTTTTGCTTACTCAAAATCTATAGGCCAAATTCTGTCTATTAAGACTTGTGTGTGGTTAGAATGGCTTTCTTTATACTACCTATGATCCCTTCATTAATACTATCTTGATACAAGCCAGGCTTACCTATAAAGAATTGCAATGGTCTAAGAGTTTGGGGAAATGTTTAAAGTATTTTTTCCTTAAAATTGCCTACTCGACCATATAACTCGATCTGAAAGTGTGATGAAATAAATATGGGATATATTCTAAGGCTATGCAAGCACACATAAATAAAATGAACAGTGTTTGAAAGTAGTTATATTTTTTTTTCACTAATTATTTTTTTTATAAAATTTACACATTCTTTCTTTGCTACTCTGAGCAGGATTGAGACAAAATATGAACATCTTAAAAAAGGTGTTGAAGGTAGCCTCAGACATAGTTTATGAAAATAATATTGTCTTGGTTCTGCCCACACAAGAATGAGCTTTAAAGCTCATTCCAACCAGCACAACCAGTTTTAAAGCTGATTTTGACCAAAAAACACATGAAGTCTGTTTATAGTAATATAAGTAGAAATTAGGCTTAGATAACAGAAGAAAATTTTTTAAACCCTGAAATTGGTCACTTGTGGTCATAATCTAAACAATCCCTAAGCAGTCCTTTACCTGTGCACAAGATTTTCTCTAAAGTATGTAGTATACATTTCTGTAAGATTCTTGCTGATTTTTTTTTTTTTTTTTTTTTTTTTTTTTTAGGATTCTTGACAAATTTTTGCATAAAAATGCGGTGGAATCATGACATTTAAGTAATATGTGTATCATAAATCATCATATGAGACTTTGTATTTAGTCTTCCAGATGTATAGGCACTTACATTCCAAATCAGGACCAGAGATGATGGTGTCTTCATGGTTGCAGTTTCAGATCCTCTGGTGGATTTATAAGGCAGAGTAGCTCTATTATAGTAAAGAAGTAACACATTAAATAAATATTACTGGTTCATAAAGAAAGTGTAGAGAACTGGGACTGGCTTTTTTGAAAAGCATGCTCATATAGAAAGTCCTTTCTCTAGTTGAAATTTCAGTTTGTTTGTCGTTGGGTTTTTCACACTATTTTAGTTAGCACAAATAAACATAGTACTATAAAGCTTTACACTATAAAATCTTCATATATATCAGAATGGTAATAACAATTCACTGACAAGTTTTCTCTCAGGGGATTTAAAGCTACATGCTGTGCTAAGTAGTTAGATTCTGCCTTTTAAATCTATGCATCTTCAATAAATTTGCAAAGCACAGTAGATAAATGAAGATGGTGTATCATCTCACCATTTAATGGAAATGAAATACATTCTGTAGAACAATAAAAATTAAATGCAAGTTAAATACAGATATGATCCTGAAGCGCTTCTGCCTTCCTCAAGAAAAGTAGTGAAGAGCTGTACAGGGTCCAAAAGCATGTTGCACCTGGGTCCTGTAAGAAAATTTCCCCTGACAAATCTGAGTTTGAAAACTGTTCCACAGAGAACCAAGAAATTCCAGAGAACATAGGGTCCCATGTTAATCACTCTTCAGAGCCTGCTAGCGTGTCTTGTTGTGCTGTGGATCTTCCCTTGGGAAACCTGAGCAGGGCAAGCTGTTGCCATCATCCTGCAATATATAGCAGCTAGAGATATTCCGAAAGGAGATAATTTCCATTGCTCAACCATGAATTAAGGCAACGTCTTTGAGCCCAGGCACAACAAGAAGTAACCTCACATAAGCAGTTTTTTGAGTTCAATACTACAGAAAATTCAAAGTTTCAATTTTTTTAAGAAGTTTGTCATATTAAAAATTGCACAGAGAAGAGCCTGATGATAAGGGTAGCTAGTTCTTCTTTTAGTTAATTAGTTATAAGTAGTAGATGAACTCTAGCAATATGCTCCAGTGGCATTAGTATCTTCCTGCTCTTCCTTAGCAAAAATGACATCTGATCACTTCCATCTGTGACAGTCCTAGATTCTCTCAGCCTAACTGGGGTGAAGAATTAGATCCAGTAGATTTCCTGTTTCCATATATTACCTCCTTTTACATTCACTGTCAGTCTCTCAATTTCTTTATGGATCTGTGACAGAGCATGGAAGGGAGAAAAAAAAAAAGAAAAGAAAAAAAAAAAGAAAAAAAAAATCTCTCAATCTCCCTTCTGTGTTAGGATATAGGAGGGGGGAAAAGGAAAGAACAGATGCAATAACCCTTATTTAGTTCTGAAAGATAAACTACAGATTGCACTGGTAGGAGTTCCAGTGCTTTCATCCCTAGATCCAGGAAGTGTAGTGATGTGGAGCATCACTACTGACAGAAAAGGTGCCAAAGCGTATGGGAGAAGGTGTTCCTTGAAGTAGAATAATTTCAGAACTGCATCCCTCAGGAGTATAACCATTTGCAGATTTCCCTCTTTGCCATTTTGCACACATTCTCATACTTCATCGAGTTTCCATGTACATACACTCCCACTTCTATCCTAGTCTGTAGGTTTGCTTCCCCCCAAAACTGAACTCTCACTGTTCACTGCAAGTAAACCAGATTTCTAACAAATAATACACAGACTAATTTGTGGAAATTTGGTTGGATTTTTTTTTAATTCTAAGACACTTGATGCATAGCAGATATGATAAATCACAGGGCTTTATTTTACTTTTTATTTTACTTTATTTCCCTCAAATGTGGGTAAGTAATGCTGTATTCAGAACACATTTACATTTGTCTTGAATTTCCCAACTGTAGTTTCAGGATGTGATTTCTTTAGTATTTACTGTAGTATGGCAAAGGTTAATAGAAGTACCTAACAAACTGTATTTATACAGTCAATTTTGGTAATACAAATGCACAGATGATGCAAATCCTCTGTAAAAGTAAACTACATGACTGTATAATGAAGAAAAAAGGTTTTGCTATATTGAGCCCTAAAAGGGCAAGCTAACACCTTTCTGGATCAGTAAATGTAGCCTGAGAAATAAACCACAATATTGCAACATTGCGCCTGGACCCTTACTGTCCCTCATGCAACCAGATTGTACCTCTGTACCCCTGATAATGTGCATCACAAAAAGCATAGTTTCAACCCAGCCACAGCTAAGTAGGTCCTTTTCTTTAATTATTATTATCTTGCATACACTTATCAAGTAATTTCTTAGTTTTCTCCTGTCTGAAGCCTCTATTCAGATAATGTTTTCCTCTTGTAAGTGGTCCCATTGATCTAGGTGAGAGCTAGGTGCTACTCAAGCTGAACGAGAGTGACACTCTTAGGTAAACACTAAGTATCTTTAAAGCTCCTTCAGATGGAAACACTTCATTTCAAGAAATTCTTTATGGTCCTATTGTACATGCTTTTCTTGAGGAGGTGATCTGAACTGTAAGCAGTAAGCAGAGTAAACTGATGTGGTGAGGGTGATTTTTTGTATACCTATTTCTTTCAGGATCATAACTTTGACTCAGGATTTTGGTGTAGTTTTTTGTGTTGTTTGCTGAGGCTTAAAGCTTTTATGGGTTGTGGAGTTTTGCTTATTTGTTTGGTTGGTTTCTTAGGCTTGGTTTGGTTTTTCTGTTGGGGTTGGGTTTGTGTTTTTGTTTTGTTTTTTTTCCCCAGTGATTGTCACTGAGCTGTAGTGTTGACAGTGACATCTAGGTTGTTCTTTGAAGTGATTGCACTATATTTAAACTCCTCAATGTGAATGAATAGGGTTTTATTCTTCTGTTCTCCTGGTGAATAAAATGGCAGGTGTCTACAACAATTCATCTATCATTGCTTGCTCAGTTGCTTGGAGGTAGTATTTCTAATCTATGGCATAACCTTTCTTAATCCTGCCTAAACTGAATAATATTTTGCTCCATTTTTGTCTATGGCTTCTACAACAGGTAATAAATACATTAAGCTATGCTACTCATAGAACATATCTGAAGCATCCTATAATTTGCTTGCTTTTATGATGAAATCAACCATTTATTTGTTAATGCACTTTGTTTTTCATTTCATAGCAAGTCTGTAATTCTTGACAGATGTCTACCTCACAATCTGTAATTACTTAGATCTTAACAGTCATCTTTGGGGAGACTCAACAGACTATCTTGTGTAATTTTATTTGAAAGGCTTTTTTCTCCTTTTTAGTATTACAATCCAAAACATAAAAATGAAAGCAATTGTAATACATGAATTAACATTATTGTCTATTTCCTTCTGTTTTTTAATTTTATTCATCCCATTTTCAAATATAACTAAATATTCAAATAACATTACCTGGAAGGAAATTAAGGAAATTAATAGCTGGCAGCCTGAACCTTAAAAAAAAGTTTTTGTCAGGGAATATAATTTTGTATTTTTTTCACCTATTTTAATAGTATGCAAACTACTAGGAAAATTTCTATTACTGATGTGTTACAGTACACAGTATGAAATGCACTTACCTAACTGAACTTCCAGTGTTAAGAAAAGGAGAAAAAAAAATAATAAAATTAAATATATAGAGAGGGGTAGTCTTCCAGAGCAGGGCAACTGCCATGGACATTTCAGTCGAAATCATTCCTGAATTCTAGGACAAAAAGTCTACACTATTTTTTCCTTCTTCAGTGTGAACATATATCTCCCTAATCATCCCATATTGTCAGTGGGAGTTTGTTTTTCCCCAAAATGGGCACAGACTTCTCAATGGAAGTTGCTCCACAAAAGAACTCAACGAAACCATAGTGCCTCTAACAATTTACAGTGAAAGGGTGTGCCAGGCTGAGAGAGTATTAAGTCATCTTCCTGTCCTTCTGATTTGGTAAGCTGAAAATGCCCTCAGGGTACAATAAAGTGTTATAAGGGGGCTGTAAGATGATGGCACATTCCTAAGGCTGCTTGGGGCACTATAGGATAAGTTTCAGTTTCTACCTTCTGCAGCCCTGTCCCAGCCGACTCTTCCCTCCTCCATCTTGTCCATAGATTTGCTTCTTGCTATGATCTGCAGGAAGATGCTTTGCTTTGAAGGCTGTCTTCTAACATGCTTATGTAAAGGCTTTCCTTTCTCCAACAGAAGCAGTGATTGGAGAGCTTTAATGCTCTTCCAGCCCCTTTGTCCTGCCTTATAATGGTCCTTGTATATAACCAGCTGTCGCATAATTAAGCTAGATTTGAGGTGCTTAATCAGGCTCAGCAAAATAACATAGTTTGTCACATTCCTTCCAGCTGAAATCAGTACATAGCTTTAAGTCTGCACTGCCTCTACTGTACCTGTGAGTAACTGCTGTCAGCTGGCAAGAGTTTCATCTGAATTCGAATTCACTAGGAGATTAATTTAAGATACTTTTCTTCCAAAACAAGTACTGCACTGTATCTGTTAAGACTGAGACTTTTTGGTACATTTGTCTGTAAAATATGCATATGTATGTATCTACATATGTAATTTCCTCATAAATTTAATAGACGTAGATAAATGGAATGTGGAGATAATATAGTTTCATGCATGCAATACTGTGTACAGAGGGCCAGTCCCTTATCTCCTGTGAATTGACATAATTGCAACAACATTATGCTAGTCAGGGCTTTTTGGCAAGAATTCATGCTGGTTACATAATTCATTACAGCATATTCTAACCTACTGAAACCTGCATATTTTTAGGCACAGCTTGTACAGTGCCAGTGATTTTTGCTTGTGAATTCTCATTGTACATGCCCTCGGGTTTCCCCTGGATGTGCTTCTGTCACTGCGTCACTTTGAGAGTCACTGCTGCAATTCTTCCATCTACGGAGTTCTCACAGAAATCAGTGCAGGAATTAGATGCATACAAGTAATACTTCTGGATATTGGTCAAAGCACTGTAGTTTTGGAGGTTTTTTAATAGTTTTCTGCACTTGTTCCTTATTACTAAGTGTTGTGATCCTGCCTGATGTGAACCTCTGGAGTCAATGTCTTTATGCACTTAAGATTTCTGCCTCATAATGTTACACCATTCAAATCTTTCAAATTTGTGCTTACCTAGGCATAAAAAAAAATCTACAACATCAAGTGTTTGTCAAGGTTTTTGTGGTAATGTAGAGCTCTCTCTCTACGTTTTCTCCCATTCTGGTTGCCACCAGTCTGATTTTTCTTTGAGGCTAGAACTTGCTCCTTAGGAACTCTGCCATGCAGTTGGGATAGTAATCTACAGTGGGATTGGAGATGTTAGAACTGCTTTTCTCCTTGAGACAGAGAACTGTCTGTCCCTGGGAAGCACCTTCTCTCATCTAAGGGTTGAGCAGATCTATGTGATTCCACTTGCTCACTGTTCTGGCTCAGTTTCAGGACTGTGCTAGATAAATAAGAGAAGTGAGAGAAGAGTACAGCTTGCCTCTACCTTCACCTTCTCTTTACTGAAATTAGGATAGGGACAGCTTAAGGAAGGAGAATAGCATGAGGAAAGCACATTTAGGGAGGCTGCTGTGCAGAAAGATATATTGGATTATCATTGTGGATACTGTGGTAGTCACCTAAACAGTTTAGTTACTATGTGATGTAATTTCTGATTATGCCATTGGATATGGTGCATTATCTATGCCTTACTTTCATTTCTCACCTTCAGTTTTACTTTTAATAGAGAATTATCCAGTTCTTAGAAAGGTGCAACTTGATTTCAAAAGGTGTCTGTGTCCAAATAATGGAAAGCCAGAAGAGTTCACAGGGAGGCTAAAATAACAAGATTATTTTAAAATGACATTTGCTTATGGTTTTAACTGTTGTGTCTCTCTAGTATGCAGATATGTATGATAACCCCCCTTAACTGACAGATAGGTCACATTAATCAGGCTGCTTCTATAACTGCTTCTTTCTATCTGCAACTGGATATTGTTCTCCAAAGGAATTCCACACATTTATAACCAGTGTTAGAGGGAGGGCTAATTCAGCAGTGCTTTGCTCAGCTGCATTAAGATGCTTTGCTAGATGGAAAGAATTTAATTAGTTCACATCAAAGTTACTCCACCTTCAATGACAGGTAAAATTGGTGTGTAGCAGTATGAGCTGAATCAATGTGAACTGATATAAAAATCTGAAAACCTACCTTTCAATGGACTGCTTATTGCAGCTCAGGAAAGCAAACTCCAGCACAGTATAGCATGCAAAGTGAAATAAATGAATGAAAACTGCATGATTAAATGCTTTCATCTGGAAATTTCATTGCAATATCCAGAAACTCTACAAATTTTTCTAATTCATCATGCTCTTTGTTTATTACTAATAAATTAATGTGGTGATGGAAGGAATTCATTACCCTTTCTACACACTTCACTAGTTGCAGGTCGTTTATTAATCTGTGTTATCTGGTAGGACTAAAACCAGCTGTAATTACATTGTTAAACATTGATTAATAAGCAGCCCACACCACTAATATACACAAGAAGCAAGATAAAAAATCTTTTTAAAGATTTAAAGTAAAATTTTAACATTCCTTTGGGAATAAGGAAATCTGGATCTTCATCAATATTCATTTTTTCAAGATTCCATTTGCTTGTACAGCTGTATCTATTAACACATTTTGGAAACAGATTAGCAGGCAAATTCAGTTACACTTGAATAAATGAACAGCATTCGCGAAGTGGTATTAATGGACAATGTGAAATATTTAGAATTAATTTTTTTTTTAAGTAGTCTTCAGCTAACCAATTTTTTTGGTTTGTATGCTTAGTTCAGGTATGTAACTAGGCACACATTTATTTAAAATCCGGTTGTATTTTACAGATTTAAAAACAATGTAGCGATTTAAAATGCATTATTTAAATGATTGCAGATTACTAAATCCTGCTTTTGTGGGTTTTCAATAAATCAGTTTGATTGAAGTAACACATAGGAAATTATTACATGTCAGAAGCTTGGGTTATCATTAAGGGTAAATAAGCAGACTGTCTCTGGCACTTGACAAAATCAAGGAATTTTTTTTTATGATATAGCTCAGTGGGAAATAAAACAGAGGGAAAGAAGATGCTTTTAGAAAATAATGTTTTTAGACTGCCCTCAATTAATCAGACATGATGACTTTTATTATAGTTAGCACTATTGCTAAGGGTCTGTCAGTATTTTCAATACAAACCAAAATTTCAAAGTTTTATAAAGGGGCTATAAAAATTAAATCTGGGATAAAATCTGATGTTACAGTCTGAGGTAACATTAAAATTTATTTTGTTTTGGATATGCAAAACAAAGTCCAGCCATAGAAAGGTCGAGTGCAAGCAGATTTTATTTGACAATTGACACAGGCAAATTCAAATCAGTGAGGTCAGACTCACACAGATGTTTACACAAATACACAAAAATCATATTTTCCTCATAAAACTTTAAGAAAAATTATTTTGCCTTTTGGAGTTGGAAGGCTGCAAAGGGACCAGAAATTAGAAGTCTGGGATGATTTATTTATTTGTTTGCAACTTTAAAAGAGGATGCCATTTAATAGATCAAGAAAATAATGTTTCAATGGCATGAAGGGAATAACTATTTTTATTTTTTTTTTTTTTTTCCTGTTTCTGATCACCTGTTTTAAGTGTTCTGAAGCTCCTTGGGTTCTGAAGCTCTTGTAGCTCCTTTGGGTTACATATTCCAATTTTGTTACTAATCAGGGGTTTGACACCTGTTTTGCTTCTCACCCAAATCTATGCTAGCCCAGAACATGTTCTGACACCAGAATCACACAGGGCTTTGAAGAAGTCCCTCTACTATTTATGCGTAACTGATGATCTGAACTAAAGTTAGCAATTCTTGATGGTTTGATTAAATAACCTTTTTTTTTTTTCATGTCTGTTCCTTTTGAAAGTTGAAGCTATTCTACAGGGTGCAAAATAAGTATGGCTAGAAAATCCAGCAAGCTTAAAGCTCAGAAGTGCTGCGGTTCTTCAGTAATATGGCTCAGGAAGGTAGATTTCCAGCCATGCTTTCCAAGTCTCTAACAGAGATGGTGAGAATTCCTTAAGGGCATTTTGAGGAGGAATCAGAACCATGTTGTGAGACCCTTGAGCACATACTTGCTATTCAAGGATGTGAGAGGGGATGCAGATGTCCTTTGTTACTGCTCCCTACCTGTGACTACCCACAACATGTGGAAAACACAATAAAGATATCCCAGCTTTCCAGGATCTGGAAGTGTTTTTAGCCACTTTGGCCGAGTCTGCCTTAGTAAGTCACATCTGTGACTTGTTTGGCACTGCTTGTCAGGTACAAGTGATTCTATACCTCACTACTCACCTGGATGAACCACCAGATCAGGCAACCACATCCAGTCTGCCCATGGGAAACTGCACCTCCTCATGCCCAGAAACCACTTAAAATCATTTAATGCTAGCCAGTCTGGCCAGATTCTGCTCTATTAGTGCAAATGATCTGTTTGACAACATTCCCAATGTTGTTTTATTTATTAACATGAAGCCATTCAAACTAACAAGGCAGACAAAGTAGAGTTTGGTATAGACTGAACTGAAATCTACAGTCAAAGTGAAATTTGCCAATAGCAAATCCAGATTCAGAGGGCCAGACCTTCAAGCTGACAAAAGTTGCTTTAGCTGTAGAGCTGGGAGCCTTGAATGGCTGGTGCATAGACATACACTGATAACTGCACAACATATTTCTGACAAATTCCTTCTATATTAGCAGTTAAAGGAACCTACAGTTTAAAAAAAACTGTTTAAAAAAAGCTACAGTGTTCATCTGGCTGTCCTGGAGAAAAATAAGGTAGTCTTTCACCCACTACTACTGAAAAACTGTGTTCTTTTCATAGTAGTAGCCTTGGAATAGGTACATGCTGAAGAATACTGCCTGCTACCTAGCAAATTAACCTGCCAGACACTGCAAGTGAACCCCACAGTCCTCTCAGTGACAGAGGAAGAGCCTTCCCCTTGTGATATATGGGTATGACAATAAGGCACGTGATCCCATTAGCTACACTACTCCCTTCTTGTGTGTAAGGTTGTCAGGCTGATGAGAAATAGGAACCTTAGAGCCAAAATTAAAGCTGAATTATCAAGAAACTAGATTTAAATAGGTAGTAAAGAAAAAAAAAAAAAAGGAAAAAAAATAAAAAGAATGCTCACTGAAGGATGCTATTAAAAATACATTATTGTTGATGGCATTGCTGTGTTGAAAATTACAAACTGTTTTTTCTTGTAGAAAACAGAAGATGTGAAGAACAGAATGATGCATGATCTTGCATTTTACTTTATTTAGGAAACAGTATTTGTGAGAACTAATGACTAGACTGATAACTTGGTTCATTTGGACAATTTGAGGCTTATGATATTGTGAAGAAATGTAAAATAAAACTTTCTCTTTTGTTCAGGAGTACTTAATATTTCATTTTGTCTGCAGATGGAGAGTAATAATGTTGTGTTATTTTATTCTCATTTGCTGTTTGTCTTTATACAACATTGGCCATGCTGATGACAGCAGACACTATCTGAAATATGATGTTATCATCTGAAAATATAAAACTAAATCAAAAAGGTGAAAGCAAATAAAATGGTATTAAGGGAAAGCGAGTTGAGTGAACAGACTGATAAGTATTTAATAGAATTTTCTGTAGCAAGTCTTGTCTTCTTTTCCAGACATTTAAAAAGTGGTATTTTATTAAGAAAATAAACCTACTGAACATCCACAAAAGTTAAAATACAGGCCTGTCTGCATCATGTAGTGAGTCTCTTCTGTGTTTTAGGGGGTAACAAGAATGAGATTGGTCAAACTAACTTTTCATAAACATTCACGGGTACGCTAATGTGATTGCTGATGATTTCTGAGTCTGGAAGATGTGATAAGTTATTGTGCACTAAAATAAATTATTATGATGTAAAAATTATTTGTACAGATCCTTCCCGACTTCAAAAGTTACATATATTTTGTAATAAAGGAGGATTATATCCCTTTATTCTGTTATTTCTACTGTGTCTATCTTGGACTAGAATCAATACCGTGGGACTTAGGTGACCAGCCACTTATTGACAGTATTGACTACTAGAAGTGACTTCATAACATGGGTGAGGTTCACATACATCCCTTCTGTGCTGAAAAATATTGATCCATCTAAAGTTTAACAAAAGCAGTTAGTGATACATTAATCAAAACATGCTTAAATGTTTGCAGAGCACTGTTAACCAGTAGTCTAATCAGCAGAAATGAAAAGGAATTGCTAAGCAATGTTGCTCCTAAGCACTGCAACCTCTTAATGACTCACCTGCAAATGCTATCAAAAAAGTCATTTGGCTCATTCTTTCACTTCAGAGTTTGTTTCAATATGCAGCATTTGGATTACTCTTTTTTTGATTAGCCTAGCCTGACTGAAGCTGTATATTACATAGTCATAGCATGCGAATTGTCGGGGTTGGCTGGCCCAGTACTAGGTGTCTGTGATAGTCTTTGGGGATGGAAACATAAATGGCCCTGAAATACTGATGGAGAAATTGTTGCTTTCTTATAGACTTACACAGAACACTGCAAGACCCTGGGGAATCAGCAGACTTGACTATATCAGAATGTTTCCAGCCTGATTCTATGAGTGGCCGTCGAGTTGTTTGCTTAAAGCTTTACCTGTAATATTCCTCAGGCTTGCTGCCTCAGACTGAAAACATCAACAAACATATGTAAAGGATTTCTGGCCTATGAATAGGACTAAAGTTAGGAGCAAAAACTGGAATGAAGACATCCCTGCAGGGTAGCTTGGGATGATAGCAAAGCATGATAACAACATGTCAGAATGTCTGGTTCCAGCTGATTTTGACATATAACTAGAAGTCTGTGCTTGATTTGCCACTCTTCAATGTACACACTTGTGCATATCACAGAATCACATAATGTTAGGGGTTGGAAGAGACCCTGAAAGATCATCGAGTCCAACCCTCCTGACAGAGCAGGATCACCTACTGTAAGTTGCACATCTATGGATGCAATGCTGTATGGTGCAGGCTGGAAGCAGTTTGTAGAAGAGGTGCTGAAGAAGTTCTGAGGTGCCTTTGAAGAAAATACAGAATGTCTGAATTTATCTTCTATTGAATATTTTGAATGACAGAAAAGATGTTTCGATCACCACAGCTTTCACATGAGCTCCACCAACCATGCCATATAACCAAAGAAGTTAGAGTGTAAACTCTATTTATTTGATTATCTTACATTGTCTGATTTTCTGCTAGTATCATAGGCTGTCCTCTGTAACAGACCATGAGACCCAGACACTTAGTAATTTTTTATCTTACAGTGGGGTACTTGTAGATAACTTGGTATTCTGCAGGATTTCTTGTCTCCCAAAGCACCCGCCTGATGGTTGTACACGATAATGGAGCTTTTATTTGTGCTGAAAAATCTACATGTTCAATTTTCTCATATTATATGTAGGAATACTCAGAAGAAAAACTGGAAATATTTTTATATTTGACGTGTTTTGAAGATGGTCCGATTTTATTTTCTTGCAAAGAGAAATGAGAAAAATAAAATCCAATATTTTTTTACTGAGATACCATGAAAGCGTTTATCTGCTTACTTATTAGTTATTATAAAGTTTTGTTTTTAAAAAACAAAATAATATATAAAAAGTGACGTGGCCTATTCTTTACTCCTAAACTCAAGGGTCACAATGCTGTTTGTATCACCTCCCACCTAAGAGAGGGTGGACTTGCTGACTTCTGCAAACAGTCCCATCCACCTTGTCACACAGATTCTGCCCCACAGCAGTCTGAGCTAATGTGGGCCAGCTCTGGCCAGCCCCATCCCAGAGCCTTCTCTGGCAGTTATGAGTGGAAATGGAATACAATATAGATGATCACAGCTCCCTACTTAAATCCATGCCCTGGCCTTCCTTCATTTCTTCATAAAGATGTAGCAAAAGGACTAGCCTTCTGCTAAAAATTCAATATGAGATTAATTTACCTGCTGGTTTTGATCCTTGGTGATTAGAGAGTTTTTCTCATGTTGGGGAGCCTCACTGCTGATGAGTGGAGCACAGGAAAGAGACTTTGGCCTGAAATAAGACTGGTCTGTTTTGAATGATCATTTTTAATAGGATGTGAATCATCAACCTGTCATCAAGAATATAGCAAGAATGTATGAAAAAATTCTGTCAATAGAATGCTATTTCCATGGACTATTTTATATCATTACAAATTGTATTTGCTGTAATAAGTTACAAATGTAATTTGTTATAAGTTAACATCAGGACTGAGACAAGTCATTAAAAATGTATAATACACACAATTTTGTTTCCCCTGATAAATGTAAAGTTTGCTAGGCTCAACTCCCCTCATTACTATATGACAGTGCTAGTGAATTCTTTGATCCAAAAGGCTAGATATACATGCTCTATGTCATAAATGCACTTTAGTTTTAATAACAGTCCAAGAGGTTCAGCATCTTCTTAATAAAAGATCAATGCAGTAATATGATTAACCACCCTGTGCTGCTTTCTTTCCATTTGTGAGAAAAGATAGTTCAGGAGCTGAACAGCAGTGAATAGCAAAATGACTAATTGACAGGCAAAATGAAGGTTTCCCTAAGGGTTTTTTTCTCCCTTCCCGCCCTCAGGGCTTTCTTTGTTGGTAGAATGCTGTTAACTCTTTTGTTTAGGGTCTCTTACCTTTAAGCAGGCTTGTGGAATAGCTTTTCATATTTTTTAGCTGTAGATTTACTTGCTGAGTAAATATAGCTGATGAAAGAAAAGCTGGTGATCCATAAAAGACCAGGCTGCAGGGATCCTCATTAATCTTCCAATAGTTTTTGCTGTCATTCCTCTTTAAAGTCCCTTGCCTTGTAAAGTATTTGTGGAAAAGTAAGAGCACTTTTGCCTTCCACTAAGCAATGATTTCCAGCTAGATCCCAACAAAAGCTCTCACTCCCTTTCAACTAGTGTTAACTTCAGCCATGTCATTGGACAGGGTTCTCAGCTATGAAAGAGGAAACACTGTTTAACTGAGTTTTGCAAAAGAAGGACAAAGAAAAAGGCAGAGAAAAATAGCTAACTTGTTACCAGAGAAATGCATAAACTAAATAAGATACAATAATAAAATTTCTAAAAAACATAATTATTTTAGCACATTCAACCTTAAATAAGAAATGGTACTCTGGAAATCCTGACTTCTCTTACAGAAATATTGAACCATATGTCAAGACATTGAGAAAGTTAATGTGATTATTTGTGATAGATTATGACAGGATCACGAGAATATAAGATTAGAAGATATTCCAGATTTGGGATTACTGAGCTAACAGTCACTGAGCAGGGCTCTGGGTATGGTCTGCTTCTCCTGAGGATTGTTTAACTGACTTGTATTCAGATTGCACTTTCTTGTTAGCATTATCCAAATTCTAGTCCACCTGTCTGCAAGTCTTTTGCCCAATGAGGAAGTCATAGGGAATAATTCAACCTCTTTCATGGACAAGAATCAAAGCAATAAAAGTTTTTTTTAAACTCCTATGGTTCAAGATGTAAAAACGAATACAAACCGACAAAATGCTACCCTTTATGCATCAAAATAAGGGGAAATGATTTATTTAATTTTTTTTTTTTTCAAGGGGAGAGGACAAGAAATATAATTTTAGATGTTGTCTCCACATTTTCACTTGGATAGTGTAAAGTATCCAAGAGAGAAAACATTTTTCATACACTTTCAATTATATTTGGCACATTATTTTCAGAGCTATGTGAAAGTATTTTAGTGGATCTTTTTCTCTAATAAAAACTAACATATTTAGATGTTGTAAACCATTTCAACTTTGTATTAAGTTTTAAAAATAGTATTAAAAGTATTTGTTGATGTAAGGAAAAAAGAAGTGTCACGTAAATAGTACATAGGATTCCTTTATGGCAGAAGTGGTGATACTTGCTTCTGCTTCCTGCTGCTGAAGCCTTCTCTGTCATGGGTTTTTTGCATATTGGCAATCTATTGTTCTTTCTCCAGTTTTTACAGCTTTTCTATTTTGTAAATAGCACTGAAATTACCAAAGCACAAACTACAATTTAAGAGCAAGTTTTGAGTGTCTTAGTTGTAGCCAGCTAAACAGCAGGCAATTTGTTTAAACCATCTTCTAGTATCCTCCTGTAGTCAAGAACAGGTTGGAAAAGCAGCTTAAGAATTATCAGAGTATCAGTTTGAGCTGTGAATATCTCTCTGCCTATGGTAAAGGAAGTTTAGAATATTACCTAAATATTAGGTATTTTTAATAATAAATATTAGGTAGAATATTACCTCTAAACCTAGTATTTATGCAAGAAGGTCAAGGCTAGGTGAGATGAAGCTCTGCTGGGGTGTCTCA
The DNA here is from genome assembly GCA_023637945.1 of Phaethornis superciliosus. NCBI lineage: Eukaryota > Metazoa > Chordata > Aves > Apodiformes > Trochilidae > Phaethornis > Phaethornis superciliosus. Next base: position 76,372,037 of record JAJQWJ010000003.1, on the reverse strand, counting down.
TCTTCTAGCAGGTCCCAGACTTTCATTTTTTCTTTTTGCCCAGTGAATAACTCATTATTTATTTAATGGGCAACAGTGCCAAAAAAGCCATAGAAAAACACATCTCAGTGACTGAGGAGCTCACATTCTTCTAAGACAATGAAGATGGTAAGAGGAAAAGATTAATAAGTTCCCTAAAGGAAATATTTGTTTCTCTAGATCAATTTGAATGTTAATTTGTCTCTGAATTTGATTGTATTATCACTGATTTAACTATACAAATTATCTAACATCCCACCATTAAAAATAAGGTTATATAATAACAAACATCGTCAAGGTCAAGAATTACTTAATAGATTTATCTGCCTTTGGCAATGTATAAAAAGATGATCTTAGCTATTATTTGGCCTCAAAGTGACCTGAAACCTTAAGTTTCCCTTTTCCTATGGAAAAGAAGTCAGATGAGTTAGATGCAGCAATTCTATTTTGGTTTGTACCAAGCAAATCCTCAACAACTACAGACATGGCTCTGTAGCAGACTGACATAGGTCAGCCATAGACAGATGGCTAGCCCCTGAGAAAGCTTTCAACAGTGAATTACAGGAATGCCTGGGGCAAGCTCCCTTCATGGAAATGAACTCACCTCTTCCTCCATTTCCCAATTCCTAATGCCTGGAAACACCTGTTCCTTAACCTGGGGCTGCTAAGCTCAAGAGAGTTCTTTCAGCTCGTTCCTTTGTAGCCTTGGCTTTGTATATGTGTCTGCCTACTGGGGAGAGATGGAAAGACCTTTCCATCAGGGAAGAACTCATTGGCTGTCTGTGACAGGGAAAATCAAGTATGATCCAGTCACTGTATTATGTACTTAACATGTACTTCATGTTTAGGAAAGATCTAACACAGTTGATTTATATTATCAAAATCACCAGTGAAATAAGGCCTGGACATTATTTAAAACACTTTGAGGCAGAAAAAACAACCCCAAACACAAAAACTCAAAATAAGAAAAAATCACCCAATCCCACACCAGAAAGAGAGGAAAATAATGACTTTTTCCACAGTTCATTCTGAGGAAGATCAATTAGGCCCCACAGGACATTCAAGCTAAGTGTTACCCTCCTAGATCAAACAATCTACTGTAGAGAAAGCTTTCAGCTGGGTGGACGAGAGGCACTCTGCACAAATTGGCTTGCAGGCCACAAATTGCTCTCTGGAGTGAATAGCTTTATCAAGATATATGTAAGACTCGTTATTTCATGATAGAAATCATAGTATTGCCTCTGCTGGTGAATTTTTAATTAATCGATGTGATAATACCTGTTTTCCCATTTTGAAAAGACACTAAAGAAATAGAGAAAAACAGTAAAAGATGAGTGTAATAGATCTTTTAGAGATCAGCCTTCACAAATTGTTTGACAGAGGATGAATCGATTGTAGTATCATCATCTCTGCTCCAAACTCCCAGTAGCTACTCCAGGAGGTTGTATGACTGATTTGGCCAGGGCTGTGTCCTTCACTGCTCTTGCTGAGGAGAGGCTGAAACACCTGGGCCGCCTTCTTCTCCTGCCATTACCATTGTTTTCAGGGTTGGAAGGCAGAAAGACAGACAGTGAGAAAAGGAAGGGCACCAATAAGAGTTCAAAGAAAACATAGAAATGTGCTGAAGGAATGGAAGAGAATGAATATACCTTTTTTACTGTGTTTGCAACAGTGTGGACCATTGGTCAGGTGTGAACATCCTTAGTGTTCACATCCTGCTGATCATGAGTGGTTAATGGAAGAGTCTTAATAAGAATAATGATAAACCCTAACCATTTGACCAGAAAACATTTTCTTTCCAAACACTGAGAACTGAGGTTACAGATGTATTATAACATCTGAGACTATTTCATTCAATATTTACACCCTTTTTTAATAGCATTACTTTTGGTTAATTTATTTTTAGTCTTATAATTTTTGCATTTAGTTAGTCCAGTCTTCACATAGGTACTGAAATTTATTAAAATTCCTTGTCATCTGTATAGGTTATTTTTTTCTCCACTTTCACACCCGTTCCCTCAAGAAATGAGTATATTGTTTTAAGAAGTTTTGATCCCTTTGAACAACTGAAGTCACCACTAGGGAAAATATTTCAGCTCAGATTTTAGCAATAGGAAAATAAGGAAACAATAAGATGTATTGGTCAGCGTTGCAGTCATTTGGCTCAGCACTAGCAGCGGAACAGTTGGGAAGTGCATTAAAGGCATCAGGGAAAAGGAGAGATTAACTATTAACTCTTTAAAATGTTTAGGAAGATAGTGAATTAGGATTGCAGATGTTAACAAGGATACCTTTCCAAAAATGAGTAAGAAAAAACCAGAAGAAAATGTTAAGGATCTGACAACAAAATTAAATAACCACATCTAACAGAGTGAAAAAAAACACTAAGCCATGAAAGGCCCTTACTTGAATGTGAAAGCAGGCAGACAGAGTTCAGTGCAAGAATGAAGGAAAAGCCAAGAGAAAGATGCAAAAGGATGGGCTGAGGTGTTCGTAGTGCCAAGCTGTCAAAAAGATGTTTACAGAACCATTTTTAATGTAACAAAAGAGAAAGATGACATGCCTTATGTCCTGGGAGAAGGATGTTGTGCTAAATGAAATTACAGATGACAAGAACCAGCTAAAATAGATAGAAAGTATAGAAACAGCACTTGGGTTCAAAATTTCAAATATTTCAAAAGATTTAGACACATACTGGAAACAAAGATCTAGAGAAAAGTCTAAATTAGTCTAGAAGTTTCTATTAATCTTCATTAACTGTTAAGGAAGTCTAAATGTCTACTCAGCTTTAATTGTTTATACTGATGCCTGTGACAGCTAGGTGATAGATCTGATAAATAGACAAGACTTTGGTTGCTTTTGTCTTCAGAAAGGAAATAATGGAGGAAGTCCTTAAAAGGAAGAACAAGATCCTATTTTAGCCATATGAAGTCTGAGATGATGACTATGTTTTAAAGAATGAGTACGGAAATGTTATTTTGATTAGTACAGAAGACAGGTTAGCCAAAGAGGAACTGTGACTTGTCAAATCAGAGAAAGAATAAAATCAGTTTAAAGACAGAGAAAGAAAGAAAGAAAGAAAGAAAGAAAGAAAGAAAGAAAGAAAGAAAGAAAGAAAGAAAGAAAGAAAGAAAGAAAGAAAGAAAGAAAGAAAGAGAGAAAGAAAGAAAGAGAGAAAGAAAGAAAGAAAGAAAGAAAGAAAGAAAGAAAGAAAGAAAGAAAGAAAGAAAGGAAAAGAGAAAGAGAGAGAGAGAGAGAAAGAGAGAGAGAGAGAAAGAGAGAAAGAGAGAAGGAGAGAGAAGAAAGAGAGAGAAGAAAGGGAAGAAGGTAACCAAGAACATGATGTGTAGATCTACCACACTGAGGTTTCTCTGATGAATGGTACTGAAAGGACAGTAGAAGCAGGAGAGGATACAGGAAAGCAGCACAGAAACTAAGTGATAAAAGATTCAAGAAAGGTCAGTAACACCAAACATAGCTGACAGATTAAGATAAAAAAGGGTCTGGCAAAAAAAGAGTAGTTAGAAACTGTAGAAAAATTGTTTCACTGTACATAAGGGGAAAAACTGGAAAACAGAGAGTTTAGGTTAGAGAAAAGTATTAAGAAAGATTTTATAAATAGTGATCAATTAACTCAAAAGCAGAAGAAAGTGAGATTGATTTTTTTAGTGGAAAGATAAATGCTTGTGTCATTAGGAGAAAAACAAAATGGAATTGAGAGCTTGTGGATAACAATAAAGAATAAAAAATGAAAGATAGGTTTATGGGATTGGAGGGTACCTATGATTCGAAAGGTGAACAGAAGAGCAGAATAGTAGAAAGAAGGGTAGGTAGGGTTGTGTTGTATTTTAATACAACTTAGTTGTATTTTAACTGATTATATTCGGTATGGATACTGGTTCAAAATTATGTATATATGTTTACTTTTTCCTTCGAACACAGATTACCTTAAAATAATCTCTTGGATTTTAATGATTTTCTTTCATGGTACCAGGAAAGATTTGGGACAAATTCCACCAAAAGAGGGAAAAAAAGTAAAAATACTAATTTCTGCTTCCCATGCATTTATACATAACACACAGCCAGCCAATTCTTAAAAAGGGATTTATTCAGAGCAATGCATTAAAGGATTTCTCGGAGTGCTGTGGCTGCACTGAGCACGTATGTTACTGACACAGAAGTACCTTGAAAAACTGGAGTATATAACATTTCTTGAAAGCACCTCCCTAACTTTCATACATAGCTTTACTGAGCTTAGATTTATACATTAGAAAACAGTGAGGCACAACAGTGGTTAAGGGGATTCTGCACAAACCAACCTTTCCCCATGAGAAGGAATCTGCACACCTATATTTCTGGGCTGCATTCTCAATCACTTTTTGTGCAAAGGAAGTATAGCAAAGTGCTCCTCAGGACTGGGAATGAATCCTGCCTCACCATCTGTTGCTGATTTTGGAGCTGAAGACCCCATGCATTATTAAATCACTAAGTTAAAACGTTATGTTAAGCTGGTGTTAACTTAACCCACTACGATCAGGAATATTAAAATTCAGTCTAGATTTGGGACAGGCTGTCAATATTAATAGAGGCATTCCTAGCTTTATATATGACCTTGGGTTTCTTTGGGGCAGTGGATGTTATATTTTATAAAGAATTATCTCACACTGTTGTGAAAGAATACTGAAGTGTTCTTGAATAGTAGTACATTGTATTCAGTCTTTGCTGTAATACGGTGAAGCAGTTCAACAATGAATTACCAGTTGAGGGTATGCCCTGTGTCTGATCTATGGAGCTATTTCAGCTGTGTCTTTGTGATGTGATGACTTTAAAAGGCCATCCACTGCTTTATACAGGTCAGCTTTTTTGGCCCAGTTCTACACTGTTCATCTTTTTGTAAGCACCTCAACAGGGCTGCAGAGACAACAGTGCAGATGACAATTTCAGCTTTATTTGGTGAAGAGCTCCACAGCATGGCAATAGTCCAGAGCATTGTTTAGGGCCCAGTCCTTCATTCTGAAGATCTCTAACTCAGTATAAATGGAGCTATGCTTTCAGCCTGAGTAATTTATAGGTTTACCTTCTTTCTTTGTGGGATTTCCCAGAAGAAATACATCCAGAAAGCACTGGGCTTGCTGCACCTGAGCTATACAGATGGTTTGCATGTGTGCATAAAATCAGATGCATTGACCTACCCATATGTAGCTGATAAGTCTGTGCTGCTCCACCAACTGAGCTGCCAGGCATCTGGAATTCTCAAAAAATGACCAGAATACTTGAATTCCACCTGGACACCATTTCCGGGAAGAAAAAAAGGACATGTCAGGAAAAACCTGGACATACGGCAGTCCTAGTACATTCAGAATATTTAACTATGAAAGCAGCTCAATAAAATATATCATGTATTTTGTATTCTTTGTCACATGCAGGAAATGTAGCATACCTGTCAATGTAATTTAACAGTACTTATTTATTGTTTATTTTATCACTTTTATCAAAGAAATTAAAAATAAGCATAGGGATGTTCTACTAAAATGCGTTGGAATTTTAGGGTTCTTCAATCCCTATATTTTCTATGACATGTATTTTCCGTGTTCTTGCCAAGGGTCATTATTGCCTGTAGGATGAATGCATGTGCACAATCATCTAAAATAGCTATAGGGGATATACAGCTCCCACTGTGGTTACAAAAGCAAGCTCATTGAAAAAGTTGCCATTAGTATCTGTTTTATATATACAAAAAACAATTGCCACTTTTTTTACTTTCAACATTAAGGTGGTGTCTTCTTTGTACAGGGACACACTGATGCAATAATACTACAGAGAGCATATTATGAACCTGCAATACTCAATGCAAAGTAAATATCCCAATGGCAAGTGGCTTCTGAGCATGTGCAGTAGCTGATTTAAAATCACAGCATCTTGCCCAATTTAAATTACTTAAACTGATTATTTTACATTCCAGGCTAATTGCCTGCAAAATTTCATTATAAAAATCGCAGCTGTTTTCTGGTGCATGTGTGCATGGGGTTTTGTTTGTTTGGGTTTATTCATTTGAGAAAAGAGAGATATGAGTTTGAAACACACAATTTTTGTTCTGTTCTGAAAACCACATTTATTATGCAATGTTTTACACAGAATCAATTTAAGCCTATAAAGCCTTATAGTCTAACCTTCCATCCACACTGCCTTCTGTGTAGGCCCTTACATATTGCTATGAAATATGTGTCTGTGCATCAATGCCTGTAGACACATATGGCTTCAAAGCATACCAACTCAATATGGGCATAATTAATTTTAAAAATGGACATTGCCTATTCCTATTTGCATGTAAAGAGCCACAGACATCTTCAGATATGAATCAAAAACCACAAATTGACACCAGTGGAAGTACATGCACTAAAGTTAGCATATGGTTCACAGTTTGTGGAAAACAAGTGTTCTGCCCACACTTTTCTTAAGAGGGACACACACACACACACACAGAGCCAGTGGTTTGTACTTCCACCAGCTGCAAAATATAATAAATTTACTTAGCAAGTTATTTTTTTTTTAAAATCTTTCTTTTAATCTGGATTTCTGCTTAGAAAGATTTAGTTATGTTTTCACTGAGCATTCAGAGACACTAACAACTAATATTTTGCACTGAGTAAAATTAAGATCTAAATTTGCTAGAGCAAAATATAAGTGATGCCTTAAAAGTCCAGTTCTGTTTCCTGTATAATAGACAAGGGTGAAAGTTGATGCTTACATGAATGTCATCAGCTGCAATAGCAATAATGGTGATCATGGTATGGGAGCAAGATAAGTCTGGAAGTCGTGCCTTATATAGTAATTGCATCCAATCAATGAATCACTTATTTCTGTGCCATCTCTCCAACTGCAGGCAGTGTGAGCTCCCTCCATAAAAGGCTAAGAGTATTCACACTGTAACTGCAGTTACTACTCACCCAGTGACTGGAGAGGGTGTTCTGGTAGACACCAGTTAGTGACTTTTCAGAAACACCTGCGTGACTCAGAAGTTTGAAAGTGGCTTAGACACTTAGGAAAGTCAATAGAAATTATGCACCTCAGGGCCAGATTTTTAAAGGCTACTATCTTCCATTGATTACAGGAATTAGGAACCTAAATACCTTTACAAATCTGGCACAAGAGGCTAAATCACATTTGAAAGTCAATAGGAATTAGGCTCCTAAGTGCCTAAATCAAATGAAAAAAAGATGTGTTTTAGGAGTGAGAATCTTTATAATTGTATTCCCGCTAGTGTAACTGCAAATTATGGGTTCAATTATTCCACTTAGGCACAGCTCAGAGGAAGAAAGTGGTATGAAGTTGCAATGCCCCAGAGGAAAGCAACTGTTCTTAAACTCTTTCAGGGGATGCAGAATACTACTTCACAAATTTTTGGCTTGTAAGAGAAAGGAATCATGGTTTAGTTTTAAGCTGTTTTCTTTAGACCATAAGGATAAGGACTAGTGATTTTATTGGCCTTTATTTCTACATATGAAATGTAGTGTTTATTAATTTGTACAGTTCTGCTAGCTGATATAATAATTAAAAAGTAGAGTAAGATACTTTGCTTGAGTCCCTGGACTTACAATGTAGGGGCCAGATCATATGATTATTTGCTTGCTGACATATGTGCTCCAGTGAAGTAAATTCAAAGAACTAAGAAGTGACATTTTATGCAGTACAAGTGCTCACTGTTAGCAAATGTGCAAAATATGAGCATAAGTAGAGAAAAGTAAAACAGAGAAAACAGAACATAAAGGAGTGAACAGAAGAGAAAATATCACAAAAAGGTTAAAAACACTGTGTAGCGCATGGAAAGGCAAATAAGTATATTTCACTGGCACAGAATGATTTTGTTTATAATTTTACCATAATTACATAGGAGAGTTACCCTACCACTACCAATAGGACAGTGATTATATGCAAAGGTCATCTCTCTTCACATTAATCAAGGAGTTAACTGTGATTGAGATTATTCGGGAAAAGGCTAGAATGAGAAGGGGGTAATTATTCAGAGAAGGGAAGAAAATAAACAGGAAACATCATATATTGCAAAAATGAATAATGAGACTCCAAAACTAATAACACATTCATTTCTAGAGTTCTCTGATCTGGAAAAAAAAATCCACCTGGACTATTAGTATCACATGCAATGAACTAAATACTTTTAAATTCCTCATTTGAAAGATAAATTATGGAAATTGAGGATGGTATATAAAGGAAGCCTGTAAAATCATACACAGTATAGCAAAAGTAAATCAGGAGCTATTATTCACCAAGTATCACAATGTACGTCAGGCACAAACCAATGAAATTATCAGACAGTGAGTATAAAGCAAACAAAAAGAAGGTTGATTGTTTTCCACAAAAAACATTGTTACATTGTATTACTTTTTGCTATAAACACTTGTCACAGCTATAAAGAGAAGTTCAAGTAAGAGTTTTTAAACTTGTTAGCATAGATATTAAATCTAAAAATCTCTAACCGATGACTGGGTATCAGGCAGAAGAGGTAGGTTTGCCAGAAAAGAGGAAAAGAACACCAGAAGAAAGATTATGGATACCTTATTTTTATACTATTCCCTTGACATAAACTATCAGCTGATGTTCCTTCTTTTTCTTATCAACAGGTTCATTCCTGGCCAAAAGGTCTTCCCTCTGAAACTCACACCCTGTTTTCAAAGGGAAGATAAAGAAAAAAAATATGGAGTGTGCAAAATGAGTGTGAAGGAAATAATAAAAAGAAAAGGCAGGAACATAAGAATTAAAGGCTCATAAACACCAGGGCAGGGAAACAGCAGAAGGTATGAAACAGTCCCTCAAAAGTACCCATCACTCTTTGAATGTATGATCCGAGGAGCAGATGGGCACTGCCTGCTCATGTGATGCATACAGATGTAGCAGGACAAGGCAACTGAGTTAGAGCTCACATTTGTCCCCTTTCTTTGTGCACCTTCCTCCTCCTGAGGCCATGAATGGCCAGCGACAGCAGAAAGGTGATGAGGAGGTGCCAGGGCATGGCAAGACTTCAAACCTCACAGGTAGAGTAAAAGGAAAAGGAGGAAATGTTAAAATCAAGGGCTTCTCAAGGAAGAGGAATAAGCACTGCATTTGGTGTGCATGATCTACACTTGCATCAGGATGACCTCTTGCTGCAGGAAATGCAGAGGACACCAGGAACTGGTCCGTGTCCATGAACACGTCCACGAATATCTCCGTGTGTGGACAGCCTTTCACTCTTTTACATTGAATTGTGAAGCATGCTGCCCTACAGACAGATCTTACCCTCTTGATAGTTACAAAGCTGATCAGTTAATGCCTAGATGGAGCACAAAAGCAAGGAAGAAGAGTGAAAGGATTGTGTGTGTAAGGCAATGTTTTCACACTACAGAGACAGTGACAGAATCACTGCAGCACCTACGCATATGGGGTTGTGGTGTGCTCATGCTGTCTGGAAAGGTGTACAAGGACAGAAAGACAATAAGAAGACCTGTATAGCCAAGAGTCATGTGCATGGAGGAATCCTGCAAGGACTGCCCAAAGGATGAAGGGATCAAGAGATTCAAGGTGTCCCTCATTTTCTGGAGTAGAAGATTGAAAATGCTGTGTGCCAGGCATCACCATTTTTCCATATGTCAAGAGGATCTCTGTCACCTATACATGTAGGTAAGGTTAGTGCAACAAAATTTACAAGAATCCCTGCTTTGGTGACAATTTGGAGCATAGCTGCTCCAAAAATTTTATAGGTCTTATTGGCATATACCATTGAAAACAACAATGTCAGTTAGATAAACCTTCAGGCTAAGACTAGCAGTACTTGTATTTATGCTGAAGACCATTCAACCTACTTTACCCTTCTATAAAATGAGGCAAGGCTCTCTTTACAGCCAGTGTAGGGAAAGGCATCATCAAAGAGTGATTTACTTAATTCTGGAAATGACTGCTTTCTCTCTGAGGCCAAGCTGGATGAACCTAGGCCCCCATGAAAAGTCTGTGCAGAAGGAAGCAGTTTCTGGTGTGTATTGAACACTGAAGAAAAAAAGTTGTTATTGCCTGACTGTGTACTGATCTGCTGTAAGAGTAGCTTTCATAACGCAGGATCTAGCTGTCAGGCTGTAGTCATAAAAATAAGCTTTCCTCCATGTTGGTTATAAAGAAACATTTTGTGTGCTTTCAAGGTGCTCTTTTGCAAGTTATGGAGCAGTAGACAATTTAAACCCTATTTGCATTGCACTATTAATACAATAAAGCCACCCTCTGAGAATTTCCAGTATTGCAATACTTCCAGGGCAAGTACCGCATTTCCCATAAAAAATAAATCAGAAGCCATGTAATGCTGCAACAGAGCCCTGTCAATACCAGTTAAGACTACATAGGGATTTATGAGGTGCCAGCCTTCTGATTCCACAGTACAAGGTAATTCTAATAACCCTAAGATTTGATTTAAAACCAGTGATCCTCAAAGTTTGATGCTAAAATATTATAAAAACTTGCTGTTAATTGCTGGGGCTATTACTGTCAACAAATCATGGCTTAGAAAACTGAACCTGAGACTGCCTACTATCCTATTCATACAGAGAAGATTTATAGCTGCAATTCACATCCAGGCAAATCCTTTCATCTGGAAAATGATAGGTGTGATTTAACCGTGTCACTTATCTATTAAGCTCAGTGAAATTCCAGGGCTGAATTCCTTCATATTTCTTTAAACAAGAGAAAGACATTTAAAAAAAAAAAGTTTTTTTCCAGAGTAGCGAGCTGTCCACACTAATTGAGAAAATACTGCATGTGGATTCCACACTTGTAAGTGGAAAAGTAATTAGTGTTTGAAAATCATATGGCTTCAGTCCTTGTAGTTTTAAATACTTAATTGAGTGTTGATCTTGCAAACATTTGTGTATGAGAGTGCTGTGATTAAAGTTAACAAAGCATCTATAGCTAGGTAGATTGGATCTTTTTGTGATATGTCCAAGCATTTCCTTTTGTAGATTATGGGGTACACACAGAAGGGTTACTTTGCAATATCAGCTGCTTCCCGTAGCTGCTCATTAGGAGATCTTAAGGTATAATCACTCATGAAAGGACTTGTTTTATTTCAGAAACTTTTTTTCTAATTCATACATTTTCCTCTATTTAGATTGCTCTTGAAAGTACTGTTAACAAACTGACTCTACCAATTATTGAACATGTTTTGTCTGATTAATATCTAACTTCTAACTTTAAAAAGCAACCATAAAAGATATGAGCATTATTTTTCCTTTGTTAGTTTTAACTTTTCCATGTCAGTGATCACATACCACTGAAGAACTGACTTGCTCCCTATCATTCATGACAGATGTTGCTTACAGATATACTGTTTTTTACTAATACTATTTTGCTTTTCTGTGTTGATCAAACAAGATTTCAAATGTTATGGTATAACTAATCAATCTTTTTATTTAGTCTGTGGTATATAGACAGATATATATATATCCATGACTGTAATTGTATTTGGAATACATTGATGTTTCTGTCAACTCAGTTTTGTCTCATTCTCCCATATCATGACTTCTAAATACTATAAGCAACAAATTATGTTTCTGATTGTAATAAGTAAGAATCATAAAATTGTATAGGAGTATAAAGATTTTTAATGCTTATTCATTTAGTAATTGTCCTGACAGTAAGTCACAGTTTTCCATGGCTTTTTAAAAACAAATATAAAGAAATAATTTACAATTTGACAAGAACTGCAAAAATATAACCTGTTCTGGAGGAAAGGTAAGTCCCTTTCTTTCTTATAGAATCATTGTTTTAGTACAAATTGTTGAATAAAGGGATGTAACCAGGAGGTAAAAATTTTTAAACTTAATGGAAAACATCTCTCTACTTTTGCTTTTGAAGTAGTTCTTCTGTTTTAATAAAGATGTTCAATAATCATCCAGCGTTTTATTAAACAGTGTTTCAAATATATGTTGTATTTATACATGTAATTCCCTTTAGTACTAATTAAACCATATAATTACGCGTGCAAGACCTTCCCATGTGCCACATAGTGAACGTCTGTGATAGTGAATTTCCAGTCTAGGGACAAAGTTATATGCAGAGGACAGCCTGGAAAAAAGAAAGAAAGAAAGAAACAAACAACAACAAAAAAACCCAACAAGCATAATGAAGCTATTAGAAAAAACAACGAATGTTTTTCTTTAGTTAATGAGGAAAAAGAATATTTAAAGAAAAAAACAGTAGCCTTTATTGAGACAGTGATATTAGTTTCTGTTGGGTAGCAATCAGTGGACAGCTCCAAACCCCCGGCAGATACATACCCATTTTCTTCTCACTCAGCAGCTGCATCCAGCTGTGGTGTTCCTCAGATCAACCTAGAGCCAGTTCTATACACAAAGTTTGCAGAGAACTATCCCAAATAAAAAAAGACAGAAAGGTAGAAAAGAAGAAAGGAAAAAAAAAATGGTGAAGAAGGAAGGAGTAAAAGAGAGAAGAAGAGAACAAGAGAGGGTAGGTCCTATGAGAGGATATTTTTCCTTTGCTGACTAGAGAGGTATCCAGATAATTGGCTAAGAATAGACACCTAATTGGTAGCAAAAAAAAAAGAGATAAATTTCAGTATTAGTCAAATAGTGTTCAAAACTAGATAAAGATACAAGATAAAAGAAATGAGCTTACATCTATTATTTTGCATTGTAATAGACCATGTGATAATTTGTTCTAGAGCTCCTTGTCCTATATAATGAAGGAAAAAAGACTTGTAATTGCAATGGGTCACATAGTCCTGTAGAAATACACAGGCATGCTATTTTAACCCTTCCCTGCATCTTGACTTGTAGTATCTTCATCAAATGACAACATTCCGTATGCAAAAATCTCCATCTGTTGTACTCAGGATATTCTCCACTCCTGCACTGCCAGGATGTCTCCTCCCTTCCCTGCAGTCCCTGATTCTGAAACTCACATCTATGGAACTTCTTAAAGGACTTGGAGTACTCAGACACTTCTCCCAAACTGCCTCTTATCCCTATTTAGCACCCACTCTTCTGATCCTACATGAAACACTAAGATGCTTCTATACAATGGACATGTGTATATATGTATATATATGTGTGTGTGTATTTATTTATTTACTTATTTGCAGTTCCCTGGATTGCTCTGCTTCTGTTGTACCTTCTTCACTGGTGTTGCAAAGCTTTTCTCTATGCATTTTGGCTTTAAATCTCTTTCACTTTACTAGTTAATGAAGTTTCTCCAGGGACACTTCCAGTAGCAATGAGATTCATAGGTAATATTTTTTCTAGGTCTACTGCCGGGAACAGCTGTGGCTTCTTCTAAAAAGACACAGATCTGGTTTATTGTCCCAGTATTCCCAAATTCTGTAGCAAAGGAATGATTTTCCCATTAACCCCACATAATGCACCTGTTTTCTCACAGTGATTAGTGCTTTCATTGTCTCAGCTGGCAGTTGTTTTCATTGCCAACTTGAAGTCGTAAAGCTTTACAAAATATTTATGCTCAGATTTTTATCTTAAACCTTGTATTTATTCTTATAACATTATGTTTAGTTCTGGTTAATATGCAAATATAGTTGAGCCATGTAGTATTTACAGTATCAATTTATTTAATATTTATTAGAGCTACATATTTTACTGTTTTTCACACCCCTCCACTTGAGATTTTCTTCCAAATTTGATTGAATCATTGCTTAGGAAAACTGCTCAAATTTTTATTCTTTTTTTGGGAGTAACTGGAACTGAAAATAGTACTCTAAAGTGCACTGATGTACTGCTAAGCAATGCAGTATAATTGCCTTGCTTGTTTAACATGACAGTCCTAATAATACAACCCAGATAGCATTTATGGTATTTGAAATATGTCATGTTGTTGACTCATTTAATTTATCATGCAATTCTGCCTTAGCAATTCTGCTAAAGTACCTAGATCTTTCTCTCTAACTGGAATGTTACTGATTCACATATTTTATACGTGTGAATCTTTTTTCTTTTCTTCCTATCAGGAATACTTTGTGTAATCTCTTTGGATCCTGTACTCTTTTTCAGAAATTATATTGTAATCATAGTTATTTTTTAATATTGTCAGGACAGTCATATCCAGAAACCCTGGTCATAGTTATCAGGCTTCTGTCATAATCTATACTCATGAGGTAGACACAGGCTCTGCCATTTACATCTGTCTTGTACCACCACAATATTTTGATTATTTTCAACACTGTCCTTATGTACAAATACAATTAACATATTCTCAACTTTAGCCTGCAAGTCATTAATGAAAATATTGAATGATATTGAAGCCAGAATAGATCCCAGAGAGACCCATCTTAATATCTTCTGCCAAGCTGATGTTGAGTCATTAATATCAGAGTGGAAGAATAACTTGTACTGACTAATTTACTGGATGACCCTTACTTTTTCATGTTTACTGATTGCTAGTGGAACATTTTTTTAATGAATTCTACAGTTTTCATTACAAATCCTGTAGAAATCCTTGATTACTACTTTTCTCTTGAAGTACGAGAAAATGTATGTCAGTGTATGCTCTAAGTGATGTACACTGACATGAATATTTATTTTGGGGGACTATTTATTTTTGGGACACAGAGGAAGAATCTAGCATGGGAATAGTGTCTTCTCTTCATTAATTCTTAGTATGGCCATACACAATGAATTCTCTGGGATATTTTTGAGGATGCTCTAGTCTATCTAGTTAGTACTTGCAGAGAAGATGCATTTGTTAGACACTAACTCTGTGACATTACCATACAGTGATAGGTGAAGAATTTGGCAGGAGATTCCATAGCTCTTCTTAATCATAAATAAAAAAGTTTTGAGAAATCTATGTTTTGCGTGTATATATGTATCTAATCAGTATTCAAGATAGCTTAGTTACTACACACAGCACTACTCGTTCTCCCTAACACTGTGTCTACAACAATTACTTACGTGTAAACTATGGAACTTTTGATTGCTGAGGCCAACTGGCCCACACCTTGTGTAGCAAAATGCTTTAGCTCCAGAACAGGGTGTTGCACTTAAACTGTTTAGTGGAAATGAGTTAGCTCATACAAGCTCCTGATTTGCCTCTCGGCATGCTGTGGACCATGCTAGCTGGTGTGAGCCAAATTAGTGCCAATAGACATTTAAGAATTTACTCATATAGACAGTTGTGTTCCAGCATCTGTAAAGATTGCCAGGCATAGCTGAATTAGTACTATAGATAAAGCTTAAAGGTCCACACTAAATGTTGGTGTGGCATGCTCACATGTTTTAAATTCACATTCTACTATGCTGTTAATTTTTCTCATAACTTCCCTGACTGTCTATGTGTAGGTACTTATAGTACTTACTTAGTTTATAAAATTTAAGGAGAATCAAGTGATTTAGTGGTCAATTACTCACTTCCTTCTTTTCAGCCCATTTAGCTGCCTTTTCTGTTGAGGCCTTTTACTAGGACTGCAAAAGAACAATATCATCTGCTATTGCTAGAAGCATATGAACCTTGGTAAGTACCAAATATTATATGGCGGAACTAGAAAACAATTGATTATTTATGCCACTGAAGAGGTGGAGATTGATATTTTTACTTTAAGGAGTGATTAATGGAAGTATCTCAAATGTGGAACAGAAAGCTTCAGTGTTTTTCCTTGAAACACCGGAAAGTCTTACACATTCATAATCTCCATGAGAAAAATAGTCCATGTTTTAACTTGATCATCCTCACATTTTGATCCAATAAACCGTATTTCAGCATATCTATGATTGTTGTCCTGAACCTCATTCTAGTTTTTCTAATTTCTAACACTCCTTTCGTCTCTAAAACTGATTTCATGTAATTTCATGTATCTTCCTATAACACACAGCAGGACATATACACGCATACACAAAAGGCCCTAATCTTGTACATCTTATTTGGTGGTTGTTGTTAATTAGCTTGTAAATGAAAACTACTTACAAGAAATATGAGAGATGCTAAGGGGGTTTAATGAAAGAAAAACAATATTTGGAAGGAAATATTTGTTCAACAGAAAGTAAAGCAACAAATCTTTCTTTCTTTCGAATTTTTTTCATGTGAATTTTACCTCTTTTTCTTGCTACGGATGGTACTTCCCTTCTCCTTAACTTCATTTAGTCTCCATTTTAAGGAGAAGTCTTTAACTTCTCCTTAACTTCATTAGCTTAATTTAATTTTTATTACTTGGTATATGTGGGTTGGTGACTTGTTTGTAATGATTACTTGCCAGTGTTGAAAGGATATGTCTGATTCCTCTCAAAGGAAGTAAAGGGATAAGTTGTATTTGCTTTTACCTCAAAGAAGACAATAAAATGGGACTCTTATTCATCCAGATTCTAGTTGTCATATTAACTTTGAAAAATTAATTTCTTTAATAAATTTGTTGAAAGGGTGACTTCAAGTTATTTGTAGGACAGACAGCATGGTAGCATAAGCCTTACTACACAAAGAAACTAGCCAAAATTAAACATCTGGAACAGATATCAGACCTTCTGCTTCTATATTAATGTTATATATTTTATAGAGTTCAGCAACTACAGTTGCTGAATTCAACTTCAGCAGATTCAGTTCCTACAGTGCAATAATTTCCAACTAATCAACCTTAAATGTCTCAGTTTTATGTGATCTGACATATAAATCTTGTCATACAATTCTTTTAATATTTTTCAGGATGTTTTACATTATTAGATCTTGACCAAGAAATACTTATGTGAAATGGCTCTAAGCCAATAATATGTCTTTTGTTTAATAAAAATGCACTGTGAACAGTTTAAGAGGTGTCTTTGTTTAATGGTGAATAAAACATTGAATGTTCCTTTCTCTGGCCAAGTTGCTGTCTAGGCTGAAGTACTAAATAACAGAGAACAAATTTTGTGAACCTCCCTAAGCCTGAAAGTGAAAACACAAGAGGAATCGGATGTTCAAAGAGTTTCAGAGCAGGACATAGGAAATGCATTAGTGTGTAAATGAAATAAGAGCCACAAGATCAAAGAATATAAAAATCAGGTGGTTGAAATGTCTTGGAGCACCGTGCCTTACCCTTCTCCCTGTGGATTCTGTCTCCTTGGTGAGGACAGCTGGGTCCAGGGGAGGCTGCTTCAGAAAAATGAGGGAAGGCCTCATTTTACAGTTGGCCTTTTGCCTTACTATTAATGGTAAGCTCCCAAGAAATAGCATTAGAACTGACCAGCCTTCCCAGCTGCAAGTGGACACCTCTACAAGAGGTAAGGTGAATAATGGAAGGAAATAGTTGCTTCAGCCAGACAAGGTAAATATACTTGAACTCACCTGTCAACCTCAAGATGGAATGAGGTACTCAAGGTAAAATTTAAGGTGTGATGTTGATCAGCTTGCACTCTTGTTTTCACCTTGCTTGAATTTTGGGAGTGGAAAGCACTTATCAGTCACAGAAAAGTTGGTTTTTTTTAATCTTTCCTGCTTACCTTTTCTAGTTAAATAATGACAGTGTAAAGTCCTCCTAGCCTTTGGGAGTGCTCCCTTTATATCTAAGAACTCTGCTACTACAGAAGTGACTTTTAAGGCAGTGGGACTTCAGCAAGTGATGACTATTCATTTGCGCAACATCCTGAAGTGAACTAAATTAATATAGAATTTCTGCTCTTGCAGCATTATCTAAAAATCACTAAAATTGCTGACAGACTCTAAAATTATAATGACAGGCCTTGAATTAAATTCTTACTGAAGAGATTCATAAGGGCACCCTAGTGCCCTTCTCTCCAGCAAGAAAACCCAGTTATAGATTTCAGCCTAGTATTGTTCTTGAAGCTGTAGGAGTCCAAACAAAAAGGAAAGAAGAATCTAGCTTGGCTTATTTATATTTCCTATGTATGCACTGTGTATATTTTCTATATTGTGTAGACATTTTTCTTAATATTCAGCCTTTGAAACAGGTTGGGTTTTTTTTCAATTAATATGAGACATGACTTTTTTTTTTCCATAATTCACAACAAAGTTTGTGATTTTTTGTTTGGTTGGTTTTTTTGTTCTTTTGTTTTGGTTTGTGTTTTTTTGGTCTTATAATGTACAGAGACCCTAGGCAACTGGGATTTTTCCATTTGATCATAGAGGAAGACATGATACATTTTGAATACATGATCCAATCAAATCTACAGTTTAAGGTTACAAAAATTTGAACTCCACAAGTTTTTGTTAAATACAGAATAAAGAACCACTTACACAACTGTTTTCTCATCTGGGAACTGTCTAGAGGGTGTGGGACAGATGTTCAACCAGTAGGAGAAAGCAAGGGTAAGAAAAATGAAACACACTTCTTTCCTTCTTCTCTTCAAACATTCCCCCCCCCTCCAAATCCTACTTTGGCTGGAGGCCAGGTAAAAAAGAAAAAGCTGAGTGGTAATGGAGGGTGTAGCTGGGAAACCTGTCTCTTCGTTTATTTCACTGGGTGAGAGGGAAAAGAAAGATATTTTGTAGTGGAACAAAAGAAATGAAAAACATGTAGTGTTTCAGACATGGGAAAGATGAGCAACTGTTTTCAGAGCAGGAAAGACAGATATTTGAAGGGAGAAAGTTGGTATGAAAGAAAAATTAAACTTGGGAGCGCCTGTGCTATAACCAGTTCTGTTACTGAAAGAAGCCCTTCCAGCATAGCATCATGATCCTCGCTGCCTACCTTATTTTTCTGTTGGGATGTTTTCACAACCATGTCTAAATCTTGAAGTTTTCTTTTCTCACCAGATTACTTTGTAACTAATTGTAACTAAGGTGTCCTGACAAGAGTCTGTCCTTTCTGTGGGGCTTGGCCCCACTGTTAGCTATTTTGTGCCAGAGGGGATGGATCTCTTCAAACCCTTCTAGACCTCCTCTAGACCTCAGCTGTAGTTGCAGTGTCAGAAGAGGAACTAGGATGAGTTTTAGTGCCCTTGGATATCTTTCCAGATGATATATAAATCTGAAAAAACATTTTTTATTCAAAAACTGGGATAGAACAGATCCCACAATCTGCATGCCTACCAAACCTTCCAGTGTTATATTTTTGAACAGTTATTTGTTGCAAGAACAGTAGGGAGCTCTAGCTCAATGCAAGATTTTATAGCACTTGAAAGGATACTTAATCAGTGACTCATTTGTATTTTAATTTTATTATACTTAAAGATACTATAAATACAAATTTAGGGACTGAGACTGCAAGTCTTTATTCATGCAAATAGCCCCATTGCACTCAGAAAGACTATTTCTGTGATTACACAATGAGCTCTTAGGTTACTGGGAAGCTACACAGCTATTAATCAGAAAGATAATTTTCATAAGAGTTATTCGAGAAGGGATCTATAGCTGCATCAGGAGAAAAAAAAATTCAGTAGGTGTGCATGAGAAAAATTAAAATCTAATAATAAAAGCATTTATTTTATTACAGTTTGTAAGTAAAATTTGCTGTATCACAAATACATTTGCATGCAAATCTATCTTACAATTAATAACATAATATAATATAATATAATATAACATAATAAATATAATAAAATATAGAATGCCTATACAGATTCAAGTAGCCTATTCCTTTTTAGTCATCTGTAAGAGGAACATTCTTAATTCTTTCTGGGATACAGAACTTTCTTTTTAGTGCTTGCCAGTCAGGAATGAAAGAGTTACAGTAGCATCAGTACCAGTCTTGGTATCTGGCATGATTACAATGCCAGTATTGGTAACTGGCATGATTAGAGTGGCAGATATGTAGCTTTTGGCTAAATGCCCTTTAAGGGATGTCTTTAGCAGAGTGGTTGAATTGGTTAGTGAGGTTTCAATAATTTTTCTTACATGCCTAATAAAATTGTTAGCCATAATTCCCTCTTTTAATACAGGATATGTTCAATGTCAAATGCATATTAATTTGATTAACTTATCTGTGGAGAAGTTAGATACTTACCTGTATTTAGGTAACATTCCTACTGCTAAACTACAAAAACCCAAGACTGGTCTGGAATTATCTATAACATCCAGCTGTAAGCACACCTTTGAGATTCCTGCACAGTTTCTTTCTGAGGCTAGTTGTTGCTTTTCCAGGCATTAACCAGGAACTACTGGGGAACAGCCTAGGCCAGGGACAGTTCCAGTAGCAGTTTGAGTTTGAGTCCAGTAGTGTTTTCGCAGGCAAAATTTTTGTGTAATTGAATGGATGATTCAAAAATGTGCCATCTATTGGACTTGGGCCAGAAAATAGTCCATGTCCGATTCATTTTTTGGTTATACAAGAAATCTTAGCCATCTCATCTCAATATAGAGAGATAGGCATTACCAGTAGATGGTTCAAATTGGCTTAATATCACTGTCCTAACACAAAAGATTGCATGACTGACTGACTTGAGAATGATCCTTACTGAATAAGGTAGAACAAATGTTACTTTAGTCAAAGTTCTATAAGCTAAATCTTAGCCTGAGTCCTTGGTGGAGGCAGACCA
Source organism: Phaethornis superciliosus (assembly GCA_023637945.1). Classification (NCBI taxonomy): domain Eukaryota; kingdom Metazoa; phylum Chordata; class Aves; order Apodiformes; family Trochilidae; genus Phaethornis; species Phaethornis superciliosus. The sequence continues at coordinate 76,351,557 of JAJQWJ010000003.1, read as the reverse complement.
TGAAGGAAGAGTGTTTTCCAACTGAAAAGTCAGTAGCAGCAGGATAGGAGCTGCAGAATGAAGATTAAAAAAGTGCCAAAGGAGACATTCATGCTGCAACATGCTTTATAGAGACTGCCAGATTTTGTGGGAAGCTGTCAGGCATTTTAAATCTTAGAGGTAATTAATAGGCTTGAGGGAAATCAAAATACGTAATTATATATGTCTAGGTAATTGTATATTAGTACAACTCTCATCCATAGAGCAAGCAGGTATTTAAAATACTATTTGGACACATTTTCGTGAGGTTTTAACTGCAAATCGCTTATGCTGTCCTTAAACATGTATAGGATGATATGCTGGGTGAGGTATAGATTTTGAAAATGTAAAATGTAACGTGTCATTTCAGTTTCTTGTCATTTTGCAGTGATAGAAGTGTATTTTTGTGTGGTTGGAAAAGGTGAAAGTGTTCATTTTTCCAATGGGCTATTGAATTTACTTTTAAAAACACAAAATATCAGGCTACTGAGGCACTGAATCTGACACACCACATTTCAGCTGCACTACATTATCTCTGACATAAGCATGCATGGATCCACACCACAAGTCCTCATGTAGAGGGCTCACAGCATGTGAGATTCATATTGTTTGTACATTCTCCTTAGGGGTATTCCCTTCTGTATTCATATTTCACATATCAGACTTTAAGGACAGACTTCTCAAATCACCTGACAACAGTGAATGACTGGTAAGTAAGAGTATGGCTTGTAATTCATGCAAAAGTATTTTTATGGTGACAGCAAATCTTTACATGTCCTCTCTGAAGGAGTGCTGTTGATATGGAACCATCAAGATTTCTGTGCAGTGGTTGACAAAGTGCTTGTGCTGCTATTAGTAAACGTAGTTCCTCATCGGCTGCACAGGTGTTACTAGAAACAAGTTAATATTAGGATATATTGCTGTCCCCTCTTAAACTGTGGTGTGACTGGCAATTGCAGGACAAATATGTGAGTTGCTTCCTCCCAAAGTAATACAGTTAGAAATTGATTCTCATAGATGTTACTCAACCACAGCCTAGGGGTAGTAGCAGGACATCTTGTACAATGTGGAAAACATTTGTAATGGCTTGGATTCACCTTAGAACTCACATATATTAGATAGGAAGGCAATGATATGCAATGCTTGCTATGCTTATATTTAAATGAGCAATGGAGCCTCCAACCTACTGTGAAGGCTATGAACCCATAGTACACACTATTAATCCAGATGGCAATTTCTTCTGTAATATGCTTTTCTGAAGAAGTTTGTAGCAGTTACAGCTCTGTATCTTCTTAGTAGCTGGAAAGAATCTCAAGCCTCTTTAAAATGTTTTATAGTAAGAGAAATTAATGAGATAAATTTAAGGGTTCTACACAAGTTAGCCAGGTACTCAGCAAAAAAGAGAATGGCACACACTTTATTGGAACCCCTGAATTAAATCCTTTGAGATATGAGAACATGCTTATAACTGATTTCTACAGTTAACATAATTAGAAATCAACATTTTTTCCCTATGGTTGGAAGTTTAACCTATGTGCATTTACACTAGAAACAAGAAAAAAGTTTTTTAAGTGGCAGAAGCAGAAAAATCAGTGGAGTAACTGACCAGTGCACTAACTTTCTCAGTTTTATAGTAGATGCAGCATGACTGAATTTTCAAAGCAAGGCTTTTTTAAACTGCAGTTCAGAAGTTTTTGAGCTTTTACAGCTAAGTGACAGATTTCTTGTCTGTTGCAGTATGTCATTGTATATAAATATATTTTTCTTCAAATAACCTATATGATCTGAGAATCATCTTTAGCTGGCCTGATTTAGTCTTGTTGATTGCTGTTCTATTCCAAAAATTAATTAATGAAAGATTTCTACCATCAGGACAGACTGGATAATCTCAGTGGTTCTTTATGATATCATAACCTGTGAATATCTGTGTTGAGGACAGAAAGGCTGGGATAAAGTTCAAGAGAATAATTAGAGAGCAGTTGTCAAGTAGCCTTCTTTCCAAGAAAACTCTCTCCTAATTAATGATCCCTTTGTGGAAATGTTAACAAAATTTCCTACCTCTGGGCTAATGTATTCAGTCAACTGGAAAGACAGATGAACAGCTATGAAAAAGATGTCTGAAAATACAGAATAGGAGGCTGTCTAGAGACTTGGCAAATGGAACAGTTGGAAATCAAATTATTTTGGATGAAAGTACAAAGGATCCTGATAGTTACCATGTACTGAAAAGTAGAAGAACACCCCTTAGGGTGAGGCAGCTAGTTTCATTCTTGAAGAGTCCCAGTACATAATCAGTGCAAAATAGGACCCACTCTGTAAAAAGGAATAAACATTATTTTCTTTCTTTCAGTGTGCAACTCAAAATAAAGTTTACTTACTAAGAAATATTTTAAAGAGAATTTATTTTTCTCAGAAATCTTGGCTTTCTTAAGAATGTTGTTGCAGGAGTAATTTCACATAAGTGTTCCCAAAAATTGCAGAGGCAAATAAGTGCAAAGGAGAAATAATGAAATTAAAAAAAAATGTTACTTTCATATTATTCTTGGATTTAGGTCAGGGCTATAAGTGAAGGTGTGAATTACATCGCTGACAGATGAGAACCTAAAAGACAAATGTGGGTGGCTAAAAGACCATGCTCATGATGATAAAAAAAAGTTTCATGACTTGTACCTTGAGTGTCTGTACAGTAGTGGGTGGACAGACACATCCCATTTCAGATCTATCATTGTAGCATATGAAATCAGTTAACTGTGTTTTCTATTCATTCGGGTTTTATATCTAAGTATTTGTGAATTATGAAACTTCCTTCTAAAAATCTGTACATATATTTATCAGCTTCAAGTTGAAGACTGAATTATGCCATCATTTGATGTTCTAAATTCTAAACACTGGTTTATATTTCTAAAAATGTATTAATTTTTATCTGTGTTTTTCTAAATATTTTTGCCAGGATTGTAAGAAAACTAAAATTCAAGAAAATTCACTGATATAACAACATGCAGTAAAATGCATATGAATCTTTGTTTAAATCATAGTATCTCAAAACACTTTGCAAACATCAATTGAGACTTGTAGAACATATCAGAAACTTGGGAGTTTTATCATCTCATTTTACAGAACTGGAAATGGAAAATTTTGGCCCAAGAGTTCTAGTGCATTTAGCTGCAGCAGTTGAGGATACCCACCTGTGATTTGTGCTCATATCTGGGTGTGTAGACATAGGGAATGCCATTGGCCATTGGATGTGTCTGTTTCTGCCTGGTGCCTGTGTGGAACTGCAGCAACAAAAATTGGGTTACATGGACAACACAGGAGCAAGGGAAGCTAGGGTAAGATCCAGTCGGTCCCCTTGTGTGGATAATTGAAAGACTAGGACTGCTCTGTACCCCATGGAAGATACCCCACTAAACTGCATCGCAATATGAAGACTCCTATCCCATTCTCTTAATTGAGGGTGAGGTCCATAAGGTTATATCAAGACCATTTTCTTCTTCCTTAATCTCACCATCTTCCTGAAGACAATACAAATTGACTCTGGACTGATCTGGCTTGCCAGTAATGATGCCTCAAGCCTTTCTTTTCTACAGCCAGAGTTGTGCCCTTAACAATATCAGATGCTTAACCTGCCTTGACATGATATCCTTGGACTCAAGTGGCTCCAGAAGAAGGGATTTGAAGCTATCCTGAGTCTATAGCAAGAGGCCCCTTCTGGAAATATTTAAGTGTGTTCTTGTATAGGTTATAAAATATATATGAATATGTCTTTCTGTTGTAAATATCCAGTTTCTAAGCATTAAGTCTTCAAAAGCACCACTCATTAGCAGAAGAGACAAAAATAGCGCATTTTAATCAAAACTTATCTTAGAAAAGGCCATTACATCACCAACAACTAGGTCCTCATATCAGGAGTTTCATTATAACACTCAGCTGTGAGTGCATTGTCCTACATTTGGGAATCATTAATTGTGCAGTCTGCCACACTCTGTAATGTACCTGTTTAGGAAATATTGTGTTATGTAACTTTACTAGTGAACATTCAGAAATGCTGGGAACAGACTGTAATCTCTTGCTTTTTTGTTCCTTTGTTTCTGAAAATCAAAATGTTATGTCTGAAGCCTGATGATTCCATAAACATCATCCAGCTATGGCAACATTTTTTACTGGTGGTATACACATCTTCCCATGTCTACATGAACCAAAATGGAAGAACACCAAAGTAGACAATTTCTAATTTCCTTATTGGTGACATGGAGTGAGTAACTATGAAAATAGAGGCCTTAAGATTAAAATTATTTTTAAAAAGGATACCAATTGCTTGTACAGTTCTAGAACTGCCTAACTAAAAAAGCAGCAGAAAAATCACAGAAATAGTTTTGAATTGGAAATCACAGATTACATTTTTCAGAAGAGAATAATTGAAGTTTAAATCATAATTACATTTTATTTCAGGCCTTTCTAATTTTATTTCCATTCATTTTCTGACCATTTCTCCTAATTCTGTATTATATTTACATACTGAGTTAGATGCAAAATATTTCTTGTCCTAAACTGCTGAGTAGCATTGTTTTATGATGGAGAACAGATGGGTTCTTTGGTCTTCAATTCCTTCTTTCACAGAAATATTGTGACCTAAGTTAACTAATATTTGTAAGGCAGTTTAAGATAATTTCATGAGAGGTGCATAGATAGCGCAGAAATAAAACATTGGATCTGGATCCCTCACATTTGTTGAAGTTCAGAACAATGTTGTGGGTGTGATGAGCAGATTTTGTGACTAGCAACAGTGATGACTGTTTCCAAAGGACAATTTATCCTCCCTATCTTGGACACCAAATTTAGGACAGGATGTGTCATACGATTAACTTCTCATCCCAATCCGCTTCCCATCATTTATTGTAGGAAGAACATATGGAACTATCCTAGAGTAGCATGACATTCTCGATAGATAATATTAGGTGAGATTAATATGGTGTTATGGACAAAATCTGCATCCTCTCATTGATTTTAATAGAGCAATACAGATCTAGGGAATACAAAGTTTTTATCCATGAGGAGGAAAAGCTCAAATCCAAAATGGAAATGCACTCAGAATTTGCAAGTTACAGCATACCACAATTCTAAAGGAAGATAAAAATGACTTGAGTCAGTACATTAAAGTAAGAGCAATAGGTCAATTAGTCCACAGGCTGTAAAACTAAAGAAAAAACACTGAGGACAACAGAATTGCCATTGTCTTTTGTAATTTTTTCTCTTTTGTAAAGTTTAACTGTGGTATATGACTAACAATTAACATTCATCATATAAAGGTGAAAATTCAAGCTATAATAGAGAAAGTTATAGGTTAAAGTATCCTTATATAAACCAGAGTTTAAATAGACTTTGCCTTTGGCTAAAATAATTTCGGACTGGCTAACTGTCATCTTTGGGAAATGAAGAAAGACAACCGAAGCATAAGAGAACCGGAAAAAAGTATGGTGCCTCTGGTTGTAATACAAAATTCATACGCTGAATTTCAGGTTTTGGAATAAAAATAAAATAATATATTTATAAACATTTAAAAGATAATAAAGGCAATAAGTAACAGCCAACATAGATTTGTTAAGAACAATCATGTTAAATCAATAAAATTTCCAACTATTCCTTGTGGAAGAGAGAAAAGTGAAATGTGCAGTTTTTCTTGGTAGCTCTAAGGTTCCTAATACAGTTTTAGTTGACATTATAATCAAAGTAGATTATATAGATGAATATTATATAGATGAAACTATTGTAAAGTAGGTGGACAGAGCACTAGCAAAGAAAGTATTGTTGTGTGCTCTTTGCTATCAAAGACTTTATGAAGCTGAGTTGTGCAGATGTCTGTCCTGAGTCTACTGTTTCTTTATTTAACAATAATTGGGAGTACATTTTCTAATGTCAATAAGCTGGAAAAATTACAGGTACTTTGCAGGACAGAAATATAATACAAAATGATCATGTATAAATGATCACTGTATAAATGCTTGAAAAATTGGAAACAAATTAATGATAAACAAGGCAAGGTACTACACTGTAAGAATAATCTGCACCTGCAAGATGTGAAGTGACTGTCTAGATAGTTCTTCCAAACTTCATCTGGGAGATACTTTACTTCTTAAACTTGATCATCAGTCAACAATGTCACATGGCTGCAAAAGCCATAATTCCATGGCACAACAAAAGTGAGAAATAAAATAATCCTTTCACTGTCTGCAAATGGTCTCAATGTCCTCAATCTAGAGGACAGTTAGAATGATCAGAAGTTAGAAATGACACATTAGAGGAAGAAAAACCCGAAACAAGTGACTCATTAAGTCTTGACATGAGAGGAAGAATGGCAATAGACAAATAGGTTAAAAAGTTGCTTAAGGAAATAGCCTGTTCTCTGTGTCCACAGGGATTAAATGGTGAAGAGTTGATGTGACCAGTAGCAAGGGAAATTAAGCTTATGCATCTCCAAGAGTGGAGACTCCACATCCTCATCTCAGGGTAGTCTCTTCCAGTGTTTGATCATACACACACTAACTTTTTTCTTTGCCTTTCTAAGTGAAGTGTTCTGTATTTCAGTTTGTGCAATTTGACCTTCCCCTAAATGTCAAGGGGAAGGTCACTGGATATTTGTGGATATTTGCTCCCTAAAATATAATGAAATCCAAAAGCTCTATCCTCCCAGACATTTCAGGAGAGAAAAAAAGGACAGAAGAAGGGACAGAACTTTAAGACTTCATAATAACATATCTATCAGAAATCATATTCCACAAAGTATATTGAAATGCACTATGTGGTATTGTTGTCCAATATTTCTATTTAAAGTCATTGAGAGCTTAATACTTTATACAGTTTTCACTGGCTACCAAATTTATATTGAAACTTGTTTGTAATCAGTTAGCAGTCTTTAGAATTTATAAGTTTTAGACTGTATTTTTTACCAAATTATTTGTGATATAGTTTTTTTATGGGACCAGTAGAATAAAAATATATTGATTTTTAATATTTGAATTTCTCAGATGTTCCTAAACTAAGTGAAAAATCAATGTAACTGAAATTTTAGGGCAAGACCACTTGATTATCTTCCTTGTAAACTGAAAACAATTCAGAAGTCCTTTTTACATTGCTTCTATTAGTTGGTCTGCAACGTGCAACACTTAGGATACCTCTTTTCTCATTAAAATCTAGATTTTCACCTTTTTGCTTTTAAAAAATATGTTTCATAAACAAAAAGCTTTGATTCTTAGAGAGAATATGGCAATAAATTTCTTGTTAGGATTCTACAAGTTTAGTTTTCTGATTAAATCTCCTTGAACAAACTTCAGGCATAATCTTAATACAAGCTGTTAATTTGGAATGCAAATAATTTCCATACTAATTTTCCTTCCTTCATACCTCTGCCTCCTTCAGAAAAAACTTCCATTCATTTATTTTTGTATATTTTTCTTTTTAAAACTATTTGGCTAAATGTTGGTCTCTCTTCTGGCCAAAACTAGTTGTAACCACTTGCTTACTCAGTGTGTTTCATCTGAAGAAGTGTGGGCAACTAGGTAACATTTGGTGTCTCAGTCTTTTGCTGAATCTGGATTTTATCCCATATGCCAGTGATTAATAAAATAATATATTTTCTTGCACACAGAAGACCTACAAGTTTAAATGCTTTATTTACTGTGGGGTGTTTTTAACATAAGATTCTTTTACCTTAGTTTGGTATATACCCATGTACTTTAAATTTTGATGTTTTAGGTATGATTCGTACATTTAGTGTTATCTTTCAACTGGGGCATCATTAGGCTTTTACCTTCTTAAATGGGGTGAAAGTCGGTCTCTTTTCCCAGGCAACTTTCAACAAGACAAGAGGGCATGGACTTAAGTTGTGCCAGGGGAAGTTTAGGTTGGATATTAGAAAGAATTTCTTTACGGAGAGGGTGATCAGACATTGGAATGGGCTGCCCAGGGAAGTAGTGGATTCTCTGTCCCTGGAGATATTTAAAAAGAGACTGGATGTGGCACTCAGTGCCATGGTCTGGTAACCGCAGCGGTAGTGCATCAAGGGTTGGACTTGATGATCTCTGAGGTCCCTTCCAACCCAGCCAATTCTATGATTCTATGATTCTACCTGAAGTTAGATCTGTTCATCTGATGAATCCTTGAATAATTTATTTTCCAAAAAATTTTCACATGTGAGTTCTACAGGAAAGGAATGATTTTTGAAGTTTATTTTCAGGAAAGATGGGTACATACCTGGAACAATTGCTCTGTGCATCAGAGTAAAAAAGTTTTCAGCTTATTTCATCCCATTTGACTTCTGCATAATACTGTGGTAAGAACAACTTCTCTGATGAGAAACCTGACACCTCTTATCACTAGTGGGCGTTGAGCTCGGCAGCAGGAACAGATGGAGTCAGGGAAATCACAGCATCTGTCAGATAGGCAGCTATGAAATGCATAAACATTTTTGTGAAGGTGAAACTTGGCAGATTAGTCTTCTGATCATAATAGAAAACCATGAGATCTGGGCTACAAAACTAGCTCCTGAATGAATTATTCTCACACGTAGGAGTCACCAGTTTCCCCACCTACACATACATTCATCCTGTTCTAGACTGAGGCTCAGCAGAAGACCATCACATAACTGTGGTTAGAGTTGATGGCTGTTGGGGAGGTGGGTGGATAATGCTGGTATGTTTAAAGAACAGCAAAATGAGATGGTTTAATGTACTGGAAGATGGAGACTCTCCAGAAGGTGCTTCCTTGGATATTACCAATGGTAAGGGTTTCTGATTGTGATAATGTTATTGTAATCTCTAGGATTTTCCAGAAGCAAGAGATACTGGGTAGAGAGCAGAGACTGTAGACTTCCTATCACAGTGAACCATATGGCTGGGAAAAACAATTCCTACAGCTGGTTTGAAGTGCATAAGCATTCTGCCAGGATCTCTGAATATTAAACAAGATATGAGAATTTGTTAGTAAAATTCTGGTACTAATATCTAATATTTTGGGTGTTGGTTCACCTCATGATTTTCAGTGCTTAGAAACACTGAAATATAGTGCTTCCTAATGGATATGGGAAGGTAGCAGTAGGAAAACATAATTCAGAGAGGACAGTCACTGTAATGTCCCAATTTAAGTAAGATAAATTCTGAGATGAGAAAGAAAAAAAGAAAAAAAAAACCAAATAATTTTAATTCATTAGAAGAATATTTGAAATCAGAACCACATGGGGGCCTTGTGCAACAAGCCAAGCATTGTAGGAAAAAGTAGCTTAATTTGGCTGAGGTGAGTGAATTAATTGCCAGGAGTTCACAATAGTAAGCCAGATATAAAAATTGGAGAATGACTAGGAATTCAGCTCATTTTACTTTGGTAATGAGGGGTAGCCTATTTGCTTTAAAAGTAAAATAAAACAAGGAACTTGATGATTAAAAACATGTAAATTGTCAAATGCTGTAATTGAAATTGTCAAAGTTGCTTTACAGTTTTTGACATTTGCACATTACTCATGGTCACTGAAAAATACTGTCCTCATGGAGAGCTAACATACTAAACACAGAATGGTTTTTATCATGAATGACAGGACATGCAATGTACATTTCTACAGACAGCTGTCTTGTTGAGAGATAACAGTGTGGTATCATAAAAAAACATAATTATTTAGTTGTCCTTCATCACTCAATCTCACAATTTAAAAACGACTTTCAAATGTGTGCACAGCAACATAACGCTGGGGATCAGAGTGTTTTATTTTTATTTGGTACACTGCAAAAAATTATGAAAATAAGGTACTTCAAAATGAAAAAAACATTAAGCGCCTGCTGAGTTTTCTGTGCTCTCCTTTAAATCTTTAGAATGATTTGATCTGTAAAGTTTAGCTAAAATTCAGGGTAATAAAGTAAGGAAATCAGATGTCTGGCAGTTACTTACTATCAAGCACTCCAGTTAGTCTTCATTATCTGAGGCATTAGCTCCATGTAAAAAGGAAAATTTGAAGTACTGGGCTTCTCCTGAGACTTACATTATGTCAAATCTGTGGAATAATTGTTATTACACTTTATAGCTTGATGGCATCCAATCTTACACTCTATCAGCCACTGGTGAGTTTCTTATTCTAAGTAATATTTCTTACATTATTATTTCTGTAAACTGAGACTAAGGGCAAGGATACACCAGTGAAATAACACAAAATAGAGAATCTAAGAAAAAAACACTGGAGACAAATGCTTCAGAGAAGCAGTGTGCAAGGAAGGACTATACTTGGAAGAGATTACCTTGCTTCTGTATTAATAACCCTTGCACTGGAATTGAAGCAAAGTTTTTGGTCTAGAACACATTTACCTCAGTCAGTAATATTCATTATGCAGGATGAACGTTTCTTTAAATCAACTGAGATTTCTCCATAGTATCCTATTTGTATGTTTATGCCCTTACTTGGCAAATTATACTTCTTGCTTTCCAAATTTATCCTGCTATTTAACTAGTAATTTTGTATCCACTTCAGAAATGTCAGTCTTATGTTACATAAAAAGTAGTTCTCTGTACTTAGAATTTAACTGTTTCTTCAACAATTATATAATCAATATTCATTCTGAATGTTATTCCTGCATTAATGACAGTGTCTTTTTGTTTTTATCATATTAGCATCTTATTGAACATACGTATGTTTTATTTATTTATTCTTCAGTCTCAAATGTAATGGAATACAAAGGTGAAGTCTGCATTATTAAAAATAAGGATTACATTTTGTTTACATGATCTTTCTAGAATGAAAAATCACTACCTTTAAGTAGTACTTGTCACTGCATTTTGATAATTAACAGTTGACTGAAAAATGATGCAAAACCTAAGCTCTCTGAAAATATTGATTGCTGAACAAGTATCTTCTGCTTTTAAGTCTGCTAGAATATAAAATAACTAAGTAGAAATGTGTTGTCACTAAAGTATGAACTATAACTGAATAAGGATCAATTGGTAGATGCTGACAATATTGATAAAGCTCTATACTTAAATTTAACAGTTCTATCCCTCATATCTGAAAATTATGAAATCTGTATAAGACTGCTAAGAATAGTTGCCATATTTAAAAACAGAATCTGAGCATTGCAGTCATCTTTCAGTACCCTATGGAGATGCTTTTCACTTGCAAGGATCAGTTAGCATACCTTGCAATGTATTAGCTGACAATATGGCAAGTTAAATACAGCAGAAAGATAGTTAAGCATGGGTTTTTCCTGTGGATGGATTATATAGCTGATCCAGCGTGCCTTTTTGATCTTCTAATTTGACTCACTTAAAGTGCTGTCATTATCTGAAGGCTCTGTTGCTTTCACATTCATCTTTAGAACTTTTGTATTGGCTGTTAAATCTATTACTCTTTTTGTAACATCATAGCATATTTAAGAGTGCGGCAGAACATGGAAAAGATCTCTATTCTAGGAAAAAAATGGATACCTAGCCAAATGTCAGAAAAAGGATTTGACCCTGTGTGTTATTTGTCCCATTTAAAACAACTGAAACTTCTAAAACATCCTTAAGTCTACAATTACCCGCAGTCTGTTCATCAGAATCACAGAATGATTGAGGCTGGAAGAGGCACTTGGAGGTTCCTGGACGTCATCTTCTTTCCTGGACCAAGGAATCCTTTTCTAGCCCATTCAATTAACTGCCTAAACTCTTGTTGCCTCTACATTTAATCTTAAATTTTTGTGACATTTGCTTTTCTGAAGAGACTGGATGCTTCATTCCTGTAGATGTGTACTGATCATTGCCTATACCTCACTAGGATCAGAGACTAAAAAGAGTGGTGAAGATGTCCTATAGGAGCATATTTAACTATAACAGGCCCTTGGGAACAATCTTTGTTTTTGTGAAAGTCATAGACATCTTTTGAATAACATGCTGAAAATAGAACTGGAACATTTAAGAGATACACTATTGTTTTATACTGCCAAATTTACAGTAGTTACAAAATTTAAATTAACAGAAACAAAGAAAATATTGTCAATCTTCTCATGTTTTCATCAGCTTGTTAAGACTTTATTTATGTTAGAAATATAATTTCTTCCTATTTCCCTGATATCTCTCACTCTGAGATTTTTTTCCAAGTTGAAGGCCTTAGCTGGACTGCATAGATTTTCCCAGCTGAATGACAGGAAGTGGAGCACGGTGAATAGCACAATGAATAACAGTTCCATTTCATTGTCAATATGTCTGTTTGTGTCAGAATGATTTAAAATTAAACAGAATTCCAAAGGATACAAATTTCCATCTTTTTTTGTGGGAAAAGCAAATGTAAAACTTGTCTAATTGGTTAATTCTGTGTTCTGAAGACATGTTCCATTAAAAAAACCCAGCAAACAAACTAACAAAAAACCCTAACCAAAAACAACAAGGGAACTATTTTCTTCATATTGTTTTTAATTAAGACTTCTAGTTTTGTAATTGAACAAGCAAAAGGGACTGTAATTGTGTCTAGATGGAAGCTAAAATGCTATACCAGGAAATGGCCATTCTCAGGATGGCTAATTCTTATGCTCTTTCCCAGAACACAGATTACTGGACATTACTTGAGACAGCTTTTTGAGTTATATAGCCTTTCTATCTGATAAGCTTAGCAATTACTGCAATCCTATTTATTTTCCCCTAAGAATATGACCTCTTTCACATAGCTAGAATAGAATGCAGCTTTCAAACTATTTGTTGGAGGAAGTGTTACTTACTGCAAATATATTTAAACTGATGGTAAAAATATTTTAAGCTGGTAATACTTCACACATTAGCTCTTGCTAAACGAATAGAAATTAACAGAGAGAAGTCAGTTTCTAAACCTCACCCTCATGCCAGTGAGCCATTACTTGCATGAATGATCACTGAGTTTTGACTCTCGCTGCATCAGAAAATTGCTTGTGAAAACTCATTATTTTGTAATCAGAAGACAGGGACACAGGTATGCTACAAGCATACCCTCAGTGAGAGGTTTGTCATATGCCAATATATGGCAAGCTCTATTCACACAGTCTTACCCCAGTTCAGATATATTTTTATATGGCAGTTAGCCACCATGAACATAGTTTCTTTGACGTACTTGAGATATTAAGGATCACATTCTAATTCCAACTGAGTATTTCTGTGGACCTCTAAACATATGGCTTTTTGGATATGTTGGAAATCTTCAAGAAACACTGAGATGTGTGCTTGAAGTTGTAAGCTGACCCTCTAACAATGTGTAGCATAGCCAAAGTGTCCTATTATTATTATTTTTGTCTAATGGTGCCTGCAGATGAACAGTTTCATCTTTTTGTACTGGTTAACTGATTAGAAAATGTATTTCAGAATAACGATCTCAGCAAGATAACTGTTAACCCCTTCCTTCTTTATATACTCTCTTTATTCAGTTCACAAGGATTTTTGTGGAACACTAAGTGGCACACACAATTTAGTTTTCTGGGGGGAAACACAGCCTATTGCAACAAATATGTTATTTCTCCTCTAAATGCTCCTCAGACAGTGTGATCTTACAGAGCTCTGAAAGAGATATTTTGCAATCAGGTGAAGGTCAAGAGAAGAATGCAAGTGAGCAGACCAAGGGAGTAGTGCCTGGAAAACATAAAAGATCTATTGGAAATCAAGGTCTGATTGTAGGGTATCTGTGCAAGGATTAGTTCCCATCCTTCCTTTACTCCTGACAGCACAAACTCAGGAGCTTTACTGCTAAGGGTTCTTCTAGCATTTAAGTTAAGTGACTGTTTCTGGGCTCACTCCTTCTTCAAGCTGACAGCCTCTCAACCTTCTTAATACCAACCTTGCTGCTTTCATGAGGAGACACTCCTGGGGCCTTGTAACCTACTATGTAAGCTCTGTTCCTACTCCTGCTTTTCTCAAGGCCTCAGTGTTTCCTTCTGTGTTCCTAACATTTCCCTCCAAGCGTTGCAGAAGAAAGAGCTTTTGACTAATTTGATTAATGCTATTGAAATACCACACAGAAAAGCAAATAAATGTAGGCAAATCACAGTAATAGAGGCTCTCTTGCCCTCAAATGGAGTATGCTATCTTTATCAGCAGATTTATCATATTCTTTCTAGGAAAAAAAAAAATCAATTAGAAAAAGAATAGTTTCATCTAGACGCACAGAAAAGAACGTATATTTAGTAGTAAGAAGCCACCTGTCATGTGCTTTAAATTAGCAGTTAGTGCAGTCTCAGAGGAGACTGTTTTGCAGTCACAGGACAGCTATGTTGATCCATGCTTTGTCCTGAAAAAAGCTCAGTACCCCTCATGTTGCTTCATTATGCCAGTTCATCTTTTCTCCATGTATGCTAAAAAAGGACTTTTGACTTCATGAATCATTCACATTAGAGAGTAATAATTCATGTAAGTCAGCTCATAATCTTCTGTGCTTACACTAAATCCAAAAGGTATATTTAATTTTTGCTGGGACCTCTTTAGTTCTGCCCTTGCACAGTTCAGTCTTACTGCACTTCCTGCTCATTTGGACCTTCTTGCTGTTTCTTGGCCTCTAATATTCAAATACTTTTCCCCTAAGCTTTTCCCTTTTGAATTTATCCCTGCCTCTTTGGAATGCCTTGCCTTTCAGTTCTAAGCTCACTTAACATTCAGCTTATAGCTGTTGTCTCAAATTTCTTTTTGCCAAGTTGATCTGGATCACTTCCAAACCAATTCCTGTCATTTCCATGCACTGAAGCTGCTGTCTGAAATGCCTCTAACAGTGTCTTGTAACCCATACTCCTTCCTTCTCCTTGTCCTCCCTGCTGGTTTTCAACATTCTTGCTCAATCTTTCCTTAAACTGGATGTCCTCTAGATATTTTTAACTCATTTGTCTTTTGACTGACTCTAAGCATTTCTTTATTATTTATTTCTGTGGACTACTCTCTTCATTATGCATGATATCCTTTAAGCTTTCTACACATTACCAGCTTTTCTCTTTGTCTCCTTTTTTGGGAGCAGGGTGATCTCAGGTAATGATAATGTTATGAAAATACCTCCTGTTTTCACCAAGATTTACAGTTCATATTTTAGACTTATCTGTTGCTCAAGAGTGCATGGATTTCATTGTATGAATTTAATTTCTAAATGTGTGTTCTTCCTTAGCTGTTTCCTGTTTGTATTGACATCAGCACTATCACACTGCAGATGATACCTACAACAGAAGGACTATTTGGTTTCCCATCTTTCTCTTAGCCATGTTCCATGCTCATAAGTTTTGCAAGCTGAGCTATGTTAATTAAAAATATGTGCTAAAAATTGCACACCTCACAAAACCTAGTACAGTCTAAAGTTTCATCCAGTAAGAAAAATGAAACAGTAAAAAATAATTTTACCAATTAATAATGCATTTTATTCAGGAAATTACTATGACTTCTTTTGGAGAAAAGTTCTATTGTATTGTTGGCTGGGAGTGTTTGCCAGAATAACTCTAGTGTTACATGTTTAGTAGCAAATTCAATAATGGCATGTATTTTGTGCTAATAAGGGCCATGCCAATACTAAAAAACAGACTCAGACACTTCAGCACTACCCTGTGATCAGTCATCAGTTCTGCCTAAAAGCATGCCATGCTCCTCAACTCAGTTTCTGCTACATGCCAGCAAGCACTGGTAATACTTGAGCACTGTCTGGGAAATAGCATGGACCATGGGTCTTTCCCAAGAGATCATAGAGACTGGATGATAAGACAGTTTAGCTGTGAAAATATGCTCTGTTCCATGCCACCCTCACCTAGGGGCAAGTAACAGACTTTGAGGATTTTACTAAGGAATGTAATTGTAAATAAATTTCTGACTTCAACTTCAATATTCTAGTTTGGTCTCTTAGATGACTTTGAACAGAGCATTTTACTTGTTTAACTCTCCTTTTGGTTCCCTAAGACTGGTAAGTAATACTGGCACAATTAGATGTCCTGATTTTAATTACAGAGCAAATAAGTAGAGGGTGATTTCATTTTAACTCATAACTTACAAGACTAGGAAAACTTTTACTTCATAGAACTAAAAAAAAAAAACACAACCAAACAAGTCTTTCTGATTTACTTTTACTTTAAAATTATATTTTAAAATTGTATGTCAAGTTATATCCTCTCCAATTACTATTTTGTTTATTTTAACAGGTTACAGATGACAACTGTGACTTTGGGTTTAAAATGGTTAAAAGGAATATTTGATAAATAGCACTGAACACAGGAAATTACCTTCTGATTTCAATTACCCGTTTTTGTATTTTTGAAGTTCTCATTGTCAATATTTCCATAACTAAAGAAAAATATTTCATAATAGTTTAAAAATCTGTAGAAATGCTTCCACTATGATTTACACTTTAAAAGTTTTACAGCTTCATCTACTGTTGGTATTTGTAAGAAGAACAAATAAATGGCAAAATGCTTTGCTTCTGGAGTGAGATCATCTCCTTAAGATATACACAGCCACTGAGAATTCAAAAGAGTCACAGATGTAGCACTTAGGTGATGTAAAAGTTCCCTTCTTAGAGAAACTAGAGTTATATGCATGCACCCAGCAACCTTCCCTTTACTCTCTCTGGAGAAGACATGAAAATGCCTAATCTCTGCTAAGTCATGTGAATCCTTCCAAGGAAAAAATGCAAACCCATGCTAAGCCTCATTGAATAACTGAGACACCAGGCAACAGAGGGAAGAATAATATCTTCTTAATCAGTGCAGAGAATTGCCTGAAAAATAATGTGGTATGTGCAAATATCCTTTGCTGAAAAGGCTAATTAAATTTGATGTACACAAAAGCTGAGGTATTCTATACTCATCACTTAAATAAATATAAGTAATTGTAATATAACTTTCTGTCTGTCTGAATTTCACATTATAAACTATTTATGTCACAATAATAAAGTAAGTAGGACATAAGAATTTCTTAAACAGAAAAGTGGAGAACCCAGTTTTGTTTTTAACTGTTTTTTTCAATGGAAGGATGCTTTAGAATCATGCTCCATTTGGCATACATTTATGTCTCTTTCCAGAAAAATTGTACTGAAAAATCTACATGTCAGCTGACTATTGCAGTTCCTATTGCAATGTCAATGGAATTTGATAGAGGACTAGGGATCTCAGAAACATTAAAATTATGTCCAAAAGTAAGAAACAAAATGAAGAAATTTGTTTTGGTGATGGAGCAAAAGGGGGAAGAATTTAGGTTGTGAGGAAAAAGAAGACATCTTTGTCTGATATTGTTTGGACTGCTGGAGCAGATGGCAACAAAAATTCAGCAACTTTCTGACTTCTGGTATTTGAGCTTTAAACCTGCGTAATCATAGTTCTAGTAATGTAATATCCTGGTACCTTATTTTCATTCCCTTTTGTAGTACACATGGTCTACTAATAACTTGTTAACTGGCTTCATTTTATCATTCGTTTTGAACTATATTTTAAGGGTCAAGACTCAGATTTAAATTCTATAAACCTACTTCTTTTTTTTACAGTTGTTAGTTTATTTCTGAATTTTATTATTGTTCCCATTCCAAGTAAATATTTTTAATGGAAAGTTAATCAGGACATGAACAATATGTATTTTGTAGGTTTGTTTTTCTAATTCTCAGCAAACACCAAACTTACCATTTTTCATACATGAAAATGTTTAATCCTAAAAAACCATTAGCATTGCTACAGATAAATTTTCCCAAGAGACAACCATGGCAGCAATAGAATATTAGAGGCCACATTGAACTCCAGTTATAAGGAGATGTCTATGCTCAACAGAAATCATTATGCTTCCAAAGATGTTTTTTCTAAGTTGGTCAGTAGTGGAGACTTAATATCACCAGTCTATTTTGGTATTTACAACATGAGAATTCTTTTACTAATATATGATTTGGGGTTTTTTGCTGCTATATGACGTTTGGTCCTTTTGACTGTGAAGGCAAAAGGCTGATTCTATCTTTCACTTTATAGTAGCTTGTATCTACACATACATATACAAGTATGCTCATAAAAATATACATATTACTGTATGTAAATACACATATATGCTTCCATCCTCCCTTCTTCCTTCAATTCCTAAGCCTTACTCTTGCGTTAAGGTAAGCCAGGTCATCCACTATATCCTTTCAAAGAAGTTGTGATTTTTAGGTTTATGATTGTTTTATTTTTTTGTCTCCTCTGGCCAACATTTTTCTTGAAATGAACACCCAATGCTCTGCACAGTATTGCAGCTGGAGTCTTGCCAACTCTGAACAGGACTGTTTTGCACTTTTATTTGCTTGTCATATTCACATAGAATGTCTGTATTTCTTTACAACAAACAGATACTTTTGGCACATGTTCATACTAGGATCCCTGATAGCCTCCCATTTTAATTTTTGTTTTTCCCAATTAGCTGTTATATAATGAGCTGTTATCTCCTCAAATTTGGTGTATTCTCTATTTGTGGAACTGATTACCACTGTCTTATTTGCTGTCTATTGCATCTGTCCATATAGTTCCTCATTAATTTTTCCTTAATTTTTTAGTCTATTTATCATGAACATTTTGAATTCTAATCTTGTCCACCAAGGCACTCTCATGTTTTTGTCACCTGAAAATGTAATCAAACATTAAGGAAATCATTGATCAACATTAGGCTCAGAAGAAAATATGCACAACCTCAATATATTCTTCTGTTTCAAAGTGAATTGGTAGCTGCTATTTTAGCAGATTAACATGGAAATTTTGGTACAATTTTAATTTAATACCATACAGTGCTTGTTCCCCTTGTTTGCTAATGAGAGTGTAGCATGGGGAGCACGAAATCAAAATGGCAACTGCTTCTCCCCTCATGGAGAAACTCCTGGCAGCTTTTAAATTTCTTCCTGTGCCAGTGGTCCCACATGCTTGCAGATATCTCCCTTGTCTAAGAGGTCTCTGATCGCCCCTTCCTGTATCCTAGAACAGGATCCTACCTCCCAGAATAACTGTCCCAGCTTCTTGCTCATTTCTGATCTCTTCTCATTAAGCACCTCAGCCTCTCAGGAGTTATGTCTTGATCAAAAGAATCATGGAATTACCTTGGTTGGAAAAGAACTTCAAGATCATAATGTTAAATATTACTCAATGGGGGATATAGGGAAGCTGAGGGCAGGAATTACCCAAAGCCATGGTCCAATAGTGAATTGAACATGGCAAGGCTTAAACTAGTTATGTACTCCTTCTTCACCTTAGGAAAAGACTAACATCTTAAAAACCCATGTTTCACAGGCTACATAATACATTCCTGTGGCCCAAATGGCGTAAGCAAATTCTCAATAATATGAGGATCCACTTTAGAAAGCATTTTAAAATAGCAGTGGATGCCTCCTTGAGTGTGAACACATCCTGAAACAGTCAGAGAAGTGAACCCCTCTGTTTCTATTTAGCTGATTGGAATATCAACTTTGAAAACCACTGAGGCCTTGGTGCTGTCGATAGTGACTATATAGTTACTGTTCATGGAATCAGGCTAAAAGATGGGATTTAAACCAATTTGGTTTGCAAACTAATGATTCAAAGTGGAAAAGAACAGAGGAAATTATAAGAGGAGGGTGGGGGAAAAAAAAAAAAAAAAAAAAAAAGCAGCAAAGAATAAAACTCTGAGAGTAACACATGCAACAAGAAAATTAAATAAAAGCCTATCTGGGAATTCTGTGCCAACTTTCTACTGACAATAGTGGAGTTTGTGGACCCTGCACTGCAGATGATGTAGTAAAGTTTTGAATTTTTGCCTGCTGCTACAAATAATCATATTGTGATACTACTAAATCCAGTAAGTGATTGAAGCTTGTGAGCAGGTTAAGTAATAGAACAATTGAAACTGAATTCTAAGTTAAGAAGTCTAAAAAAAAATAGCCATTTTTTTCTTGCTGCTTTTAGAGCTTGCAGTGTCAAGCTGTCATCTTCTTAAGGCTGTGCTCTGCATCCAAGGGGGCCTGGCTGCTTTTTGGCTGAAGATGAAATTCCCGCATGGATACTTGACTCCAGAAGGGGGAGCTTCAGCAGTCACGATCACGGTAAAGTCAATTTGCAATGAAATATTTAAATAGTTGGTCTCTTACAAATCGATTTTATACCTTTTATCAAAGTAAAGGCATAATTTGATCTGATCAGAATGTAGCTAACACTCTCTTTTCTGTCTCCAAGCACTATCACAAGTGATTATTTTTTTTTTAATAAAAAGTGATGACAAACAATGTAATTTAAAATCTTGTTGATAACAAAGCCTAGGCATATTTTTAAGCAAATTAGACCTAAAACTTTAAGGTCTTTAATTGTTCTAATAGTTTCCAGTGTCTGAAAGCATAGAACAAACTGGTTGCTTTTCATTCAGCCTGGGTAAGGAAAAAATGCATTCCTTTTCATTTATTGATAGCTTAAATAATGAATAGGGACTTCAAGTTTAGATAGCTGCAAGGACATTTTATTAATTTGAGTTTCTCAGGAGGCCAATATAAATGCACAGTTGTTAGGAGCAAGCTAACCTGCAGGTGTATTTACGTGTTTTTTTGTGCACAAGTGCATTAAATCTGAAAGAAAACAGAAAAGAGCTTGAAGACAGAAGAGGTCAAAGATCCACTTATAATTAAGCCCTTGGTGAAATCCAGTAATAGGTTGTTTGGGGCACAGTGCTTATTAAGTACACGGGAATCGAGAAAACAAGTAGCGAATCACTTGTACCAATACCAAAACGTTTTGAGTTCCTACCTCTCAGCCTTAGGGTAGGGATTGTCCTTTCAGAGTAACAAGACAACTGGCACATCCTGTGCTCTTATATGCTTTGCACAAATCCTCTAACTTCCTTGGAGACCTTGAAAAGCTGGCAATTGGTACCTACAGAACCACCTCACTCTCAAGAGATGACAGTAATGCTGTATGGTCTGGATGTGTCCATCACAGATCAAATGCGAGAGTCATTTAAATATTTACTACCTAATTCAAGAGAATTTAAAAAACTATATCCTAGAGACATTTAGAAGATAAAAGTCCAGTCACTGACTTATCCGAAACTTTATCCTTCCTGGCTGCCAGTTCCTTAAAGTTTAATAGCTAGGGTTCTAGTTATCAAATATACTTGAGGGTTTTCAGGGGTTCACCAGCAAAGCTTCCAGCTCCCCCTTACCTTTCCCCAGCTGAATAGAGTCAAAAGAATATAAAAATGTCTAAAAAGCATATTTGGAAGCTCATAATATCAGACATTTTGTGATGTGGTTTGAGGATTTCAGTGTTTAAAGTTATGATGGACTGTAATACACAGAAAGTATTCACTTTTAAACTCAGACACTGATACAACTTGTGATATATGCTATGGTTTCATTTATGACTCTTTCAAGCTATTCCATTTTTATTGGTATTGAAAATTGGCAATAAGCCAAAGAGTAGTATTTTCCAAGGTATTACTTCAAATCATATCAGGTCAGTTTTGGCTACATTATGAAAAATCAGAAAATTAATAACTACATAAAGTAGAATTAAACAAAGAAGTCACAGCTTAAGGGGCTGAAAAGGTCTTATATAAACTAGATAGGGCACAGTCACTTTCTCTGGTCAAAGGCAAACACAATATTTTTCTCCATTTAGATCTCTTTCTGTCCTCATTGTAAATACACACTATGTGTCCAGCATGAAGCTTTTTATAAGTACTGTCATTCTTTCTATAGTTTGAATTGACTTTAGAGCACAGACTCTCTTTTTGCTTCCAAATATCCTTAGTTTTCTGTTTTCATTTCCAGATTCTTGATGCTTTTTTCATGAAGTTTAAGCCTCTGGGCTTAACTTCTTTTTCTCAGTTAGCTTTTCATGGACTTCTTAGATATACTAATTGTTCCTTAGGGTTCATGGTTCCCACATTTTCTATTCACCTGCATATTAGAAGGCCATTAATATTATCTATTTGTTCAAAGTGAAAACTGTATCTTATGTTTGGCTTTCAGAAAGCCATCTACTAAAAGATGTCAGAGAATTTAGAAGCTGTGACTTTCCCTGTTAGTTTGATTTCTTGTGCACACAGGCACTCTTACATCATGCCTACCTTCCATGTCTCTGACTATAAGTTTGTGAAGTCACTAAACAGATATGCTACAGCTTTTAGAATGAATAAATGCATGCATAATTAAACAAAAAAGCAAATAAATAAACATATAAGAATAGAGGATTAGGATCTGAGTGAGTAATCCAAAGATCAACCTAAGAATCATGGCCAAGTCTGTGTCAGCATTTCCAAGCTCTTCAGATTCTATTTTGAAGTTTCATTCACTAACGCTCCTGGTACTTAAAGCAAGGTGTTTCTCAGTAATATCCTATGAAGTACATAAATTATGATAGTTTAGTGCCACCTTTTAAATGTGTGACAATCCTGAAAATCCAAATTAAACATTTTTTTTCTGGGCAAGGTAATGGAAATTTATATTCAAAGGGGAAAAAAGGATAAGATGGATTTAACCAGTTAAAATACACCAATTTTAGTGTGATTTGAAACCCAAACTTGAACACTAGTGTATGTGGTTTCCCTAGTATTAACATTATCACAAAATATTTTTAAATTTACTGACAATGTAAAGAAAATTAGCAAATTGATAAGATTTTTAGTTGATTAATTTGGAAAATCTTCTATGAAAAAGGATAAAAGGGTATACATCCACTTTCAATGCATCTGTATTTTCCAGTCAACCACTGTAATTTGTCAAACTGAAAATAAAGTTGAAAAGAAAGAATGGCATTTGGAAGGAGAAAGACAGGGGTGTTTATTATGCTTAGAATATACATTTGGCAGCTCATTATGTCAAAGAAGACAAAATTGTTCTATAATAAACTTAGAAACATCTGACAAAGCTATGTTTATATCTTAAAGTATGAAATAAAATCATTAAGCATCAAATTTTCTTTTGAATTAAAGTCTCATGCATGCACTCATGCACACATGTTCACGTACACAGTCTCTCTCTTCCAATGATTTTACTGTCATTTTTATGCCATGAAATTTTTTAGGTAAGTTTTGTAATTAAAAAAAAAGGAAATAAAGAAATTATCTGTTTTGACTCCAATATTTTATTTTTTTTTAATTACTTTTTTTCTCTACTTTATATTTTGCATGGTGTTGGAGTTAGATTAGTTATTTCAGAAACAGTCATGGAATACACTCTTTCCTACAATATGTGTTACTGGAAACTTAACATAAATTACAAACTTTTTGCCCCTTTCTCACTTTGTCCACCCTCTCACCTGTTAAACGCTCACAGCTTATGGTGGTAAAACCCTGTTCAACACATAAGCAACTTAAACTGTAAGCTTTTTCTATCAGTCTATCTAAGTCTGGAGGTCTAGGAATGATCATATAAGCAGCTTGTTTGCCTGACTTTAACATTGCCAGAGGGAAACAAGATTTTTAATATAGACATTGTCCCATCTGTACTACTAGGAATAATAAGCTTTGGCCTGTACCTAGGGATTGCAGGTACTCAAAGGCAGCATAGGTTGAGCATACACACAAAAAAGCATGGAGGTCTGAATGATTTAAGGTTTTTGATGGTGACCAACAAGCAAGGAATGAATGCCTGTGAGACACTGCACGCTCCATACTTTTTCTGAAGTAACTATCTAAAAGTGGCCTTAATGCATAAGAAAAGCATAGTACTCCTGTATCATGAGTGTTTAGTCAAGGACTCCATAAAAGGTCTGAAAAAGTCTGCTGAATACTCACAGAGCAACTCAGTATTGAGAATTCACTAATGAAGTTCCCAGTATTTCATATCTAGTCCTTTGTTTTAAGCCTTCTCAAGCCAATTTAGGTGACTCTAATTCAAATCTTGTCAGACAATTTTTTTACAGAAAATACGTTGAAATAAAAGCAACAGAAAATTTTCAAAATATATCATTTTCCCTTCCACTATATCCTGTATACCAAAAGCCTTTCATAAATTGCCTTAAATTGAAGAAAAATATCTCTGCTGTCTGAAAAGTGCTCATAAAGTCTTTGAAATGGAAATTATGTTTTCTGGAAGGACAGTTTAAGTTAAAAGGCACAAAACTGAGTAATAAATAACAGAAAAGAGAAACCAGGATACAGGAAGAACACCGAGGGTCTTGGACTTATGTGAAGACAGTGGAAACTGGACATAAAAGCCTATCACATGAAAATGTCAGTCTTTTATAGCCACTTTACAATTTCTCTGCACTTTTGCAAATAACTTAGTACAGGACAACAGTGAGTTGAACTTATATCATATAACCATCTGAAAAATAGTTCTGAAAATTGCTTGGACCTGATTCCCCTTCCTAATTCTAATTTTTTTAATATTTGCCTGAACAGTTAAAAGTACTTTAGAGAAGGACTTAACTTTCAGTAATTTAGAAACATTTCAGTGCAGAAAATTTACACTTTAATATTTCTGGAGCAAAACATTTTTGATCTTTGTTTTGAGAATTTTTTTAAGTTTAGAAAATTTAAAAAAGTGCTCATTCTACAAAAAGAAAACTTTCAATGGATCTGAAACAAATTCAAATAATATTGTAAAAGCATGTTAAACATTAATTGGCACTACAGATCTACAAGATAAACAAAATACTGCAATAAGGAGAGGGGAGGGCAGGGGAGGGGAGGGGAGGGGGGGAGAGGAGAGGAGAGAAGAGGAGAGGAGAGGAGAGAAGAGGAGAGGAGAGGAGAGGAGAGGAGAGGAGAGGAGAGGAGAGGAGAGGAGAGGAGAGAAGAGAAGAGAAGAGAAGAGAAGAGAAGAGAAGAGAAGAGAAGAGAAGAGAAGAGAAGAGAAGAGAAGAGAAGAGAAGAGAAGAGAAGAGAAGAGAAGAGAAGAGAAGAGAAGAGAAGAGAAGAGAAGAGAAGAGGAGAAGGAGAAACATCAGTTTTACTGAATGACAGGAAATTCTCCTGAACACCTTTGCCATGTTATTGCTGAGCTCCACTGCAGGTACAATAGTTACAGCAATATTACTCAGTCCCACAAGAGCCAGTGGATCAATTTTCTGTTTCCACAGCTGCAGGGTATTAGATAATGACTGTACCCAATTCTGTGATCATTGCACTGTGTTTAGCCATACACCAAGTCAAGTTTTAGATTTACTACTGGCAAAGAACGTTTCTTTCCTCTAGGCTCTTGATGCTGAACAGTATACAACTCATCAGCTGCAAGTGCCTGTTAATGACCATTACTAACCTATTTTAGGCTTTTCTCTGTCACAGACACGTGAACATAGTCACACATACACGAATGGTAATTTCCTGTTTGGAAGACTTGCTAAGCATCCTTTTGTCATTTTATTTTTTAAAAGTTCTCTTCCCTGAAACCTTCAAATTTGATCATCAATGAAAGTAAAGGAAAATGCTTAGGCAGAAATGCTCTAAATAGTCATTAATGAATAAATGAGCAAAAGACTGATACCCAATCTTAATTATTCTGTCTGACTGAGAAACTGCTGAATAGTTATGTTGAGTTTTAGGTGTCTTTTTTTCTTTATTATAAACTGCTAGAAGGGCTAAAAGTCACCCTTTCAGTTACTAGCAAAAATTCAGGTGGCTCATTTGATACCTAATTACTTTGGCACTCAGGAAACCCAATTCATTCTGGTCAGTTCAGTGTGAAAAGCTGACAAAGGATGCAAAGAAAAGTTGGTGTAGTTGTTATCCAGCTGTGTTCCAGGCTTTATAACGCAATGTGAAAATATCTGCAGCACTGGGATCAG
The DNA here is from genome assembly GCA_023637945.1 of Phaethornis superciliosus. Taxonomy (NCBI): domain Eukaryota; kingdom Metazoa; phylum Chordata; class Aves; order Apodiformes; family Trochilidae; genus Phaethornis; species Phaethornis superciliosus. The sequence goes on along the minus strand of JAJQWJ010000003.1, from coordinate 76,325,860 downwards.
GGCTGAATATCCCCAGCTTGCTTTCTTTACATGGTCCTGAATATATCAATAATGGAGCATACAGTCAAATCTATGCAGATCACTTTTTTTTCAGGGAACTATTTGCTTTACATGGTTTCATTCATTCCCATGATATTTCCCTAAAGAATTCCTGGGAAAAAGCAAGCGTGACGTGGCACTTTTGTGGTTTGCTGGTAGCATGCGACCAGATAAGTGGAATTGCAAAATAAATTGCCATATTGAAATAATTACTTAAAACTTGCTTGATACGTGATTTCATTTATTCTTTAAAAGATTGAAACTGTGTTAGATCACATTTGTTTTGCATTTAATTTTCTATTCCTTTATTAACCATATACTTTAATCTATAAAAGTGAGAAGGCTATCTTCAGAGCAGAAAAAGATCATGAGTTTCCCACAATAGGAACTCCTGTGACTCTTTATTTAAGTGATCTCATTCATGCTTTATGGTCCTCAAGGAAAATGAAGAAGAAGATGAAGAAATGAAGAAATATGTTCCGGTACAAGAAAGGAATAGAAATGAGCAATATCTGTATTTGCCAGTTTTGGAAATCTACATAAAGTTCAGAAATTCTTGGGGGAGGTTTTGTATCCCACGATCATCAGTACACATAGAACCTGCTGCAGCTGCCAGTACTGTGGCACCTGAGTCACAGATAATGATGATAAGGGACAGTTACTCATATCCATCATTCAACTACATGAACAATATTTGTAGTAGGAAAGATGAGCAGTTTGAGCAAATCTGTTGGCAGGAGGAATTTTACTTGGACAAAGATGGCAAACCGTAGATGAGTGAAACTATGGCAAGTTTTTTCCAGTGTATTTTACCTACACATTATTTTTTGTAGTGAGTAAAAATACCTTGGTTTAGACTCTTGTGTGACATGTATGTATGAGGAATTCTGGCTGTTACATGTCACTGAGTATAAAGATGGAATAGTCATAAAGGTTCAGTTCTGGGAAATGTTTGATTAGAAGGCCTGGGGAAAGGCCAGTATGCTATACTAGGAAGTGATGTCTCAGGCAGTCCTGTCACAGCTCCATTCCCAGAGAGGGTTCAGAGACAAGCTGTTCACAGAATGGGTGTCATAGGTAACAGGAGGAGAACATGCACATATCAAGGGAAACACAGGAGGACGTGAGACACAGTGAAGGGAGATTCAGATATACAACCCTGATGAGCTACAGATTTCTTTTTGGCTGTGTGTGGAAGAGTGTAACTTACTACTAGTCTTTTAAGGGAAAAAAAAAATACTTGCTGTTTTACTCCTCAGCTGCCTCGAAAAACTGTTCTAGCATCTCAATGGGCTCCAGGAAGCAGGGCTCATCTCTACCTTACAGCTTGCTTCATGCTGTTGGTTGCTTTATACCAGCATTTTTTTTTTTTTTTTTTTTTTTTTTTTGGCTAAAAGTTATTTTCCAAGTTATTGGCACTTTTCCCTACATTCTCTTGATCTTTTTACATGTCTGGCATATACATGCAGCAATAACACCTGCACTGTGACTATGGGTGCAGATAAATACTTAAGATGTTAGCACATAGCTGCCTCTGGAAATTTGGCCTTTATAGCTGCCAGTTCTCAACAATACAAAAAAATGTAGTATAGTCATGGTTTGTAAAATTAAACTCACTAGTTCTCCCATAGAAGTGGATCATATTCTCACTCTATGATTACACATGAACTTTTAAAAAGTAGAATCCTGATTTTTCTATTTTTTTTTTAAATTCGGAATGTTCATGACCAACTGTATACAGGAAAATAAAACTCACTTAATATTAACACCAATTATTTATCTATTTAAGTATTTCAGAGAAAAAATAACAGAGTACGGACTATAGCTTTTCCTTTGTGAAAATAAATTTTAAAATAAAATTACAAATTTAGTTCCCTGGTAAATTCTGAAGAAATGGAATTCTAAAACTTTTTTATTTTTAATTCCATTTAAGAAGAATTAGTGATAAAAAATGGATTCAATGGACATAATTTTGAAAAAAATGCACAATTGTTTAATTAAATTCTTTCTTTGGATTGCTATACTATATTGCACAGAATTTTTGTGCAATATATATATACATAGCCTAATATATAACTCTCTAGAATTTAGTAGCAATGTATTTCTGATATGGAATTCTATTAATCAGTTGCAGTATAGGAAGTTTCATAGTTCTTTTTCTGTTCTGTAGGAACATTCCATAGGGATTGATTTTGTGAATATTGCTTGCATATGAATGAGTTACTTATGAGTACAACATTTAGATACAATAGATTTCTTGGTTTGATAACTGAAAGCAGGATTTATCCCATTAGTAAAGAGAAATTGATAAAAGTATTAAATTTAAAAATCTGAATCCAGTATATTTCTCCTATCTTGTAACTATCATAGCTTAGGAATACTGTGATTAGTAATACTATGTTTTTGCACAAGTTATATTATCATATTGTATTCCTCATAATTTTTACTCTGTTACATACTCTCTAATTTATTTTTTTTTTTAATATATATATATTTATTTATTTATTTTCTGTTCCAGAAAATTGTGTCCCAGCAGCTAGATAAAACTTCAGAGAGGTGGGTGAAGATTTTAATTCCCTCCAACTGGACCAAGAACAGAATCCACTTCATTCTCCAGGCCCTTAAAGAAAAAGGGTTTATAGAACAATCACCTCCTTTGACGATCCTTTAGAAAAATATCAGTTTTTAGAAACCTCCATCTTGCTAATGTCTATGATGATTACATTCATAGAGAAATCTTCATTTCTGGATTCCAGTAGGATGGAGACAGAAGATATGAGCAGTATTTTACATGCCTACAGTATGTATTTTCTGATATTTAACAACTTTAATGTCAAACTTGGACATATGACAACTTTAGATGTCAGTTACAGAAATATTTAGGAATAAGGGGCTGGGGGGGGGGAAAGGAAATATTTGTGAAATGAGCTTGAAGTTACATAACCTAAAATCCAGTTGTGTTCTGTTATTAAATGCCTTTGGGACTTTTATTTACATTAGTGGATTCACTCCAGAGCACAAGCACAGGCGCTGAAAAAATGATCATCTGTATTACTAAAATTCTAGTACACTCTCTGGCACAATATCACTTTGTTTCAACCAGTGTGCTTAAAAGAAATTCTCAGACATGTGCTGGAAATAAACACAGAGTGGGAATCATTCCCAATAGACAATTTGAATGTTGCTACCTTGTTTTTTGATAGCGGTAGAGTTTATAATAGGAAGGATGAGCCAGTTGGCTTCAGTATCAAAGAAAGCCCAAGGTTCTGTTTAGTCTGCTACTGTATATATAGTCTATTTGATTCTAAAATCTAAATCTAACCTAAATCTTACTGTGTTTTGCAAGGTGAAGGAGGTTTTGGGATGTTGCCCCTTGTGATTTGGAATTGATTTTGCAAATGTCAGTTCATATAAGTGGTTGTAACTGAAACAGTTTTGCTGATGTTAACAAGCTGCCTATGAGATCAGGACAAATATTTATGAGTGAGGTTTTGCAGAACCAGCACATGGTGGGAAAGGTGCAAAACAGAAACTTATAATCTGTTTCCTGTGCAGTAGTGCATTATGCTTCCAGGGAAACTCTAAACACCAAAGCAATCTCACCTTGGGGCTGCTTGTCCATGCATCATCTAATTCTGTGGCCTTTCACCAAACCTGTCAGTAGTTAGTCATACAGACTTCACTATACTTATATCCCATTATATATGTTGAAAAACTAGCCTCAGAAAAATATTGTTCCTTTTTAAGAATAAATACTTCACAACTCACTGTGCAGTAGTTAATGATAGGTATAGTTTCTCCTTTTCATCTTTTCATCTTCAGTGACTTCCTCACACTACTGTCTATTCCCCTATCAAGGAGTTTCTTCCTTGAAGAAAAGGGAACATTATGTGCTATCTGTACTTGTCTTAAATATTAAAGCTAAGAAACAAGGTGTTATTAATTATTTAGAAAAGGAAATGGCTGGCTATTATTATTATGCTAAATGCCAGTTATGTCCTAGTAAGGAAATGAAAGATCAAGTTAACCATGTAGTTTGAGCTGCACAAATATAAAAGACAGACTCTGAACCTCAGTTTTGAAAGAAACAATCAGAAATAACTAAGTTTAAGAACCAGAGGGACAAAAAAAAATTAATTGGAAAGTTCCCTCTCTTTTGCCACTCATATTCAGTGACACCTACCACAACTCTTAATGCAGCTCATGCTTTCCACAAACTCCACCACTTCTATCCCTTAAGTAGCAGCATGACCTGTTGTACACGTCTTTTCTTTTCACATTCTTTTGCTCTTTCTGGAACAATCCTACAAGAGATTGCAGACATCTTCACTCTTTATTTTTTACAATAAACTCACAGATTCCTGATAATACCTCTGCCATCAATCTCTTGTGTTCACTTCTCAGAAGACTGAACTACATTTCCACATTTCTTCCACTCATGGAAATATTGAATTACAGAAGCCCTGTCTGGAAAGTCTCTGAAGGTCATCCATGTGGATTTCTCACTTGAAGTGGGATTATACCACCAGTGGGTCAGGCACCCTTTTTTTACCAAGTTCTGGAAAAATCCAAGCACAGAAGATTCATCCTTACGCCTTGCTGAGTAACAAGTCCCAGTGCTGCACTACCTTTCTGCAGAAGTTTTCCTCCTCTATAATCTGAATGTCATTAGCCACAGTTAGTGGCCTTGTTATATCTTCTGCCAGAAAGACTTTGGCTCTGTAACTTTCATAGCTGACTTCCAAGCAGTTGTGGGCTGCTATTAAATTGCTCCTAGTCTGCCTATTCAAGAGATTAATGAAGCATAGGACCACACCTCAGCCCACCCTTAGAAGTGATGTGTAAACAATTTGGCAGACTCTGTTGGATTCTCATATCTTTCATGGACTTTGATTTCCCAAACTGATGCTTTCAGCTCTTCCATTCTCTGGTTGCTCTCTTTATTCTCCTTTACATCTGCCTATTTTCTCTCCTTTTTAACTAATTTTTACAGTGGAACCCATAAGTTTTTATCACTTTGTTTCCTTTCCTTTACACATAATTACTAATACTGTCCCCTTTAGTCTCACTATAAAAAAAAATTAGATTTCTGGTTAGAGATATTTGTAATACAAAATCATACTTTTCTCTGACATCTACTTTGCTTACAAGTTTTGTTTTGCATTTTACAAGCAGAAATAGACATCACTTCTGTGTACATTTGGGGTATCTGAAATTCTATGGTTGCTGATATCCTCTTGTATAACCATCATCTGCTTTTCACTGTCAGGTTCTATTGCAGTGCTCTGCAGCTGGAACTTTCAGCCGATAAGTGATTTCTTCATGTTTGGTATAAAGGCTGATGACTTCTCCCAGGCTCTCTTGCCTCAGCAAAGTTGTTTCATCTACCATTTCCATCCATATAAGCATTTTACCTTTAGTTCCCTCACTTCAGTTTAATAAATGACGTAACCGTCAAGTCAGTTGGCTCACATAATCTATGAAGTATATTGTTTTTTGTTAAAAGTTTCTGACTGGTCAGAAAGGTCTTTGCCCTGGCTACTCCACTCCACTCCGTGTCAGGTGAATCTGAATACTGTGATGAGGGAGACAATTTCTTCCTGAAGAAAACACCTGTGCTTAGCTCAGATGAGTTCTAGAGTATAAAGTGAAAGAAAAAAAAAAAAAAAAGATATTGAAAACTTAGCAAATAGAGGAAATGTAGCATGAGAAAGGACCATCTGCCTTTTAAGATAACCAAATGAAAAAACAAACAAAAAAAAACATGCCTCTGCAAAGAAAAAAATCCAAACAAGCAAAAAAAATCCCAGTCATACAACCTTCCCTTGCATATTCACAGCCTACTTGATAGTTTTGTTGAATTCACTTGTGAAGACTATGCAACCAGATGGACAGTAAAATCGGGCTAACTCAGCATCCTGCTCAAATGTTTTCTTGAACTACCTACCCTGCAAAACCATAAGCATTCAGTTCTTCCACTGATACTCTCAGAATGAAAGTTGCTGGAACAAATTCTTAGAGGAACTGCCAAACTTTTTATATTCTTCAGACAGTACTAATATTTTTCTTGCTAAAATAAATCAACTTCTCTAAATTAATTGATTTCCATATCTAAAATCACAGCTTCTATTTCCTTCAATTCATTCAATTCATTCATCACAGCCTCCTTCTACACCTATTTTTCTTTCCTCAGAGGACCTTGCCAATTTGTTTTGAGAGAAGAGAGATAAATGTGTGTTCTCTTTCTCTGCTTTTTTTTTTTCTTTTTTTTTTTTTTTTTTTTTTTTTTTTTAATCCCTCATGTTTCTGCAGTGTTCAGGATGAGGAAGCTTTTCATTCTACTATTCTCTAATTCCACAAAGTAGTCTAGAGAGTCTTATCCCATCTCCTTACTTCACATTGTGACATTTATGATGTCTCTGACAGCTGTTCTTTTCTTACATTACAAAAATGATCTATGTTTTCTTAGTCTTAGGAAAAAAAAATAAAAATCATCATTCTACCTCTTCACAGCAGAGCAATCTCATTTTGTCTAAAGCAAGATTTTGAACTGTTTCTGAAATATTTCCTCATGACACCCCATGTAGCACAACACAGCTAAATAAATATTTTAAGGAAGATTGAAAGAGCATTTTCTCGTTCTACACCTCCAAGCAAGGGAAAGTGCTATGTCTGTCATTCAACACATCAAACTTAGGTATCCATTCTAAGTCCTTGGGTATATGTTACACTTAATTAGTTTTCTCCTTTTGTACACTATCTTTCAGACAGAGCTTTTCTGTTCATTCTTACACCCCATAATATAATTCTTTGGATCATACTTGTTTGATTTCAAGCACCTATGTGCAGTATTAACATCTGCATCTGTGTTCTTTTTTTGGATTCCTTCTTAGTCAGTGTAGAGAAAGTTACTTGTAGAGTGGAATTTTTACTAAAATAGACATTCAATCAAATGGTTTTTAAAATGTTTTTTTCCCTAAATATTCCTGTATCTCTGGAAGGACTAACTCATATGTAAATATTCATAGTGCAGATATCTAAATTTAGTTGAAATCAATCTTTTCTCCTTTTTCCTTTTTTCTCCTCAGCTTTGTAATTTCTTTCCTTTTGATCCTACCAAAGGCAAACTATCCCCCATTAGAGTTCACTTTAAAATAGTAATCCAGGTTCATTTTCCCAGGCTATATCTTTGACTGAATCATTTATACTTATACATCCCTTCCCTACTTATGCCTTTCCTCTGAAATCAAATTTTTGTTACTTATCTTGTTCACAGCCTTTAATCTCTTTTATTGTTCAGACTGACAGCCACATACAGCTGTAACTCCATATTGTTCACTTAAGACTTTCTTGAACAAACATATTTATAGTTCCTCCAAGGCTGTCCTGCAGATTTTAGGGAATATTCCATAAACATCTGCAACTCTGTAGAAATTAGCTTTTCACAAAACTCCATCAAATATCATCTTTCCTGTAATGCTTACAAGAAGCCTGTCAAGTGCTTGGTTTCTGGAACACTGAGGTACCTGGGAAGGATGTTCCACTACAGTTCTCTTCTTCCTGCATTCATCTCACTCTGAAATGAAACTATCCTTTTGGAGCAATGGCTGTTTTCTATTTATGTTTATATGGTACTTATAACATCTTCAACTATGACTAAATCTTCTAGGACAACTTAAAGAAATAATAATAATATGAGATCTTTCTGTAACTAAAATATTTCACGCTTTAATTACCTCTAAATCTCAAATGAACAAAATCAACCCTTTCCTTGGTATTTTGAAAATTCACTGAGTATAGTTTTTATGGTGCTTTAGTGGGAGAGAAGACTATTATTGCTCAAATTCTTGTAGGGCTAGAATGAGAAGCCTGCATTTTAGACTGAATTTTACACCTCTCTCTGTTGGGAATGGCAGCTGTTTACAGCAGTTCAAGAGCACTCCTACCAGATATCTCAGAAGTGACGGGACAGGATTAGTTGTTATGTTTCAGGTCACAAGGAGACAAAACAACTGACCAAAAAATATTATTTTCCCCAATCATCTCTAGTGCTGCCAGTTTGTACGCTTGTACTGCAATATTGCTTTGTTTATGTAAGTTTTCATTTTAAAAAAGGTGCATAGCAGAATTGCTTTGGATTTGTTTCATATTTGCATAGGGTCTACATTGAATTAAGTATAGATAAAACTGAATTCTTTAAAAAAATACTAGATGAGTGTTACTGTAGAATATCGGATTAACTAAAGAAGATATTATACCACTGTTAATATTCCTAGAGCATTTAATATTTTTTTAGGATCTATTTTGTTGCAGTCTTTAATCTGTATCATGAATAATTCCATTCCTGATAGATACTACTGAATGAAAAGGTATGCATGTAGTGTTATTGACTTTATCATCAAAAGTCAGGAAGATACTTATCTGAACCTAGTATTTTTCTTTCCACTTTATTTATATAATCTCCAGACATATAGATTACTAAAGGAATTTTTCTGTCAAATTTATATAACCTAAGATGCAGAAAACTGTCACTTTATTTCATTAAGTTCAGTTCCACCTCATAGAGCTGAGACATGAATTTGCAGTGACTGAGTGCAGCAAAAAAACCATCACAAGCTAGCCTACAGAGCCAATGCACATTTTAAGTATGTATTTATTTCTTAAATGTAAGTGCTGAGCAGCTGATTTCATTAAAGTTATGACATATTGCATGTAGGATCTCTATTTGTATATTTTCTAAAAGATAAAGTATTAGGCTTTAAAGTGACATTTCAGTCAATTTTTACAAAGTAACAGATACAAATTTTCATCAGGATCACAGCAAGCTTTTGCCTAAGATTTTAAATCTAGAGAACAAACCCCACTAGAACTATATAAAAATATATTAAATTACTATCAGGATTGTGGAGGCATGAACTCTACAATAATAAAAAAATACAGATATTCAAGGTTATGACTCCCTGAGGTATAGTTCTTTAAGAAAATTTAAAAAAAGGATAAAACATCCAAAAAAAATTTGAGTTAAAAAATAATTAGATTACATGGGAAAAGAGATCAGGAAACATTTTGCCTTGCTTTGATCTGATTGCATGTTTATAGAAAAAAACCTTATCTCAGTAGGATGAAAAAAAATAATCACCTGAAATACTAGTGAGATTATGCTATTCTCTACTTCCTAAACTTGTAAAACCCTGTTCTTCACTCAATGATAGGACTTTTTATTCCTGGCCACATTCATACATTCTCATTAGTCTCATGATTCAGGTTGATAGTTCTGTCTCAAAGGAGACCTCCACTCATGTTTTCTCTGCCCTTTGTTTTCAGATGGGGAAATGAGCATAATTGATAGCTGTGCTTAGTTGCCTTTGAAGCTCTTGAGAACAGAACTTGGAAAAAAAGACAAAAAAACCCCATGGTTTGTACATTTATAGGGGAAAGGAGGCTGCAAAAGGGCAAAGGAGGAAAGCAAACTGGAAGATGAACTTAAAAAATGGGAGAAAATCATGAGGGAACTGCAGATGAAGATAAAACGCAGTATGGTATCAGATTGCAAGAACAGACGGACAGAAGTATGAGTGAATTCCAAAAGTTACTTTCTCCAGAGATCTTGTGTCACAGATGCTGCTGCTGCTGACGAAAAATAGGATTTAAACATCCATCAAAAGTCTGCTGTTGTCCTGGTGGGAAAATAAATAGTTCAACATATTGCTCATCTAAACCTAAGTTACCCTGTAAAGCCTTAGAAGGTTGAGAAACTTGGGACCCGTGAAGGTTTGTCTCTATTTTCTCACTCACCTAGTTCTCTGCCTCTTTTCTTTTATACCTCTCTCCCCCTCTTTATATCTCTATATTTAGAAAATATGGATAGTTATAAACTATATATACACCACCTATAGTGTGTGTACCTATTTATATATGTATGAATAGGTATAGACAGGTATAAAAGTGTGTATTTTTCTGTGTGTGTGTATATATACATATGTATCTACATATGTATGGAGAAAATATGTGTGTCTTCTTCATAATCCTGACTGAAGTAAAGAAAAATCTTACTTAGGAGCTGGCTGATTTCCAAAGTGAGAATGTATGCAGTAATTTCACACGTGTGCACACATAAACACGTTGTACATTCACAGTTTTAATACTCAATTGCAAAGAACAGATCAGTGTTATAATTTATTGAAGATTTCTATCAGAACTGGAAACATTTTTAGCAGGAAAGAAATAAAACTGGCAATCTTGAAAGGTTTGGAACCCTATCCAGTGTAATTATTAAGTATAGTTATAGAGTATCATTTTTTAAATGGTCTTGGATGTGAATTATTTTTTTTTTCCTAGCACAAAACAGAAGAATTAGACAGGCTTTAGACAAGTGCTTGTAAACACAACAGATCTAAGGCTCTTTTACCTTTATCCCAGGAAATCTCTAGTATGGATGTGAGTGAGAAATGGAAGTCTCTTCCTGCTTGTAAAATAGTCCTTGTAAATTGATCTGCTGAGCGTGGCATGAAAAAAAGAATCAAAGCTCAGTTTTCACTTTAACATTACTGCTGTTGGATTCTGTATAAATAAAATAAGACCATTAGACTTAAGGACAAGTCTGTGTTGACTGGCATTTGGAAAAGCTGGTTCTAAACTGGATTCAGCTCATACAGAAAATACTTTTCTAGTGTGTTTACTTGTGCAATAGAAGTAATGAATTTTCTTCACTTTCTGGATGTTTCTGGATCTGTACAGTCACTAAAACAGTAGATACTCACTTCATTCTTCTCTTTTATAACACCATAAAATTGTTATATGAGTTATTTATGAGGGCCTAGAGTTTTGAGCTCTGATACTTGTTTGAAGACAAATTTATCAAAGTGAAGGTGATTGGGTCAGTTGGAGCCTGTTGAGATGTAGCAATTTATAGGCAGTGTCATTAAGTAAAAGTAATAAGAAGTACTGATGTTTGAAATTCTGTTCCTAACACTTGTTAAAAAATTGTCTGTGCTGGCCCAAAAAACCCTGATTATTAGTGAAGTTGATGTCATTGCTCCTGTACAGTACAAAGAAGGTTCTGTAGAAGAACACAGGAAGTCACAGAGGAGAGGCTGCTTCACTCTTTATAATACTCTTTCCTGTTCCTAAAAACTGCAAGGAATGCTTAGTCTGGATTCATAATTTTCTACTGAAGCATGAGTTCTGTTTTAGAAGAAATGCTGATAGGAACCTCAAGTTCAACAAGTGGAAGTGGAAAATCCTGCTACCGGTGAGTAGTAACCCAATGCAACACTACACGACGGGGGCCAACAGCCTGCAAAACAATTTGGCAGAAAAATACCTGGGGTCCAGGTGTTCAGGAACTTAAACATGAGATGTAACAGTGTGTTATTGAAGCAGAGAAGGCCATCAGCACCCTGAGATGCATGGGAAGGAGAAGGTCAAGTGAGATGATCCTTCCCTGCTGACTTGGTACTGGTGAGATACAGCTGGATTGCTGGGTCCAGCTCTGGGCTCCACAGTACAAGAGCCACAGGCATATTGAAGCAAATCCAGTGAAGGAGCACAAGGATGGTTATTAGATATAAAAAGAGAGGTTGAGAGATCTGGAACTGTTTGTCCTGGAGAAAAGGAGGCTCAGGGGGATCTTAGCAGTGTACATAGATACCTGACTGGGGAGAAGTAAAGAGAATGAACATAGTCCTGGGTAACCTTCTCTGGCTGATCCTCCTCTGAGAAGGGGCTAGATATTCTCAAAGGTCCCTTTCCAACTCAGCTGTTCTTTCATCCTGTAATATTATGAAATAGACTATCATTTGTTCAGGAAAACCTGTTGGAAGCCCTCCCTGAACTCCTGCTGTGCCATGGCAGTGTCATTAATGTAGGTACTGAACTCTTCTCTCCCTTCTATTCCCCTCTTATCTGAGACAGGTTTTGCAGTGAAAACCATGTTTACCAGTGATTTCAAGAAGCTAATGAAAAGCTTAACAGTCAGAGGGTCAGTATTTTACCCACAGCCTTTTATTTATGCCCCAGTAGTATGCCCCAGAGGGCAGTTTGCTGGAGGGGGCAACCTGCCATGCTCTGAATACAACCACTCCCACAAAGTTAGGGGTGACCCTTCCATCCAGCAGATGCAGTGAGCCACATCACTCCTGAGACAACTCAGCCCTCCTTATTTTCTACACTGCTAGGTGAAAAGAGGCACAGATACAACAGTTTAGAATTTCAGATGAATTCTTCTCCAGGTATGCAAAACCGAAAATTATGTTCTACAGTAATTTACATGTTTAGAATTTTAAACCCTTTTCTATCTTTGATTAAGGCAGAGTAAGCTTAACAGACTGTCACAACAGTTTGAGATGAGCTGTCCATTAGTGCAGTTTTGTGGAGAAACTATCCAAGACTTTGGAACTGGGATACCTAGAAGTGACTTTTCTCTTGTCTTTATTAGGTAGCTGGAAGGAGATTACAATGTATAGTGTAAATTTAATGTCATCCTGGCAGGAGGTGGTGGGTTAGGAATCCTGTCAGTCACTGATTTACTGCTTAACAGTGGGGAAAGGCTTTAGAACAAACCCCGCAGGAGCATTATAAGAGCTTTTTTATTGTCAAGATGTCAGAACACAACACTGGGCAGCCACTAAGCTTAAAAGTGATTTATGAAAAAAAGACCACCTGGAGATTATCTTATTTTTATCATTTTAAAAGGACATAAAAAGATCATTTTTGTCATATCTTTTTCCTGGTCAGTACACAAATTCCCAGAGGAGCAATTTACTCATAAAAAGGCCATTGATGTTATTTAATTCTTCTAATTTCTGATGCTGCATGCCATTTATTGCTGTTATTTAGAATGACCTGTGATATATTTTGCTAAGTTACTTTCTACTTTCCCACATTTTTTTTTAATTTCCAAACTCAAAAAGTTGCATTTTCCCCAAGCTGCAGGAAGTATTCACAATCTGCTAAATATTTTAATGTCTGAATCTCCCTGTAAGGGATAGTGTTGCTAAAGACTGTGGCATTTTATACTAATTTTCCATCAGTAGTTATAGTTTCAGAAAACTATAATTTAAGACATTCTAAAATCCTAATACCAATCATAAGAAATAATAGCACTTGCTATATAAAACCAACAATAAAAAAAAACCTTTGTAAAGAATAAAAGCTAGTAGTAGAAACTATAAATTGAAAACTTTGGTGTGACTGGATTAATAAAAAAAAAAATCCTCAGGATCTCAATGTTTAATGTCAAGGTCAGGATTTGAGCATAAAAGCAACATAAAACAAAGCAGGGTATTATTTTTAGCAATAATAGTACCTTGTCCAAAATTGCACCTAGAGCTGGTGTAAATACAACAGAGACTGCTTGCCTGTTTTATCTCTTATGGTTGGCTTGCGGCTTTTTGTGTATTATTAACTGAAAAGTGCAGTCTGGTTTTGCAGCTACATTGCATAACACTTTTTCTACCAGAAGGAACTGACTCACTGAGGAAAAGTCCTCCAAATTTATATCATGGATAGTCCAAGATAAATTATTTTCAGAATGTGAAAAACACAAGCTGGGCAAAACATGATTTAAGTTAATGATTTCTGTGGAAAAAATGTCTTTGGATTGCTTATGGTATAAAACAAGGCCTGGCTCAAGCTTCTCAGCAATAGAGACAAAACAGAATTTTCCAAAGCCTTGGAAAGCAGGGAGAAGAAGAGAGCCTACTGAGGGCCTGTTCACAGCTGGGAAACCCAGATATGAGGATGGGAGTCAGGTACCCAATTCCTCAGTGCTAAGGACTCTGTGGAACAAGACTTCATTTCATTCTCCACCTGAAAGGCTGTGAGAGACAGTGCTCCTGCTTCTCAAATGGGACAGGATTCCTGCTACTCCCCAAGCGGTACTGACGTGACCTTGGCAGTCACAGAAGTTGAATTTTCTAGTGCTGAGGCACAGACAAAGCAAGTAGCACTCCTGACAGTCAGCTGCTGCTTTCAGAGTGGAAAAACATTTCCTGTTAATTGAGGAAATATGCCCAACGTTAATGTAAGGACTGGACAGAATGATCACTATCTTAGCTTTTGTACTTCTAGAAGAAATGTTTTTCTTCTGATGGCAGATGGGGAGGATTAGACCATTCAGCTCTAACGCATGTGAGTAACCCCTTCAATTACCAGAAATCAGGGGATGTTTTCTTCTAAGGCCACTTTCTTCTCAGAAATGTAGAGAAAAAGACCTGGATATAACAGGAGTCGGAACAGATTTTTATATCCATACCTGAACCAAAATCTAGATACAGATTTTTTCAGGGTTTTCTTCTTCAAGGACAAATCATACATCTTGTAAGGACCTATTATATTCTAGTCTTAGCTATTATTTTAAATACTGAGCCATCATTAAAAGTGACAGGAATCAAAAATCCTCCTTTGCATGTTATTAGTTTTTGTGACTGTCTCTTGTCTGAAAAGTTGTGCTCTTTTTTTCCTTCCTTGTCATAACCAATATGCAGGCTTTTAAAATTTATGAATGTAAGCTATTGTTATTATTTTTCTAGTGCAAGAAGTGATAAGCATTAGTCAGTGCACCACAACTCTGCTGCTATTTCATGCTGAGGACACAATAATTAAGTAATATGACTTTTGAAGCAAGGACATTATATTTTGTCACCTTAATCTGTAGATGCAAATGACCTTTATGAAGCCAAGTGAACTAATACTTAAGAACAGAGTTTGAGACAGAATGGGGAAATGATCTGTCCAATTAACTTTCTTTCCTAAATGAAATTAAGAATTTGCAGAGAAAATACATCTTTTGTTGTTTTCTCTGTTAAGCAATAATATAATCTCTTTTCATTCTATTCTTTCTCTTCAGAAGGGTCCTAATAGCTTTCTCAAAGGCAGAGCTCTTCCCCATCCCCCCTGTTTCCAGTAAAATATAATTACACAGCCAGTACAGGAGCAAAGAGATGTTTTTTGAGCTGAGAAGTTACTAACATGCAAATGTTTCTCAGTGTTATACCTGTCCTCATTGGATTAACATTCTACAAAATATGCTAGTTTGCTTTCATCAGTCAATTTTTTAAGGATTTTTTTCCATCCCACTGTGTGTTAAAGCAAAAACTAGAGGAAAAGTAGTCGTGAAGTTTTAGGAGTTTCAGAGTTATCTACTGGTTATGGGTATATGTCTAAAGTGGCATACAGCATATTCTTCCTTATGCCATTTTTACTCCCAGCGACTGCTTTTCCATTTCTCTTGCTACACAGGACCATGGCTAGGGAGTATAGGAATATTTTTCTCTGAAAAGCAATGCACCACATTCCATTGGTGTCACTGTCAAGCAAATTTATAGCAACACAGACACACATGAAGGTGTTTAGAATTGTCTTTTAAAGGCTGAGACAATGAGAGCTTCTACAACTTCAGTTCCAGCCTTTAGCCCATTATGTTGTCTGCTTTGATTGTGGTGTCTGGTGAGATCCCTAAATTTCTGAAATGTTCGGACTGGGCAATGTTAAATGAAGACACCATATTTCAGAGAGTAACAGAAGCTGAATTCTCACATTTTATTTATGGTATCTTCAGTTGAGATTTCTTTTTAGGTTTTCCCTCAGTATTATGTAACATCCTCAATGATTACTTGATAATCAACACAGAAATATTGTTATTTTTAACCATCCAGTAATAAATTTTAATGTGTCAACAGATCTGTTCATTGATCTGTTGTGATTTTGACTGATAAGTTAACTATTCTATAAAGAGGCATGATAGAAACAACTACAAAAATAAATCCTGATAATTTAAAATTAATCTGTAGTTTCTTACCATGGGAAACCAGTAAATAGAAAGCACATTATTTCCCTTAATTTTAAAGTGCTCCTGCAAATAATAAATAGAACTGATGTGGCATCTTGCATGATTTCTCATTGGAACTGAGTGAACACTAAGTACATTCTTACATCTCCTGAACAAGAAAGCCTATTTACATACATTGACATGTTATGAAAAAAAACTTGAATAATTATAATTCTGAGGCATGTTAGATCACTTACACTCACCTGTTGTGGGACTCTGTATGCAGAATTTCATGTATCAGATTTTCTCTAGTGAAGTCAATACTATGAGCTTGTATAGATGATTTTTCATTATACTATGCAAATTTGATCTCTAAAATTTTTATATGTAGTCTTTTCCCATCATCCAGCTACTTATTCACTATAATAAAATGATCTCCTTAACACTTTTTTTAAAACTTATTTGTTGGTGAGAAAAAGAGAAGGAGCTCTTTGGGTGTTGCACAGTGGATCATTTTACAGTCCTCAAATATTTTTTATTGATTTTATACATAGCATGTATAAAAATCAATAGAAGTAATTCTGTCTAGTAAGAATGCTTTGCAGAAGTGGCATAAATGTCTTGTAGAAAGGTATATGCAATTATTCTGTAAAATATTATTTTTTTTCTTAATAATACTAGTTCTTATATACTGTCTGACAAAACAAATGTAAATACACATTTGACTCCCATGAAATGGTAATATTTTCATCATTTTAGTAGACTGAAGTTTTTTCATTAATTTTATTTTCTGTCTTATTTCAGACCAAGTAATATGAAGTTATTTTTTTGAAATTGTAATTCAGAAAAAATACACCTTATGTATAAAGAAGATGTTGCACATTTCTTAGTATTCTTTTGTATTATTTTGTAAACTATTCATAAAGCACTGATAACGTGTTACTTATTTTGTTGAGTATAAATATATCCTCTTCTCTGTCATAAAATCCTCTTTGTGATACTCTTCTGTTATATGAGCAATTTACTGGCTCTCAAGATAACTATAAAACATCATAACAAGTATGAAATTAAAATAGAATATTAAAGACATCAGCTGTCTTCCTTTTCTGTGGGAAAAGTCAGAAAATCACCAGCATAACTAAAATCTTATCTGTTCATGCACTTATAGATATTGTTAGGCGTATATACTCAAATGATAAACATATTTACAAACACTTTGTTCAAATTTTTAATAAAGGAAATGAGTGTAGATAAAAAATTAGGAGAAAAATATAGTGGAAAATGGAGCATAAAGATGCTAAAGTAATAAAAAGAGGAAGCAGCTCTCTATCGCTACTGGTACAGAGGTTCCAAAGTGATACTGGAGACTGCAGAGGCCTTGTCCAGGCTAATTGTATCCTCAGGACTTGTCTTGTCAGATAGCTATTTGGAAGCTAAAGAAACTGTGCTATATATATATTTCCCTCTGCTATTCATATCAGAATGTGTTTTATTCCATAGGTTCAAATACTGCATTTCCTTAGATTTTCTGTTTGGATCAGATGCAAAACATATAAAAGAAGAGGAATCAGGGGATATGAGTTGAACTCTATGTAGCAAGAGGGTGGAATCAGACACTCAGAGAGATCAGGGATAAGAAAAACCTTTTTATATTGCAATTTCATTCCCAAGTTAGGATCCCTGGGAAGGATCAAAGATTATTGTGGAAGATTTTGTCTTTAAAAAAAAAAACAAGCCAACAAGCAAACGTAAAATGAAAGTGGTGCTCTATATTTGTGATGACAGACAAGTGCCAGAAGAGGACAGCTATGTGTACTGGGGGCAAGCAAAGCATAAGGAAATTGTAAAATAAAAAAGTACAGCATGATACTTTGTAATCAATTGATTACTTTTGTAACTATTCTGGGGATCGTAATCCTTCAGGCAATAACCGTATTACATATTTCAACATGTACTACAGAATTTTAGGAAAACAGCTCACAATATTTATCCTTGCCAACATTATTTCTTGAGGATTTTTATCTGGGAGAGATATTTAAAAACATTTTGTTCTGGGATCATTAAATCTTTTAAAGCTGGGCAGGGAGAACACAAAACCTCAGAGACTATTAAGGCTTTGGGGCCTAACCAACATCATGTTGTATAATTAAATACTAAATCAGTATAATTTTGTTTTATATGCTTTGCTTTGTGGGATTTTTTCCTTCTCTCTTGATTTTCTTCTATCATGCCAATAAACTGCCTACTCTTAAGGAAAACTGAAAAAGAGGAGCAGACTGGATAAGTGTGAAGATCATCTAAGAGTGCTGCATGATTTGGGAGGCAAATCTTATTTATAGATATGCTTTATCCAAGTGCTTTCTATTCAGAATAAAGTAGCACTTTCAATATTTGAGATGGGGTGTAAGAGGTATATAGAAAATATGAACACCCACTTTCACAAAAAGGGATTGCTGGTGGTTACACCCCTAGCATGCAAATCTCTTATGCAGATCTGAAAATACCATTTTGACACTAAAATGATATAATCATATCTTTTAATTCTTCTGATCTTTTTAAAACTGTAAAACACCCTATATATTTTTTAAGAAAAAGTTGAAAGAATATGAGGGCCATTACATGCGTCATTTCAATGGTTTTTGAGAGCACCTGAAGGTCCTTTTCACATGTTATCTTTCTGCTTTCACTTTTTTGTTTCTAATAAAGATTATATGAACAGGTAGAGTGAATGATGTTGTCATGCAAACAGTTTTGCTGGCATAAATAATAGAGATAGTATATTGCAGGAAAAAGAGGTATAAAGCATGGAGAAGGTGAGTGGAAAGAGAATCTCCAGCCAGTACTGTTTTTGAAGGCTTGTTCTCATGAAGTATAGTATCATAGTTTGAGTTGGAAGAGACCTTTAAATGTCATCTAGTCCAGCCCCTGAAACAAGCAAGGACATCTTCAAATTGACCAGGTTGCTCAGAGCCCCATGCAACCAGTCCTTGAGAGGTTCTAAGGATGGGACAGTTACCTCTCTTTAGTTTAAACCATTACCCCTTGTCCTATCATAACAGGCCCTACTAAGAAGTCTCCCACCATTTTTCTTATAAGTCCCACTTAAGTACTGAAAAGCCACAATACTGCCTTCCCAGAGCCTTCTCTTCTCCGAGCTAACCAAACCCAGCTCACTCAGCCTTTCCTCATAGGAGAGGTGCCCCATCCCTCTCATCACTTTTGTGGCCCTTATCTGGACATACTCCAACAGGTCCATGTCTTTGCTGAACTGAGGACTCCAGAGCTGGCAATGAAGGGCATTTGATAGGACCACCAGCTTAACAGAGACAAAAGGAAATATTTTGGCTAGTGTAAATAGGTTCTGTCATGGACACTGAAGTGTGGTGCCTAATCTTTTGAGCTCATTCATTGTAGAACCTGAGTAAAGATAAGAAATGGCAATGCTTTACATTGTCCCAAAGTATTTAGATGTGGAAGGAAGGAAATTTTCTTTCACATACTTATGTCATTTCCAAATAGTAATTGCTCTAGCTAGCTGTACTATTTATTTTGCTACTGATCACTAATGATTATTTTTCCAAGCTAGAAATGTATATTCTTGTGTCTAATCATTGCCAGTCAAGCCTCTGTTGAATCTGAAACTTCTTTGTTTCTGTCAGTGTGTTTTCTATTTGCATGCATTTGATGAAATCTTGGGAGAACGCACCTGGCAAAAATAATTTACCAAGCTTCTATGCCTAAAGATAGCTTAATTAGACAAAATATTGCATTTCACAGAAGGAAAAATTAGGGCAACAAAATTCACAATAAATTAAAAAAGCCTAAAAATTTGGAAAAATGGCTTTGGTAATTTGAGACCAGTTCTGTTGATTAAAGAAAGAAAATTAAATTTCAAAGAGTAAAGAAAAATACAGGAATTTTCTTACATTTGAAAAAAAAAATCATAAAGCTCATTTATCTCTGCCTAGTTTGTCTTAATTAAAAAAAATAAAAAATATAACTCTGAAGTAAGTAAGCCTTTGTAAAATGTAATTGTGTGATCTAGATCATAGAATAAACTTAATTTGTGTTAAACTGAAAAGCATTTTTAGATAAGACTGTTACAACATGTGGCTGTTTACTGTGCATGAAGGTTCACATGAGTATAAAACAACTTACTGTTATAAGTTGCTATTTGTTACTGAAATTGGATTTCTCCATTACAAAATACGTAAGATTTTGGCTCCCTCCCTGATTGTGTTTTTCTGTATAAAAGGGTCAGCACCACCTAGAAGGACATTGTCTCTGTGAAAGAGAGATAACCTAATGGAAGTGTAGTGGGGACCAGTCCAGGGGTGTATATGTATACTGTAGACCTTTTAATGAAGGGAGAAAGAGAACTTATAAAAACAAGATAAGTGATGTAAGGGGGGATGGATACCTAAATCAGACAATATTTCAGTGGTGACTAAACTGGAGGTCTACCAATCTCCTGGAGCAGCCTGGAAAACAGAAGTATGAAAATTATGTCCTTGACTCATCTTCAAGGAGATGTACATGCTTTTTCAGGATCTTTGATCTGAATATTTAAGAAAATTATATCTTTTTTTTGTGTGTGTGTCATGCATAGCAACTACGTGGTAGGTAGTGACTGTGTACCTCCCTTGATATTTTTAATTGATTGGTTAGTTTTGGTTTTAATTTGGACAAGCTGAAAAAGGCAGACGTGTCTGTAGCAGGACTGAATGGCCTCACATTTATATAGGTATATAGATTATATAATAATTTAAAAAGTATACATATCTTTATATAAATTTTTGATTATATATTATGCAAGTCTCAGGAATGCACTGAATACATATATGCATACATCAGCATACATGAATGTTGGAGAGGTACTTTTCCTAAGAGTGTCCATGACAGGACAAGGGGAAATGGTTTTAAACTGAAGAAGAATAGGTTTTTACTGGATGTTAGGAAGAGGTTTTTTAGTACTAGGGTGGTGGGACTCCATAACAGATTGCAAAGTGAAGTTGTGGCTTTGCCCTCCCTAGAGGTGTTCAAGAGCAGGTGTGATGTGGTTTTGAGCAACTTTGTCTAGATGAGAGGTGTCCCTGCCCATGGTAGGCAGGTTGGAGTAGATGATCTCTAAGGTCCCTTCCAATCAAAGCCATTCTATGAGTCTATAACTAAAATATGATATGTACATTTAATCCTCATTACATCACAGTGTAATTATATTGACATAAAAAAGAACCATATGAGGACATTTGTCAGAAAATCAGCAATACATACCATACTTGTTAGAGTTTTTCTCCAGAGAGGAAACTACTGGATTCGTAAATTTCAATCCAACTACTAAAATACAGAGGGGCTGTCCGAAGAAATGCACTGTATATGTTTGATATATACATGTACACATTCCGCCTCATGAAAGTTTGTGTGCAAATGAATGTACTTATCTATGTATCTATATATTTATATATGTAGAAAGAGGAATAGATGAGTATAAAGGTGATATATCAACTAAAAGGTGATATATCAACTAATGCTCTTACAGTATTTTCAGTGATATATAAAAATATAAGTGTTTTCATATATATGTATATTATATATATACATATAAATCATTCATACATATATACATATATGTATATATATATAATTTTTTTAGCTGTCCACAGGTGACTGCTTGAAAATATATTGCTCAAAAAGCCATAACAAGCTTAATTTTTAATTTAATTTTCCCCCTTTTTCCACGCTCTTTATTTTTCTAAAAAAGCAAAGGTTGTTGCATAACTTTTTGGCTGAGAATATAACAAAACGAACATGTTTTTGTGATTTTTTTTCTGTTTTGTTTTATGTTTTGTTTTGTGGGGTTTTTTTAGATTTTTTTTGTTTCATTTCTTTTTTTTTATAGTTTTGCTTTTTCTATATATATATATATATATATATATTTAAGCATTGAATGGCCAACTAATCCTTGTATGGCTGAAAATTATACTCTGAAGCTCCTTGAAGTTCCTTTGTAAAGCTCAGTTTTCTCTCCTATAATTTCTAATCTTTCTTCCTTTGTCAGCCTATCTCATGTTAAAACTTCAGATTACACCTATCAAAATGATCCCAAAATGATTGTATTCAAAACGAGGTCACAAATGAACAGACTATTCTAAAAATTACCTTACACTTTCAGCTTTCCCTTTTGCCCCTGAATTAAAAAACAAATGAAAAAAAATTTTTGATGTCAAATGATTCATCTGGAAGATCATACTTGCAGTCCAGTTTTACTCTGTATAAGTCAATTAAATCCTTGATAATGAAATATATTTTTCTGTATTCTTTTGTCATAAAATCACTGCAAATGTGTGCAGTCAAATGGTTCTAAAATCAGTAGACTGCCAAAGCAGACTGGACTTTACTTTTGCTTAGGGCAGTTCTTCTGAGATTTCATATTGTATTCTCTGTGTTCATTCACATGTTTCAGTGATCCTTGATATAATAAAAGCCATATATTTTTGAAGTTGTTTGTTGATCTTCTGTGGGAAGCTATTTAAGGTTGGAAGCATTTCTAATTAATTTCTTTCTATCCACTGAGTTTAGCAAGAGAGTGAGTTTGTGGCAGTTTTTACAATAGCACCTTATCTAGAGGCTATGTGCAATGTTTTAAAGATTTTAATTTTGTTTTATTTCAGTTATGTTCAGTATCTAGGAGGAGTTCTGGAGATTCCATTGCAACTAAAAGTTTATTTTAGATTGTGTTTCTGTGTTGTAACAATTTAGGGCTGAAAATTCAAAATTTTGCTACCCTGTCTATATTCCTGTTTCTCAGGGATGTTGTTCTGAGATTACAGCAGTTTGTACAATAACATTTGTGTTGCATTGTAGGTGTCAGTTCATGAGAAGTGTCAATAAAGTCATTTGGTTTATTGTTAATATGTTTTTATCTTCAGATTTTCTCTCCTGAAAGAAAACATGATTAGATATAGACAATGTACAATCCTTACTGAGTACTTCCTCATGAAAGTAGTCATTCTGAAGCCACTGGGAATTTTTGCATGACAGAAGTTAAATATGTATTTGAATCTTTCAAAGGCTGCGCTGACAGAGTGGCTTGACCTATCTTTGTGTTTTGCTTTCGCCAGATAATACCTGGGCATTACTTTAGGATGTTAACATTTAAAAGAGTTTCAGCAAGAGCAAATAAAGACTAGTTTATGAAATAAGATATCTATTTTTAAAAAATCAGTTAAAAAAACCCAGTCATGTAAACTTCAAAGCTTGCAAGATGTTGAATAATGTGTTATCTTCTTGGTTTAGATCTCTGAGAGACTGCTATCTTGAGGCCATCTTTGATTATCTTTTAAAGATGGTGGAGCTCAGGAGAGGCTCCTGAAGACTGAAAAAAACCCAACACCATTTCTGTCTTCTGCAAAGGCAAGAAAGACCTGGGGAACTACATACTGATCAACCTCACATTTTTCCTTTGGATGGAGATGGAGCATATTACCCTGGAAACCATCTCCAAACATGTGAATGACAAAAGATAATGGGGAGATGTCAGCATGTATTATGAAGGACATATCATGCTTGATCAGTGTTATAGTCTCCTACAGTGAGGTGGCTGGCCTGAAGAATAATAGGAGAGCAATGGAAGCTGTTTATCTTGACTGTCAACTAAAGCTTTCAACACTGTCTCCCATAATATCCTCGCAGACAAAATTATGAAGTACTGATTTAGATAGATAAAAGAACAATGAAATGGAATGGGTACTCACTGAAACATAAAGTCCAATTAGGGGCCAGGGTCAGTCCTGCTCAAGGTATTCATTAATGATCAGGAAAATTGGATAACTGCACCCTCAACCTGTCTACAGATAAAATGGGAAAAAGTGCCTTATATTCAGATGGTTGTGCTGCCATTCGGAGGAACCAGGACAGGCTGGAGAAATGGGCTGAAGCTCGTGAAGTTCAAAAAAGGGAAATGAAAAGTGCGGCACCTGGGGAGGAATAACACTGTGCACCAGTACACGGCAAGGGCTGAACAGCTGGAGAGAAACTTTGCAGAAAAGGACCCCAGGGTGCTTGTGGACATGAAGTGAGTGTGTGACGTGACAAACTGCTAGAAAGAACAACGGTGTCCTGGGCCTCATTAGGAGGAGCAATGCCAGCAGGTCAAGAGACCTGATCCTTCCCTGCTAACTCAGCTCTGGTGTGTCCATATCTGGAGTGTTAAGTCCAGTTTTGGGATCTCCATTACAGGAAAGATAGGGACTGACTAGAGAGAATCCAGTGAATGATTGTGTAGATAATTAAGAGACTTAATTATCATTCACATGAGGCTGAGAGAGCTGGGAATGTTCATCCTAGTGAAAAGAAAAACAAGAAGGATCTTATCAATGTGCATAAATACCTGATGGGGGGGAGTAAAGTATTGAAAATGTGACTAAAAAACCTCAGGACCCCTTGCCCTAGGTAATTCTGCTTAAGCAGGAGAGTTGAACTAGATAATTAGCAGAAGTCCCTTCACACCTTAACCATTCTGTGATTCTGCAGAGATTCATATAACTCAGGACTGGGATCCAAAAATAAGATTTCTTATACAAGGATATTTCTCAAGTAAAATAAAATTGTTCTGAGAAGAAACTAGGAATTGAAATAAACCTTTAATTCTAATGTGAAGGAAAGAAGAAATTATTGTCCAGTTGAAGATAATTTTCACTGGTTTGAAACAGATTTTCAGGAATTTTTCAAGCAATTGCTGTAACATGTACTGAAACAGATTATTTACAAAGTATCTTGCAATGGTTAAATTTCCTGAGGATAATTTAAATCAAACTGAATTAATGAATGAAAATGAATGTCCAAAAATATTACTTGTCTGAAAGATGCATTTTTAATTTTCTTGATGTGGTGAAGGATAAAAGAAGAAATTATACATAAAATTCTCAAAAGGTGGTTTTTTTCACACTTCTAGTGTAATCATCAAAACCTGAAAAACATAATATAGATTTGTGGGAAAAGATTGCGTGTTTGTATAGCAAGGTTTCTTCTTAAGATCTGAGATATAAAGGTCTTAATATTTTTTACTGAGATGGTAAGGTACGGATCTGCAAGTGATTTAGAACATAATGGGTTTTTTTACATAAATTTGCTCACTTCTAAGTTCACAAGGAATTCACAAAGGAATAATTTGCTATATGTCGAAGTTATAGAAAATCTCTGCCATTTTTTTGATCACTGACCGTAAAAAGAACTCTGTGGCAGTGCATTTTTCATGATTCCCTTATCCTCTGGTTGAAGACAATGGATTGCCACTGATGATGGTCCAACTATGCCTTTTCAACCTTTTTCAGCCTTTTCAGAAAAAGAATCCAGCAAAGCCTGTTCTTAGAAAAATATCAGTGACAGTGTGTAATATGAGGAACTAATAATCACAATTACTTGTCTATAATGGGGGAACAAATTTTTTGGCAGACTGTCATGGTCATGAGACAGCCTCATGAGACAAGGGAATTCAACTCTTCTCTGGGGAGCATTCTATATATTCTCTTATATAACAATGTCCTTGTGGCCTTAAGGTTTCTGTGATACCCATGTTGTGGCCTCAGGGTGGCTGGAAGGTTGAGGAAGGATAATGGAAGAATCCACATTTGGTTACATCATGAACTACTATTATCACTAAGTCCTACTGGGGATATCAGCTTTTTTTGAGCAGTGGTAACCCAGAGATATCTTTGTTATAAACTTTCTGTTTCCTTGTGTAAGATGCAATCTATTTAACATCTGTGTATCTTCCTTGAATTTCCTGTTGCTTTCCAGAGCTTTGTTTTCACAGATTACATGCCTGGCAAATGATAGTAAGTGTGCTCTCTGCAAAAATACAGTTTGTGGTATTGGTGCATACTTAACATGATACGGTCCTAAACAATTTAGTCACAAACCATATTTTCAAGGTGACTTCTTCTGATTCACAGGGCAGAATCGGCAACAGCTAGTTATTGATGAACTTACAAAGATTTGTGGGTATTTTGAGTGCATATTATATATTTCCTGCACATGGTTCAAACACAGCTGTGGAAGCAAGGCTAACTAGCATTTATGTTGGCTTTTTCTGTGCCATCAGTGGTAAGTATAGAATCACAGAATCACTCTGGTTGGAAAAGACCTTTAAGATCATTGAGTCCAACCATCAGCCTAAATTTACCAAGTCCAGTACTAGGCCACACAAGCACCACATCTACATGTCTTTTAAATACCTCCAGGGATGGTGATTCCATCATCTCCCTGGGAAGCCAGTTCCAGTGTTTGATAATTCTTGCAGAGAAGTAGTTTCTTCTAGCATACAATCTAAACCTTTCCCAGTGCAACTTGAGACTCCTTCCTCTTGTCCTATCACTTGTTACTATGGAGAAGAGACTGACCCTCACCTCATTACAACCTCATGTCAGGTAGTTGTAGTGGGAGACAAGGTCTCCTCTCAGCCTTCTTTTCTCCAGGTTAACAGCCCCTGTGACCACACGTGCTCCTCATAAGACATGTTCTCCAGACCTTTCACCAACTTTTTTGCCCTTCTCTGAACTCACTCCAGCACCTTAATGTCCTTCTTGTAGTTGGGGAGGCCAAAAATGAACACAGTGCTTGAGGTTCAGTCTCACCACTGCTGAGTACAGGGAGACAATCACTTCCCTTCTCCTGCTGGGCACACTATTTCTGATACAAGATAGGATGCTGTTGGCCTTCTTGGACAACAGGGAACACTGGCTCCTCTTCAGCCAGCTGTCAGCCAGCAGCTCCAGGTCTTTTTTTCCTTCCAACCACTCTTCCCCAAGCCTCTAGTGTTGTGACATGGAACTGTGACATAAGTGCACTCACTGACCACTGAGCCTTACTGAACCTCATACAACTGGCCTTGAACCATCGATGAAGCCTGTCCAGATCCCTCTGTAGAGCCTTTCTACCTTCAGGCAGATCAACACCCCTACCCAACTTAATGTCATCTGTATTTCATGTTTTCATAAACATTCAATAACTTTTTATCTATCAACCTCATTTAAAAGCTATTTACCCAATTTTCAAGAGAAAAAAGACATTACAGATATTTGGGTCAAAAAAACAAACAAGCAAAAAGATGTGTTTGAAAACTAGAGACAATCTGACTTGATTTTTCAAAGCGCTATGTGCAATATTCTTATGTTAAAAAATATCTCGAAAAGGCTTCTGTTTAGTAGTACTTATCAGTTCTGAGAATTAGACCTCACTAAACAACCTAGAAAATGAGGAAAAGAACATCAAGTAACTGTGAGATGTGCCATTTAAGTGGATTGTATGTAAATGGACAACTATGGAAAAATAAAGGACGGAGTCAAATGCAGGGATAGAAATCATATTGATTCTGTTCTTCTCATGAGAGACCACCTGTTCTTTGCTTACAGTTCCCTATGATACCATTTAAAATATTTTTTGCTGTAAGTAAATTCCCACAAACAAATAAAGTTAAATGAAAAAAATGGATCACTAAATCTTCTAATTCGTATATCACAAGTTCATCCAGCTGAATTGAATCCTAGAAGTTCTATCAGCCTGTAGACTATATAACCTGTCATTTTAAGTCATGAATTCCTGAAGGGCATTTTCTATTGACCTGTTTTTTCTTATTCTGTATTAGCACTGGCTTCAGTTTCTCTAATATGAAAAAATTTATTAAAATGTCATTTGTTATCCATCTCAATATTTTCTTTAAGCCACTTGGATATTTTCTCTAGTGCATCTGATTTAAAGACATTTATTCTGAAGAACCATTAGCATAAACCTTGGTTACTAATGGGCTGGAAACTACTTCATCATCTCATTTTTTATAAGACTGTCAGGCAGCTTCTTTTTAAATACATCAGAAACATTTACTAGAATATTCCTACATTTACTAGAATACTCCTGTCTCTATATGATTTTAAAGGTGGGAGTTTTAAAAATTATTTAAATATATAGCTCTTTTTAATTGTTAACTCTTAAGAGACTTTGAAAATCTGTGTTTTTAATGACCGTTGTAATAATTGTGAGTTTATTCATTTGAATTTCATATATCTCTTTCCTGTACTTCATAATAATTAAATACTTTCATAGTAAAATAAGTTGACTAATAACTATTTTACTTTTAATGTCTTGTGGTTTGGTTTTATTGTTTGTTTGGGTTTGGTTTGTTTGGGTTTGGTTTTTTGTTTTTTTTTTTGTTTGTTTGTTTGTTTTGTTTTGTTTGTTTGTTTTGCTTTTTTTGTTGCTTTGTTTTTCTTGTTTTCCCCAACCCTAACAATCTATTCCAAAGAATTTTCTTCAGCATTGGGAAACTATGAAACATCACAGATATTATTGGTTGGGAGTTTCCTTTGTTTGCCTGTATATATTCACAAAATATAATATAATATTTGGAATATAATGATGTTAATTAACCTTTATCAATAAAAAGGAAGCCCAAAGTACATTTACTAACTCTAGAAAGAGTATGATAAATTTAATTTTTAAAAATATATTAAATTATAATTTTTAGAAATTCCAACAATGTATTATTAGCCTGTATTGCACTTTCAGACTCTGTGTTAGGTAATTCCACTATAACACTCTGTTTTGTTTTCTGCACCCAAGACCATTGCTCCAGATATAACTCTTGCAATCCTTTCATATGGCCTGTTGATCTACAGTAATCACTGACAAAAGACCCTCCTGAATCTTGTGCTTCTTTTGCCCATTTAATCATTATGTTGTTCTCAAAAATGCTGTAGAAGTTTTCAGTCTTTTAACCATACAAAATGTTCCACCAATTTTCACTTATGGCAATTACAGCAATTTTCTTATCATTAATGGGGGTTGCTGCTGGTTACACCTTGCTTTGGCTTTAAGCACAAATGAAAGATTCATCTAGGGTTAATTTTATAACCTTCTGTCTCTCTATTGTTGCAGCTGACCTCCATGTATGAGTTCTGGACCTTGTAACTAAAGCTATTGTAATCTGTTCTGGAAAGAAGACCCATTTGCAACAAAAACAAAATCTTCAGCTTCCCAGGATAAATACAATAAAGTGAAAGGACAGACAGGCCCTTTAGAGTGCAACCTGCCCCATCCTAAATGTGATATGTAAGACAAAGAGATAAATAACCTTTTAGAAATACCCATATTTCTATTAACTGCTAAGATATCACAAGCCAAAATGCATACATTTGATATCTTCCTTCTAAGTGATTAAATTTAGACATCTTGAATCTCATCTTTGAAGATGAACTTTTCCTCTTTCTTTCATTTTACTTCTGTGCCTTTTGCTTGAACAGAAGTAGTATGAAAAGTTATGAACTTCTGCACCTTTGCAGGTAAGGATTTATAGGTAGAATCCAGATATTTTTCACTTCGTATTTTCAAAAGATTACTTTTATTTTTTTGAAATGTTTTCTAGGAACAAAGAACATCCTGATTAAGCATAGCTTGTTTTTGTTGAGAAAAATAATTATATTATCTGGTCGTTATAGTTCTAAATATTACCCTTTAATAGCCACCAATAGTAATTATAAAACAATAGTTAGGACAAAAATCTAATTATTTCTTCTGTAGTTCTTAGAACAAGTATTTGGATAACTTATATGTTGCAAATATAGTTCTTTAGGTAAAGAGGGGAATAAAGGAAACCTTGGACTTACGCTATTTAAACCCATTTAAGAGCCTTCTGAAGAATAGCAGTGAAACGTTTAGATGTAGAAGACATATCTTCGGGAAACTGCATCCCAGTAGGGGCCTATTTATATCAACCTATCCCTACAATTTTCAGATTACATCAGGGGATACAGGTTTGCTCCTACAGTCAGAGCATCATGCTCTCATAAGAATTGGGATGTTCATTCTTAGATTATTGGCCTTATAATGAAATATATATTTAAATTATATAGTTTTTAATATTATTTTTTAACCCATTAATTACTGTTAGCTTTGTTCATGCTATTATGACCACTATGAGCTTGTATAATTGAAATCTATATCAAGCACAACATATATATTGAGACTGTCTTTTTTTTTTTTTGGTTGGATAGTAAGAGGTTAAAAGTGTAGAGTCAAATCCAAATGAGTTATTAGGAATTCTCCTGGGAATCTGACACAAATTGTTAACAGATCTAGCAGCAAGTGTCACAGTATCTTGCACTTACGTATTGGGGATATTATATTTCTATGTCATTCAGATATTCTTTCAAGTATCAACTAACCTGGCTTCACAATGGCACTTTTATATATACGACACCATTTGATATGCATATTTTTGATCAGCAGTGCTAGGTTAAGCAGCCGGCAAAGCACCAGACTCTGCTCCTGTTGATTGTTCATACCTTCACAGGCTCCTAATATTCACCTGCCAACAGTTCTTATAGGTGTGCACTAGGAACTGACCCTGCTGGAACAAGTTGGGGGTTTTCTATTGTTTGTTTTTTCTTTTACTCAGTTCCTTTGTAAATGCATCAGATTTACCCATTTTGCTTCACGACCAGAGCCCATTAATACTTAAGGCTAGGACAGAGACAGAAATGAATGTCAGTGTGGGATAGGAAATAGGTCATGAACTGCTGAAATTGGCTTCAACAATGTTATTGTGGAACACTTAATATGGCCAGAGTGGTTTATCAGGCTTATCCAAAAGCAAACAGGATGTTGTGACAGATAGTTTATAAAGCAAGAGGGAGTGCAAGAGAGATGCTAGAAGAATGTATGAGGAGAAAAAAGAAAAAGAAAATAAAGGCATGCAGTTCATTCAATATTAAACAAAATTTAAACACTAATCGGAAGCTGGCATATAACTTCTTAAGTGTTTCACTTTTAAAATACAAAGTCCTTTTATGCATAGAGATACAAACCTAGGGGACAGCAATGTGCAGCCAACTGCCCTCAGGGACAGACAATGGTTGCAGACCATGCCCCAAGACATATTTCTGAACTTTGTTCACGCTGTTCAATGTAAATCACAAAAAAAGGACCTCTGGAACAGACCCTATCAATCTTTTTCACCCACTGTGCTCCTTTCCCTCCACCCTGCCTCCACAGCCATAGTCTGCAGAAAGAGGATCATGTAGATAATTTTTGATTCAGTGATGCTTAAATGATTTGCACAGCTGAAGTATTTTTGTGAGTTGTTTTCCTCTCCTTCCTCTTCTGAAAATATGTGGGCAGAAAAATCATAAAGAAATGTGTCTGAAGACCCCTGAACAAAAGATATCTTATTCCTTACGTTCCTGTATGCTAACTCAGTCTATTAGGCACTGTACAGGTGAGAAATGGTAGCACTGCCCCCTGCTTCCCTGCCCAGACTTTAAAATGAAATTAACATAAATTCCTTTCCTTTTGCATCATTATAAGATCTATGATGGGTGAGGTCAGAAAGAATCTGTGCAAAAAAAAAAAAAAAATTATAAACTAAATCCGAATGATTTTGAAGGAAAAGGCAGAAATATCTGAAGCCCACTGCACTACTGGAGTGTTTGCTTTAAACAATACCATGTGTGAGTGCATGTATGCATGTGCATTTAAGAGACAAATATTTGTTTGTGTGTTAGGAGGTAAAATATTGCTAAGGCTTTGTGTGCTTCCAAATTCAGTGGTCCAAGTATACTTTTTATAGAAGAGACACTGATTTCATCCTTGCTCCTTGCATTCCATTTCCTGAGGCTTCAATGAATGTAAAAAGAAAGCTGCTGAACTTGAATCATGTCACTTTATATAAGCAAAGTAAGGTTTAGGCTGGTTGGTGCTGGCTGGAAGAACTTGAAGGAGAAAAAAGGGCAGTAGAGCATGTTCATATGTTGTAGATAAAGCTGCTATTTCTATTTCATTTTGTAGATATTTCTACTGTGCCTAACATCTGTAATTTAAGAATTGTATTTTTTATAATTTAAGAGCTAGCAAGAGTGAGGAAAGGTTAACTTACATGATATATTTATGTAAAATTCATGGTAACATAAACATCTATTGCTTTTTTTTTTTTTTTTGTGAGTCATGTAATGCTCTCCTTAATTTTTAATTGCCATAAAAAGCAGTATTAAATGAAATTCAGCCTAAATTCTTCATGCAAGTTTAATCTTTATATCAATTTACATCCAGTTTCAATTTGTAACACTCCTATTTAATTTCTCTGGCATGATTTATTATCAGTTTGACATAAAGGGAAATAAAATTTGAGAGAACTGACTTAAAACAGTTATTTTACTAGGAGATAGGAGTTAAATGCCTTGGAAACCCTGGATAAAAAAATGTATAGTCCTTCAGCCCCGTGCCCTTTCAGATTCATGAATAGCAGAGACTTTGTGTAGGGGCACTGCTTGCAAAGTGGTATGTTCATTTGTAAGCTCAAGTTCACAGGCAGTAGTATGTTCTGGACACTGCTGAAGAAACCCAAGACAGTACAAAATCCTACAGAAGGGTGCTTTTATTTATTTATTTATTTTCTTCATACTGGTCACCACAGTATTTTAAATAATAACAGGATCACAGAGCTGTTCAGGACTGAGAAAGAGTGAATAAGATACAATGACTGTCTAGCTGGTTACCTGCTCTCTTTGGCACTTCTCAGGAAGCTAAATGAACTTCCACACCTGGAACCAGTGTGCATTACATGCCTCCAGCCTTCCTGAGGTAAACATAGTTGAATTTATTGGAAGTGATACATAGTACACAACCCATAGTACAGAATATGTAATGATGGTGTTTTCATGAAGAAATATAATTCTTTGGCATTATACATCCTTGTTTTACCTCCTGAGTAGAGCTGCATATTAAACAGCTTTGTATGGTGTTTTAATGACAAACTCTTTGATTGTCAACTCATGCAAAACAGCAAGCTATTGTTTAAATTTCACTATATGAACGTGTGTTTTTAAATTTGTTTAGAAAAGAGTGAATTGTTACAGTACGACACTTTTGCACTGCCTATTGGCAACTGTAATTTAATCTGATGTTATTTACTAATTTCTCTAAAAGATTACTTATCTCTCCGAGGAACATATGTCCTGCTATTTGAATGTGTCTCTTAGCACACCTACATGATGTGTTGATTAATGTAGAAGCTTTGAGGGGACACAGAATAAATTAGAGGAAAAATGACAAAAAAAAGTAAATTGGCTGAAAAGTAGCAAAAGTAGCAAAGCAGCTGCCCAGCTGAAGTAACCTGAAACTATGCCAAAAAGAGGAATTCCTACAGTTTCCTACAGATTCCTACAGTTGAATTCCTTAAGATTTTGAAATATATTTGGAGTATAATTCACAGAATGCACAGGGAAAGCTCTTGGGTTTTTAGGCTTTTTGTTGTTGTTGTTTGTTTATTTGTGGGCTTTTTTTGTCAGTTTTTTTTCTTCTTTTTTCTTTTTGAGTGGGTTTTTTGAGGTTTTTTCTTTCAGAATGGTGAGAGCATTTCTACACTTCCTGTTCAGTTCTGCTTGCCAAGGCTTGTGCAATCGTTTATTGAAAAAATAAATAAAATAGTGCAACAGTGTATTGAAAAATAAAATCTGTAGATAGTGAATGCCACATTCCACTGCCCTAGCCCTTTAATATACTATCCAATTAAACTACTATGAATTGTCCAAAAAAGCAAGAATCAGCAACTAGTATAAGTACAGCACCGTCAGATTCCATGGGATCTTCTCTTAGTTATTGTGAGGCAAGATACACTTAGCTGAGTGGAGAGGATGTGTGAAATGTTAGCATCAAAAACATCTCTGCTTGACACAAGTTACCAAATAACAAAGGAGCTCCTTTACACTTCGATATGAGGCAGAAATCTTTGTTTCAGCTTTGAAAAGTTATTGATCTTTCTTTGAATACCTTAAAAAAAAATAAATAAATCACATACTGAAAGATAGCCCCGAGGAACCAGGAGGAAGGCAAGGCTTTTAATAGGAAAGGACTTCATTGATTGCTAGCACAAAAATTGTGCTAAATTTTAGTTTTGATAAAATCCCATTGACTTCAGTGGAGCTGAATATGCTAGGGCGTGAGCTTTCAGTTATCATGTCTTTTGCTGGAGTTTTCATTCACTTAATTTTTACACAGATTTTTAATTGAAAGAAATATACATTTTCTACTGGTATCAAGAAATCATTTTTTCAACTGGAAACACAGTATAGAAATTAAGTAATTAAATTTCAAAATATCTTTATCAGATACATAGATAAGCACCACTACTCCTATTTGATAGATGGAAAAATATAGGCTAAATACTAGCACTGATCATATAACATATTGATGGAGTGTATGAATAAACTCAGAATCTCAAAATCCAAACTTGTTCTCATAAATCTCAGATCGCACTTGTGGTTTGGATTTTTTTGGAGTATTTTGCTTTCTTTTGCTTTGTTTTGGTTTTGTGTGTGTTTGTTTTTAAATGTTTCCATGTTTCAAGGTTGTGTAGACTGCATGATTTGGACATATGTCAAATATACTTTGAATGTGTAATGTGAACCTACATATTTATTAGCAAATATTTGTGAGTAATAACTAAGTGATTTATACTGCTACTGCTTCCAGAATACTGTGAGAACACTTTAGCATATAGTGTCAGACTTAGGTGTAATTATAGTCCAAATTTAAACTAATAAATCAAATAGTGCCCAGGAATTCTCCCAGGTATCAGGACAAGATTGTCTATATTTTTAAAAAATGTTTAATAATGCTTTGCATATGCCATTTAACAATCCCTTAGACAACTTATAGTTAGAACTCAGGACGTAAAATATTCTAGGGACTGTTCCTGCTATGCCTCTTATTTGTGTCAACCATCTTGCTTTGGAGATCTGGAGAATGTAATACCTTGAAATAGACCATATTGACCCTGTTTTCCAAAGACTTTAGGTAATAGGGACCTTTCAGGGTTTTCTACAGACACAACTACCTGTGTAAACACAAAATTTTGATACAGAATACTCTGTATTGTTCCTTCCTTTCCAACATTAAATTTTTTTCTGTTACTGAGGACATCTCAGGTTTCAGGACATCTACTTCTAGCTAGAAATTACTTTTTTTTTCATGTTGGGGGGATGGCTCATATAGTTCTGAGGAGAGAAACACTTTTCAATATTTTTTTTTCCTTTTGCCTCAAGTAACTTCAAAAGTTGAGATAGTGGATAATGAGTTTGATATGCTTTTATCTTGAAATTATTTTTTTTTGCTTTATTTTAAGTGAAAGGAGTGTCTTGAATGCTTCCTAATAGCCAGATTTTGAAACCAAATTACTGAATATTAGCATAGCAAGTCCCATGTCATGTTGAGGAAGTCAGCCTAAGTTAGTTATTCAAGTGCTGCATTTTAAGTTACTACAAGGAGACTTAAGTAGGTGATTAAATGGTTCCTTAAGTAGCTTAATTTTGCTAAGGGGATAAGAACAATATCTTTGTGATTTAAGGGTGAGATATTGTAGCTAATCTACCAGATGAACTGAAATAAATTTGGCATTTTCCTTCCCTCTGTAAAGTAAGTGTACCAGAAACTGACTTTTCTGTTACAGCTGTTAAAATCATGTAGGGAGTAGGGGCTAGCATTAAGCATAATTCTAATGAAAATGCCACCATTGTTTATTGTTTTCAGGTACTTTTTCAGCTGCAGATGAAGTTTTTTTGTGATAAACTTATTCAGCAGGAATAAATGTGTTATGTATCAGTTAAAATACTCATGTTCTTTCATTCTTTTGTCTTTAGAGAAAACACAGGAAAAGGCAGAGGTTTTGACTGTTGAAGAAAACATAGAATTTACGTGTAGGCAAAACAAGAATGGATTAATTTCTGACATCCAGAAGTTATCTGATAATGCAGAGGAATCACATTCATCAAGCAAAGAGACACCTTACTGCATAGGAACTTGTCATTTCTAAAAGGTACCACATAAATGTATATCAGTATCAATAGTACCAATTGGACAAAGTGAAGAAGATCAAAGGTCTTCAGACTTATTCAGGATTAGAGAAAATAAGCCTGAATGTAACAGTTCCTGTTTTCCTCTTAATTGTAAAGCACTAATCTGCCAGTTTTGCTCAGCAGAGTCCTGACATGGCACTGTGCAAAAATACATATTTTTCATTATTCGTGGCACCAGTATAGAAGTAAATTTATCTATTATTGTTTCAAATGTGCAACTTTTCACACAGATCTGTGGGGAGAGGTGTAGTCATAACCAGACAAGATTTATGATGGTCTAGGACAATAGAAAATATTAGTAGAGTTAATAAACGAAACTGTCAAAATATGACGATCTCATATCCTAGTAATGTCTAGTGCTTATCCAGTGATTTTTTATGTTTATTCACTAGGCATCCATCCTAGTCTTTGGCTAGAGACAGTCAAGTTGTTAAGAAAACAGGAATATATCAGTTTGGTACTTTAAATCACTGCTAATAAGTGTTTACAGTATGTATTTTTCTGAAGTTAATAAGTGTAAAATCTGCAAAAATGTTCTATGTAGAAAGACAGGTTTTGTTTAATTTAAACATAGAAGCCTACTTATAACTTCTTTTTCTTGTCTATATGGATTTTTTGCCTTGTCCTCAAAAGAATATATCTTAACAGGTAAAATCACATTCTGTAATGTTATAGACAGTGTACTAAATAAAAAAGCAATACCTTTAACAGACTAAAACCAGCATTAATTTCCTACATCTTGTGAAGCATCTTAGGCCCTACACTAGGCCTGATTTTATCTAGTAGTAAGATTTTGGCCTCTCTTCATACATATCTGTCAGGTTTATGTTATTTTAAACTATTATTTAAAAAATATATATTTTCTAAATATTGGAAAAACCATAAGTATCAGGAAACAAACCTGAAGGGTTTATGACATGCCCTCGAGGCCATTCTCCTTGTCTTTGTCCACACAAACTTACATTTCTATGTATATATCTATGTGTCTAACTGAAAAAAATCTGTAATACTTTCTACTACAGTTTAAGATTTAAACAGGAGTGGCAGCTATGTTTTCCTCTGAAGCTTAACCTACAGCAGGAGACACAGAATCCCTAATACTGTGTAATAATAGTTATAGTCCCCTAGGTCAAGCTGCTGAGGCAAGTGTTCTTGGATAACAGGGTCATGCCATCTGTTCCCAATGGCATCAGTAGCAGTTTAGAGAAATAAGTTTGTGTATGTTACAAATGACCATAAAGTGTTATAAACTGTTGGTGCTGTATTTTGACTCCTACACAATCCCTAGTGGCATGATGCTGGCAATATATAGCATTGTATTCTCAAGAACTAAATGGTAACTGAAGAAATAGGAGAGAAAAATTCAGTCAGGAAAGCCCTAATGAAAATTGATTGGAGAGGCTGGAGGATAGAGATATAGTATATCCTTTCAGCAGGAAACCTAGCTGCAGTGATTTTTTTCCCCTTTTTCATCTAACTTATAGGTTAGAAACAAAGATAAAGCCAGATCTTGGGATCCAGAGGAAAAAGAATACTGTACTTAGTGTCCCAAATTTACTGCTGGTGTATCTTGATATAGCTCAATTGACTGTAATGGAGCTTGGCCATTTTTCACCAGCCAGGAATTTGGTCTACTGTAGTAAGGAGGGTTGTCACTGGACTTGCTGGATACTTTCAGTTATTATCTTTTCTATTCTTGCAATTGACTTATATCTTCATGGAGATTTAGAGGTAAAGGACTGAAAATTATCCAATTTGTTTCATGAAAGAAAAGAATTTCCTTTAAAATATAATTGTCTTGTTGCTTCAAAATTATTTGAAATTAAGACTGCATGTTGGCCAGTATTTTTTCAAGTGTTCTAAGTGTTGTGGATCTTAATGCTCTTAAATTATGTTCTTTCATTTGAAATTAATGACAAAGTTTATTTCTCTGTCTCAAATGAAAGTCTGACAGTAACTTAATGTCTCTATACTTTGCTTGTGATTACCTAGGTGATGTAGAATGATGCTGCACATAGGTCCTCTATAATAAAGCAACATAATAGTTAATCCCAGACCAGATAAAAACAGCATACTGAAACACAGTGTATAGTTCTGAAATGAATAGTTGTCCCAAAACAGCTGCATTGACAAACTCAGCATTGTGCTCTGTATTTGTGTGGGTGGGGTCCTCATTCAATAAGCCACCTAGACACTGTTCTTTGTATTTGGGCGAGTGAAGTCCCTCATTTGGTACCCACCTTGATAAATGGGATACTGTCCTTATTTGATAAGGAATCAAGTGAAAGTAAGTGAAACCCTGTGGAAGCAGAGTGCCATCTTGAGAAAGACCACTTTCCTCTTTAAGGACAACATGCATGTATGAAAATGAGGTTCATAGTTTGTTCAGCCCTTCTGGGGGATATCAAGAGATAACCTGGACCTGGATACTCATTCTCCATAGTAATTCTAAAACCCAACAGAGTCTGCACAAAGGAGGCAGAGCCTCACCAAGGAGAGGTGGGGCCAGGTACCATAAAAGAGGCAGACTTGGAACACTTTGTGCATGTGCCCACCATCCAAGCATCCACAACATCATGCCAAGATCATAGCTGGATTCATGGGTGGTGATATCTTTTCGGTTCATTTTTTCTTTGTCTCTCTTTTTCTTTCTCTGTTTCTAACCTCATTCTTGAAACATAAGGGTAACATAATTTCCAGTTTTTCTAAATTTTGCCATTTGTAATCCATTGCTTTGAGAATAATATTGTTGCTTGGATTTCGACAAGCTTTATAGCCTTTCTCAATTTCAAGTACAGTTGTCTTTTGTTTAAACCTCCTGATTAATTGTCAATACTCCTGAATAACCTGCAGAGAATAAAAGAAGTTAATCACTCCAGCTGGGTTGTTAAAAGATATTAATTCAAAGCAGCTTAATCTTGCCTCAGAGGTGGTTAAAAGAGGTTAACTTTACTCATAACCACAAGGTGAGACAGGTCCTAACCTTACCCTAACCCTAAGACAGAGCAGAATGAGACACGCAAAATTCACAGTATCTCTGTAACATTATAGAACTATCCCTTAGAAAAAATCATTGTGGCTAAAGGTCCTATGTAAATGTGTAACAGCTGTCAAAGGGAATGAAGGTATTAAAATTATTTTAAAGTTATGTTCTTTTGGATACTTATAGGAAATAGTGTACTTTTTTGACTTTTGTGCATTTTAAAGAGAGGAAATTCTTGAATATTTTTTAGGCAGAAGAACATATTCCCAAGTAGGCGGACAGTACATTTATATAGGAGACCTCTAGCTGTGGAATGCTGAGAAGGAGCTAAATATACTCCTGTAGGTGGGGTGGGCTGAATCAATAGGTTCGAAGAAGAGAAGTCAGTTGGACTGAGTGCACCCAGACTTTTCAAAATATCAAGAGAGTTATTTTATGTTGCATTTTCAACTACAGAAAAAAATAAGGATTATGTTTGCCTATCCACTATTTTGTGTATGCATTTGTGGGCAATATACAGTGTATTGATTTAGCTGACAAGATACTCAATAGATGATCCTCATTTTGTTCGGTATGCAGAACTGAGTTTTCACATAAGTTAGGACTACTTACAGATTTGCTAACTCTTGTCAAGCCTAGAGTGGGTTTCATGCTTAAAACATGATGTGAAATACCCAAAGATTTTTAAAGTAAACAAACAGTTGAATGAACAAACATCTCATTACTGTATCTACACAGTTTAAGCAATTCTCAGTCAGTCAAGAGCTGAAAGTGCGGTTTCAGGATTCTTGTTTTTGACATAAATGCTCTTGAATTATTATTTGTTTATTTTCACCGAATGAAGATTTTTCAGTTTTTTGACTTGTGGGGAACTGTTGTCAATATAGAAAAGAAGCCTTCTTGGCTGATGGGCTTGCCTCAGATATTAAAAAACAAAAATGTACTTTAATCACATTTGAAACTGGGCATCCAATACGATTAATCTTAAAGTATGTACAACTTTAAAATTTAACACAAAAAGGCAAAGCATGTAAACAGCTCTCAGAGCCTGCCACTTTGAGCAAAAGGAGGTAAAAGTTGCTATATGGGAAAGTCAAGTTCATTGTGTAGGACAATAAAGGAAGTAGAACAGGCTCTTAGGAAGTGTAAGACAGAAGACTGAAAGGAAAATTTGAACTGACGGGTGATCAAGGCTAAAATAATGATACCTCTTGCAAAAAACTGTATGGTGGAATAGAGGAAAAGTATGAATGAGCACTAAATTTTCTCTTACCAGAAAAAAAAGATATTAATATGATAGGAAAGATTAGAGATTGTTTACTGTCATATTGTCTGGATTTTTTTCATGGAATACAGTGCAAATTTAGCATCTGAATCAAATTACAAAAGAACTTCTTTTTAGTGTTAAATTTATTGAGGTTATTGGCTAAAATTCAAAGATGTTTGCTGTAAAGCTTAATGACAGCTAAACATCATGGTGATTGGCATGTTCAAAAAGTTGGAGATTAAACAGATGACTGTAGGGATGAACAAACTATTAGTTAAACACAATAATACTAACAGACAAGTAGATACATGCTTTTCAAGAGAATTTCTAGCACCCCCTTTTTCTCAAGGTCTGACATCTTGTGTCTCCTCTTCCTTCTCCCTAGTTCATGCTATGGAAAGGTCTCGGAGCTCATGAACTAGATTTCTCTTGGAGTGACTTAAATCAGGAGATGTACTCCAGGACCACATGTAATATTATCCAACTGCTGAGTGCCTACACCACAGGATCAGATTAAAGCTGTGCCAGACTAACTCGCCCTCATCAGCAGCTATTTCACTCCTCATACTCACTCCTTTCTGTCTGTACTACTTGTTAATGTAGACCATACTCAATCACCAGCTTCATGATGTGCCATATGCTCCTCTTTCACCACCCAGAAATGGATGCAATATCATTTATACAGATCAGGGTGAGAAGAGGAGAGTAAATCAAGATGAAATAATTTTGTCATAAATGTTTCATGCTAACAAAAAGATTTACTCTAGGTAAACATTTATAGCAATATCAAAACAAATTTAGATGTGGTCTTGAATATAAAGCATTTCATGCATCAGAAGCAGGCATTTTATACATCCTAGCAAAAAATTTATAGGTACACACACACATAAGTTTATATAAACATAAGAAAATATTCAAGGTTCTGTAATATGGCACAAATGCCAATTTATAACAAAATTTAAAATTAATTAGGTAGTTAACAAAGTGCGCTGAAGGATTTTTTCTTCACAGTGCAACAGAAATACCGACTGTGCAGTGCTGTGCATGATTTATTTATAGACTGCTAATGAAGACATATCTAATCATCATAATTAATTGGTATTTTTGTGCTTTGGGGTCTAATTGCAGAAACTTTCACATGTTGGCTCAAACGTATCATAGCTGTAAGGCAAAAATTCAGAACAAAACTTGATTCTCTTTGTTTAAATTTGCTTTTCCATTGAGCTTACCTACTATGTAGTGACTATAACTTAACTCTTATATTCAACATATGTTGAAGTGCTGTGAAAATGAGCTAGGAGAGGATGATTTGCAGGGATACTGTTACATGTCACTCATTCTGTATTTACTGTGGCAATTTGCCTAAATTTTAAGTCTGTTTAATCAACATATCTTCTATTAAATATATCGACCTGTACTGGTGCTACAAGTGATATGCAACAAAATACTTCTACTAGATTTTTGGTCTTATGTTTACCTCTCAACCTTTATCAGTTTTTATTTTCTCCAGAAATAGCTATTTTATCTAGCAGTATCTCAATATATAACTCAAATTTCTATTCTCTGTCATGGATCTGAATTTTCAAGGATTTTCATTGTCCTGGGACAGCAAATTATATTTTCCAAAGTATTTGTGATTGGCATGAGTTGCTTGTCTTCAAATGCTTGGATATAGCCTTGATACTTGTAAAAAACACTTTTTCCTCTTTTGAATGTTCATGAAGGTATTATCAGAAGTGCCATGTTGGGTAAGGAATCTGCCAGTAATTCCTGGATAAGGAATTCCAGAAACTGAACTGAAGACCCTCGTATCAGATAGCATTGACCTCATCAGTTGAATGAAAGAAGAATCTCCATTAGTTGTTAATTCTAGGAAGAGCAATTCCTATGAACAATTCTAGGTCTCCAGATGAGGCAAAGGCCATTAAATACTTCCCTTACTTCGACTAAAGTGGTTGAACTCAAACAAGCCAATACAAAGCTGTTTCAGTGCAGCGCTTAAATTGCATGCATACCATTCCAGCCAGTGCACTTTCAGGATATCATATGAAGCTAATTAGGTGCCTCTGTGAGTAATTTATCTTTTCTCAGACTTAAACAACTGGTTTCCTATTACAAATGAAATAACTTCATTTCTCCTGGTCAAGGAGAAACACTTTCAGCTATTTTCAAGTGTCCCATCTGAGTTCCAAAAGAAAATTATTTGAATTGTTAAGTAACAGGTTACTCATTCTTCAAGAGAAGAAATAGGAGAAATTTTCTCCTCCACTAGAAGAAAAAAAAAATAAAGGCAAAAAACCAAACCACAACACAAAAAACCCCCAACACAACAACAGGGACATAGTTAAAAGTAGAAACATTTCTATCATCCTTTCAGTTTCCAGACATGAGCTGGTAAGCCCATTAATACTACAGTTTATAACAGATGGCCATTCTTGCTTGGACATACACATAGATCATCAGATTTCCCTTTGAGTTTCACACTCTTTAATGCCCACTGAAGCCAATGGGAGTTTCGTCTGTGTAAAGGTGAACAGAAATCAAGCTGCAGAAATATTTTCCTTTGTCTTAATTGACATATTGTTAAATGCTGGGTTTAACACAGAAAGGAAACTGTCACAAGGACCAGGTCATAAGGAATTTTGTTGTAATGCTTGTGAAATAGAAATCTATAATTATTTAACTTTCTGAAGACTAAGACTGAAAATTTATTAAATGAAACCAACAGCGAGCAAATTGTCCATTGTCTATACCTACATGCCTTTGTCTGATGTCATTACTTTCACTCTCTACAACTCCTTGAAAGGAGGTTGGAGACAGGGGGGGGTTGGTCTCTTTTCCCAGGCAACTACCAGCAAGACAAGAGGGAATGGTCTTAAGTTGTGCCAGGGGAAGTTTAGGTTGGATATTAGAAAGAATTTCTTTACCGAGAGGATGATCAGGCACTGGAATGGGCTGCCCAGGGAAGTTGTGGATTCTCCATCCCTGGAGATATTTAAAAAGAGACTGGATGTGGCACTCAGTGCCATGGTCTGGTAACTTCAGAGGTAGTGGATCAAGGGTTGGACTTGATGATCTCTGAGGTCCCTTCCAACCCAGCCAATTCTATGATTCTATGATTCTTGAGGATCCACAAAAAAACCAGGATCCATTTTCCATTTTCCTCAGCATGCAAAGACAGTAAAATAAGGTATATCTGACCAGGAATATGAGGAATTTATACATTTTGAGACTGTTATTGTCTTCTTTTCTTTGTTATTCTCTGTTATATTAAAAAACAAACAAACAAACAAAACCCCAAACCAAAACAAAAAAAAGCAAACCAAACCCAAATGCCAAACAACAGTAAAAAAAGAAACCAACCAAGTGAAAAACAAAAAACCGCAACACCAAAAGCCATGAAAGATGTACAAATCTTTTGCAGTCTGAGTGTGCTGCTTTTGGCTGGGATACAGTTAATTTTCTTTATAGTGGATAGGATATGGATATGGTTGGCAATTGTGATGCAAAAAGTGTTGATAATACAGGGATATTTTAGTTACTGCTGAGCAGAGCTTAAACAGAGGCAAAGCCTTTTCTACGCCTCACACCACACAACCAATAAGTAGTCTGTGGGTGTACAAGAAGATGGGAGGGGACACAACTGGGCCAGCTAACCCAAATTGACCAAAGGGATATTCCATATCTTATGATGTCATGATCAGCATATATAAAGATGGGTTAAGAAGGATAAAGTAGGTCAATGACTGGAGTGGTGGTGTTTGTCTTCACATGTCACTGTTATATGTGGTGGAGCTCTGCTTTCCAAGAGATGTCTGAACACCTGCCTGCCAATGGGAAGCAGTAAATTAATTCCTTATGTTGCTTTGCTTCTGTGTGCAGCTTTTGCTTGACCTATTCAGCTGTTTTTATCTCAACCTATGAGTTTTCTCACTTTTAGTCTTCTGACTCTCTCCACCATTCCACAAGGGTGGTGAGCTCGTGTGGGGCTGTGTGGGGATTGGATGACAGCTGGGGTTAAACATGACACTGAGTAATGATCCTCACTTTAAGAAGACATAACTTTTGCTTTAGATGATCCTATAGAGTGCTTTTGATTTTTATCTATTGTAGAGACACAGGAAGAAATCCATTATTTTATGTGTAGTTTACTTACTCACATCATAAAGGGAATAATATTCCCCTGTGGAATTTGATAAATGATGATCAGAGCTGCAAACTGTACTGACTAATCAAGTTTCTTCTGATCGATTGAGGTAATTGAAAATCAACAACAGGTATTCCATGTATATTAATTTTTCTCTTACTATATGTGTATGATAATAAAAAGGGGATGTTTTCAATTCTCAAAAAATAATTATCTTGGCTGTTCTTAGCCTGGCAGAACAGATTGCTTGTCTTAGTGATATTAGTCTAACAGGTAACCAATCTGTTTTCAGAGCTTGACTATACTAAAATGAGCTATTAAAAGTTTAAAAATATTTTTGGAATGAGGCATTCAGTACATCATTCTTAATGGCAATATGTGATTCTTTTCCTTTCATTAATGATATCTATATCTTCTTTGACAGTGTTGCATGACCACAAAAAGATTTCCTAGCTTTCTCCTTGGGACCACCACTCACTCATATATTTAGTGAGCTTACCTACTATATTTCTTTGGCTTTCAGGATATTCTGAAAGACCTCATAAAACCTTACACATCACTTATCTTTGTTATTGGGAACCTTGTGCTCAGTGGCAGCTATGAATCTATGCCAGAGAAATGAGAAAAAA
This sequence comes from Phaethornis superciliosus, assembly GCA_023637945.1. Lineage (NCBI taxonomy): Eukaryota > Metazoa > Chordata > Aves > Apodiformes > Trochilidae > Phaethornis > Phaethornis superciliosus. Next base: position 76,281,125 of record JAJQWJ010000003.1, on the reverse strand, counting down.
TCTTGAAACAACCTTTCATGAAGAATTTTAAAAGTGCAGGATGAAATAATGTGCTTAACTCCTTAACCTGTGCAATTACTATCACAGAAAATGCACAAAACTTTCTTCTTATTTTTGAGATAGTACAGTTTCTGAGATCAGAAATTACTTTATAGCTTTGCAAAATTCTTTAGCCAGCAACATTTTTTTTTAAATTTAATTTTAGTTCCAAAATATCCTTTAATTTCCTTTTAAGTTTTGAATTGTTTCCAGTCAAGTACAGTAAAACTCCTGATTGGACCTTTCATTTAGTACTGAACTTTTCCCTATGATTGTCAATAATAAATATTCTTAAGAAACATAATAACAAATGTGGATGATTGTACCAGACAATGAGCAGAATCTCATACCATGAAAGCATTGTTGTGACTTATAATGAAAGCTAAAATAATTATTTTCTAAATTATGTCCTGCAATAGGATGTCACATGTGAAACTTGGCAAGATTTCCTTTCAAAATGATCTCATAAATGTGTATATATACAAGAACTCACATCAAGAGTGTTCATGCAGAAAGTTCTAGGGAAGTTTTGGAGTTATTCAGACATGAACCAGCATAGATTTTGTGTCATATAAGTGATCAGAAAAGAACATTAATTATATCAAAGAGCTGATCTTTTGGTAATAGGTCACAAGTTGTCCTATTTCATAAAAACAAAGCAAGAGAATTCATAGAATTATCAGTGTGAAAACAAATTCCACCCAAAGCTTTGGTTTCATTCAGCATCAAAAAAATATCATGATTGACAGAACCCTACTGTTTTACAATCCCTAAAAATGTTTGTCTTTATCTGTATGTATCACAAGAATATTTGAACCAAATAGCAGGATATTTTCAACACTAAAGAGAAAACAATTTCTATTGTTTGAGGGAAAGTGCAATTTTTCAGGGATACCCAGTGATTCTTCCTATCACTTCACTGCATGCACGTCTAAAACATGATTGATTCCGACACATCTGTTACCAACTTGTTATTGCTGAAAGAATCCTATGAATAAAAATCAGAAATGATTTGTTAGTAGGCACATCACAATAGTTTTAAAGGAGTATGGGTCCATGAAATAGTTTATTAACTTATTTCCTGATGATTATGAAATAATAAGCAAATGTTGCCTCATCACAAGCCATATTATTCTATACTGCTTGTTAAACAGAAACTGTATTTGACCATGATCACCATTAGCTGGCATGTCTTATTAGTTATAACAAGAAGTTATATTAAAGTATGTTATCCAGTTCTGGATAATTTTGTTCTGACTGGAAAGATACATAAAGTAAAAAAAGTGTTTTGTTTTTATTTTTGTTTTTCTTTTCTTTCTTATCTGTTGATGTGCTGTTGGTGATTGGATAGAAAATGTGTAGACCACATTGTTTTTCTCATCCATAATGTAATTGTTAGGACAAAGACCGTCACATCAGAGAATCTGTCTGTCTTCCACCATTCTTTATGTATTTTCTGCATCTTCTCTCATGTGCAGTCTTTTCATTTATTAAAGTGCTAGCTCAGCTAGCTCCATCTATTTTCTCTACATTTCCACAGCATCACTGTATTTTTTTTTGTTTGTTTTTTTTTTTTTTTCCTCAGGAAAGAAATCATCTTCAGGAAAAATATTGTACGTGATTTAACCAAACTACGTATCGTATATAGAAAGGCTAGGAAAATGTGTGTCTGTGTAAAAATTTATCTCACTATCAACACAGACTGATGGACAATCAGTTTTGGGCCTTTCACTACAAGAAGGACATTGAGGTCCCTTGAGGCTGTAGTATTTCCAGAGAAGAGCAATGAATCTGGTGGAGAGTCTAGAGCACAAGTTTCATGATGCGTGGCTGTGGGAACTGGCACTGTTTAGTTTGGAGAAAAGGAGGATCAGGGGAGACCTTATTGCTTTCTGCAGCTATCTGAAAACGTGTTACAGTGATGTGAATGTCTTCTGATTTCTCTCAAGTAGTGAGAAATCGAATGAGAGGAAATGCCCTCAAGCTGTTCCAGGGGATATTTAGATTGAATAGTGGGAACAATTTCTTCATGAAAAGTGTTGTCAAGCATTGGAACAGGCTGCCCAGGGAAGTGGCGGAGTCACTATCCCTTGGAGGTGTTTATAAGAGTTGTAGATGTGGTGTTTAGGGACAAGGTTTAGTGATAGACTTGACAGTGCTAACATTAAGTGTTGGACTCATTGATCTTAAGGGTCTTTTTGAACCAAAATAATCCTATGGTTCTATGATACTATACAGCATTCCCAGGGAGAAATAACAATGGCAAAATCAGTTGGTTGTGTAAATTTTTAGCTGGTCTGACACTTCCTGATTTAGTTAGTAGATCAGATTCAACCTGGCTAAATGATAAACACTTTCTTCCTCAAAGTGTTCTTCATTACACCATTTCTTGATAGTGATGGATAAAACCATCTAATGCTGCTGGAACCTTAGTTTAAATCCAACTCATGTGCCACTACAGGTCTTGCTATTCAAGTTCTGTTTAACTGTTATAAGAATTATAAGTCTTTACCCATCTGTAAAATAAAGCAATTTTTCTTGGACACTAAAGTTAAATTTCTTTTCCAGAAATTTGTGATTTTTTCTCACATCTTACTTCAATATCTGCTGTATTAAAATAAACCTTATTTTTCTAAAAGGACCCCAATCATTTTGTCAGTTCTGGATTCAAGTTCAATTCAAAATTTTATATCTGAATTTTAAATCTTTGGTTCATTTTTAAACAGTATGATCCCCAATTTCTTCTGTCATATCCTTAGTGGGATATTAAAATATTATAAATATTAAGGGAATATTTTTACCTATAGCTGCCAAACAACAGGATTGTCTACCTTCTGCTGCCTGGATGATCTCGCAATAACTTGATTGCTTCTATAATTTTTTTCTCATTCTTGTAAGCCCCTTATTTATCTGAATGCATTTATTTCCTCTTGTGTTACGCTCTGTCTGGCAGCTACTTGAAATAAGAAATTCCTTTTTGTTTTCTCAGTATGCACAATACGTAGTACAATAGGGCTCTAGTCCTTAGATTAGGCATGAAATTCTGCTGGACAGTGAACAAAATTAACAAGATAATTACTGGGTGGTGGAAACTTTATCATTTGCACTTGTCATCCAAAAACTAGTGAAAGATTGGTGACCTAAACACTCCAGATTTTGCATTGCTGAAATCAGACAGTAGTACACCTGGGGAAGCTCACCAGAGAGCTAACATGCACTGCACATCAACAGAAGTGTTTGCCTTTGACTAAGGATCTAAAGCTCTGATAATATGGACTGTCATTTTAACAGAAGAGTGTTTTTAAATTTTTTTTTTAACTCCTTCATAGGACTTTTTAGCAAATCCATCTGCTTATGACAAAGCTAAAGATTCAGATATCCTATCCATGACCTTCAAAGGGGGCATCTTTCCTCTTGCACATGATCCACTGAGATCAATTTTTTAAATCCTCTGAATGTTAAAAATATTTCAGGTTCTTTTTCCAGGCAAAGAGGCTGTGACAGAAGGTAAAAAGGAGCACCCTAGGAAGGTAATTCAGTTATGTGCAAAGAACCACTTTATCTTTCTGAAAAGCAGATAAGGTTCCTAGCAGGAGAGGACCACATACTCAACCAGCCTTATGGGCATATGCAAGATCTCATGCCACCAGAAAACGTCTTGATGAAGTGGAATGTGCTGTTCTGGAAATTAAACCAACATCTTAATTAAAATACTTTACTTCATATATAAACCGGTTTATGTGAATCCCCCTAGAATATATTTTTTTTTCCAATCTATTTAGTTTCTATTATTTGAATTGAAAGTATAGTAAATTTTAGACAGAATTTTATAGTGTTGTAAGTTGATCCTGATAACTCATATAACACACAGAACCCTGTAGGATCCTCTTTCAGAACTTCATGAGTCTTTTCCAAAACATGAAGTCTTGGAAACTCTCTTTTCTTTATGTGAAAATCTCTAGAGTATGGAAATCGTAACATCTCTTTTATTTTGGTAAGGTCTTTGTCTGATTTTTTTTTTTTTTTTTTTTTTTTTTTTTTTAATTTTATTTTTTCACAGAGCCACACTGGCTGCAATCCATCAACAGCTTCCAGAGATTCATCTCTTTTGCCGAAGTTTAGATTATTCATACCTTACTTTGCACATACAACTAAGGTATACAGAACTTTATAAGCAAAGCAGTAATTCTTTTATGGGCGCCTTCTGAAGACAAGGAAAATTATTTCCGTGCATTGGAATTTTATAGGTCTGATACAATGTGGTGGTATGTTGCTACGACTCATTTAATACTTTAGGGAAAAGGAATGGAGTTTTCTGAAAAGGTACACACATACAAGGAATTGGACAAATGGCTTTTACTTTGACTGTACAAAGCAAAGTTGATAAGCAATGTTAAAAAGTACATCTTCAAATTCTTTAGGAGGAACAACAGTATAGAAATGCTGTCTCCCTAATGTATTGATACATGTTTTGTTGATATTTTTAGTGCACATTTATGACCATAGGAATAAATGTATTCTGTACTGTCCTCTGCATCCATTTCTTCCTTCTTACATACAAACCCAAAACCAAACAAAAAACCCCTCTAAAATCCACAAAAGAAACCCCCCAAACCTTGTTGTTCCATGATCTTTTCCATGACTTGCAGAAAGATGTTTTTTCATTTTTCTTCCAAGTCAAGCAAAGAGTAGTTTACAACTTGTCTATGTAAAAAGTTTCTTCTTCTAATCAATCATCTATTTTCACAAAGTTTGTGGAATCTGTTGGTTTTTAGATATCTTCCTCGTATCAGCTGACACAAGCCAGTAATTTCCAAAGTTACTGCTGAAAAATACTCTTAGGTATACTTGCACATGAACACGCATGTTAATGATATAGACTAAATATTTGATTATTAGTACTTAGAACCATTTAAGATAAAAGAAAAAAGCACCACTTTCCTAAAGTAAAAAAATAATACAAATAATTATTACTAATCAATATTACATTTTATAATATTAATACTTTAAAATATTTTATATCATATGTACATAACTGTCATATAAATGCATAACTGAGTATGGTGTATAAATAATATGAATAAATTATATCATATTAAAACATGTTTGTAAGTATTTAATATTTTTTTAAGATTTTTACATGAGTTACATTTAGTCATCAGAATATTTGTCATATAAGAATGTAGAATGGCACAGAAGAGCAAAACCATCATTTCAGTGATTAATAGAAAAAAGGCAAGAAAATATAGATTCAGTTAAACACCACAGTGGGATCAGAATATTTACCTCATATGCAAAATCATAATTAAGTGGAGAGGCAAAAATCTATTTCCATAAATAATGAGCTATAATCACACACAACTGGCATATCATTATTAATATTTTGCAAAGAAGAAACAAGAATAGAAAGCAATACTATTATCATAGACCTAATTTCATAAATAAGTCCTCATCCAAATAACTGAACTTTAGAATCTCTTTCCCCCCCTGTAATCTCCTCCTCTTCAATTTCTCAAGTATGGTCATTAAAAGCATCTAACTACATTGTATGAAAAACCTTTGTCTTCTGTCAGTTCTCTGTGAGAGCAACATGAAGATTAGGAGTGAACAGAACAACTATTGTGCATAAACTCCTAGCTGAGAAATCAATGTGAATAGTATGAGAAGCATCAAGTAAAATGATGCAACCTTTTGTTCTTAAAAAGAACTACCCATTTTTTTCTATGTCAGGAAAAAATCAATCCTTGTTTTGCATTTAAGACATGAGATGGAGAATATGAATCTGAGAGAGACAAGCTGAGCGTTTACAAATAGTGGGTTGATCTGGAATATTCTTGAAGGTTGTGATAATAAGAGGAAACCAAAAGTGTCCCTGTCTTGTTAAAGAATGACTGATATTTTACACCAAGACTACTGAAAAAATTGGGAGATTTTCTCACTGGTGCTTTCTAATTGATTATTTAATTTATTTATTTTTTATCTTTCTTTGATGTATTAAGGTAAGCAACATATCACACTACAGTACAATTTTTCTATTGAGTTCGTGTTTGCAACCACATATCTGCTTTAAATACTTAGATTAGAGACAGATAACAACATAGAATTTGCAAATGCAAAGATAGGGATGGATGTGAAATCTTTCATGGTGAAAGACTGAAAAGCACCCTAAGACAGAATTATCAGTTGCTGTTGCTGAAGTATACTTCATTAGTGTTCTCAGATTTCTAAAAAATCATACACTGAGGATGCATAATATCATCATTGTTTTTTGGAGGGGAAATAAACCAAATTGCTTTCAGTGTGGAAGCTCAGTTATGGGGACTTTTATCTCTGTGTTTTGAGATTAAGTTCAGATCAAATTTTTTCTTGGCCCACTCTGTTCCAATGATGCCATCATTCAACAATGTTTTCTTTCTCTCACTAAAGAGAAGTACACAATACTACCCAAAATTTTGGAGCTGACATTAAAACATGGTACATAGCAAGAGAATACCCTCTGAGACTTGTTATATACTCTGGATAAGAATAAAGCAAAATTTATAGGGATAGATTAAGAATACCAAATAATCTTCTCCATGTGTGGTTGGACTGGATGATCTTTCAAGGTCCCTTCCAACCCCTAACATTTTGTGATGTTATGTTTGAACAGAACATGTTCTTCTGTGTGTTGGGATATAGCACTTGTTTTCCAGCACCGTGAATCTTTGCTTCTTGTATATCCAAGACCTTGACAAGGCTGAGGGATGAAGGCCTGTTCTATTTTAAAACAGAGGAGGGGTTAGAACTATGTCCTTTAGCAAATGAGGGTGTATTACAGAGAAGAGGAGCTTGGTACTGGGGAAGAGTGCAGTGACCAGGGAATGACGCATCATCTCCAACTACTTTAACCTGGGACATTAGGTGCAGCCATCAAGGGGTCTGAACAGACAATTAGGGAACCATAGTGCTCCGTGACAGACTGCCTTTTTCCTCACATTTCTCCTTTATGAGAGAGTGAATTTGACTCATTGGAACTACATCCTTAATGGACTAAAGTAGCCTGTGGTAAATTGGGCCTCCTATATACAATTATATGAACACTGAGCCATATTTATCACCGTAGTCCACCTGCTTTGCAAAATATCAGTAATGCAAAGCAGGCCAGTGTCTGGCCTCCCCAGACAACTAATGTATTTTTGAAGCATATTTCAACAGAAGAATAGTTCACAGAAAAGAGAACATATCAGTGAATCCAATGTATTGCCCACTGAGCCAACTCATTATAATATGGAAATAATTACAATGTGAAACTTGTTTCAAGAAAATCAGATGAGAAAATAAATTAACCCTGGATTTTAACTAATATGTATTTAGAATAATTAAATAAACTTTTTCTGTTACCAGCAACACAGGAATTTACTATGTGTTCAGTCTTTTAGTCTATAATTTTCCTATATAACGATTGCTTACAGCTTGCTTATAGGCACCTTCTTCCTATCCTTTAAATCATAGGGAGAACAGGATGAAATTGCAGATTTTGAGCATGTGTCACTTTGTTTTTTTTTTTTTTTTAATATGAATGAGGGAGTTTTCACTTTTTTTTTCTTTTTTCTTTTTTTTTTTCTTTTTTCTTTTTTTTTTTTTTTTCCTTCTTCTTTTATTTCAGGAAACAGTTTACTGTAAACAAAACAAGAATGCATTTATTTTCACATCTCCTCATTCCAAGGGATGTGATGACACATTGCTTTAGAGATACATCTGTCATATAGAACTACATAAAATGACATGATACAATGTGGCATGATGATGAACAATGTGACACAAGCTGCATATCTCAATATATCATTGAAGGCAGAATTATAACAAGGGAAGTCCCATATCTAAGAAGAATATAGATTTCTAGATTCTACTTTTATTTTGTCATTCTAGAAACTCTAGAGATTTCCTGAAAAATATATCCCTTAGCAGCAGTACTCCACTTGTAAATGTCTTGTTAATCCCACAGGAAATATAATTGTTTTCTCACTATGAATTATTAGTCTGGTTACAAAAAAACACACTATACCACGTAGATAGGAAAGATGTTTTTAAAGGTTATTGAATTTTGTTCTGGCTCTGTGTGATATCAAGTTGTGAATAATGTAGGCAGAAAGAAAAGTAAATTTATTTCAAGAGAAAATTACAAAGAATTTTACCTGACAGCTCTTGCTTATGAGAATACAATTTTGTACAACAGTCATTGTACTGTGCCATTACTGGATTGCGTTATACTTATGATATATGTAGGAGTGTGCATGCAGAAGGTGCACAATATTGGTGATTTAAGCAAAAAAGTTTATGCACTTCTAAATTACTTGAACTGTGCTCATATGCTGTAAGCAAGGACACAGGTTAGTATAATCTAGGAGTGAAAGGATACATGATATAATGTAACTTTCAGAACCAAAGTCTCTCATGTTTTTTTTATTTATTTTTTTTTTGTTTCATAGTTAAACAATACAGTTGCAGGACAGATATTAGAAAACATCCTAAATGTTTGCTAAAAGGAATTCAGAGAGAATATTAAAAAAAACCCAAACAAACACCAAAAAAAACCCCAAACAAAAGACTCATACAACATAAATAGGATTGGTTGCAGGAATTGCAGAAACAACTGCTGTTTTCTCAGTGTTGTAAGAATTTTCAGAGAAGAATAAGAACAAGGTCCAAATTAGGATATCTTCATACACTCATGGTGTATGTTTAAATGTACATCTGAACCCACGGGCCATTTCTTCACACAGGTAACTTCTCATAGTTCAAAAAGAGACAACTTTCCTGGATAATTTTTAGGCCTCTGCTTAATATTCATTGTGATAATGAGGAATGTAGAGAATCAGGTCATTGACAACTCAGAGAAGTTGAAATTTGCCTGTCTGTGATTACTCCTTGTAGTAACGCCAAATCCAGGTTTTGATGATGTCCCAGAGGAACCTCACCATTTATTTTGTTTGGTTTCAGACTGAATTATCTTCCTTAACATATTCAGATCAGTAATGTAGACTTTCTAAAAAAATAAATGAGACCATACGGTAAGCTTTTAAATGATTATAAGAAAGAGAAGGAAAAGGTAACTAAAAGCTTTGTTTTGTTTTCTCCCTTCTTCCTCATCTCCAAATATCAGTTCTGTAGCCTCTGGTGCAGGCAGGATGCTTTGGACTGTATTTGCAAAGCCAAAATAAATAAATAAATAAATAAATCATCCTCTTCCATTCAAATTCAGCCTATAGATTTAAAATCCCAGTGGAAGTTATTGGAAAAACATTTTCTGACAGACCAAGAATTCATTTGTTGTTTAAAAAAATTCCAGATTTTGCTTCAGACTTCTGTACTGGTTCAATTTCTTTTCCCATTCTTAAATATTCACTTCATTTAGTAATGGTGCATTCTACTCTGTCCCTTTGCATAAAATCATAAAACAAGATACCATTTTAAATAGCAGCATACCATCTTTTCCAAGTATTAAATAAACCCTTAGGGTCAATTTAAATTCAGTTGCAGGTGATACAAGTCAGCACAGATTTTTACTTACTTTCTAAATGGGAATGAAATTAGTGAATAGCATGTGAAATAGTTCTAACTTTGAAGAACAGATTATTATCAATATTATGGTGCCTCAGATGAGTACTTTGCCTTTTACTGTTTCCTATAATTTAAGTGATTTAGATGTATAGAAGGAAGAGAAATAAAACAAGAGTTTCATCCTATTTGAGAAAAAAAAAAAAAAGCAAAAAAAGAAGTAGAATCAATCCTCTATTTCTCCAAAGAGCAACTAGATAGACTGCATTTTAGAGCCATCAACACTATCAACATTTAAAAGACGAAGAGAAGGTGAGAGTAAAAATGTGATGAAACAATTCACAACTAATATAAGGAAAAATGAAATTTCAGCATTGCTGTCACTGTGCTGACTGAATTGACGAGCTGAGCTGATGTAGGGCTTTTTTAAATCTGTGATTGGCCTGCCAGCATGGATTTGTGTTGTCATGCTGAGGGCCCCTATAATAGCCCAGAGGTAGCAGGTGGCTGCTGACTTACAGAGGCTTGAATCTATTTTATTATTTGCTGGCTCTTTTATCCCTGACAGATTCAAACACAAATAAATTCAATCAAGAACCTCTACCTTTCTATGATTCCATTTGGTACCTGTAGCTAGCTGCAGCTCATTTCTGAAATAGTATGACAGCAGCCCAAGTGACGTGGTTAGAAGCAAACAAGATGTTTTATATCCTGAGTGGTGTTGGCGGGGCACCTGAATAAAGGAAGAAAAGAAATGCAAGTTTCTTTTGGAGCTCACTATAGGGAAAACCAGTGCTTATTAAGGAAGAGGACTTAAATAAATTTTCCTTGGAAGTCAAAAAGTGGAAAATAAAACAAAGTTTTGTTTTGAATAAGAGTTGAGACAAGATATATTGAAAACTGTACCCAAAACTATTTAATGCTGTGGACAAAAATATTAAAACTTGGTAAAAAGTGGCCACATTTTATATGTGCTCCTGAGTTCCCAGTTTCTTCACAATGTGAAGGTGGGTAGTAGCTTTTAATCACTCTAAAATTACTGAGAGATCATCAGGCCTATCAGAGGTGAAAAGCCAGTACCCACAAGTATATTGTATTTTGTGATCCACAGTGAACAAAAAGTCTTTCTGTTTCAAATCTGAGTCAGTCTCTGGATGTCCACATGGGTGATGGACATCTCTGACACCCAGGTTACCCTGCTGAAAAGTAATGCTGCTTTAAAAGGTGGATGTGGAGGCTATCTCCTTTCATCCTACTTTAATTGACACCAGCAGCTTGTTTTCATGGAGTACCTCCAACACTGGTTGAACATAAAGGTGAGATTTTCCTAAATCTGTATCACTTTTGATCTGCACAAGTAAACACCTCTCAATAGGAAGAAAATACCAACTAGTAAATATAACTATGGTGTATTTGCAAATTTTTTTTTAACTCTTCACAGAGACTTTTGGGAAATATCACAGTAGTTGAATCAAGTAAAAGTTCTCTCTCATCCCATTTATGTTGCACTTGAATTATAGCATAATATATACAATAAGGAAAGGAAAGGAAAGAAAGGAAAGGAAAGGAACAGAGAAAAGAAAAGAAGAAAGAAAAGAAAAAAGAAAAGAAGAGAAAAGAGAAAAAAGAAATGGAAAAAGAAAAAAAAAACACAACAGAAAAGAGGCACTCAAATTTATAACTTGCAGAGCCTAAAATATTGTCTGGGAATGTTTACTGTTCAATTCAGATTTATGTGAAACTCTATTTTTGATGAAGCAAGGTTTGCCAGAATAGAGAAATGCTGATGCATTAACTGAATGGCAGTCTGAACTTCAATAAGGAAACTTGGTAATCTTCATCACAAATTAAAGGTACAAAGTCTTAAAGATGTGTTTAATACAAACAAATACAACCAACCCAGACAAACCATGATGAGTGCTTTGAAATATTTAAGAGGTAGTGGAAACATTCAGCATTTGTATCAGAATATTCCTGAGAAATAAAAAAACAGTACTGTTGAGAGTTTTGCTGTTGAATCCCAGTGGCTGGATCATCACACAGGAAATTTTTGACTTCCAGGCTTTGTGTTTTGGCCAGAAAATCACCTTTATCCTGTCCCAAACCAGGACACTTATGCAGAAAATTTGATGGTTTTGACTCTTGACACGATTTGACTTCTATAGGTTTTCACTGCTTCTACCCCCCCTAATATGTTGAGCTTGTATTCAGAGAAATTCAAAGATTTACTGGAGTAGGAAGGTGTAGAGAAATAATCTGAATGCCCAAATATCACTCCCTAGAAATTGTTTAATGAATGAGTCATATCCTTGACTTCTGTATTGCTCTCTGTTTATTCCAAATAAAGAATCTTACTCAACTAATTTGTTAAATGTTTTCAAAGACATTCTTGAAAAATTATGATTTTGTATACAGTCACTTCCAATGAGTCAAATAGAGAGACATCATATATATATATATATATATATATATATATATAAAAGTGAATTTTATGTCTGTGTGATGACACATTCTGAACCCACACCATGTAACAAATTCAAATATGGTGGTCTTTTTTTATTATTTATTTCTTATTAGTTTTTTGTTGTTATTATTTTTTATTTTTACAAGTAAATACTTAGAGTTACCACTGCAGATGTTCATAGTGCAATGTGCAAGAGAGTTGAAGTTTATTGGTAGCCTGTATGAGAAACATGTCTAGGTATTTTGTCTTCACAAAAGCATTTTTCTCAATGCCTTTGTAATGTAGAAAGTAATAACACCAATGTTGTATCAGGGACTTTGTCTGCCAAAGTACATTTGATTTGATGTATTAGCATATATTACAGCACAAGAAGAAATTTCCTGAGGAAAGGTTGCTTGGAAGGTTTGCTAGTGGCATGCTCATGTCTTCCAGGTAGACATATCCCTTTAACTGAGTTCAATGCTGCAGATCCACTTGAAATTTCTAATGCAGTGTAGTATATAGATCTTCTTTATGTTAACATATATATGATACATTTTTGTCTATACTACTGTATCTATGAAGAAACTTTGCAAAAGATGAAGCTTTCTGTGTATGTACAAAAGATAAAACATCACTGTTTATACTTGCAAAGGCTCAATTTAGCTTGTTTGCATACAAACTTTAGTGCTTGCCTAACAAAAGAGTATTTGTAGGAGCCAGTGGCTCTCTACTTTTTGCATTTCACAAAAAAGTACATCATATCTGACATTTTTAATTATTTAGAGTTGAAAAGGAAATTACATTTTAAAAATCACTAGTTGAGGTGAAAACACAGGTTTCAAGTTGTTCAGCAGAAAAGCCAGACACCATGAGTCAGGCAGTGTGTGCAATGCTTTAATTTCTCTAATAAGACAGCATGATGGCCCATTATTGTTTTTACATGCCACCTTACTGCACTCTTTGAACAAATTTTCTGTCAAATTTTCTTTTAGCCTCCATATATTACATTTGTATTGACCCTGCTCCTTTTCAAAGCATTATGTTAGAGAAATGCTGGAAGTGTTTCACTAAATGTGTTTAATGCCATTTACAACCTTCCAGTAAATATGCTTTTATTCTTTTTTCCATTAGAGGCATTATACAGTAGTTTATGATTATGGAAATGAATATTTGTACCTATATATATGTATGGGTTATGTAGTTGTACATTGATATGTACAAATGAACATATATACACACCTAAAGAACAGCTGTTGAAATCTAAATACTGATTAGAATACTTACATATATGGAAAAGCACACTAAGAATTTGCAGAACAATGAGACTAATAATGAATCACTTTTTTCTTTGTGCATTCAAAATATTTAGCTTCCGCAGAAAATAAATTCAAATATTTTAAACAGTTATTAGTGATCTTGATGATGGCAAAGGATCAAGTATTGCATGTTTCCTACTGCATATGTTAAACGATTTTAGTATCATTTATAGGTCATCCGTGGCATTGGGAAACAAAGGTGTGATGGGAAACTCTAATTGTAAATATGAGCAATAAAGGTATAGACAGATGAATGGTGGAAATGTATGTACACCCTGATTACAGGGTGTAGAGAACTAGAGATGGGGCAGAAAGCTTTGAGAAGATCCTGTGGTTCTATAAAACAACAATTTCACAATTAGGAGTTTTTAAACCCTTTCAAATCATCATGAATATAACTATGAATAGAAATACAAATATATGAGGCAGAGCAGCAATTTCAGTTTGAAACTATTATTCAGAAAGCTTATGAGTGTGGTTAATGATATTTTTGAAGAAATTTTTCTCCTTAATATTCTGTTTTGTGACCAAAAAAAACAAACAAAAAAAAATGTGGGAGGGAAGTTCTGCTGGCATTTCACTTTCTACTATTCCCATTTTCCCTATTGGTACATTCATTTCACTTCCCAGTTTTTTAGAATACAAAAAAGAGATTAAAAAAAAAGGAGAAAAAAAAATAAAGTGGAAAATATTTTTACTTTTTCCTCCAGTCTTCTTATTAGAAAATAAGTTTGTATTTTGATGATAAATTTTAGTCTTTGTTCACCTGAAAAAAACCCCAAACCATATAATGAAGCAATTTATTCCATTTTATTTTGTTGAACATCCATCTGCTCACTTTTCCACACATATATATATCTTCATACTGTGGAGTACAAAGTCTGGTACCATTTCCCATTTCTTTAAAAAAACAAAGCAACCAAGCAAGCGAAGAAACAAAAAAAACAGAAAATAAAAGATGTTTATGGACTTGGAATGAGATTTTTGACCTCCATGTTAATCTTTGATTTCTGTTGCTGATGAGCCACTCCGTAGGCCAGGTCCCATTTGTGCTATGAATTGTGTAAATGCAAACAGCGATCAAGAGTTTCATTTTGGATAAACCAACAGTCTAACTGTAAGAAAAAAAGACCTGAGGTACCTGCAATCTGAGTGACAGAGAAGGGAGGATGTACTAAGAGAAAAAAAAAAAAAAAAAGGAATACTAAGCAGAGGTGGGATCTCACGTTGCAGTAGTTAAGTAATCTCCATTTGGTATGATAAAAGCAGAATTAATAGAAAGATGCACATAGAGTATTGTCATTATCAAAACAATGAACTTAGAAAATGATCATTTGCTGAAGCACTGTGAATATGATGAGAACCTGTATGAAAGTTTTATTAGGTAGCTGTACAGGAAAATATACACCCTGTGAAGGGAAGTAGAAGACATACAGAAAGTTGGCTCCAACCGGAATCTGACATCAGAAAAAGATTATGGAGCCAATTACATCTCTCAGTTGTGAGTCTTACATGATTATGGTTTTCAGTGGTGAAGGACAGCCAGATGCTATTCAGAGGAAAAGGAAAGAACTGGTTGGAAAAAACCACTAAATTTAATTTTTTTCTACCTTTAGCTTGTATTTAAAAAAATCATCCACTAATCAGGATTTTCTTCAAGGAAAAAAAATAAAATTGTAATCTTCTATGTACATAGGACTGATAAACCCATACTAGTTTTTGTGTATTTGGTATTTACATTTTTTAAAAAATGTTGATAGAATGAAACTGATACAACATATTCCTCCCATATCTCCAAAAAGAGGAAAGGAAAATACATTTCAATGGTTTTCCCTCTTAAATATAAATAAAATTAAATATATATTTGGTTTTATATTGATTTTGTCCATTATTTGAGTTGAGGTTTGGATGAGATGACCTCCTGATTCCTTCCCAGCCTAGATCATTCTAAAATCCTATGATAATGACACATTCATAAAATAATACCCAAAGGGCATAGCAGCTATATAACACATTCAAAAAGAAATGTTATTTTTAACATAAAGAGAACTAGTTGTCAGGAAAAAAATATTGAAAATTCTTGACAGAAGCACTGGATTATCCTTCTCTTGATACTTTGATTTCAAAGTTACATGTCTTCTGGATTGTCCTTTATCTTAAACACAAGTTTTGCTTATGTCATATGCAAGTGACTGATCTCCATACAAAGTTAAACAGATTAAATACAATGTCCTGTGGTTTGGAGCAGGTCAAAGTAGGTGAAGCTGTTGTCCCTTCTGGACTTTCACTGTATGAATCTATGAATGTTATTATGCTTTTTCAGTCTATTTTTTGACAAGTTGTTCTTTCCTCATAACAGTTTGGTTTTCTCTATCCTGAACTAAACCAGTTCTCTATGAATTGACAGATTTCCCGAGGGAAATATCACAGTCTCATGATTTCATTTGATGGCACTAAATGTATGAGAATACTTGGTTCCCAGAAGAATTACTCAGATACTGAATGAGGCCTTAAGTTGGTCTTTAACTTTGGGACCACAAATAAGTCTAGAAACAAAGTTCAGTGATAAAGCAATTGGTATGTGAAAAAACATCAGTTGGAGATTAGCTAAATTATGTAATGTTATTTTAAATTATTTAATAATACCTAATGGAGTCTCACACTTGCTAATAATTTGTTTCCACATACAACTGAAAATGCAAAGAAAAGACTATACAGATGATTTTTTTACCCTTATGTTTTCCTTCTAATTTTTTAAGAGCAAAAAAGAGATTAAAAATAAAATACTGATGCCTCAGGTGGTTAATGTTAACTATTCAAGTTTAGGCTTTCAAAGATGCTTATGGGATTTGAACTCCTGATTCCTATTAATTTTAAAGACATGAGCCAGCTAAGCTTCAACTTTTAAGGAATTTGTATCTTAATCAATGCATCACAATATCACCTCTCCTGAATAGCTTTGTTAAATATAACCAGTCTTCCTTCCTTGTTTTTTTTTTTTGGTAACATAATGACCTCCTAATGTGCTAAGTACCTTCATCATTGCCTTAGCCTTCTTGAGTTTAGACAATAATTAACTGACTGAAAATACTTTCTGATCAGTGTTTAAGTAATTTTTAAATGGTGACAGGAATTTCTTTTTGTGCAAAATAACTGAAACCAGCTGTAGGTGTTAGCAATGGGCTCTTTAGAACCAGAAATATTAGTGAATTCTAAATATAAAACTATTAACTGCATGATCCTTGATCCCTAACATGAGCTGTCATCCACAGCCCAGTTGTTGTCTGCTCATCTCCCTGTGGGAACCACAGTCTTAAGAAGATTACACTACACAAATAACAATCAGCTTGGATAGAGGACAAACCAGGAGAAAGTCCATTAAACCTTTCACATCATTACAAGCCTCATTGTTTTGCAGATGAGCAACATGAAGTAGAACATATGCATGAGGCCTCTTACCAACTCTCTGGATACCAGGGATTTCAACTATCTCAACCTAGTCGATTGTAGGTAAAAGAGCAAATAACCTTGAGATAATCCTTCTCTTTTGCTGGAAAAGTGCCCTGCTTAAACACCACATAATGAAAAAAAAAGGCCAGAATTCCAGTATTGTATTTTTGTTCTCTATTTTCTCTGTACTATCCTATAATTGCTATGCTCGCTGCTTTTTGCCATCTGCTCACATTACAAGGTGAAACTAGCATTTTCGAGGGAATCTTATTAAGCTGGGCAGGGAGAGGAAATAAAAAGTAAGTAATCTTCATGCAATATCGGATTTAAGACACAGGACATCTCTGGAAAAGATATTTTTCATGGGGCCCTGTAGTTCTGAAGTTATCGATTTCCACGGCTGTAAGTCACAACAAGTGGGTAAAAGGTGATTTATTCAAAATTTAACTGGCTGGTTTATCTTTGTGCTCCTACAGAAGCTATTTTTCACTTTCTGTGCTGTGTGTTGATCATATTTAATATTAATTTTGCTGTAATGTTTTTCACTAATATTATTTTCCTCAAATGCCTAAATGCTGTATTATTTATTTGATTTTTGAGTTACTGTAATAATAGCAGAGAGTTCTAATTCTAGACCAGGGCATCAGTACAGCAGCCTTTTATATGTCTCTTTTAATGATAAGGCACATACATGTAACTAATAGCTTGCTTAGCCAGTTGTATATTGGTACTACTATTCCTTCTTAAAGAGGAAGGCAGAATGACAAAAAAATAAATATTGATCTATACAGACCTCTAAGAACAACCTTTAATGTCAGATTCCATGTCAATCTATGTTGATATATTAAGACAGAATTATATATTTATATATATTAAATATGTATTTGAATATTTTTTCACTCTAGTGTGAACTGAGTAACAAAAATAAGTCAAGAATCAACAAATTATTGACGTTCTACAATGTAGAAGACATTGGTGTCCATTACTTTTGATTTATTTGATCACATATACTTGATCACATATACATTTACTGGCTTTATTTCTTTCTTTTTCTTTTTTTTTTTTTTTTACACTGTAGGCATTAATCTGTTACACTAGTAATGACCCTAATTTGTAATTTTATTCATATTCTACATTTCTATATCCCTCTTCCCTGAAGGATGTGAAAAATTTTGGGTGGTTTGAATCAGGACACTCTTGATTTGAATTTCATCCTAACCAATTTAGGTTCTCTTAATGCAGCTATGAGGGTTTAAAAGGACTACAAGTAGACTCCAAAAGAGTTCTACTGGTGATTCCTGATTCGATATTGTGCACTTCCTGTGAAGTAAATGAGATGTCAATGAGGCACATAGTTTGTGTATGTTTAACCAAAGGGGAAAGAAAAACTCTCACACCAAGTTTGCCTATGAAATTCTTCACAAGTGGGGGAGTTTTATATGCCTACTGATTATTGCACCTTACTTATTTAGACTAAATGCCAGGAGGTAGTAGTGGGTGAATCTGGAAAGGCTGACTGGTTTAGTTAAGATTTAACTTTAAGTGATGCTTAACCAAAGCAAACAGTCAATTTCTGAGACCTACAGAGCTCATTTAAAAAAATTTCTCATGTGACTTCTTTTACTTTTCACAGTGGCTGGGGTATAACTTTTTTGTTGTTTTGTTTTGGGGTTTGTTTTTTTTTTTTTGCTTTGGTTTGTTTTGGTTTTTTTTTTGTTTTTCTAGGTCAGTTCAGACAAGGGAAAATCACAAATAATATAGGGGAAAAAAACCAGAAGATAAGAAATAATTTTATGTGAACTCAGTTGACCTTCTAATTAATTCCAGGGCTATTACTCATCAGAAGTCACATGTCCACATATCCACAACAGTGACAGATTTCTTTTTCCCCTGGAGAATGGGGAACCCGTAAAGCAAAATATCCTAATTCTTCTAGCATGAACTAATGTGTAACTTGGATGTTTCTAGAGGAAAATATCTTATGTAGGTAGATAGGAAGGTAGACATCAAGGAGTTGCCTTATTTCTCCTCTGACATTTCTCATAAATTTCATATTTTTTCATAAATTCCAACCCTATATTCTACAAGGAACGTAACATCCTTCCACGGTTCTAATCACAAACCCTTGTCTTCTTGTGGAGCTATTCAATTATTTTCCATCATTCCTTGTGGATCTAATAACTCTCTCTTACTACTTTCCTTCTGCACAATTCAGTATGAGTGGGCAAACTGCTTATAAAAAGCCTGGGATTAGAAATGAAGGGCTGTTGTATTTTATTGGTCAAAACCAAGCAGAATTGCTCTCTGAGGGCCTGAAGGAAGCTTTCTCTGAATCTGTCTGTATTTCACTTGCCTCATTTGGGTCCCATTAGTCCCTCACTTTCATTATCCTAAGCACCAATTCATTTCACTTACTCTCACCTTTCCCCATGGCTATATTACATACAGTACCATGATGCAATGATATTATTGCTGTTTTTCTCCATAAAACGTTGACATAATAAATAAATACATTTTTCTGATATATGTGCAGCAACAACTAGGCCCTAACACATATAGATATCAAAGGCATGCTTATCGTACATATACTTTGTATGAAGACAAGCCCTATAAATAAATAAAGCATATTGCTAATGATCCTATAACAAACACCTCTGCCACTGTAAATTAATCACATTTAGTTAGGAATAATCACTTTTAGTACTATAGATATTCATATCTCATTTAACGGTTTTATACTCCTTTTTTGCTAGATACAGTGGTTATCATGCTGAATACTCCATGAGGGAGGCAGCATTTACACTGTTCTCTAGATACTCTCAAATATCTTGATATGATTCAAAGCACACTCTTGCTTAAACTGGGTCTTGCAGGTATAGTTCAGTCCTTTCAAAAGTGCATGGGTTTATGTTTCTTCAGTGACTTGTTTGTTAGAAAGAAAAACAAACCCAAAGAAATTAAACCCTATATTTCTACCTTCTCAAGAATTTGAGATTATGTTTAATTACATAATTAAATTACAGATTATGTTTAATAGATTTTAAATCTTTGTGTGTTGTTTTGAATCTGAATTTTAATCCATTCCTAAGTAATACAGGTTATTACTCTTCCTATACAGGGTTAAGTTCAAAACCTATAATCAAGTTTATGCTGCCAAATACTTTTCAAAGACTTATTGCAAATTAAATTCACACTGATATCTTGATTTAAGAAACATGATGAAGGAAATAAAAATATGCAAAAACGGGAGGAGAAATATGGAGTTCATCATTGGTGGGAGTTCTCAACCTACCTACACAGTAGTCAAAAACATCTCTTTTCCTTTTTTCTTACAATATGCTTCACTGACTTCTCCATGTTTTAGAAGTAAAACCTTCCTCAAGTGGCCTGAACTATTCCTTGTCCAGGGAGCAAATTCATCTATTTAAGTATAATTGTGTAGCATCAAAAATAAGTTGCCCTATGATGAAAATGAGGAGGGAGATGGATGGCATGGAAAACCAGAGCTGTGTGAATTTTGTATTGTGATAGATCTTGAAGGTAGGTTTTTCTATATTAGTTTGGAATATAAAGTAAAAATCTAGGAATCATATGATAATAATCATCTAGGAATGATATGATAACATCATATCTTCTAGCAATGATATGATAACAGCAAAAATAAGTGAGATAATAAAGTTAATTTTTTTATTTCCTAGTACTGAAATATTTTATTTCAAAGACAATCTCTCATTTTAAAGGATTCATCAACAGTTAAATGAAAAATTTAAAAATGGGAATTTATTTTGTATAAAAATGCAAAAGTTATTTTTTTTCTAAATGTCAGAACAAATTGTAATGTTTTTACCCGAAAAACATCTTTAAT
Organism: Phaethornis superciliosus; assembly: GCA_023637945.1. NCBI lineage: Eukaryota > Metazoa > Chordata > Aves > Apodiformes > Trochilidae > Phaethornis > Phaethornis superciliosus. Next base: position 76,260,472 of record JAJQWJ010000003.1, on the reverse strand, counting down.
TTGTTAAATAAATACTTTATATGAAAAGAAAACATTTTTAAAAAAGATTTTAATAACCAACTCATTTACTGTGTGAACACAATACCAAAAAAAAAAAAAAAAAAAAGAATGATGTAGTAAAAATATAAATATTTGACCATTTGACCTTTTGATATATCAGCAATCTCAGCTCACTTCCTTGTGAATGTTTAGAAGATTTAATTTTTAATGCTCTCTTCAGGTTTATATTTGCTTTCAGGCCTAGTGAATGCATTCAGCTGAACACTAGAAGTCCACAACACCCATCTCATTAATGCTTATTTGCTGCTGTCACTCTCTGCAGTTTTGTCCATATCTTTCTATGACATATTGTATCTTTAAAGACATAATCTTATCTGATAGAATGAGCTTACTTCTATAAATCTTATTCAACCTAATGGAAATTTTCCTTGAAGAAACTCTGGACATATCAGCTAAACCAAGTATTTTGGTAAACTGAAATGTTTAGTTTTGTTCCTGTTATCTCTCAGTGACTGGCTGGCAATTCTCTGTTTCTGGACAACGGCAAGATGCTAATAACAAATTTTTAACACTGGATCTTATATAAGAATTCTATTCAGACATTATTTTGAACTATATACCAAAGACATCAAATTTTATTACCTGAATTTCAAATGTTATTACCTGAATTTTATTACCTGGTTAAATGATTAATAGACATTTATATCACTGGGGCAAGGGTTGAAAAAAAAAAATAAGGGGGGGGGGGAGAGAATAAAAGAAGGGACTCAAACAACAGAAAGCTCAATACTGAAGCAACTGAGCTTTAGTTACTTTGCTTAACAGTGGCAGAGCTCTAAGCTAGATGCCTGGTCTATATGCACAGAGAACTCAAAATGTTTAATAACAGAATACATAAAAGCAAATGATATGAACAAAGAACTGAACTAACTTCTAGAAACTGTTAAGCATCTAAGCTTATTTTAATGTCCACTCAAAGAAGGTTGTAAGTATAGCACATTAAACAACAGAAGTTTTTGTTCTACCCATGTATCATCAATTCAATGAAAGCTACATGCCTGAATCTGAACAACTCTGGTTCTAGTCAGGTAGTTTGCCACTACGTCACTTTGCTGGGTTTCTGGGCAGCCCAGTAAAACAGTAAAGGCACATCACTCTGTATTCAATATGCCATGTAAATACTCATAAAGGGCACTGTGACTGGCTGCAGGGATATATATTCCTCCACTTTTGATTCACAGTGATGAGCTATTCCTGATATTGGATGCACAAGCCAGTATTTTCTTCCAAAATATGGAAAAAGTGACATTTTCACATAATTATCTTTATATTGGGCTCATTGAGCTTTTCTCATGTGCAGAGAGAAATTAAATGCTTACTGTGTAAGAGAAAGGTGATGAGGCAAAGTTATTTCTGTACTGCTGTGGGTAGCTATGAAAATGGAGACTAACATTTTTCTGGTTTTAGCTCAGCTTACAGCATCAGTATATATGTTCACTGTACCTTAAAATTGAGTCTCAGTTGTTTCACCTGTGAATTCATGGGATGAGTATATTGTTTTATACCAAGTGAGCGAACTGCAACAGGAAAGTAACTAATATAGAGTTAGCAAATAGTATCTTAGGAGACCCTTCATCCTTAGAGGAACTTCCTGGGTAGCGGGAGATCTGTGAAGCTCCAAAAGGATCCTGGTTTACATATTCCTGAAACTGCTGGCACCACAAAACATAACCTGGCAACTTGTCAGAATGCCATTCGGATATTGTCTACTGTGAAGCTGGCCAGAAGATGACCCACTTAATGAACCCCAAGAAATGTTAGGTGTATGGTGCTATTCCAAGCACTATTCAGAAGCAAGTGTTCCTTCTGCTAAATTCCATTTTTTAGGTGACTGTATTTTAAAAATACCTTTATGCTTTGGTAGCAGTTCTGCAAAGGTTTAAAATTCTGGCCCAACTACCCAAAACATCCCCAAATCACAAAACACAAATCAGAAAGCTTTTTGACATTCAGACTCAAACACATACCACCTAACTTTAGGCTCCTATGACTGAAATATTGTCACAGTTTTAGCCAATAGCCAGGGGACAGGTGCTTTCTGTTATCCCCCAACTACCCTTCCAAGGAAAGATAAGGTGAATAAGGGAGAGAGGTTTTTAAGGCTGGGAAAAATAGAATAGATTAAAGAGATAATAATAATAATAATGGTCAATTACAAATATACACAAACATGTAAATACAGAACCCACACTCCTCAATTGGTAATTACTTCCCAACCACAAAAGTCCCAAACTGGACTCAGCAACAGATGAGGGTGCCCCAATCCAGGGACCTGGTGACAGTCCACAGCAGCTTTGGAGAAGCCTCACCAGTCCTACTCAGAGAACCATAGAAAGGCAACATCCCTTGATAAACAGTGTTTTTAACCAGCAATGCTCTTCACCTTGCATGGGAATGAACACTGTCATTGGTCCATTTGGCCACTTGACCCATCTCCTACCCATAGGCACAGCTGTTCCCCTTTACTGTAACTTCTACATCAGAACATTTCATGTCAGTATGGCTTTAGGAAAATTTTATCCTCCTTCTCTCAAACCAGGACAGATATTTATGTCTGATTTAGTTGTCTTTCAGTTCCTGTATAATAAATGTATGTAAATAGTTACTCTAAATTTACAATTAATCTGTTCTGTTTTAGGTGTCTCCTTCAGAGACAAACTGTATCATAGAATGAAAGTGATTAACATGGAATATTTTCTTACTCCACTTTATTTCCACCTATTGGAGATACCAAAATTAATCGGCTCCTTTGTATTAACATTATTTTTTCTCTTTTTACTGCCTTTCAAAGTTTCAAAAGTTTTTCAAAGGCCTAAAGTTCTACCTTTATTCATGTTACATGCAAGTTCTGCATAGACAGGACTAGATGCCACCAAGACTATCAGAGATTTAGTTATAAGGATTCAACAATGTACTCTGGAGTTCTGTGGATTCTGAGAGCCACATATAGGTTTAAGCTCCTTGCAAAATAAAACAACCAACTTTTTAAAGAAGAGGGAACAAAATGACAACTGGTGTCAGGGTAATATTTTTAAGGCTTTTAAGTTTTGTCTGAAACTTGCCTTGCATCCCACAGATATTTTTGACCACAGACTTCTCTCATGGTTGCATGGAGGAATGCTGAAAAGCTGATTCACAGTGTTTATATAGTGCTTTTATATATTTTCAGATAGGTACAAATAAAAGCATAATAATCATATGCATACTTGGCATTGATGATTTGTCTTATCTAATCACTGGGTTTTTTTCAGTGTGTGATGCAATGATACACTGAATTCAAAGGGAATACATTTTTTTTCTGCGTTATAGAGTTGAATACCCTTTTGGAGGGAAAACAAAAAAAACTAAATCCCCTAGACCCTCAAGGAATTAGCAGCATCTTTCACAAAAACCAATGGGCATAGTTTGTATATCAAATTGTTACTGAGTGCTTGCAATCACAATGAGGCTATTCCTGTGGAGTCATACATAAATGGTTTCTAGATTCATTCCCAATGTATTGAGGAATAGATTTTGAAGACAATGAGGGGAAAAAAAAAAAATAAAAGAAATAATTTACATAACATAAAATGGTTTCGGTTGTTGGTTTTTTTTTTTCATACATGACTTAATTTTTCCACAGAAGACATCACTCCTATGCAAGCATTCTATTTTAAATGTAATCAGATTTTACTGTATTGCTTGATTCAGCAACTTGTATTAATGAGTTAACTGATGAAAAGGGGAAAAAGAAAGCCCAGAAGATAAGAAGCAAATTGCCCTACAAGGAAAAACAGAAGCTTAAGCTAGACAAAAATTACAAATAAATACAATTTGAACTAAATATATCAGTTATCCTGCATTTTGGCTAAAACTGTATTATGCTCTTGATTTCCAAAACAGACAGAAGCTTGCCCTTTTTCAGCCTATCATTCGATGAGTTCCATGTGATCCCTGGTCCCTGTCTTCTTGTGAGGTTGCTTTCTACTAAAAAAGACTCGGCCTTGATGATGCATCACCTTTCATTCTGCCATAGTGAAAATTAATTCAGTAATATTTTATATCTTTTCTGTGCTGTAGGGACTATCATCAAATCCCAGATATCAAAGACAGCCTGCATTATAATACATACTTTCTGCAAGTAGTGCCTACAACTAAAACATGCTCAGACTGTATCTCAATCTCTGCCAGATTATTACTGCAATGAAATGCAGAGTTAAAGAAAAAATGAGATAATATGAATAACCCAAATTTGCTGTAGGCCATAAACATTTTGGCCGTAAATGTTTGCTGATACCTAGTTTCAGATGTGTCAGATTTTCCTGTACCCAAGAGAGGAGATAGTAAGCGGAATTTTCATCCTACCAGATCGCTGATGAAGTTGCTGTAAGACAGACAAAATGTGATACAAGCAGGTTTACAAGAAATGTCAAGTGCTTAGTGAAGAGAAATGGAGAATATCAAACAGTCTTCCTAAACAGTGTTCCAAAATATCTGATGGTGAGTCATCAAAAAATAACATAAAATTCCCTGTAGATAAAATAATATGTTAACATGAATTACTCAAAAATCAGAAATCCATTGAGCCATAATGTTTTTCCATGCTAATTATATACTGGATATACTTTAAATAACTGAAGATACAATAGGCTATATTTTTTTCCAGTTGTGTGGGTGATGTACTGTAATAAAATATTAACTTCCTACAAGCCTTTTAATAATGCATCTGTTATTTGTTGTGGGGGCAGAAAAACTTTTGAAGCTGAAGAATTTTGCACAGTGAAGTCCACCCCTGCCCATACTAAAAGGAAAAGTGTTGAGAGGGCTGATGGTAGTAGATATTAGAAACAAATTAACTCATAAAAATCATGGTCACAGAACTGTTTTAAGTGTATTTGAGGAGTACTGTGACTATGAAGTGAAATTATGGGGAATTTTTGTTATGGTTCAGTATAGATTACAGGGACCTGTTGCTGAGACTATTCTGGCAATAAATTTTTAATCGTCTCTTTACTGAGTTCTTAGAATTCCTCTTGGAAAAGAAGAGACTGTGACTAAGTCTTCCCAAAGTGTCACAGATGTTTAATAATTAGTGTCTGGCTAAGCATCCAGAAAACCAAGGTAAAATGCAAGCACTGTCATAAGGATACCTTATCCAGGAAAAAAGATGACATATTTTGCCCTCGCTTGCAAATAACTTGCACTGGATAATATTTCAGTGCAAGTCTTTTTTCAGTAATAAATTCTGTGGAGAGTTTCATTCTAAATTAAACAAGTCTGCCCTTCAGAAACACTGGGTTGCAAAGCTGGTTTTGTTAGTATGCTGAGATTTCTCTAAAATTGCTTTGCTATTTCTGATATACTCTTTGAAAAAGGAAAAAAAACATATTGTGTGACCATGTTCTCTCATGTCTTCTTATAAGAAAGACAGTATCAGCAAACTTCTGTCACTCAGATAAGCTTGTTTTATACAGCTGAATTTAAATTCTTATGTCCAAGAATGAACTTGTTCTGTGTCGCTACTCTACTGAGCAGCCTCCTTTTTTTGGTTCACATTCAGACCTGGAGTAAATTCCTTGCTCTAATAGAAGGGTTCTTGGGGGGCTTTTTTATTTCCAGACTTTTTTTAAAGAGAGCTCTACCATCTTCCATTCCACTAATCCTCTCATCTGCTTTAAAAAGGCTAAATAATTTTCAGAGGTGTTAGGAGCCTTATTTTTAGTGACAGTTTATGTCTCCTTGGCACATCCCCGGTACAGCAATGTTGGCAGACCTTGTGTTACAGAGTCTCCTGGTCTGTCATGTAAAAACTGTTCTCTGGGTATCTAAGCACTTAAAATACTTGTAAGTGTTAGGCTCTCAAGAGGATGAATATTTCTTTGGTTTAGATTTATATGCCAAGCAAAACTAAAACATCAGAAAAAGGAGAGCTCTAAAAGATACTCATCTAGTCAGATGCATGCAGTACTTAAAGACATATATTGGACAAACTAAACATCTTTCTGATTCTGATTGCAGGCAGTGGCAAATGTCTGAAAGGGATATTTAAATGAAAGTTAGAAAACCTAAGATCTATTGACAGTTTTTATAACAATTATAAATACCATGGTACTTAAACAGCTAGATGAGTCATCAAAAGTAAAGGCTTATCTCACAGTAACATTCAGTTAATAAAATTTCAACCATTTTTTATTTACATTTTCTGGATTATGCAGCAACATTACTTACATTGTTTGAATTGTTATAAAGAAGAATAATAGCTGCTATCAATAGGCTAGACACAATTTATTTAAAGCAGCACACTTAGGAAAAAGAAAGATGGTCCAGAGATAAGAATGGCAGTTCAGAGTCTGCGTGACCTGAGATATTTAGCATTGAGAAAAACTCCTTGTGCTGCAGTGCTTCATGGGGAGCTATTAAACCATCTGGTCTCTAGAGTAATGAGGACTGTGCAGGTACTGCTGACCAATAGGCAGTGCACATCATTGTTTTTTTTTTGTGGCAACCTAATGATTTTAACATAAAAGGAACCTAAGGAGGCCTGAGTTGAGACCTTCTGGCCTGATAGTCAGCTTTGACAAAATAACTAATTTCTTTCATTTCTACCTATATAGCTGTGATAAATAATCCTACTTTTCTTTGTAAACCACCTTGAAATAGTGTTATGAAATATGTTATATAAGGCTATTGTTGCTGCTAATAAAATTGTATTTATATTATTTTTGAAAGAAAGGTTTATCAAAGGTATAAAAAAAAATCCTGTTGTGAGCCTACAGCTGCATTTAGCTGAAGGAAACACACTTTGCAGAAGCCATATGTTCTGATTTTTTTTCACAAACATTAATATGTTCTTATGGATAATGGAAAAATATGGGAGCCCTCCAGTGGTGAAAATAATATCTGGATTTCATAATATAGTTGCTTTCCTGTAAAAGTTGTCTGTTTGCAACATAGTTTTCTGACACATATGGATTCTGATCCCATTTTGATTAACAGATATTAACGGACTTGATATTATTCAAGACTTGCCTGGATTTGCGTCTGAATGTATTCCCAGATGACATTTGTAAAAGCCAAATAAACCAAGTCTTCTCACAGTTGCTTCCTTTTCTACATAGACAGGAAAACCCTTGGGGGATCTTTGTTTATTTTCTTCCCACAATAACCCTTATGGTTAATCATATTCACCCCTTCCACAGGCTTCTCATCTTTAAGGATCTGTGATTCAAAAGACATTTAAAATTGGAGTAATAGAGATGTTCTGATTTGCCTGATTCTCCCATTCTTTGGCTTCCTGGATTATTGTGTTAATCCAGTTACCATTTGCCTCCAGAACTCCAGTGTCCCATGTAAAGCTGTGGGAAATCCTTCTGGAAAGGCTCTGGATGCCTGTGTCTACACTGCCTTGAAAATGTAGCCTCAGAGAACAGTACTGCTTCAGCAGCTGAACTCACATTTTTTACTTCTGTGCTCAAATTGCCAGAAAAAGGTGGGGTTATTGTCTCCATGGAAAAGCCTTTCTGATTCAGTCTGGGAAGAAAGTGGAGACCGTAATCTGCTTTCCAAGAAAATATATTTTTAATTTGCTCCACTGGGACTACATTCCTGCCCTATATATGCCAATCTCCTAGTAGTACAGATATATCCTTACTATGGAGCTCCTCTGTCTTTAATTCAAGTTAAAAGTTTGTAAGACTTTTTGGCATTTTGAAGTTAAATATGCCAGCACAACTTTCAGATGCCTTCTCCAACTGAAATTCTGATTATGCTGTTAAAAACACTTTCCTTGTGAGTGAGGCACATATAAAATCTGAATGTCTGAAAAACAGACTTTTCAGAAAGCCTTTCTGTAGCACTAGAAACAACAGAAAGCTGACAAAAACCAAAAGAATAGATGTCGGTCTGCTTTTAATGAGGATACCTTTGCTTAGGAATACATATTGATAAAGTGTATGCAGTTACCAAGAATATTTCTTTGAAGCTGTTGACATCTGAGGTATTCACAAGGACCTCGCAGTAAGAGCTATACAGACAGAAGCTCACTGTTGTAGTGTCATTTGCAATGCAATCATTACAGGTAGGTTCAGCAAAGGCATAGAAAAGCTCATTTTACTGATACAGATGTGATTGTATGTACTCACACCCACCGTTTTGCATCCTGTTTAGCCAGCCAAATTATCCTTAGTACAGATGGAGGAGGAAACGTGTCACCTTCTGGTTTTGTTTGGTTTCTTTTCTGTTTTATTTCATCTCCGATATAAAGACAGGACACTGAAGTATGCAGAACAACAGAAATAAGATTGCAAGAGGCTCAATCTACTTTACATCCTTTGGCTTTGGATTGCAGTGTTTTTTACCATATTTTATACAGCAGCTGCAGGGTCCAGACCTCCTATTGTCATGGAAAAATAAAGGCCTCATTTAATTGCTGGTGGAGCTGTGGTGTGTGTCATGTGTTTTTTAGTCTGAGACATCTGCTCTTTGTGTCAGCTACTAACTCCAGACACCACTGAGTGTCCCCTGCCAGGTTGTGTATAGAGGCAGCAGGTTGGAGCTACATACCACCATCTAACAAAAGAGAAAAGAGGCAAAGAAAATATTTGACTGCAAAGGGAACTAAGTGACAGGAAAAGATACTTTCAGCTGCAGTTGAGAGGTTACGAGATTAGCATGAGGCAGCTGCTGGTCCCTTAACCACTGTATGGATAAGGATGCCTGACTGTCAGAGAGGCTCTGAACTATGTAATCTGACATAAGCAGTGCCAAGAGGATGCTGATTTTAGTTACTGGGCCTACATTATTCACGGTTCTCTTATCATCAGGAGATATTAAAAATATTCAGTGGATCAAGCAGCAGCAACCTCAGAATGTGCATGGCACTTCTCAGAACCATGACTACCTGGATGATCTCCCTGGCTGGGTTAGGGCCACCTCCACAACCTGATTTTTCAGGGACCCAGTGGTACCTATGTGCCTATGTCACTGCCCTTCACCATCCTGCAACTCCCTTGGAATTCCAAGACCCCAAAACATAAGCCAGCAACTAGAAATGTCACAGCTGTGAGTTAATTTTGTATGAATTTTTTTAACTTTTCTTTTTTTAGGGAGGGGTGAGGCAGGGGTGGGGGAATAATTAAAAGAAAAAACAATCCAAATTTGTGGATGATAAGTAGTCTTAAGACCTGACATGTTCATTTATCTGCAGTAGTTTACAGAAAGAAGAAAAAAAAAAAAAAAGAAGAAGAAGAAGAATTAAAAAAGCTCAACTGTGCTTGTATGATATGGGAATTTTGCATTTTGACATGTAGAGATTTTGTTAAGCTGGTAGCTGTCAGATGATCAAAACAGAAGACAAATGGACTGATTTTGATGATTTTTTACTTAACATTTACATATAGTTTCTTGCTTTTAGCAAAAAGGTAAAATTTCCTTTGCTTTGACTGAGTGTTGGGCTTGTTGCACAGCTTTAACTCTCTAGAAGGTAGAGTTCCCAGCTAGTTGTCTCATGAAAGTCAGACAAAGGAGCGATACGAGCAAAACATCCTAAGGCAGTATGTCTTCAGCATCTGCACTTGTATCCAAAAAAGTGCCATCAGTGGAGTGTCTGTTCCTTTATTCTCATCATATGTGGAACCCAGATGACTAAGTTAGAGTTTGCCTAGTGTTTAGAGGACAGAATTAGTTAATTCCTATCTGACTTTCAAGGTGATAAATGCTACAGGTTCACCAGCATTTATTTTTTCATAGATAAGTACAATTTTGTTTGGGCATGCATTTCACCAGAATGTGATGCCTGTCTTTACTGACATCTATTGCATTTGCTTTTCAAGTACAGATTTTTATTTTTTTTCTTGAAATCATTTAGTGGCTTCATAGCAGAATCATTTAACACCTTTAGACACTTAAACATGATGAATACTCTGAAAGGATTGATTGCTTTAATTTTACAGCTGTAATTTTAGTGTCTTATATCTAAGGACCAAGATTACCAGGACTCTGTACTATAAGAAAAAAATTTCTCACAGTATTTTTACTGTTCTGCTGAGTTAACTCTTTCCATGAGTAAAGCACACTGACTGAGTTTGGTCTTCACTTACTTTTTATTACAGTTATGTGTATTGATTTTCCTTTCTCTGTATATGAGAATGCCTGGGTAAAGAGTGTAGTTCGATAGATTTTACAGCTCTGTAAGAAAACAAAGTCATATAGCAGCCATAATGTCTCCAACATGAGAGTATAGTCTGTAAACAACCTTCTCCTCCAGTGCATCAATCCCAACATTAAAATAAGATACTCCTCCACTAACTCACAGAAAGTGTATTTCCTTGAGACTCTGGGAATAATGGGATTAATATTGTCATAATGCTTTTTCAAGAAGTAATGGCAAGAGAAATAAGAAAAATGCAGTTCTAAAACCCAAAAGTAATAAAAAAATATTGTATAGGGAAATTTTTCTCTGTTATTTATTCAAAAATTTTCAGAATCTTCTAAAACCAGCAAAAGTTCTGGACCCCAACTACTGTTTACTTTCATTTTCAAGAAAGAAAGAAACCATAGTTTTTGTCTATCTTTCTTTATGTTCTAGCTTTCATCGACAACCAGATGGATTTGTTAATTTTAGTGGGAGTTTTGGTTGGATGAAAAGCATATGTATATTTTAAAAGATGCTAAGGTTTTTTTGTGGAAAAAAACCCAAAACAACACCTGATTCAGTCATAAATTCTGAACCTTAAAAAAGAATGGATTTGAATGATGTTTGTCTCAGAACAGAATCAAGTTTAACTCAGAGAATCATAGAAGTGCTCAAGCTTGGAAAGATAGGATTCTTTTAAAAGAATGGGCATAATGCCTCATTAGTTTTAACAAGTTTCATTGCAATGGACTCATTCACATTTTCACCATGAAGCAAAAGTCAGTCTATATTCATTCCAACATAAGATACTTGGATGTTCAATATAATTGCACAATTCTCTAACAAGACATTTTGAAGAACTGTGATGAGAAACATATATGCGGGTAATCTGAGGGCTTCAAGTAATATGACTTCGTTTTAGCTCTCTAGAATAAAGCTAATCTCTGTCTTCTAGTTCTCAGAAGCAGTTTTTGATCTTTGAAAATGAGTAGGTCACTTTCATTGAAATGACAATGTGATGAATCCTTCAGCTTAGTTTTGATTTACCATAAGAGCTGAAAATAAGTAAGAAGTCCCTAACAAGTCACTATAGAGTGGCTTATTGTGAAACAGCATAACTGTAATCTAACATGGGCTAGTAATCTTATTTGTATAATATAAATTTTAGCCTGTTTTTTAATGAATTAGCATTTTGAGTGCATCGCCTCAAAAGTAGCTACAGTATTAGAGTTCAAGAAAAGTGGTAACAAAGTACTTTTCCTTGTAGTAGCTCAATGGAATTTCAAATAAGATAGCCAAGAGCATGGCTTTCTGAAAGCATTTGGGAACTCCATCACTAATGAAAATAATTCATTACAGACACTTGATTTTTGCTGATATTTTATTGTTGTTTTTCTATTTTTTTTAAATTTATTTTTATTTATTGTTTAAGATAGCAAAAAATAAACAGGCCAAGTACATAAATATTTAGGGGAGATGAAGCACCAATGCCAATAAAGTTATATGTCATGCACATGCAGTATTAATACTCTAATGCATGTAATAATAGGCATATGTCAGTTCTTCACTATACATGAACCAAGCAAATGCATTCTTAGACCTCTACAACTTGACAGGAAACAAGATACCATTACTGTAGCTTGTATGAAATAAGACTTTAACTATCTGACAACAGTTCCTGACATTTATAACACAACTCCTGAGGGCCTTAATGATCATCATGTCATACTGAATCTACTATTAATATACCTCACTAGTAAGCAGTAAGTGTTACGGTTTTCATCCTGTGCATGAAAGGTCCATATTTCTTAAAGATCTTGAGTCTTTACCATAGCAAAAGAAACAGTAATTTTTTTTTTTTTTATGTTTTTTTTTTTCCTAAAAGTTTCTGCCTGCTGAATTTTTCCTTAAAAAGAAAAAAAAGAAGTTATCTGCACTTCAACTAAAATACAGAATCGGATATCTCTAGCAAAGTGCTTTGTTTTACACAATGTTGCAGATGGCAGAGATTAGATCTGACACACACTGTCATGTGTAACCTCCAAAAAATTCAGCAGGATTTCCATGTTTTCATGGTGATATTATGTAATAAATATTTTTATTTTTCTTTACTTTTAGTTCTTTGGATTTTGTTTGTTTATTTGTTTGGTTTGGGTTTTGTTGTTTATATCAAAGACCCACTTCTGAAGTCATCAAGACATAGAATACCACTTGCACAGCAAACAAGATTTGGAGGGAAAGGATTACAGAAGAGACAGCTCTTCTTTGGTGGATGTAGACCTGTGACATTTCATGGAGTTGTGAAGTAGTTTTGCTTGGAAGTGTTCCCTGCACTTCATCTGCTTCTCTCTGCTCAAATCGGGGTCAACTAGCTTGCTTTGAACCTTTTTGTCTCAAGCTTTGGAAAACTTTTTTCAAAAAGTTAGATGGTCAAGCAACGAGCATTAAACCTCCTTGACACTCAGCCTTGATCCAGATCTTCTGCCCAGTCACTCAGGTGCATTCCAAATTATTCAGTTCAATTATAAGTCTTGTCCAGAATGGGTTTCTCCTCTTGATATATGCAACATAGGTTAAATAAAACCTACTGTTGTGCCAGGCACTGCTTGCTATTTCTTTAATCAAATACTTGTAGTTTAGCATTTCTTGGGCATGATTCATCTCAGTGTTTAGTAAGTTTCTAAAACACACCAGATGAATAATGCCCCAGAGTCTTTTGCTGCTGAATCCATTGCCCATAAAGGGATCTTGGGGAGATTAGGTCAGATGCAGACATGTACACTATACACATCTGAAATTAGGAAAGATAAATCCTATCTATGGACTTTTCTTGAAAGGTAGAAAAAGAATTACCTATCAAATTCAGCCTTATTATGTTGTTGTGTATGGGTTTTACAGAATAAAGGTGAACTCAATGTCCTTCAAAAAGAGACTAGTTTTTCTGAACTGACAGGACATCAGTAAATCCTTTTTTTCCATTTCCATGTGTAATTTTTCAAGAACTAAGTTCTACTAGTTCATTTTTCTATAAGAAATAACAGAAAAGACATGTAGCATGTGACTAGAATTATTTTCACAATATTGAGTATATAATGTGTCAGTAATTCACAATCTGTTGATAGAATGAATTTAAACAAACAAGTTTGTCTCATGTATCTTTTCCTGTTTTCATTACAGACTGCATAAATGAGAAATGAAATATATGAGAATAGAGCCTTCTGAGCAGTGCATGTTAGAGAGGCAATACAAACTTTTTGTGTGCAGAATAATAGATATGTTAGTGCTTTAAATGCAGGAGACAGGCTGGTACTGGTAAGTAAATTTATCTTTTTCCCCCCCAAGATAAAGCCAGAGGTTTAGGTAAGTTACGGTTTTACTGAAGAATGGTAAAGGTGCTCTTTTCAAATGCATAATTACCCATAATTTTGGCTGAACAAGAACACAGAGTTAAAGCTTTTGTGTGTGGCTTTTAACAATAAATGAAATAAAGGATATTATGACAAAGTTACTGAAAGAAAATGGAGCACAGTGGCAGCTGGCACTACCTGATGTAGTTTGGGTAGTGTCTCCATGGCACTTCATGGAAAAGCTCCACTGTTGGCATCAACATGGGGCTACTACAGTCCCTGAGAAACTCCTCTTTGTTCCTTAAAAACTTCCCCTTCCTTTGTGACAGACAGCACCATTGCTGTTTTGGCATGTATTCCACATCACAGACTGATATTTGTGAAGTTTACTGGGCAGGATTTAATGTTTATCTGAAAAGCTGTATGAATCACGAGGCTTTTAGCATTTTTTACTTTTAACTTTATAATTATAGCTGTGTGATTGTCACAGAGATCACCATGATACCATTTACATAGGAGGAAAAGTCACGTACATTTTTATCTGTACAAACTGCCTTTTCTTCCAAGCTTAGATGTTATGAAAGTAATCATACTATAATCATAATCATAAATATTATGAAAGTATCAAGTGCATTTAGAGGTGTTGTAAATCTATCAAACATCCTTCCTAATCTGAACTGATTGCTGATCAAAAATTACTTCTGGTGGACTGCTAGACTATTAGAAGCATACTCAACTACATCTTTAATTCAAATTAAATTGAGGTGTTTGTCTTTGTTTTGTTTTGTTTTTAAGTATTTACTGTCTTGTGTCACTCTTCCGATACACAGAGCAACTCTTGTATCAGTCTCAGAAAGCAGAACCTAGTTTTAAGTGTTTTTTTGTTGCTGTTAGCGTTTAGAAGTTCAGATACTCTAACATGTCAAAAACTGATTCGTTCTGTTGGTATAGAAAAAAATAGAAGCAAGTAGTGAATCTCTCAGGATCTTGATATCTATTTCCTTCATTGTTAAAGGCAACAATTGACAGTTTTGAAAGCTCAACACATGTCATTGGAGATTCCACATGGCTGTTTGAAAACAAATTTTTCCTTCCATTTCTTAGAATTTACTAGCCATGGTAGAAGCCTGAAGAGAGATAATTTTTTTAATGTAAGTTTTTAGTGAGAAATGCATGAATGGAAGCAGTCTTTTCTGTCATTTTCCTTTTTTCTTTTTAATACTTTTTTCAGTTGTTGACTGGAAGTATTGAAATGAAATTTTTAAATAGAATCTGGATGTAGAAGTGCAACCACTATGTGAACACAGAATTCCTGTTGCAGTGCTTTTAGAACTTCACAGGCAGAACTGAAAATATTTCAATTTAACTTCCATGCTCTCTCATGCTGTGAAGTTTTCCCTCTTCCTTGGGCAGGTCATTCTACATATTTCCCACAGAATTCCCACAGAGGACCTTTGACACATCCATGAAGTTACAAAAACATTTGGATGAGCCAGTCTACAAAAATGGATAAACATACTAAAACCTCACTGAGTAAAATAATATGACAAAGCCACCAAAGGAAAGCTGATTACTTTTGTAAGACTGTCTATTCAATTTCCCCATTGTAGGTCTTTTTACAGTACCCTGATGTTCACAAATGACATCTTTGTCAAAAGTAAAAGTTGGTATGCTAATGTATTACACATGAGAGCCAATAATAACATGTGGGATAATAGTGCATGCTTCTTCAAGGTGATTGGGTGGCTTAGTAACAACACATTGAGAGACCTAGGCTCAACAGAAAGATATAGAAATGTCTTTAACATCTGAAACAGTGTAAGTAAAATGACTGTGTCGTTATTCAGCTTCAAAAAAATTCTAGTCGTGTACTATTTGAATGTACCTTTGAGATACAGTCTTGAATAAATAAGATAAGAATAAATGCTAACAGGAAAAGTTTAAGATCTACAACATCAGGATGCAGAAAACTTTCAAAAGTGAAATTTAAACATAAATTATTATCATTATCATCTTAGGTAAAATATTAATGATAGGTTATTTAGATGTACACTTTGCAGAGCTACTAACCCTGCAAGATAATTAAAGATGTTTCAGATATTATATATATTTGATATGGATATGATGTATATGACATATTCTTCTTCATTCTATCCACATGGATCATACCATTTTCCTACGTTAATCTGTGGAGAATTGTGTTCTTTTAACTCACTGAAGCTTTAGACAGTACCAAGTATGATCCATTAACCTGAACTGAGTTATAACAATTAAATTTTTAACCTTTGACCAAAAAATTGGTTAACATTTGTATTAATCAATATCCTTCTGTAGCGGTTGTATTAGGATATAATATTATTGGTTATAATAATTGACGTCTCATGCTTGTTTTTGGTTTTTTTTACTGTGGCTTTAGTACATCACACTTTATTGCAAGACCTTGATTTGTATTATCCCTATTATCCCTGTGTGTTTAGGTGAAAATATGTTCTTCCATATCAATTTTATATCTAGACACCCCAAAGCTTTTGTTTCAAAATCTAGAAATCTTGAAAGTTCTAAATTTAGAAAGAAGAAAAGGAGGAATTCTTTTAAGATATAAATTTAAGTTTCTGCATTTTTTCTGTTTTTAGTTCCTCAGTTTGTTAAGTTCACATCTTCTTCTAGTCACAGGAAAGAATGAGAAAATTGTCAGTTGATTTTTTAAATATATTTTCAATTTCATCAGGAAAGAAATAAAATTCAGATAGAGAGCAATCTGCCTTATAGAAGCAGAAATTGAATTTTTTCCTGCTTTGTAGAGGAAAGATGTATATCTTTGCTTAGCTTTTCCTATCTATTACTAAAATAATGGTTTCTTGATGCTGTGCACAGATAGGATGGTATTTGTCCTTATTCCAACAGTTTTACTTTATTTTAGTTATGAGCTTTCATTCCTTGTGATATCTGACACTCTAATCAGTGCCTTGATACGGAGGGTGCTATGCCATGATTTATTCCTAATCTTTGCCTGGTTTGTGCAATGTAACAAATCTGGTGAAATAAGATTACAAGAAGATGTTGCTGTCACAGTTGTTTCAACTGTTATGATTTATCATAATGATAAAATATTGATTAAATAATTTATTTGATAATTAGATAATTGATTAGATAATAAGTATCTTGAAAAAAAGTTGTCACTAAGAAAGCACTGGAGACAATTTCTGTTAGAATTTTATTATTAATTTATTGCACTTGGATTAAGAAAAATTTTTAATTTCTGCAGATATAGCTAATTTAGGCATTCACTATGGTATTGCATTATAATAATTTCCTGACTTCACAGACAGGTGACCAGAGGTAAAAAGGAGGAAAGTTTTAATTTTTCAATATTTTTCTGTCAAAATATTGGTTTTTTTTACAAACTACCTACTGCTTTACTATCTGACAAGACACCTTTCTATGTGCTATTTTGTTCCTCTGTAACCAAAATGGGTGCTGTTATCTCGTTTACAGTTCAGTAAGTGAAAGTCCTCTCTATTTGTTACAGTCAAGTTAGAACTACACCTCTGCATCCTGTGGTACAATTTAAACTAAGTAGCATGTTTTTTTTAGAACAAGGCATTAGCTCAGTACTCTGGCTAAGCATAGTGTAAAACACAATTAATTTGTGCACCTGGTAACAGGACTTGGTGATATAGCTTCTGCCTTGAGGAACTTGGTGAACAAGATTACAACTGCCTGTGGTACAGATTTGTCATAAGCAAAAAAATCATGTAGGATGACAGTCAGATCTCTGATGAAGAAATTAAGCCTCATGGCAAAGAAATATTTTTACTATGACTGATAATCATAAAAATTACAGAGATAAGATGTCTAAATTCTGCTTAGGCTGGAATTTGACTACCAAAAATTGCCATATAGCAGCCAGTCTGCTAGACTGCTTACATGCTGCCTATTAAGGTTTTCAGTCTAACAAGCCTACAGTTAATTTGATGATTACCTATACAGCCTCCAAGTTACATAAAAACAAACTTACCCACTCATGCTCAGTTGTGTCTGTTTTGAGACCTCTGTCTGAGTCTTCTGTTGAGCTCTACATTTAGATGAATGGGCATCTCCAATCAACCTAATTTGGATAAAATATGTATGATGAGTAGCAGTAGTGCCAAACTTCTGTTACAGCACAAGGCCTTTAGGCCTCATGAGGGAAGCTGGGAATCCAGTATCCTAAATACTATTTGAGTAGAGGGGTTCATTATTTCCCTCCTGTCAAGAATGTTACCACATTTCTAACAGTGAATGTTTCAAAGAGTGTCTTGGGAAAAAAATAAACAATTAAAAAAAAAAAAATTAAAAAAAAAAGTGTAGGAGGCACAACCATGTGGCAAAAGAAGGAAATCTGACAGCAATATAGCAAATGGTGCATTCCCTTCAGAAGGGGTAGAGCTGAGATCAATACTTTTAATGTCAGTCTCGTGTACAAGGTCTCCATCAGAACACTTAGTTTGAAGAAGAGGGACCGATTATGTCACAAACATCTAGATTTTGGGAAATTTTCCAATACTTTGAAACTACGGTTCATCTCCTGAAGTTGACTACCACCTAAACTCCAAACTCTCCAGCTTCTTGGATGGCTGTTTTAACCAGTAGTCCATAGGAATTACATGTACCATGACTCATAAGAAATGGACAGACTAAATCCAGAGTTGGAAGACCTCTATTTCTCCTATATTGGAACCTCTGCTTAGGTTCCTAATTTCTCAATGGAAGAGTTAAATATCAGGGTCTTCCTGAATGGTCTGGACTGCTTTCTTAAGATGGTTCAGAATTACTAAACAAATATCAGAAAGTCTAGTTTAATACCTTCAGTGTCAACTTTGAATTGCCTAAACTCTTTCAGGAAATACTGTAGATTCTTTCACAAAATGATGCATGTCATGTTAAAATTGCCATCTAAGGCAAAAAAGGTAAATAATTTCCTCTGGAAGCACTTGTTTTTCTTCATTGACTATGAAAACCTTAAGTTGGACAGAACCATTCTTGTGTCCTTAAGTCAATCCCCTAAAATCTTAATCAGGTATCATGAAATTAAGCACCTCAGTAAGACAGCTTAGTGTCATACTTGATTTCTGTGACATGCTGACTTTTTAGATATTTCACCCAAGCTACAGTGATTCTGAGATGTGAAAATGTGTAAGAATAAATAATGGTGAACTGAGAATGTATATTTACACTTGTAATGTTTGATCCTGTCATTGTGTGTTGACACTGTGAACTTTTGCACATTGGACTAACTCTCTTATTTTCAGAGTAAGATGTGGTGCCATCTGGTTTTCAGGCTCAGGATCAGGATACGCAGTCCAGAATTTTAAAGATCTAATTTCTAGGTCACCTTCAGCCACTTGACAAGAGCTAGACACATACTTTCCATACTTTCCAAGACATTTCTAGTCTTACTACACTTTCTGACAAGAGGCACCAATGAGGGGGCCAGACATCATCTCTTTGGTCGATATCTGAATGACATGCAGGAGTGGTGTGGAAGTGAGAATCTCTACTCAGTTATCAAGTGAGGCAGACATTCTCCTGTTGATAAATCCTTGCTGTGCTTGTGCATTTTACATTAAGGAGAAATAAACCACAAAAACACACTTCAAGATTCTGTTTAACTCCCGAGTGAAATGTGGAAACTCAACTATTTCGAAGAAATTTACTCTTTAGGAGATATTTATTGCTGTTACATGGCAGCTAGCCTCTGTTATGAAAGATGTTTGCAATTTTCCTTTTCAATCACTCCCTGTGCAGAATAAATAGAATATTTTAATGTAAAACAACTTTGTAATTAATTTGCTCTTTTTGTTTGGCATATGACTTCTTCATTCAGCTTTTCTAATAAATCACTCCTTAATAGGAGAGGAAAGATGCTCTGGGCCTTGTGGGGATGGCCAGGCACAGTAGAGTGCCAGCTATCATTTTTACTTTTTTTTTTTCAATTCTATGCAATTTTATGAATCATGATATTTTTTTGTGCCACTTGGATATCCAGAGAAAATTTGATCTTCAAATTACTCTGAAAAACCCTGATGCAAAAGACTGCTAAAATTAAACAAACTAATGACTCAGCATCTGAAGAAGTCAGAACAGTTTCTTAACATTATTTAAGGACTGCTTTCCATCATAAGTACAGCATTCTATTTTCGTTATGATTTTTTTTGGTGAAATGTTTTGTGCTATTTTTTCCAAATCCATCTTTGACGTTATCTAGAACATAAAGAAGCAATCGCAAGGGTAAAATAGGTAGCTAACATTTTTCCAGGCACAGAATATATATTAATTCTGATTTATTATTATGACAAATATTCATGTGAGCATTTAAATACCAGAGCTTAATGAAAAAGAGTCTGTGATTATTTTTGTAAGATTTTAAATGTAAATTTTAAATTTATTTAAAATGGAATATTTTTCTTGCCTTCTATAGCACTGGATAATAAGGATATTTGATGGATTTTTCTAGTAGTATTTCTTAATTTTCATTTGAAAAAAATTAGCTTTCTTGTTTATTATTCTACCCCAGTCTCTGGTTTTCATCATAAACTATGAACCTTTGACAAAAGAAAATTTTTAAAAAACTGTGGAAAATATTCTGATAAAAAATAAAATTGGCCAGAGACTTCCTAAAACTTGCATATTCAAATTATTATTTTGCAAGAGTATTATCTTATAGCTACTTTTCCTATACTATGTATATTATTTAGAGTGCTATTGTTTCATGCTGATTAGCGTTAGACTAATCTGGAGAAGCAGGGAATGAATATTAAGAACCTAAAAAATTATGAAAAGTCTGTTTATATACAATATGCCAACTAACAAAAATTGTCCTGTGCAATGTAGTGAATACCTCATTAGAAACTCTTCAGAAGATTATGGATCTCTTAATACTTTGCTTATATTTGTCTGCTGAGCCTCTTAATAGTCCAGATACTCAATCACTAATTATTTCTTATCACTTGTCATCCAGCATTCCAAGTCCTGTCTGCCTTTGTAGTAAACCCAGGTAGATTTTTAGGTAGATTTTCTTTCCGTGTATACTTAAGAATAAACTTTTTTTTTTTTTTTTCCTTTTTTTCAGTCTTTTTAATAATTAAGAGAAAAGCTTTGCAATTTTCTTTTTTGCTGTCTTCAAGTGTCAGAACCAAGCTTGAGTGGTCTTTCTCCAGGGATTTATTAAAATAAGTACATCTATCTTCTTACCCTTTCCTGTGTCTTCTTTGATGGGTTTATCTCTCTCGCTCTTCAATTTCTCTCTCATAATTTTTCACCTCTAAAATATGCGTCTCAATATTTCCTCAGGAGACTTGTCCCACAAAGACACCTAAAATGGTACACAGCAAGCTCTTTATGCACCAGAAGACCTCTAGTACAACTAAAGTAAAATATGAATCCTATGACCATCCATGCAAGCTGAAGAGCTTTTACCAATAAATAGGTAATACATACAAAATAAAATTATGGCATATGTGTTAGGATATTGCCTGCTCATCAGAAAATAAAAGAACAAAGAATGATAGAATATTTGTTGTGCCTGAAGCAAGAAAGACTCACTCGCAACAGAGGAGGATTAGTTTATGGAATTTTAAGCAAGCCACACATCTAGTGTCCACGAGGCTTGATGAGATACAGCTATGGGTACTGAAGGAACTGACTGGTGTCATTGTGAGGCCACTCTTGGCTTATGTATGAAAGGTACTGGTGATCCAGAAAGGTTTGTGAAAACTGGAAAAGAGCAAACGTCACTCCTGTGTTCAATTAGGGCAAGTAGGAAGATCTGAGGAACTTCAGGCCAATAAGCCTCCTCTCAATCCCTTTGTAGGCAATGGAAAAACTAATCCTGGAAAACATTTCCAAACACATGAAGGACAACAAGGTGATCAGGAGTTGCCAGCATGGATTTATAGAGGGGAAGTCATGCCTGACCAACCTGATAACTTTCAATAATGAGATGACTACTGAGAGTAGTGGATGCTGTTTATATTGACTTTAATAAGGTGTTTAACAATGTCCCCCACAACATCCTGTTAGATAATTAGACAAATTACAGATTAGATTAGTGAGCAGCAAGATGGATTGAAAACTCATTGAACAAGGAGGCCAAGAAGGTTGTGATCATCAGTGCAAAATTCATTTAGAGGCAGGTCACAGGTGGGCAAATACTGTTCAACACCTTCATTAATGACCTGGGTAATGTGACAGAGTGTTCCCTCAGCAAGTTTTCAGACTGTATGAAACTGAGAGGGTTGGATGATACACCAGAGAGGTATGCTGCCATTTCAGAGAGACCCTGACAGGCTGGAGAACCAGGTAAAGAGAAATCTCATGGTCCAGCAAAGTGATATATAAAGTCCTGCTCCTAGTGAGGAATTTTTCCCAGGCACAGGTAACAATTTTCTCGAAAGCAGCTTTGGAGAAAAAGATCTGGGGGTACTGGTAGAAAATATCTTCAATATTAGCCTGCAGTATGCCCTTACAGCAAAAAAGAAAAGCAGAATCCTAAACTGCAGCAGTTCAGGAGAAGTGATCTTTCCCCTCTGCTCAGCATTAGTGAGATACATCTGGAGTGCTGGGTCCTGTTCTTTATGAAGAAACTGACATATTGTAACATGTTTTCCTACTTCTAAAAAAATCATTATGCCATAGGATTTTTGCCACCACAAGATAGAATCTCATATCTTTTCCTTATAATCTTTCTATTTTTCTATTTTTTTTCCAATTCTTATTGCTATACTCCATTAATCATATAAAATCCCATTTGCTCTTGAAATTTATATCCTTCAGCTATAAATAAATTTTCAATACATTGATTCTCCGTGGTTACTGAGTGAAGCACCATAATACCAAGCCCAATTCTTTTGTTTGTTTGTTTTTTAATTATTGTTTTGGCCTCTATTTCATACTAGCAAATTATTACTTCATGAGAACTCTTTCAATACCTAAGTACCTGATAGTGTCTACTTATCAGATGGGTACAGAGATAAACACTTCAATTTCTTCATCAAATAAATTACAGGTAAAAACTCTACTTTCATCATTATGGGGACAAACAGCAAAGGCCTACTAGGCTTTTGAAATGTTCCCATGTACCACAAGTTATCCCATGAATCTGACAGTATAGATAAAGATCCCCAAAACCTTAAACTTTGTGTATGTGTCAAGTGATAAGTAACAGATGGCACAAGAAAACCTGAAAATTTTTATGTCAAATCTGACTCAAGCATAGAGTATCAGGGACTGGACTATATTCAGTTAGGATCTCAATAGTACAGACTTTTAATAATTATTCTTAAAGTTCTTTGAGTTAAGGTATATTTGTTACATATTTCTCTTTCTCCATTCATAAATACTAAAGTCAAATTTGGACTATGCTGGTGTGAATGCAAAACAAGAATAAAAGGCAACTTTAATCATGATCTGTTGCTTTGAGAAACTGACTACCCAGGAGGGACAGCAGGATCTGAAATGCAGTTGCTGCAGATAAGGCTCAGACTGGACCTGCAGACACTGGAGAAGCTACTAAACCTAAATCTGGCTCTAAATATCTGTTTCTGATTGCATTTTGATACCTAGACCCATTTGTAGACAGGTTGTTTAATTGATTAACTCAAAATATTGATTAACATCCGGGCATGACAGCAGGGTAGGCCATCCCATCCTGCTTACCATGTAGTAACTTGGAAGGTTACGCTCTGCAGCAGAAGTCTGAGAAATACCTTGAAAATCGATGCAGGCAGATTTAATCCTGAATTTATGGCATCTACATGTAGGGATTTTTCTTCATGAAGAGACTGTTCACCCAGTGAACCAGATAAACTTCATCCTTGCTGAATCCACAGAGCCCTGAATCCTGGCCCAAAATACCTTAGTTTGCAAAAGTGACAATTCTTTTGCCCGTCTCATTTTTAGAAACAAGAGGTGGAATATCTGAAGCAGATCATCTATACTCTTCTTAGCCCTAGAAGGATGATACCTGTGTTTAGGACACTTAGCTAAAGCAAGTAATCAAGAGCTATCCTGAAAGGTTGTGATTTTCTGAAGCTGAGTGTCTTTGTGAAGTCACTAACAAGAAATATGAGTGTAGGAAAGAGTGCATGAGAAAGCATGTCTTCAAAATGGAGAAGGATAGGAACGAGGAGCTTAAGACTGCCCTGTTTTCCAGAACTCCTTCCTTCTTTCTGTCCCTGAGACAGAGAGATATGTTTGAGTTCCACAGGAAAGGTCTGAAAGCTGCAGATGCCCCCTTCTCGGGTGTAGTCTCATGACTACAATCAGACATTTGTTTCCCCACTGCTTTCCTAGACTAATGAATTTTGCATTCCTGGCTGTGCAGCAGCTCAGCTTTAGGAGAAGGAACAGTAAGTGCCTCATTCAGATTATTCATGACATGGTGGTTAGGTCACCCGCGAGTTATGGGAGAGGTGGATACAGCCCTATGTAAGATGATCATGGCTGGCAATGCAAACCTCTCATTTCCTTAGTGAGTGCTCAAACCACTAGACTATTAAGTATAAGAAAGTGTCACCTCTACCAGATATCTTTCTCAGAAGAAATCTTAAATGTTCTGCATCCTGAGTAGATGGAAGCACCTAACATTTTCTATTAATTTTCCACTCTCTCAGTGGAAACATAGATTCCTAAAATAGGAGTGGATTGCCCTCTGTGTATCTTCAGAGAAACTCACTACGCTATGGTAGGCAAACTAACTCATCAGCCTCCTTTTAGACCAAACACTTTTTGTGCATCAATATCTAAATTAAGCACCTAGATGAAGAGCACAAGATTATACCCAGAGATATTAAATCTCTTCAGAAATACCTAATATGCAAGGAGAGTGACATTTGAGCTTATTTTGCCAGAAAAATCTTTGGGGAGTCCTGTGCTGAGACATGTGAGCACAGTAGCATTGCTTCTGACCCTGACCAACACTGAGTTGTGCAAATTTATTTTTCTTGGATCTTGCTAACTCAGGCATCCCTGCACCATACCCCATTGTGCGAGGAGCCGGAGATTAGCATTTGTCAACCTGATGCCAGGAACTAAGCATCTAAATACATATTTAATATACACAAGAAGTAATGAGTTATTCAGAGGCAAAGGGCAGGCAGAGCCCCTGTCAACTTAACGAGTATTTGGGGTACAAATGACCTCTGAAAATCAGGCCATTTATTTTAGCACCTAAAAATAGATTCAGATGTTTAATTTTACATATTAAGGTTGGAAAATTTTGGCTAGAGAGTAAATTAATTGCCTAAGGTCACACAGCAAGTCAATGTATAATGAGAAAGTAATAATGAGTGAGGAAAAAAAGGTATTTTTAATCTCTATGGATTTATTGAATCCCCAAACCCTTTTCATAAAACTAAAAGTCTTCTTGTGTATATCTCTGTAATATTTTAAATTGTGGCTTAACATTATTATTTAAAATGTAGAGTTTTTAAGTGAAAACAATATTTTTCTCAATTTTCATCACTCCTGGTTGGTGGTATCTTCTTGTTGCTATGAAAACAAAAGGTTCAGTCAGATCTTCAATAGTAGATATTTTGTTGCATGGTAGTTAACGAATAAGATATTTGATTACAAAGGGATAAGTAACCTCTCTGTAGCCTGCAATTAACATTGAACTTGATATGGCCAATAAGCCAAAAGAAGAGAGAGTAAACTGAATAAAAAAGGATTTTTCTCTCATTAGGGGTTCATCACACACCTATGTTAGCAAAACACACTGTTGTGATTGGTGATTTTATTTGAAAATTTGTATACAGCTAAGCTTTCATCTAGTCAAAAAGAAATAAAAGAACCCGATTGCTCTCTGGAGAAAAACAATATTTAAAACTATTCAGATTATGAGTGCATGAAGATAATTTATAATAGTCAAGTGCATTATTAGGCAATGATGATTTTTCAGGAAGTTAGTCACTCAGTTCCTGTTAATGTCCTGTGAGACTGGAGTCCTAATTCTCTCACATGCTTTCTAGTTTTAATGAGTTCTTGCTTATACACAGACACAGAGAATGGTTTCTACTACATCCTTTTAATGCAAGTATAAACTAAATCCTTAGCCATATACTGTGATTCAAAATACATAAAATACCTACGAAAAATAGTTATGCAATCCAAAGTGAGAAACACTATGCCTTTTTCTTTGCACACAGGACTTCTCAAAGCTATTTATAATAAATATAGAAATAAAGTGAGAAAGGTCCTCATGTTCAAGTTTGAGGGTTGGGAAATGCAGGTTGAGTTTCTTTCACTGCTAACAGCT
Organism: Phaethornis superciliosus; assembly: GCA_023637945.1. NCBI lineage: Eukaryota > Metazoa > Chordata > Aves > Apodiformes > Trochilidae > Phaethornis > Phaethornis superciliosus. Next base: position 76,234,659 of record JAJQWJ010000003.1, on the reverse strand, counting down.
TCCTACATTACCTTGGTCACATAATTTATATCATGTCATTACAGACCACACACCTTCAAATTTGGGTTTGCAAGACTAACTTCTTCTTGTTTTTAAAGTTGTTTTCCCCTTCTGTGAATTGAATTCTGAAGGAAAATGAAACCAAACCAAAGCCTAAGCTGCTGCTTTCATGAAACCTAAACTGAGAGTATTAAGAAAGTGAAGAATAGTATCTGTCATAATTTTGTTATATAGAATTGTGTAAATTTAATAGTTTCTAACCCACCTCCTTGATCCTTTTCTCTAATTTTTTTTTTTCCCAATTCACCCTTCTAAAAATTTCTTCATTGTTGCAGGACTCCTCAGGGTAGACTCTTGTATCAGAAAGAATCACACCGTGGTAAAGGATCTGTTTTGTATACTAGGTCTTCCATGTAAAAAATATACCAATTTTCAATACTAGTCATTGCCTAAACATTTCAACATTACATATGCTGAAACATACAAGAACTGCCACTTGTGTTATCTTTCAGTTTTACCATAACTTGACTTTTCATCAAGGCTGTGACTCTTCAGAAAAAATGTTATGCTTGGCTAAGATTCTGTAAATCAGTGAGCAATCATCAAATTTTTGATCACTGGCACCACTTTAGTCTGACGTGAACGTATATTCTGATGTATTCTGGTTTATATGGTTGTGCTTGGTTTTGGCTTGGACAGAATTAATTTTCTTCACACTATCATAATATCTTGGAAAAACAAAATGGTTTCTGTATGACACCTTACTGGTAGCTAGGAAGAAGCTATGATCTGAATATGTGCTGAGAACAATATTGATAACACACAGATATTTTAGGGGTTTTTTTTGGCAAACAATGCTTCCATTAGGCCAGGGACTTTTCCAATTTCTCACAAAGCCATTTTCCTCTCTCTACAAGAAGCTGCAAGGAGATAGAGCCTTGGCTTATATGCATCTCTCTTTTCGTTAGATCTCTTTTCATACAATTATTAATATATATATATATTTTCAATAAATCAACTGCTCTTATCTGAAACCACAAGTTTTCCTTTTTTTTCAATTCTCCTCCCCATCCCATTGATGCAGAGAGAGGAGTGAACAAGCGTGGAGCTTATCTGGGTTTAAACCACAGTAATAGCCTTTTGTCTCTTTCGAGGAAGAGTTCTCAGCAGCTCAAAGGAAAATGAGGGGTCCTTTGCGTACATGATGGTTGCTTTGTTCATAAGGAGAATTTTCTCATTGCAACTGAATGTTCAACACCATTTTTTACTACCATGTTATCTGTGAAAGACATATATTCACATTCAGGACCTGGGAAAATGAACATATGCCCAAATGAGGTATCACTTCACTGATGTTCTTTGTTGGCTTTCCCTGGCTATCATTCCAAGACATATCTGTTTGTTTAAGCCACATAAGGCTGTTTGCCTAAATGAAACCAATAATAGTGTTTTCAGGGGGTTTAATAAAATGGAGTTTTTCTATAGTTAATGGACATGGCCAAAATGAAAAACAGGACTGCCATTGGGTAATAATAGCCAGTTTCTGGGGCTGCTGTGTGGTTTGTTTGGACTTGCTGAAGGCATCATGTGGTTTCCTAATTGAAAAAATAATTGGCTACTAATGATTCAGCCAGAGTGGGTATGGGCTACAAACCACTACCATTATGGTTATGAACAATATTCCTTACGCATAGTTTAAAATGTGAGTCATCAGCTGTTGAAAGGAACAGAGGAATCCTGTGCTTTTGTCTATTGACATCTTCTATTTCTTTTTATGCTTAAACTTTAAAATAGTTTTAAGTCTCATCTTTGGAAACAGTCTTTAACATTGTGTTGTGTCTGTCAGTGGGAGATTAAGCATAAGATTTCACTTAAAACTTTAAGAGAAATGTATGTCCATCTGAGGAACTCACTGCTGATACTGTCCCCAGCCCTTTGCAGTATCTAAAAAGAAAGAAGCAAAGTCAATAATTGTTGAATTACCCTGTGTTAACTTGTGTTTGTGGCACAAATACTTGTGTGCCATAGGGAGATGCAGACATGAAAATTGATTTATTTTACATAAAGTATATATAGAAAAAATTGACAGGATGAATTTTTCTATAATCTTAAAGCCAATATTTGTTCAGGAAGAAATATATTTATAATTTATTTATATTATTAGTTATTGTTAAGAGAATGTGTGATTACAATATAATACAGTATTATTTTAGTAATACATTCTGCTACTGAAATTTTAACAAAAACAAACAAACACAGGAAAATGCATTTGAGTGAAAAGCTTCTTTTATATAATTTTCAATGACAAATTCTGCCTTTATTGCTCTTTGAATATCTTTCTATAAAATATGTACTCTTTAACAAAAGAAAACAATAAAAAAGAGGTTGTTGTTTTTTCTACTTGGTACCACTGTAAACTAAATATGGAATATGAAAGTGAAGCTACAAGGCTTTTGCTCTTTTTCATACCTCATCCCTGACAACAGATATTCTGAAGGGCAAAAGAGGTCTTAAATTACAGTATTGGCTTTCTTTGGTTTTATGAATTCTACTTTGGGTTTCCAGTGTAAGTCTATGCCTTCAATGGGGCTACAGAGATGTATGTTATCCAGGACCATAATTTGTACACTCAGGCTGAAGAGTGAACCTGCCACAGGAATTTAATGCTGTGGATTGATGCATTAAAAAAAATAAAAATCCCTTTCTCAGAGTGCTCTGCTTCTGTAGGACTGTCACCAGTAAAAAATAAAATCTAGTCTATGTCAGTAAACGGATATTATGCTGAATACACAGAGGAAAAGTCAATGTGCTGAATAAAATAGAGGCATTTTTAGGTGGTGACATTAGAGTTGCAGTTTAGGCTTTCAGCTCTACGTGGGTCAATAGCAGTAATTAGTTCTATTCCATTACATTCTTATACTGGTATACTCACCATAATACCTGACTTCATAATACAAATACTGCATAGTAAAATATGATAAATTTTTTCCTGCTGTGTTTGGTTGCCTTTTGCAATCATTCGTGCAGCTAAAGAGAACAACATGCAGTGAACATCCCATTTTTGTTGTCTTTTTAAAAACACGTTATTGTTAAAGAGCTGTATAGACACACCTAGTCAAAATGCAGTTTCAATTACTCGAGACAGAGTGAAGAAGCATACTTTGTTCTCCATGAGGACATAGGGGAGACTTATAATTTCCCTATTTCCATGAGGGTTCACAGTCTCAAGCTGGTTTTCAAATAACTTTGCTTTGCCTTTAGATGAATTTCACCCTCGTTGGGTCTGTGCTGGAAAGACACAGTTCTCAGCTATTGTGTCCATAGCAGAGCTTAGTTAATCTTCTAGCCAGACTGGTTCCAGGTCATTGAGTGCCTGAGAGAGATATGGTCTGTGATGCTGACCGTGATTGAAACCAGAAGCAGCTTTAAGTAGTGAGGCAATCGGGGGTAAATGTAAGCAAATGGAGTTTGCCCACATTCATTGTCAGTAACGTAGACTTTGCCTGCTTCTTGCCGCCTTGCCTGAAAGACAAAACAAACTGGCAAGATTACCCCATTTCACCACCAGCTTTAGTCTTGTTCCACTGGGCAAAAGCCAGAGGCCTCAGTGGAAAACAAATGACAGCTTCACTGATAAAATTACAAATGAGAAAATTACTGCTTTCTTCACCCTGCAGCTCCTTTCTTCTCTCTGTATCTTTCTTCTCTTTTCCTCTGAAATCAGCAACAGCACCAAAGGCTAGCAACTCATTCTGGTTTGCAAAGATCACTGCAAGCTTGCTGCCTTTCCAGCAAAGTGGGGTGTGCTGCAGGCATGCCTGGCTGGCTGGTACGTGCTCCAGAATATACCCAGTTCACATCATGGGGTGGCAATGGCTCTCCTGTGGTTAGGGGGAGGAGGGAGCTGGACAGAGCTAAAATATTTGGATTTACATAGAATGTTTTGGTCTTACTAACACAACAAAACCTTAATTGTTGTGTCATTTTGAATGGCATCATTGAAATGTTAATTGTCTACCCAGGACTTCGATATTTTAAAATGCTTTTGTTCTTCAGTTAGGAAATTCTCAGTATCCCCATCACTACATGGTGTATCATATTCCCCTTTCGTTCACAAAAGAATTGTCCTTAACCTTTTAAGTAAGCCTCTGTAGGTTCTTCATTATCCCAATATTACTTCCCAGAGTTTCTATCGTCATCTATATAAAGAAACCAATGTTCTTCACAGTAATTGCAGACATTTTAACAATATGAAATCTACATGAAATCATCCCACTCACACTTGTAAATAATGAGATTATTTTATACATACATAATCAAGGGTGTTATTCTTTTATATATTTTTGTATCCAAAATTTGCTAGCAAAGCTTGCTTGCAAAGGCTGATACAGTATTTTGCCTTTTCCCTTTCCTTACGTATGTCTATACCATTATAATCTTGCAGAGTTGTAATGTAATCTGGCTGCAAGATTATTTCTTATGAATTTCTTAAATAGCAATGGTACACTTAAAATACATAAATAGAACACTGGCTACCTCAGGTAGCTCAAAATTAGTGAAATATGCAGTAAATAAGATAATGGTTTCTTTAAGAATTTAATTTCATAGTTTCATATCAAGAGCAATTACTCTCCATGATTTAAGGCTTGCCACCTCTACAAAAGAACTGAGTTGCCCATAAATTTTTTATCATATAGGAGGTAAAAGCAGAAGTACTATTAAGTACTAATAAGTATAAAACAGATCAGAAGGAAGAAGATACAAAGAACTCATAGGAGAGAAAGTGTGGAGGCCCATGGCTGGAGTGAAATGCAGCTCAGTCTAATCTAAATAAGCCACCATACACTCAATGGCATGAAATGGAAGAAATTGATCAGTACTAGAGCTCACTGGAAAGAGAAATATGTCCTTACTTTGCTGTGTAATTTCATGTATTTTACTATATATAAAGTCTATAGAAACTTGCAGATTATGTGCATACTGTGTTACTGAAACATATATATCAAAAATAAATGCTGAGAGGCTTAAAAAAAATTAAACAAAAATTGAACCCCACACTTAAAAAAAAAAAAAAATCAGTACAGTTTAAATGGCTTCCACTGTATATGATTATTTTTTCTTTTTTCTCTTGATTTAATTAACCACCATTTTATTATTTTGTATCCCATTGTCACAAAGTGTGGAGGAAGCAAGGAGGCAAAGTTTGAGAATCCAGAGATTCATAACCCAGCAATTCATACCTGGCTTTTCAGGCAACCCAAATCCACCTATTGGTGTTTAGCATAATATCAGCTTCTCTAGGACTTTTGCTATAACTCAACAAAACAAGATGGCTCAGCTCTTGCTGTGTGAGGGCAGTTTGTAGTTGACTGAGAGCTTTGTGAGCCTGTAAGAGTCTATGATTCAAATATTTTTCCAGCTGGGTCTCATGTGGGAGTTACGTGACAACACACTCTCCTGTGTGAGTGCCTATGCTTTCTGGTTCAACCAGCTTGGAAAATAAACAGAGAAATAGCTGACAGCTAACCCATCAGTTTCTCTCATTATACTTAGACCTTGTCTTCATGCCCTTCTGGATCTGATGCAAACACTTTTAGCTCTGTACAAGTGTTGTGAGGGATGAAAGTAACATAAATTTCTGAGAAGAGTAAAGATACATGTTCATCTTTCCTAGCACCAGTGAGCCTTTTCGGATTTGCTGCCATGCAGTAGTGAAGCATGCTGCTCTCATGGAATACTAAAAGGTATTCCACAGGCTGCATATCAGTTAAGCACATAATTTAAACACTTTCAATATTCAATTCTAATATTGTACCTTTCTAATATTAAAGGGTAAAAAACCTCTAGTGTTAGCTTTTGTATCACATGAACATAGTAAATAAAATAAAAATAATGAATCGGATATAGAGTAACTCACACACTAAAGGCATTAAAGGATGTAGTATTTTATATTATTTCATATTTATGCTGTTTGATAACACATATTTTCTCCACAGGAAATATGAATAAGGAGACAAATGATAAGAGCCACTGCATTACAGAATGAGGCTTTCAGTACAGTTTACAAATCATATTGTGCTGTTTGGGGAGCCCTAAAGGTGCTATATCGAAAGATTATAATGCATTAAAACCCTTTCATTTTTATGAATCTTTAGCATTTAATGTTTCATCTTGGTTTGCTCTAGTGCAGAAAATAGGAAGCACAAATTTACACGTTTTGAGTGCTTCTAGTCTGTGATTCTCTTGCTAAAGGTGCAATTTTATTGTTTTACTCACAGTATAGAATAAATACATTCAATGAAAGCAACAGCCATTCAGCCACTGTGTGAGTGGTTTTGGTAGACGCACACTCAGTGTTTGAGAAGTATGGTTGTGTCTTGTTGCTTAGGGCTGTCACATTTCTTTTTTCTTGGTCTCTTTATGTTTTATCCCAGGAAACAGGTGAAAATAAAAGGAAGAGACGAAAAAACTCCAGCAAGCTGAAGTGACTCAGTATAAGGAAAAATAAAGAGAAAACCAGAACTAGCACAGAAAGTTTGCTTCCTACTGAATTTGTGCTATTTTAAGTTTCGGTTTTTTAACCTATAGTATTGGTCTCTTCAAAGGAGTGAAATACTTTATCTTCTTGACAGAACAAATTGAGTGGAAAATTACATAAACCCCTCAGCAGATGTTCTTTCCCACATTGTTTGGGAATTTATCCCTATTACACAGTGCTTCTAAGGCCCATGCCAAGCTGAATGGGGATATTAGCAAACTTGAAGATATGTTTAGGTGAGCAATATGCAAATATTCTTTCACTGCCTCCTTCATATTTTTCAGTGCCAGTCAACTTCCCCATGGTCTTCTAATATGTTTCTATCAAGAATGTCTCTGTGTAGGTGCTAGACACATAATATCTCCATTGCAAATTCAATAAATGAGAACCTGTTTTTTTCACTGAAGCAAAAGCCAAAGTCCAGACCTCTATAAATTCAGTTTGCTATAATGAATGGGTCTTGGAGTCAAAGCTGTCAGGCAACAAACAACAGGAAAAAATAAACCAATTCCCGTTCCTACTGCCTGCAACATAGCTATAGCTGTATAGCATACTAATCTCTGAAAATCAGATGGCATCTTCAAAATTATAATGCACACCAGTGAGTTAAGCATCTGTATAACAATAAGATTTGTCATCCATCATTCAGTGAACAACATAAGGCAACTTTTTGTCATCTAGTGCCAAGTGATATCTATCTAGATTCTTTGCCTGTCCATCTGACTCTAAACTCTGCAACAATCTTTGATCAATTCCTTTTTTTAAATAAATAAATAAACATTCTTTTTAATGTTCTAGAAAAGTATCCATGAAGTTTGTGAATGAAAACAGCAACATATTCTATAAATAATGCACAATGAAAGTCTCTTCAGTTCATCCTGTTGTCCCTGTTTATTCATTAGCAAGTGTAGTGAATTTCACCAATGAAAGTCCCAGCAGAATTGCAAGGGAAATTTACAGTTCAGGCCCAAGAAGATGTGTTTGCAGCTGAGAACTGCATGAAGAGATGAACAGGAATCTGGGGATAAATCAGCAATCCCATACTCTGGGGCACATCCACAAATAAATTAGAGACTACCTGCAGAGGAAAAGTTCTTAGCTGTCCTCCTTGTACTTCTTTGCCCCTAAAAATACATTGTGGATTGGGATAGCAGAAAAAAGAGACTGCAGAATTTCAACAAGAGACAAACGGTGGTGGAAGTTTTCTCCACTGGGATTAATTAGTCTTCTTTGTCTTAGGGAGAGTGGCATGAAGCAGATTCATTGGATCTGAGAATTGGACAGAGCCTGATGCTTTAAAATAGAAGAAGTAATTTACACAGGAGAATAGTAAAGAGAAATGTGAATTTCTTCTACAACAGATAAATGTTGCTAGCGATGTTTCCAGGAACAGCTTTAAAGGAGATAATTTTGGAAATGGAACACCACTGCACTGATTGGTGGCTACTCTGCAATGATTTCTGGAATATTTTCTTGATGAACTGAGATCACCAGCAATGTTGGTGCAAAAAACTATATTGCCATTATATAGAAAGGAAATTTTCAGTAATATCAGTATGAATTCAGAGAAGAAGAATTAAAATTTATTTGATTATAAATAGAATAGTTATGATCTTCATCTAATATTATTAGAGGGAAACACAGAAGAGATGTACTATGTTAAAAGGGGTAACAAAACAAATCATCAGACCCAGAGATCTCAAACCCCACTGTACTTAATGGCCTAAGTTTTTCCAGCATACTTGTATAGGTCATTATTTTCTACTGGAGCCTTGATAAAGGGAGCTGTGTTAATAGTCTATTATTCACATTGAGGTTGTAAAGAGTTAATTCATCAGTGGTGGATCTAATGTGAGAGTCCTCTATTTTCCCTTCCCTTTCCTTCAGGCCTCTCTGTTGCTCTGACTAAAGCCAGCCTAAGGTATACAAAAGCACTTATGATATCACTTCACTTTGTGTGCAAAATCTAGGTGCACTTAAGCTGTACCTGCAGAAGCTGAAGACTACTACTTCTTTAGCTTTCATAATGCAGCTGATTTTCTAAGATGAACATCCAGATGAGTCTGAATCTAGGGTCAACATAAATCATATGGAAAGGTTTATGCTCTTGGGAAACAATGGAGAGCATGCCAAGAGGTGCCTGCAGTAATGGATAAGAAATTTCACAGAGACAGTATGTCATACGTACTGGAACATTAAGGCATACAGAAGGTAGCACAGTTCTTTAACCAGCTTTCATTGTTCTAAACCATTGTTTTAAGTTTTCCAACACCTGTTAAATATAAGAAGACAAGCACACCGATGACTCCCTCATCTATAGACCAGTGACCTAGGAATAAGTTATATAGAAATGTTGCAGCCTTTGGCCCACTGAGAATATTTTCTGAAAGAGTGAGTTATACCTCTGATGGTGATTTAAAGGTTACTGCTTAATACTTTCAGATACAATTTTGACAGTCAAAGTAGGGAATTGTGCTTGATTTCCACACAGAAATAATTCTATGGACTTAAAGTATCTCATTGAATTGCTTGAAATGCAAGCTATAAGTTCTATAAGGAAAGTTTATATGTATCTATCCGATGTTACTCGGTTTTTCAGTTTGACAGTGGAAAGAATGAGATAAACCAAGAATCGTATGAAAAAAAAAAAAAAAGAATTATTTAACTTTGACCTGAAGCTTTCTTTCCTGCTGTAACACAGAATTTCTGTTATTAAAGCTAAAGAAATAAAAACAAAAAAAATCTGAGTCCCAGCTGCACTAAATAAAATGCTTATGTGTTAATTGTAACTAAATATTATACAATGCCTGAAATTAAATTAATGAGATTAATAATTAGCTCTTTTCTGTGTGCCAGGTAGTCAAATGGTAGCACTGAGCTCTGTTGTCTTCCAAAGAGATGCCAGTTTTCACCACCTGAATCTGAATGTCTGATCTTTTTTAACTAGATTGTAGTCTGGCCAAAGGACAGAGGGAGCATTGACTCTGATGTGGAAGTACTCATAGCAGATAAGGTTTTCTAAACATATATGTCCCATTTTAAATATATTTAGATTTCTACAGAACATAAATCTGGCAAAGCTACAATTCTTTGAAAATGAAGTACAGGTCAGTATAGGTATAAGTGTTTTGACAATTTTACTTTACTCAGTATGTGTTCTCTACCTGTTCTGTAATACGCAATCTTTTTTTTTTTTTTTTTTTTTTTTTTTTTTGCCTGTTTTAATATTCATCAGCCCTGAGGCTAGAAGATTATATGCAAACAATCTTAATAGTGTAATTTCTCTCCATATTTCCAACACAGCCTGTCAATAAATCAAGTTTAAATAAATCCCAGTCCTGTAAGATAAGACAATGTCTGCAATGTCTTCAGTTGCATTTTAGATCTTTATTATAAAATGTGTATAACATGCAGCACTGGAAATTAGTTTTGGTAGATAAAAAGAAAAAAAAATTGTATCTCCTATAACTTGGGACAAATTAATGATTCAATAAACTTTAATAAGGACTTGATAGAGATAAGAACTAAAACTCTTTTTTTTTTTTTTTTTTTGAGATTTGATCCAGGACATTCACATCCCTGCATGATTTCAGTTTTAGCTGCCTGGAATATTACATGAACAATCTGCACATTATTTACAAGGCTTTCCTCTTCCTCTCCATCTTATCTGCTTCTGTACAGTAGCACCCTGAAAAACATCCCCTGACAGCTAATTGTTTGAACCCACTCCAGTCCTCTGTGTAATAAAAAGTGATAGCATCCTGTGGGACATTTGTTTTATCAGCAGCCCTTTAGCTAACACTCAAAACAAAATCCTCCACTGACTCAGTTGCAATACTGAGATTTCTTCCAGGCACTGCGAGAGGAATAGAAATATTTCTGGTCAGTGCACTGTCTTGTTGTCTAGTAGCCCTACAGCTACAGCAACATGTATAGTTTTGCAGCTCATGCTGAGGCTGGTGGCAGGCACTTAGTTTAATCCCCTCTCCAATAGCCACATTTTAAAGTGTCAGAAACAGAAACTGTACACAAACAGCAATCTTGGATTGTCTCTCTGAAATCTTCAAAGTTGAACCTACTTTTATAATCTGCATTAAGCTGCAGGAGGGGGGTGCTCCAAAGTTACAAACCTGCACTCACCATTAATTTCTTTTATGGTCTTCAGTCAAGTATTTAGCTTTCTTGTCTTAGACACCTGTCTATTTGGGAGATATATATTTTTAACAACTGACCAGTTCATTGCAGAAAATGGTATGTTTTATGTTACCAATTGAGTTTGATGGCTGCGCTGCTGGAAGGATAACCACAATCCAGTTGCTGTGTCCTGCATGGTAAAATCTTTGAACATTGTTGCTAGATTTAAAAAATTGCATTAGATATAGTAAAAAATTTGCATACTGTTATGTATTGCTATAGCACCACACCACTAGTATGGTGGTCAGATTTAGGATATTCTGGATAGATATTGGTGGTGAATGTCTGAGATAACTAACCTGTGTAGTCAATAGCACTGTATATTAGCCCTTTCAGGACCCAGTTCATGATATCCTGAAGTAGGTGTCTGAAACAGGGAAGATAAATTACAACTCTGTCGAGTCTGCAGGGAGTCCAGGCTGATTAGTTTAAATGTTGATGTCTCTATTGTAGCTTCACAGAGATAGCAGAGAGGAGTCACTCTAAAGGAATGCTTGTACAGGAGTAGTCATTCCATCTCTAATGTAATCCAAGCATGCAGAATTATCTTCTGTTTATACAATTCTATCTACATCACAGATGCTAGCATTCTCATTTTACCTGGAAACTGCATTTGTACACCCCAGTTGTAACTATCTTAATAAGCATTGCAGTGAATTTTATAAATGTATAAAATTACCAATTACTTGTTGAACTATAAATATATTTATAAAAATAAAAAACAAAAAAAAAATTGGAAGGCAGAAAATTAATTCAGTGAATAGAAATCTACCATTCACTTCATCTTAGGATGTAGTTAATTGATATACAAGCACTCATATATATATAAATAGTCACACATGCCATTTTGCCCCAAACTCTAAAAATCTACTTTGATTATTACTAGCTCTTTATAATTCTAATATTGTATAAGACTCTATCTCCTGTCTACAAGAGATAAGCCCAAGCTAAGGATATTACACTGACATACATATTTCATTGGTTATAGAGGTTGGGTAGATTTATTCTACACTTTGGGAACATACCTAACGACTTCAGGTTTGTCTACATCTGAATGTTTTGAAATCTTTTATTGAGGCTTGCCTTTCAAATCAGATTGAAAACCTAAGCAAAATAATTTTCTGGGAAGGCTATTCCATTTCAGTTTTGCTAGTAAAGTCACAGAAACTGCTGTATTCAATCACATCAGTTGTTCATCTACTTCAGGAACAGCTCTAACTGTGAGTAATGCCAGCTTCTTCAAAGAAAACTTTCAAGAGACACTGTATTTCTTGAATACAGTGTTATTTAATTATCTGTCTGATGAATGGCTCCTTTTCTCTCCTCTTTAAATCTCTGTTTATGCCTGAAGCACATCATATTTCAATGTTTTCCAAGAGTTGCTTTAGTTTTGTTTTGACACTTTCACTATAGAACTATATGTTCTTGTTGTTCATACACATAGTTAAATACTGAAATTAGGTGAATGAAGGATTCAGTGAGCTCCAAAGATAATTTTTTTTTTTAAAATACACATTTTGATCTATTCTGATCAGGTACAATTTTACAAAATAGCTTTCTGTATGCCACAAAACTACACAAAAATCTTCACTGTCCCAGTCCTGTTTAACCTATGTACTTTGTACTTCTAATTTACACTTTCTATAGACTCTCAATATTAACCAGATCCAGAAGGTGAACCATAAATTGTCATCAGTTTGGAAGAGTTTTTCACTAAGTGGGAAATGGAAAAAAGTAGTAGTGAATTTGAAGGAAAAGAGGGTTATCTTTCATTAAATTCTAGATTTCTTAGGTAAGAAATAGATAGAAATGTGAAAGAGGAGCTAATAAGGGGCAGGTAATACTAGTAAAGAAGTATACTAATGTTGTACAGCTCTATCTTTTCTTTCCAAGATGCCAGTTTCTGTCCTCTTTTGAAGAAAGAGCTGGGAAGAAGGTAACTCTTGGGTTTTTTGCTTAATCCAGGTTAGTCACCTAGAGAACTCCCTTCTGGGAGCAGTGATAAAAGGGATGTAGTCCTTGTATAAAAATTACAGACACAACAGTAGGCTCTCTTCTCCCATTTACTCTAGGATTATGTGTTTGGATGGATTGGCAGACTCTCACCATCTTTTCTGTCTTCCTCTATCAAAATATGTTGGCTTAGGTATATTTGGAATAGTGAAAGAAGTGGAAATTCTAATTTGAATTTCTTAGAAGCATAAAAGTTTTCAGTCCTCCACAAAGGTGGCCAAATGTCACATACTAAACTTCACTAGGAAGCTGTTGTGCCTTGCTCAGTGAGGACAGCTGGCTCTGGAATATATCTGTACAGCCCTTCACAGGGAGACAGACTGCACTGAGCATCAGCTCCATACCTCACACTATGGTTAGTGTGACTGCTCTTGAGCTCAGCAAGAGGCAGGAAGTAGTAGCTTGGGCTTATCATGATTGCGACAGTATTATTTCTGGACACTGAACTGCAGGAAGCTGCACTTGTAAAGTACATTACTTCACTATACGCACTTTCCTAAAAAAAGGTTTCATGGTAACCTAACTGGATACTGGGTTTTCCCCAGGTTTTTTTGATGCTGGGCTGTGGGAATTTTCAACCTCAAGGGCATGTTCTCTATTACCTAGAAACTTAAAACTTGTCATAAAAACACTGCACTGAATTGAAGTGGGCACAGTCTTCAAAGGAGTACATTGCTAAAGAGAGCACAGTGATTTAAGATGCACTTTCCATAAGCCCATACACAAGTAGTTCATTAATTAGAGATTAAACATTTTAGAGGAGTTAGAAATTGAATAGGAAACTACAGAGCACAATGAAATAACTTCACTGAAATTTCCACTTGAGGAAACTTTTCTTTTTATTTTGCTTTACCCTTTTAGAAGTGTTGGTATTTGAGAATTCACAGGTTTCATCAACAGTCATTTTCAGAACTTCTTAATCAAGATTCTCCAGTTATGTTCAGTAGTATAGGATCTGTATATTTCCCTTTCCTTTAGGCTTCACTGAAATGATTCCACTTTCAAAAAATTCCTCTGAGAAAAGAAACTTAATTTTTTTTTCTTTTTTCTTTTTTTTTTTTTTTTTCCATCTGACACACAGCTCAGGAGTATGAAACCAGAGATAATCTTGGCAGTGAATATTACTCTATCCATGTGTTTCTAAAGCTACACATCCATAACACACAGCCCTGACAACGCAAATGTGTACTGCAGTCAGGGCAAACCCCAGGGCTGAAACAGCTGTGACAGCAGGAATCTCCACTGTTCCTAGAGCACCTCCGCCTATACCAGTGGCACAGAACGTGGCATGGTTTTATTCTTCTTGTAGAAGGGTTGATTTGATTGATATGGACTCATCCACACAGAGGTCCTTCACCAATGTAGTACTGTGCAAAAACATTGCTACTGTAAAAGTAAGTTCTGGGTGTCTGAGATGCATTCTAATGAGAGATGTCTTGGGGGAAAAGGACTATGTACTAAATCACTCTCAAGCAGTTGTGAACAGTGATCATGGAACCTACAGGAATCAGGCTGATCTGTAGATGGTACAAATGACTGGGATTGAGAGAAAGAGAAGGAACTGACTGCCCCCTGAGCCAAGGACAGCCACAAGTGTCTTAAAGAGGTGGAGCAGAAGCAGTGAATGAAACCTACAAAATATTCTTTGGCAGGTGGTTTAGGACCTCACTGTGATTTCAGTAGCTGGTTTTAGCAAAATGGAGCCTGGTACTTGAAACTCAACACTGCATGAAATGTTGCTTTGGAAAGTTACGACTGCTTCAAAGCTTTCTTGGCCATGGTGCTTTCCCACCATGTTGTAGGCTATCCCTGTGCAATTATTTCTAACTGCAGTACCTAGTCCTGTGAATATTGCTGAGACTCCAGACAAGACGAGCTAGAGGCAAGAGAGGTTTGCTTTTGTGCTCGGTATCATGTATGCCATACATTTAAGCCTCTTGTGTAAATTTATCTGATACCAGTTACAAATTTTTTGATAATTTTGCCTTCAGAACTGTGGGAGCCATAATATCCCATCCTTAGGCAGGGGATGTGGCTGTAATTTTTTTCCTTCTCTGCTCTCTATTACAAGTGGACCTGCATCTACCCTTAAGCTGATTGACTACAAATGTCTTAAAACTACCTCTGTTTCTCACATGTGTACTTTTTTGGATGCGTGCTGAGTGTCATCAAGACATGGAGCTCCTCATATTTCAAATGGATGCTGGAAGGCACACATCTTTTACAAGTCTTGCTGAGAAATAATAACATAGGAATTGTTGCTACTGTGTATAGCTGTTTTTGTGAAACAGCTGGACCTTCTGGCATCCTGGTTCTCCTTTTCTGGACAGGCAGACTGGGTACCAGAAGGTAAGGGGAACTGTCAGATGCAGGGAAGCAGGACTAATCAGTACCAACTAAGCATTAGACCTTGTGTCCTTCATACAGTTGCACAGGGTGGGCTAAGCAATGATCTGCTATGGGGGGATGGCAGCTTCTCTGAATGCTGCAGATGTCAAAAGTCTTTATCAAGAACATATATGCTCATGCAGTAGTTAAAAATGTATGCCTTGATTTTTGCCTGCTTGGTTCTTTTACCAGGACAAAGAGAAAATATAATATTTTTTTAACTGACATTGTTTTATTCAGGTGCAATATAAACTCCTAAGTGGAATATCAGGACTGAAGGACAATGAAGCATCCCAATCTTCTCTCAGTTCCAGCCATTAATATATTATATATCCTGTCTTTGCTTTCATATTCATTACTTTTTTAATGAAAAAAAAGAAAAAAAAAAAAAAAAGAAAAAAAAAAAGAAGAGAAAAGAAAAGAAAAAGATATTCTAATGGTCAAAAAAAAATCTAAATGATTAATGGTACATCAGCTAATGACATTTTGAAAGTATTTCAGGTTGGAAATGTGACACTACAATCATTAAAAATCAGATTCAATTTCCAAAGGTCCTAATCTTAAACTTTATACTGCTGGGAGAAACATAAAATGATATCCCGTAAGCTCATGTGTTTCTGTATGATGAAAAAGCTCAGGAGTTTTGTGAGCACTGCCAGAAAATAATGTGTTCTCGGAAATTCTGGAAGTTGGTCAGGAAGATAACTGATGAGGATATGACAGAGCAAATGAACAAATTGTTCGGTATAGAGGAATGCTCAGTCCAGAGAGATCTTTTTCTCTGAGACATCATTTGGGGTCCAAGAGTAGCATAATGGCTCCAAATGGATAAAAACAACAGTAAATCCCATTCTCATGCATTATGCATGAGTTTTCTCTATTGGAGTTTACACCACCATCTGGTGTTTAATTATTCCCGCTTTACACCACACGGTGGTGTGAATCTAATGAAATGAATATGTACATTATAATAATTTGGTGCATAGATTCTGGTTTGCTAATTATTAGGTGCCAGGCATCCTTTTTCTAATGATGAGAGTTGAAATTCATTCTAAAAAATAACTGTTTCTGAAAACTCTCACTGGCAAATACAACAGCAATTAATTCTTCCATTCTCTAAAGATCCATTATTCCTATATGGCTGGTTGATTTTCTCTAACATCTGTACAACATAAATTAATTATACAGTAGTGTCAGAATTCCCATTCTCATACACTGTCAGTATTGTTAGAAAAGGACTTTTATATAACATTTGTAGTTTAAAAAAACCAAATGTATACTTTGGTACTGAAGGACTCTCATCTCCCCTGGAGAGAGAATGGCTGTCATTATATGCACAAAGTTTTGTTATGTATGCAGGTTATTATTTTTTCCCATTATCACCTGTAGGCCATTAGATTTCAATCTGTCATCAGTGTATCTGAAACCAATATCCTGTGTTATTAAATTAGTTCGGATCATAGTTTCTATCTGGCAATAAATCCTGCTGTGAAGAGTGAGACTCTACAGCAAGTGCAATGTTCCCAATGCTCTCAGAAAAGACTCTGAAAAGTGACTGCATCCCCTGTTAGCAAATTAGACTGCCCACATATTTTTCTGTGAGCAAAAGTTTGTGCAAGTTAAGATACAATGTATGGAGAGTCAACAGGATTTTCTGTAACAATCACAAAGCAAACTTGGAAAGCTTTAAGAGTTTGTTCAGCAGTGAGAGTTTTCCACCAGAAGATGGTTTCTAGATGGTAAAATAATTCTGTTAAAGGATATTTAGATAACCACTACATCCAGCAGTGTAATCCTTCCTTACAACTCAAAAATTTTAGCTTACTTTTCTACATTTTAATATACTTGTAAGCTCAGCAGTTTGCAAACTTATGAACAAACTTGCAAGGTTGGTTAGGATGGATAGCATGAAAAACATGTCTAAAAGTTTAAAATGTTTACATTTGAAGAGATATTTGAGAAAATAAGACAAAGCAGGATAGTAAGACACACTGAGAACCTAGAACAAAAGCATTTTGGCTTGCTTGTTTGTGTTATTTTCATCTTTGGAAATTTCCTTGTTAGTTTTACTTATGTTTTCCTTGAGTTGTTTCAATAATTTTAAAAAAATTAAGAAAGATAAAAGAATTAGGAACAATAAAATTCTGGATGTTTTCAGTGAACATTTTTCCCTGTTCTGCAAGAAATGAAAATCCTTGTTAAACTTTTCATTCCTTGCTATCCATGTTTTAAACAACTGTCTTTCTAATTAGTAAGTAAGTTTGAGTGGTATGGAGGAACATACATTTTATAGCACACATTTCAGAAAAATATGGATTAAAAAAGTAAAATATTTTGAAAGTAATATACTTATCCATATCGGAAAGGAATTTTTTTTTCACTAAAACACCCTTCAGATTACTGTAAGTATATCTTAAGTAAAGATTCAAAATTCAGTGAAATCAACAAGTTTAATTATAACAAAAATATTATTACCATATTAAAAACTAAGCAAGTATTATATATTTGTTTCATTTTGCTGAAAAAATATCACATGCAATTGTATTTATAATTTTTCAAATATCTGTAATTTAAAATTATAAAAGTTAAAAAATTCAGACATAAGTCTGTGTTCCAGTAGGTGACAAAAAAAGTGATGTTCATAAAAATAATTTTCTGAAACAAACTTTCATTTTCATATGTAATACTGTGGTAGAAAGCCTGTGTATAGAGTAGTGGAGTTGGTGATAAGGTTTTTTTTAGATTGGAAAAAAAGAAAAACCATGAAGTAATGAAAAAGTCTAGCAACATCCACCAGTTGCTTTTTGATGTCCAGTATGTGTTTTCCAACTTCTCATCAGGAAGAAGAATTTTTCCATTTTCTCTGGTCCTAGAATAAGTGGGGATGTTTTGAGATTCAAATCAACTCCCTTGGTTATCAGGGAACCTCAAAAAGTGCAGGTCATGTTTCTGGTACTTGAAGACATTACAAAAATGACTGTTTAGGCTTAAATTTAGTAGCACCTCATCAGCATTCAGCACCACTGCTATGCCATGAAGGAGAAAAAATAACAGAGAAACTTGAGAAGAGGAATAGATAAAAAGCAAGCACTGAGAGGAAAAACATGTTGTTTCTTAATTGAGCGGGAAAGAGAGAAGAGGAGGAGGGGAAGACTTTGCTTGCAGCTCTCTTTTGATGAGAAACCTTTTTGTGCCCATGACTATATAGGTTAAAAATGGAGTGCTGCCTCTAACAGACAGCCACATTGTAATACCCATGTAGTAAATCAAGGGTAAAAGTAAGAGAAGGAAGGGAGGAAAAAATATGTCATCAATAGGAACATTAGTAAAATGCACAGGGTCAATTCATCTGAATTAGGGCATCATCAGAACTCCTTTGAAGTCACTGGAGCTATTCAAGTCTGTATCAGCTGAGATTTTCACTCACTTCTTCTTAGTCCCAATGACTAAGCTCCTTTCTCTCCCCCATATCCCAAACCATCCCTGACTCTTAGTTTTAGTTGTATACTATATTGTGGTTTATCCTGTACACAAAATGAAAAGGGAGGGGTACACCATCAGCATGTAACTCTAATAGACTCAGTGTAAGATATTGTCTCATACTTGATTTTTTTTTTTTTTCTGAACCAACTAGATTTCACTTACTATTGATGTGTCAGGATTTTACTAATTTATTTTTTTTTCAGACACCTTGCCCATTATCTGAGCTGGGCTACAATTAATCTCACAAGGGTGATTCTGAAATGGAATTTTCAACATATTCTATTTGCAGACCCAGAATAAACATGGTAAGAACAGCTACTTTAATGATATTTTGGCACTTCTGTCCACAGGTGGCAGGGAAAAGCACAGAAACTCCAAAAAGAACCAAGCCCAAAAACCCTACAAAGAGGTAAACTGGCTCTCCTTGATAGTGGGATAAAGGTTGGACCTGGGGCAGAGGTTTGATGCTGTTCTTATTATAGCTAATCCTAATGCAGTGCCTTCTAATTATACAATAAAGATTCCCTTTCTGATGGAGCTGCCTGTCAGCCCTCTCTGCAGTAGGAATGGCCATATGGAGCACTCTGCAGACGGCTGGGCAGTGGCATGTGTACAGCTGTGCAGAACGAGCACCCAGGTGTTTCAGCCTTCCTCTGATAGGCAGTGAGCAGGCAGCTCTGCGAGGGTGGGGAGGCTGCTCAGCAAGGGTGAAAGAAACCAGCAAGATGAGATTTGACAGGAAATAGCAATGATAATAAATAACCTTTTTATTTTTTTTTTTCCCCCCAGATCGGTATTTTACATTCCATCACGAGTAACAAAGTCGGGTCTCAGGATTTGATTAGGCTGTAAGTAAGAAATATTAACATAAAACAAGTTTAGGGACACATGAAGTTGCTCAAAATCATGTTCAAATAGCGATGAGGATGGATTTGATTTGGCTGCCACAAGAATTAAATGAGTACGTTTGAAGCAGACAGGTAGCACTAGAATCTGTCTTCAAATTTGCTCGGCTCTCATTCCTGGATCTACATGTTTCCAGTGCCTCCACTGACACCTTCCAGAGTTGCAGTCCCATGCTAAATATACTGCTTAAAGAACACCGTGTCACCTCACTGTCTGCATCCAATTTTTTTTGTTTGTTTGTTTTTGCTGTTTTCTGGTTGGTTTTGGTTTTTTTTTTTTTTCCTGTGTGTGTATTTTTGGGTTTTTGTTTTTTTTTTTTTTACTTGCACTGAAACTGCTATAGAAACCTGAGCTTCTTTTTGTCACATCCGAAGCTGCAAATGATACATTTTATGCAACCTTCATCTGAATCCTGCATGCAGCTTCATCCAGATTCAGATATACCCATAAACACAAATAATAGTGCTGTGAAGTTGCGAATACAAAGGAAATACACATTGAAAAATGTATTATAAGGTGCCAGAGAGTATGTTAAAAAAATAGAAAAAAGCACTCAGTAATGAGTATTTACATTGATTACAAAGCCTTAGAGATGCTTTAAAGGATGCTTTAAAATAATTCATACATAGGATGAAGGGTTTCTTTACTATATTAAAAAATTGTATATATTTTATACAAATTGAAATGAGTGTGTGTCACCATTTCAGTGCCTGTTTCAGTGTTAAAGGATTGATTTTTATCCAAATTAAGAACTTTTGTTTAATATTTCATTGCAATACAGAAATAAGAAGTTCCTAGACATGTTTTTGGATACTGGTAAATATATGTGGACTGTTATTTTGCTGTGGCCTTAAAAAATTAGAAGAAAATTTTTAGAAAAATGTATTTTAAAAACACAGCATTGTGAAAATTAAGATGATGGGGAAAAAAGAATGTAATTTTATTGAACATAAAAGAAATATATGGAAACCAAATGTCTATTTCTTCACTTTCAAATACTTCTTTGTATCTTATGCACTATTGAGCTTATATATACATCGTGGAAGAAACAGGAAAAATCAAGCATTTTTTAACTTATAACATATGCAGATTTCTCCCCACTTATACAATGATCATCCTGAGCTTGGAAAATTTTTTAATGATTTAGCATAATGGCCAATGTGTCAAGAGTGTATACCAGTAGGAGTTTGGCCTGAGAAATGAAGTAGAAGTCTAACATACATGCTTGAGTTTTGGTCCTTACTCTAACAAATCAGAAAATATTTATCGTGCTAATCCTGGCAAGAATTTATTGTCACAGAAAGTCAGATGTTGGCCTCATCTCACCTAAGGTTAATTGTATTAGACTTGGTCTTGGATGTCTCCTACCCTTTCATGGAGAGAGAGAAACAAGCAAAATTGCCTTCTTGATTTACCTCTCTCTCTCTGGATTACAAAAAGAGCCCACACAAGTTGCTTAGGCTAGGCAAACTTTTACAAAGCTTCAGTTAGAAGGATGAATCCTATCTGTGGGGTGAGATGTTCAGAAGTGCTTACATGACCTTAGTACTCACTTTTCATAGGCTTAACAGAAATCTATGTTTCTAAATTACTTATATGTGGAGTTTAATTCCTATCAAATGAATGGACAGGAACATTAGCAAAATCTAAATAAGCCAATTATGTCCTCTTAATGTATGTTTTAAGAATATCTGACAATTATTGTTTTTCTTTTGTTAGCATATACCTTCAAAATGGTGAGGGAAGATCTTGTCTTTTATACCAGCTAAAGAAAGTTGCAAACTGAATTCAGAGTCATAATTGTCATCTCTATTTGTTATTAAATATAATTTGCCTAAAATTTAGGATTTAATATTGTGTTGTATTGATTATATTCCTGAGAGGAGGGGAAGCTCTCTAGATGAAGCTATGATGCACAATAGAAAGATTTCATATCTGAATGAAAAAGCACACTTTTGCTCATGGCACCAGTAGGTTTCAAAACCCTCCACCTCATGACTAACTTAGGACACAAGCTTAAATCTCCTGGGCACCTAAATTCCCATTAGTAAGGTCTCTTAGGCATTTAATCTTGGCATGCACAACAGTTTAAATATGTTAGCATTAAACAGTGAAGTGTCAAGATACTACCTAAATCCAAAGCTTTATTAATAAAATAGCCATTTCCAGAACTATTCTCCCTTGGTGGAGTCACAGTGTAGCTGGTCTGTAACACAGGCAAAGCTGCCATATCTTTAAAGGGAAAATTCAATGGTTAGAGATAAGGGAACTAAGCTCTGATTCCTCTTCTCGCTGAACACACACCTGCCTGGGGGATGTCAGTGATGAGGAATTCCAG
Source organism: Phaethornis superciliosus (assembly GCA_023637945.1). Lineage (NCBI taxonomy): Eukaryota > Metazoa > Chordata > Aves > Apodiformes > Trochilidae > Phaethornis > Phaethornis superciliosus. Next base: position 76,212,799 of record JAJQWJ010000003.1, on the reverse strand, counting down.
GATGGGAGTTTCTCAGCCTCCTCTGTCTCACTTTCCAGGAAATAATTGAACAGCTACACACCTGGAAGAAGGGTAAAAAAATTCAGCAGCCTTCTGGTTAGAGTGTGTCCATCAGTGTGCCCAGGTGGCCAAGAAGGCCAACTGCATTCTGGCCTGCATCAGAAATAGTGTGGCCAGCAGGACAAGAGAAGATATTGTGCCCCTGTAGTTGGCACTGGTGAAGCCAGATCTCAAGTACTATGTTCAGTTTTGGGCCCCTCACTAGAAGAAGGACACTGAGGTGCTGGAGCAAGTCCAGAGAAAGGCAACAAAGATGGTGAAGGACCTGAAGAGCAAGTCTTATGAAGAAAATCTGACTTAACTGGGGTTGTTTAGTCTGAAGAAAAGGGGGCTGAGGGGAGACCTTATCACTCTCTGCATCTACCTGAAAGGAGGTTGTAGAGTGGTGAGGGTCCATCTCTTCCCCAAGTAACAAGTGATAGGACCAGAGAAAATGGACTCTAGTTGCAACAGGGGACTTTTAGACTGGATATTAGGAAAAAACTTCTTCACAAAAAGGGTTGCCAGGCACTGTAACAAGATGCCTAGGGAAGTGGTAGAGTCACTGTCTGTGGAGGTATTTAAAAGACTTGTAGATGAGGTGCTTAGGGACATCATTTAGTGGTGGACTTGTCAATGCTAGGTAAAGGGTTGTATCTGATGATCTTAAAGGTCTTTTCCAACCAAAATTATTCTATGATTCACCTGGAATATGGGACCAATGCTTTCTCAAAGGAGCTTTTAAATAATCCAAAAATGGTGGAACAACTTCACAATGTATAAAAGGAGCTATTCCCCCTGCTTTAAACAAGGGGTTTCAATTTGTGTAGTCTATGATGGTTTATAGTATTTAGGAACAGAGGAAAAAGAGTGGGAGAGAGTGGGAATTGAATATTCCTTGCCATATCGTCATTGGTCTAGAAGGCAGAACAGGGTAAATAGCTATTAAAAAACCCAGACCAAATCAAAACAACCCCCTCACACACTTAATTTTATTTTTTTTTTTTTTTAAAGGCACCAGTCTTAATGCTTAATTCAATACCTGGGAATTTCCAGTTAAGCACTCCTCAGTATTAGAGATATAAATCTGAGTGTCTGAAAGTTGAACAGCCATCAGCTGTACTACTGCCTTTGGAGGAGTACATCTTTTAAGAGTTTATGGTGACGTATAGTTCTTTAACAGATCCATGATGTTGTAAGCCTATAACTGGACATTCTTTTCCTCTTTTTTCCCCCTAGACAACGCTACCATTCTCTTTTGAAAGGTGCTGGCATTTGTTGGACACTTTCCTGAAATGTCTTAACTCAGTATATCTACAGAAAACTAGACAATAAATTTGCTAGATCATTGCAACGAGGGACATAAGTAAAGCCAATAGCAATACCAGAGCTGGGAGAAGAGGAGGACTCAAAATCCCACCAGACACTGGGGAAAAAGGCAAGACCAGCCATTGCATTAGCTCAGGCTCCAACAGAAGTCTAGACAAATCATTTTGGCTTTATGTCCTCTTTTAGGTGCTTTGAGCTCTGCAGGTATGTGGAAAATATATATCTGCATCCACGATATATAATTTGGAGTTTTAACCTTCTAACAAAGACATATACCTGAAGATTAGCATCCAAATCTCTCCTTTGAGTCTAAGGTATTTTGCTCTTCTAAATCTCAAGAGATAGAATCCAAACTGGTATCAGGAAATAGGTACCTGAGGGGACATTCCCACCAAGAATTTTTTGTTCAATTCCATGTAAGTATCTTCAGAGCTTGAACACAAAAAAAGCTTTTGATTTATTATTTTTAACAACATAGGACACAAAATTACTTCTCTGTCATATCTGCTCTCACGTTTGTTATTTCCATACTGAGATTCTGATTTGGCAAACATTTAATTTCAAGCATGTCAGTAGTGCCGTGGAGTTCAAGAAGGGCAACAGAAGTGACTGGAGACATCTGACCCCAATTTAAAGCTTAATTCTGTGAAGATTTTTGAATATGAAATCAATATGACTAGTCACACAGTTAATGACAGGAATGTGAACTCTTCATGGGATACAATAGGTTCTTTTAATTTCATTTGTTCCAGGAATACAGTGTTTCTGACAATTTTCTTGCTCTTCTTGTAACCTTGTATATTGTTTTGACATATGGGAAAGAAGATTATCTCCGAGGTTTCAGCAGGACCAAATGTGTTTGGGTGAGTTTTCTAATATCTGCCAACGTCTTATAAGAAAAAAGCATTTCCACAGTTCTGAAAGATATAACTATGTGATAATAAAATAATACATTCAATTGCACCACTGAACCTTCACAGAACTCAGGCTTGTAATGGAGAATAGTCCCCTGCTGGATTGTATTGTGAAGTATTATCTCCACACGTATCATTAATTTTTGTTTCATAACATTAGGCCTCATTAATCCATCCCTAGTTGTCTTGTATTTAAAAACAGAAGTTGTTAAAGTGGATTGCTCTGAATTGCACAGTAAATAAATTACATAGCTTATTTGGCTCTTAAACTTATGTCATAAATTGTGTTACTATTCACATATATATGAACTTAGGTACAGAAACAAAAGTTGGTGTTTGTCTTAACAAAATAAAATTAAGTTAAAGGAAAGCCCATTGTTTCTACAGCTAACAATGCCTATTTACAGCAACTTTGCTAATATACAACAGCCTATTTACTTTTAAAATCCATTCTTAGTATACATCTTGGCAGTTATTTTGAAAATCCAATTCTAGGAATTCAAGGTGACATACACTCTGCCTAAACTCCATCAAAGTTCCTAAAAGAAATCCAATACTTACCTAGTTTTGGAAGTAGTCTAATTCCTAAGGCATTTAAATTAAGTGTTTTCATTCTGAGATTAAAGACCCCTAGAGGCTTAGTTCTAGTTGCCGAGATATGAGACCTGCATTCACTCTGGGCAGTGCAAATAGACACCTGAATTCTCACTCTTTAATAAGCTCTGTGAGTGACAGCCATGTCATGATTTTAACTAAAACTTAATTTTTGAGCAATCTGAGAAATAAAGTTAAAGCAATGTTTTATTCTCTCCTGTATTGTGTCATCAGAGATTATGCCATTCCCAAACTCAGAGTCATTTCAAGCAATATCTGCCAGACAATTGTTTTTTTCTTTCTCCCAGACTTTCTTTCCAAATGCATTCTGCCTTTAAATGTAAGATAGACCATAAGTTCAATATCTTGCAACCCTGAATGGTTAGACACAGAAGCTTTATACCATTAGAAACAGATGGTTCCTACCTTCCCTAGTGGACATACACAGCTCTAACTGGAGTCCTGGAAAGTCCTGGGAAGTCCTGAAACAGTGTGTTGTGACAGACTCTTTACACCTGCAATCTTGCCAATTACTAACCTACCCTATAATCCCATCCTACCTTTTGAAAATTGGAAGGTGCATGAAAAATAGGGCAGTGAACCAGCACCAATTTCAGACAAAAATGTTTTTGTTTTAGAAAGAAATAATATAAAATAGAAATTGGAAATATATTAGTATGACTAGGACTTCCAATTTTGCTACTAAATTGATGTGCTGAATATAATCCAACATAAAGTTGTATGCAATGTGTAATGCTACGTTGATTAAAGATTTCCTCTGGCAGGATGAAAAAGGGCTAAAATATGTAATTTTGATTTACATAGCCAGTGATAAGTCTGCCTTATTGGTAATTTTGTAAACACTTACAAACATAGGACTAGCATGAAATTAATTTCAAATGTAGTCCAGCTCCTGATATTACAAGAATATATATCACATAATACTTTTAATAAATTTTAAAAGTTTCACTTTAAAAACAGGTCTGTTTTTTTTTTTTGCCTCACTCTCCATGCAGTTACTTCATCATTTTTCTTATGGCAAAAGCCTCATTTTCCTTTCGTGCCTATGTTTATTCATTACCTGATTAGTGTTCTTTTTATTTTTTTAAACCCTCTGTCAACATTATCACTTAGTTTACACATTTTAATATTTTTTTTCCCGGTCTTCACTCCTTCTATATAGTTTTTGTCTTTCTAGGCCTTTTTTTCTATGTCTAAACGTCTAAAGAACATTTTCTTTTTTTAAGGTTTTTTCCTAATCTCATTTTTTTTTTTCTCCAACCTATTGCAACCTGACTATATCTTTTCTTGATTGTAGGTCATCAGAACTATATACGATATTTCTGATGACATTTTACCTTGTTTTTATACAATGTTATTGATTCCTGCTCTGAAAATGCTTCCAATTGTACTTTGTAGGATCATATTTGTCTTTTTCATGGTCATACTATCTTGGTACATAGTTGCTTATGATGTGTAGAGATAGTCTGTCTTTCTCATGTTGGAGTCTTGATTTACTGGAAAAAAAAGTTACTAACTCCTAAATGTATAACCATATTTTTATCCTACTGAATTTTATTCTACTTCTGTTTTTCCAGTCCATCAAATTATTTCTGCATGATATCCCAATTTTCCTAACAAGATATATATTTCATGTAACTCAGTATCGTATTTCTTTCAAGGTTATTACAAAAAATATTAGTGAAATCACTCAAGAGACCAATCACTGAGGAACTGCAGAGGCTGCCTCCCTCTCTCCGAGTTCCTTCCTGTTCTTTACTTCTATTGTAACTCCTGATTTAGTCCCTTCCCCACTTTATAATTCCCACATTAATCCCTTTTTTTCTCCTCTTCTTAACTAACAATTCCTGTGTGGTATCAGATTGATTAGATCTGCTCTCTTTTCCTGTCTAGAAAATCAATTATTTTTCAATGAGTTCTATCAGGTTAGACTGGCAATATCTTTTTCTGTCTTTCAAAATGTCTTTCAGAAGAAGCTTTGCATATTATTATTTATCAGATTAATGGGTTGTCATTCTGCCCTCCTTTTCACTCTTTATATTCTGTTCTTAACTAATATGAAACAACACATGAAATAAAAATTATTACATAATCTAGTTATCAAGCCTGAAATTCTATGTTCCATTTTGCTCCAAGTTTTGGAACAAAGAAATGGTTTGGTTCTTCTGATTTCAACATTTTAAGATCGTTATATTTTGCACCAACCTCAGTTGCAGCGATTTGCGTTTCTGAACCTCTATTCGCACACTCATTGTCTTTCCTTTATCTGCATGTTCAGTATCATCGGGTCCATAGAAATCTGAGGAAAATATTAATTTTAATAACTATCTTCCTATTCTTATTGCATATTACTTCTGTTTCTTCTATCCTTAATCCTTTTTATTTATTTGATTAAAGAAACTTAGTGGCTGGACTCACAAAAAAATTTATGGTATTTATTTACTTATTTCCTTTGTCTCTATAAATTCCTCATTTGTTTGTATTTCATCTCTTTTAATTCAAATATTTGTTTGAGTTGCTAATTTACCCAGCTAGCTCTGGAGCACTGAAAGATCAATCCTCCTGCTCCTTTGCATTATGTGCTTCAGATGATTTCCCCCCTGGTTTAAGTAAAATCCAGATCCCCTTTCCACACAAGTTCCTGAATGCTATAGAGTAGTTGGTTTCATTGAGAGCTTTTTGTAGTTTATTAGCAGCTGACCTTTCAAAAGGGAGAACGTAACTAACAAAGAGACTCATTTATCTTTATTTATAATGTGAAGTTAACAACAGAGTAATAACTGATAATCACTTTTATTTCTGAGTGTGTCTGTGCCATGACCAAACAGTCTATACTGTAATTATTAAAAAATCATCTAAAGACTCAGTTCTTCATGTTGATTTGTTGGCTAGCTGAAGTAGTTACCACTGTTTTCAGGAAGAAGAGAGGGAAAGTATTCCAACAAATGGCATGGGAGTTTTTAATAGGAAAAATAGGTGTTATTTGGTACAAGTAATAGCCACTCATGAAATCTATAGTAGGTCTGTAAACTCAGTAAGGATCCTCTCTCATCCATTTTCTGGAGATATTGAGAGGAAAAGGTGTCCATATGAAATAATTTATTTTGAAGATCATCATGATATTTTCTTTAAAGTCTCTTCTCTAAGTATGGAACAAACCCGTCCATGGTTAACTTGTGAGATTATCACCATTGAGCTGTTCTGGCTGAAGAAATTGTGTAGTTGCACTTGTCAGTAGCAGGAATAGACAAATTAGCATCAGTACATCTCTACCTGAATATTGATTATACTGTATCTCTCTTTGTTCTTTCTGAAACTAGTTGGTGTTCTATATCTCATTAGCAGACAGTTACCTGAGCAGAAGCTAATGTTACAGATGCTATAAAAAGAGCAGCAGCAGAGCAAACAGATTTAAATCAGCTCAATTTCAACAAAAACTCATATTGAGTCAATTTAAACTCTACCAAGGGTAAGCAAACAGAAAGAATGTATTTTCTTTCACTGCCAACTATCCATAGCTTTCACAGGCCCTGTCTTCAAATATGAAAGTGTTCATACATTTTCTCATACAAGACGCTCCTAAACTGTTAAAATAATTATTTTTCTTTAGCTTGCATAGTTTTTACCACATTTACATCATATTCATCTGTGAAATTTTCCAAACCAGATACAGAAATATCAAAGCAGCTACAGCAGCAAATTTATGATCTTTTTTCCTACGGGTACTGTTGATCATACAGAAATATAAAAGCAACTTAAGCAACTATTCTGATTTTCTTTATTTAATTTTCTAACAAATAGTTATAAACTTTATATATGTTCATACATAGAAATAAAACCATTTCCATACAAAAAATGTCAGGAAATAAGAAAGATCCAAAGAGTTCTGTTTTTAAAAGAGTGAAGATTCTGCATGTTTCTTTCCTTCTAAGTCTCATATACTTCTTTTATCAACTAGAAAATTCACAAGCCTACTGAAGAACAATCCTGATTACTAAATTTGAGTTCTTTTAGAAAGTGCTAAAAATTCTGGCTAACAAAAATATTCTTCAAAAGTGAAACTCTTCCTGTAAAAACTAGCATTAACAATCATACTAGCTGCTCCTACTGCTCAGGATAGAGGATTAGGATAAACGAAGAGAATATAAATGTTTGTTCTTGTAAGCAGAAGAGACAAAATATGCTCCTTAAAGCCCACTAGTTAGAGGCCTTACACTCTCAATAGTACCAAAGATAAGAATTATGTCAATGCTGCTTATTTAAACTCTTCAGACTAACCCAGATGATTTCTCTTTGAAGCAGATTAGGAACTGCTTATGGGAGCTTGTTTATTTGCTGGATTTTTAAGGCTCTACCCACCAGCTGACTGAAAGAAACATTTGGAATTACAGCTCTCTTCGATGTCTGTCCACAGCCTGATCCAAAATGATGGAGAGAACTAATATCACTTAATTTACAGTGATCCTCATATTGTTCTCATACTTCGAAGTTGCTTATTTTAATACACCTGACTGATTCATTTGGCTGCAGCTGTCAAACAACAGAGACTGGTAGCAGGGAGACCTTGCATATAAGTACAACCTACATAGCATCAATTCCAGTTACAGTGATCCAAGAAGACATGCTTGACTGCCTGGGCACCCTCCACAAGAACATTTAAAGTTGCGTACTCAGGAAAATATTTTCAGGAATGACAAACAACATACTTTATTTTCATATGCTGTGTTCTCTTAAATATCCTCCTTGAGGAAAAGTAGAGAGATGTTTTGTGACTATAGGGAGACAGTTTATGTCAAAAGAGACAATTTAGTAGCTCATGCTGTAATTTGTATTTTGGCTCCCAAAGTACTTTGCGTACTTTTTCAGCTAGTATATATCTCCCCTGTTACAAAATAAAATAACACAACTGATTGGCATGCACCAAGCATATCAATCTTTGTTTTGTCCTCTCAACCTTTCACATTTGACATGTTAGAGAATTGTCAATTATCAACAGATGGCGCAAATTAGAATGTCATGGTGTTACTTTAAATTTTCTCCGATGGCAGATTATCTTTCTAATCAATCCAGGGGTTAAGAAAACACAAAGATAATATTTCCCTTCCTTTGACCCATTCACCTTTAGCCTTGAAATATATCCAAGAACCAAAGCTAGTAAATCCACATATTTTGATAGCTCACCGACTTCATTGCCCAGGTAACTATTGCTTAATTTATCCCTTAATACAAAAATTTCTCTCTTAATTTATCCTTTAATCTGGAAGTTGAAAAGGAAAAAATCTTGTGTCTGTTATCATGCAGCAAAATTATTAGCTGTGAACCAGTTACCTAAAACATCTGAATGAGAATATGAAGTAGTTAACTAAGGACTGAAAAGGATAATGTACAATTGCACTAATGATTATTTGCTGAAAATTTAAAGTGTAAGCATATTTAAGAGGAGGGCAGCTCTTAAAAATGAAAGCTTTAATTTTTTTGCCAATCAGTAATCAAAAGTTACAAACAGTAGGACAAAACCTGAGCTAGTCTGGCTGAATTATATAGTGGAAACAAGGTGTAGACTCTTGCAAAATTCTTATCCAGAAATATTACGACTTCTTATTTAATTAGTTTGAGATAAATATCATAAATTTTTTATTCTATTTTTTTACTTATTACATGTTACTGCAAACTAATGAACTTGTACCAGATGCAAAATAAATTAAAGTTAAAAGCAGTAAAAATATTAACAACTACTTCAATTTCACAGTTCACACAGTTCACAGGAAAAAAGAAGTTACTGCCTAGATTAAATGAAGACCTGATTCTCTAAGTTTACCTAGCAATTTGAGTTAAAACTTTTTACCTAGAAATTAGTTAAAAATTTTTCAGAGAATAATTTGTTCTTCCTGCTTATTAATCAGAAATCGATATCTGTTTCAATAACAACAGCTTAGAACAGAATGCTATTCCAATACCCATTTTTTACCGTTTACTGTCTGCTTAGATTTTTTCCCGACACTCAGATCTTACAAGAAATCCACAAAAGGCAATAAACCCTATCAAAGTTCATAAAAATCCCATTTGAAACTCCAGAACTGTTTTGTTAAAAGAGTTTTCTTCATTAGGAATAGATAAAGATTAACAATAAAAAAAAATAACCACAACAAAACAAATACAAAATTTAAAATATTTGCATACTCACTCATTAATATTAACTGTGTGGATTTTCTTGGGTTTGTATTTTCATTAAGTGGAGATCTGACAGTGTCAGATAGTGCTATTCTTTAGCCATTTTGAGCTTCTGTATTTTTAAAGGAAGCTTAAATAAATGAAAAATAGATTATTAAAACCGGTCTACAGAGATGATATCTTGTAGGCTTCTCTTTTTTGTGGTGTTTCATTTGTTACTAATTTATCGAACAATGTCTTTTTAAATATCAATGATGCTCTATCTGCTCTAGAAACAAATGTAATTACAGGGTTTCAATCTTCACACACTTCTTCCGGACTGATACTGGTATACTAACTTAATTATCCGTAATGGAATTACTCTTGATTTACACTGCTTTATCTGAGCTGTAAATCCAGCCTGTGAAGCTACATATGCACTGGAGTTTGTAGGCTTTAGCATACAGTAAAGAAATGGTCAAGTGCTGTTGAGGCATTCAATTATTTCCATTTGTATACTGTGAAAAAAACAGATAAATATTTTCCTATTGTTTCCCATGGAGTTTTTCATACACCAGTACTGGAGTGTACAGTTGTGCTATACATCCTTGAGCTGTACAAACCAGTCTAGACCAGCTTTTACTGCCACCTGTTTTAAAGCCAGAATTCATGTCAACTTCAGTGGGAGGATCCCTTTTCCTGGAAAAAAATCCTTTTTTTTAAATGGCTGGAGGGGAAAAAAGGCTACTTTAAAACAAAGTCCATTCTAGCAGCTTAATATTTGTTATTTTTTCAATTCTTTTTCAAATCAAGTGAAAGAAGCGTGGGCAGTTGTATCGATGAGAAGACTCTTTGCCATCAAGGCTTGAGCACAATGTCTTTGAAAGACCCTTTTTACAAATGCTAGCATTTAAAAAGGACAAACAGGGAAATAAACCTCAAAGAGGGTGACAATAGGATATGGAGAGGAAGTGGGTGGGTTAATACATCAGAGAAGCAAAGCTCATTATAAAGGCATTGAAGAGGTTTAAAGTTCTATTTAACAACAAAAGGTGTTATGGAATGGGGCATAATTTTCCCACAGGATTTTTATCTTTTGATGTTCTTGAAACAATTTTTTTTTAAAACAAAGCTGATGATTTGTAGCTTGCTTGGGTGAAATTTCATGTAGCAGAGTATGTCTATTTATAGAGAGGAAAGACGGAGTGCCACCAAATTGCTGATATATGCAAAATCAATAGAACTCATCATTCATTGGGAAAACTATTAGAAAGTTGGAAAAACATCTAGTACTGTTCGAAAGCAAACTACTATTTCTTCTTCACTGAGTGCATGTGAAATCTCTCTACATTACTGAGACCTAGTCTTGACCCTCTTTTAGGATTACATCTATCATCAATATTGTCCTAAAGCTTTATGATGGAAAGAGAATCTGGAAGTAAACTCCAGCACAGTTAAGTGCCTGTAATTCTAACCTTGGTAAGATGATGCAAATCTAGGTCTCTGTACTCAGAGTGGGCATTGCTGCAAAAATGAAATAGTCTAGGACTTACTAGTTTTCTCAGAGGACCTTTCTACTCTTACAGCTCTTCTGCAACCTTTTAAATTATATTTTGCCTAATAAAAACACCATAGAATTAATTAATGTGTACTGAAGGCAAAGAATGAAGTGAAGGGAAATTTTTCTTTGATTTTAAATTAAAATAAAAGTATTCTTAGTCTGTGTCCTAAGTAGGATTTTCATACTAAGAAGATCTTTTCTTGGGTCAATGCTCTTTAACTATTGCAGCAATACAAAAACAGTTTTATCTTTCTGAGCTGTGAATGGCCCCTGATAGCTCAGGTAGACAGACACATTTTTTACAATATGAAGCCACTACTGTCCTCCATATAGCTTATATCATGGCATATATTTTGATATGCATATCTTCAAAAACATATGAATTGTTTGCTTCTGGTTACCTAGACTACCCCTCTCTGCCTATTGCACTATGTATCAGCACAATGGAGGGACAGGACACGGGGTCAGAGGCCCTAGCTTTAGATTATATTTGAAAAGCAGTAGAAATTAAAAATCCTTTTGTTCATATTTTTTTTAATCCTAAGCAAGACTTAGATGTGGATATCTTAGATGTGATAGATGTGCTCAGCTTTCCAGTGGGATTATGCCTGCATCTTATACCACAACTTCACTAGGAAAAAAAAGTGATTTGAACAAAATTTAGAACTGGACACCCAAAACCATCATGACAACTAACCTTACATTATTGATTAGCATCACTTATTTCAGTAGGAATGAAGAGGTCAAACAGAATTTCAGTCTTTTCAGGATAAGTCTTAATTATCTTATGCCACATTTTGTGGTTACATTGCTGTGTACTTTTGCTAATAAGGCCAGTGGCCTCTGGTAGTGGTGTAACCACACTGTTGCCTATGGGATGAAAGTGGCTTAAGCTGATGGTTTGAGAAACATGGTTGTACCATTCCTAAGCCTACTCATGCCATGGCTACACAACTCAAAACTTAGGTACAAGACAGCTGAAAAACCACCCCTCAGCTACAAGCATAATTCTACTCAGAATTCATATTCACACTTTGGTTTCAAAAAAAAGTATGTTCAAGTCCATGCTTGTGATCCAATACAGCAGCACTGTTATTGCACTAAATATGAAGGTTACCTGGTAAACAGTAGCAGGGAGGGAGGAGAAAAGTCAAAACATACAAAAAAAGGGCTAAATTCACAATAAGTTTAAAAAGAAGAAAAAAATGTTATGTGAGCAGAATGACGAAGGCTGATGGAAAGACTGGGAGACAAGTGCTGGAGATTGGAGAAAATACTGATTACAACACAGCAGAAAAAAATGTATCTCATTCCAGAGGAAGTATTTTCAGGATCTGTTGATAGCACTGCTCAGGCTTTTCTGCTAGCTTCCCTCTGGAGGATTTGTTAAAAAAACAATAAAGAGGAAAACTCTGAATACCATGCTGAGTTTCACAGGTTGTATTAAAACTTTAAATCGTATGAACTTATCCCTAAGCTTTCTTTCACTGACAAAATATCATCATCTGATTTAGTACTTCATGGCAGAGGCTTTAACCTACATGTTCCGTGTGATAGTTGAATCATTACAAAGGGAATAGAAACTTAAGTGCCAGGCAGCCATATAACTGCACCTCCTTTACATCCACTGAAGAAAGCACAAATCTTCTTCATAGAATCATAGAATAGGCTGGGTTGGAAGGGACCTCAGAGATCATCGAGTCCAACCCTTGATCAATTACCACCACAGTCACTAGACCACGGCACTGAGTGCCATATCGAGTCTCTTTTTAAATATCTCCAGGGACGAAGAGTCCACCACCTCCCCAGGCAGCCCGTTCCAATGTCTGATCACCCTTTCTGTGAAAAAATTCTTTCTAATATCCAGTCTGAACTTACCCCGGCACAATTTAAGACCATGCCCTCTTGTCTTACTGAGAGTTGCCTGGGAAAAGAGACCAACCCCCGCCTGGCTCCATCCTCCTTTCAGGTAGTTGTAGAGGGCAATGAGGTCTCCCCTGAGCCTCCTCTTCTCCAGGCTGAACAGCCCCAGCTCCTTCAGCCTCTCCTCGTAGGATCTGTGTTCGAGTCCCTTCACCAGCTTGGTTGCCCTCCTCTGGACCTCTTGCAGGGAACCTGCCCTAAAGGTGCTAAAGCTTTCCAGGTTGTTACTATTCCCTCAGACTGTCCTCGTTATTACCCAGAGGCTAGTTCAGCCTCTCTGGAATTTTTATGAAGTCCTGCAGATTGAAAGCATGACAGCTTTTTTTACTACTGCTTCTGATTTTGCATTGGTACAATCACATTAGGGAAAAACACATGGGAGAATCAAATCCCATAAATGAAATAGAAAATCCCTTTGGATGATTAGTTCAGGCTCATGTTAAAAGAATATTTTGTGTGCATGTCAGGTTCTTTGCCAGACTCAAAGTAGTCATTTGGATTCACTTCATTATAGACACTGCAGTACCTTAGAAGAGAAAAAGAGAAATAGAGCGTGAGACAGAGTAATAATGACTCTTGAACGATGAAGTCTTTCTCATAGCACAACTTCAAATAACAGAGACAACTGTCTTTTAACCAAATATACAAGCCCCAGTCTGAATTTAGTATAGCTAGCATCCATGAGGATTGAAAAAAAAAAAAAAAAGACACAGAGGAATGCAAAGGAGAAGGAGACACCAGATAAAATGACAGGAGCTTGAATTAGACTTAAATAGAAGCATGAATACCAACTCAACAGCAGAATAAACACATGCTGTAAAGATGGTCTGGTCTTTTCCTTTTTAAGTCAATAGGACTTTCTCCTCTGACTTTAGCAGGAGTGAAAACAAGATGTTATTCCTAAACCCTGTTTCTACCAATCTGGTTCTTCTCTACATATCCACTTTGACTTTCTGGCCTGCATTCTTTCTCCAGCTTCTACTTGGGTGTTTGCTGTTAATTCACGTTCTCTGTTCCATATTTTTCCTCTTCTGGTAATGCCTTTTCATTTGCTCTTTTTCTGACACTGATATTTTAAATAACCAAAGAATCATTGTATTTCAGGAGCAGGTGACCGGGTAAATCTTAATGAGGATTAAAGGACAAATCTGGTTGATGAAAAGTAGAATGAAAAAATGAGAGCAGAATTTAAACTCCTAACATACTTTGTGAATTCCCATTTGTTCTTCCTATGTCAAGTGGATGAAATACTTAATTAATTGGCTTTACCACTGGGCTTTTTTCCAGATATGAATTCATAGGCTCAGGTCCTTATTCAGTAAAATTATTTACTAGTGCTGAGTTTCAAGAGTATAAGTAGTAGACATGACCCAAGTGACTCATGAAAAATTCCCCCATTAAAATCTGGCTTTGTTTCCAAACAAAAATATCCTGTGCAAGCATGTACTTCTTTCAGATATGTTGTTTGTCATTATTTTCACCTCAAAATTTAGTCAATATTATAGAAATCAAAGGAAAGGAAGTTTTTGTAAATGCTTGATGAAATTGGCTTTGTTTATTGAGAACAGACTTAAGTATATATTTTAATAACTGTTTATACAAACATTAATTAACATGTCATGAATGCTTTCAGGAAAACGAAAATGAGCCCAATTTGAACTTTGTTAAATGAAAACAATGTGAAACTTGCTGTGAATAATATTTCCTTTTCTTTCCCAAAATCTTTACTTCAATTGACTTCAAAGTCTTCAATTGACTTTGGTAGAGCTGTTTTTCATTCTTGAACCTGGGCATGTACTTAAATACCTTATTCAATGAAGGTGTTGTATTTAGGGCTTTTTTCTTTGAAGTCTTGTACTTGCATCTCAGTAGTGGGATCTATCCACTATTAGCTTTGTCAAAGCTACATATCCAAACCAAGTTAGTAACTTAGTCTTCTGAGGTCAATTGAGAAAGATATCTCAAGAAGATAATCCCCCACATCCAAAGATAAGGTGTCTGTGACTGGTGAGATGAACTGACCTGAGAAGGCACTGTGTTTACTTTGACCATAAAGGAAAAAGAAATGGGTGCTATGCCTAGAGTCTAAAAGGATAAGCAGGAATGGTTTGGACTGATAAAACCCTTGCAAGATACTGATTGCTTAATTTCTGCAACTGTTTTGAATTTTGTTGCTTACTCTTTCTGTAGTCAGGAGAGCATGCAGCAGCAAGAAATCAAGAAAGAAGATACTGAGCTGCGTATAACAGCTTATTATTTTTCATCCTTTCCATCCATTATTTTTTGTTTTATGTTGCACTGGTAACTCCTGGGGAGTTTTCATCCTTCTCTCACCCTTCTTATCAACAACCACACTGGTTTTGTATTAGCCTAATTCAACTGAACTTATGAATGGAATTAATTTTGAACTCCTGATTTTCCTTAAATGCCTTATGAAGCTGGAGAGAACTTGCATTGCTTGAAACCACTGACTGTATCAGGAGGACTGGTTTTCCTTTTATAAATATTTAAAATACTTGTTGGTTTCATAAATATTTAAAATACTTGTTGGTTTTGGTTAGGGTATTTTTGTTTGTTTGTTTTTTGTTTTTTAAAAAATAATAAAACAACATTTAAAAAAAGCATAGTGACCAAATATAATTCCTTCTCTCATACTCAACAGGTCATATTTTTAGATCCTCCATATGGTAAGACAATTTGCTTGTCGGATATTCTGATGTACCAATAAGTGGCACTAGAAAAATCTGCATTTTTGTATGAAAAGGATTTGACACGAGTTTTATCTTTTTATTGGTATAGTAGAGCACTAAAAGAAAATAAGAGCTTACAGGGTGTGAAGAGAAACAAAACAGCAATGCAGGCATGCCCTGCCAGCATTCAATTTTTGAGATATAAAGGCAGTACTGTCTAATGAACTTGCAATTCTCTTTTCATACTACATATCCACACTTGCTACAGAAATTTAAGTAGCATGGTTTCTTTATCCACAGTCATTTCATAGTGATTGTCGCAGAGGCTCAGTATGGGTGCAACTATTTGAGTGTAGTATGTAATAAATCCAGATGATTTTTACAGAGGTAGAATTGTCAGTCTTACCTGCACCTGGGCTATGAGATACATGTCACATATTGGATGTCTTCTCTTAAAATCATAGAATGGTTTTGGTTGGAAGGGACCTTAAAGACCATCTAGTTCCAACCCCCCTACCACGGGCAGGGACACCTTCCATTAGACCATGTTGTTCAAAGCCCCATCCATCCTGGCCTTAAACACTGTCAGGAAGGGGACAGCCACAACTTCACTGGACAACTTGATCCAGTGTCTCACTGCTCTCACAGAAAAGAATTTCTTCCTGATCTAACCTGATCTATCCCCTCCCCCTTCCAGGAAAAAAGACTATTTAGAAAGCAGGTAAACAGTCTCACACATACTTATCTTGGAACTGTAAGTATTTCAGTAGATATAAGCGAGCCGATAATCATACATATTTTTTACTATATTTGTTTTTTTGAAGTATATAATTCTAACTTAACCTAAGCACAGAGATGAGCGATTAATTGTCTGAAGGTAATTCATAATTTTTCACACAAAACCAGACACTGAATGGAAGCTAGTACCCAAGGACACGGAAAAATTCTCATCAGGCCAAAATTATTGGGATTTAAATCCTGTGAGGTACTGAATAGCTTCAGCGTCCTCCTCAGTCCTGGGACTGGGTGGGGGAAAGCTTGAGAGAGATAACATCTTTCATGACAGAGCTCAAGATGAATTAGTGCAATATACCCAGTGTCATGTCTTATTGCTTAATTGACTACCTCTAGGTACAATATAGCTGACTTTATCACAGAAAAATAATTTTGATTTATTTGATGCATTGTATATCATAAGGAAGTGTGTGCGAGGTTATTAATGTCTTGCATAGTTGTGGTCTATTCCAAAGGTGCAGATAATGCATTTCATCATATGGATAGCCTATTATGACTGTTACCCTGAAGCTTCCTAATTTTATGAATTTTATTTTTTATTGTATTCTTCCTCACATTGCCTGCTCTACAGGTAAGAGTTGAGTAGTAAAAACTGTACTGCAAATATTGCAGAGCTTCAGTTTGAACACAGAAGTTGGAAATATTGACTATAATAAAAACGGAGAATATAAAAATTCAATCTGTTGCTAATTTATTACAGGCAATTGAGTTGTTAATTGTTTGGCTCTTTGGCTCATAAACCTCAAGGTCTGTCTGTGAGAAGTCAAGTGGCTGGGCCATGCTCTCTAAATAAATAGAGTTCTCGCACATAAAAAAATAGATATATCTAGTCAATATGATTTTTTTCTTCATCTTTTCTGAAAACGTTTGGAGTTGTTACAAGAATAAGGCAGATTGTTTAAAAGGATAAATTCTAAAATTTAGTAAATTAGTCTTGAGAGTAAATAATTTTGTGGCAAAGTCAGTTGGTATAATGAGCTCAAGATATCTTGATAGGACAATTAAAAGTCATGTTTGACTTTTCTAGAAAAGGTTTAGTTACTTTACTCAAACAGTCTGAATACTTTAAATAAAACACATACAGACTTGAATGCCAAGAGCTGATTCTTCTCATAAGCGTTTGAGTTTGGTTTTTTTCCAAAATCAAGTTTTTCAGCAAAATCTAACCTTTTAAGCTTTTAAGCATCGATGTTCTCTTAGAAATAGGCTGCATTTTGTCATGCTCCACCAAAACAAATCATACCATTAGCGATTACAGTGCCATGTCATTTCACAATTACCTTATGCCTTTTCTCAATTATCTCGATGTGCTGAGATGTTTAACTGAATTCCTCTCTACACAACACAAAAAGTCCAAGTGAAAATTTTCTTGTTGCCATTCAAAACCAAACAAACAGCATGTAATATGTAACAGCATGTTATATACATTATGTACAAGTGCATACAGCATCATTTAGGAAGAGCAACTCAAATATATTTTGCTGTCTGACTTTTAAAGTCAGAAATCTTAAAGTAGATGTTAACCTGTGGGTGTTTATCACTGTCTTTAAAACCCATTGAAGGCATGCTTTTCCCAGTTTCTCTATTCCAGTGCAGTCATTTGTATTTCATATTAGTGTAAAAGACAGGAAAACTGGGCAGCTAGCATCTTAAGCAGTCATGTCACAGATCAGATGTCACTATAACTTTCTCTTTTTCTTCTCACTTCATGTCTTCAGTCATACTTTTAAAGCATGGTACCACTGCCCACTGCCGTTCTCTTACCTAGAGTTTTGTGTCAGTTGTACCTGACTGGTGGAAATATGCACATGAAATTGGTGTTGAAGGAGTTCTTGGAGCTGTACAAAGTCTGAGAAATTTTTCAGTCTGAAGATATTTTTATTAGCCACCTATTATTTGATATTGTACATGTAACTTTACCTCAAACAAAGGGCATACTAAGACAAACACTTGATACTTCCATGTCACAATAACACATTCATCAAGTTTAGATTCCTATTTCTTCCTAACAGCACAATGGAGTTGCTCTCAACATAAGTATTTTGATAATTTATGAAGTCTACTTAAGAGAAAAGCTGCCTGCAGCTATTTCAAATAGACCAAGAGAGCAGCATTCTACAGCATATTTTTACATCTAGTAGAATCCTGTAGTTTTAGTCTGCTGATGCATCAGTAATAATCATTGAATGAGAGAAAAGGATGGACTGAGCCTAGTGAAAAAATAAGATTAAGCTTGAAGAATTCATCTGGAAAATCTTTCTTCGTGTTTTTGAACGTGAGTGCTTATCTGGCAATACTTAAGACACTGAACCTTCTCCAAGTGTCTTCAGAAGGGCTCTTGGAGGACAATGAAAGAATCCTGAGGTTCAATTATTTTTGTTATCATAGACTACAGAGTAAAAAAAAAAAAGCCAGCCAACAGTATAATATTAAAAAGCTTGTCAATAGAGTATCAAAACAAAAAAAAAAAAAACATGTCACTTATAGCAAAAAAATAACAAAAGCCAGGCCATAATTATGGTTTCACTGATTTAAATCTACTTGTAGAAGTTATTGTAGCTGAACTTGTAGTGGGAGAACACTAGACTGACACTGAACAATAACAATTTCTAGAGTAGAAGAGTATATATAATAAAGTGAAATACTAACAAGGGATCATATACAATTCAAAGACCATCTAAGGATCCCTAAAACTTTACTGAACTATCAAATATTAAGTGTGGGTTTAAAATGATCCCTTTGTTTTTAGCTACATTTCCTCAAGAGTTAACTTTTCAGTTGTCTACAAGCCTCCACCCATTCATTGTTAAAAAAATATAATATACTATTTTTAACTTCTGCTTGTCATTTTCCTTCCAAGAAAAAATAAAATAAAGAATTGAGAAAAAGACACAGCAGAGAGATTTTATGTAAAAGGTAAGAGAAGGAATTTCCTTTTAGAAGATTTAGGAAATATTCTCCAGTTTGCTTGCAACAGCTCTTTAGTTTTGGTCATTTTCTCTAATGAAACATATTAAAATTTCCGGAGAGATGAGAATAAGTATCTCTGAATGCCTAAAAAATCTAATGGTAGTGACTATGTTAACAACAGATAGATCTAAGCTATAGAATGGATCTTTAACATAATGACAGAAGTACAGATTGCTTAAATGATCTATACTTTGGTGGACTTCATTATACTTGTCCATTTCTAGGGAGACTGTAAGAAATGCTATCAAGTAGTCCTGGCCAAAATGATTCCTCCTTGATCTAAGGAAGAACAGAGTAGTGGCAGGTCCTGTGGTGTATGGAGCTGGTCATGAATATCGATAGGGATATTTGGGCTTTAAGAGTACATTCTGTTTTATCCTGATTTTTTAATTCTTTGTTGTAGGGGAAGGTGTGTTGTTTGGGGGTTTTTAGCTATTTTCGCATGCAATTATCTGTGCATGCCAACATGGTGTTTAGCAAGGAAAAAAAAATCAGCTAGACTAGATTTCAGTGCTTATTTCTCATCTGGTTTTCTTCCAGGAAGATTAGAGTTTACTGACATCATGTAAGTGTTGAGGTAAAAATCTAGTCTTTCTTGTTCTTACTGGAGAACTCTGCAACTAAAGTCATGAAAAAACATCCATTTTTCCAGAAAAAAACGAAAGAAAACTGTTCTGTCAGGCTTTTGAGAATTGGGAATTATTTTCAAAATACAAATAAAACCCTTGTCTCTTATATATTCCCTAAGGAAAGTGCATTAAGCACATCTAATTTATCAGACTTAGTAGGTCCCAGTTAACATGAAATTATTTGTCATATACAATGTGCTACACCACCAGAGAGCTGGGATGATTCAGATGCATGTGGAGAGCACACGCAAGAGTCTCTGTATCTTAATAGCCCATGTTAGCTCTCTGATGAATTCCTTTTGGGAACCATGGATGGGAATGAGACAATCCCAAACAAAAAGATGAATAGGTGCTGTGTGCTATTAATGCATAGAGCATGCAAGATAGATTACTGAATCTTCCCTTGTAATTTCTGTGAGGAAATGACTTTTTTGTTTCTTCCATAAATGTGAGTGGACTCCTGCTATAATGAGTCCATGATCCTTTATCAAAGCCTTCAGGTACTACCAAGATAATAGCACCTATTCTACTACTGATTCAGCTAGTCTGAATCTTCAGTCAAAGAAATGACAGGCAGACCAGAAGCTTTGCAACCTTGGAACTTTGCCACTGCTTGTGGCAATAAAGTCTGTTACTTCCAGAACACTTGGAGTCTCCCCCTCCCCCCCAAAAAATCAGGCTACTCAAACTTTGTACAGTTGGGAAGGAAAAATATCTTTGACTCTCAGTCCAGAAGGATTTTTTTTTCCATTTTAAAATATTGCTATGTCTTTTTTTCTGTTATCATAATAGTCGGCTAGTCTCTACTTCAGAAAGAAAACACTTCTGTCAATGGGATTTAGTCCCTTAAGATATTCAGCCAGCTGCCACTTTTGAGACTTAGTCCCTTGTCCAGACCAGCAGGCAACATTTTTAATCCAAAGTCAACAGAAGCAGGAGGCATGAAACAGCCGTAACCTTAAGTCTTTGTCCCTTTTCCCCCTAATTTCTTCCAAACTTTAAGTAGAAATAAGAAAGAATACTGAAAAGCTGCATGTATTAAGACTAAATTTTCTTGTATAGCAATAACCCCAAAACCGAAATGAATGCTTTCATACATTTGTAATTGCAGATAGAAAATTGAGGTCTAAACTGTGACAATGTAATATTACATGGGTACAATACTTCTTGGAGTGAATGCACTGTGAGCAAAACATTACACAGTGGGGCCCTTTGGAAAAGACCTATGCATGATTACAGATTGGAGAATGAAGACATGCCTAGAGTGCTGAGTTTTGGTCACATCCATATGGAAAGACTGAAAATTGTGTGAATATAAAAGTTCTGTAGGAGAACACCAGTGATCAGACAGGGGTAAATGAAAGGGCTGTTTTTTCTTTGGAAATACAGATTAAAATTTTAGGATAATTGAGACAAAGAAACAAAACAAAACAAAAAAAATATATATAGTGAAAGTATGAGAAGTGTTCTAACATACTTATTTCTATAAATAGGTATTGAATGTTGGTCTGATATTTAAAAACAAAGCTTTGCAAAACTGGCATGGTTATTCTTGTAAGATAGAATTAACCTAAGGAACTCAATTTCAGTTAATATTTAGCAGATATTCCAAAGTATGTCTAAAATCAGATTAAACTTCTGTAAAACTCAACATTTCACAGAACTAAAAGTAATCAACCTTTGTGCACTAGGACATCAGATGGTCACTAACTGGTAATAGGGCAAAAGTCCTCATTCTTCAAGGGCAAGGAACAAGCTAAATGTTCTGTTATCATCTGAAAATGAGTATGACAGTAGAATAATGGGTTTTTTTTCAGTGTTAAAAAAACACAGAAAATTTTTGTGAGACACTTTATAACCCACAATCGCTATCAGCCCTGTTGTGATCTGAGATCTGCATTCTCTTGAGATATGCGATTTGGCATCTTCAGTGGATAAGATTTTTCTACCCAAATGAAATATATCAAGATGAATAGCCAAATAATACCACATAGGTACTGTCACAGTCAGATGAAATATTAAAATTTATTTTTTGGGGGGATCTGTGGAACAAAGTCCAACCTTGGAAGGATTGGGTGCAAGCAGACTTTATTTGACAATTGACATACGCAAAATTATAGAGCCAGGCAAAAGAGGGAGAGTGGAAAAGAGGACACAAGAGAGAGAGCAAAAAGCGGAGAAAAAGGGTAAGAAAGTGGAAAGGAAGAATGAGAGAAAGAGAAAGAGAAAGAGAAAGAGAAAGAGAAAGAGAAAGAGAAAGAGTCACCACCAGGGGTGCAGCTGTCCAGTGAGTTTCTGGACAAGGTCTGATGCAGAACGGCAGTGGGTCAAGAGACAACAAAACAGCCACAGCATGGACATCAATATATACCCCTGAGTTCCTTTTGTTCCAAAGGGACATCTCTCAGTCAGCTGCCACAGAATCCAGGGTCATTAGCATCAAAGTTATTGAAAGCAGGCTCGCTTGGAGGGGGAGCACACAGATCTTAATTCTTTCCAGACACCACTCCCCACTCCGTTCCAGCCACCTCAGCCAGGTACATCAGCATCAGTACAGTCAAGGTGGCTTCCACCACCCTGGCCAGGGTAATGGTGTCTGCAGGGACTTCCCAGCATTGCAGGCTGGCCCTCAGAAAAGGGGAGTAGTGTCCATCCAGTCGTTAGTTCTTAGTTCTCATCTCTTTCTGGGTGTCACCCCCAGCTCAGCTCTGGCCAGGGCTATTTACTTTAAAATTGTTCTTTTGAGACAACTTCAAATCAGTGAGATCAGACTCTCACACTGACTTAGAACATCAGATAAGCAACAAGGCTGGAAGGTCCTTCCTAGGACAACGCTAAGTACTGCATCTGATGATGCATGATTCCTTGAGACTCAGCTGCAGGCCTACTACTATGCAATGAAGAGGTAAAAAAGCTGCTGCACTTCCCTGTACAAATTACTCCTTGAGCTTCTCTTTTCTTCTTACTTCCTGAAGGTGTAAATTAAGTGTTTAATGGCTGTAAAATCTGGATATATTGCCCAGAGGCCAGGAAAGATTTACAAACCCTGGTCATTATCTATGTGAACATCAAGTTACAAGTTACAATTACAATTCAGAACATTTTCTCAAAGCTAGATTGATTGCAGTATAAATATAAAAAAAAGTTGCATTATTCTCTCCGATTTGAGGGAAAGACAAGATAACAATAGACTTTATTTCAGTCAGTGTGAAGTGTGGGAAGAGAGTTGCATACCATTGTTCCTTATTTCTTGAAGTTTGAGGTAGAGAAAAGCAGTGTTATAAAGATATGAAAATTAATGTCCAAAATATCTCTCTTTTAAAGAAATATTAGGAAGCACTGAACTTGTGATCTACCTGTAGAGAGGCAGACTTATAAGCATTTGCAATAAGTATTGTTATTGTTATAGTTATTATTGTTATAGTTATTATTGTTGTTGTAGTTGTTATTATTGTTGTTGTAGTTGTTGTTGTTACTGTTATTTATTGGTTATGTGCTTACCACATGAACAGGTATTTAGTAAACACAAATCTTTTGTTTTAAGAAATCATGTAAAATATAGACATTTTATTATTTAATTTATTTAAAGATTTCTAAGGGTTTTATTTGAGCAAAAAAGCATAATCACAGAGCTGTGTTTCCAGATTTGAGGAATAAAAGTGCAATGAAGGATAGATCTGAGCACTCACCTTTCTAGTGGATACTTAAAACCACACTCTTTTCCTGAAGGTCTCAAGGAAAGTGCTGCGGTTTCAAGTTGCCAGACTATGTACCTTCCTAACCACAGTGAACTGATAGACACTTCAGTTGAGCAGGGAAGTCAGACACTAAATTAATATTTTATCCATTCCTCTGTTCTGGGAAAAGAAAATGGTTTCTTCTGCCCTAGAGAAAACAGTGGAATTCAACCATGAATGAAGAGCAAAGAAAGAACTGGTTATTAGCATTAATATTTCTGCATACTCAGACATCATACATAAGGTAGGTCATGATGAGGCAGCTATACAGAAACTCTTGCATGGTTCAGACTGCAGGCTGCTGCTTCACACATTTCTGAAGCACAGAATTTTAGTAACATTTCTTGTATCTTATGATTTAACTACATTGGAGCTTGTAGATTAGCAAAAAAACACCATACTTACAGTGTTACACAAAGATGTTTTTTTTGTTGCACTAGTAAATAGTAAAAATAATGAAGAGAAATGTAAGAAACCCCTTAACCACCTAGGAATTACATTGTATTTAGGCTGATATGATTAACCTTAAACACAGAATATCACGGGCTTATTGCCACATCAACCTCCATCTGGAAACTTGAGCTCTCCCTTGGAAAACTTGCTTCTTTAGGAAAGCTGATGATGAGACCTACAGATCCTGTTCTCTTTCCTCTGAGAAAGTGGTTTAATCTACATCATGAAAGTAATGGGAAAAAGGTGTCACAATCTGATGGAGGATTTGCAGAACCTAGGCTGGTTATTAAGTAGGTTAGTATTGCTTCCCATTTCACTTTCTTGCCTCTGCTGTTGAGCAGACAATCAAGGTTTTGCTCAAAATCCACTCCACAGTCCCTGAATTTATCGTTTGTGTTTTTCTCTCACCTGTTCTGTTTTCTCTCATAAGCTTTGAGAACAGGCTGTCAGCTTTCGATGGCAGTGAATGGACAAGAAATCCTGTCCATAAGAGAGGTACAGCTGTAGAAGGCCATATAACAATCCACTGAAGGGCTTTTGTTCAGGGAAGCTCCTCTGATGGCACAGAATCTATGGACCTAAAAAGCATGCTGTTGAAATGCCCTTGGTTTTCTGTATCATTTCAGGCTTTTGTTCAGGAAAAAGGAACCATAGAAAATGAATTCAACAACTCCTTGTTAGGAAATGTTATGTGTACTATATTTATCCACCATCAATGATATAAAACACATCAGAGAGTTAAAAGAGTTCAAGCGTCAGTGTTTCACATGTGGTTATACCAGCATTTGACTGATAATAACTACTGATGGTTTCTTACTTGTAAGCATGAGTTGATGGCAGCCTTAAAAATGAAGCAATGAGCCTTGGTCAGCAGTGACACAAGAACAATCATCTTTTTTCTCCTCACTGGGAGAAATTTAAACTAAAGCTCTCCCTAACCCAGATTTCTCTTAGTTTCTAGACCGACCACAGAGGGACTTCTGTCCAGTGTGTTACTCACTCCTCAGCTGCTAGAGACTTCCTCCAGATCCTCAAGCTCCATTGTTATGATTAATATATGTCTGAAGATCTTACATCATTACTGTTGACACTTCCAGACAGCACAGAGCCACAATTCTGTAAAAATATTTTACTTTGAGATCTTTCTGCTTTTTTGAAAGAGAATTTAATTAAAAACCCTGCTAGCCTTCAGAGAATAGGCATCTGTATTTCATGACTTTTAGCAATCAGAGCAAGCTCTCTGTGCTGGCACATACAGTTTTTACACTGGAAATCCTGTATGTTCATGCCAGTGGGCTAAACAAGTAATAAAGCAAGCACAGAAAAGTATCTCCAAATTTATAAAAGCTCAAACTCAGGACAGTTCCCTAGAACTGACACCAGAATATTTGATAGCTAAGAGAAAGCATAGACTAATGATTCTGAGTCACTGCTATAAAAATATTTTAAAAACAGATAGTAGGTCCATGGACCTATAAAAGCAGAATCAATTTTCACTGACATGGAGCCTAGGACATACCAAGGTGTGAAAGCCATAAAAAGAGATGTTTAATGTATAAACTGTACATTTAGCCTCCACTTAAAGTAACGTTTAATTTGTTTTCCCTAATGACTTTAACCATCCAACTGATTAATGCCAGAAGCATTGTAGAAAATTGAAAGTAGAATAGCTTCAGGTATAAAGTGTGGTTACTTCATTGCCCTCTTAAGCTGAGCAGTAAATTAAAAGCTTGTTGGTTAGGAAGAAACCTTGCTTTGCCACAATCTTATAGCTATTTTTTTGATATTTAGAATTCAGTTGTATTTGACAATATTCAACTGAGCTCTGGTCTCTGATATTCAAAGAAACTTCCTTCATCACAAGCTGGGAACTTGCTTCTCAACATTTCCATTTCCATACATTTGAGAACTGGATCCAATCTTGAATTTTTAAGACTTTTTTGTTTTAGTTCTTAGGAAATTTTAGAAAGGAAGCTTTTGATGTCTGGCCCTATTAGTATTCAACATATCAAAGGTCTCAGCATAGCACCACAATGTAGTGACCAACACTCATCTAGTTATTTATAGTCGAAGAGTCTTAAATTTATTTTTCCCTCACTAGCTCTCCTAAAGCAGTTCAGTTTTCCCAGCTATGCTCCAGACTCATCACATGCTTGAAATTGTTTTTCTTGTTGTCTTGTTTGTTTTCAGCTAAGCAGTTTTTAAAGTGTCTGATGATGAATAAAGGCCTTTTTCTTTATGTAATAGGCTAGTCATTCTAAGACTGGGAATCTTGACCTTTTCAACCTGAATAAATTCAAATCCATATCTTATCTGAGAGTGACATAAGGAGAGTGGAATGGAAACTAGTGCAGAACTTTCTAACTGTTTCTTCATGCTTAGGCATTGTACATTGAAGAAAATTCAAGATTAGTTCTGCCAATACCCAGAGAACAGCTGATTCTCTTAGCTCTTGAGCAGGTCTTCATCCTGAAGATAATAATGATATCATAAGTCCTTCCTCTTAGGAACGTCTCCCTATACAAAATTATCTCTAGATAAAATACAGAAATGGCCATGGTAGGATAAAGAGAAATTTTCTTCATTCCACTTGAAGGCTCGTGTTTCCTCCCTCCATTTTCTCACCACTGCATTAACTTCTGTCCAGTGATATGATTTTAAGAGGAAGAATTAAAAATGACCCTTCAATAATAAACTCTTATTGGTGTTTAGAAAGCTCCGGTGAGATATATGGCTCTGTATCCTCTTGGTTTGCTGAAAGATTTTGTCTAGGCTATTTTAAAGAGGCTGGAAAGGTTACACTGTTCTTTTGTTTTAAAATAAAGAATTGCTACATTATTCCTTGAAATTAATCTCTTGGGGGATCATTCAAATAATTTTTTGTACAACCACAATATCAAACCTCTTAGATAACAAGGAGAGAAGATTGCCTCAGTATCTGGATCAAGAGACACCTGCTCTTTTGCTCATCTTTATCATAACTGTTATCTACAAATAAAACACTCTGCTACTTATGAAGCTTCAGAGAACAGTCTGTGTCAAGAAAGAGTGAACAACAGATGAACTAGTGTGTTTAAGACTTCAACCTAGGATTTAGGTATCTAAATTTTAACTTTTTAGAGGTGCGTGTTTAGTTGTCATTGGAAAACAGATATGTCTACTCTCCTCTTTAAGCAGCCATCAGAGCCAATAAACACTTGATAGAAACTTGACCTGCCACTAAGAAATATGATCCACCTTCTGCCTGCAAAGTTTTGTGTTGCTCAAATGTCCTCTGAATTCAGATTTTCGTTTTTTAAATACTTTTACTGAATATCATTATTACCCTGAGTTTTCTAGTCCCCATGACTGAGAAATTTATTGGCACTTAATTTTAAGTCTGTCTAGCCTTAAAAAAAGCCATTGTTTGTGTCTGCCTTTTTAATGTTCAATGTTAAGCAGGAGTTTTTTATAATACATTACAGAAAGTTACAGCTTCACTACTGACTACCTTTCACCAGTGACTCACCTAGGTTTTCTCAGAAGCCCTAACTCTGCACCTCTGCCTTACATGAAAATGAAATGAAAAATACAGTTATATTTCACAAAAAGATATCTAGGACTGTACATTAGATATCATCTGGAAAGGCTTCTCATTCCATGCTTTAGCTTAGTGCTACAGGGTACCTCTAGAAAGATACCTGGGACATGCTCTGGCTCAGACCTAAGCTAGCATTGGCTCTGGTTAGAGAAGCAATGCTACGAAGCTTTTATTACTCCTTGGTTCTACATGGATTTGTTCCATATTCCATCTAATGGGTCACACAGGGACTGAAAATTGTAGATCTTCAAAAGACATAATCAGACAGTTTAGGTTGCTGAGGCAACACATCAGCTTTTGTACCACATAGTTTCTCTAGATACTCACTTTCTTTAATTTTTGTTTTCTTGGTTCCTTTCAGCAAAATTCACTAAACCACAAAATATCTTTTTTAGAGAATGCTACATTATATCATTATAAGCATTATAACATTATAAGCAGCTAAATGTTGTCTCCAAGTTAGGTAGCCCTCCGTTTACCCTTTCCAACTAAAGGAAATATACATTTATATAATGAAAAATTCAGTGATTACAATATGTACTAGGGACTCACAGCAGCAGATGGGTTAAGATGCTTTCTCTTCTCTAAGAGAATTTGCATAAGAAGTTGCTTTTTTTTTTTTTTTTTTTTTTTTTTTTTTTTTTTTTTCCCATGAAAAATGTTCCAAATAAAATATATATAGTGTGGTAGTCCATTTATCATATCTTTCTCAGCTGTTTCACTTCTCCAGATATCCAGTAGGCAAAAATCATCATACGGGAAACCTGGTAGCACACTCACATAGAATGGGTGAGACTTACTGTTATGGTTTCTTCCTCATATTGTGTTATTCTATGCATAGTAAGACAACAGTTTAGCCATTTTATTTTCATATAAGTATTAAACTATGCATTCTGAGAAATTAAGTTAATAAGCTTTCTATTAACACATCAAACCAGAGTGTGGAACCTCAAATGAATTTTTTAGGTAGCCTGAAACATTTTCTGCTTTCCTACTTTGCTGGTTATATCTAGCTCTTTGTATATATTTGTTCAAGAGATATAATTATTAACAATAATTATGCTTAATCTCTCTTGTAAAATATACAACGTCATACAGGATTTATAAAGATAATTGTATATTAATATATTTATAATAAACAAGTAATGCAAACAAATCCAAAGAAAATGGCTGTCAAACAGCGTTCAGGTATTTGGGAAAATTTCTGTAAATTATGAATCTCTTCCACTAATTATATCATGACAAATCATATGATAGCAAAAATAGTTTTAATGTAATTCCCTCTGAAGAACTGCATATCTCATAGCACTGACCTAAGTTGCAATAAAAGAATAAAACAAATACCAGTTGATATGCACAGTGGTACACTATAATAATCCAATTATTTCCCATAGTGCAGAAATGGTATGCAATTTCCACACCTGGGACTCCAGAGAGATGTTATTTGCACAGTTTGGATGTGAATGCCTAGTTAAATCTTGCTATGGTGCTTTGGGTCAGATTTATGTTAAATTTCTCTCTTTATAAACTCAATGGTCACATACTATTTTCTGGTGTGCTGGTTACATACACTGCTCTCTTACTTGGCAGGAAATCTGTCTTGATGATCAACTTCTGCATCGTTGTGTTTAGTAGCCATGCGGTAAAGGCGATACCTGCAGTGAGAAGTGCCAGCTCCACAGTGGGGAGAATGAGAAAGGTGGGAACTGTGTGTTCCCCATGGAATTTCATCTGTCTTTCATAATGTAGTTCTGCTACTAGCCTTCAGCAAGTACAAGCTGTACAGTAAGAAGACCAATGGGTAGTGTCTGAGATGTATGATTTTACGATATCTTTGTCATCAGATGCTAATGCACATGCAACACAGAAGAAATAAATTTGATAGAAAGAAGGAATAAATTTGATACATATCGGGAATTGTGGTTCTAACAAACAGGTTTAAATGAAACAATGGCAGTCTTGTCTGATGCTTAGGGCTATACAAGCACTGACAAATTGATTCTGGTATAAAGGATTTCTATGGCCTTGCGTAAGTAAGATTGATTTTTTTCTTGTTATTGGATCTAACATTAGTTGATTGCATTTTACATGTTTTACATTTGCATTTACAATTATGTCAAACTTCCTGCCTAAATCCAAAATGTTACTGACTTCAGCTCTTCAAAGCACCGTCAGCAGTCTTCCTGTTTCTTCATTTCCCTATACCATATTCCCCTGAGTCGGTGCAAAAATATGCAGGCTGTATGTGAAAATGAATAAATATATTCTGTTTGGTTCTCTGCTCTCTCTCTTAATATATTTTTTTAAGTTTTTAATAAAAAAAAAACCTTAAAAACAGGATTAATGGTTTATTATTGTTTGCCTTTTCCAAATCTGAAGCTTCCAGATGTCTCCAGTGAACAAAGCTGTGAGACAACTAACTTATTTAAAAGGAATCTTCTTTAAGTTGGTGGCAAAGTACAATAGCCACTGGAATTCTGGACCACTTCACAAAATACACTGTTGTGTGACCAGCTGTAGCCCAATAATATACCTTATGTATCCATGCAGCATTACCAAATTAAGAACTTTAAAAAATGTAAAGAAGCAAATAACAAAGAAACTGGACACTTTATTTCCTGCTGAAGACAGTTCTGTAAAAAACAAACAAAAAATGCCCCCCACCCCAAAAAAAAAAAAAAAAGGTTTCTTAACATGTATGAAAATCATCCCAGTTCAAAACTATTTTTTTTTTTTTCTTCTGAACCTAAGCTGACTGGAAACAGAATCCATTTTTTACAAGGAAAAAAACTCCTAAAGCTCCTCACTTTTATGTCTGACATTATTGGGATGAATTGCTTAAAGTAACGCCTACAAATGTTCACTGAAATTGTCTCAGATAACTCGTCATCTTTTGGAACAGAAAGTGATCAAGTGCAGCAAAGAGTTTGACTTTAAAAGTCACAGGAATACAAAAGAACACCAAATGCTCAGTAGAATATGTCCGCTTCCAAATTCTCAGGGCAGCACCCACCATCCATTTGCTCATCCATCCCCTCTGTCTACTTTCCTCCCTGTTAGGCTTACCTCTAACCAGATCTGCTAAGGACTCTATTAACACATTCTTTTTTAGACAGCTTTACGAGAAGATGTTCTTTTTCCTAGATTACAAAATTTCTGTCTTTGCCCAGGATTGCTTCTCTACAGACCTACCTCTGGATGCTCCTAATTAGTTTAATGCTTATAATGTTCTCTCTATTCCAGTGACTCATTTATGGACTGTCTTTTGCCAACAGCCAAAAATGACAAGTCATAACATTTAAAATCAACAGCTGGTCTTTTGAGTACTTCTGATGCAAAAAAAGAGACTGTTTCACTGCAGAGACAGCAGGGAGACGTCAGCATTAATTGACTGGAAACCTGTAAGACTTTACCTATCTATGACTTCTAGGCCAAAGATGCAATTATCATTTCACAGGGTTTTGGGGTTTTTTTGTGGTGTTTGTTTTTGGTTTTTGTGGTTTGTTTCTTTTTTTTTTTTCTTTTCTTTTTTTTTTTTTTTTTTTTTTTTTTTTAACCTCTCTCTTCACTATTCCTAAAAGTCTTCACCTGTCATCACTTGTTTTCTGAGAGTATGCCTCTATAACAAGTCACTGAAAGTTTGAAGACATACTTTGAGGTATTTAATTGATTAATTCTGTTTTATATAAAAGCTTTAAAGTGTTGTTTAGGTGTTCTTAGTGATCTTATCTTTTACAAATTCATAACATGACAAGTGAAGCAGTAGAATTTAATGTGATCCATCAACAGTGAGTCATATAATCTGAAAATTCAAGTCTCCCCTCCCCCTTGGTAACCTAATTTTAAATGCATTTGGGAAAATGACATGTGCAATGTGTCCTCAATGTCTATAGATTTGGCCTAATTCAGTACAGTTGGGGATTGATTTAAAAAGCCCCCACAGAAAATTAGTGTCATCAGCCCCCTCTCACTTTTACTAAATCTGATTTCAACTGTGTCAGTAAAGCATAGAATGAGAGGTGGTTTTCAGTAGACACAGTTGATCCTTCTGGACATTTAAACTTAATCATCAGATTTCAGAATTTTCTATTTGTTATTTCCCACCTAGAAATGAAATGCAAATATCTAGCAATAGAAAAATGATTGTGTCTGTGCCTAGTTTTAATATATTATCATTAGCAAAGCCTTTATTGTCATATGCACAAGTGTACCAGACTATGCTCTCTTTAAAATACTGAATGAAATATTTCTTACTTTGAAAGCAAGAGCTGTAGATGCTTGAGCTACCGGGTGGTGCCAATAGAAAGTCTATAAGAGCTCCTCTAGAAACTCAAGTGTGGTCGAGAATGAAGACAACATTGCACAAAGTTGCACTAAACAATATTCACACTTATACTCAAGTAAAAAAAGTGTTATATTGTATCTACACTCCACTACTCCCAAGATACAATATGAAAACCAAGGCATTTAAAATATTTTATAATTTTATGACTGCAAATGGTGATAAGGTTCAGTTAAGGTGGATAGGTGATAGGGTTAAAGTGGGTAACCTGCTTGCATCCTAAAACTGCATCTGCAACAAGTGCTGCATTGATCAATATGGATGTATCAGCCTTGTTCAGTATGGGTTAGAGATCTTCACTTGCTGTTGGTGTTAGGCAGAGGTGAATCAGATGCTTCCACACCAGGCTTCATTGAGCCTGAGCAGTGTAAATGTGCATTCATACAGTTTATTAAACTGGAATAGCAATTTACAAAGGTGGGCAGACAGAATATAATTATTTGAAAAGTCTGCAGAGGAAGGGCTCTCAAAGATCCAGTAGCTGCTGATGATAAAGAAAACCAAGTTCCTACAGACTGTAACTACTGGGTGTTGGTGGCAAGATTTTGGTAGTGGTGTGAGGTTTCATTAGTGGTGTCACTGAGAAGAAGCTTGGGCTGCCCTGTGTTGGACAAAACTGATTCTGCAATGAACCCACTGCTGGCCACGGATGAGCCCATCATCCAAGTGTGTGGCATCCCTGTAAAAATATATCTAAGAAATGGCAGAAAGTGCCAGACATGCAGAGGAGGAGGAAAAAAATAACAACAACAAAAACAACAAAAAAGGAGTGAGAAACAGCAGAGGGAACACCAAGGTCAGAGAAGAAAGAAGGGGTGTTCCATGGTGAAGCAAATATTTCCTACAGCTTGTGGAAGACCCATGGTGGAGCAGTTCAGTTTCTTACCTGGAATGCAGGGATTTTTTTCTTATCCACACTTGCATTCATTCCTTTTCTGTCATCCACTACACAGAATGAAAACATTAAAAACAATAAAAAAACAAGAATAAAACCCCCACAATATATCTAATTTATGCTTAAAAATCAATTTTACTTATTTAGCAAATAATAATACACCAAAACTCTAAATTTATCATTATAATATGATAATCTTTTTGTCTTTTAGTTTTAATTGTAACTCTGAATTATGTGAGCAAACTTTTTTCTTGATTTGGGGATAATTACATTCCTTAAATACCTTTCCTGAAGATATAGGTACTTCCTTCTTCTTCACCAAAGACTCTATTCTGGGTAATTATTCTGTGTTATACACACATATTTATAACTGCTGTATAAATTTTCACTTAACAGAAGTTCTGCTGTCTATCAAATGGGGAAAAAATAAAAATAAAAAAATCCACACCATGTTTCAGTTAAAGTCTCTCTTTCTTCAAGTCTACCAGAGGTAATTCTTATCACCACATTAATTGGTAGCTTGTTCTGGATTATTAGTTAGCATCTGTTGAATCCATCACTATATACATGTACATGCATACATATATATGTGTGTGTGTGTATACAGACACATTTAAATATATAACTCAGACAGTTGTTATAAATAACTCATAATATGTTCATAGCAGCAACGCCTGTAAATGAAAGTTAACAGGGACACTAGTATCTCCAAAAATCATCTAATAAGTTGGTATAGAGAACATATCTTGCTAGGGTTGGGGTTGGACTTGATGATCTCTGAGGTCCCTTCCAACCCAGCCGATTCTATGATTCTATAATTCTATTCATCAGAGGGGTACTTTTCCCTTCATCAGTCAGGGGTATTGACTTCTCTTCATAGTCACATGCTTCAGTTTATACCTAAGACCACGGCTGGTAGAACTGTAGCAGACTAAACTTCTTTTAGTTGATATACTAAAAAATATTTCTGTGACACAGAACACAAGAATCTTTGAAAGTTGTTGGATTATATATATTTAAAACTGTTGAAGCATGCCTCCATACCACAATCTAGTTATCTTCAGATATGTAAAAGCTTGGCTAGTAGAAACACTGACGCAATTAGGTATTTCTGAAAATACCACCAGACATGGGGAAATGACATCCTGTGTACCTGTTGTCAGTATGCCTGCATGTTCAGACAACTCCCATAAAAATTATAAAGTTGGTATCACATGGTGTTCAAAATGAAAGTTGGCAATATATTAATCATAATTCATTTTACCTTGATTTTCATCAGGAAATTACATTCTCATATGTTTTCTAGCCAAAACAATTTTTGCTGTAATATGAGTTATACACTAGAAGTGCCTGTGTCTTTCAAGAAACTTGAAAAATAGAATTCAGATGTAAAAGTTCTATATTGCAGTAGCTAAATTTGAGAAGTTTATACCAAAGGTACCTGAAGGTCAGACAAGATTAATTTTGTGTGTTGTGCCTGTTGCCAGAAAACCATACAGTATCACACATTTGAAAGAAACTTACCCGCTTTCACACAGCAAAGCCCAGGGCAGTAAACTTCCAAACAAATCTATGAAAATAATTCTCCATGCTTACTTGTAGCTAGGCTGATGCTCACTGGGATGATCCAATGATGCAGAGTAAGGTGGAATAAAGCAAATATCACAATAATCTTCAAGAAAGGCAAGACAGAGAGTTTTGAAGATCTTCTGACAAGTAGTCTCATTTCAATCCCTGAAATATTATGAAGCAAATCCCTCTGGAAGCCATTTACAAGCACACAAAGGGCACAGAAAGGGCAGGGGGAAAGCAGGATGGGTTTGGCCAGAGCAAATTTTGTCTTACCAGCCTGATTGTGTTATGTGATGAGGACAGGCTCAGTGCATAAAATGAGAGAAGTGGATGCTTCATGCCTTGACTGTAGTTAACACCTTCAACACAGTCTCCCATAACACTCTTACAGCTAAACTGGTGAGACACAGACAGAGTAAGAGTAGACTACACAGTCGGCTACCAGATTCAAGGGTTATCATCAGTGGTACAAGTCATGCTGGTTATTTGAAATGTGGCAAATACCATTTAATGTATTTATTATCAAAGTGGATGAGGGGGTAGAGTCATCTGTCAGTATATTCTCCAGTAATTCCAAGCTAGATTTAGCAGACCATCTGTGGAAGAGCTGAGATGCTTTTCAGAGTGGCCTTGACAGTCTGGAGAAATGGACAAGTAGGAACATCAGGAAGTACACCAAAGACAACTGTGAAATGCAGAAATATAGAAAATACTTACCAGAACTGAGAGCAGTTTCACATAAAAGGAATGGGGGTCTCAGATGCATGAGCTGATCATGAGGCAACACTCTGACCTTGCAAAAAGGCCAATTATATACTGACCTGGAATAACAAGAGAATAGTCAGCAGGTCCAGAGAGGCATTTTTTTCTCTGCATTTCACTTTTGGTACCATATTGTAGTGCACTGTGTGCAGTTTTGCTCCGCAGTGTAATAAAGCCATTAAGATACTGGAGTTATTCCAGTGGGCCACCAACACATTGCAGACATACTGGAGCATATGAAGTACACTAAGAGGCAGAGAGAACTGAATTTGTTCAGCCCAATGAAAGAAAGCTTGAAGAGAAACCCATTTGCTGTTTTCATCTATTGCATGGTAGGCTATAGATAAGACAGAGACAGATCTTTGGCAGAGGTACATAGTGATGCACTATAGAGATATTCTGACTAGACATGAGAAAACTTTTTTGTTGTTAAAATAGTTAATCTCTAAATCAGATTGCCCAGAGACATGGAATTTCTCTTCTTGGATATTTTTGAATTAGATGTGGTCCTAAACAGTCTGCTGTAATTTATCCTGCATTGAATTGAGGACAGGACTAGACTTCAAGAGGTTCTTTTCAAATCAAGCCTATGATTCTTTCAATGTCAATCTATCCATCTGAATGCTTAAAAAGCCATCCACAAACTATTGGAGAAATTTTTCAAAAAACAAACAAAAATCTACTGAAATGGAATGTTGCATGCTGTAATCAAAAAGATTTTCAGACGTTATATTCTGGGGCATAATCTAGGTAGACAGCAGATGTGCTATAGACTGTAGAAGTAAAAAGTGAACCCTTTAAAAAGTTTACACAAAGCCTGCAGCATATGCATGGAAACTTGTGTTGGTTCAGGGTTTGGACGTTTCTGTGTCTAAAAACAATTTCCAAAGTATATCTAGATCATCTGGGAGTGCTAGAAACATTGGAGTTTTTGTTGTTTAGGGTTTTTTTCTATTTTGAATATGTCTTTTTTATTTCAATGTTTATTCAGTTTTCCAGTTATATGTTATCAATATGAATAACATCCACTGTCAAAGTTGGTAAGTAATTGAGCATTTGAGAGTTTGACTGCTCTTGTGATAATTAAAATCTAATCATCATCATGAGAACAAACACCTACTGAGACATTTTAAATATAATTCCTAAAGGATCTTCTCAAAGTTTTCATGCACATGAACATGCTGAACACATCACAACTGTGACACCAGAGTTTTTCCCAGGTTTAGGTACAGGAATGATCCCACTCTTAGTACTGTGATTAAATCTGTGAAATCTTTATACTGTTGTGATGGACTAAGATTCATTTTCCTTTATGTCTCCTCACTGAATGCTCCTTGGCTACAGTTAAAGTTGTGGTAAAAATGTTTTCATTATCAGGCATATCTTTAATATATATATTTTTTAAAATCTGATAATAACAGCAAACAATATCCTGTCTTTCTTGAAAAATACCATCTAGGAAACAAATAGTGGTGTACTCAAACACTTACGGACAGTATAGGACAAGCTTGATTCACTCCTAATGGTGCTACTTTTTGCTTAGAAACTGAGAATATGCTTTAAGAGAAGTGATTTTGGATATACTGAGACTGTCAACACTCATTCAGGAATTGAACTACACGGAATATATAGTGAATCCTGTTCGTTGACATTTGTGTGTTATTAGAACATTAAGCTCTTCCTATCAACTGGAAAATAAATAAATATGCATAATGAAAAATTAACAAGAGTGTAAAAACTGTGGTGCAGGTAAATAAAAATACTATTGCATGTTTTTTTCCATCAGTAGATATTAAGAATAAGCATGCTGTGATAAGGATTTTTTTTTTTAATTAATTTTAGCTGAAGAAACATGAAGAAAGTTTAAACAG
Source organism: Phaethornis superciliosus (assembly GCA_023637945.1). Classification (NCBI taxonomy): domain Eukaryota; kingdom Metazoa; phylum Chordata; class Aves; order Apodiformes; family Trochilidae; genus Phaethornis; species Phaethornis superciliosus. The sequence goes on along the minus strand of JAJQWJ010000003.1, from coordinate 76,175,972 downwards.
TGGACATTTCTGATATCAAGAACATTGATGAAATAATTTTAGGTCTTTAAGTTGTGAATTCTAAAGGACTACTTCTTGGTGTAATCCTTCTGGAGAGTCATTTTACAACACACTCACTCCACTGATTTTCAAGCAGTGTTTAATATCTTTCTGTTTTGACATCCATGGGAAAGCCTTCTGTCTTAACAAAAAGGAAACTTAACAGGAAGACAAAATTTAGGCCACATGGTCACTTCCTTTGTGGTGTATATACCAACATAGAAGAGTTTGTGCAAGAATACACATTGAGGTCACAAAAAAACAGAATAGGAAGGAGATAGTAACAAAGAGGAGAACTTTTAGGTAACTTGAACCACTGAAATTGTTGAGTCATGGAAAGAACCACTTGAGCACAACCTCAGAGAGGTTCAGACAGAACAATGTAAGTAACTACAAAGAGGGAAAATGAGACTATCACAGATATCATGAGATGTCATTCCTTAAATAGAATGTTGTAAGGGGTTTTTAGAGATGTAAAAATCTTCCTAGATGTTCCTGTTCTTTGTAAACTGGCTCTGTAAAATATTTTTAATCAAGACCTATATTGGATTGTTGCAGTATGTCCTATCCTCTTATTAAACTCTAACTCTCTTTTCTGTGTGAGGCTCTGTGTATATAATTGCATGATTTGGCATTGTGATTTAAGTTGGACCAGCTGGTTCTTTGGAAATGAACGAGTCCAGAACCAAGAAGGTCTCAAGGTCATACCTGTAGAATGGATAAGAAAGAGGTGGTGTGTTTGAACCTCAATTGCTGATGATCTTTTGAGGTCTAATATAAGGTGTGAGCGATCCATGCCTGTGAACCATGAAAGTGAAAACACATGTTCCACATAGTGAACTTCAAGCCTGAGCAACCAAACAAGACAAATAGGACAAGTCCATTTGTGTTACTGACACTTATGTACATTCTGTTAGCCCTAATACGGGTGTCAGTAAAGGTGTTGTTCTCCTATTTATGTTGATCTGTGTGGCCTGGGATATTTCTATTGCATCCATGTGTATTTGCAGCTTTTGTGTGTACTCTCAGCCCCACTACTGCTCTGGAAACGGGGAATAGCAGCAGTCATATTCAACAAAACTGTGAGGAAAAGTCTCCTGGGTTCATGATCCTTTCACAAATGAGATTTTAATGTTACAGTTGTTCAGCTGTACTCAGAACTGACAGGATCTTTTTTTCTTTCCATCTGCACTTCTGCATCTTATACTATTCATAGTGAAGCACGTCTGTGAACATTTCTGCTGGATTTTGCAGCAATGCCTTTCAAATTTCCTGGTGCTTTAAGCGTTTCTTTTTAAATCTTGCTTCAAAGAACATGGCACATCCCTGAAGCCCTGGAATCATTCAGATCAGAAGCACTCTGGGGTTTCTGAGTCACGATGTAATTTGAAGCATTTGAAGCACCTGGGAAGAACTGGGATGTATTTATTAATTATCTTCTTTTAGAACCAAAGATATAGGTAGAGATGCATAGTCAAAATTAAAGGTAGGACCAATTTTTTCTCCCCCAGTAATATTAGATCTAGGTGACTGATCTTATTAAGTGACAACAAGTGCCAGTAAACATCAGAGGACAACTGTGTTCTCAAGCTCTCTGGACCAGGTTCTAACAACAGGTAGAACATTTCCCTGGCAGGAAATTTTGATCTCTCACATCAGATTCACACCTGAATCTTGCATACTTAGCTGAAACAAACTTCTGTATCTTTTAAATTCCGACACTCCTGTTGCTTAAAGGACATGAATTTTTCATTCTGCTTTTCACAGAAAATAAATATACCAGTACCCCCCAGTAAGTCACACGAGGACTTGGCTATTTCAGAAAAGCAAACAAATTCAATTTATTGATGGTTGTCCCCATGCCAGTATAGATATCTGAGACTTGAAGTCAGTTTTTTTTCTAGAGAGGATGTCTGTGATTCAAAGTAATATTTTTTTACTTGTAACTACTTTATATGAATAACACCTGTGCAACAAGAGATTACCACAACATTACAGCACACACTTTCTCAGGACATCTACTTGTCAGAGAAATTCTTCCTTCAAAGTGGATTTTAATTAAATTGAGAAAAATCAAACTGTCACTTCTTGGTGCAACTTCCTCAGATATCTAACTTCATGAAGTAATGTACACAATACTCCTGTGACTCAAAAGCATTCTCTGTCACCCTGTGCTAAAAGTGTGTGTATGAGAAACATCCCTCCTCTCTTCAGTTATTACTAGGACTTTACAATGGAAACAGTTTATTGAGGCCATCTGGTTGTTAGAGAAGGGTCCAAAGTAAATCTTCAGTCCATGGTTTTGGGAGCTAGGGTCTAGCTCTACAAACACAGTCCATGCATTTTTTTTTCCATGTGAAATAGACTTTCCATTCCATGTTCTTCCTCCTCCATTAGCTTTTCTGGTTTGGATTCTTGTTTAGATATTGTCCATTGCTGTCAGTGAGAGAGTAAGCTCTCCCTACATGAATATTCATGCAGAAAAAAACAATTCATGAAATTGCAACTTGTCTCTGTACTCCCCTCAATTTTTCTGCTCATACACAGCTTTCTCATCCACTTGACTAAGCATGAACTAATGTCCTATTTTTGCATCACTTCTCTAATTTCAGGCTCAGGTTTTCAAATCTTCTATTTACACAGTCAAACAGCAAATGGATAGATATTCTAGATTTGACAAGAGACTTGCAATTTTTTCTGGCTTCTTAGCAATTATCTGTTACTTCAGGGTTCTTAAATGTATGGAGTAGTAGACCTGAATCAAACGATAGTAATTTCCCGCTTTTGTCAAAATCTACACCTCATAGTCAAATCACTTTTACTGTAGGGCACTATCCAAGATTAGGTGGAGGAGCAACTGACGCGTGAAGTTATAAAATATACAATCACAAGAAAGACTGTAGCACATTCTCCTTCTTCCTCTTAAACACTCTATGCCAATTGTCATAACAGATACCAAAGGAAATACAAATAGATGGGCTATTTAACATGAGCTTGCAGTAAAATCACAAAGGTCAATAGTTTGATTAGTATTCTGAAACCTTTGAGAATATATATAATTTTTTTCCACAGACAGCTTAATTTCACTACAATTATTTTGTTCTTTTTGTGACTGTAAAATCTTACAACCAGCTAGAAAACACTGGCACTATCCGTGTTATATTAAGTATCAATGGGATTAAGTAGAAAAGCCGATTTTTTTCAGTTGGCAAATCAGCAGTTCAAGGGATTATTCCCCTGCAAGTTAGAACATTTACAGTGCCACATACATAGCATCACTTCGATTCTGTTGGGTCAAATATAAGCTTGTCACTTAGGTGACAAGAAATGCCTGGTATTATGATTAGTCATATTTTAGTATCACACTAAAGTCTGGTTTTGAAGAAGGATTATAACCTGGACACTATTATTATGCTGATAATTAATTGCAGGTGACTATAATTGAAATACAATTAATTGTCAGTGCCAAATTGTGCCATAAAGCTAAGGAAGCTGGCACTGAAAATACTGCCTGAAGGGTCTAGCTTCTACTGCTGCTTAAGTTGATGGCAAAAATGTACTGATCTGAATGGGAACAGATTTTGGTCCTAGTTATTGGATGTTGTGTCTGTGAGTGAGACTCCTTTTCTTTTAATGTAAATTGACATGTCTTATTCTGAAAAATTCTTTTCATTATGGGCACTAGGATTACTTTGTGGCCTAAAGCATTCATGGCTCCAAACTATTCTTGACATTTTACAAAATAATAATTTTAAGCCAAACCCCTCTCATTACATTTTGGGTCCTTAAAAACTCATGCTTCGGAAAAATCAAGTGCTGTAATACAAAGCTTGAATGCATGAGCACTACTGTTTCACGGGGAAATGCACAGAAGTTGAATAATACACTGCAGCAAGTATATTTTTTGTTGGTTCTTAACTGCAGTGTCTGAAGTGGAAATATCAAAGGGTAAACTCAGGACTTGGTTTAGGCTGGTGCACTACCATTACTTTTAGAGTACAGATATAACAGAAAGCAGAACTGATTGTGAAAAGAAAGTAAATATTTGCCACTGATATTTTTCTCCCTCTAGCTTTTAATTTCAAATGTTTATTTTTAATCATGAGCTTCTTTCACTTCTGTAGAGAAAGAAAACAGGGTGCTGCCAGACTGAAAATTCTCCATATTTTTGTTGTTCGGGTATTGTGCAGGTTGTTATTCCAGTTTTTATTTCTAAGACATGACCTTCTATTATTTATATGATATTCAGAAACTCACTTATACCATGGCACAGATAGTATATGTACAAATGGTCCTTTTAGCTGCACTGTATAAAGCTGCCAGTGCAAGAAATACAGCACCTCAGACTAAAGGAACATACAAAAATTCCTTGACCCCAGCTCCACTGCCATTTAAGAATAGAGAAAATGATAAAAGAAAGAGAGTAAGGATATGGTTTCCCTGTTAAGGCTGTCATTAAAATGAGGGAAGAAGAAAAAAAAAAAAAAAAAAAAAAAAAAGAAAAGAAAAAAAGGAATAATTTAGTCAATTCAATAAATAAATGCTAGGTCTTCTATTTAAACATCTCAGAAGTCTTAAACCAATAGTGAAGGGAAGAAAAGGCCAGTCTTTTTTCATAGCAGGTATAAATGTTATTTCTAATATACATAAGCATATTTTGATACTTTATAGATAGATTGTCTGGTGGGAGAGGAGGTAATTATCAATTTTTGAAGTAATTATATCATTGCCAGTTATGGAATTCAGATCAAAATTGGATTCTGTCCCAAAAGTGAAGTTGGTTTGGTGGTATCTCCTGAATAGTTTTATAGTTCATACTGTAGTAGCAGAGAAATCAATTATGGATTCTCCCCCCCTCTCCTCTCTGTTAGTCATATTTGAAGTTTTGATGTTGCTCATTCCGTTTATTTGCTGCTGGCCTAATAATCCCCCACATGCTGGGAAAACCTTTGTTCTCTGACAGAAGTAATAAAGCTGTCTCCACGATTCCCTCTTGTGAGACATGGAGCATTCCCATTTTATTTAATCTGGTGGTGTGCAGCCTTTTCAAAGTAAACACTTCACAGGGACTGAATAGAGAATGACATCCCAGAGACTGGCCTGCATGACCAAAAATATTTTAAAACTTGCCTGTCAAGTTAAAAAACAATTACTGTTAATTTCAAATTTCCACCCCCACCCTCAAGAAACCTGCATGAGAAACCTGGGTCAAATGGTTTTTAGCTCTCATTTCTGCTGGAGTGTCTGTCTTCCTGTGGAAGTGCTTCAGCTTTCCCCTGCTCTTCATTCACTCATTCCCACTGAATGGCAGCATACAGAAAATGAAGAGATCTAAATGCCAGCAGGAGGCTGGCTGCTTTCTTCTAGGCATGTCCTGAGCCCAGTCACCCAGAACAACTTGTGATCCCTGGACAAAGACACTCACAGCAGGTGGCCATATCAAGAAATTTTCCTCCTGGAATTAGATATTATTCCAGGAATCACTACTGAGTCAAACATAATGCCCCATCCTGCTGGGTCAAGTAGGATTTCATTTCAATTTCTTTACACAACGATGCGTTTCATCTTGTCTGCGTACAATGACAGTGCTCAGGCATGAAATAAATTGAAGTGCTTGAAAGGCAGAATTATCCCTTGAACCTGCAGCATTCCCGACCCCAAAAACATACATTGTCAAGTGAGTTCCAGATAAGCAGGATCTTCACCGAGTGTTTGTGCTGCTTGGCTTCCTTTAATCATACTCCCTTTTGTAAAAGGGATTTTCAAGGGGAAAGATAAATCATTGCTGAGGAAAAAGGTCATTTTCAAAAGGCTTTAAGAGCTTCATTTTGTGTGGCTTTTCAAGGTGAAACAGGTAATTCAGTGCAGTAAAAACCTTTTGTATTCAACTTAATTCAGACTACCCCCCCAAAAAGTAATGAAATAAGCTTGAATAAAATTCTTCATTAAAACTGTTCTCATAGATGTGTGAGGCACACTTTGTTTTCTGCCAATACATTGGCCTGAATATTGAAAAATAAATTTATGACTAATACTGAAGCATTATATCTTGGCTTTAAATCATCTATGCCTCCAATATTGGACCATTTCCTTGCTGTAGTACAAAAGGCATCAATCATTTCTTCTGGGAATCACTTTTGTAACATGTACCCATATTTTAGGGTAGGGCAGCAATGTTTTGTAATGTTTCATGGATAATGAGCCTGTCCTGGATGTAAGCACACTTTCTCGACCTCTTTCAGACTACCAGTATAGGCCTTCCAGATCTCTGGTCACAGGTCAGACATCTATCTTTGTTTAAGATATCTGTGCTCTGTATTTTAACCTCAAGATATGAGCTAAATGTAAAAATGACCAGATGAGTATACATAGCTTGGGTTAGTAGCCTACGTAATGATCCTTTCCACTATAATAGATACACTTCCCTGGTTTTTTACATTTTTTCCCACAGAGCTGAGTATCCTCTAAAGCATGGCTGCACACATTTCACTGAGGACAACTTTGTAAAATATTCATTAATGTTAATTGAAACATCTATAATCTTATATAATAACCCACATTGAGAAAGTCCTCTTTCACGAGGACACAATACATTTAAAACATTCATTTGTATCAGGAATAAGAAATACGGAAAAGGATTTTGTTTGCTTGCTTGTTTTTCTCATGAATAAAATAATGTTGATCAAAATACGGGCACCTTCAACTATGATTCAAATCATATATCTGCCCAAAACTAGTTTAGAGACTAAAGCTAGTCATATTTCAGTAGAAATAGGCACTAATGTTGTTTGAAATGTAAGTCCTTCTGTGAGATTACTTCATTCTTTTGTTATTTCCTCTTTCAAGGAAATAACAACCTTAAGGAAAAGCATCCAAGATTGCAGACAGAATATGCCTGATGAGGGATCCCATTGAAGAAACTGTGTTCCCCAAATTAATCTTCTTGTCGCTATCACATCTACTTGTTGAAAGATATTACACCTGTCTCCAAATCCTTCTTCTTTGTGAAAGATAGTGTGTTTATTAAGAAGTATTTTACAGAGATTGCACACAGCACATGGGATGAGTCATGTTTATAAGCTGTGAAAAAGTACTGTGAATCTAATTTAAATTTTCAATATGTGGCATCTCTCCAAATCAAAAGCCATGGACCAGGTGCACAACTTATACTCTTGATCCAGCGGAGAGGATATAAATGTAGTGATATAGTGTTGTTCATACAATAATATGAACAGAAATTATCTTATTTAGGGGAGAGATTGGCTGTGTGCAAGACAGACAACTAGGATATTACTTTTGTGTAAACAATTCAAAAAATTTTTAAGAAGAGATAAAATTTATATTCTACACAATTATATTTATTATACAGTGGTGGCTGCAAGAAGCCATGTAAACCTTGGAGAGAACTCTCCTTTAGTATAATTGTGGATGAGTCGATTAACCTTGTCTGAAACACAGGAAATAGCCAAAGTAGAAGAGAATAGATATGGGAAAGTAGAGGAATAGTTTCACAGCACTTACTATCAAAATTAAAACAACTCATGCAGTCATTGATGTCCTTCTAACATGAGACTATTTTAAATCAGCCTCAGATCTGTCCATTCCCCTAGAAAGAATAAATGTGGTTCTAGAGGTAATTTAATCACAAGGGCAATGCCCATTTTCATATGAAACCTCTCTCTCCAGGTTGATCAGTAGAATTTTAACCTACAAAGTAAGGTATATGTTCTATTCCAATGAAAATTTTGGACCCAAGTCTACTAATTTTAAAGTAAATCAGGGCCTCTCAGTGCATTTCAGCATCTTCTGAGAAAAGGTTACAGGGGAAATCCTAATTAATTTTCCTGAGTAGATAATTAGTCTATTAATGTGATCTGAATCAGAAATATTCTGATGTGGATTTACTTTTTTCCAATTGTGATAGATCAGAAAAAAATGATATATTAAATTGTTATATTAACAGTTGTATATTAGTCTTGTAGAGAAAAAAATGTATATTTCTCATAGATATTATTTTTTCAAGGTCAGAATTTACATTACTTTATACCACACACCAATTTTTTTTCCTCTTAACCTTATATTTCTGATTTCTTCTTATCACATGGATATTAAGCTTTTTTTTCAAGGGACCATATCAGCTAGTTTCCCCTCATACTTTTGTGTTTTATTTTCACTAAGTTTCTAAAGCCCAAAGCTATAGCAAAAATACAAAGCAACTTTCCATGTTCCAGAGAGATTATTTTTGTTTAGTTTATTAACAAAATTCTTTTATCAACAAACAAGAGCAAGAAAAAGCTAATTCTAAATATGATGGGAGTGTCTATGACTATCAGCAAATATCAGTGTATATAAAGTGATCTGTTTTCACTTCATTTCTATCTAGAATTCCTCTGGCTACAAAGTATTAGGTAGTTCATACCACAGGATTATTTGTTTATTTATTTATTCATTACTTATTTAGGAAATACATCATTCTATATATAAGGATAGTATTGGATTTCATAATAGTAAGCTTTTATAATCTAATTACATTTGTGTAAAATCAGAGACAATGAATCAAGTACTACAGTTAGAGTGGCAGAGAGTAAACACATCTCTTAGATATCCCATCTTTGTATAAGGAAAGATAATTTTTAAGTAATCTTGTCACTTTGCTATGGAACTGTGTAAACAGAAGTTGAGAGATGAGATAAAACTTTGTGGTTGTACAGTCTTGATCTAAAACTTGCCAACAAATACAATTCTCTGCAATCAGAGTGCCAGAAAGCTAATGACCCTATTGTTTCAGAAGACAGGAAAGAAATTGAGAGAACAATTTGTTTTCATTATTAAAGTACTGCAATCAGCTAACAATCATAAAAAAGAAAACAAGATACTAAATTGTCTTGATAATTAAAACATAGGCATAATTTTTGTCTCATTTCCTTATGATTTCAAAAAGATAAATGAAAACCGAATACCTTCCATGTTGGTGCAGTAGAATAACATAAATGTTTAGTCTAAAGCAAAATGTTCCTTCCTCTTCTTGTCTTCTCACACTGTGAATTAAATGTTTATTCTGAATTGCAGATGGAATGAAAAAAGAATTTTTAATTTCAGGTTTGTGACCTGCCTTGTGAGTTTTTCTACTTGATAAAATAATGCTGCCATTCAGCATTGCAGCATTTAAGGGGTTTTGTTTATTTGTTTTCTAACATATATTTTAATATTTTAAAGTGCACTTTATAAAATGCACTTTATAAAGTGCATATATAAAATGCACTTCCCATAAATATATAGTGAATCACTAAGGCAAATAAAGGGCAAGTCACTTCAGTTCCAACACTATGTTATAAAAATGTGTTCTTTTATCAAATCTCTTTTTTTCCCCCCTAGGATTTGTTAATTAAAAGAAAAAAAGCATATCTATTAGCCTTTTTATAAGTTAATTTTCTTGGCTTATTGTATTGACATCAATAACTATTTCACAGGTGTAGTCTACAAGACCATTTATCATGTTAGCATTAGTGATAAGCACACACACACCATAGGTATAGTTTCTTTTACATGTGTTCTTATCTGAAGACTAATTGTTAATTTGCTTGCTGACTCTGGTTCTGAAGTGGCTCTAGGAGTATCAGATGAGCAGCTCATGATAAAACTAGTCTTTATTTAAAAAAACAAAACAAAACAAAACAAAACAAAATAGCATGATTGTATCATACTTAAAATTGCTTAGTCCAGTTTATGAGGTTTTTTGTGTGCTCATATTAAAATACTTAAGCATGGCCTTAAATGATATATTCCTTACTGTCTGACACAGCTTGCTCTGTGAAGTTTATACTGGAAAGTAGGACAAATGTGCATTTTCTTAAATATATATGTGTGAGCATTCCTCTGATACGTTTTCACAAAGACTTCAGTTTTTCCTATTGGGAAGTCTAGCCACCTCCCAGGGGATGCTCTTCCATGGGGAACAAGGGATTCATCCTCACGAGGAACTTATAACCCTGTGTCTTTGGGATCATTTTTTCCCACTTGAGTGAGGGACAATCCTGGCACCATAGCACTTCAGAACAAGGAGCACAAAGTAGAATTTGAGTTGCACCATTCCCACACAGCGGCCCTCACTGGAGGGGTGCCTATTCTCTAAAATGTTCAAAGGCAGCCACTGTGCCTACCTGGAATTCTTTAATTAGACCTCCACAAAACTCAAATCTTTTCCACCACCAACTCAGAATTAGCACGTATATCCATGAGCTCCCTCAACTGAAGCAGTGATAAACAAGCTGAATTTCTACTGCAGTACATAGCAAATGGCCAAATGTTTTATATCATAATTTCTTTTCAGTATTATGGGTTCATTGAAGAAATCAGGTCACTGTCTATAATGATGCAATTCCTGCATTTTAGAATTAAGAGTGCAACATGCTATAATGACCTTAAATGTTTCATGTAGTCTCTGAATTGTATTTATGGTTTCTTAATTTGTGCAAATGAAGAGGGTGTCACCCACCAAATCATTGCTGTTTGCTGGGTTTTTTTACTCATTTCTCCTGTAGAGCTTTGAAATCACAGGAATAATTATTGTAAGAATATATGTTACTTAACAGCTTATTTACTAATTTTTCATAAAAGGAAAACTAAAGACAACTCTGCAGGTGTGTTGCAGTAGATAGTGACATTTTCTCACTATCTTGAGTAAACTTTTCTGTTCTCCCACCTCTTTCTATGCCTGTATGTATCTGTTGGAGAGGGAAGATGGGTTCTGCATGAACTTTTGTGTTCTTATTGATGCCACTGATGATGCACTTTTTGTTGTTTTAGAATGAAAATGCTTTGTTTAGTATTAATTCAAGACCACATTTTACTATTTTAATTTCTTCTTTTATTGTTTGCTTCTGTACAACAGAATGAGATTTTACTCTGTCAGGCACTGTACACATACAAAAGAAAAAGACAGACCATGGGTCAAAGAATTCATGTCTATAAGATAATGAAAGCCTTAGCTGATAAAGCACAAGGAGACAAACAAACAAAAAAAAAAAAGCAAGATTAATGATTAATGATTGATACAGTAAACAGTCATTTCTACATGTGAGTTCCAGGACCATGCTTCTAATGTACACACTTACACAAGGAACAGCAATGACTTCCAGTATTTGGCTATGGAAAATACTTTCTCTAACCCAGAGACGATGTGGAGATAGCAATGAATAAAAGATGTAGAGGTATATTCCTGGAACTGGTGGTAAAAGACGACCTTTTACGGGAACAACAGGAAAAACTACTAACAAATAATACCCAGTAGTTACCAAAACAAACTCATTTAATTGAGTAATTTATTTCATAACACAAGAGTTAAGTTTATGAAAAAAATATTAAAATGTGATTCAAAATCCTGTTGCAAACAAAGAATATTCTATTTCAACTGAAATTCTCTAATACAAAAGGTTAGTAATATGTATTTAAAAACAAGGAATAGGCTGACATTTCTGTGCTTCCATTCATAGGAAGCATGTTTGAAAAAAAATATTATTTCTTCATTTTTCTAAATTTCATCCATAAGCATGGGGTGGTGTTCTGGTTCAAAAGTGTCATTCAGATGAGGAAAATGATATCTACATAACATCTAAAACAGCTGCTGGAACAACTAACTTACTGACTTTTTCTTGGTTTTAAAAGTTAAAGCATGAAGTTTTCCAAAGTCGTTAAAATATATATATATATTTAAAGGTGGTTTATTAATATTGTTACTACCATATCAGTAGGACTCATAATCTACCAGATATCTACCACTAGCTGTTTTTCTAAGACCTGGTCATGAGATATTATTGAATGTATTATAACAAATATTTTGAAATTTAATATCCTTTTCTAATTGTTCTCTAAAGATAGTTTTCACAGGTACAAAGGGATGATGTTGATTAAAAGCCACTAGATGGCCCTTTCCATTTGTGTCCTCTAAGGTGAGTAATAATTCTCAAAAAGCACTCATTGTTGTGTATTACATAGATACAGTCACATATATGTATATTTTTATACAAAATATGTATTTATATATATATTAAAATATATTGAGATAGATTGTATATATTGTATAAACATATATATATATATAACTTTATTTTCTATGATACTTTTCTGAAAACTATTCTTTTTAATGTTAGTGGGAGTCATGATGGGTCTTCAAGATAAGATGAACTCATATTGACAATTGAATTTTTTTCTTTCAGATAGGCATGATGTGAAATCTACTGGTATGAAGAGCATGCACCAATACTTTTTAAGCATGCACCAAGACTCACAATTCTGATGATGTAGTTACTCTGCTAGAAAGATGGAGGTTAGGGGCAGTGGAACAAAATCCATGAGGAATTGGTTTGATACCTTTTTGGCCCTAACACTGGAATTCATGGAAATACACTGTGCTACCAGTAGGTATTTATAAGATATGTTTTGCACAATATAGAGTTCTACTGTTGAATCTAAAACAGACATAATGCTACTGCCAATGAAGTAAACAAGAAAAGAAAACCAGTGGCTGGTTATTGCAAGGTTATATGCCAAGGAAACGGAAAAACACTTCAATGCTTGTTTAGTTCAACTCCTGTAACATACAGCAAGACTCTTGTTAAATGTAGAGGAGACAAGGTGGTAGGATGAAACTTTGCATGGTCACCAAAGTGCCAATCAACAACATGAAGTGTGAACGTTGCTATTTGTCTGCAAGATGTGAAACATTTGCTGCCAGGCTAGAGATGTATTTGGTCTGCAAATTAGACAGATTGACAGGTTTTTTTTCCTGCATAGAGAAATGGAGAAAATTCTATTTTCACTAATTTTCAGAATATGCATATTACAAGTATATGAAGTATTTCCCTGAAAAACAGATTAGCTACTGAGATGTCTCATGGGCATGACTGTCAAAGCCATTGTGAGTACAAAGTAGAAATACCATCTAATATTGGTCATGACTTCTCATAGCAAAACTTTTATGACCATTGTCATAAAGAAAACCTAAGATCAGTTTCAGATACCTTAAATTCTCTTAGAAGATAACTCTTTTGCAGTGGGCCCAAAACATCATGATGCTGCAACTATACTCAGTCATACAATGGGAAGATTTATGTGCATACTCATTTTGTCATTAACGATAAAATTCTCTATCCTTTATGATCAGCAGTCTCCACAGAATCTTCATGGAAGGGATCTGCTTTGCCTTGTTACAAAGTTATAGGGGATGCACTGCTAGCCTGTGATGTATGTCTTTGAAATTATATCAGCAAAGGTGGAAAAAATAGGAAAAAACTATTAAAAACAGATTTTAAAAAATTAGCTGTTCATGCTTCCTTTAGGGTCACTGAAGGTTATAGACAGTTTAGCCAAACATCTGTCAGAGATTTGTTGCATTTGTAATTGTGATCTGTACTAACAGGTTGAATCATAATGTATGCCTTTGGTTTTATGCATATAACATTTCAAAAAGCTAAAACTAAGGAAAAAAATGGTAGTTATAAACAAGAAAGTACTCTCAGAAGCACTAGTCAAGGTGCAGTAACTATCTGCAAATGCCAAATTTTCAAATGCCATATCTTTTTCATAGCCCAACTTCTCCTAAAGGCAGAAGACACCTTGTGAATCGGAACAGCGTTTACTTTGCATTGGTAAAGCTCAACTCAGACACACTTCCTTGAAGAAGGCTAGAGTACAGCTACTGTTTTATTGGTTCTTCACACTCACAAGTGGCAATGAAAAAATAATTTGAAAGTTGTGCATTTAAAAGTAGCATGCATCATTAAGCTGAGTCTGCTGTTGTGGTGAAGCATGAACTGACTGATTTATAAAACACACTGTGCTTAGTGCAGCAGTGCGGACCTGCACGTGGCTTGTGAGTCTAATAGGGAGGGGGAGGAGAGCTATTTGTTTTCTTGTGTCAAACCATTCTACTGCCTCTGAAAGGAAACTCATTTTGGGATAATGGAAGCACAGGCATAGAAACTCAAACAATAGTTGCTGGATCTTAAAAGAAACCCTCATATAATTTATTTCCTTTTTTTTTTTTTTTCTTTTTTTTTTCCTTTTTCATAGACTCATGTATTAAAATGTTCATAATGTTATTAAACTGGTGTAGTCAGAATAACATGAAAGAAAATGAGATCATATTCAAGCTGACTGTCAGTTGTACTAAGAACAGCCAGTGTTTTTTTCCTTCAGCCAGTGTTTTTTTCCTTGATCCCACATATCCTGTCTTTTAGTTCCATTTTAAAAAAAGCATCAGTTCATTGTCTGTGTTTACGAGAACCTCATTGTATCTGTATTCTCTTTAGTGTTTGTCATTAAGAATGACAGGTATTTTAGGTTCACGTTGGTATGTGTGGGATATTTTCAGCATCAGCTTTATTTTGACACTAATACTGGCTAAATGTACTCCTTCATTCACTCCTTCACATGGATTCCTTTCATGATATTTCTGCGTAGTTGATCAAATATGGGGAATGTGTACAAATGAGCCTCTTTTTCCTTATCTATCCCTGTTATTACTGAGGCAGTCAAAGCCTAAACTAGGTTAAAATTGCTACATGATATGGGTAATGAAATACAATGATATTTTTTACTTACCCTGCTGAGTGAACCAACTGATTTTATATCATATGATTTGCATTGAATGTAAATATTTGGGAAATGCATTTTCTACCCCTACTGAATGGAGAAATACCACTTGAAAACCCAATAGGCAAGAAAAGCACCAGAGAAATATAACAGGGAAAGTGGTTTGCTCTGTAAGTGTTATACTATCTTACTAAAGTATAATTAAACAGAAACGATCAGCTCCTCAACAAAATAAAAAGAACATTGAGTATTCTATGAAGCAAAGAGGTATTTTTGGCATCTGACTGCAGCTTGTCTACAGACCTACTAAATAAAATAAGTAGCTGTTCAGGAGGGCTTGCCAAAAACATTGCGCTAGAACAATTTTGGAAATTCATTGTTGCTGCTATTGTTGTTAACAATAATATTATAACCATTATTACTTTAAAAAAAGATTTCTCGGTAGTGTATCAAGGATAAAATCAGGAAGCAAAGCTTATGCAATGGAGGCAACGTCTTAAGGTTTGATACTAACATTCAGCTATGATTTTACACTGAGAAGCTTTTTTACCACAATTTTTAGGGTAACTGTGTTTGGTTTATGGAAATAAAAACGGAAAGTCTGCAAAACAAAGAATGTAGACTAATGATATTGAGCACAGATTGTCTTATTCTTCTTCTCTCTCTCTCTCTCTTTGATTTCTTATTTTTTCCTTTCACAATAGCTGACCAAATAGGATAGTGTCCAGAAGGAAAATGTCAGCCATTACTGGAAATGAGAAAGTCCTTTCTCTTCATTGATTATTGTAATTAATCTTAACAAAGGGATGGAGTGAATCATATGTTAAATGGCTCAGTAGGTTAGACAAAAACTGAATAGAAATTTAAAAGAAGAAAAACAAGAGAAAAAAAATGATACTGGTGCAAATAAATAACAGAAATTTTTAAAGAGGAGCTGGCTCTTTCAGTTGGCATTAAAACTACACTATAACATCAAATGGAGGGAAACTTTTAACGTTGTTCCAGAAATGAACCGGATACAATCTTCATTTTGGGCCAGGTGATCCAAACATAAACCAACGTTTTTTAAAAACTAAATACATAAAAGAGTATTTCATTCACAGCTGAAACCTATACCAAGGTTTAGATGTCTTCCTTATTTGGAAAAATGATTGCAAAAAGATACTGTGAAGTGTTATCTGACACTGAGGCCATGCTGCTCAAATACATGACACACAAGAAAGGGCTCTTTATGCTAACTTAGCAGAAAACAGTTGCAGTTACTGTTTCTGTTTGAAGGGATTAAGATATTGTTTTAAAAATGCACTTTTGCCTTTCAGAATGGTTTCATTATGACCAGAGTGACATAATACCACACATCTATAATTCAAATTTGTTGCCACCGTGGCAATAAAAAGCAAGTGCTTTTTTTTTTTTTTTTTTTCCCCCTTCTTGTGTTAATCAGATTTACTCTTTAACAGTGAAGCTTCAGTGGATGATTATGACATCAAAGTGTGACAGTGATTATGTACTGCAAGGGGAAAAGACAGATAACACCAGATATTTCATTTTCTTAGTTTAAAGAGGTATTACGCCTGACTTGAAGGAAAAATAACTATACCATCTCTCTTTCTTTTAGGAAAAATCAGTTGCTAATTTAACAAACTTGCCTTGTCTGAAAGATTATCTTTTAAAATCTTGATTGTAAGCTCATTTACTGTCTTTAAGTATATTTTCAAGAAGTCATTTTCTTTCCAATTTTTCTTGACTGTGATGCTTAATGTTCTCCTTTCTAAAGAGTCCACCCATAACTGTGTCTAGGCGTGGCCCCTTTTTTATTTTAATCTTTCTCAAAAATGGTCACAGAACCGTGGAAACAGTGTAAAAGAGAACGTACTGTGATGCATGATATAGAGGCCAAGTAATTTAAGTAATTTAACAATGATTCATGAATTTTATATTTCCTCTGAAACTGTGAGTTGACTTTTGAAATAATTATAAAAAAAAAAAAAAAAAAGGGAGAAAATACAAAATTTTATCTAATAAGCACAGGATTTGATATAATTACCACTGAAGTCACTGAGTCACTGAAGTTTTTTGTTTTATCAGGCCTTTGTTGTAGATACAAGTAACAGCTTTCTTATTCTGATGTTTTACCTATATTAATAGAATATTTGGACTTAATTTTAATCTGCATGAAATATGCAGAACAACAAAATGCTGTCAACCCTTAAAAAGAGACACAGACAGACAATACCACAGGTTAAACTCAAAATAATTTTTGGCTTTAACTCAAGAAAATGTATCCCATGAAACATAGGGAAGGAGAAAGATGGATACTGTGAGGGAGTTGTGGATTTAGTCATTGAGGGAAAAAAAAATAAAAGACATCATAAGAATTGTCTTAATTTAGAGCCATTTAAGTACCAGACTTTAAGAACATGCTTTTTAATGAAATATTTTTTAAATACTTCTCTCAAGAAAGATAAGGGACAGTTATGAAAGCTAAAGAATAAGACCAGTATATTATCTGTTTCTTATATGTTGTACTTCTCGTAAAATTCAGCACTTGAAAAAACATCCCTTGCTTCTGCTTTCACACGTCAAGTTAAATAGCTAAGATAAGTTACATTTCTGCTGAAGGCCTTCGTTTTGAGCCTGCTACTGAATGCATTTTTATTAAGAGAAAGGGGTTCATAAGCAATTTGTTTGTGGGGAGAGGAGGAACAGATGACATGAGGATAGAATAACAGGAGTGTGAAGTAAGAGTCACAGTAGAAATTTTTGTTGGGGTACAATTGTTGCTTGTGTGCTGAGATTCACATTGCTGTGCTAGAAAGGAAAAACAGAAGGGAAGTTTCCAGTAATACACTGAGGAGGAGGAGGAGCAGGGGGGAAATTCTGCCTCCACAGAAATCAATGAAAACCAGCTATCGATTGCAATGGAGACTAGATTTCCCTCAAGTTTTTGCAAGCTAGCAACATGCTCACCTCAACTACTAGACATTGAATTATTCTTCAAGATATGGTCTGATTTTATTTTAAAACTCCTTGCTGACTAAAGTCTGCTGTTCAGCTTCCAGAAAACATCTGCATTAAGCTTTTAACTTGTTGATCTGCAAAGAGTGTCTGTTCCTGTAGTTCTAGTAGATTTGCAGTTTTTTCTTCTCCCTTTCCTTCTCTTCCATGTTTTCTTATCTCCTCTGCAATTTTGAGGTCTGCAGTCACATAAGGGAGAAAAAAGGAAGACAAATACAAATGCACTATTTCCAGTCTGTAATGCTTTATTTTGCAGCCCAGCATATCCTGAAGCTAGACTGTCATTCCAAGCATCTGGAAATCCTAAGGCTATTTAATACTAGGTTTTTCTAGTGATTCTGTGGATGACTGTATTGTGGACTTTGCAATGACTCAAAGTGAACATTCAGTTCGATAGGTTAGTGATCCTGCATCATCATCAGAGGCTAATTTAACACAAATTAAGAAATCCGTTTTAGCATTTCTCGCAACATACACTAAAATGGTTTTATTTAAAATAAAAAGGATAGAAACTACAATGGGTAGTCTGCTTTTAAACCCTAGGATAGCTTGTTAAGGACAAAAAAAAATTCCACCCCCCAAACCCACCGACCCAAAAAAAAAAAAAAAAAAAAAAAAATCTTCCAGAACAGAGGGCCTCCAATCTACTAACTTAGAAGCACACCCTAAAGCCCTGCACTGCCTGTGATCCTCTCAGGAATGACTGTAAGGATTTCCTACACAGCTCAAACTGTCATTTGGGAATCTAAAAGAAGATTTTGATCCCCTATATATAGATGCCTGGAGGCATTTTTAGAAAAGTGTCATAACATATATCTGATCTCTTCCCAAATGCACTTTTGCAATCATTATATATTTAGGAGAGATTTTTTTGCTAATGATTTTAGACATGTAAACATGTCAGTATCTTTTTCTAAAAGATCAAGACAGGAATAATAAATCAAAAAGCATTCAGGTGGTAAGAGAGGAGATGTTACGTGTTGTTGCAACGAGCACTGAATGACATGCATGCATTAGGAAGACAACTCAGAAAGATTAGAGCATTTCTCCCTTATTCATTTTAATGTTGCTCTTTATATTTAAAAAATGTGCTTTTTCGGGGCACAGAAAGCAAGCACTATTGCTGTTGTAATATGTTAGACCTGTCACATTTTTCATTCTTCATTTTCTGTCCCTTTATTATTTTATAGTCTAGCTTCTAAAAATGTTAAGAATTTTGGCAGACTTCATGGAATTCTGGTATCAAGAACACAAAACAGGAAGCTATTTTGAATGCTCCCACTTGATCCATCTTTGTGCTGCCAGCACAATGCCTGAAAAATCCACCTGCTGGAAGTCGGGTGGTTTATGCAAAGGGATGTCATGGTAATTTGGAAACTGCTGAATACAGAGTGAAACCTTTTCCTGCCCCCAAACCTGCCACACCAGTTTTTCTAGCTCATTACATGCCAAAACTTTTGATTGATGTGCTCACTTCAGTCACGGGTAATTTTAACTCCTATATTAAGTAGCTGCTGCTTCCACTCCATTATATTTCCTCGTATGGGGCAAATCAGAGCTCAAGCTTGGCCTGTATTGGTCTGACCTAAAAGTCAGACTAAGCTTTTGTTTAGTTTTACGTAGGCGGCAAGCCGATATTTCAAAACAACTTAGACAATCACACTGCCTTTTCTTAGTTGTCACGATGCCTTGAAATGAAGCCTTTGAGAACTACTACACAGCATTTTTGGGAGCCCCAAGGAGGTATGAAAGTTGTTAAAGGCTTTCTAGGTATGAATACAAACCTTTTTTTTTTTTTTTTTTTTGTGAAATGTAAGTAGAATATTAAGTGCAGCACAGAGTAACCTGGGACTGCCTTGGATTGTTGACTGGGGTGGAACTCCTATTTTGCACAGACCCATTACTTAATTTTCTAGATGCTTTTGGGACCAGAGGGAAGAAGAAAATAAAAATTTTTTGTTTTGCCTCAGAAAAGAGCCCCCATCTACAGAAACTGGGCTACATTTGAAGACTGAAATGATTACCTAAAATGGGGTTCATGTGTCCTATGTGTCTTTAAAGGCACCTCATCTCAACTGACTGGGTTCTCTGTCTTGCAATCAGGAAATTTCAAGGTACTTAAACAGGTACCTCAGGTTCATCTCATCATAAATTTAGGGTATAAAAATCTGTGAGATTTTAGTGGCTGTGAGAGGAAAGAACTGATATATGCAATGTTTCTCAAATCTTATCTCTGCCTTCAGGTTTAGGGCTATATATCATCCAGTCACCTAAGGATCTGAGAATGATACAGATTATAAGCTCTTTAGACAGCAAGCAGATGCTCCTTCATTTAATCATATTTCAGATATCACTACTGAGAGGAATGCTATTAGTCTGAGGCTTGGCTTTTACAATAGGATAGCTGAGAGGAAATGGTAATTCTAAATGGTTTGTGGACCTCAATTTCTGTATTACATATGGAATTTAAAGGTCTATGTAAAGCCATTTGGTGGAACATTAAACATTCAACCTCCTACTAATGCTTAACTGATGAAGTTCAAACGCACATTTTAAAGATAATTGTGCAGATCTTGTGGCTTGATGTTAAAACAAATTTATTCAGTTGGGCTGGTTTTAAATAATAAAGAGAAATTATAAATTTGCATAGTCTTTACATGTTTTTTGTGGAGCACATACTTAGACACCTAGCACCTTCAAAATGATCTGCTGGATGGATTATTTAGACCCTGTACAAAACCATAATATCTAAACCACAGTATAGCACAACATAAAGAGTGGGATTCATTTCACTACACAAACACAGACATCAGAAATGTTGATATATCCATGTTTGGGCTAGTTATGAGGATATACCCATCTTTAAGTTATTTTTTTTGATTCATCAGAAACAAGCAGACTCTTACTGAGCATACTGGATTTCATCCTAAAACAATCAACTCATATAGACCAAGATAATTACTCCTTAAAATGAATAATTGTCTCTGTTTTGAGGGGAGATTAAAGATTGCATCTTGGAATATATCTCTACACTGTTGGTGCCAAGAGTTAGGTAAAATTAATTAATTCCAAAGATCCTTAAAAAACCAGTGCTGAAACACAAACAAGAAACTGCTTGTGGAATATGTCTATTTAAGAAGAATTTCTGGGATACTTCACCTGCACAACTTCAAAAATAGATTGTCATGCTCTTTGGATCAGTTAGAAATAAACCTCATTCCTTTCTCCTCCTGTTAATTTAAAAATTCTTTCTCTATCTTGTTTTGTCTGTTGCAAAGTCACTTTGTGGCAGAGAAAACTGGTATATCAAGAACCTATATTTCACTTATGAAAGCATCTACTGTCTTCACCTCTTTGTTAAGAACGTGAAATAAACTTGGTTCTACAATACAGTAGTGCTATGAGAGATTCTGCCAAAGCAGAAAAACATATTTCTATATTAAAATGACAAAAATGAAATTCTTTATCATGAAAGAGTTGCTAGAAATCATACATTATATCCAATAAAAGGAAAATACATTACACAAAATCTAATTAATTTTCACTTAAAAACTACACCCACAGTGGCTGATACATTTGGCTTGCTGTAAAGACCTCCACAGGATCTCTTGCTTTGCAAAAGTAGTAGTGCCACTTGTTTCAGGGAATCTGATACACTTATCAACCTTTTCAGGTTTACAAAATCAGTGGTAGTAAGGACTGATTGTATCATTGCCAGTATCTAAACATCACTACCTCCTCTAACTACTATAGCATACTCAATATATGAACTCATTCAAAGTAAGGTTTTCTCATGCAAATATTTAATAAGAATCCAAATTTTTTTAAACTGAAATAACTTAGAAATTTTGCGGTCTAAGAGTGTCTCAAATTAGGCAAATATGTTCTGTCTCATGGAGGAAAAAAAGGGGAAAAAATATTTTTAAAAGAATAATTACAAAAATATATGTAAGGTAATTAAAAAGCATTTAAACAAGACTAAACAGGTGCCATTGAGATTAAATTAGCCCCATTAAACGCTCTATCTGGGGCACAAATAAAAGAAATATACTCTAAAGGGAGATGCAATAAAGCAGCTTGCTAAAAACTTGGACTAAAGGACGTTATCTGAATGATAAAATCAAGGAAGAGTAGGTATAATAGAGTCTTCTGGCTGTCATTTAACATGTGCCCTGGCCAAGTCAGAATCAGCTATACTCACATGATGTCAAGTGTATATATTGCTATGCTGTTCTGTTAGACCTTGGCATAGTTTTGGCTCAGCCAGTACCAACAAGGACTCTGCTCATTCAAGCTACACCATGGGATGGAGAGGACAAAATCCACGCAAAGGCTTGTTAATCAAGGCAAGGACAGGGAGGTTTTTATTCTCCAATTATGGTAACAACCAAAGCCAAACAAGCACAACTTGGGAACAAAAAAAAATAATTAAAGTATTTTAAACTACCAGGAGAAAGAGAAAACATGATGAGATCTGAATACCTTCCCCCACTACTCCCCCTCAGCATAACAAGGGGACAGGGTGGGGGAGTTTAGGGTCAGGTCACCACACCACCACACTTCGTTTCTTTTGCTCCTTCCTCCTCAGGGGGAGGACTCCTCACGTCTTTTCCCTGCTCCAGTGTGGGGTCCCTTATGGGACAGAATCCTTCAGGAACCCCTGGGCCATGAGTCCCTCCCACAGGTGCAGTCCCTCAGGCACAGACTGCTCCAGCCCGGGCTGCACACAGAGTCACGGCTGCTGCGGGAGCAGTCACCTCCCCTGGCACCGGCTCCTACAGGGCTGCAGATCCACATCTGACCCTCTCCGTGATCCTGCACAGGCTGCAGCTCCTCATCTGCCCACCTCTGACACTCCCTGCTGCAGCTCCACATCTGTCCCATTGTGCTGCTTTAGGGACTGCTCCACCCTGCTCCTCTGTGGGCTGCAGGGGCACAGCTGCCATTCCACCACAGGCTGCAGAGAAATCTCTGCTTGTGCACCTTCTTCCTCTCCTTTCTAGCTCATCTTGGTGTCTTTGCTCTGTCATTGCTCTCACCTCCTCCTCCTCTCCTCTGTTCTGCAGGTCTTTTTTTGTTTTATTTCTGCAGTTTTATTTTCCCTTTCTTGAATATGTTACTCACAGAGGTACATCCAGCTTTCCATATCTGCTCAGCCTTTGCCAGAGGCGCGGCAAAAATTGGAACAGAGCTTCCAACAGCTTCTCAGAAGAGGCACAACCCTGTGCCTCCCCATGCCGCACTTCCAAAAGGCCACAGCACTAACCCAAGACAGATTTGCAGTGCTGGACACAGACTCCAGAACTAACCTAGTACAGAGATTTGTTATATTTATACTATCAAGTTTTTCTTCCCACCAAAACTGAAATTTTCTTGCTGCTGTTGGAGTCAATTGCTACTTGTTCTAACCACCATGGATACAGAATACAAACTGCTTTTCTTTTTACATTGAACCCTTGGGTACTTGATGAATGTTTTTAATCTTCCCATTTAGTATTCACTACTTTTCCCCACCCCTGCTTCTCACCCCTTGGCCGCTTCACTCTTCTCAGTCTTATAGTCACATATACATTTCTGCTTACTTTTGGATTGCCTCTCCATGGTCAGCATCCCTCCTGAAGTGAAGTACTCAACTAGAAAGACCACATCCAGGAAGAGAAAGTATCTTCTAATCAAGGAGAATAGTAATCTCTGGAAACATCAGCTCTGGAAAGTTACATATAAAATTACAGTAAAGCAGGTAACAGAAGTATGAAAAAGTGGCTTACCAAGAGTATGAAAGCTAATGATATAATATTTCCAAACACTTCAGAATCAAGAAGCTCAATGATAATAATAATGATCAGGGCATGAAAGAAGCATGAAAGGAGATTATTATATCAGACTAACTTAACTATTGTATTTATTTTAACTACAAAACAAGTCGGAGAAACACCCATAATGTTGTTTGTTTTTTTGTTGTAGAATGCCGTAGAATGCCCTAGAATCGGCGTGTGCACAAGTCCATGTCTGTGTACAGAACTCCTTATCTAAGGCTAATTACATGGGACCTTACTACCATCCGTGCACATCTGGGATTCGTTCTCTATAGGTAAACACACCGGGTGTCCAGTAGTAAGTTATGTTGGTGTGTGGTGGCTGGGGTGTGGTCACACAAAGCACTATACCAGCTTTGTAACTGCGCAATAAAGTTTGAAGCTTGATTATCAATCACATTGATTGTTCGAGACTTCCCTCGTTGCTCACAACAGTTTTTGGTTTTGGTTTGCTTTGGTTTTGCGTTTTGGGGGTTTTTTTTGGAGGGTGGGGTTGTTTGTTTTGGGTTGTTTGCTTGTTTATTAAGAGGGCATAAATTGGAAAACTGGTTTAAATTGTTTCATTAAACAACTTTGTACAGGAGTGGTATTCATACGTAGTCTGAAGAAGATCATTGGTAACAAATCTGGACTACTAAAACAATATTAACATTTGGCTCAATATCAGAAAAATATCAGTAGCAAATCCCATACAGCATTTGAAAAGACCTCCAGGAATTACCTTGGAAACTGGCAACCTAAGGTTTTAAGATGTTGACCTAAGTGTAATGGAAAGTTGGAGTACAAGTCCTGAAGCAGTCACTTCCCAGAGTATGTTGTACACCTCACCTGAAGCTTGCTGTCTCTACAGTACAACAGCATACTGAAACTATTACAATAAACCAGCTTTGATTTCAGTTTACAGAAATACATATAATAATACTTTAAACAGATGAAGATAGAAAGCCTCCCAAAATAGATTCACCCAGCATGCAAATCAACAACTTCTGCTCTGTACGAAAATGTTATAATAAAGAACAAACAACAAATGGCTAGACAAAATTGGCACACCAGAACATTTGTCTTTTATGGAGATGGGTTACTAGAATACCTTTCCTAGCTCTTTAGCAAATTTATAGAAAAGAGTGACTCAGCCAGTAAAATTCTTCTAGTCATTCACCAGGCTCTTAAAACTGTGTAATGTATCATTCCTCCCATGAAGTGACATGACAGGGTATGGCAGTTATTATAGAATTATATTGGTCAGACATATTTTAGGACATGTAATTTACAAAAAGGGCACACAGGTCCTCCTTGGAAAAGAATTAGGAAGTAATTAAAGGAATTGGATGTCTCTTGTCATATGTTGAGGAATTATGGACTTCACCACTTCAGAAACTCATAGGCCACAAATTTTAAATACTAAAGCATGGAGCAGACTTGCCATGGAAACCTACCTATTCATTAACATTCATATTGGTAAAGGCTCTAAGATCATATGTAACTGTGTTTTAGTACAGAACAACAAGAATACTTTCAGATACCCATAGGCTTTAAATATATAGTCAAGACACTCTTTTTTCAGAGCTACATGAAATTTCATCCCATTGTACAAAGCTAAAAATAATTTTGGAGATGCTAAATCAAGTTCTACCTACTTTTGAAGCTGTGACATGGAAAAAACAAGAAACATCTTCAGTGAACTGTTTTTCGATCTTTGTTTTCTACTTTCCATAGTTGTGTGGACATGAGGTATTTCCACCTGGCATAATTTTTGCAACCATATCAACTAGATGAATGTCTATTAATAGACTACAATAATTTAATTCTCAAAAGCAAAAAGGAAAAAAGATGAAAGTGACTTTTTTATTTTAGAATTCTGGAAGACAGGATTGGACAAATAATTTAATCAAAATCAGGCTAACTTTTTTAGAAATTTTTTGTATGTAAGTTAAAGAATTTTAATATGATGCTCAAAATCAAATAACTAAGAAAATTCAGCTTGGGTGATTCACAAGGAAATTGAAAGGGCCTTAGCATTTACTTCTTACTCCAGAAAAGTATGGAAACAAACTATGCTTTCATATGAGAACCTAAGTTGGAAGTCAATGCTAATTTTCCTTTGACTTGGAGATGTTGGATTGGTTCTTGTAATACCACTACCAGTAAAACAGCAAGAAGAAATGTTAATTTAAAATCTTTTATTTAAAGCTCTTTTTTTCTTCTTCTTTTTAAAGATGTTTGAATTCCCAGATCATTAATATCCCCCTCAGTGACTTTTTTTGTCTCTTTCTTCCCCATTTTTACTTGGAAAGAGACACAAACATGACCTTTTATATGTTCCATCTTGTTGCATTGTTAAACCATTCTGTGAATACTTTCTAAAGTCTCTTTCTTCATAGAGATTCAAAGCTTAATGTAAATATATCATATGTGTAAAAGAAAAAAAAAAGCTGAGAAACTGATAAAGTTATGCAGATACTCTGGAGGAGTTCAGCTGGGTTAAGTTAAAGGAGAGCCTGGGATTTTTGGAAGCCTTGATTGTGGCCTTCATTGTCATTTAACTCCAAACAGTGGTTTAAGATTTTCCTCTACCATCAGAAAATATTTGCCTTGGGAAAATAGAATATGTTATGATTATCAAATTTGTTTTATTTTACTATTGCACAGGGGTTGTTTATACATGGAAAATGGGGCTGATGCTCTTATTCTGTGTTTAAATCAAGTTTGGTTCAATATAATGTCCACAAACATCCATACAAGAAATGCTCTACCATTACAGAAATACCAATACAGGAAACCAGCAAAGTGCTCCTAAAGGAGCCATTATCAAACTGAACCTTTGTATCAATGTAATAAATTCATTGTCTTAAAGCAAATCAAGCTAAAGGATATTTTTGCTGGTAGAAAAGAATCTGCAGTAGGGATTTATGCCAGCTCAGATTTGTGAGTTCAAGTTTGCTTTCCATATCTTGGTTACTTGAACTGTAACAAAGTGTTTAATGTAGACATAGTCTAAGTCAACTGGGAACAAGCTTGGGGGAAATGGCTTAAATTAAACTTCAATAAACCAGCGTGAAATTGAAATAAGTGTCTTTAATGAAATTGTATTGGATTAAAAAGTGGCTTAAATTTAGTGTAATTTCTTGTTTGTGTATACAACAATTTGCACAGTCTGAATCCCAGCTGTCTTCTTACTAATTCTCCAAGTTCTTCCTTGAAATGTATTTCATTCCAGCTCAGATATCAGCTTTCCTTCAAATGTAGCCTTCACATATAAGCAAATGTGTGTCAAGCAATTTAGGAATATGCCTGAAAGAAATATGATTTTCCCTCCTGAATCAATCAATCTTCTCTTCTTCCTATACTACCTATACAATTCTTATAAATGATACCTTCACAATTCTACCGGGAGGTTAAAGAAGTGAAATGTTAATGCAGTTCTCGTATGAGAGAAAATACATGTAGATTCCCAGTACTCCGTAATCATAAGGCTTCAAGATCATATTCATATCTTTGAAATGCTGGCTGCCTAGGTTATTACAATGCATATTTCTTCTAAGAGATTTTAAGAAAAGGAAAGAAACAGGTAAAATCAGTGTCATTGTGTGAGAACAAATGTAATTAATTCACTGCATTTGGATCCTTGCAAAGGATTTACAAACAAAGGGGAGGGATTGCAATTAACATGTTCCCTTGTCCCTGAGCAAACCTCCCCTTTGATCTTTTCAGATGACAGGAGATGTGTCTTAGGAATTAGAATGTAAGGCAGGCATCATCTGTGATTGATGGAGGGGTATCAGGGCTGAGTGAGAGGAAACTCTTCAGGCAAGCAGGCATGTGCCACTGTATTTATTGCACTGCCCCTCCTCCTTGTTCTTTCCTGAAAGGAACCTTTCACCTAGGTTCAGCTTGTCATTAGCAATGGCACTAAGGCTAGTTTTGTTTTGGGTTTTTTTGTTTTTTTATTTATTTATTTTTTAGCTCTCATCTCTGGAATCCTTGTTCTGTATCAGGTGCTCCTTTCTTTTGACCTATTTTGAATTGCAGCTTTGCCTGTAATGAGAACACAGTGCTCTTTTCACAGTTTAATAGTCGCTATTGCATATACAGACTGGTAGAAAAATAAAAAAACAACAAAAAACCAAACCAGAAAGTACTTAGTATTTAGGTTCCTGCTTCTAATCTGAAACAAGGCAGAGTGGAAATCTTTTTTAGATATCAAAAATATCTCAGATATTGGAAGTGATACAGCTAGATTTTTCACAGACTAATATGCTGGTTTTTTGTTTATGAGTATTATAGTATGAGTATGAGTATTATAATATTTAACAACAAAAAAAATTATTACCAAAGACTAGTTCAAAAAATGTCTTTAGCAGTCCCTTTCGCAGTCCTCAGAACATCCAAAATTATGTCACTTAAGTCTCTAGAAGAATTGATGGTGCTTACATCAGCTGGGCCTCAGGGTCATTATTTAGTCTTTGAAAGGTGCCTCAAAAAATTGTTAATCATTTAAATTATGTTTAAAAAGTAATAAAGGTAATGTGTTTCATGGCAGTGGTTGTTGCCGTCTGACAGTTCAGCTGACAGTCATTTGCCTTCCAAACTATAGTCATATTAATGACATTGTGCCACAACAGCTTTCTGTCTTTCAGAATTCCTTTACTGTTGCTTGAATGTGAGATTCTTCTGTTATACAGCCTATGCATTAAGTTGTTATATGTGAAAAAAAGCTGTCTCAGTGGAATAGGATATGAATAGGAGAATTCTGGAAGGAAGGTGAGATATTTGGCATGATGCTTCACATACCAAATTCTGTGATGATCTCATTTTAGAGTTTTATGTCATAAGAATGTTGCCACTTATATTTGTGTAGGCTGATTTAGTCATCCCTATGAGGGGTTAGTCAACAGAAAACATAAGCATGTCTAATTTTCATTATACATGTAACTCAATCAACAAACCATATTATTCTTGATAATACATTATACTTTATAGAATATTGTAAAAACGTGCTTTTCTTAAAAAATTAAAGTGATTTGCCATTTGGTATGTGAGAGAAATTATTTTTGCTATTTTGAAAGAGGCAGGAAAAACCCTTCTCTTTTACATAAGGGTGTCTAAGCAATTTATGTAACACTTGAAAAACTCCTACAAATCTAAAATAGCTTTACTTAAGTAGCTGGGGCTGAACAGGAAATGTGGCAAGAAGCAGGAATCTACAGAACAAGTTAGGGCTTTTAGGAGTGGCACGTGTCTGGACCACTGAGAGAGAATTTCCACATAACCAAAGTGACTTGGTGGCATTAGTTCTTTCTGGGATTTATCCTTCACTAACTAGTTTTTTATTAAACTCTACCAAACTTCAAGGAGGTATTTCTCAGGTGGCATATTACAACAGCATACAACAGCCTTTTGTAGACTAAATATAATTAGAGTTAGCTGATTGCTAAGAGAATTTGAGGGAAAGCATCAAGAAAAAAAAAATAAAAAGGAAGAAAAATAAGCCTTTATATCTTAAAAGCTGCATTCAAGGCTGCACATGTGAGTATACATAAAAGTTTTGCTAAGTACTCACTAAGGATAACAGATACATACCATAGCTAGTTAATTAAGCTATCATGAAAAGAATGCTGCACTAAGCAATCATTAGAAAGCCTCTCACCATATTCACCTCTCCTTGTCCCTCAGTTTATTCTTCTAATCTTTTTATTACAGCAAAGAAAAAATAGGAAAAATAATGTTTGAAAACTAGATGAGGAATGACAATTTTCTCAAAGTATAGCATAACTCAGATTTTATTTCATTTCTTAAAAAGAAACAACAAGAAGTCAGAATCATTCACTCTGACTCCTCTGGAGCCTTTCAGGCAAAGTTTTATTCAGGCTTTCTCTCTTCCTGTCTGTTTAAAATGGTTGACAGGAAAACTATTGTAGATGATTCAAACATTTTATATTGCTGAATAGAAACCTGAATGTGTCTCTCTGCACATGTGTGTTATGTGTTCATGATGTGTTTATGAATGAGATTATTCATGGAAATTAGAACAGTACAACTGACTTAATTTGATGCCACATAAGATTTAGATAGCTAAACTAGGCCTTTTTAAGGAAAATGAAGATACAGAGCATGAAGAGTAGAGTGCACATAAGCTTGACTAGGAGCGAGTCGAAACTGGACTGATTTGGAGGAATAAATTTGCTCTTCTGTGAATGTTTTGAAACTCTGTGCTCACTAAGTCCCACTCAAGGTTTAATGTTTTTTAAGGTTGAATGAGGGAGTTTTAAAACTGCAGACTTTTAGGAAGGAAGCAACTTGTAGCACACATTCCTTGGTCTTCCAAACCCAGCATGTACACTACTGCTCTCTCTCAGTGTCTGAGATCTGAAGAGACAGATAAAGTTTTCAGACCTGAGAGGGATATCTCAGAGGAGGTGAATTTTGGTAGTGAAATACCCTATCATAAATGACATTTGGTTTTAGAGAACAAGAGCCCATTTTCCTAAGCACTGAAATAATTTTAAAAATTTTTAAAAACCCAACCCATAACTGTTTCTTTACTTGTGGCTTTAAGCTACTTTTATCTAGCAAGTGGTTTAAAATGAGGTCTTTGCAAGCCATGGGCTCAGTATGTTTCCAGTCTGCTTGTCATTTCTCATTATTGATTTCACAAGCTTCTCAGTTTCAATGGCAAAAGCTGATGCTCCTTTCTCTCTCCCTCTCCCTCTTTCTTAGATGTCTTGGTTATGTCTATATGGATGGGTTAGTATTTATTTTTCCCAGCTGCCTAGAGCTGGCAAGCTGTTGTTGGGAAGCTTAGTTCAATCCAGATCTCTGTGCTCAGGTTTCCTTTCAAGAAGAATCTGCAGATACAGGAGGGAGGTGTAGATCTGGGTGTTCTGACATGCTGGTAGGAGTGGGAAGATTGAAGTCCAGATGCATGCCTATGCTGTCTTTAGACAGCGGTATTTTCTAGATTAGCAGACTTCTGGATTAATGAAGAAGAAAAATGTAGTACATGCAAACCCTGCCTAGACAATGTACAGAAAGGCTTTTTTGGAGGTTAAAGAACCACCGCATTAGTTTCAAGTATAGACTTTGTTATGCTTTTCTCTTGGATGGAGTCCATTGTTGTTTCAATAACAGATTAGGTTTCTGACTGATATCTTTATGAAAAGGCAGCCAACAAACCCATCATTTATACATTCTTGAGTGCCATCTACTGGCATCTTCTCTATTACAAGCACACATACACATTACATGTATGTGTATATATTTATATATGTACATATATAAAGGCACAGATACATATGTATATACATCCAGATATATAAAAACCTGTTGGTGCATATAAGTGTGTCTATAAATCAGTCTTGTAACAACTGATTTGCAATGTGCATTCACTCCTTTCAGAGCTCTCACCTCTTTGCCTCCCTGATTAGGAATTAAAGTTAAAGCTAAGTAAAATTAGCAGAATTAATGAAGCTGGCTTTCCTTTGAGACTGCATGCTGTATTCCAAACCAATTCCATGTCCCCTCCCAAATGCACAGCTCTGAGCTCCCAGTCTCCCCAGCGTTGTCCTATCCTCTCCAACTTGGCTGAGTTATAATTATTCTTTCCTCTGAAGAAGCAATCATTTCTGTTCTTCCGAGTATGTCTCCAGAGTTGGAAAAACTTTTAGAACATGCACATCTTTGAATTACTTCTCCTTCTTCTCAGCCCTTGCTGAAATTGATCACTGAGCACATAAAAGTTAACAGCCAGACCAGTACAAAGTACAGAGGCTGTAATCCCATCACTTGTTTTATTTTAATTGAATAAATTTTCATGTTATTAATTTTAGTTCATCGATTGCCCTAAAAATCATTAAATATGCATTGAAAGCATTCCTTCTTGAAGGAGATTTAAGGTTTTTTTTGTTTGATTTGGGGCTTCGAAGTGAATATTCAGGAACTGAGAAATATATTGCTGCCATTGGCATTGATATGGAAAAGAACAGGTGAAAATGAGGACAGAATTTTGCTTACAGTACTTCAGATATCTCACTTTACTTTCTCTTTGAATGTGGCATTCTCAGCAGATAAGTGCACAGTATTAGATTTGAGCCTGTAAACAATTTCTTCACAGTCACTGCTAAAAAGGTAACTATTTTCTGGAGTCTATATTCAGTATTAGTCTTGATCATCTATTTTTATCACATAGAAAATTCCTCATTCCTGTTTGTACTGGACAATAACAAATAAATAGAAAAAAAGAAAGTCATCTTACAGATCAAGTAGAATTGCAGTGGCTGTACATCTATGCTCTCCAGATGATGAAGAGTATCAATAGACATTTACCAGAAGCAATGATTAATTGCAAACTATCGAGCCAAGTAACAATCATTTGTGCCTTTTCAGCATGTTCCTGACTTCATACGTTTCAGCCTTCCAATAATAAAGGCCTGAGAGAACACATTTCATTTAACCAGTTCTCATTTTGTCTTTAAGAAGTAAATTTCAGTGCTGAGCCCAAGACACAAAGAGTTACTAAATGTCTGCAGAGATAACATTCAGGAAGATGAAATATTTCTTCTGGTTTACAACCATTGGCTAAAGGCAAAAGTAAAACCTTCGTATGGAATCACAAATCTATTGAAATGTACCAAGACCCCGACTTAAATATTTTCCTCCATATTACTTTTTTCAACAGAAAATTGCTTGCTATATGAGAAGAATTGCTTTAGTCTGGAATTTTCAGAAGAAATAATAAATTTGCCAATAAATTATGATCCTTTTGAAAAAACGTGTTTAATTTCAAGAATGTGAGTTTTACCGGGAAGGTTCTGCATAAAAATAAACACTAAGAAAGGCTACAGTTCTCTTCAATTTTAAGCTAACACAGAACAAGGAAGTGTAACAATGGAGAGAAGACAAATAGAGTACAAAGAGATCAGTTTATATACATTTTTCCTTTTCCCCTGCTGTTTTTATTTCTATAATAAACTTTTACCTAATTCAAATTCTATGAAATCCCAGATTTGAATCAATTGAGTATATTTAATTTTGGCTACTTCTAGTTTTATTTTCCTACAAGATATTTTTTCAACTTCTTAAATATGTTAAATTCTACACATTGCCTTTTAATGTGCATTTAGATGAAAATAAAATAGAAACATAAACTTTATGCAGTTTCCTGTTACTAATTTTCTTTCATTTCTCCCCTATAGTTCAGTTGCTCTTGCTCTATGTAAATAGCCACAAATTATGAGCAAGCTGTTAGGAAACAGAGATACCACTAGTTCACTGTAAAGATGCATTTGTCTTACATATATATCCACTCTGCTCATCCTCCAAAATAGCTAGTATTAATCATACTAGAGGTCAATGGAAACACAGGTATTGATTTTGATGAGCTTTGGACTGAGATCAAAAGAAACTGGAACTTCTGATAGGTCATTTCCTATGGGGGCTGGGCATAAGATTTTCACCCATTGCTGAATAATAAATAAAGAGTAATGTCATGATTTAGTGTTTTAACCTTATTGTCCCTTTAAGAGATCAGAATTATGTTGAAAGCAGGTTTGGGAGCATAATAAATGAAAAATCTCATACTAAAAAAACCAGTTCCATGGATTATGATTTTGAAAAAATGGAAACTGTAAAAAATTGCTCACTCGGTACATCAATCCCCATTCATTTATCCCATAGTATTTTATAACAATTTGCTTTTGCTCTAGAGTTGACTAAAGACAGCAGAAATTATTTCTGCTTGTTATAATGGCAACTATACCAACATCTGTAGTTAAATGAATCATGTTTTTCATTATAGTCCATTATAGTTTCAAATAGGTTTCTGAAAGTTTCAGCTTTCAGATTGAAATTTTGCTGGTTTGTTCTCTCTGAATAACATTTTTATTGATACTGTAATTATCCTTATTACTGGTTATTATTTTCTGTGTGAAGAAGGTTTATTCAAGATGTTTGGCCAGTTTTAAAAGATAACCAAGAGACAGGGAAAGAAAAATATGCTTTATTTAATGCAAAAAGTCCTCTTTTTAAAGATTTTTTCAACCTCAAACAATGACAAAATTCTAAATTTTCACTGCAAGTATCCTTGAATATTTCCAGGAAAAAATGGGGTGGAAACCCAAAATCAAATATCAAATTGTGAGAAAAGATATCTGATCCTGTAATTAAATAGTGTTATAATGAACACAGACAAAGTTAATGTTGTACATTCCACAGAACAGCCTGAATACTTGGCACAACTATTTAGGAAACAACACTATGCAAAAGGAATAAATTATTTGATCATCAATAGAACTAATCCAAGGAATGAAGTAAGGGGTATGTGTGACAATTTTAGCAATAACTGCCCAAGATATTAGTAGAATGTATTATCCAACTAATGATAAGACAACAGAAAGGATGTATGATGTAACACTTGACACTGCAACCTTATTTGTCTTTTTATGTCAGTTCTATAAAGTAGAATAAAAATTCAGAGGATAGTTTATATTTCTGGGCATCCTTAAAATCATCTCTGTAGCATGATCTCAGTATATGCTTTTTAAATATTTTCAATTGAAGAGATTTTTTTAACCACTCTTCTTTTTCTTTTTTTTTTTTTTTCATTGTTTCTTAATTTTTTCCCCTGATTTAATTTGCAATTTGTGTTTGAAGTTTAGTCTCTGCCTTTAATTACCTTTGATGGACTGCTAAGACTCTTTCTACTGAACAGCTCATAGACTTAGGCTAATATCTCATAAATGAGAAATCCTCTGCTTGAAGCACCATTTTAAACTGAAAGGACACATCACATTGACATACACTCAATAATAACATTTCACAGCTTTTAACTAAGCTGGTAAGTGTGTGCTTTTATTTTTTCCCTTTATTTTTTCCTTTTTTCTTCTTTCCCCTCTCAGATAAAGCTGACCACTCCTGTTCATGTACTGTTTCTGCCAATACTCTGATGTTTTTATTTAGGGAATTATAAAGAATTGCTCAGAGTCTTCTGCAGTTTCAAAAAACTAGGCATTGAAGGGGAGGTAGATAAAACTTATTCAGAAGACAGATGACAGCTTTTCATCTGGGGATCATACAGAAGGGTGCTTCCTTCCATAAAAATAGTTCCTGCAATGTTTTTTGTGCTTCACATCGCACAAAGGCCAATCATTCTTAAAAGAAAAAGTACCCTTAAAACTGTGAAGTCAGCTGAATCCTACAGTCTTCATTCAGCCAAGCTGGTATTTTTTTCAGTTATTACTATTTTACACGGTAAAGCATGTGGAGCTGTCTCCAAAAAGAAACAGATTGTTCTCACAGCCACCCCTCCCGTCCTTCAAGAAACAATACCAGCCTGAGTCAAATCAGCTCACACAAATTTTGTTTCATAAAGAGACAATTGGAACTGCATTTGTCGACAGTCTTTTTTGTAACAGAATGCTGCTAAAGAGGGGAAAAAAACAACAGAAAAAGGAACATTGTCATCATCATTAAATAAACTGTCATTCTATTTAACTGAATAGAGTTATTTAAATGTCACCATAATGAAGTGTTTGTAGTTTATTTTTTAATTTTAATCTGTTAATTAACGATTAATGTGAGCCTTTAAGACATAGCCCACTGCAGGAGGTACGGGTGAGGCATTTTGCCTCAGCAGGAGTGCTAGGCAGTAGTTAACATAGAAAAAACAACTGAGACAGATCCTCAGCTGGTTAGGATTTAACTTTGTATTTTCTGGAATACAAAAGAAAGTATACTTTCATATGGAAATAGGTCACAGAAGTATCTTTCAGCAGGTGGGGAAAGGGTAGGATTGGAACATGCAAGGGAAATGGTCAGTTCTTTTTCACAGAGATGGAAAAGAAGTGGTAATCCTGGCGTTTCATTAGCAATGTGAGCAAGTTGGAATAAACCATTTACCTGACCTGTTCCTACCTATTATACTAAGTACTGAAGGTTCAGTCATCATGTCTTCAGTCAGAAGAAGTGTTTCAAACATCAATAAAAAACAAAGCAAGCAACATTTCTACTTCTAGGTTGGTAGTAGGGGAGTTATAAAGATTATAATTCTTATTTACTTCCAGATTTTATGGAGTGCTGATGTCTGGCTGAACTAGTTCAGCCACTTAAACTTTCAGTTTAAACTTAAATAGTTAGCTAGATGGAAATGTGAAGTAAATATATTTTAGTAAATATTCACTGAGTTAATAACAAATTCTTATGGTAGTCTACGTACCACGTTGATTGCTTTCTGCCACACAAACCAGTGTCCCCTTTTAAAGTAATTAAATAATTGAGAAGGCCATGTATTTTTTTTCATATCAGCCTCCAGGCTATCTGACCCCATGCCAACAATTCTATTCAGGTCCTGTGCAAAGAGTGGACCAGGAAGGACAACCTATCCCATATGACTGCTGACAACACTGACCACTCTGTGGATGCCACTGGTCCTTTTAGCATGAAAAACTTTCCAGTTCTCTACAGATAGAAACTGGAAATTTTAATTTAAAATAAATGTACACATGCACACTCCCCAACAATATTTATA
The DNA here is from genome assembly GCA_023637945.1 of Phaethornis superciliosus. NCBI lineage: Eukaryota > Metazoa > Chordata > Aves > Apodiformes > Trochilidae > Phaethornis > Phaethornis superciliosus. Next base: position 76,139,987 of record JAJQWJ010000003.1, on the reverse strand, counting down.
CAGTTTTTTGTAGCTTCATTAAATTTCTTTATGCCAGAATGTGTCTGAGAAAAGTTATCTGAACTTTTTTTGAATTTAGTGATTAAAGGCAGAGGCTGTAGTGGCTTCATCTAATGAGATTCATCTTTGAGATTAGACATTTTTTAAGGTGGGTAAATTTTGTTTCATCTCACCCATCTTAAACCTAGGAAGAAAATTCAAATTCATTGGTATTACTTGGTTGTCTTGCAGAGTTGGAAGACAGCAAATATGGCTGTCTCGTAAACAAAAAGCTAATAAATATTAGTCCTAAAATCAAATTACCTTTAATTACAAATTCATGTAACTCGATGGGGAAGGATTGCTTCACAAATGTCTTTGACTTCATTTTTACATTGGTGTATTCATCAGCTGAATTTTCTTTCCCTTTTCTTTTTACACTAGGTGTCGGGGAAATATCAGAATCAACCTAGTAATAATAATGTGTGCCTGCTCCTCAGAATCACAATTTGGAGTTTCAGCTGTAGCTGGCTGTAGTCAAAAGATTATTCTCTGTCCTGTGTTCAGGTTTCCAGCCAGCTGAATGCTTCCCACACCCTGCTTACCTGTTCATAGAGCTATATGCAGTTACAGTCACAGAATGGTCATTTGATTTCTTATGCTGTGTATTTCTTGCCTTATATTCAGGCTTCTTTCTTCTCTGAATCTGAATTTTTAAAAATATTATTGCTGTCTAAAGTTGTCACCATATTCTGTGCGTTTTTTTCTGTTTGTATGCTTTGTCTAAAATACATTATTGAAATATGCTCTAAACAAATTATAATGACATAAACAAATGTAAGACATGCTGACAAAGCTCTCTACAGAAAAAAAAAAAGAGAGAACTTTTTACATAAGAAATATTTAGCTGGGCTTAAATGAAAAAGAAGGCAGAATGACGAACAGACAAATCTTTTTTTGAGGTTGTTTGGAAGCATCAAGACTTTAATTTAAACACAGCAATCAGCTATGCTAGATGACACAGGGCATCTTATGTTCATGCTACCACATTACCTAATGCTACCACATTACCTAATGCTACCATATTATCTAATTAAAGAAAACTGCTGTGGCCTATTCTAGGAACTGACTCAAGAAGTCTATGGGAGAGGGTTTGTTGGTTTCAGCCAGAACTACTCAGGAACCATTACAAATAACTTCAGGCCATAGCTTAATGAATATTTCTGGGAGCATAACTATATGGTATTTGCAAACCACAGCGTTTCTTCTGTGGATCTACAGTTTTAGCCCAATTTTCTCTATCGCAGCTGCTAGTACAGCTCTGCACCCTCTCTAGCAAGCCCCTCTATCACCTGTGCAGTTTTGAGGTTGGAGATGGATCACCTCAATTGGTCTCTGGTTAAGTTCAAATGTGCTGTAGACATCATCCTTGGTTTCCTCACCATTAGATGAAATTAATATAAAGTGTAGAAATGGATCCATGGGAATAATATATTCTCTAATCCCTTATGTGCAGTTTTATTTTTTTCTTGAGAGGGAAAAAAGTATGTATTGTATCAGAACTAGCAATTACCATTTTTTATTTGACTATCTCCATCGAAGAAAAGAAACAAAACCAAAAAAACACAAAACAGCACGTTTTTATTTTATTTTTTTTATTTTTTAATTGTCTTTATCAGAAAGGCTTACACTACAGTGGATTTCATATGATTATTTCCAGCACTTATCACAATGCAGTCTTCAGATAAATAAAATAACAATTTTCCTCCATTCACTACAAAGAGTAAATTCAGAGATAACAATGATCTAGGGATTTAGAAATTGTGTTAAATTCATATGATAATGAACATCTGTGATGTTTTGGTGACTCACTTGCTCAAAAGGATACAATCCCCAGGTTTCATTAGTGTCTTTGAAAACTTTCAGGAAGTCCCCCACTGAAAACTGATGACAGACAACGTAGGACAGTTTTAAGCAGTCTCCCAGTATGATATAGGGCAATGCTAGGCTATATCCCACTGTGATACACTGACTAATGCCTAATACATGGAAAACGTCTCAATATTTTTGTGTGTTAATAATATCCTCAAACATTAATGAAAACATAACTTAATGACTCACCTTGAGTGCTATTGTAATTTTTTGCTTGTTTGTTTGTTTTTTCGCCATTTGCTGAAGTGGCACAAATTGAGCCACCTGCCAGGAAATGGCTTCTGAATGGCTTAATTTCTTTCCTTTTTCTCTTCTCCCACTCCTCCCTTGACAGATAAGACTTTTTTCAAGTGTGTTCTGAGAACTTCGGAGTATATTTTCTTAATCAACACTGTTAAGACATTCAGCCATTTATACTGAAGGATTTTCTTTTACAAAATAGGAATATACTCCTCTCAAGTGTTTGTCACTAGGCTTGCGCAACTGCAGTTTAGTATTTATTCAATTAAGTCAAAGTGAGGGAAACCCAAGAAAGAAGTCACATAATACTTGTAATTGAGAAAGCTGTGGAAAGCCAAGAAAAGGTAGGATAATGCAGAAAATCCAAATGCATCTGCTACTTAAAGTGGAAAAGAAAAGGCTAGAAAATGTATTGAGATGTGAAAATTATGTTGAAGGTGCAAACAGGCAAACTATTGCTGTCTGAAGCACTAAATCTCTGCCAAAAATGTCTACATTCCTGAAAGATAGAGAAAACAGCACTAACTCATGCAAAGGCAGTGTATACCCATGGGAGCCTTCATTGACAGGAGTGTGAATGTAAGCTGCCTAGGTGGGGAAGGAGGTAACTGGGCAGTGGGACTAAATGACCAACTTTATGTTTGATCACAGTCAGCCTAACCTAGCAGTCTGCAGCAGGAATACTTGCATTAAACCTCCCCCAAACCATCTTTTGAACAGAATCAACTGTGTCTCTTAAGCCTTGTTAATGGGAAATAAAAAATATTTACTTCCTGAGCAGAACATTAGCTCAACATATACTGCTTTTGAAGTAACTGGTTTGTCTCTTCAGCTGTTTTTCCAAGATGCTTACTTATAAGCATTTTTACAGCAACTTGCAGGATAATTAATTTATTATAGGGTTAAAATACATATAAGCATTTCATTGGATAGGTGAGACACTTGGTTTTTGTATGTCTAATTCTAATTTTCCTACTAAGACTTCCAAAGTGACATTCTGGTTATAGCTGAAGTATTCTGAAACACTGCATTTTTGTGCACATTTTTCATCACCGCATTTACATTTTTAATTTGTGCCCAAATATCCTGCTCTTCCTGGAAATCTTTTAGTCCTATGGAGACTGCAGTATCTGAAGGTATAATCTTAACCAAGAAAGTTGGATTTAAAGATGGATATCAAGAGCACATAGCATAATTAAGGACTATTTTATTCCAGAGAATTTTACTTTCAGACTTCAGGGTTTAAGGTTTTTCTAATGTCTCTATAGACCTAACTACAAATACAGATTTTTACACTCTCTTGCTGTGAGGTTGTTTAACATTTTTTCTGAAACTATTTGAACTGGCCACAATATGAAATAGTCTATCATAACTGACAGATTTCACTTTTGGTTTCATCATAGTAATTTCCTTTTCCCTAAGAATACTTACAAATCTGTTTTAACTTTCAGGACATCACCAAAGCATAAATCTGCTTTCCTATCACTTAGCCATTTTAAATCCTGGGTAGTTTAAATTGTTATAAACTTTGTTGGAAGGGTTTTTCTTTTAATTGCAATTATACAACAAATATCTAATGATATTTGTTCATTGTATGATCATATAAAAATTTTAATCCTAAATAAGATGTTGAATAATAATTAAACTACTGAAGACTTATTAACAGTGTTCAGGGATTAGATTTGAGAATTAAAGATGGCTATTGGGCCCAGGGGTAAATTCAAGGACTTCAAACATCTTCTAAAAGGGAAAAAAAAAATGAACAAAAAACCCCAACTCCTCCACACAAAACAACTCCACACATCTCAAACAAAACAAAATGAAACATGTTTTTCAAAGTGATTAAGAAATTTATTGGACTAAGGATTTCCTTCAGGAAGCTGTCTAAAAAAGCCACATAAAAACAATAGAATGTACTTTCTGAGCTCCTCAGAGATTTCATTGTATATTGAGGGGGATAAAATCTCTGATTAGCTTCAGAGGCAGTGCTAAATGCCTGAACAGCTAAAAAAAAATGGTTTTGTCATATCTAATAAAAAAATGGTGTAAAAGATAACTTGGAGAAGAAAGAGCAAATCATGAAATGATGGCTGAAATTTATTTACCATCATAAATGTGACCAGTTTATACACTGGACAAATATCCAATCTTTTTTATTTCCTAAAAAGTTTCATTATAAAATGATCTTAAAAATCCTCTTATCTGAATAAAATGGAGAACTTTTTGCATAATATTATAGATACCTTTGAAAAGAGTGAAAGTGGAATATTTTGTCTTGACTTCCACAGAGCCAATATTTATCCTCTTAAAAAAAATAAGAGGATTTTGCTTCTTATTTTGCCTAGGCAATAACATATGCATATATATGTACAAATGTATGTAATTGCATATATGTGTACATGTATGTATATGTATTTTACTTTGTACTACATCTCTTTGCAGCTCTTCATCACAATAGTAAGCCTTAAGATGACTGCATTATCCTTCATTATCAAAAAATGGATGGATGTTACTGAGAATATATCACAAATGTGTGAAGCCTCAGAAACACTCTTCAAAAATATCAGCACCATCTATGTTTTGAAGTATTTTTTTAATGGGAAAAATTTGTTCTGGCACCAACTGATGTAACTCTGCTGGCTTTGGTGATGCTAAGATGATTTCTATCAAGCAAGGCTTATTACCAGCAATATACTAAGTTCTCACCTTCAAATTACATATGTTGTCATGCCCATAGAAATGTTCACTTCCTAACAGAGACGGACCAAAAAGTGATTCCCCTAACAAGAGGAGTACCCTTCTGATATCTGAGGTGGTCAGGCACTTTGTGGCCTCAGTATAAATTGACTAGTTTGAAATTGAATTCTGTTACTTTCACATTTTCTTCATTTTTGTACAAGCTATTTTATATTTCTTCATTAGTGTATATTGAAAACCTCATGGATATACAGCTGAAAATTTATATTGGTAAGTGATGAAAACAACTCATAAAATCTATTAATTTGCTTCTAGTAAGGCATCAATTTTACATGTGAACCAGAACAGGAAATCTTTCTGAGCACGGAAATTTTCCTGATACCTGCCTTTTTTTTAATTCCAAAATAGAACAAAAGTTGAAAAGGTTAGCATCTTTTATTAGAAAACAATCAATTTTGATTTGATTAAAAAGTTTTGCTAGGGTCTATATGAATGTAATGTTGGCATATTGTATTTTCTGTGTAACATATTGAAATATGACCTATTTTCAGAGAATCAGCTCTAATGCAAACTTCAAATAGTCAATTCAAAATGCAGAAATGTAATATGTTTTATATTATTATTTTTTGATTTTTTTAAATTTGAAAATCGAGGCTTTTTCATTCTTGTTAAAAAGCCTTAACAAGCCAACATGGTTATAAGAAGCATGTTTCAGAAGCGTATTTTTCAAATACAAACCAACTTTGATTTAACTGTCTAACTGACCATGATCTGATTTAACTGTATGAGGTATGGCACAAGCTTTTAAAGTCATGCAAGCTTAACCTTTGACTTGAACAATTTGCATAGGGGTGTGGCTAGCACTAACAGATAATACTCTTTCCATATTATCTGTAATGGAATCAGTCAATCAACAAGAAGTTAATGACACTTATTTTCATTGATCTCACAAACCAACACTATAGATTCTCAACAGGAGGTACATATGGTCACTGGGTGTCCCAATAATAGCAAAGCTTACACCGAAAGCACAAGGTTAATTCCATTTTGATTTGCAGTGAGAAAACAGTGTACTATAAAGCAGAACCATGTCAAACCAGAGGATATAGATCACTAAGCACCTTTAATTAGGTTTCATATGCATGAAGTGGGAATGACAGCATCAGTGTGAGTGACAGCAGATGCTAAAACTCCCTGTGGAAAGGGAGTCCCTTAAATGAAGTCCCACAGACAGATGAAGAAGTAATACAGCCTCATGGCTGAGATAAAAACACTGCTCATTCTCAAAGGATAAGCTGAAGTTGCTTGAGACTGAAAAAAGGGTGTTATCAGGCACTGTGACAGCACTTTGAGGCAGCACCCCAGCCCTGTATTGTCACTAAACCCTGTAATTTTATGAATGATTTATTATTTGTTGTTATTCCATCTAGTGCTCTATGTGTTTTTAAATACTAGCCTTGTAATTATTTGTCCCTCTGCACTTTATCAGCTCAGACAATTAAATCTGTTTTCTTCAAAATGCCAGGAGCTGGGTGTTTATCTTGAAAGATTTGAAAAAAATGAATAAAAGTTTTATAAAGCGATTAACACAAAATTATTTGCATAAACATATTACTGTCTCCTGCCTCATGGCTTAATTCTGTCTGCAAACGTATGTCCTTCTGCATCTCCTCTGGAATCAGCTATTATGCATGTGCAATAACAGATAGATGAAGATGGGAGACTGCAAGTGTTCTGCAGTTTTCTTTTGTGTATTACTTGCTACAGTGTACTTTGTTGAATTTGCAAATTCTCTGGCTAAATGAGTGTCACACATGTTTTCTGTGAATTTCAATCTGTGTTTTTCATGGCATAAACTGTAAAAAGTACCTTTTTAGTATGTCTAATGAAAGTAGTATACCTAGTCTTAAGATATATTTTTTTTAAATTAAAGAGACTGTCCAGAGGCAAAGATAATAAATAAAGGAGAAAACCACCCTGTGTATGGAACTGCAGAGATGGCTGGACAGTATATTTGTTATGTTTGTTATATATATATGTTATTATATAGTTGTTGTATATATTTGTTATATTATATATATATATATATAACATATTATAAAACTCAAAGTCTTTCAATTAATGAATTAATTTCATATACAGGTTAATCTGAATTACTTGAAGCTCTCAAGTTTTCTCAAATTTCATAAGAACAGGATTTTTTATGAAAGATCCCATCTCCACTCTTCTCACTAGATCATAGCAATAGTAGCTAAAAGTGAGTTCAAATATTTAGAAATATACAATTAGGGCTTTTTTTTGGCTTTTTTTTTTTTCATGAAACATCATCCCTCTACCAAAAAAAGAAACAAAAAAACAAACCAAAACCAAAACCTCTAGATCTACATTAGATCTGCTATGGTCGATATGTAGAAATGGTCAATAATGACAAAAAATGAAGTTATGTAAGTTTTGTAATAGTTCATTTAATTATTTTATTTTATTTTTATAATAATAATGAAATTAACACATTATTTCTGAATTTAAAAACACTTTCTTGAAGTACTTAAAACAGTTTCTGGAGTCTTCCATCAGCACAATTTACTTTCTTGCAATAACACATTGAATTTCATTTTATCTACTGATTTGCTTATGGATGGAGAAATGTAAATTAAGTACTATTTTTTATTTTAAAAAATTAACAGGGCAATTGCAAAAGGATAAATTGCTTCATATGCAGGAATATGTCATACCCACAAGGGCACCTTTCAAGCTCAAAGGGAGATTAATGCACTTGTTAGGATGTAAATTCTACTTCTAACACTGACATGAAAGAATGGCTGTAAAAGTTGTCAAGTAAATATGTATAACTTTGGCACCCGATGGTATTTACATGTAATTAATTTAGAATGTATATTTTCCTCTGTAAAGTTCTTCCATGGGTTACAATTTTTCCCTGTGTGTCTCCTTTGTTCTCTCCCAAAAAGTTCCTTTCTTTCTCAATGGCAACTAAAATATACCATAGAAAATCACATCTGTCTGAATCCAGAATGCTTGGAAAAAGGCTAACTCCCTATATTGTACTTTTCAATCTACTTTACTTTGCAGAGGACTAACTTTTAGATATGTTAATGTTTTTGTTATCTGTCTAGAACAAATCTAATGTGTCTTAATTTTCCACAGAAATAAATCATGTTTGGTTTTAATTAAGGATTCTTAAAAGATTTTGAAACAAATGAACAAACAATTAAAAAAAAAAAACAAAAAAAAACCAAAACCCTGCAACACCTTACACATTTCACAATTTATTTGAGTTGATGAACACAAATAAGTAGAATTAACACTTTAAGCTGAGTAACCTACAACCCAAGGTATGTGAGATCATAGAGATGGAAGCTTGAAGGCAGACTAAAGGTAAAATTAAGTCATCAAAAAGAAAGTTTTGCTGGGATTCAACCCCTATCTAGACTTTTAGAGTGAAGTTTTTCATGCCTGGTGTTCACTGTGAAGCAAAAGCCTAAGACATGAAAAGAAATTGATACCAGAGTCTTTTTGAAAGACAGAAGTAGTACTAAGGGGAAAACATCATTGTTGGCTAAGCAATATCACTGAGATTTGGAGAAATAGGAGGTATAGGAGTGGGACCTTAAGGAAGAGATTCAGTTAGATCTTTATATGACTCAAAGACACAATGTGTTCATCATGAACAAGCTATCACAGACTTAGGAAAGCAACAGAGGAAACATAAGGGAGGAAAGGAAATCTAGGAGGATGAAGGTAGAGATACATAGAGATAGAGTATAGGATGTAAAGGATAGAGGAATTATCATTGACGTTATTAACATTGATTAGTGTTTGGGACCTGCAGTCTTGTGACTAGGCCATTGGCTAAGCCCAGGCCTGATGGAAAGCAGGAGAAAAATGAGTCTTTCTGGTTTGTATGAATCTTTTAGCAGGAACAGAGCAAGATTTATGGTCTTGAACCCACCACGATGCACCCATGAGCTCCTGCTGGTGTTATGGTATTGCCCACATCTCGTTTGCACAAGAAGCAGTTTTAAGAACCTCTACAACCAGACCTACCTACCCTGTCAGAGCTGTTTTTACAAAACTACTGACCTGAAAAGCAGCTCCCTGACAACCAACACGTTCAGAGGAAATTCATTTTCTCCAAATTGACTTGGCCTATAAGTGCTACATTAAATGTAACACAATACTGAAAAGGAGCCAAAAATGGGTCAGGAAATGTTTGCTTTAGATACTGGCAGTGTAAACAGTTATGCTGAAAGTAACAGAGAGCTATTGCACTGTGTAAAGTTTTATTAGGTTTAATCTCCCATTAAAGTTAGTTCCTTTGCAGTTCAGGAGTAAAGGATTATTTTATAAGCTCTGCAGATCAATATAAACTGTAAGCTTGGTTTCCAGACAATCTAGTTCTTGTGAAACCAAATACATGCCCTAATGGGAAGAAGAAGAAACCCAGGATATGAATTCTGATATTTAAAAGTTACCAGTGATTTCACAGCATCAGACAATAACAGGCTGGCTCAAAAAAAAAAAAGATTAAAAGGTGAAAAAAATAGTTTTAAAGATTACCATGCCAAAGATTTTATAAAGGAGTACAAAGGAAGAAAACAAAAATAAGAATAATTTTGCAAGTAGCTATTCACCCTACTTGGTTTTGAAAAACAAGATTACATTTGCAGAAAATTCCTTTTAATATTATAGGAATAGGTTTATAAATGTTTATAAACTATTGCAAACATTTTTCCATACAATATAGCATATTAATCAACTGAGGCACTAGGTGCAATAATAATTTTTAAAATGTTTCCTGTCAGAAAACAGATTTTGAACACTTATCATTCACGAAATTTATCTTATACCTGATGTAGGTACAACTGCCACATATTTTGTTTTGCAACTGAATTTATAGAGTAGAGATACACAAAGACAATGCTTGTCTTGATAAAATCGGAATTTTCTTGAAATAACAGAAGTAACAGGAACTGTGGCTTAATTTATTTGAATGAGCTAAATTAGTAACCTCAAAAGTTTGTTGAATACTGCTTCGGAAAACAGTCCCACAGAGCTCTTAAAGTCTATGGAAGTGCTGCTGGTGTAACTAAGTCTTAGAGCCTTGTGTGTTTGGGGCTTCTGCTCTAATATCAGCAGAAGCCTAATATCAGACACTAAGACAGAATATGTCTGAAAATAACAGCACAATGGTATTTCCCACAGTTATATATGACTAGTAAGAGGAATAGCACTTGATTTCAGGATAAAAAAGATGTTAACACAGATAAAAACTTATTCATGCCTGACAGAACTGGAAATTGTAATGTCCTTCAGCACTCCATCCAGGAATTAGGTTAATCAGAAGGCAGCACTGTGATGAGAATATAACTGCTTTCTGTTATTTACAGGTGACTAAGGTAGTATAGCTATAGTTATGACATTTCAAACTGTAGAGTTTGGAATTATTAATCATTCATAGGAGAAGAACTTTGTCACTTTCAAGGCTCTGGGAAGTTTCTTTTCAAGATTTACTAGAGTATACCTAATGACCTTGAAACTGATTCCCAGACAGCATAAAACACTGAAGTCAGTACACAGGTGGTGATTTATACCAGCTGAGTTTCTGTCTTTTTATCTTTCCAATGTTTCTTCTCCTAGATAAGATCTTTTTATATCACTTAAAGCTATGTAGAGATTGGAACTTTAATTTTCTTTGCCTTTTCTATTCCCACTCCAGAATTTAGTTGAATGGACATGTTGTTGTTGCCATTACGTTTATAATTATTCCTGGTTTTTAGTCTTAAGGAAAACAGGTGATATGCATTTGATAAATAATAAAATACATTTCCCATCTTCACTTACTAGCCCACATGTTGTCATGCATGTTTCCTCTGACCAATAGCATGTACGTATTCATTGTTTCATTGGATCTTCCACCAAAATCCACATGCCTTTATAATGCAGCTCCAATAAACACCTAAATAAAATAAGCTAGAAATGTTCATGGAAATAACAGGGAAGTGTTTTGTTGTTCTGTTCACCTGGGCAGAAATAATTGTATTGGAGTTTAAATTTCAAACTTTTATAGGAAAATATTTTGACATCAATGTATTGAAGTTTGGGGTAATTTGGTAGGGCAGAATCCTGTCTTGAATTTTGACATCAATGTGTATGTCAATGCAACTGATCAACGTGTTTGACACAAGCCATTCTTTCCCTAGAATGCTTCCAGATATTTTTCAGAATACGTTTCCTCAAAAGAAGTCAAACTGCTAAATTCACTTTGCCTTCTAACAAGAACCATCCACACTGCAGCAGAAAAGCTAACGCTGCTGTGTGGTGACAACAGCAGGAGATACTCCATACAGTTTTACACTCTGGTTATTGCTGAACACCACTGTGAGGAATGGTAACTCTCAGATTGGATTGCTTTACTATCAAAGTACTATTGTTTCATGAAGCCATGTAAATGAAAAATAAAAATCTAAAACTCTTTCTAGGGAAAATGTTATACCCCTTTATACCTACTTCCCAAATCAAATTGAAGAAAACATTAGAGAAAATGTACACTGCACCTAGAGAGTGCAGGAGTTTTACTGTCTTGAAATAGCTCAATAACTTCAGTCAAAATGTTAGCCACACCACATGGTAAGTTTTAGCTTCATGAATGTGATAGAGCTTGCATGTTCTAGTAGAAAATATGCTTTTCCATTATTTTTATCATCTTACGATATGTATTTGGGGACAGAATTATAGCTCTAGCTTGTCATTCTTCCTGTTATTCAGTACTTGAGTGACAGTAAATACCAATCCATTATGATCACACTGCTTTGACTTATCAGGGATAGATATCTGTTTTGTGATTTTCATTTGAGAGAAGCTTGTATAGCTCAGCTGTCTTGCTGGAAGAAGAATTATCTCTTGTCTCATTTCACAGACTTAAGAAGTAGCCTTGTAAATCCAAAGAAATTCTTGTGTTTTACAGAAAAGCAACATACAGACACACTGAGATAGAAGACACTCAGGGGGGAAGGTCCCCATGGGTCAGAAGTGAGCAAAGAACTTACTAGCACTGCCCCAGGAGTACTGCATTTACCAAAGTGTAGTAAAGTGTCATGACCTTCTTGTTATAGATTGGTACATAGCCTGGCTTGGCTGCTGGGTAGAGAAACAGAAGCTGTGCCCCTGTAGGATCCACACAGAGAGATTGAGTCTCTTTCACCAGCTGTTGACTGAGGCCTAACTTGAACTTGACAGTTCATATTTTCATCAGTTCAGTTCATTAAAATTTTCAACTTTTCTTCGTAAAAATAAAGCAATTATGTCCAACTGTGAAACTACTCTTCTCTCTCCAGGCATGCACACCTCTCATTGCCTGTGAGTTAAACAAAATTTAGCTTTCAGTCTCTGTACACCATGGTAAAGGAAATATTATCCTTCATCTGGTTGCTGTCTGTAAACAATCAGACACTTTTAACTTAGATGCTAATTTTTGTTGACTATTGCATCTCAAAATCAATTTTCTATTGTTATGGATCGCATTGCACTCTGCAAAGTGATCCATATCACCAAGAGCAAAAAGACAGTGTGGAGCATTTAAAGTAGAAGTCTGTGTATACTTAACAGTATGTATCCTGTAGGCTTAAACCAGCATCAATGTCAGCATCGGTAAAATAAATTGAAATAATAAAACCAACCAAAAATTTAATAGAATGATGATAAAATGTAAGCTTCACTCTGATATTTTAGCATCTGAAGCAAACCTTTGAAGGGCTATTTGTATTACCTGTGCATCATAATTACATTTCTATTGATAGTCATATACTTATATACACAAATTTCAACCATGTTCAATAAATTATCCAGCAGACAGCTACAAGGGACTAGCCTGTGCACCCACTGAGGAATGTAAAAAGAATGTCCAAGCTATGGCCTTAATGTATGCTTGACAGATATTTACCAAAGAAAAGATCAGAGGATGATGCAGCCATGTCTCCAAAGGGTCTCCTGACATACAGAGAAGTCTTTTGGGTAATGCACAGTGGCTTCCCAAATCTCATGTGTACTTGGTAAAATAAAACTTCACACTGAAATAAACTCTCTGGTCTTCCTGACTGCATGAGTAATGGTAAACAAAATGGGATATGGGCGTTTGCTCTAGCACTACACTGTCCTCAGTGTTTCTTAGCATGATTCCTGGCATGGGCTTCACATCAGCTAGTACATTCTTGCTGAAAAATACACAGTCATTTTCTGAAGGTAATACCTTATCAGGACAGTTCTCAAAAGGCTGGATAGATAAGCCCATGCTTTCTTAAAAGGTGAAAGAAATTTCTTCAAACTGTATGTGAGCTATGCCCTGTTGTTTATCCTCAGAGTGAGTGAATAGGCAATGATATATTGTGGTCACAGTAGAAATAAGGTCTTATAAATTAAATATAGATTAAATACACATATATATGTATATTTCTAGACAATTTCCTGTCTATGAGCTTACATTACTTGAAGATTTTGAAAGAGCTAGGCCCTGATTCTTAAAGTGAAAGACTGGTTTTGCTCTAATGCTGTGAAACGAGGTAGCAGCTAATATTTATATTATTGACTAATCATACACTGAAAGGATTAGGTTCTAAGATTGTTTAGCACAAAAAAATCCATACTTATTGCATTAAACCAAATTTTGAGACCTTGTTTTTTGGCTATATCCAGGGTCAGGCCTCAATTCAAGATGAAATGTCCATATTATATGTGAACATAAAACAATCTGTTAAGAGGAATATCTAGTGTTGGTGACCCAAAGGCAGATAATTGTAGTAAATTACAGTAATTGAAACAGACCATTTATGCAAACACTGGTAAGTTTAGAAAACTGCTTAAAAATTAAATATATTATGTGAATAAAGATGAAGTTTGGACTAGGACCCAACTTTGGCTACTGTTTTCTCTGCTTAATCAATTTTGTATTATGGATTCATTTTGTATCTTTCACAGATAAAAATTTAATTGTCTTGGCCTTTACCTGTATATGTATATTCAAACAGAACAATGTGTGCTATTTCTCTTCTGTTTATAATATATCGGCAAGTGTAAGCAAACACTGGTTGCTATTTGAAAGAGAAAATGCCATAGCTACTCAGGTATGTGGAGAACTCAGTCCTTGTGTTTCTGTATTGGTGCATTTTTAGTTGTGTACATGTATGAGTGACTTTTTAAGAGTGAGACACATTAAAGAAATGTAAGCACAATGTTAATTATACATATTACTAAACTGCATTGAGGAAATATTTAGTAAATTTAAACACTGACCATATCTGTGATCCATCTACAAAGAAAATACTGTGTTTGAAGGTTTTTTCCATCTTTGTTCTAATTAGACACACCATTTTGACACTGAATAGTGGGACTGAAAATAGCATGGTTTACACAATAACTTTTTCAGTTTCCTGAAAAAGTAAGTCATGACAATTCCAAAGCTCTTAGATCATGTTTAAAAAATTGCTTGGATTCTTCAGAAAATTTTTAAGTTTTAACTCAAAAGTTTTTAACAGTTTTACTGACTTGAGGGTCAATCTCTGATTGTCATATTGCAAACACTAATATAGATTATGTACATATAATCCTATTTATAAAGAATATACAGTTTCTTTCTGTATTTCTCTTCTGATTGATTCAGTCAAGGAAATTTTTTTGTGATACTTTTCTTTGGTTTTAATTCTGTTTGAATCCATGGCTACATAGTTGCATTCTCTATACTGGTTAGTGATTGCTGGATCACCTTTTCTTTTTTTCTTCTGCTCAGTAATTGAGTGTATGGAGCAGCAATTCCACAGTTCTTCATCCTTCATTTTGTTTTAGGTGTGAATAAAGGAAGAAAACATTTTTCTTTTTTCCAGAATGAGAGCACATTACACACCATAAATATCTCCACCAGATCTCTCTCTGAAGCTCTGCCTTCTTCAGTTTGCTTATTCTGCTTATATGGTCTGTCTTTGGAAATATGTAATATTATTGTCCAAAGATACATGCCTAGACTGAAGCTTTGCTATACTGTAAGTGGTGGTTTTGTATATAATTTGAAGCTGTCTACAGCTTTTTCCTTTGCTTCGTTACCTTCTCTTTCCCCCACACAAGAATTTTATAAGATGGCCCATGCATGCATCTCAAATAAGTATGTAATTTTATGCAAGACACGTTTTCTATCTAAAACTCTTCTTGAAAGTCTGTTTTCATTTCTATTAATTATTACCAAGAAGAATTTTGACCCAACCAAAGTCATGGGTCATGGCTTGTCATTGCTCTAAGTCTTCTAGTTCATATGCCCTTTGTGTTAAGGTGTTTTGTTCTGATTCCTTACCTCTTATATGGGAGCCCAAGTTATGCTGCTGAAGGCTTTGTTGACAAAAAATGTTTTATTCCTAATAACACTAATATAGTTCTGAATTTTTTAGAAATGTGTCCCTTGTGATAAGTATTTTATCTAGTAACAGAATTGCTTCTTTAGTTTAAAACTCATCCTGATTGATATAAAATAAATTGTAAAAGCTTTTATTACGTAAGGTAAAAACATCTGCACAGACAGCTAGCATTAGTGTAAAAATGTTGATTTCAGTAACACCCGAGGTCAAATAGAAAATATTTTCCTATGTAGACAAGGTGCAAGCTATAAATAACAATTGAAATTTGTTCAAATATAAACATATAACATATTAATCAACTACTCGGGGTGCAAGTAAACACACCCTAGATCTGCCTCTTTAGTAGAAGGATTTACCACCCCACTACCTATTTTTTTCCTTAAACAAGTTGCTATGGAAGCTATAAAGGACATATAGATAATCTCAAATTGATAGCATGCTACTAATGCTGGATTCTGAGAAAATAAATATATTTAGAAAACTAAACTTTCACAGTTATGTCTTGTGCTTCAGATAAAATATGAGATTATAAAGATGGTACTCTTTATATTTTTACCATTATCTATATTCCAGTATTGGATTCTGCTACAATGTCTGTCTGATATGTAATATATATTTTCTTATTACAGTACTTTTCTGCTTAATTCTAATTGAAATATTGATAAAATTCATTTACCTTTGCTTGGTTTGATAATTCACTATTGATAATTCAAATGGTAGGGGTTTTTTGTGAATCCTTTCTTCAGTTTCACAAAACTCTTCAGTGATAAAATAAACATTTAACATATAGAAGTGTAGTGAAGTATTTTGAAAGACAACATAAAATATGGAAGACTCCATAAAATACCCATTAGAAGGAATACTAGCAAATAATTTCTATTTTCTTCCCTTACTTTTCTGATCTAGCCAGAACTTAATTTGTAGGACCATTTACAAAGTTTAAAATAAGAAAAAGAATGCTCTTCCCAACCTGAAATCTTTGCACTCCTTTTCTTTCTTTTAGGATGAATTTGAACTCTCGTTATAATAAAAGAATGCTCCAAGTGATAACTTTTGATGTGTCACACCTTTTGATGTCTTGCATTTCAGCAACATTATACGTTGCATTGTCCTCTACAAAGAGCATGGTTTCCCTGCTGTGCTCTTGTGTTAACACTCATTTTGTGCCATTATGCCCTTACCATCAGAGTGGTGCAGGAAAGTGCACCTGGGACCTGGATCAGGTCTGTTCCAGGGCACCCCTACTGCTCTCTGAGTGAGTCCACTCTCCACCAACTGGAAAGAGAGAAGACAAACACCAAAGGGGACTCAGCAGAGCTTTTTTAACAGTCCTGCCTTTGTTCCCTGACCACAGAAGTAACATAGGTCTTTCTGCCTTTTCCCTCCCATCCCCACCCCACACATACACCAAGACATAGTAAGCAAGCAGATGTTATTTCTCTGAGTCATCCATACAGAACCTGGCCATTTCTTACACTCCTGTCATGATGAGCTCAGGCTAGCTCTTGGATAGTAATACCAAAGCTGAACAGCTCTATGCAAAGTAATCAAATCAGGAAAAATTCTGCAACAAACAAACAAATAAACGTTTCGTATGTTTCTTCGTGGATGTCTGCAGATTCAAAATCTGCAAAAATGGACCGTTTGTCTTCTAACAGATTATGAATGCTATGTGTGACATTTCTTGGAAAGATGAAAAATATTTATACAAACTGTCAGATGACTAAGCTAATTTGTGGCATGTGGCAAGCATGTTTTTTGAACCAAAGTTTGTCATACACCTACTGTTTGGCTGTAAAGTGTATGATCAGACAGTTCCTGACACATCACAGCTGCAACTCAGCTCATTGTGAAATGCTTTGACTTCAACAAAAATCACAGTATGCACCGAACAAGAGGAAAAAGAAATGTTACAGTCTCTATCTCTGTTTTAATGCACTCTGATTTCGTAGTTGTAGTGAATGGATAAAGTGAAGTGATTATTTTTTGGGGGGGGATGAAGTCTCTATACACTGCTCTTTCATAGGAATGAAAGGTGGAAGTCTGCCACAGCTAGAGGTTGCTTAGGGAGGCACTGGTATGGTAGGTGGGAAGAACTGACAGGTGGTGGTGATGCTGAGGGATGCAGGTGAGGTAAACATGCTTTAGAATCAAAATACAGCTTTGCATGGCTTTGAACAACATTGGAATGCAATGTGCATTTATTATACTATTTTAAAGTCTCTCTTGACGGGCAGACTTCCAAACCAGTGAATCTTCCTCCTTCTTTACTCGATAAAGTGTTCTTCTGTAGATGCAAGAGAAATTTCAAAGAAAACAGACAATAAAAGCAGAACTTCAAAATGGTCTTTTTCAGCTCAAATTGCACATGAAGTTCAGAACGTATCTTAGTCATAAGTGGGATGATGTTCTGCAATGTAATTGGCTTCCATTGTTTCTCACTTCTCTTTATGAGCATTACTGGGAAGATGGTCCATAGCTGACACCAGATATAATCAGGTGAATTATTTTTGTCGTATAAACTCTACATGCTTTTCTTATTTACGCCTTTGGCATCTTTCTTTTACCTGATTCATGCAGATAAGGAATATAACCATACTTCTGAATATCTGCAACAATATTTTTGTGTCTTTTAAACTTACACTGAAAATAAGTAAGCCATAAGAACATGATTTTCTATAGTTCCCAAGTATACTAGATATTGTATGATTTTTTTTAATGCTTGAACATTCCTTTTCAGTAATTGCTTTCTAGAGTACTCTAAATTTAAATTCTAGTTAGCATCTTCTATAATAATTTAATTTAATCTTACCTAGTTCTTTTTCTAGATTTATAATCTCAGAGTATTCTAGAATATTACTTGAGGTATTTATAAAAAAAAAAAAATATCACAGATTAGACAAGGAAGCAGAGATAAAGAAAAGAAACAAAAGGGAATTTCTTAATATACACACTGAAGTAGTCTCTAACTTGAGACTTTATGCAGTGTACCTCATAAAAACATAACGTGTGCTTGAAAGAGTTTCAAAGCCCATGTTCTGAGGAAAAAACAAAAACAAGACCAAAACCAAACATATGGCAAGTAGGCATATTGCTATAACATGTTTCAAAATTAGCAATACCTGACTTAGCAACAGCCATTGATTTTTAGTTGTGCCAAAGGAAGAAAAGGATTTATGAGCTTTCATGGATTAAGATGAGACAAGAAGGATGTCAGAAGTGGATCAGAATGTAGATTCTGTGCTTTATAAAGCAATAACAGGCTATGAGGTTGGAGGCTACCAGGCTGCAACATTTACTAACCTTTCGTCTTCGTTCTTTATACTTAAATATTCAAAGTCCAAATTTTACATTGATCGGAAAGACCAAGGGGTTGTGAAACCTGAACTGCTGTTGTTCCCGGTGCACTAGGAGAAGATGTTGGGACCATCGGGTTGTTTGGTATCCTTGGAGTCATGTATGTTGTATATATCTGTGTTTGGAAAAGCTGAGAAGAAAAAAGTAAGTCTAGAAAGTGAGAAAAGAAGATGTGCTACAGTCGGTGCAAAAATTGAAGGGACTGAGCATCCAAAAAACCTAAGGAGTTTGATAGTCTGTAAGGACAAGGGAGAAAAGTGCATGGATTTGTCTCTGGCTGGTCTGGTTGTCCTCCGGGGCAGGAACATTACAAGTAACTGTTTGAAATACAGGCTGCCACTTTAAAAGATAGAACAAAGGGAAGTGATTGAAAGCAAATAAAACTAGAATTCACACAAGTATAAAAGGACCTTTTTCTATAAGCAGGCAGTTATAAACATCACTCTGAATGGCTTGTGAGGCAAAAATAATGGCCTTGTTTGAGAAGCAATTGAGGTGCTTTCTGACAAAAATAGTATATTAGGAGATTAGTCTCCAAGGAGTGGATAACCTTTTCAGATTCTAAGTATTTTTTCTGTTCTCATGTGTGAGCTTACAATCTGTTAGTCTCAAAATATATCTGCAAACCCACAGGCCCACCTTCCTGACAGCTGCTCGAACAACGGAGCGGAGGAGCAGAGAAAAAACTCTGTACTGCCACCCGCTCAGCAATTCTGAAAAGCTTGGTAAGGTACTCACACAATCCAGAAATGCCAGTCAGGGCAAGAGAGGGGACAGAGGCAGTGGGGGAGAGAAGCCTTTTAAAGTGCAACATTTGCAGCACACGTTCAAAAACTAAAGAGGCCAATTAGTATAATAGGTTTGAAATCATTTCAGCACAGTGCTAAAGACAAAAGAAAAACTGTCCTTCAGAAATGGGGCTTTATTGTTCAGACAAGTATAAAGATGAACAATGAATTCTATCAGTTTTGGAGGCAACATTCCTTCTCCTTCATACCAGACCATACATTATTAATGAGCACTATTTTCGAGTGTGAAAGAACTGTTTGAAAAGCATTAACATAGTCTATTGGATGTGATTGACACTGTCATCCCTTTCATTTTGCTGTTGGCAAGAGGCATCCCTGTAGATTTATGTGCATCTGGACATTACTAATATTCTCCTTGTTATGCACTCTGGGCAGCTGTGATATGGAAATTTTTAGCACAGTTTTTATAGGGGGAGTTTACTGTTGTTATCTGCACACACACACAAAAAAGGAATATTTTTTCTCTGAGATTTTATCAACCAAAAATAATAATGTCTTAATAACTCTAATCTGTTTTTAAAATGTATGCTTCTAAAAGGAAGTTCAAGATTACATGGATTCTGAAGATATTTTCAGCTACTTTTTTCCAGACAGACCATGTAGTTTCTGAGACTCATGTCTACTCATCCTGCTTCTATTTTAACCTTCAGTACTTCAACTTGATTACATTTTTAATTGGACTGTTGAATCAAGAACTGTAGCTAGTGTCTGCCTGCTGGTTAGAACCACCAACCTCTGCTGATTTTTCTGTCTAATGGATTTTAATCGCAACAATTAAGACCACTGAACCAATGAATCGAAATGGCTGCAAAACAAAATTAACAGAAGTTATGTTTTTGTTTAGATTTGTTTTGGGCTTTTTTCCCTCAAAGTAATGTTATTTTTATTGGTCTTATATATAGATTCAGAATTATTTTAGTTTCTCAGGCCATATAAGAACACTTGTTATAGTTTTACATACATGAATATAGTAATGTATAGCAAAGAAGGGAGGAAAACAATGTTTATTAGAGGACTGATGTTAAATGTGAAAGGTGACATTACATGAAGGCAAGAGTTACCATTCATAGAATCATAGAATTTTCAGGGTTGGAAGGGGCCTTTAAGATCATCTAGTTCCAACCCCCCTGCCATGGCCAGGGATACATTCCATTAGATCAGGTTGCTCAGGTCCCTGTCTAGCCTGGCCTTAGAAACTTTCAAGCATGGGGCATCCACCACCTTTCTGGGCAGCTTGTTCCTGTCTATCACCACCCTCATGGTGAAGAACTTGATCCTAACATCCAATCTAAAACTACCCTCCTCTAGTTTGAATCCATTCCCCCATGTCCTATCACTACCTGACACCCTAAAAAGTCCCTCACCAGCTTTCTTGTAGGCCCCCTTTCAGATACTGGAAGGCTGCAATAAGGTCTCCTCAGAGCCTTCTCTCCAGACTGAATAACCCCAACTCTCTCAGTCTGTCTTCATAGGAGAGGTGATCCAACCCTCTGATCATCCTCATGGTGCTCCTCTGCATTTGCCAGCAGCTCCATGTTCTTGTGGTGGGGGCTCCAGAACTGGACACAGTGCTCCTGGTGGGGTCTCAGGAGAGCAGAGTAGAGGGGGAGAATCAGTTCCCTTGATCTGCTGGCCATGCTTCTCTTGATGCATCCAAGGATATGCTTACTTTCTAATCTGGATTTTTTAGTGTCAATTTTTGTTTCTGCCTGTACTGGTATACAAAATGTATAGTACACACAGTTTAATATTTTATTTGAGAGGCATTATTATAATTTTGACTTAATTTTCATTCTGGATATAACTTTTGAACTTCTTTTACAGAGAACTCTTTTTCTTCCCAGCCTCCATGAGCAGTCCTAACCAGGACTTATTGTTAAGGTCTTATTGAAGAGGTTTTATTGTTAAGAATGTCTTCAAGTAGGAGATAAAGTAATGTCATTGGTCTAACAGAACACAACTAAAGGCTATATAATTTAAAAATAAATTTTAAAATCTAAAGATAGTATATGCAATGATGTAATGGGGAAGCCATGAGATTTGGGCTCAGTGCAAGTTATCTTCCTCTCCAGTCTGCTCCAAATATTCTATCTCCCTACTCACAAAACTTCTCATGACTCTTTCCTTTACATTCAGCCTTATGCAACTATCAATTCGCATCCAGCTATTAGAGGCATATGAGCAGCTGGTTTCTCCTCAGAGTAATCAGGTCTGCTTTTTGACATATCCACCACCTTTCTCAGAGGTCAGGCCCAGCTTCTCCATGGCAGGTCCATTGTTCACCATCCCAGACTGTGAGAGTTCAGCACTAAGGTCCCTCCTGCTTGGCAGCACAAGGAACTTCCACGGCTTCACTAGGCAGCCTAATTGCACCAATCAATCTTGTAAAATAATTCACATGGCTAGAAGTGGAAAGGTTATAACTCAAAGCCAAGTGAAAAGGTGGGAAAAGAAAATGTGAAGTCAATGTATAACTTAAAAAAAACCCAAAAAAACAACAACCACCCAGACAAAAAAAAAGCCACAAATCAACCAACTATGCTATCTGACAAAATATTCTTAAACTGTTCCTCTTAGTCAATTTTGTTTCTTTGGGCCAAAGTCTAAGTGTCATTTATAAGATATAACCTTATAAATCAGTAATCAGTTATAAGACATTATTTTGCTTTTTTTATGTGCTTTAAATTTTAGCTATTCTGGATTAACAGCAAAGTAGATTTGTTATTTTAAGGTATATGTCCTACTTTGTATGAAACTGGCTTTGTGCCTTCCTTCAGAACATGAGAAAGATATGCAAAGTAGTCAGCATAGGTTATTTAATGAAAACTTTGAGATTCTTACACAGCATCTTCATTTTATTTTCTCCACAACTTGTTTGTGGTGTTTACTTAGTAATCTCAGCTGTGGGCCACAAGATACTAGTTTGTGGTTACTCTCAGAGGGACAGACACATAAAGGAAGAATCCTGTCTTCCATTAAGAACTTTCTTGATGATTCTTCTACTTACTCTCTAAAGTTTACTTCACCTCCTTAGATGGTTTTTATATCAAATTTGTACTGGTGGTAGGAGTGATTTGCATGGCCCACTGTTATGGATCAAGGTCCTTGCATAGGTTTAGGATCCATTCCTTGTTAATTTAGTATCAGGTCTTTGCTGAATGATTTAACTGCAATTGTCAAAATTTCACCTTAAATGGCTGTACAAATTGTTGACTTGATATTACTCAAATGCTACAAAACCAACTAACTTGATAATCCTCATACAATCATCACAAGTCAAATGTG
The DNA here is from genome assembly GCA_023637945.1 of Phaethornis superciliosus. Lineage (NCBI taxonomy): Eukaryota > Metazoa > Chordata > Aves > Apodiformes > Trochilidae > Phaethornis > Phaethornis superciliosus. The sequence continues at coordinate 76,117,276 of JAJQWJ010000003.1, read as the reverse complement.
GATGAAAAGAGTAGATCATTTCTTATGAATGAACACCTTTTTTTACAAGTTTTTGAAATCAGCTCTGTAAACCAATAGATTTTTATCCCAGTATTTGCTGATGTCCAAAATCTATCCTGCTACCAGTTGCTTAAAATAAAAAAAAAGTAAATTTTTGTTTTAAATAAATTTAAACTAAAACCCAAAACCAAATAACCAAATGAAAACAACCAAACAAAATAGAATAAAGGATTCATGGTGGTTTGTGTTTTTTGACACATTCAAACATGTCCAAGTTCGAGTAAAATTCTCAGCACTTATACATATTCACTGAAAAAATCAAAGCAGTCACATTTTTCAGTTTTAAGGAACTACTCCTTCCTGTCTTGCAGTGTAGTATACTTGCACAGATCCTTTCACATTGGTAACCCATGCAAGTGGAAGACCACACAATTCACTTTCTGTCTCTCCAATGATGTAGCTTTTCCTGTTCCTCATGGAAAGAGTAAATACTTTAGTATTTAGAAAATAGTCCTTAATGGGCTGCTATAGGTGCAGTTCATTAATTTTCCTTTTTCTGTTAGTATAAATACAATGATTTTTTCTTAGATTTTGTAGATCAGTCTATTTTAGGAAGTAGCTGAGAAGCTATGATAGAGAATGTAAATACTTGTGCTCCACTAAGACAAAACAGGAAGAGGAAAAAAGCTGTCTATTGAAGCAGAGGCTGTGATCCTATTTTTTTATATTTTCCTTGTGTAATGCACCTGAGTGATCTGTAATCATGTTTGAATAGCAGAAAATAACATGAGAACATATTTTTGGCTCTGTTTTGCATGAACCACACTGGGCTAAGTAGAAAGATGCTAGGAATTTATATGGATTGTAACACTTCATTGTTTCCTGTTGTTGGTAAACAAGAACTTGCTGAGAAAACATGTCACTCACCCCTCAGAATGAAGTGTAATACCAGGTAAAGAGCTGAAATAGGGAGTGTCATAGTAACTTTCCAAGAAAAACACAGAAGTGCTTCACTGTGAAATCACTTCTAACAGAAAGATCCTAAATAACCTAACTTCATAAAGATTATGGAAATTGTTCCAAACAACTAGATACCAATACAGAATGCTTTTTTTGCTACCGTGCTCCACGTCTTCTGATGGTCTTTGTTTTGGTTTTATTTACATAAGAATGTTACATAAGGAAGATCCTTAAATCCTGTGTCACTCAGCTATGCATCTTTTAGTGTATTTTCATCTTTTTGAACTCACTGCTAGAAAATCTCAAACAGATCAAGGCAAAAGCCTCCAAATCTGGGCAGCTCAGGCAAGGATCAGAAGCTTTTTCCTTCAGGGAGATGTATTTGCCCCTTTGCTGACTTGTCCCTTGCCACTGCCACGGCCGTGATAACTTCCACCATGTCCATCTCTAATAGATTATGCAGATTCTTTCTTCATTAAAAATTAAAAATGAAAACCAACAAAATGACCAGCCAACAAAATAAACAAACCAGACAGGTGCTGTTAAAAGTTAGCCATCTGAAATTTAAGGGTTAGCCAAAGTTCATGAAGGAGATAATGAATGGTTGTAGAAATACTGGCTTTGAAACTCTAGACTGGATTGAGTACAGTTTAACTGTTAAGTCCAAGGTGTATAGGTGAAGAAAGTCGTATTTAGATACGAATATTTAAAACCAATTACAGCCTGCTCTAAGGAACTGGAATTTCATTGTTTGATACCTTTCTAATTACTAGCCAGATGATGCGCTCACAGCATCTTTCTGACCAACACAGATGATTAGATATTAGGTAGAGATTTCCTACAGCATTTGATGCACAATGATTTCAATCAATCACATTATTGTGCACAATAATCAATCACATTATTTCCCACGGCTAGTTATGAAGATATAAAGTTAATAAACTCATTTTTTGGTAAGTACTATGCATAAATGCAAAGTTACATATTTAAAAGCACTAAGTCAACCTGTAAATCACACGTTCTTTAAATTATTTCCACTGTGAAATTGTTTATTTACAGTGCTTTGATAATTCTTTACTAACTCTTTAATATTTAATTTCCTTCAAAAATTTCCTTATTTTATGCAGTGAATCTTTACAGATGAACAGTTTAAAGTACATTGTAAGACTTTCATCATAAGATTTTTATCTGCTTCTCCTGACAACTACCTATGGAGCTGTAAATACTGCATAACAGCAAAATATTCCTATGGTTCTCACCTTTTTTTCTGCTTAGTTATGTTTGTGGAGACTTATTTTTTTTATATATCTGTAATCAATTTGTCATGGATGATGATTTTTATTGAAATAAAAGAGAAAAGACTATTTCCCACAGGAATCTCCAGAGAAAATAATGTATATAAAGAATATAAAGTGACTGCAGTTATATGCCTAAGGAAGTCCAGGAATACAGGGTATTGTAGTAGGTATTCCAATCACTGCACAATAGTTTTAAGCTGAAAAGAAATAAATAAAATTTTAAAATTAATAAATAAATAGAACAAGTTTTCATAATTCAGTGTAGTTTTGAGTTATTGATGTCCCTTCCCACTCACTTCTGTACTTCTATTTTATACTTTTATCGTGTATTTTCCTATTGGTCAGCTACACAAAAGAAAAAAAAAAAAAGAGTTCAAATCACAATCCTACTACATGTAGTTTAAGCAAAGGCTTGCGGAGTGTATGACAAAATAAATAAAAATTACTGTGTGAATTCCCAGATATTTCCTTCGATCTTCACTTGATGTAGTTTTTTATATGTGATCAAAGGTTATATCTTTAGTACAAAAAAGCCTGGTCGTTAGTGATAGGTCACATGAATCATTGTCCTGTTCAAAAGGATGCAAAGAACACCAATTTCACATGCTCAGATCCCCAGACAAAAAACATCCACAAGATGTTCAGTGTAAGTGTTGCAATAGGATAGCATGAGCTTCCACTAGGAAGATAAGGTCAAATTCATCAGCAGCACCCTTCTACTATAGAAAGGGATTAATTAAACCAATCTTTGAGGAATCAGGCATGTGACATACTGTTTGTGAAGTGAGTGACTAATTTTTCCTCTCTCCTTAAATCCATTCTGCCTATTTACAAACTGGAGAAAGGTAGCTCCTCTACTCCAAACCTGATGACCAAAGTATGAATAAAATAGATAACCTCAAACTGTATTGTATCCCAATTCTATCTTTGCCAGCCTGGAGTGACTCTGACAAAGTTCTTCCTCTCCCCTAGGTTCCTTCTCAAGTTTTCCAGAAGACAAAAGAAAGAAAAAACTTAATCCTGGCTCTGAAAGATGCCTCACACAGGCTCTGAACTAATTATTTTTCACAGAATACTTAACGCAGCATAAATATGGTGAAAACTTTGCAGTGTAGTCTTTTCAAACTGCCACAACAGTATTACAGACACATGACTCTTACTGTAAGAAGGAATTCTATCTGAACATACCCTTTCCTATATTAGTGGCAATTATTAGAGACAGAAAAAAGAAAAAAAATCACTGCACAAATTCACCATAAGATTGCATTCCAGTAAAGGAACTAGTGAACTGTTTAAGTATCACATATTTCCCTCATACTATTTTTTTCTCCTTTCATAATAAATAGCCCACCAGCATCCATTATAATTATGCTTTAAAAAAAACCCAAAAAGACTTTAATAATTTTTCCCATTCTGTGTGTTGCCATTGTAATATCTGTTCAAGCTGGATTGGCTGACCATTTTTAATAAGGAAAATATGTAAATGGTTGTTCATATTAGTAAAACAGATCTTGGAGTACTTTCCTTCAATATTTGCCTGTTTTACTTAGAAGCAAAAAATTTAACAGTTTGATTAATTCTCAAGAAAGCCAAATAAAATAAAACATGGTTTGGAACAACTAAATTTCTAAGGGGGAGAAAACATGTACAAGTATAATAGACACTACGTTAGTGTGAATTCATGAAACTTCCTTTTTTGCAATATATCCACAAACCAATCTGTTCAATAACCTACACTTGAGGTTGTTCCTTGACCTGCTAAAATTAATGGGAGTTTCACTACTCACTTTAATGGGAACATGATGAGGCCTAATTTATTGTTTTCAGGAAGTTAGTCCTTCAGGAAGACAGAGTGGAGAAAGTGAGGAAGGATAAGAAAAGTTGATTCAATTGAACTTTGTCCAGGGGCCTACAAAGAGTTTACTTGATTTATTTTCTTCGGTTTGCCCAACCACCATTTTTTCTTTTAATTCATCTTCTGTTGCTCCATATCTTTTTGCCATTATTATAATTTAGTTCAGATAGAATTCTCCTTTCCTACTCCCTGCTAGCAAATCAAAAGTTTCAGTGTTTATGACCATAAACTTTTAATCAGATAGTAATTCTGATAATAAATATTCTACATAGGTATAGATTCTTTCCACCTCAAAATAACCAAAACTTCTCAAATATTAATGAATAGCCATCAGACCCAAGAAGTCCTTGATGCTGTTATGCAGAACCAAGGCCACTAATCGGTTCTGAAAAACATCTTATGCTCCAGAAATAGAAAGGGAGAAAAAGGGTCACTCCTGCCACCCTACTTTGGGAAGGAGTGGACCAGACAGGTGACCAATATTGACCTAGCAAAATATTCCATTCCATGTATCATATTCGGTATAAATTTGAGGGATCATGAGGTTCAAGCTCTCTTTGTCCATGGCTGGCATCCTGGGAGGATTCCATCTCTTTATCTTTGACCCCAACCCATGCCCTCCTGAGTCTCTGTTTTCCTGCATCCAGATTCCATCTGCCAATGACTCCAGAAGCCCAGCCTGGGGCTTTTCTGGGGCCTGCCCTGCAGCCTCAGTGGCGACATGAGTGTTATTGGGTGAGTGTGTGATAGTGGCTTTGCATATATTTGTATATAAATATAAAAATTTTCTTTTTATTTCATCATTAATATTTCATTAAAACTGTAGTTTAGTTTCCAGCCTGTAAGTCTCTCTCTTATTCTATCTTCTTTCCCTATATGGGAAGGAAGAGGAGTTAATAGAGAGCATCTGATTCTTGTAATTTCCTGCCCAGCATTAAACCATGTCGATAAGGCTGACTATTGAGTCACAGTGATCTAGATGATCTTTATCTTCCTGGAGCAACAGCTGGAGAATGGACTGGATCTTATTGTAGGACAAGATACTTCAGAGTATCTGAAATAATCCCTATATTTCACTGAATAACTTCCCAGGCTTTGTTACTTTCATGCCTTAATTTTCCATTGACTAGAATATAACTTCAAACACCAAGTATATGTGGCAGGCACCTTCTGGCACCCAAATGGAGAAGAATTATTTTTGTTACTAATGCTTCAATTCTGAAGAATAATAAATAACTAAATAAATAAACCATTTAAACAGCTCTGTAGCCACAGTGCTGATGCACAGACCTAGACTTCTTGCAGATTTTAGTTCCTTAACTTTTCCAAATTTTTGGAACAGTTAGGCAGCCAAATGCCTTTGACTTTGTTATTCCTTAATGATTACATTAATTGTTTTATAGCACAAATTTTCTAAGCATGAGAAGTGAAGGCCTCTGAAATCAGCATGTTTGTTGAACAAATACATGCAACAAAGTTTAACACACGTCTCAACTTTTGAAGAGTGCTGTAACTACTAAGATATGAGCTGTACGTTAATGACAGTTTTTTAATGAGTTTTTGGTATGTAGGTTTGTCATCGAGGTGGTTGTTATCTTAGCTAAAGAGGGTCTTAATTTTTCTGTTTTCCTTTTGTAACATTTTATCTTGTGGAGTTTTTCCTTTCTATTGTATTTAACTGCATTATATTGTCTCTCCCATTCTTTTCTACCAGCATTCTTGCTTTATTTTACTTAACAGTTCTTTTGGTACAATTCCAGAGTAATTTTCTGGCTTCAGCAGAATTTCTCCAGATGCATATTCATGATTAAGCTGAAGGAAGATTCTGCCCATAAGTCTCTTCCTCCTTTGTATTGTTTCATATTTTGAACTTTACACTATCTAATGTTAGTCCTTCAGCAAGAGCTTCTTAAGCCCCAGGACAGCCCTCAAAAGCACTCTAATGTGGTTTAGGCAAAAAGAATGCTTGACCTATTCCATAATGGGAGCATGCTATTTGCAGATAAGGAAACATGAGTTATAAATTTCCTGCTGGCAGCTCATGATACATTTGAGAGTTATACATTCACATTCTCTAGCCAAATAGTGCCTCCTTTATGCCATAGAGAAGGAAAACAAACAATTAAACAAACGTTTTGCTTCCTATTAATGGGACATTTGAATGGGCTGCCACAGAAGTGTGCAAGAGGGTAATCCAAGATCCTCTGATGATTCTCCCACTGTAGTGGGAGATAATAGCATTATAATACTATAATATTAATTGGTTCAGACAGGTTTAAAAGGAGCCATTAATAAGAAAATTTATGAGTGGAAATCATGCTTCTTTTAAAAGTAGGAAGAGGTATGGTGGGAAATGTTCCTTGGGGAGAAGCTGCTGGAAGATATGTGTCATTGTTAAGGTGGCAAAGCTTCAGCTTATAAAGCTAGCAAAATATCAAACCATGCAAACATCTCAAGCCATAAATGTGGCTCTTTTCAAAACCCGCATTTCTCATTCATTGCATATATTTATCCAGATAGGTCACTTCAAAGGCAAACTCTACTTGTCCAAGCAAGGTCGCGTACAAAATTTCATTTACTGCTTCTCTGATTTCTGTAAAATAGTACAGCAGCATATAAGGAAAAAACATTTATATTTCTTCATATTATTATAGAAAAGATTTGTTTTAAGCATACTCTGAGAATTGCTACTAACTCCAGTTCTATTCATAAAAGCCCTTGGAGAGTTACATGGATATTGTCACTCAAGAAGTACAGTATGCCACCACCACCCATGAAAAACAAGCATCAAGTTATCTTAGATTGGGTTTGCTGGGAGTGCCAACACCTTCCATGTAGCAACATCAGTCAGGAAAGGATACTATTTAACTTAGTTTTTCCACGGAAAAAGTTGTGTTTAAAAGTAAGACTGTACTGTTTGATTTTTTTTCCTGAAGAAAATGGAGGTGGAGAATGTGAAATGGAACTCAAGCAGACACTTTATATTGTATCTGAAACTATTGAGATACCTTTCTTTGAGCTACCTCAGAAACCCTATTTACACAATGTTTCTCTATTTGGCAAAATGTAAATTAAAGAGACCAATGAATATTTTTTTATTCACCTTTGCTAGTCAGGATAAAAGAGAGGCATTAGCAAAGGGAATAAAAAAAAAAAAAAAAGCTTTTGTTTTTTTTATCATATAGGAGTATATTCCAAGTTAGAAATTGACTTAAAATATATTACAAGTAGTGATAGGCTCATTTCTTTTATCATTATATTCCTGGAGTGGCTGAACAGAGATAAGAAAATTATGATTTTCTAAGGTGGGATGGCCTTTCAGAACATGATTCAGATTCAGAAATGGCATCACTATGATTCAAGTTTACATTTGTGTTGAACAATACATACTGATACTTCAGGAGGGTGACAGAAAAAGTTAAGATGAATTCAAAACAGAGTGTTCAAGTCTCTTTATATTTTAGTCAAAGGACATTATGCCATTATTGAACCTATGCCTAAATCCAAAAGACATTAACTGTTCTGCCAAAAAATATTATTAAAATATTGATCAAAAAGAAAAGTCTAGTACCTCTGAATGGTGGTAAACTAAAGGATCCTATGAATTCTTCCATCTTCAGATACAACTTATCATATCTTTGTGAAACATCAAAATCTGAGATGACATCATTGTTCTTACAAGAAAGTATTTAACTTCAAAGTTTAAACTGTCCCATAAAATAAAATAAATATGAATAATAACGTAAGAAACTAAACAGAGAAGAATATGTAATTAGTTTTGTCATGTAAATAACTTGTAGCTGAAAAGTGTGAGGAATTTTTTATTTCCTGGGCTCTTCTAGGTAACATAGTACTGACTGATATAAAAAGCATGGGTTTATTTGAAGGAATATGCATAATTACCAGTTTAGCAGATGAGGAATGGTGTTTTCAAGAAATTTTCACTTATACGGAGCTTAATCCAAACTCCACTAAGTCAGCCAAGATAGACCCTCAGCTTTTGACACTGCAGAAAGTGGAAGTAGATCTGGAAGTGTAAATGCCACCCGGTGTGCTGAAAAAGCATGGTTCAATGGCATTGCAAGATTTGTCTGAACTGAAAATTGTTCAAGACTAGATGTTCTGCCAAAATAGGCCACAGATATCTGTGACCTCCTATGAGCATTCAGAAGACTAGAATGCCCCCAGCAAGTACTGTAGTGAAGGTCAAGCACTCTCTGCAGACAGTACTGCACAGAATCCTGAATGTCTCTCTGACATTCAGGGATTTAACTTCAGCCTTGAATGTCAAGAAACAAGTGACATGCAACACTCAGGCTGGAGCATGCCTCTTGCATCAATTAATCTTAAAATGCTCTGGGAATTAGGCAGACTTTGACATAATTTGTACAGAATCATTTAAGACTCCCACTGAACACTTTTATGAAATAAATATTATCACAAATAATTAATAAAAAAATAGATTGATTTAATAATCCTCTTTCCATAGTTAAAAATAAATACACGAAGCCTTCTGCAGTAATGTGTAAATTGTGCTGGCTTCTGAATAGTTAAATATAGCTCAACAAACCTAAGAGGAAGGATGCAGAATCCAACTAGATGCTGTTATATGGGGGTACATGTTTCATTGCATGAAATCTGTGTCTGTGCCTTTACTAATAAAGAAAATACATCACAAACTATTCTTTAGCCTTTCTGCCAGCTGCCCTGGCACAGCTTATTTCTGTACAAATAAATTCTCTTTTGTACCAAACCATGGTAACTGCATCCAGATTGCTTGTGAGGAGGAGTTCCTGGCCCATGCTAAGCATCAAACTGTGCCTGGGCATAGTTTCTGAGTGTGTTGGTTGGTGAGTCCAAAATTATTTCAGGGACCATGCTAAGAATTTAACAGTGTGAATGACCACACATCAGTGTGCAAGTCTGTGCGTTGCCCCTGTTCATTTTGCCAGAACATATGTATTCTATGTTGTTTGGTATCTGCCAGTGGTGTTGTATGTGTTTTTGTCAGGAATAATAGAAACAGCAAACATGAGGGTTACAGATATCAGGAAGAATTGGCTTATGGTGAAACAGGAGCTGTTCAAAACTTGTAGTATTGGTGGAGGGTGAATTTTCTTCTTCATTAACTTTCAAGTTAAATAGTCGGAAGATCCTTCTCTTATATGTGAAATTATTTTTAATATTTGCTGTTCATTGCTGTCTAATTCCGTATCTTTCAACCTTAGCAGCCTGACATCATATTTATCCTGTATGAGGATGAATAGAAAATATGTTTTGGTATATTGAAGCAATCTACTATGTGTCAGTTCTACTGCTGGAAAAAAAACAAACACCAAAATCTAGCAAAAACAAACAAACAAAAAAGCCACACACAAACCCCATACCCAAAACAGGTATATATGAAATATGATTCTTTCTGAAGCCACTTCACCATGGTCAACCTCCAACAAGCACTGACATCACTGAGCATTATATACAGTGTTACACTATGGATGGCACTTCAGGTTATTAACACATTGCCAACAGCCAAACATAAATGTGACATAGAAGTGCTCCAGCCCTTCTACAGAATGGACAAATGCTCTCACACTATTGTGTATGAAGCATCCAAATATATGCTCATATATTGGAAAGAGAGCATTTTTAAACAGATGCAAAACCATCTTTGATACAATTTAAAAAAGCAATATGTGTGAATATATATATGTCCATAACTGTTCAATCAATTCTTTATTGCTTTAGGGTGAATTATTTATATGGTAGGTTCACTACATAATAGTGAATAGTGTGTCCATAGAAGAGCAATGAAGCTGGTGAGAGGCCTAGAGCAGCAGCTGAAGGAACTGAGGTTGTTCAGTCTGGAGAAGAAGAGGCTGATAAGAGAAACTTATCACCCTCTGCAACCACCTGGAAGGAGTTTGTAGAGAGGTGAGAGCTGGATTTCTTCCCAAGTAATAAATGATAGGATGAGAGGAAATGGCCTCAAGTCATGCCAAGGGAGGTTTAGTTTGGATATTAGGAAATATTTCTTCACTGAAAAGGTTTCTATACACTGAAACAGGCTGCCTGGGGAGGTGGTTGAGTCACCATCCCTGAAGGTGTTTAAAAGAAATGTGGTGCTTAGAACATGGTTTAGTGGTGGACTTGGCACTGTTACATTCACAGTTGGACTTGGTGATTTTAAAGTTTTTTTCCAACCTAGATAATATTATGAGTCTATTATATGAATCTTTATTAATTACTTACTGGGGAAAAAGAAACAAGTCCAGAAGTTGAAAGATGTAATACTCAAAGACAATGCATAATTGTACAAAGCATACAGAACTCAAGTCTTATTAATGTTAATACCAATAATATTAAATTCCAAAAATACATGTATATTAGGACAATACAGGACTGCTACACACTTAATTCAGTTTATCTCTTTTCTGCTCTTAAGACAAGAGTAAAGCCCCTTCAGATTCTTGCAAACGAAACTTTTGTAAAAACCTTGCTGACTCCCAATAAACTTTGCAAATCTACCTCTTTTTTGTTGATTGGTTGGGGATTTTTAATAACTAACAGAGAAAACATATAAAACAATGTAAATAATATATGCTGAAATTATTGCACAATAAATCTGCTAATGTTCTCCGTTTTGACTCAACTCAGTTATACACTATGCATATGCCTGCTCTCTCACTCGTATTTTAAGTTCAACAAATTCATAGCTTTTGTTTCAGTCTTGATAATGTGAGCATAGCATGTGATAGTCAGATTTCTCAGTATTCCAAGATCCTGACAAACATTCCACTTTTCACATCAAGATAGTCTGGGTTTCACTAAGGACATTTCAGTCTGTGAAGTTAGAGCTGGCTGGATCTCCTCAGATGTTGACATACTGGAATTCTGTAGCCTCTTCTCAGAATAGTACAGGCTATTAACACAATCCTCCTTAATGTTTAGGTCTACACAAGAACATCTGTTTTACTCTCTAGCTCAACCAAGGTGACAAAATCTACAGCACCTTTGCCTCCATTCATCTTAAACAAAAACAGAATCCCAGCATGATGCCTGGAGCTGACTGAAGTTTTTACTGACAGCATTGCATCTAGAAATGACAACTGCTTATGCCTCAATGCTTTGTCTTACTCCACGAACATATTAGAGTGCACTAAACTACCTTAATGATTAACACATTGGAGACAAAGGTAATAGTGCAATATTTCAGTTATAAATGAATTTGACATACAGGATTATCCTCTAACATTACTTTGACTCTGAAATAAAATCTTCACCAACTTTCATAAGGTTTACTGTTAAGCAAGATGTGAATAATGATCACCTTCTTCCTTATGATGAAAACTTTCAATACTTTTTTTGAAACAGTTACTAAATATGCCTAGTCACTATCATACTCTCTTGCTACATATTTTTGGAGTTCTTTCTCACCCTGATGTATGGAACTAAGCAAACAGATGGAATCTATAATTTGTATCCCTTGCTTCACAGTCTTTATTTGAGATGTAAAGTAGTGTCTATACTACAAAACAAGCTTAAAACTGTGAAGCTGCCTAATTCCACTTAGACATCTGTTAAACTGCCATCTAAGTTGTTATTTTGTTCAAAATATGCACTATAGTGTTTTATCCTTACGGAAATAATTTAGTGATGACTTTGTTATTTATGTAATATGAATTTAGAGCAGCTTTTACTCCAAAGCACAGTCTGGAGTTGTTCATCCCTGTCATTCATAGGCATTGCAGAGGTGTCACTAATATGTCTAAATACACCATCTGACTCCACAGTTTCTCCTATGCATCCAAAGCAAAATTGTCTAAAGAGTCTCAGAAACAAATCAATTTGCCTCATAAAGGAATGACTTTAAAGGAATTGACTCTTGACAGAACAAGTCTTCAAATATTGATCATCATAGTAAGGTATCAGTAATGAAAATGCTGAAATTCATGTGAGCTCTATTCTCCCTATTGTGTGCAGCAGCTGATGTTTTGTATCGAGAAATTTATTCCTGATGCATATATTTGTTCCATTCCTTCTTCTTCACCACTTGCCCTCCTTGGAAAAAAACAATTTCCAATCCAGAAACTATCAACACTGTGGTCTCCTAGCTGTCAATGAGTAACATAATGGTTATCTGAGTATCTCTTCATATGGGCTGTTCTAATAGGTGTTGATGTTCATCCTGCTTCATTCAACAACTTTTTGTTTCCCTGGAAGCAGCTTACATCTGCTTGGGCAAATTCTGTCATCACTGCCATTTCATTTGCAAATGCCATCTGTCCTGGAACTCCCTCAGGAAACATCTTTCTTATCTGACTCATGAGAGACATCCACGTCTTTGCACTTTTCCAGCAATACTTTCTTGAAGTTCTACATGTCATGTAAAAGAGTCACCTCGATGCTGCAAATTAAGAGATACCATTAAGTTACCAACTTCACAATTCCCTGCTTGTCTCTCTACACATCATCCATTCCACTGATATTAAATAATTTTTAGGGTAGACTTAAAAACGTTGAGCTTCCATACAAAATTTCTCTTTTTCTCTGCCCCTGGAAAGTCTCTTTCTGAACCCCGAACTAGATTTATCAGAAGGGTGGTAGCTTTCCCTACTTGTGTTTCTAGCAGAATGGGTAAAGCCATAACAAATAGGTTATTCATTGTACCCAAATAAAAAAATAAACTGATTGCTAATTGCTTTATAGTCAGTATGTACAAACACTGCTGGAGGGTTTGTGATTTCCTGATCCTCATCTTTGGCAAAAGAAGAGAAGAGCTTGTTCAAAAGCTAATAGATTCTTACATTCATTTACCTTCCAGGAAAAGTTCCTCTGCTAACTTGAAGTGTCACCCACTTTAACAATGATGCCTACACTTGATTTCATGACTTGGCTTTCTTCCAGAGCTGTATTTCAGACACAGCATAAACCAATATCATATAAGCAAAGCTGAATTGTAAATATAGTTTTGGCAATACTGTGCTGATCACTGCAGTTCCTAGCTGCTTTGCAGACATTTCCAAAACTCCTGAGCAGACATAGAAAAAGGTACATTCAGACTCACATAAAAACTGTGACAAACAACATTAAGATTACTTTAGTTTAGATCAGGATTCTGTATCTAATGCTCTTCACTGTACCTTTATAACACAGAGACAGAAATGAGCTGACAACCAGTGTACAGTTAAAAAAAGACAACTAAAATAATGCCTTTATTTCAGCTTCCTCAGACTAATATGTAATAAGAGTTCAAATGTGAAAAATCCTTCTCCAGTTTCTGTTCAAAACTAGTGATGAGCACCTTCTGGAAAATACAGTTATCAATTTTTCCTTTCCAAATAGTTTCTTCTGAATACTAGTATCCACAACAGCACAGGCTTAAATGTCAGTCTTATGGCTGAAGATGAAACATAGAACAGCTTGCTGATCTGTTTTGTATAAGATCAACTTGTCCACTTTTTTGCTCTCAAACAGTCAGGATTTCATTTCAAGAGGAGGAGACGACTGAAGGTACTGAGACAAACTTCTTCAACAATGTAATTTTTGTAAAACTAAGGCAAATGAAATTGGTTCATCAGTAAGGAGAGTCCGCAGTTTGCTAATAGATAGATAATTTATTCACCTGGGTTTCTGTGGTTTCTGTGCTTATAGTAGCAGCCTTTGTAAACACAATGACAAATCTCAACTCTAAAATTATATACCCAGTTTGAGTCAGCAGAATATGTTAAAATATACTGTTCTATAGATATACTAGAAAAAACGATAGGATATTAACCTGAATCCTACAGTTATGCCAGTGAACTCATGGGCTTGTTTACAATGAATTAAGTTCCTCAAATGTGTTTTCTAGATACAATAACCAGTACTGGAGTAGGAATGTACACTTAGTTTGGGTCTATGACAGTACACTAATCATCATTTATATCTATCAATTTATTTAAATTTTTAAAAAGAAGCATTCATTTCACAATTTGAACTTTGTGTATATATAGAAAAGGCTCCCCATTATCTACATGAGAAGACAAACCAACCCAAACAAGATAAACAATAAGCAAGGATATGGCTTCTTTTTGCATATTATAGAGAACAGGACATTATACAACAATAAGCCACATACACATATAAGAAGTTAGTGAGTGTTTTCATTAGAAGAGGAAAATTAAAAATGCAGATAATTGACCTTTAAGCCTTTGTACTAACTGACTCATTCAAATGGACATGAAGAAGTTCTATTTTACTAACAACATGAGTCAAAAAAAATTTTTTTTTACATGTTTTTTGGTTTCTTTATTTATTTGTTTGTGATTTTTTGACTGGTTTTTTTTTTCTTTTTTTTGTTTCTTAGGGTTTTTTTTAGATTATTCACTGGTTATTATTGTTTGGGTTTGGTTTTTTTTTTGTCTAAAGGCATGCAATTTTTGTAAAACAAAGCATCTGTGATACAGTTCTAAAGAACGAAGGCCAGTACAGCAAATTTATCTGTGTAACTTAATGTTTTCTACCTACATCCATCAGCAGACTCCAACCCTGCATCCTCACAGGCTGATATTGCAATGAAAACACTGAACATGCAGTAAACAAACAATCAGTAGGACAACAATGGTTAACAGTTTTCAAAAAAGAGTTTGATAAAACTTTTAACAATTTTTCTTCAGTTTTTTTGAGCAAAATGTTTATTAACTCCACAGCATAGAGTATACTCAAATGCAGATCACAATTCTTCCTTTGGATATTATTTAAAATAAAGGTTTTTTTAATTAAAAATGTTCTACTTGTTTGAAAATAATAGTAATACTTATTCATGAGCCTTTCAAATCTGGTATAGTCATTTAAAAGAGGAGAAGCTTAATTCTAGTTCTATTCTTCCTTATTTGTTAATTTTTCTTTCTTTGAACACTGTGTATAAAAAAAAAATCCTACCAGAATACAAATTAGGATTATGCTTTTGAATGTTAGTATATATAAATGAGTAAAATATAGCCAAATATAATATGAAAATATCTAAGCTGGTGAAAACATTATTTTGAATCTTCCCCACCTATCTGTATTTAGATTTGTTTTCCAGCTATGGGAATGTATCTTCATGTAGACACAGATGTTAATCAAGATAGCAGTAAAAGGTGTTTTACAGGTAAGTCATCTAAGGAGGTGGACTTTCACACAAATTAGGTAAGAGATTTAGAAGTATGACTGAATATCTGGAATAGAATTCCTGAAATTCATCACTGCCACACTCCTGTAAGTATTCAATTGAAGAGATAAGGGGTTTTGGTTGCTTTTATTAGATTGTTATTTTGTAAAAATTTGTGAAGTTGTAAATGCAAAATTGTACTAGGAAATAAACCAAGATGCTTTTTTGTGGGGCGTTGTTTTGTTTTGTTTGTTTGTTTTTGGTTTGTTTTTTTTTTTTTGGTCAAGTTTATTAGGATGAACATATTATGATCAGCAATATATTTTAAAACAACTATTTATTTGCCACAGTTACATAAATATTTTAGAAATACCTATTTTTGCAAAAATAATTACTATTTTTATTCTTCTCTAGATATACATGAAAGTCAAAATTCACTCCACTGTTAAAAGCAACTCTATTTGTGATTTTTAAAGGAAATAAATTTCTAGAAATAGCCAAGTAGAAAGTTCCTCGGAATACAGAAATAATAAATGAGTTATTAAGAAAAAAAAGAAAAAAATAAAAATTGAACACAAAGAATGTCTGACTGTCCATAGACCACTTAGTAATTTTTCTAGTTTCATCACTTTTCTGAAAGCTTTCTCTGTTCCTCATATGGGATAAAGTTACACTCCACCAGATGAAGAAATCTCTACAATATTTTTCTTCTTTTTATGTCATGGAAATGAATAGTCAAATCATAACTGCTTTCTGTGGGAACACTTTGAGAGGCAGAACTGCAGGGAATCCCTTTCTGCCCTGAGTTCCTCTCCACAGAAAATAGGACTGGACTGTGGTGCTCCCAGCTGTCAGAGGCAGAGGATGCTGATGGCAGTGAGACAGGCAGGGAAAAAGGGCATGCCCCGAAGCGGGGAGCAGCATCCCCAGGAACCTGCTCACAATTGTGGGGCTGTAACTGAGAAAGCTCATGTACAGAATGTATTGTACAGAAAAAGTCATCAATGCTACCCAGCGTACCGCGTGCAGTACCCTTTGAAGCTTTATTAATTCTGCTGATTCTGATGTGCCCCAGAAATCTCATAGGGAAGAGAGGTCCAGCTTGCCACTGAACTGGTGCAGCCTCAAACTCAACACTCACAGCCCTCCTCTAGATCTGCTGAAGTATCTGTCCTAAAGTGTCATAAGAATAATTTTTTTGCTTTTTGCACACCTACCTGTGCTCACAGGTCTATGCACGTCTGTATAGACAGACCTGTACCCGTCTTAATCCTTATCCCTGGCAGCTGAGTGCCTGTGCATATATGCACACATGTAGTAAGAAGATATGCCAAAACAGTAAACTACCATTAAAGTGAGATTTTTTTCTATCCAGCATTCCTGTGACAGGAGGAAATAAAGATCTAAGTGTGATATTTTGCTTGTCTTTTGAAATTATTACCCAACCAAAACTTGTGCTGAAGGAGAATTGACAGAACTGGTCCTCCTCCAGCTACTGTGTGGTTAGAAAAAAGTTCAGATCATATTCCAAGAGGGAGAAAAAGGTCACTGGTTTCACTGCTCCAGGGTTTTGCCTTTTTTAACTCTTGGAATAGAGAGCTTCTTGCTTTCAAGTTACTTCGTGGGATTTGCTTTTCTCTGTCCTCATTTATGGTGCTCTATGTAATTTTACTTATGTTTTTCTATATCTTGATTTTACTGTAGGAAAAATACCATTAATAAAAATTTTGTTATGCAATATCTGTAGTAAAACCTCACTTTTAATCTTACTTTAATATGTTTAATGTAATTCCAAGCCACAAGGATAGTGAAAAAGATTTCCAAGACAGATTTGCCTGAAGACATATGTTTTCTGTGTTCAAGACTTATTATATTTAAAATGCTATTTGAGATATCTATTTATGTTATTTATATTTCTATCATTTATATTTACACTATTTGCATTTATATTTATATTTCTGTTTAACACAAAACACCATTCACTTCCACTATCATCTCAGTTAACTGCAAACTGATTAAAGCAAATAATTAAAGTAAACAGATATTGTGTACTGGCTTGGAAATTAAAATCAACTTGTATAGAAAAAGGCCTAAAATGTTCAATTTAAGTCCTTTATTCATTCAATACTTTAAACAAAGGTTTGTTGGGTTTTTTTTAAGTTAATGTCATACTTATTACATGGCATTTTCAAATGTTGTGGTGTTTTAAAAATGTTTAATAAATGTTTATTGCACATACTCTATTTTTAAGAAAAATCGCACATTTTATTCTGATATGTATTTTTCCCTGAGTGATTCTCTTATATTCTTGTATTTTTTTATGTCATATAGTAAGACTTAAATGATAACACAAGTAACTATTTAACGTATTTCACTGTCTTTTCTTTCTTCCTTTTTTTCTAAAGTACACTTATCTTCCTGGAGCAAAATAAATTTTGAATTAGTTCTGTCTTCATAAGAATGCATTTGTATTGTACTTAAATTTTTTCCCAGAATATGCAAGGTGAAAAGCAACAACAATTTTCTTTCAAGCAAAATGTTGTGATTTGTCCCTTACCAATCCATGACGATCTTGAGCAATTTAATCTAAATAGACTCTGCTATTTTCACACATGAGTGGGTAACAATTGCCTCTGAGGTGCAAATGTGATGAACCATTGACCGTGTCATTCAAAGGGAAAAGAAGCCACAAAACCCATAATATATGCAGTGAACATAAGGCTAAATTGTTAGCTTCGGATAACAAGTTATTAAAGTTTTTTTAATGTAAACTTTACATACACTATGATCTTTGCTGTAAACTATATAGCTAAAAAGATATAAAGGTAATTATTGGCAACCAATTGCAGTGAATTGCAGAACAAAAGACACTCCTTTTTATGATGATAATTGAGCAGAGTGCTAGGCTTAGTAGGATAAAATGATTTCAAGCCTCTTTACATTGTGTTGATTAGGAGATTGAAAATGTGATGTCTTAATAAAGAGAAATGTACAGTTCTAAACCCAGGTTTTTTTCTTAATTGTATTAAAGATAGAAGTTTTTCACATGAAATGCAGTGTTAAAGGCCAAGTCCCACTATTAGAAGTTACTTTCCATGGGACTCTAATAACTGACTCAGTATGGCTTTGTTAGCACTCAGTCCAGGGAACTAGATTATGAACCAGATCATGTGCTCTGTGTCAAGATGATATTCTTTTGATGGCCCCCAGACCAATAGCTACACCTCTTCCTCCTTTCTACTCTGTTCCCACTTTCACTAAGGTTTCTAAACTAACTTTGGGGCTCAGAAACATCAATCACAAAACAACAAGTATTTAGGAGGACAGTGACATTTCTTGTGACCGAGTTCAATGTGCAACCTTAGGCAAAGCATCTGGGACCAAAAAAAAAAACAACTGAAAACCATGAATAAACAGCATTGGGTGGAGGTGTTTTTTTGTGTCTCCTAAGGTTATGGAGCGTTTCAGGTCACTGACATCAAGAATGATGGTCTGAATCTCCATCTACGTTATTTTGTCCCAATTTCTGATTTTCTCTCTTATCTATGGTTATTTGCTCAGAGAAAAAAAAAAAAAAAGTTATGGAGGTAGCTTATTATATTTAATCATCACTGTGCAATGTGCATAATTGCTTCAACATGAAACATTTCTACATTTATAATCTTTTGAAAGTTTATCTGGAAACTACATATTTCCAATTGCTGATGTACACAAGTGAACAGATATCAGGTCTGAAATACTTCTGAAGTCAGAAAACTAGCTTTTGTTTCTTCTGTTTTGTTTTGGTTCTTATCTTTCTGTTTGGAGCTGGATTGCCTACAGGCAATGGTTTGGAAATATGACTACACAGACTGTATTCCCTATAGACTGTCCTGAGGGTATTTCTGACCTAGATCCCATTTCATCCTTCCTTAAAAGCTACTTGCCGAGGAGATGTGGAACACCTGTGTCAGATGGGACAGTTCTGCACAGATGTCAGCTGTTGATAATGATATACTACAAAGCTTTCAGTAGTCATGCTTAAAATAAGAACATTTTTTATTCCACAACAGACATGGTCTTCTTCACGTGGTTAGAAACATGGTTTTTTCCTCTTTCTTTTGTCTATTTTAATGACTTTGTCATTTAGCAATAACATAATTTCTTGAACTGCAACAGGTTTTTTCCTGTCAGCATGCAAAAGGGGCAGTTCCCTCTCTGCGTCACATGCAAGGCAAGACATGAAGGAAACACATTATGTTTCAGGTGAAAAACTGAAGGACAGATGGCTGAACATCATCCTTCATCCCTCTGTGTAACTAGGGGCCAGGACCTCAGAGTTTAAGCTATTCAGGATTATTCAGACAAAAGAGATATCAGTGAAAAATATTAATATGTTAAAAATAAACCTTGCATAGAAATACACTTGATTTAGTGATTATTTTTCCTTGGTGAGTTTTCTGAAGATTTCACTATAAATATTGGTTGAAAATGGGAGAGAAAGGAACCCTCCAATACCTAGTTAGTGGTTAGGGAACTCTCTTGAGCTAAAAGACCTGAATTCATGTCTATAATGACCCATAAGACACAGACTTCTAAACTTTATTATCTAAAACTGTAATGCAGTGTTGTAACTCGTATTTTTTTACCAACTAATTCAGTTTGGAAAGGTCTCATTGTAGTCCCACTTAAGAAGTGTTGTCAAATTATAAACATTTTCCATTAAGTGAAGAAAATACATTTTTTCCTGTTTGCATTTTTTATCTTAGCTTATTCTATCTTTTCCTATGACAGGCTATGTTTATTGAGTTTTGCCCCAGTTCTGAGTCGCAGGATTTTCCCCATGTGTCTGCCATCTCATGCTGTAGTACCTGATCTTCCATTAAACAAATACAACCTCTAACCTTTCTAGTTGCAAAGATAACCTTCAAACTATGAAGTGAATGTATTTATTTTTATTAGCAATGTTTCATTTGGTCTGAAGCATGAAATGAAGGCAAATTTTTTTCATTTATCACACTGCTGAATATCAATGCTAATGCAATCCAACTTTTAGTGTCAAGATCTATTTCTATGCTGATCAAAGCCTTCAGGAGAGAAGATGGAAGGTCCTAGTGCATGCTCTGTGCATTCTGTGAGTGCTATTTGCATCCATAGTGTTGGGGGAGGTAAAGAGTGGAAGAAAAAGAGTTTTAGAGGCAATAATCTTCGATACCTCTCTTAATATTAACTTCTCCAAGGACATCCATTCAATTTTCTGGAGGTTTGAAGTCTGCAGAATTCCATAGACATTACAATCAAATATCCAAGGATGGATGTCCATGGCTAATCCAAATTAGCATAATTCTGTTTCTTACCTTTAGAGATGTGATGGTAATCTAGTGCACATTCTTTCAGTTAAATTGTAATTTCAAAATGGGAAACCTGAAGAGGATCATACACATGTCTGAAACCTACTACCTGTATGTCTTCCACAAAATTCTTGAGCAAAGCAGCAAGAATCCTGTGTATATTTTCACTTGGTCTGCCAAGAAACTACAGTATCTGTGAAGAAAAAGAATCCATAGAGCCTAAAAGTAGATAAATTTGTTATCCAACCTGCCAAAATGTTAATTGCAAAAAACAGTCGAAAGAAAAGCACAAGTGCTCCTACTGATGTTAAATTAAAATAAATAAATAAAAAACAATAGAAACAATTCTGTGTCAATAACTTCAGTGTTTAGTTAGACTACAAGCCCAGGAGGGAGAAGAGAATAAGGTTGAGATGGTTGCTTTTGCTGGCTGTTTTCTTTATTGCATAACATAGTAGACTGTAGTTAGAGGAGACATTATACATATTTTACATCTATGGATGGAATACCAGCACTTCAAAAAGACAGTGTTTGTATCAGGATTTTTTAATATATTTCTGTCTGAAAAGATTTACTGACAGTCCATGGTTGGAAATAGAAAAAAAATTTACTCAGTCTTTCTCCAGAGTAGAAAAAAAGCTCAAAACAGTTTTTCTTGAGAAAAATCTTTTTAGCAAGAACTTGCTTGTTTTGGTGCAGATCACCCAGGGAAGTAGTGGAAGCCCTGACCCTGGCAGTATTCAAGGGGAGGCTGGATGGGCTCTAAGCAACCTGATCTAGTGGGAGATGTCTCTACCCGTGGCAGGAGTGTTGGATGTAGATGGCCTTTAAGTTCTCTTCAGACCCTGGCCATTCTTTGATTATATGATTCTAATTATAAATGGTATACCTTTAAAAGTGTGAGGGGTTTTGTGAAGCAGTTGTTTGAAATTTTTTTATTTGAGTATTATGAAGCTGTAGCAGAGAAATTCACTCATTTCTATTCTGCTTAAAGTAGTATCCAGTAAAATATCCTACCTTTTTTCCAAAATTGATACTAGCCAAATATTTTTAACAGTTAAAAAAAAAATAATAAATAAATCAGCAAAAATAACCAGTTTGTAAAAATCAATAAATATTGGGCATGTAAGTGCTTTGCATTCACTGAATTTGTTATAACTCTGGGTGAGAACTTTGGCTACTGAAAGTCAGAGTTACTTTACAAAACTGAATAATGCAATTATAATTAATGTTCTTAGGTAAGGATCCCATCTTTTTCCCTCATTCAAATGTTACCCTTGTTGGCAATGAATCCTTTTACTCTGTGTTCTGATCATACTCTCAACTGCAAATGTTATTATGGACATATTCCTTCAATTCTATACAATCATGCATACAATCATACAATCATTATTTCGAATTATATCTTGGCCTAATTCTTCCTTTGACAGGATACCAGGTTTCAGCCTTTTTCTCCAGAGCTAAGTTAGCTGAGCTTTCCAACTCAGTTTTAAAAGCTAAAATCTCAAGTTACTTACTGAAGTGAAAAGAAAAAAATTGGAAGGATGGGACATTCAATAAAGTACTAGGATCTGACATTTTCCATAAATTCTATTTTTAATTAATTAAAACAAAAAAGCATCCAACCCAAAATACTCAAACCTCCTCCTGCCCCGACTAGTTCTATGTAAGTGAAAGACTAAAGACATTTTTTACAGAGAAACTATGCCAATATATTCACAATATGTGCAGCTTTCACCTTTCCAAATACATCCAAGTCAGAAAAAAAAATTGTATTGAAGATTTCTTTCTTCCTTAGTAAACCTGTGAAAGAAGTAATTTTTATGACTGGTAACCATATTTTCTATGACTTTTCCTGGAAACTTTGCACCTAATTCCTGATAAACATGCCAAATTTTTATGTTTTACATGCATTTTTATTTAAAATTAGAAAAAAAACCAAACTGCAGTCAAAATAATAACTGCCTTTGCTAACCTCCAGGAGCAATATTAGAGCTCTTATCCTCTAAGTATTCTCTCCAAAATTCTTGGTGAGTAGTTGTAAGAATTTGGTTCATAATTATTGAAAAAATACTCGCAGGGCATGGGAAAGAAAACCTGGGCTACTCCACAAATGAAAATAACCCAGGAGGAGAAGGTACATGGCTAGAAATGCCAGGTGGGGTTGGGAAGGATTTTTAGGGCCTGTTGGTGCACCCTGGGAGCACAATACACCTCTATGTAGCTTGGTAGTTTCTAGGAATATTCCTGAAGTGTGTAGCCCTGATAATCATCAGTGTGGTAAAGTTTTCCTGGGTAAGTGCAGCCCAATATTTGCTTATGATCCTGGCTGGTCCTGCTTCCTGACAGCTGAAAGCAACTGGTGGGGAAGCTTTTGAGTGATGAGACTTTAGGAAAAGGATGTGAAAAATGGGGTTAATATTCAGGGACGATGGGGGGTTTAGGAGGTAAGTAGCTGGGTAAATGAGCTCTATTTTATAATCATATCAAAACTAACTGAGGTCAATTGTGGCTGTTTAATGTGAAAAAGGGTTTTCTCACCTCACCATAGCCTAAGCACATTTTTTTAAGTGGCCCTACTGTAGATAGCTTTTCTTATGCTTCAGTGGGTAACACTTATTTTTATATTATTTTATCATTATGAGTGAAACAGTCATTTAATTAACTCCGAGTTTAGTGCGTAACTACTGTGAGGGTGGAATCCTTCTCATATTTCTGTGTTAAGTTGTAACTAAGCTAAAAAATCTTCCACAGCTCACTTGCCATTCTGTGTTTCCCTTGTACAAAAGCAGAAAGTGTTAATATGAAATAATTCCAATTAATAATTTCAATAATTTGCCAGCAGCACAATATGCTGCATATCCTCTATGAATATATGCTGCCAGTGCCAGAACCAGTAATGCACACAGAAATCACAGGCTGCAGCTTAAAGTAGGTCATTTCCATGAAAATGCTTTTGTGGATTTTCAGTGAACATTTCCCTAGGTAGAGTACTTCTTTTACAGCTTTCTAAGGCTATATGAAAATTACTGACAGGCTGGTTTCTGGCAAAGCAATCTGTAAGCAAGCTATTTGTAACAATGGAGGATTTAAAGGAATTTCTCATATGATTGCCTATTTACTTTTCTTTAGAATATGATTTTAAATGCTTATTTTAGCAGTAATATTTGTTTAGTCAATATTTATTATAAATATAGCTTATTTGTTTTGATTTTTCCTTCCTTGTGTGCTGGTAGTACCAATCTGTTCTGTATTATCATGGACAGGACTAGTCAGAGCTTTAGCATAGAATTTTTTCTTTTTTTCACTGTATGGATAAAAATGGTATAAAATAATGTTGTTCTAGGTTTTGAATGGGGTCTCTTCAGCACTGCTTAAAGAATAATTATAATTAACTGATACAAAAAATCATATCACAGAAAAGACAACCAGTATACAAGTTGTATTTCTTGTCAGTGTTGCATTTAAAATGGCAAAATCTATTACTTAGATTATAATTTGGAGTTTATGAGTGTCTCTACTTGACACTAACCATGTCTGTACTTAACACTAACTAACCATGGCTCAATCTTGACATGTGAAAAATAATATAAGAACACTAGAAGCCTGAATTCTACTCTCAGACTGGAAGGAAAACACTAGGTGAATTGTTACTCCACTAGCTTTAAGCAGAAAGAAACATACCCGAACCTGTGATGAGCATGTTTGAAATGCTCTCCATTTTCCAGTTATGTAAAGGACTGTTATGTAAAGAGTTGTGTGCTTTGAATTAATTTCTAGAGGTTCTTTCTACTGTATGTTCTTCATCATTCCTGAGGTTCTGAGATCAGTCGTTCAGTAAACAAGAGTTCCAACCCAGCCTTAATATAATTTGGTTTTGAGAGTTATGATCTTTCAGAAATAGTTTTCAAGGTATTTATTAAGTCTCGGTAAATATTGCCTTGTAATTTTGCATAAAAAACTGAGAACACCTATGGTTTTCCCCAAACTAATCATGCTCATCAAGTGGCTGCTGTCATGCTTGGACTACACTGAAAAAGAGAATTTTAGGTATCATTTTCTATGTATTCTTATAGTTGAATAATTTTGCTAGCTGTGAAACTCTCTATACACCCACAACATCTGCTGTGTAAGCATCTTGCAATACACCTCAAATTTATTCTCCTGGGCAGCAAGTAGATTGCACAGATATGCTAATGTACACTGGGGGTCATGAATACCCAGGTGTCCAGATCTAGTGCTGTGACTGCATTTATAACTTATATGTAAGAGTGCTTTTTTTTCCCCTGCATGAAGATCAAACTGTGGAGTAAAGGATAGTCTCACTCAGCCAACAAAGCATAGGGCTCTACCTGGTTGGCAGAGAACAGAAAAAACAACCCCTGCTTTGCAATTTGGATGTAGTACAGGCATCATCTCAGAAGGAAATACCTTTACCACGAACAAACATTTAATGTGATATAGCTGTACAATGAAACTCCATCTGAAGTATTTTACATTTTCTCTCAGCAAACAGCTACTCAGACAGGAGGAGAAAAAAACCCGAACAACTAATTCAGTTCTGTTCCTCTAAAACATTTCTTTAAAAGTAGATATGCACTTGGACACTACACATAGAGGACTAAACAACTTACTAATTCTTCTGTGGAGACTTTGAAAACATACTGTTTTGATGAATTCAGTCTTTCTTGAAACAACATAATCATAAAAATATATATGACATATTAAAGTAAAAAAAATGTCATATTTTCAGAATCTTGAGAGGTGTTGAATAAATGAATGTGGGGTGCATTTTCACTCAAGAGTACAAGTAAGTTTGTGAGTTTTATACTCTACCACCTATGTAACAGCAGAAAGCAGTTTATGTTAAGCTTCAGACCAGAACTGAATGTGAAAAAAATTACAGTAAATTGATACCATTTTGTATCAGATTTATTGTGTCTTAGTGATATTCAGATGAACTTTTCAATGTAGGAAGCTTAACTGCCAGACTTGGAGACTTCTTGTGGAAGCCCAACAGCGCATGAACTTAATCAATACCTGACACTGTAGGTCAGACTTTATGCACTCAGCCATATATTTGCAGCAGCACATCCAAAATATTATTTTCTTTAAAGGTTTGCTGTACAAAATATTGCATAACAAGACCATTAAATACTCTCTGTGTCTTCTTTTTTAGCCCTTCAACGTTTGGTGCTGATGTTAGGAACCCCAGATCACTGTAGGCTTTTTGAAATTAAGTGAAGGAAACGAAGTCCTCTGGAGGTGGAGAGTAAGCTCCATCTCTAAATATTCTCTGAAGGAGAAAATTCATTTTTAAAGAAAGATGAGGAAATCAGACATAATTTAACCACACAGATGATTTAACAACCCAGATATCGTATCTCATTTTAATTTTTTCTTGTAAAAGGATAATTTCTCATTAACATTAGGTTATTTCTATTGATACTGGGTTGACCAATCTATCAAAAATATGTTTTAGAAAGAATTGTTCAAGAGAAATTCCAATATCAAGGCAATGTGAAATGATGGTAAGTAGCTACATTTGAAATGGACTTGGCATAATTGTTCATAATCTCTGATGGAAACTTTGTAGAAACTATTTGGAGATAATTATGTGTGACAATTTGATATATACACCAATTAAAACCAAGTAGACAACAACACACACCCCCACACACTCATTTCAAATCAATATTATTAGTAATTTTTTTTCAATAAAACTTGGAGGTGAACACATTATGCCATTCAAATTACTTAATGAAAGCCAGAAACACTAGGAGAAACCAAATAAATAGTTTTATTAAGGCACCTGTGATCAAATGATCATTAAAGAAGGAGCTTCTCAGACTTAATTTAGATGCATACCTTCTCCTTCCCCTAATTAGAATAGCTTCTCTGCTTTAGGAAGCAGCAGCGTAACACTGCCACCCACTGCCCCTCTCCACACAGGTAAAGTCATGAGGGTAGGTAAATGTTCAGGAGTAATCAGGTCTTTCCAGGTATAGTGATGACATCTTTATTAAGCTTTGAAATCTCCTTAGGGTAAAGTTGGGCAAACTTTGCTTTGTTTAGAATGGCATGGACTATGATCCTCACCTGCTGCAGGAAATCGGCTCTGAGCATGGCAGTAGATTTATGTCAGGTTTTCTTACCCATTCACAGATGCCACCATCTTACTCTATGGCTAAATAAACTAGTGCTTCACTGGAGAGAAACTCATATCTGAGTGTCCTGATTTGGGCCAGGACACTGAGCTATCGCTAGGTAACACGCAAATTCTCTGATCACCTTGTCTAGCATAGACAAAGAAAGATGATGCTATAAAGTTATAACGTATGACAAGGTGAGCAATAAAACTTAATACTTACTGTTCCAGACTTTTCTTCCTGCCTCTCCTTTTCTCCTTTTCTGTCTTTTTCTTTTTCTTTCTATTTTTCCTTTCTCTTCTATTTCTCTTCTATTTCTCCTCTTCTCTTCTCTTCTCTTCTCTTCTCTTCTCTTCTCTTCTCTTCTCTTCTCTTCTCTTCTCTTCTCTTCTCTTCTCTTCTCCTCTTCTCCCCTGTTCCTCTCCCCTCTCCTTTCTCCCCTCTCCCCCTCCCTCTCCTTCTCCCTCTCCCTCTCCCTCTCCCTCTCCCTCTCCCTCTCCCTCTCCCTCTCCCTCTCCTTCTCCCTCTCTCTCTCCCTCTCCCTCTCTTTTTTTTTTTTTTTACTCTTTTTCTTATTTTTTTTTTACTCTTCTTTTCTTCTTCTTTCCTTTTGTTCTGCCTTTCCAAATCACTGCATTTGGACATTTAACTTTTATTTGAAGGAAACCTTTGCATTTCTCTTATCAAAATACATTGTATTCACTATACTGATGCAAGAATCATTAAAATTCTCCTCATAGGGGCTCATAAATTCTGTTTGTTTCTAGTTGTTTATTATCTGGAAAAAAAGACTAGAACCAACGTAAGCTCCAAAACAATATGATTTTTTTTTTTTTTAATTGTTATGTTTGCATGTGGTTTTGAGTCATGAATTCTTTACTGTTTAAAATTGCATTCTGATTTGAAACACATGGTCTCAAAACCAATTGGAAATCCTGCTGGTTGTATTTTCCCCCGAGTTTCCCAAAACCTTCAATCACTCGTGGCATTCAAAGTACATGAGGCATAGGATATGAGGTGCTGCAATGTCAAGATATTAGAAATTACTGCAAGGTCTTCTCATTCAAGGCCATACCACCGTGCCCACTTCTGGACCTCTTGATATTTATAAATAATAAGAGGAAAATTACTAGTTTTGCTCTCAAATACTCAGCAAATTACTAAGCACAGCTTTCAGTCATGTAAAATTAATTCACAGGCTTGGCGCCTGGCATATAGTGTGCTATAAGAAACAGCACTGTATCTCACATGCATTGAACATAGGACTTAAGAAAAAAAAAATCAATAAAAGAAATTAAATATAGCCAGCCTCCCTCAAACAATAAAAATCAATGCTACGCTATCAGGTACCTAAGAAACAGGTTTATTTTCAACATTAATCTAGATAGTAGTTTCATAGTAATTGATTTTTTTATACTTAAGCTGTCAAAAACTGTAACAAGCAATGATTACTTGTTATTTTCCAAATTCATAATAGAATTGATTCTATGGGGATTGTGGAGGCTTTTTCCCCCCGTTCTTTCCCTGACACTGAATTAGTTTTGTCACAGAAACAATTGCTAATCTTTCTTGTAGTGGTGACAAAATTGAAGAATAAATATTCACTGGGCTTTAAATGGAACAGCTTTACAACTGTAGTGATTTTCTGTTTGTCAGTAAAAATAAAGTAGGAATATCTTCATTATTATGATTGGTAAACAGTTTTGCAATTTTATCTATGGCTGAACTAAATGTTGCATTAAATATGAAATATTATATTTTCATTAAGTGGAAAACTACTTATTCTTAAAAGTAAGCCAAAAGCAGACTATATCTTGTTCGTCTATTTTGACCAAACGTTGTTTATTTTGCAGGAAAACAGAGCATATCTACTACATGTATTGCAGTACAATATGGGGCAGGGGGTAAAGTATTTTTATTAAATTTTTCTATGTGAATTCTGAAATAGTGGTAATCCTTAATATATGGTGAAGCATGCATTCAGGATTTTGGGTTTATTTCCTTATTTAATATATTGAATGATGAAGAAAGGAAGGCAGGACAAATCTGTAAATAACCTAATTGTATGTGATCTAGAAATGGAACATTTAAATATAAAATAGGATGCAAATTACAGAAGGTAATTGCAAAATTAAGAGATATCATCCTGTTTCAGGGATTAACTTCAGTTTTTAATCAGTCAGTGGAGGGGATAAAAAAAAAAAGGGTTCCTGTGCAAAATCTAAGGCTCACTGGTAAATTTTCCTGGTAATTTCTTACAAACCTTATCCCTTAATGCCACGTGTATAGAGGAAGAATATTATCTGGAGAGTGATGAACAAATAAAACAATCTTTTTTATTTATTCTGACAATCTACATGTAAAATTCCTTGCAGTTCTTCAAGACAAATCAGAGAAGCAGCAATCATGCTTGTTCCAGGCAATTTGTAGCTATGCAAGAGGTTTATTAACACAAACTTTCTTTCCAGAAATAGTGATGGCAGCTGGAGCAGCAGACAAGTTCAATCTGGCAAAATTAACATAACAGAGAGACACACACCCCTTCAATAGCATCAGTGTTGGCAACACTGTTCACAATATCTTCTCTCACTTATGAGACTGGCATGGCTGTAGACATCCTAGAAGATGATATGTCATTCATAGTGATGCACAGTTCTGCTCCTGAAGAAAAAGGTGCAGAAGAAAGTCCTTCATAAGCACTGCATTTTTCTTGTTATGATCCCTGCAATGAAGTACTACAGACTATTTTGTATTATTGGAGAGGGATAGCAGTTAGATGCAAAAGACAAATATGAGGTGTTTAACTCTGTCTCTCCACCCCACTGTGAAAGCACTCCTCAGTATGTTTAAATCAATTAAGTGATCTAAAACAAAGGTCTTGTTTTAAATGTTTGAAGTTTGTAATTTGCAAGATTTTCCATGCAAAATTATTCTGTATTCCAATTCCAAACATTATTAAAATTTCATTTACTCCCACTTTCTATACAGATATATAGATTAAATAGGTCTCTTTTTTAAAAAAAACAGTCAACAGTAGATATCCATCTTTTTGCTTTTGTACTTCTAGTAGACTTATGCTCATAGAAGCTTTTCCCTTATTTCAGCCAGGGAATAAATTTCTAATTCACACAAGAATTTTTATGATGATCTTCCTCATTTAGGTGTGTGAGCAAATTTCTATTTTTTAATGCATTTTTGATCCTATCTACTTTAAACATTCTTACATTGTCATCTTACTCTTCATTGTATTCCTCTCTATTTTAATCTTTTCTATGACCTCATGGTTTTGACTTTTTTTTTTTTTTTAATAGCTTTCACAAGAATTTATCAATACCCTACTGGTAGAAAGATGTTTTGTTGTTATTTTGTTTTACTTTTTCCTCTCTCTGATGCACACTCAACTGAATTTTCATAGCACAAGTTAAAAGCCACAAGATTTCTCTTTAAACATGACATATTTTTCAGCTGAGATAAGAATAGTTTTCTTTTTGACATTATAGCCTGTTTCTGAATATTCATCATGTTAGACATTATTTTCATTATTGCTCTACAGTCGGATATCTGCCCTGTAAAAAGAGTAATAAGAAATTTTTTCATTATTAGTGTGATGCACTAAGTTTTCATTATATATGTGATACAATAAAGCATAGTGTCAATATAAATGATTTTCAAACAAAAAGGAGAAAAGAAATTACAAAATGGAGAGTCATTCCTGAGATGAAAAGCATAAATTGTCACTTGCAGATTTTTAGACTTTGCCAAAAACAACTGAAAATTTGAATGGTCTTCCAGAAGTTTCTCCCTTTATTAGTCAACATCCTTCAGCATTTTAATGGCACTATGGCCCATATGAATAAAAAAAAATAAAATAAAATAATTTAAAAGACATCCCTTCAGGGGATTGTCTTACACTTTTTTTTCCATATACTTATCTTTCACTGTTGTATCATAGGACCCCAGCTGTTAGCAGAGCTCCATTGTGGTAGGCACTTTATGGATGCATGGAACAATAAGAGGCAGTCTGTCCTAGTTCTGAAGAAAACTCACAATGAAGATGTGTTTCAGTGCCACCTTCTGAAAGTACTGCACCAACAGTGGGAAACATGAGATGTATTTTTTTTTTCATTTTTTCCAAGATTAGAATGTAGAAATAAAATTATTGGCTCTAGTGTTTAAGAGTAGTGAAAACTCCATAAAAATTCAGTGTCATCTCATTTGGTTTGACTTCCCACTGCTTTAAAGAGTAGAAACTCTTAGAATGAACAGGTAATACTTTCCCAACACAGGAAAATCACTTATCAAATATCCTGAATATTTTCTTTCTTTATTTTATTTCTTTCTTTAAATACTTGCAAGTCTGAAAGGTTAAGTGACAAGGTTAAGTGTCTAGTTTTGCACTCTTTTTATTCCTAGTGTGCTCTGTGGTTTCCCTTAATGATAGGATTAAATATGGTTTCCAGCTACAAACAGTTGCTTGTCATTCCCTGTAGGTTAGTCTCGATATTTTTTGCTTATGAAAAATAAAGAGGAAATAACTTTCTTAGACTTTGTGAGTCTTTTAAAATGCACACACTTTGGGGAAATCATATTTTCTTGAAGGAAATGAGGCATGACCAATCTCACAAAACGTGAGAAAATCCCTTGATAGATGACCTTTGCCATGTGTAAAAGAAGCTGTTCAGTGGCTGAGGTTTCATGGATTTCATGCATGAAAATCAGATTTTCTGGCCACCAGTGCTGTTTGGTAAATAAATAATCCATCATTGTGTCAAACAGTAGAAACACGAAGGATACTGGCATTGCTAACTGAATAGAGGTTTTTAGTTAGCAACTTATGCAAACCCTACATTCTGTCTTCAGGAGCTCTGCATGTATTTTTTGCAGTGCTTAGTTTTCATTACTTGAACTTAGGTTATTCATGTTTAGGATAAGTATGAATGAAGTCTGTTGTAGAGACCACATCACAAAATTAACTACATATACCCAGATGCACATGCATAAAACTCTGGGAATGCTTTTTTGGAGCCTTTCTCAGGGGAAGAAATCCTTCTGTGTTTATAATCTTTTAGAGGACTGCTGGATACTTTGTTGAGGGATATTAGAGGAACAGAGCACCAGGTACTCAACAGAAACTCATTTAGCTGTGTTTTACCTCATTGTGTGATTCATATTTACACAAAGTGGTAAAATATTACTTTCTCATCTATATTTCATAATCCCTGATCAGAACTTCTATTTACTATTCAAACATTTTTACATTTTTCTCTCTTCTATGCAGAAAATGCTCTTCCATACTATTTCTAGACAAAACTTGTTTTCCTTAGATAGGAAATGATCTACGTTAGCTTTGAGTTTTGTTTTTTTTTTTTTAATGTCATACCTAGATCTTGTATTCTTTATTGTGCACAGTTTTAATTTTCATTGTTACAAAATCGACACTAATTGTAATAAGGAAAATTCTTAGCTCTATAGAAAGCATTGTTGTAATAAACAGTTCACTTCTTCCCATTTACCTTGTTTCCCTGGAAAAAAGAGGTGTCTTCAGTCTACTATGAAAAGGACACTTTGTGCTTTTCAACTCTTCACCATTCCTGTTGCCAATATTAGATAAATAAATAAATATACTCTTTCTTTCTCCTCATGACAAGAGAAACATATTTCCTTTACTACCTGTGTGCTTTTGCTCTTGGAAACAAGACTTATTAATCCAGTTTACATCTCTTTTTTACCTATCAAATACTACTGTAGTACGGTACTGTAGTCGCTCACTCATTTTAATATGCTAAAGTATGGACTCAGTATGCTTTATCAAAAATCTCAGGTGTGATCTACAGTTTCATTAAAATCCATTAAGAATATAATCAGACGCAAACATATGTAAAAATTAGTTGAATAATATTTCTGGGTTTTTTTCGTTGTATTTCTCTTAGACAAAATTAAATTTTTTTCAGAGTTAAAAAATTTCAGGTTACTTATGTAAAAGCCACACTTGAATATGAAAAGATTTATTAAACTTATCCTTAGTGCTCATGAAATTGGTTGAACATTCCCTGTTGCCTCCCACCTATGGATCAAGCTAACAAATTTTTCTGACAGAGGAAACATTTAATTTGATTTAATAATCTTATAGAACAAACTTTTTAAAAGTCCTAGCCATTCAAATATTTAGTGCCACTGTTTTTCTTTTTAATTACTTATTTATACTGAGAGGTTTCAGAATAACAAATATTAGAATCAACTTATTAATGTGTGCTAGTACACACACACACACTGATTTAGTGTGATTTTTCCATTCTGGTGTGCAGATCAAGGGAAAGCTACTTCTGATGCACTTGGTATAAGACAACTGTGTGTTCATGCATATCTTGTTCTGGTTTATTTTACCTTGGTGATCATATCAAGAGAGCAAGTTAGCTCATCCATATTTTTAGAAAAAAAACCAAAAAACCCAGAAGTCCTTGATAGAAATCATCTTCACAAAAACATCCATATCCCTTTGTAAAGCAATGATGCAAAGCCAAAAGACATTGAGAAAAACTTATAGGTTGCTAATCTTCCTCTGGAAAAGCCTCAAACAGCTTGCTTCCTTCGCCGAACAAGAAATTCCAGGTGATCTGTGCTAGTCACACTTCCTAAATCAAGGTTTTTCCCATGCATAAGGCTTTAAATTTGATGCAAAGCAACAGAGTGTGCACAAGTAAATCTGTTTGTGATGTGGAGTTTGTATGTATGTATGTTTGCAGAAGAGGATAATAATGTGTACTAATTATCTCCTTACTCTGACCTCTCTCTGTCCTGTGACAGCTCTGGGATACTTCTGCAAGTGAAGAAGTTAGTGCCTTGTTTGAGAAAGATTAAAATTCTAATAAAATTCTGAATTATATTTCATTATTTTTGGATGGCTTGTGGGGGAAGGTACTTGATTTTTATTATGACTGAAAGTAGCAGTGGGCATAAATTCTTTGAATGTAAACAGTGTAACTTCCAGACTGGGAATAAAAATGCAAACAACTAAAATGAAGCAAACAATAAGAACCAGCTCTTGCTCAAAGGCAAGATCTTGAGTTCAAAAGGTGTCAATGCCATAGTGCCATGCTACTATAATATAATAAGGCAGCCCTTGAAAATTACTTTTCTGATATTTTCACCTACCAGTGAGATTTCCACGACTTTCTCCATTCACTCTATTTTATTTATCAAGTAGTAGAATGAAATCTCAGTGTATCCTAAGTTACAGAAGATAAAAAAATATGATGAATTCCCACAGAGTAGTTGTAATTCTGAAAAATTTTGGCTGTACATAAATGTGGTTTTATACTTATCAGAATATTTTTTCTGGCTTAAAAATACCCTTGAGTACTTACACTCATATGCTCACATATATATATATACATATATATATATGAGTCTAAATTAGGTATAGGATTGATTTGACCTAAGTTTAGATATCTAAATGTCTGGTTGAGCTTAGGTTGGGCATGCTAGGGAATCTTTATAAACAGTGGAGAAAACTTCTCTCATGTTGCAGACAGTTATTTTAGGACAAGTATTACTACCTCCTGGATGTGACCCTGCTGTTGATTAGAAAAATAACCCAAATTAACCAGTTTAGAGTTAGATGTTTAATTTTAGATCTATAGATGAGATGAGTCTGAGATGAACCCCACCAGAACTTTAAGGGTCTGACCAGAGCTCATCCCAATTAAACTACTGGATCTGTGAGGTAATTTTCTTTTTCCTCATATAGTATAGTGAATGATAAATAAGTTGGGATTTACCCTTCATGCATGGGTGGTTCATTTAGATATGCATTGAGAAACACTAGACAACGTTTTATTATTCTTTTCCTGCCAGCAGGTATCTTAAGATGTGGAAAGAATGAAATAAATTGAACTAAGTCATTGGGTGCAGCCTAAATACTGTCTCTGGTTTGTAGTACTATTTGAGTAACACTCACAAACAAATGATGCTGTATTTGCCAAAAATTGATGGAAAATGTATTGCTGTATGGTAAGAAAACACATGTGTACATGCAACTCAGCTGAAATAACAATTTAATCCTTAGCTTTATCTTCATGATTAAAAACACTTGCATTCAGAGTATAGTCATCATACACTCACTGCCTTTATAAGCCAGGGGAGTAGATACCTTCTCCCATCCCCTCCAAAGAATTAAAATAAACTAAAATCTTAGATGGACTGGTGCACTCTTTGGAAATGTCTTTCTCACTAGCAGCCATGAAAAAAATATCTAGAACAATTAAACTCTTAATTTAGATGTTTTAAGAATTATGCTGAAGCTGGATAAAATAAATCCAGGCTCCAAACCACATTTGGGCTTTAGCCAAAGATGCGGACGAAGAGAAACCAGATGTTTACATTCCCTTTAAGCCCTTTCATTTCCTAGCAGTGTCCTGTTACCATCTAACCATCAACACGATGGCATCTACCTTTACCTAATACCTAATACTTCTCTCATCAGATACAGTGGGCCTAGAACTTGCTCTGTACATATTCAGGAACTCAGTGTGAGCTGGTGATGCCGTGTCTCTGTTACTATTTTTCACTCCCTCCAAAGGACTGTGAGAAGCAGAAAGTCTTGTGCATCCTTCATCTCTCCAGCTGAGTTTTCACTCAACATCCATGAGCAAGGTAGATGAGACAGCAGTGATGGGTGTTGAGAGGCTGCTGCTGACAGAAGCTCAGCTAGCTCTGAGACTGAGTTCTAAGACTGATAGCTCTTCCCTCCCCTTCCTTCATCTACCCAGATCAGGGTGATTCAGTAGTACCTTCCCATTCCTTGCAGATTCAATCCATTTCTCTCCCTCCCTTCCTCTGAGGGTCTATTAAAGAAAGCCAGCTGTGGTTGTCAATTCCTTGGGTTTATTTTGTTCAGCATAAAAATATTCTGAATTTTATTGTAAAAAGTTAATGTACATTTTTGTGCTGT
Organism: Phaethornis superciliosus; assembly: GCA_023637945.1. NCBI lineage: Eukaryota > Metazoa > Chordata > Aves > Apodiformes > Trochilidae > Phaethornis > Phaethornis superciliosus. Next base: position 76,081,603 of record JAJQWJ010000003.1, on the reverse strand, counting down.
CAGTCATTTTTCTTTGAAAGCAAAAAAAAAAACAACAAAAAACAAAACAGCAGCATCAGGATAGTTTTCTTTGGTTACTAAAAATTAAAAAAAAATATTTTTTGATGAAGAGTGACTAAAAAGAGAAGAATTTGAACTGATCACTATTACTGTATGTATTTTAAAAAATTAGTTTCGATTTTTCTGTCAAACTTCATCCTTTCTCTTTCTTGCATGGAAAGTATTCCATGTCATAAAATTACAAGTATAAAACTGTCAAACACCAGTTGCTGAATGAATAAAATGTTTAAAATGTTGAGTAACCATCCTTCACAAGATAGAGTTTATCTGTGTCAAGCTGTGTTTCTTCATTTTTTTATATTTTCAACTTTGAATTTGACAATGATGAAAGTACTGCTTTTGAGATTTGCAGCTAATCTTTTGAAAATTCCCATATTGAAATAGAAAATCATACAGTTCTCCATAGCAATGGGAGGATATAATTTACGCAAGTCATACACCCATTTGGTGATTCTGGTCAAATCATAGAGAAACTAGTGGTATTCTATTTCTGTATGTGTCAGCTTGATAGGAAGACATAAAAGACTTTCATCATAAAACATTGCAAGATGTCTTTTCTTTATCAAATATAACCAGAAACTGATGCAGAGATCAGAAGTAAATCACTAATGAGCTTTTAATGTCATTTTCAATTAAGTTTGTGAATTTCAAGATTCAAATTCAGAATATGTTTTATGCAGAAATCAGTTTTGTTTATCTTTGTATATAGATAAAGTAATCAGGAGAACTAAACTAGTAGGCAAAAGAATAAATCTGCCAGTCTGTTCTGTAAGATAAAATAATTTCATTTTAAAAAAATATTTTATATGGATAGATTTTTTTATTAGTTAAGGACTGCTTGAGTCACATTGTAGCATTGATCCAAGATGTTAAGGAAAGAGAGAAAGAGAGAAACAAAGAGGAAAAGAGAGAAAGAGAGAGAGAAAGAGAGGGGGAGAGAACGAGAGAAAGGCAGAAAGAGAAAGGAAGAAAGAGAAAAAGAAAGGAAGAAAGGAAGGAAAGGAAGGAAAGAAAGGAAAGAAAGGAAGAAATGAAGAAAGGAAGAAAGCAAGAAAGCAAGCAAGAAAGCAAGAAAGGAAGGGTTAATATATATAATTTTACCTATTTGTTCAGAGACCAGCAGTATAGCTGGAACATTGCCAAGATATGGTATTTTCTGAGCATTTCTACTGAAGCTGAAATAAAATCCAGGTAAATAAACATTTCCTTCCCAGGAATGTTAGGAGATGAACAATTAGACATGTAACTGTATATAGATCTCTTAGAGCAGTTAAGAGAGCAAGCACAGCTGTACTTCCCTAGCAAACCTTCAATTTAAAGGGGAACATGAGAAATTTCCTGTAGTTTCACTTCATAGGAATGGTGAGAAAGACTGATGAAGTCTGGGCAGGGAATCTCCTTCATCATTGGTGAGGTAAAGGATAGTTTTAGAGGTTCTAGATTCAAAATTCAATTAAATCATGAAGGTGGTGTAGTCTCAGTTGGTCTGAAAATATCCTGAGAGAAGAGCTGCATTTCTTCATTCTTTCTTTATAGATCTAGGATGATGTGTCCATGTTTCTTTTGCCCTCATTTTCTCTGTTTGATATCAGCACTTAATCATAATTTAAGCTTCTCTTAATTTTTCCCATCAGACAGCTGAAAAGACAGATTCTGTGCCTCTCCAAACACAAAGAATTAATGTGAAATCTTAATCAACAGCTGAATCCTTCAGGTTCATGAATAAAGGAATGCCTCCAAGTAAATGCAGATATATTGCCTTGAAGAGTTACTCTCTTTGGAAATCAGAAACTAAATCCTGCTTACTTCAGGCTGCAGCAGTGGAACACTGAACTGCTTCTATTCAGGCAGATATGGAAGTAGCAAATCTGGAGCAGTTCCATGTTCTTCTGTCCTAAGTTAAGCAGGTAGATCTCTCCACTGGGTGAAAAATTGACATCTGGTCCCAAAGAGTTGTGGTGAATGGAGATAAATCCTGTTGTTGTCCAGTCACAAGTGGTGTTCCCCAGGGCTCAGTTTTATGAGGCGCAGCTGGAGCAGCAGAGAGAACTGGGGCTGTTTAGTCTGGTTGTTTCAGAACTCAGCCGAGTCTATTTCTTCTATTTCAGACAGTTCAAAGAATGGAGATTAAATCATTAAAAGTCATTGAGAGAATTGGGAGCATAGATTTTGACTCAGAGATGGCAGAGTTTGTTTGGTTTGTCACTCATAACTTACACTACATGTAGACTGCAGTAGGTACAGTAATAAAGTAAGTAATAAATTTCTCAATCTAGAGAATTCTCAAATATAACATATATTTCTATATAATATCTATTTCTAAAATATATTACAGACTCTTCTTTCTTTCTTTCTGAAAGACAAAACATAGAAAGCAGGCAGTAAGCATGTCAGTCAAATTGCTGGAGTATAGGACTGAGACAAGCAAGAGGAAGAGTGCTCTGTCTCTGAGAGTAACTGAGTATGTTATGGAGTAAACAGTAAAGAACATGCAGCTTGAGCGTGTCCTAGGATTGAAAAAAAAAAAGGGGGCTATTGCAGTAATACTGAAGTAAGTCTTCAGAGATGGTTTAAAACAGTAATACAGATTTTATTCAAACCATGAAGTTTCCTGCAGTCATTAAAGTGTCAAGAAGACCAAGAGTAAAGGCCTCCCACTAGCTACTGGAAACATGCAGTGGTCATCATATAGCTTTACTTTGAATTGACTTTTTTTTTGGTAAGCGATTTCAGACAGGAAATCTGTATTGTTCCTGTTTAAATTGTGGAAATTTCTGGCTTTTTGAGAGTAGAGATTCTGTTTGACTGAATTTAAAGAAAATATGAGTAGTTAAAATCTGGGAGCTTAGCCAGATCAGGACTCTCCAAAAACCCTGACTGAAATTGTATAAGAACACTGAAGAAAATACTTGAAAATACAAATTGTGTAGGTAAAAGCAACATTTTTAAGCATAACTTCACTAGTATAACATTTCATATCAAAATGTTTTCTGAGATCATAGTAGATGTACAAATCCAAAATTTTCATTTCTGAGTGATAAGTAGGTCTTAGTGCTGACCCACAAAAATATATGATAACTGATTTTCATGAAAACACCTGTTTCAGTGCAGAAAATCTGTGAATATGGACCAAATGATACCCTTAAATTCTTGGACTTTGTTGTGAGGGAAAGAAGTTTCCTGTGGTAGAGTATCTGCAAGCTATTTTTAAAGTACTGAGGAAGTTGTAATGTTACATCAAGATGTGATGACAGATGGTGATACTTTATTTGTGTTGTTTTGTATGCTGCTCTTATATTTTGGGTGTTACACATAAGTATGTGAAGTTATGCACATAATAGAGGTAGAACTGACATTCATGTAAGCAGAGTTTTCAGCTGTTCTCATTGGAAGAGCTGTTTAAAATTTAAGTGACACAAGTACCAACACATTCTTTCCTGACAGCCATCAACTCACAAGATAGTGTCTTTAAAAAGTGGTGACTCAAGCCCAACAGTTTCTCATAGCTGATAAGAAACCAGTCAGTTCTTAATGTAGGTGGGATTCCAAACGAAGAGGTTGGAGAGATTGTTTGCTTTCTGTTTTCCAAATCTCTTGCATGATGTCATAATGCACCAAACCCAGGAAATGATTCTACAGTCAAAACAAGTTACAATACACATAGCTCCAGTACTCCTGAGATTTAGGGTTAGAGGATGAGAGGTAGGAAGAAAACACTTTGAAATTAATCCAATGTCATGTCATTGAAAACTCTGAAAAGATTAACTTTTTATTTTTTACTTTTTCAATCTGCAATGATTTACAAAGCTTCAAATGCTCACAAATCTACTAAGCCAGGCCATTTAAAGAATCTAAATAAGCTTGCATGGTTTTAAGCTTTCTGACTTTGAATATTAGCTTTGAAGTCATGCCAGAAAATGACTGCAGCAGAGCTGCTTTAGAACTGAATTCCTGACACTGGAATTAGTGTTTGGTGTGTGACATGCCTAATGATAATCTTGACCACACTTGCTGCAGAAAGCCATCACACATGGTGCCTCTGAGTCAATAATTCTCCTAAGATAAGACATGGAGCATCCTGGCTTTTTTCATTTTTACAGACTGGTGTTTTGGACACTGTCCCTTTTGCAAAGCCAGATTGCCTAATGGCACGTGGTGTTTTTCCACAGAGAAGAAAGATTTCTTGAACATTTGTTTGGTTAGTTTGTGGTTATAGCAGGAGTTTAAGAAAAACACTAAAACTTAAAATGCCTCACATACAGGCTACAATCACAATTAATAGTATTAAGCTTCTTTCTAAAATTGTTAACCACAGTGTTTTACTTAGAAAAGATTAATATTTATATCAGTGCAAACATGGTCACTGTGTAAAAGAAGTAAACTAGCATGCTACTCCATCTGTGTAGCGGCACCCACCATGTCATACTTTTTTTTGTTCTCTGTACTGCAACGAAGAGAGTATGCTTCTGTTACAGAAGGTTTTTGAAGAAACAGTCTGTCCAAGGTAAGGAGAAAATCATACACAAGTACACTAAGGGTTTTTTCTAAAACACATGCACATATGTCACTGTCTTCCTAACAAAAGACTCCTCTCCTGTGCTCAGAAAGGTAAACAACAGCATTTTCAAGTTCCCAGGAAAGAAACATGTCTTTCACTCAAAACATAAGTCACTATGAAAGAACAGATAATTCATATGAAATATTGAACTCTTAAAATTCATTCTTCTTCTTGGTTAGATGATTTAATTTAACTTTTATGACATGATTAGTCATCCTATCGTGATGCAGCACAATGTAACTGAACACATCAGGCATCTCAGATAAGAGTTGCTTTGCAGACACAGATGCTTGAAATTGTTCCAAAGGACATTCTGTCTTGAACGTATAAACAGATTATGGACCCTACGTATGAATTTTCATGCAGTTCAAATTATATTCCAATTCTACCTTTAAAAAGCATAGAGAAGAAAAAAGCACAATGTAATGTGACATTGTAGCTTTCACCAAAATTTACATTTATTTCTGAATATCTGAAAAAAAAACCAATGCGTGTTGGACTTTATTTGCCACTGCTATATAAATTGTGAAGGTGCTACTGTTTTTACAAAGAATGAAAAATATGACATATAAAATAAATGAATTTTGTAAAAACTAGTAATTACCTAGAATTCTATATTCTAACCACAAAAAAAACCCTTTAAAAATAGAAAAGCAAAATCTACATTTAAAGAATAGAAACATGATTTTTATGATGAGTAAGCTAAACACACAAAAAATAAATTACTTGATTTCACATAAATGTAACAACCATAGGCTAAATTTTACTCTGATATTCCAAAGTAAACTGAGTTCTGTGTTGTAATATTTGATGTGTGAAAAATATGTTAAGAATTCCTAAGATTCATGTTGAAATATAATTGCCAGATTTTTGTCATCTTTTGAACAGTTGTGAAATTATTTAGGTTTTTTTGCTATAGCCATCATCTGTAAAATATTTTCTTCTTTTTCTATTTTAATGCTGTGAAACTTTCTGGTATAAGCATTTACGTGACTAACTTAAAACACTTAAATTTTTATTGCTTACACTTTGGATTGATTATACTAAAGGACACACGCACACATTAGAAGTTTAATGCATAGCTTAGAAAAAAAAAAAAAAAAAAGGAAAAACGAAAAAAACCCACCAAAAACAAAAACCAAAACACCCAAACCAGAAAAGGTAGAAAACTAAATAATTTTATATAAAATACTCAGCTCCTCAGATCTACCTTCCATTTTGCTAAAGCAATTCCTTTTCTGTCACGGGTTACATCAGTATTTTTGTGTGTGAATATGTGTTTCCAAGGATAAAATAGCCTGCAGTCTGTAACAAAAACACACTTTCAATAATTTCTGTAATTTCCATAAAAGAACACAGCAAACACAAGAGATGCAAATGCAATGGTTGTGGTGGTTGTGGAATGCACATAATTGTCTGTTTGTAAAATATGTCAATATCAAAAATTTTAAAGTAAAATATGTTCAGCTATATATTTTTTTTATTTCCAATAATTTTTTTATCCTACAATTATAAATCTAATCTTTTATGCTTATGTTGTACCAGACATTCTAAGGATGATTTTGTTTTAGTTTTAGTTTATTTTATATTCCTCATTTACATGGCCTTCTACCTGAATAAAAAAATCAAGATTTTCAAATAAGATGTTAAATAGTCTCATAATGGTAGTGTAGCTACCACAGTGGCCAAAGAATACAGGCAGGACAAATTACAAAGGGAGAGAGACTGTCTCTCAGGTTACATGCTAAAAATATGTTTGGAATCCATACGCTACTGATAGAATCATGGGAAATAAATATACAGTTATAGAGAGACTAGAATTTCATGTAACTGAGTACATAAGTAGCCACTTCTGAAGAAAACTGAGCCCCTCTTTTCACTCTCATTCAGCTGTAAATATTTTTTATTTAAACAAATATAGTGCAATTCTGAGATTTTAACTTTAGAAAAATCATATTCATTTAAAGAAAATTATTCTCATAGTTTTTTGGTTTGGTTTTTGGGTGTTTTTTCTTTTTTTTTTTTAAAGAGGATTTTCTGTCTGTAGTGCTAGTTCTGTTAAAGTGTAACACCATTAGTTTCAGAAGAATTATTTTTGGGATGAAAATCCTGGCTTTTAACTCCCCCTGACTTCACTGCAATCAAGAGGTTGCCACCAATTTAATATCAGTGTGAGATGAAAGTCAGGCTTCAAGATATTGTCTGAAGTTTGACAAACCAAAACAGAACAGCTTCACTTAGACACAAACAGATCTGTTCATTGTTCTGAGTCGTATGTGGAAATGCCAAATGTCAGACACTTCATACACCACCAGTTAGAGGCTGGGAGATACTGTGTTCCAAAAACTGGTCTTCAGACTGAAACAAGTGTATTAAAATGCAGCCAGCTTCTTTCTCCACAAGAGTCATATAAAGAATTCATGTCATCTTCCTAAATACAACCTAAATTAAAGGACAGTCAAATTTGAAGTCACCAGTAACAAAAAATTTCCCTCAAGCATCTCTGCTTCTGTGAACCAACCCACTTCTCTGGCTGGGGATTTACCTGTATGAAATGGTGGAGAAATAACTTTGTCATTGACTGCAGTAAAAAAGAAATGCTTTATTTGACCTCAAATATTCTCAAATATAAGGCATACCTTTCCATTAGAACATTTAACTTTTTCATTGAAATTTGGAACTTATCAATTTTTTTCTGTAGATTATAATAAATGCCAATTTGTGAGTTTATACATATATATGTGCATATATATATATATACACACTCACAAATACAAGGACAGTTTTCTAAGAAAACCAGTGTCTGGGGAGAAGCTATTTCTTAAGAGTTCCTTAGTTCAGCTTAGTGTGTAGAACCTGGGTCAGATTATTTTTCCTTCATATATTATTTCAGTTTTCACTGACAATAAAGCATTTGTGTTCCTCTCAATCTAACTGTGCAGAGGGCTTGATTTCAGTGTTATAGCTTTAAAGCTGGAGATATTTAAGCTTCTTGGATCCACTATTTTTTGCATTCCATGAAAAGAAATCCAAGCTCAAATAAAAAACAATGCTGAGATTTATCTTCTGAGATTATTATTTGGGTTATAGAAAACATCTTTATTTTATATTCATAGCAGGATGGTGCCCTGATTTCTATACACTGCAGAAATATCAATAAAACTCATTGATTTATCTAAGAAAATAACTTGTGGCATTTTTTTTTTTTTTTAAGGAGTAAATACATTTATGTACATGTAAATAAATACTGCATCTATTTGAAGAGGTTATGCTTTCTTCCAGTGATCTATAGTCCAGTATTCTTTGGAATAAAAATTACTGTACGAATGCTAAATATTTACTTGATCAATAGTTTTGGCACTACATCAGAAGACATATATCTCTGTAAAAGTGTGGATCTCAAAAATGAAGTAAACACTTGGGAACAAAATAAACACTCACAAGAAGTCCTCCAAATTACTTTTATGATTTTGGTGTCTGATTTCTTTATTTATTTTTATGATAACACAGCAACAGGAGCAAAATTTAGAATAAAACCCAGATTTTCTCCTTTATAAACTTCCAGCTAGATAGGTTGAATCTCCTGTGTCTTAATACCTTCCATAGGCTTTGAAATGGCTGAAAGTAAATCAGGCATCAAGCACTAACCTTTACCTTCCCAAAGATACAGACCTATGAAAAATTCAGTTTTGTTTGAGACCCAAGAGCCAAGCATACTAGAAATTACTCCCATCCCTGTATTATTTGTAAAAGCCATGGCTGTGCAGACTCACAAAAGATTTCTATCAAAGCCAACAAAAAGTAGCTAATCTGCTTTCAAGTTTTGAACTAAATCCCCTTGAGATCCTGTAGCTCTAGAAAGGGTTGTATTTTGGTTTCGGGATTATTTTTTTTAAAGTATGTTTAAAACCAGGAAAAAAAAATATATATCATAGACTGCAAAGTGTGGAGCGCTTTTCAGTTCTCTTTTAAAGTGCTTGTTTAATTGATTTTTTTGTTGTTGTTGCAAATGGAGATTTCTCTCTCGACAACAGCTGCTGTGTTTTTTGTAGAGTCTGGTAAGCATCAGTGCTCCAAATGAGCCTGAGTCTCAGGAGAAGTAAGCAGAGAGTCAGAAAGAGCATTGTGCCTCTTTTGTCACTATTCTGTTAGCAGCCTTGAGTTAATGTATGCCTGCCTCTCAGGCAAAAAAAGCTCTACAACTTGTCCTTGTTTGAAATGATAATACACCACTGGCTCAATTTTGTAAAAATCAGTCTGCTCAGCTGTGGAAACAGACATGTTTTTTTCTGTTGTGTGATATATGCAATGAGTTATCACCATACGCCCAGTACTTGGATGATGGGACTTTAAATGTCAGGAAATAAATGCAAATATCAACAGTTTGGCAGTAGGAAATTTCTGTTTATTGTGAACCTGACTTTCTGAGAGTCTTTTTCTGAGCTACTTCCTAAAACATAATCAGTGAAGATTTGTTTTAAATTGAAAAATTACAGTAGATTTGAGCTTTCCTGAGTGTGATGCATTTCATTGAGAAAGAACCAGAAAATTGTGAATGTCTTAATATGGGTACAGTGAAAAAAGTACTTGGGGCAAGATTAAATCTGTTTCAGACTTCAATTTGTAAGTTTATTAAAACATATGAATTTCTAGAGTATTTTCAATTTGTGAGATATTTGACAATAGTTAAGAAGATATTTTAGAAAACTTTCCCATCGAAATTTTGTTCTCTTTTCCCTATTTCCTTTGAATTGCACTCAACATTCAGACAAATGTACATTATTATTCATTTCTAAAATGAACAAAGCAATATTCTGTTCCCATCTTTCATGATTAACTTCAGCTTATCCCAGAGCTTCCTCTGAAATCCAGCAGGTCCTCATTTGCAGTACCATCTCCTGATACCTTCACTTAAGGCAGGAATTTATTTATTTATTTATTTAATAAAAATATAGAGGTAGGCAATACTCCTTTTTTTCTGTGAAATCTGAGAAAACTTAAAGTAATCACGAGAGTTTGAAGGATTTTGTGATTTTATCAGTAGGGTAAGGAATAAGAAAAGGTAATAAAGACATTTATGAATTATTTTAGCAAGATTTTAGAGAAAATAGAGGGCAGGAATATTTTGGGTAAGATACAGACATGAAGTGAGATGAACAGCAATGAAAGGCCTTGTGTCTGGACAGGACTTACCCCATAGAAAGAATTTCATTTCTGCTTTTGTTTCCACCACAGTCAATGGGAAAATTTGAAAATATCTGTCACCTTCATTGGAAACAGGGAAAGGCCTATGAACTCTTTTCCAATTTTGGGAATGAAAATAATTGCTTAGACTTACATTCACCTAAACCCGTTATTTATTTGCCTCAGCGTTTTTGGTTTTTGGTTTTTTTTTTCTTTAAATGACCATATACCAATCTAAAGCCTCACCCTCTCTCTAAATTCACATGTACATACATATATGTGAATAAATGCACTCAGTATACCAGGAGGAGGTACACACACCAAGCCATCAGTGTTGAAATGGAGTGCAACCCAGATGTCCCTACATTAATAGTTTATTCTGAATTTGAAGAAAATATTGTAATATTCCCCTAAGCCCTATGCCACTCTTTGCAATATAGAGCAGGGAAGGTCAATGTTGATAGATTCATAGCATGTTTTGTAAAAGATTAATGCTTAGCAATGAACTCCATATGAAAGGTTCCCTTGCAAAATACATCTTAGGTTCACTGATTCAGCGTAAAAACATGATCTTCTATCATAAAGGTCACAGTTAGCCATGTACTTGGCTGCCAGGTCCCTGGTTTAATAAAAGCTGAATAGATCTCATTTTTTTTTCCCCATTAAAGAAATTTAGGACTAATGACCACTGAAGCAAGAAGGTTTTTTCACCTGCTACTTAGAATCTTGCAAGCATTACATTCCTGAAGGGGTCCTTCATATCTGTCACACCACAGATAAGGAATTGCTTTCTTTTAGTTATCAAATATGTGAAAACATGTGGTATGGCTAGAGTTCAACAAGGACCAAGTGTTTGGATCTAAGGTAAAGAGAGGCACCTGTCTCCATCTGAAGTAGAAAGACCTGATCCCTCTCCTGGAGTTAAGCCCTACAGGCACTTCTAACTGAAAAAGAGAGAGGGGTTCTTCTCAAACAAACATTTCTAGTTCAAGATCTTTCTTTGGTTCTGCAAAGTCCAAAAATCAACAGGCAACAGTTGAGTCCCATCGTGAGTTTCATCTTGCCTAATTAGATGTTTGAGAGAGAGACATTTAAATCTGAACTTATATATCTATCCTCCCTTTGTAGTTAGTTATGAGACGTTGGGGGCTTCTAATTATCCCAGACAGCTATTCTAGCAGGTATCTCTGGATCTATTTATTTCTTTATGGATTATAAAGTCAGCCTAGGGTGAGTACTTCAGTTTTATAAATTAAGCTTTTAGTTGCCTGAGTTAGGATAGATGAATCCCTATTCAAGTCTCTAACCTTAATGGTAAAGCACCTTAATAGAGTGACTCTTGGTTAAACCTGTTTCACTTTGAATAAAAAAAAAATATCAGAATTCTCTTGAGTAAAAAAAAAAAAAAAGAAAAAAAAAGAAAAAAAGAGGCAAAGGAAAGATTTCCTTACCAGTTTATTAAGTCATAGAAAGCTGGAGTGTCAGCCCAGTACATGTTCTAATGAATATGTATATCAGGAAGAATAACACAATCAGGAGACAGTGACAAAGGCTCACTTCATAGTATGTAAGAGCCCAGCATGCTTAAGGCTGAGGGTGCCCACAAACCAAATCCAGTAAAGAAAGGATGATGTTCTAACTACTAAACCTAATTGTTGAAGGTACTTTTTCTCCTCATTATGCAGAGATAGACTAGGCCCTAGAGGTGTGAGTGGTGACAAAATACTTAATTTTTTTCCAGCTCTGCTGATTCTAAGATTTTGAGTCAGACAAAGGCAATAATTTAAAGCTTCTGCCAGTGTTCAGGGCAGAAATCAACCTTTTTATCCCTGAGAGATTTGTGCTACAGAGATTATGTTGTGCTTTTGAAAATCTGTCACTAAAGGGAGCATCTGATAAAGCAGATGTGCACCAAGAACTTCAAGGACCACCTTGATTTGTGGCATTTTAGCTAAAGACTTTTCTACAGGAACTGGAACCATAGGTTTAGCCCAATGATAAAAACATTTTTTTCCTTTAGTCTTTTGTGTTTGATATGCAGAACTCCCTCAAAGGGTGAAAATGCTGAGTCAATTCTTAACACAAAACTGAAGAATGATTTCTTATGAGCAAATGTTTTGTTCTTTTTCTGCTTTCACACTGCACTCAGAACTGTGAGGTCTAAGGATCATGTTCCCTAACCATGGACCACAAACATCAAGGGCCTAGGCACAGCTTTTCAAACATATGTTCTGTAGCCAATGAAAAGTGGGGAGGGGGAGTTTCTACAGGTATTGTTTCATCTAGCTAGCAAAGTACTTTGTTTCTAAATAGGTAGGTGTATAACTGAGGTGGATAAGCCTCTGGAGAGGCTCATGTCATTCCCACTAAACCACAGAGGAAGTCTGAATGAGGACCTGAGCTTACATGACTGGGCCTCCCAATTTTTTAATGGTAGATGAGATAAAATCCATGTGGCCTGTCCAGTGTCCATGAAGTCTCTCTACAAAGACAGATCTTTGCATTGACTCCATTGTGTTGGTGTTGTTTAGGAGGATATTTTAATTATTTCTGGGAGGAAAAGGACTGGTATTATAGTTGTTAGTTTTTTTCTAGAAAATGTAAGTATTACTTACTTACTGTTTTGATAACTTTTGTCCCTCCATTCAACATGTTGTATGCACAAAGATAACTTTGATTTATTGGCAGTAGATAAATACTCAACTATATCTTCTAATATTACACACGGTAACAGTCTTGTATTTCACTATGTATTTCCTATGCTTTTGAGAGAATACATCTAGACTACAGAATACTTGACTGCTTCCACATTTCTAAAAAGTTGAAAAGTAGATAATCTACTGAGACAATCACCTTCCTAGAGAAACCATAAAAAATCCAAGAGGCAGATACTGTGGTAACAAATTGATAATAAAAATGGATTAATGTCAAAACAGAGTTTGAGTGTCTATGTCTACACTGAGATATAAAAAAAAAAATTATGAATCTATGTCTAAATGGCTTTTCCATTTACTGTTAGAGAAAACATAAATTATACACCTTGTAACCATCTGTAATGTCAGTATCAGCAGCTGCTCACAATGTACTGTATAATGCTGTTGTACATATTATTTGCTTTGGAAATTACTTGCAGTTTCTTGAGCTACATCTTGACTGAATTTTTTTTTCAAGGTTTCCTCCAAAAATTTTCAAAGCTATAGATAATTATCAGGAATCACGCTACAGTAATAGCATTTTTAGAGCAGTGATTTCCTTTTTGCCATCTTTCACCAACGTTTATTTAATGTTAAGTACTTAAGAGTGGTGTTTGAGTTTATGTATGTATGTAAATTTACATGCTGGCATATGCTGACATGATTTACTTTCCAGATATTTGTGGAAACTTTTTGCTAATCACTTCTGGTAGGCTGACTTTGCATCATTTAGATATCTTTTCTTAAGATAATTTCCTAATTACAGAGAAGATAGTGTTTGTAAAAAAAAAATACTAAAGAGAGCAGATGTAAAACCTGTTCAGCAGATAATACTTCAGGAAAAGTTGAGGAGGAAGAAAGAAATAATTACACTGCAAAAAAGTTCCAGTGACTTGAACTGTAAACTTAAAGTTAAAAGACACAGAATTTTTAGGTTTCTTTTATGTATCAGTCACGTTCTTACACAAAATTTCATGGGAATGGACCAGGCTAGTACAGAGGTTGGAAGTATGTTCCTCCCTGGTTCCTGGATGTCACAGGCTAGAAAAACTTACAGAAAAAGACCAAGACACTTCTTATTGGAATGGTAAGTTACTCATATAGTGTGTGATGGATAATGAAAGATAATATTGCCTTTGAAATGTCATAATTTTATTCCATTCTTGATCAAGGACTGTAACATTAGTTTCTTGTCTGACATAAAAAAAATAACTGATGGTCTGGATAAATATTCAATTGTTTTCCTGGAATGTATCAAGAATGTTCATCAGAAACATTTCTGTACAGTGTCATCCTTATACCTTTGTGACTCTGTGGATTGTAGCTGCTCCAGGCTATTAAATATCAGACCTTGACATTCTTTCATTTTGCAGTCAGAAATAAATGTTTTGCAAAAAGATGTTGTAACAGATGAGAGAGCCTCAAAAGGTCTGTTTTACTAAACTTTTAGAATATTCACAATTTAAATTACTGGAATCTCTGTATAATAATTTCTTCCTTTCTGGTTTGCTTCCCTAAGGTTACCTTCTTGAAATTCAATAATCAAATATCTTACACAGTGCTCTTCTCCCACCTCCTTTCTCACTCCTTTGTACCTGCTCACTTTTTAATTTTCTTTCCCATATTTACTATACAATTTGATTTTTACTTTTCCCTTTTCTTACATGCAAGTTGAAGCTTTATATTGTAGAACATTTACATTGTGTGTTTTACATCTACATGGGTAGATTTCAGACCTGTGCATAGCTATAAAGAACTACTTCTAAGTTACTTCTCAGCTAACTAATAAAATCTTTCACAAATGATCTCTCAAAACTTCATGGAAATGAAGAACATGATGAGTCTGTGCTTGAAATTATAATTCTAAGAAGGCTGTGAAGGTGTTTTGGTTTTTTTTTTTCCAATTCATTTATGTATTTTCATAATCTTTGCTAATCATCAAAGCTTCCTGTGTAAAAAAGTTGTACTGACTTTCAGCTCTGCTCTGATGCTTCTTTGGAAGTTTTGGAAGTGCTCTTTATCATCTCTGGGGTTTCCAAACACAATAAAATTCACAAAGAGTAAATGCATTACAGAAATACTAAACTGAAGCAGAAATAAGTGTTAGTTGTTGCTCTTAAAAGAAGGAAGGAAGGAAGGAAGGAAGGAAGGAAGGAAGGAAGGAAGGAAGGAAGGAAGGAAGGAAGGAAGGAAGGAAGGAAGGAAGGAAGGAAGGAAGGAAGGAAGGAAAAGGAAAAGGAAAAGGAAAAGGAAAAGGAAAAGGAAAAGGAAAAGGAAAAGGAAAAGGGAAAGGAAAAGGGAAAGGGAAAGGGAAAGGGAAAGGGAAAGGAAAAGGGAAAGGGAAAGGGAAAGGGAAAGGGAAAGGGAAAGGGAAAGGGAAAGGGAAAGGGAAAGGGAAAGGGAAAGGGAAAGGGAAAGGGAAAGGGAAAGGGAAAGGGAAAGGGAAAGGGAAAGGGAAAGGGAAAGGGAAAGGGAAAGGGAAAGGGAAAGGGAAAGGGAAAGGGAAAGGGAAAGGGAAGGAAAGGAAAGGAAAGGAAAGGAAAGGAAAGGAAAGGAAAGGAAAGGAAAGGAAAGGAAAGGAAAGGAAAGGAAAGGAAAGGAAAGGAAAGGAAAGGAAAGGAAAGGAAAGGAAAGGAAAGGAAAGGAAAGGAAAGGAAAGGAAAGAAAAGAAAAGAAAAGAAAAGAAAAGAAAAGAAAAGAAAAGAAAAGAAAAGAAAAGAAAAGAAAAGAAAAGAAAAGAAAAGAAAAGAAAAGAAAAGAAAAGAAAAGAAAAGAAAAAGGGATAAGAAAAAGGAAAAAGAAAAAGAAAGAAAAAGAAAAGGAATAGAAAAGGAAAAAAAAAGAAAAGAGGGAAAGGAAAGGAAAGGAAAAAGGAAAGGAGGGAAGGGAAGGGAAGGGAAGGGAAGGGAAGGGAAGGGAAGGGAAGGGAAGGGAAGGGAAGGGAAGGGAAGGGAAGGGAAGGGAAGGGAAGGGAAGGGAAGGGAAGGGAAGGGAAGGGAAGGGAAGGGAAGGGAAGGGAAGGGAAGGGAAGGGAAGGGAAGGGAAGGGAAGGGAAGGGAAGGGAAGGGAAGGGAAGGGAAGGGAAGGGAAGGGAAGGGAAGGGAAGGGAAGGGAAGGGAAGGGAAGGGAAGGGAAGGGAAGGGAAGGGAAGGGAAGGGAAGGGAAGGGAAGGGAAGGGAAGGGAAGGGAAGGGAAGGGAAGGAAGGAAAGGAAAGGAAAGGAAAGGAAAGGAAAGGAAAGGAAAGGAAAGGAAAGGAAAGGAAAGGAAAGGAAAGGAAAGGAAAGGAAAGGAAAGGAAAGGAAAGGAAAGGAAAGGAAAGGAAAGGAAAGGAAAGGAAAGGAAAGGAAAGGAAAAAGAAAAAAGAAAAGAAAAGAAAAGAGAAAAAGAAAAGAAAAGAAAAAGAAAAGAAAAGAGAAAAAGAAAAGAAGAAAAAGAAATAGAAATCAATCTGGAAGTTCCTTATTCTAGTCATGAATATTAGAATGTTTTCTGTTGGCACGTGCATCTGGAAAGCCTATGTATCTGGGACTAGGTTGAAGAGGCTTGGTAGTTCTTGTATTTTCTCCTCTGTCCCAGGGTCTCCATGACCTTCAGCAAGACCTTCATTTTCACAGTCAGTAAACCAGAGACAATGATATTTAGAAAAGAAACTGCAGCTACAGCATTTCAGCTGCTGACTTCACCCGAATAAGGATTCACAGCCTGCTAGTGATTTTAACAGTAGGAACACATTTCTGGTAATGGTGAAAAATAAAGCTCACCTCCTGTCCTTAAAGTTCCTGTGTCCCCTTTTTCAAGAATGGTTAACACTAGAGTCCTAGCTATGTTTGGTCTCTGTTTATTGCTCTCCAAAATCCATTTGCAGCTGGAGACAGACTTTATTTCCTAAGACCCCTGTGTGAGGCCAGAGTGTGATACGAAGCTGTCATCATGTTCTTTTTGCAGGAGTGTGACATCCAGTTGGGGTCTTGGCAGTTTTCCTCTGTGTGTGTGTGTGTGTGTGTGTGCACATGTGCAATTTGATTCCTTGCTTCTTTGCAGCTTACACAGTAACCTTCTATTATGCAAAGACAAAGCAAATTGGGGAAAAATTGTTGTGGCAATATTCTCTCTAGAGGTGTAAACAACCCTATGTAAGGCAAGGAAAAGACAAGACCAGGCTAGTTATTAAGAAGTGTTTCATGGAGCTGGCCACCATCTAAGTTAGGAAGTGCTTCATGGAAGTATGGTTTTGCTTTCAGTACACTGTTTTTCGAACCTTTGCATTGCTACAAACCTGCTCACAGAAAAGCACTGCTGCCATTTTGTGTTCTGGCTGGAACCCAAAAGACTTATTCCAGGTTGTCTGCAAGAGACTCCATCATTGTTTTTCTTGGTAGGATTTATTAACCAAAATCTAAAGCAAAAATTACAGAGACGTGTATGTGAATGATCTCTCTTACTCCATTTACTAAAATGGAGTAAGTCTTGTGTTCTAAAGAGTTTGAAAACTTTATAAAGGAAAACAATTAAAAGTGTTAGCCATTTAAATGTCTAATTTTCTAGCGGCTGCTCCAAGATCTTTTATGTCACACTTTGAAGTACTGTCTCCTGAAAATGCTGCAAAGAATCACAGAAAGAGTAAAGCAAATGACATAGACATACAGTTTTGAAAATTAATTGTGAAGAAAATACCAGTATTCTTGATGACTGAGCTAATTAAGAGGGGATGAAATGAAATATGACAAGATGGAAAAAGCTATGTCAGACTTAGTGTCACAGTACATTGTTTAACTAAGCATAACACCTTTTTGATGTAACAGTAAACATTAGCACGCTTAAGGAAATATTTCCAAACACAAGAATGTTCTCAGTAATTAATATCATAGATGCCATTTGCTTCAGTCTTTAAATACTCCTTTCAAAGAGTAAGTTTTTCAGAAAACTGAAACACAACGGTGCTGTAACACTGAGTTACTGTGCAGGTTCTGCTGCTGCTATACAATGGCTTCATTGAACTGAATTTGAACTGGTAACTTCTAGCTGAGAATGTTTGCAAGTTAAAAAAATAAATGTAATAATCTTTACTTTAAGTTCTGTGTAATTGATTATTTGCCAAAAGTAATTCTTCAGCCTTTTTACTCTGCATCTTAAAGCTTAATCTGGAAAAGCATCCATCTTTATCTTCCTCTTCAGTTCCCATTTAGTGACCAATGACATCCTTAAAATCCATTCTCTGCTGACTAACACCAGAAGTCCTTGCTCACACAAAGTACTGAAGCTGGATCCTGTCAGGAGTTAATTAGTTGCTTGAAGCTCTTGTTCAAGTTAAAATTCCTGAGTTTCAAACTCTGCTAGAGGAATAGCTTTCACATTACAAGAACATGATCCTTTAACTTCAGAGCACACTCAGGAAAAAAGCTCTGACAAATCACATAGCAGGACTGACCTGGACATATACATTGTATGATAGGTTACTAAACAGAAAAATGCAGCATATTTCTCTCTCTTTTCCAATAAGTAAAACTTATTTATATATGATGAAGAAGCTCCAAAAGATTTAGAGAGTCCAATTTGTACCAAAGTAGCGAAAAGCCCATGTTGAGGACAGTAAAACTTAAAATTTTCAGGATCAAGAAATTCTTCCTTTAGCTTACTCAAGAGAGCCTGATAATAGGGATTTTCTTGGAGGATGTAGAAAATAAATTTACATCACTTCTCTGCACTCTTACACCTGTAAGAGATTTAAGTTTCCTACAGCAGTGGTACCCTACAGCAGGGTAACCTACCAAGTTACTAACTATTCCATCTCTCTTCAGAGTTTTGTTTATTTTGTAATTTTTATCTTCTCAAAGGAAAGGGAGTGAAATGTATGTCTTGGCTTAACAGGGAACTTCAAACAGCAGCTCAGTTCCAGATTAATGTTGAGAGTTCAAGAATTCAAGAGAAGGAACTTGCATATTATTTCAGAGATCCTTTCACATCTCTGGTTACTCTTATCAGGTAAGTCCCAGCCCTTCTTTTGCATATCATAATTAGCTCAAATGGTGTTGTGCTTTGTTAGTTTTTAAAAATTCCTTCCTCAAACATGTAAATCTGATAAACTAAGAGTTAATTGACAATAAAGCATGAATTATTGAAGTCACCAAATATTTTTTATGATCTGACTTTAAAATCATGAGCTCAAAAACCCCAAAGACCTCCACAAGGACTCTCACCTAAAACCAAGAAGTCAGGAGAGGTGGACATCCTAGGGACTTGCTGAAGGAGGATCCACCAGGTTATGTGAACACCTCTGGATGTTTATTCAGTGCTATGGAAAAGTCATTCTTACTCCAAAATCCTACAGCTGGGCTACTGAACTTGGAGATACCAACTTCTTACTTGGCCCTGGTTTTAACAGAACTGCTGTTAAATCTATTTTTGGACTAGGGGAACCTTCAGTAAATGCACAGGAGGACCTCAGTCTTTATCCCTTGCAATTATAAAATGGCAGAGCAGGATAATGTTCTTTGCTTCTTTTCAGGAATTGGGAGTTCATGCTAGAAGTATATGGGATATTGTTTGACAGATAAGTACATCACTCTGTTTAAACAGTCTATTTTTTTCTTTGCTGTAAAAGCCTCAAATTGATTGACACCTAGCCTCTACAATGATAACACTGTAGTTATGAGGCTCCTTGCAAGGCAGGTGGAGTCCTAATTTCATTGCACTGCAGGAGTTCAGTGTTCAGTGGGAACAACATTCAACTGATTCTGCTTTTGAAAATCCATGTACATGCCAAACCAAGATAAATATTTTCAAAGATATTCTATTTGCATTAATAAAAGATGTTTTAAGACAAGGCAAATTCAACTTGCTTTTCGAGGTGTTATTCAAATAGGAAACAGAAAACAAAAAGAAAACACAAATTTGTCATTTATTAAACCTAAGTTATACTACAATATCTATCTACATTTACATATATCTTTGGTGCAGTATGCCAGAGAGATTTACTAGGAGATGTAAGAAAATGTACTACATGATAGTGAAATTAGCTTTTGCCCCTAATGGTTTGGTTTCATAGAAATGTACCAGCTGCTGAGGCTGGTGAACTTTTAAAATTCCATGTTTGCAATACAGAAGTACTTTTATGAGGGGGGGGGGGGAGGGGGGAGAATATGAGTATGAGATTTTGTCTACAAATATGTCACTATCTGTTAACTTCACCGTGTGACAATTGGATTAGTTCCTTATTTAGGGAGAAAAAGCTGAGTCAGACATTGCAGATTCCCTACTGCCTGGTCTGCTTCTGCAGCCTGGAAATTACCCCTCCTGCTACTAATATGAGCAGGGAGTGAAAACACAAATACAGTGTCCTTGACTCGGTTATGTAAAAAAAAGAGGTTAGTAATAAATTATAGGGGCTTCTATGGAGACAGCTGTTATCTGTATGCACCAAGTTACCCATTTTCTACGTAACAGTTTGTGTAGGTGTCAGAGAAATCTCAATAGTTCACCAATTACTGGAAAACTCTTGGACTCAAATGTTTGGCTGAATGATGGCTGGATATTTTTTGAGTCGTCTTTCCCCTCTGCAAACAGCTGATGCCTGCATTAAGCTAAGATCAAATGAAAAATGTATTCAGCATTTCAGAGATACCCAGAAGCAAAATAAGAGTATCAGGAGCTAAGCTTTCTTATGCTTCCTTTGTATATGTCAACTTATATTATCCTGTGTGATGTATCATCCTTCCCAGTGTACTTAATATTATAATGAAAGAGGACCATTAATATGGAAAGTCATGAGACTGTTGCTTTCATATGCAAAATAAATTGCATGCAAGCACAGTTCTGAACTTTTGAACCTGCAAACTGTAAAATTTGCTTTTTATACAGTCCTGAGAGTTTTGATATGGCCTACTACTGGTTATTTTTCCATGATAAATGAAAAATCTCTGTTCATAATCTGAAACAGCAACACAAAAGCTGTGATAACTGGATCACTGAGGGTATTTATGACCCTTTCCTAAAATGTTAGTTCTTCCTTATTTTTGGTATAAAGGTGCAGTACAGAAGTGGCAAACTCAAAAGAAATGTTCTGTAATATCCTAGGAGGGATGAAAGTTAGTGAGAAAAAAGTTTTTCTGTCTTTCTTTTTTTTATTTAACTGTCTGTGAGGCTCAAATATGTTTATTTCCCTAGCTGTAACTCGTTTGCCTCTGTATTTATTGGTATATCCACTTTATTGAAGGTTTTTTTGTTTGTCATTTTGCATTTTTTGTTGTGTTTTCTTTTTTAAATATATATATGTGTATATATAAATATAAATATAACTTTACTCATATTTACCATAACCAAGATGGCCAAAAAAAGGGAAGGGGCACAGTTACGGACTGAGCACATTATGAAGGCTCCAGGTAGTGTTACTGTCTCCAAGGGGCTAATTCTTCCTTCAAAAACATGACATCAGTGGTTTTGGTTTGGGTTTGGTGGGTTTTTTTAGGTTTATTCATTATAATTTCAATTCTAAATAAACTGCTCAGGTCATATTCGGGGAAGAGAAGCCAGGATGAGGCCACCATGCTCCCAGGTGTTTTGTAACAACCTTTTTAGCAAAACAGATTTTAACTTAGTATGGACTACAAACTTTTTAAAGAAAAATTAAAACCAAAGATGTAATCAATTCAATAGGCCAAGGCAATATAAGATAAACATATGTTTTGTGTCAACAAAATCTTTTTGATAAGAAGATAATGACCAAGTACTAGAGTATTCATTCTATAGAGGAGAGGAGAGGAGAGGAGAGGAGAGGAGAGGAGAGGAGAGGAGAGGAGAGGAGAGGAGAGGAGAGGAGAGGAGAGGAGAGGAGAGGAGAGGAGAGGAGAGGAGAGGAGAGGAGAGGAGAGGAGAGGAGAGGAGAGGAGAGGAGAGGAGAGGAGAGGAGAGGAGAGGAGAGGAGAGGGGAGGAGAGGGGAGGAGAGGAGAGGAGAGGAGAGGAGAGGAGAGGAGAGGAGAGGAGAGGAGAGGAGAGGAGAGGAGAGGAGAGGAGAGGAGAGGAGAGGAGAGGAGAGGAGAGGAGAGGAGAGGAGAGGGGAGGAGAGGGGAGGAGAGGAGAGGAGAGGAGAGGAGAGGAGAGGAGAGGAGAGGAGAGGAGAGGAGAGGAGAGGAGAGGAGAGGAGAGGAGAGGAGAGGAGAGGAGAGGAGAGGAGAGGAGAGGAGAGGAGAGGAGAGGAGAGGAGAGGAGAGGAGAGGAGAGGAGAGGAGAGGAGAGGAGAGGAGAGGAGAGGAGAGGAGAGGAGAGGAGAGGAGAGGAGAGGAGAGGAGAGGAGAGGAGAGGAAAAATATTGTAGGAAACCACATAAATCACTTTCATCAGATCACTAGGAAGAGGCACCCTGCATACAAATCTGCACCAGTTAGCAAGCAGCTGAAGATAGTTGTTAGTCTAGGCCATTGGCTACCTAGAAATTCAGCAGAGTCTGGAATGTGAGACCTGAATACAGGCAAGCCTCTTTTTAACAGCTATGACATGATTTTTCCCTTCTGGGTGTTAAGTTCCTCCCTGCCCAGTGGAACGAGGGAGATACACAGCCTGAAAAAACAAAGGGCAATATATTTAAAGATTAAATTGAAGTAAGTATCTTTCCAAACCCAGGTAATGTGTGTTGTATTGATGATGAGTTTAACAGCTTATGAATGTATACTCAAAGAATAAGACCCTCACTGGCTGCCTTAATATTTCCAGTATATGTAGTATCTCATATTAAGCCTAATGCTTTACCACATAATTACATCATTAGTAAAACAGTGTTCATGTTCAGTTTCAACTTTCTATTGGCTTAGAGAAAGGATTTCAAATTTGCATTTAAATGAAGTTGAGCAAAGAGTGATAAAGGCTTCAATTAAAAGGCCACCTGTTTCTGTTAATTCATTTTTAATAGGAACAGTAAATATTTTCAGTTGATGCACTTTATGCTGGAAGATTGGTACATTCTTCCTTTCTTTATCTTGACTGTCAGACACCCCTCATTAGAGGATTCTATAATTTTCTCTGACTAGAGGAACCTGCCACAAGCTTTATGAATCTGTTGGTACAAGACAAAAACGTAAAGTAAACCAAATAGCTGTTTAGAAAATGTAAGCATAACTAATGTGATTAGCGTATATCTGGTGAACAAATTATTTTTCAAAATCAGTAAGTTCAAGTGAAAAAAAAAAACAAACCTCAAAAAAACCCACGTTAGGCCATGCTTAGGCACACTTGGAAACAAAAGTAATTTTCCAGAGCATAATTATGTAACACAATTAAACTTAAGAACTATGAATATGGGAAACACTAAACATGACAAGCAGTATTCGTGGAGTAAAAACCTTATAGTTCACAGAATATAAACTTCAACTAGCACCTAAAAACCTCATGTCTTCCTGTGAAATTTCCTCTTTGATTCTAAATTGTTTGCTTTTTATTCTTGCATTATAGGTTTACAGCTCTAGTTTTGTCCAGTTGCCATTAGTAACACAGAGCTCATCTTGTTTTTCTAATACTTTTGAAATAATTTGTAGCCGTAATTGCTTCTCTGTTTTCCATTTACTGTAACCATAACCACTAATTTGCTGACAACCGCTACACTTCTGTTATAACCAAAGCTTGAAAATCCAAGTAATTTCCTCAAGAACAATTTGTACTGGACACCCTTCTCTTTGGGGATGCAGTGTAAGCATTTAAATAAAGAACCAAAGCATTTAATTAGTGTGTGTTTGCTTCCTGCTAGCAGGACATCACACTAGTGAGTGAATGGCTTAAGTTTCTTGTAATGCAAGCCAGGAGACATCTTGACAGTTGTATTTTTCATTCTCAGATGTCTAGTTAAGGGAAACGCAGGGGTCCAATTCCACCTTTAAAAACTTTGTCTTTGACTCAAAATATTGTTGTTTTTTAATGCTATGTGGTTTTCCACAGTAAACTTCGCAAGTGATTATGGTTTTCATTTCTGGTTGAATGAAGAAGGGAATTAACCAAAATGTAAATAGATTTTCACAGGAAACTGCAGGTTAGGGAATTTACCACCTATTTGTTACAAGTTAAACATTTGCAAAAGAAAATAAAACTCTCTCACCTCTTCTTTCCCTTTTTCATTCCTCCCCCTACCCTGTATGTATTTCTGATTGACATACCTGTATGATTTATTTGGTTTTATATTTTCCAGTTGAAGGAATGTATCAGGGGCTTTAAATAATTGATTTTTATTTGGCTCAAATACTACTTCTTAACCTGTAGCTGCTGCTGCACTTGTTGTTTTCTTTTAATGCTTATAAAGCCAAACTAAAAATATCAGCTGAAGTTCAGCATGAGTACATTGCAAAAGGTTTGAACCTAACGCTCTGCCATTAAATAAATAAATTAATCTTTTTCTTTAAAGTCTGAAGGCTAAAGAAACTGGAACAAAGCATATAAATAACTGATTTGAGTTCAGCTCACGGGGTCAAAAGACTCTAACTAGTTACTATGCCTATGGAGAAGAGAATGCTTAATGCTTTCCAAGCCACTTCAAAGGACTCAGTGATCTTTTTCTCACTCTCCTGGTAAAGCAGAATAGGAGTAATTATTGCTGTAGCTGTTACAGATTAATCTGAAATTGGGAAAGCAGATTGCATGAAAATCCAGGTAAATTAGTGGGAAACAGTCGCTTCTCACTCAATGGCCACTTGAAGTCCTACAATATAAATACCTAAGATGTTGACCAGAGCACTGGAAAAGCCACAGCATTTACCTATATATAGGTATATTTTCCAAATTTGGAAGTGTACATTACCTTTATTTTCATGTTAAAGAGTCTAAGCAGATT
Organism: Phaethornis superciliosus; assembly: GCA_023637945.1. Classification (NCBI taxonomy): domain Eukaryota; kingdom Metazoa; phylum Chordata; class Aves; order Apodiformes; family Trochilidae; genus Phaethornis; species Phaethornis superciliosus. Next base: position 76,057,300 of record JAJQWJ010000003.1, on the reverse strand, counting down.
TGTGTCCAGTGAAGAACTTGATTCAATAAGAAGCTAAGCTTTCTGCAGCCTTTACCACTTACCTGAAAGAAAAAGACTCTTACAAAAGCATTGTTAGGATTGTCACCAATTGGAAAATTCTTTCAGAAACCTGAACACAAGAAACTTATTCTAAAGAAACAACATTTCCCCTCCTCCCCCCTGGAATTATTTATTTAATTATTTTTAAAAGGAAATCAAAAGTGGCTTTTGGTATTTTGAGTTTACATGAGACACATCCAAGTTTTACTGAAAACTTTTTTTCCCCAAAGAATGCTTTATAAGCCTGGTTTGGAACTCAAGTTTGTTGTTCCAAATTATAAATACCTAATCTCTGTCAATTGAAAAGGAACAGTATTTTTCAGATCAGCCCTCTTTTTTGAGGGAATGAAGAAATTTATGACGAGCAGATTAAATTTTTACAATATTTAGCTAATTGCACAATATTTCGAGTGAGGATAATAAACCATTTCTCTCCAAAAATTTAACTGGTGTTGAGCAGAATTCAAATACTTCTAATTGTGACATTTATTGGTCAGTAGAGGAAAATATTTTAAAATCTCATTTTACTGGATGGTGAGTGTAAATCTAAAGTATAGTCTATAAATCATAGTTTAAAACCCTTCAGAAACTTCCCTTTTGAAGAAAACTTGATTAAGTTCAGAACCCTGTTCTCTTTTTTTTTTTTTTTTTGTTTACTTGTCATGTTTTCTTGTTTGCTTGTTTGTTTTACTAGTTGATTTCTGAGTAGTTTTGCTGGCAGATTACTGAGAATATTAACTGAATAACACAATGGGATAGAAATTCGTAATGATACCATTTGGACAACAGTTAGAAGGAAGCAGTGACATGTTAGATAAATCTACTGATTTGTGGTTCCACCACCTGCTGTCTACATCCTTACATTTATCTTCATCCTGTTCATGAAAACATATCACTGTCATTGGGTGGAGTTGTAGTATTCCTTCAGCTTCTCTGTGCTGCTTTAAATTAGTAAAGCCATAAGCCACACTTTAGATTTAAATTGCCCTGTAAGCTTCTGTCTACCTCAGGAGCAGCAAAAGCCAGAACTGCAATTTTAACTTGTCCTTTTTTCCTTCTGATGACTTTTCAAAGCATAATTTTTGTGAAGGAGGTTTAAAATATCTGAGGGAATCGTTTAACGTACCCTTAAATGAAGTGGAGGGCGGAGTATAGGACAGAAATTCTAATACTCTAGCAAACAGAGGTTAATGTTATCATCTTCTGCTCACTATATTCCCCTGGAAACATTACTTTGTCCTGCCATGCTCTTCCCATTTCAGCTCAGTCGATTGCATAGATACCATTGAAACTTCAAATTGGTTGAAAACCTGGCTGACATCATACCTCTCTTTGTCCATGCAGTGGGAATATGAAACCTCAGAAGAGTTATAGCACTGCACTAAATTAATCAGAAAACTTTGCAAAGAAATGCCTTGCCCAGCTTTCATTAGGATTAACCAGTCAGAGGTCACCTTCTATTCTGGTTAATACCATTTGTACCACCTGAAAAATAAATGGATTATAAGATTAAGTCTGGTTTCTGAATATGTTAAAAGTTATATTAGACCTGTAGATGACATAAAAATACAGTTTAAAATACATTATGAAAGAGAGGCTTTGTACACTGACTTTTTTGATGGAGCCTAGGTCCACTTTTCTTTAACACCACCATTATATTTACAAATAGACTAAGATTTACCTCCTCATACTCCTGATAATGTATAGACAGGAGACTTTATACATCCAATGGGGTTTGATCAAATAATATGTGTCACTTCCTCATTGTGTTGCTTTCTCAAAAAAATAAACAAAACAAAAAAAACCCAACCAACCAAAACAAAAATTCCCTGACATTTTTTCTTCAGTGATATGAAAAATGTAAGTTCTAAAAGGTCTGCTAAACCTTCCATTACCATTATGAAAAGGGAAGATGTTAAACAAGCAGTTTAACATTCACAGTCAATCACAGGACAGAGCGCACTTTTTAAAAAGTTCCTTAAATGACATTTGAGAGTGACAGGATGGAAATCTATGGGGAGAAGTACATTGAAAATAAAAATTGATATGCAATTTACTTAACAAAGCAAAGAAAGCTTTGTAAGCAAAGATAAAGGAAGGGAAGATGACCAAAAGCAGTAATGGTTTTGTCTGTGCATAAGAAAGAATGCATATATACACTCAAAATTATGTTTACTCATATGTCTACTTATATATGCACTCATCCCATATATATCCCAATGTATTACATATATCTGAAAAATATGTAACTGCCATATTTTGTGCTCTCATGCTTCCATCATATTTGTATGCATCTTCCTTGTATGTCCAGAAGATGTCTAAGGGTTTGGAATTTAAAGTATAGATACAGCGTGGGGCTTCCTTGTTATCTATAAGCCATAAAATTTACACTGGAAGAGACTTTAATTTAATAACATGATTAAAATCACTAACTGGGAAAAAAAAATTCTCCTGTGCTCAGTGGGACTACAAAGATTTCAATGGAGAGCTTGCCTGTAGTAAGCACCATTTAATGTATTGCAAACAGTCAATCTTTTCCCAGTTTCTGCTCTCAGTATGGCATATGCAGAGTACTGTTCAGTTTTCATACTGAACTATGTACTTTTTGATGTTTTTAATCAATCTCCTTCTCCTCACTAGTATTTGGGATCCATTCATGTGGGGTAGATGTTTCTCTTTAAACAACCCTCCCTCTAGAAAAGCTCGTCTTTGCCTAATATAAAACTAACAAAGTATCTACCCTGCTGTGGCATTCCTCATCCTTGTTCATGTAGAATCATTTTAATGATTTCTCAGTCTCACCAAATACTTTATTAATAACACATAAACACATATTACGCATATCTGAAATTTAATGTTAGAAAACTCCCCTTTTTTCCTATTCTCCAGATAAATGTTTGAATAAAGACTGTGGTTAAGCTTTCTCTATGAAAATCTCTATCTAAAAATAATTAAAGCAAGTTAACATTTATATCAGTTTAGGACCGTACCCAGTGCAGAACTAAGCCTAAAATAAATGGAGAGGTAGAGGGAAATTATGTGATCCTGGATATATTACCTGCTTTGGGAGTGCCTGCTGTGTTGGACATTGTTAATAGCATGGCAAAAAGCCCTTTTAATCTCCCTAGTAAATCTGCAATTTATCTCAGTTGTTGTGGTTGTCATTAATTGTAACATTTTACTTGGGGTTGTCTGAAGCTTAGAATGAACTTGTCTGTAGGAGAAGGGTGTTCAAGAATCAAGTGTATCCTTGAAAAATGAAATTAATAAGTTTATTTTTTGGAGCCTGCGATATCTAACTGTTAGGACTAAAACCTGGCATTTTTGCTTCAAAATTAATTGTGAAACTTAAGTGCAAAGTTCTGATTTCATAAGGTATCATTGTGAATTACATTAAAACTATGAGAGAGGTCTTGGTGTTTATTTTGATACGTGATACAGAATTTCTACATACTGCAACACAGTATGATGTTTCAGCTTTATGCTTCACAATGAAAGTTTCAATTAAGGCTTTTATATTGGTTGATCATTTTATGTTCTTAGTTCATAAAGAAGTAAAACTTATGTTTATCCACATAAGTTTTAATTTAAGCTAGTTTTAACTTGCTAACACCAATTTCTTTCAGTATTCTCCACTGTTTAGTTTTAATATATAATTTTTAAAATAAACAAATTGCAGAAAAATAGAATTTAGAATTATATAATATATTATTTTACATGTGAAACTGGAAGCTTAGAAAACTACATTGCTCTCTGAAATAAATAGTCCTTCACGACCCTTTATTGCATAACATTGAAAACATGTAAAATGGCTCCCTGCTCAAGACTCAGAAAAAAAATGATCATGCTGCATATTATTGCTATTACCTACTTACTGCTGTTGTGTTTCATGCATTATTATATCATCATGTAATTTTATTTATTGTTTTAAGAGGTATTTTTCAGGTTTTTACATTTATTCCAACATTTTTAAAATATTGTTCAATGTATGCATGAAATTAGTTCAAAACTTATCCTCAAGTGATACAGTATTAAGAAATCTGTATTATGTTAAAATGTGATTAGTCAAAGGACAGGTGTATTTCTTCAATCTGTTAGCTTGATGATGGAGAGGTTTTTACCTTACTTTAAGATTTTCAAAATGATTTTTTCATAGTATACAGAACCAAATTCATATTGAAAACATACAGTGCTTTCAAATTGTGGGATAATTATCACTTTGCCTCAATATTTCATCATACTGAACACTGGCAAAGTGAAATCATCCTTATAGTTCTGAAATTGCTTTGGTGGATGAGGGTAAAATAATTGAAAACTTTTGTTACACAGCTTTTAAAGCCAAATGAGAACTTGTCTGTAGCATATTTGCCTACATTATGAAATATATGTGGCAAGCAATTAACTTCAAGCAAATATTAATTTTCATTTCCCATTAACTCTGTAGTCAGAGGATTGTCCTTCAAAATTAATCTTAGGGGTACTAGCTGCAAATGATGAAATGTTGTCAAAGTTCAAAACAGTTGATTGTAGTATAATTTTTATTTCTTCAAATACTCACAATTCAATTTCATTGATTTCCTTAAGATGATCAGGCAAATGCTGGATTACTTTTCTTTCAAGCATGTGTCATGGAACAATGATCACAAACTTTTCTACTGTTTCTGGTAGACTTAGGGAGAAGTAAATTGTCTGCAGCAAAGAATTAACTACATTGTTTTCAGACTAGAAAAAATTAATACATCTTTTTTCAATACAGGAAGCTTCTGCTTTATCAAGATTTATCCTGTAAGTTACATTAGAAAATGGCAGCATCTGACTTTTTTTTGTCATGAAGTCAATTATGTTGAGGGTTAAAGATGATTTGTGTTGTTTTTGCATCTTTTTTTATTTCTCATTTTTAATAATGAACAAAAGTTAAATTATTTTCTTCCTAGAAGACATGGTAGAATTCTTTTTTCATAGGGCAATGATTATGCCATTTCATTGCTTCGCTATGTACATTACCTGGAACACAATATGCACCAAAGTTTACAATAAAACATACAAGCAGTAGACGTGAGAATAATTTTCAGTTTCTTATATCGTTCCTAAAGTATTTTTCTAAAGTAGGGATTTTTTGGTATGCTTAATTTTGTTTTTTCTTGATGGTTAATTCACTACATATATAAAATAATCTGTGATAGTGTATTTTAAGGAACATATATAGCAGATTTGTCAGGGAGATAAAAATTCATACATATGCCTTAATTCCTAACACAGAGTGTTAGCACACTGTAAAAGTGGTGATAGTGTTTCGACTGTTATTTTATGAGTATAAAAACATTGTCAAGGAAAATTCCTATTAAACTCTTCATTATGAACAAGACAGTGCAAAACTTCTGCAGAAACATCCACCTTGGACTCCTAACTCTGATGAAGTAATGTCCATGTGCACTGAGAAGGCCAGAAAGACCCCATCAGCATGAATTTATGATGTAACTCGCTCTTGAACCTATGGGTCCAAATCAAAACACCATAAATTTTGTGTCCTTTCTAGAACTTAGGAGGCTGCACTTATGACAGCAGATTTGTTTTGAGAAAATCTGAATTTTAACAGTGTATACAATGTTGTCGTTATTATCCTTATGACTATGATCAGTATTGGTTTTAGATATGTGAAACAGTGCTTTTTTGACAAAAGTAAATACTAATTTGAGTTTCAGTTGAAGATACTTCAAGATACATTATAATACATTAGTATTATGCAGCCAACAGCTTCTGTGTATTATTTCTTTTATGTCATCCATTTGTTGATCCCTCAAGCGTTCTCACTTTAAATTTTGTAAACAAAAGTAAAAATGATGAAAACAAAAAGTCCATATTGTATGGAATAGGGTTTTTCACATTTTCATTGAACGAACAGTTGGAACAACACCCTGAATAATTTTATTCAGAATGACCCAATCACCTTCTGCAAAAGTGTATTTTGAAGAGGTTTTAATGTGTAAATATTTCTATGTGAGTGATGCTTGAAAATACTCTAATTCTTAGTGTCTTTCCAGACCTGCCAAACAGGCAAGATGAAAAAAAAAAAGAACGTGCACAAACATAAGTTTTGCATTTTTTGAAACACTGCTCAGATATTATTCTGCTCTAACATATTTCTAATAAAATTTCACACTTGCAATAACAACCAATGCACATAAAAATGAATCCTTTGTTTTAAATACTCTGGGTATTGTGCTGAGTAGAGTTCCATTAGAGTAAGTGATTAGAGAGAAACATGTTGTAAGATACACTGGAAAGATGTACATTTCTAAAGAAAGATAAATGCATTTATTTTAAACCTACAAGAATTCTAAAAACTTTGGTAGAAGAGGGAAAGCTTTAGGTTATCTACAGCAGTTATTCAGCAAAATGTTTACCTAAAATATGTAAATATAAAGTATGGGTCTGTGTTCTACATCCAGAATCTAGACACATTGCTGCTTTAACTTGACTTCTCTGATTCTTTTATCTCTTTTAAACTTTTTGTTTTTAAACCTTTCATTTTGATTATAGCCAGTAATCTTTAATTATTCTTTTACTTAGTGTTTTATTAGAGAAAACTTTTAGAAAAACAAACCACACATTTCTTTTCCAGATATTGTAACATACATGGCAACAAGCCTCTCAGCTACTTTCACTCAAACTTTACTAACTAGAACTATTCACAGTAAAAAATGATTGCCTGGAGGCTAGGCAGATATCCCTAAAATCTGTAACAAAAATCTCAGAACTGCAGGGTCTTGATTTTTCGCATGAAATACAGAACATTCCTGTCTTTCTTGGGAAGTTCCCAACAAACTGAAATATTCAGAGCTTTGCAGAATTGCCATATTGTTGATTTATACTTGAATCCCTTTGGTCTAATTGACAATGGTGGAGCAGAAGCTTTGTTGTCAATAACATACTGAAATATGTGCTTTAAATCTAATTAAGACAGCTTGCTGAAAATTACAGTTAGCTCATGTGAAAAAATAGAAATAAGCAATAAGGGGTAAAAGCAATCTGCAAAATGTACTCATTCTTCTGTCATGAATGATCATAAAAAAATTCTATAACTATGTCAAAATACAAACAGAAAAAAAGAAAAAAATCCCAAACCACTCAACGAAAAAAAATCCCAGCCCCAGAACGAGAATGAAACCTCTGTCAAACAAATACTCACATGCACTAGAGACCTTGGTGAGTGGTTAGGTAATACCAAGAAAACTTCCTAGAGGACATCAGATAATATAATGAAGCTGCTAATGAGGACAACACAAATTATATTTTCCAAAAGCACAAAATTTTGTTTCTTCCATTAAAAACAGTGAAAAATACTAGCAATATTTTTTTAAAACATGAAAGCAAAAATTGCAATAGTGAGTAATAACTGTAAAACTAAGGACTTGTGATTTGAAGATTTGAAATCAGTGGTAATTTAGAGTTATGATACATAAAAGAAGAAAAATTAGTGTAAATTACTTTTCTGTTAGGAATTTAGATGTAAATTTGGGAATGAAATTAATTCCTTCATAACAGGAATAAAACTGGGATGGTGTCTGGCAAAAGATGCAGCACTCTGTGTGAAGCTTCCAAAGTGGCTCTTGACAAAATCGGTATTTTAGAAAAGAAGTCCTGAAAGTCAGCAAGATACATGAGTACAGCTTAGATAGACCAGAACGGGCATGAAGACCTGTCCAAAATGCTTCAGACAGTTGTTTATTGAAAGAGTTTTCTCTTCAAAGATTGTCAAACACTGTTATTAGTCCACCTCACATGAAGAATTCTGAATCCTTCCTCATAATGGGATGGTTTATGATAGAATCATAGAATGGTTTGTGTTGGAAGAGAACTGAAAGATCATCTTGTTCCAACCTTCCAGTCACAGGCAGGGACACCTCTTACTTGGTCGGATTGCTCAAAGACCCATCCAATCTGGCCTTGAAAACTTCCAGGGAGGGGGCATCCAAAACTTCCCTGGGCAACCTGTTCTAGCATTTCACCACCCTCACAGTAAATAATATCTCATTAAAAAGATCTCTCTGTTCTAATTCCAAAGTCCCCTTTTTCCTATTCATAGAATCATAGAATTGGCTGGGTTGGAAGGGACCTCAGACATCATCAAGTCCAACCCTTGACCACTACTGCTGTGGTTCCCAGCCCATGGCACTGAGTGCCACATCCAGTCTCTTTTTAAATATCTCCAGGGATGGAGAATCCACTACTTCCCTGGGCAGCCCATTCCAGTGCCTAATCACTTTCTCTGTAAAGAAATGCTTTCTAATATCCAACCTAAACTTCCCCTGGCACAACTTAAGACCATGCCCTCTTGTCTTGCTGATAGTTGCCTGGGAAAAGAGCCCAACCCCCCCTGGCTCCAGCCTCCTTTCAGGGAGTTGTAGAGAGCGATGAGGTCTCCCCTGAGCCTCCTCTTCTCCAGGCTGAACACCCCCAGCTCCCTCAGCCTCTCCTCACAGGACTTGTGCTGGAGTCCCTTCACCAGCCTGGTTGCCCTCCTTTGGACCTGCTCCAGGACCTCAATCTCCTTCCTGAACTGAGGGGCCCAGAACTGGACACAGGACTCGAGCTGTGGCCTCACCAGGGCTGAGTACAGGGCCAAAATTGTTACATGCCCTTATGAAAAGTCCCTCCCCAGTGTTCTTATAGACCCCTTCAGATATCAGAAGGCTGCTAGGAGGTCTACCTGAAGCCTGTTCTCTTCTAGGCTGAGCAACCCCTACTCTTTCAGCCTTTCTTCACAGGACACTAAGCAAAGGCAGAAATTTGAATCCACACTTCCTTCTCCATTTGTATTCCAAATGTAGGGATGTTGCATCAGAAATCACAAGTTTACAGTTACTGCTTTTTGAATGGACCCTGCTCTAAGAGCTATATTTTGACAATAATTCCTAGAATAAATTCCAGGACTTATAACTGAGGTGGTGACTGTGTACTTTCTGTGTCTCATTCAAGGCTGGGCATAAAGTAGAATCCAAATTGTCAGTCTTATCCACACTAAACCGTCTCTGTGCATACAAACTCCCAGGTGTCCAGGCAGTTCTCATAAAAACTGGGAAACTGGGATGTCAAGAGATGCATAGTTCCTTATTTATTGAGAGCAGCTAAGCATAAGTCTTCCGGATAAGCATTTAATTCAGTGAAATGCTTTAGCGATGTGAATCTTCTGGAAAAATTTCTCCTTTTTGCCCATAGTCGTATGCAGTCAGTCATATCAGTGAGCTAATAATCACCAGTATCATTGTTAACATTTTTAGAATTCCTTTATGTTATCTCATAAAACATTTTAGAGGTAAATCATCAACATCCATGTAAAACACATGGATTTTTTCTACTCCTATTTTTCATGAGGAAAGTAAAAAACAGGAGACAGAGAATAACAAAGCTGTTTTCATACTTCAGTGAGCTTAGGATTTCAGTATGGTTCAGAATTATGTTCAGTTTCTTTTCCTTTACCTTCTAGAAACACATAAGTATTTTCTCATACTTGTTTTCCCTGGCTTAATTTCTTTCATGTATGAGTCCTGTGTTTGTTTTGCCATGCTCTGCATTCTCCTTTTCTCTATAGGTATGAAAATTCATGTGGGACTGCTCCTGTTACCTATACATGGACATTTTTCTTTCCTTACTGTATTCACTGCCTTTTTATGACTCTTGGCCTTTCATTCTATATTATCATTCTTCTTTATGCAGACAAATCCTGTGATCTTTGTACAACAGTTGACACTAAATGGTATATAGCACTGTCAAACTTCACTTAAATTCAACATTGAATGTGGCTGAAATAATCTAGGTTCCTCCATACTATCTTAATGTTATTGATTAGTAACAGCAAAGAACTGTAGAATAAAAAGACATGGTGGGATGTCAGAAAGCATGCAGAACCCCACAAGAAAATTCTTCCAGACACAAGACATTCAGTGCTGGTGAGCACAGATCAATGCAATATATATTTGTCCAATTGACTTTAGTAAGTATAGACACATAATTATGTGTCTGAAAGACCACATAATTCTTAGCCAACAAGCATATAAATAAGGCTATAGCATTCCAGTCATCTGTAAGCAGGAAAAAAATTTTGCAGTATTTATCAAAATATAATTTTTTGTTAAAAAATATATTGAACCTCTAGGGATAAGCACATTTTATTAAAGCATTTTGGGGAGTGACTTCCTTCATAAATTACCATTTCTGCTAACTTGATAGGTATTCTTAAAAAGATGTCAAATGAGCCATATCCATAGAGTTCCTACTAAAATGTGTATAATACTTCCACATGAAAAATTATGTCTCCATACTGAGATTCTTCTGCTTGTACATTCAGTACATGACATGTACTGAATTTGTAACTGCTTCTTTCTGTCAAGCTTTTCCCCAATAATGTGTATTAAAATGATTATATAAAAATAAATTGCATTACACAGTATTGTAATGTTTTCAAATATGACATTACATTAGTCTAACACAGGTCAATTTTCTCCAGTCTTTTAATGGCCTGGATAATACCTTGCTTTGCGGGTGTTTTTGTTCTTGTTTTTTTCTGATTTTCCCTTATTTCCAGGAAGAAATGTGCAACATTTCCCGGCACACACAAATAAGATCTGTTTTTACATTGTAGGACGGGCTCATGTGTCTAGGTTTACTTCAACCAGCTAAATCTAATAAACATCTACTGGGATAGTAATTTTTAAGTTCAAGTTCAATATCAAACATGTCAGCAGTGCACTTAGCAAGAAGCAGGGCAGCAGTTAGAAGAAAATGCAGACCCAGTCGCCAGTAATTTTTATCAAATTATAAACCCTTGTTGGAGGGCTGGGATTTCATCAGCTAGCAATGCTTAAATAAAAGCAATCCTTCTACAGGAGGTGATTGTTTTTCTTGGGCACAGGTAGATTAAACATCAATTTATTTACACACTTTTGACACACGCTCTACTGCTCACATCTTCATTATCCACATTTGAGAAATGCATACTAGATTTTGCATGGAAGTTTCATGCTGATCAGAAATGGACTGACATTTGTCTTTATTATCTTATACCAAATGATGTAATTTTTCTTTCAGGTATTTTTTTTCTCTTTGTAAAATGATTGTTGATGACCTAAATAATTAATCTTCAGGTTTAAAGTTGTGAAATACTGTAGTAAATGACATATAATTTTAGATGGATTAGTAATACAGTATGATACTGAAGATCTGTGTATACTTAGCAGATAGATTGAAAATACTAAACACATTTTTCAAACAACAGAAATTATTCCTGGGCTGTAATTACAAAGAGGCACAGAGGATGCCTTAGTTTAGAAAGTCAAATTAAAACTTAAGGTCTCACTATCTGCTGACAAATTCTTCAGTTACCTTGTTTGAATACACATCTGCTGAGTCCTGACACAGGTAAATGGCTTGATACCTAAATCCAAAGGCATCTTAAAATATTCTTAAATGATTTGTTTCACAAAATTTGGTCTAGATTCATAAAGTGTTTTCAGCAGTCACTTTATGATCCACATCTTCCAACTAAAGAACCTTTCAGATGAGGAGAGGTTAGAGGAACTGGGACTCCTCATTGTGGAGAAACCTCAGGGAGATCTTAGTGTGTATTGATGCCTGAGAGGAAGGAACAAAGCTGAATGATCCAGACTCCTTTCAGCAGTGCCTGCTGACAGAATAGGAGGCAACAGGCACAAATTAAAACCCAGGATGGTTCTCCTGAATACAACAGCACACTCTACTGTGAGGGTGGTAAAAGACTGGCACAGGTTGCCCAGAGAGACTGGGGAGTCTCCATCCTTGAAGATTTTTAATACCCAATAGGGAATGATCCCAGGTTTCTGACTTAACAGGATGATGGGACTACATGATTTCCCACCTGAACTGTTTTGTGATTCCATAACATACATGAGGAGACGTTATTTCCAGTCCTCTATATCTAACTGGAATATGGGAGACCTATGTGCAAATACCCATATCTGACTTGCCTTAAGTTCTGGACTTGAATGAGAGAGTTCTGATACTTCTTGTGTAGTATATATTAATGCTTTGTTTACAGCATACTCTAAACTGGATCTTCTAATTTTTTTTTTTTTTCCTAATTTTTTTTCCCTCTGAAGATCTTCTGTGTGTTTCAGGCGCTAAAATCTGCATGTCTAAAACAACAGAAAAACTAATGTTTATTTTCAACCTTCTCAAATTAGTTGTGATCCCAAAAGAGAAAAATGCTTAATAAACTTTAGAAAATAATCCTAATTCCTGTGTATTTTATAAAAATTTCCTCCTAAATTTTCCACTCATTATATCAATACTTAATAATGTAAAAATATCTGCAATGTTGCTTAAACAATGGCAAATATATTATCTATAGTGGCAATATCTACATCATCATCTCTTTGATAGTTTCATGTTCATCTTCCACAAGATTCAGGATATGGCTCAGTACTGAGATTGTACATTGCTTGTGAAAGATATTTCACTAGCCTTGTAAATTATTTCAATATGACCTCTTTATTGGGAATCAATGACTGTTAAAAAAGGCTTGAAACATCTAGTCCTGTAATCATCTCATCATGGAAGTAACAGTTCACCTTAGCCTCTGTTTTCACATGTTTTTTACATCTTTCTTTAGAGGATGAAGTAAGACAAAAACCTCTTAGATAATATGAATAATCTCTGATTTGCTAGGTTTTCTTAATTTGTTGTCATTTGTTCCACATATCTGACTAAACAACAGAATTCAGATGTGCACTCCAGTAAATGGACTGCAGGGGGAAAACAAATAATTAAAAATTTAAAATACAAAAATCCCAGAAAATTAAAATTGTTGAAGTGGGAAAGGAGCTCTGGAGCTAAACTAGCCCCAGCATATTCTTCTCAAGAAACATAAAGCTAGTGAAGGTTGCCTAAGACCTTCTCCAGTTAAGTTTTGAACACCGCTGAGGACAGACACTCTAAATCTTCTCTGGGCAGCTTGTTTCACTGATTAATTCCACTAAAAATGTAGTTTTCCTTAAAAATGTATCTCAAAGAAAGTTGTTTCAGATATCATTGTACTACTAATTCTGTTTCCTCTCACAGCAAAATGCAGCTACAATATCTTCCCTACAGCTTTGAAATAAAATTTCATCCCTGTCCAATAATGCTGTTCTGCAAACTTTACTAAACGAAACATAGGACTAAATTTTATGTTCATGTTTAGACTTCAGAAGCCACATACAGCTTTTGACAAAATTAAATGTATTTTCTGTCTCAAATGAATTTTAATAAAGTGATTATGAACTTCTGAGGTGTCATTGGTGCCCTTATATCTTGCGAGCAACTTTCAGACATCCTTCTGAAAAAAACTTGAGGATATGAGGTAATTATGTGTAACTTCTCATGAGTTTGTTACTTCTGATAATTGTTTTCAACTTTTTCTTTCATCTCAGGAGCTCTTGAAACTAAGTTCTGGGTGAGCTACACTGTTTAGAGATTCAGTAATCTGTCTTGGTCCACTCCTGTCAGCTTGATAAGTCAAACTCTTTTTATTTTTTTTTGTTTGTTTGTTTGAGTGGTTGGTTTTGGTTGGGTTTTTTGAGGTTAAGTCTGTTATTTTAGTCTTAAAAAAAAAACAACAAATATTTATCTTTTAACTTCCTTCATGCTTTCCTGTAACTAATTTTTCTCAGACCGATGTTTACAAATTGACTGTCTTTTAGTTTGTACACTGTCCTTTACTTTTGCTGAAGTGCACAATTTAGACTTTTTTGGTTTAAGTTTTGTTTTTTCAAAAGCTAAAGAATAATCTCTGGCTCTAGTTTACATCAGGAGAAATAAGCGATACACTAGATGTGCTCCAGTCTTCATAACCATTGCATTTGGAGTATTAAAACCAAGATTAAAAAATTAACTCTAGCTTTTTTCATAACTTCATAATAAAAATAAATAACCTTATTCCTTAGTTTTTTTTCTGCAGGGTTCTGTTTCAGGAACTTGAAATGGGTTTGTGTAGACTGAAAGCATGAGTGAATACATTTTTTAAAGACTTTAAATCAGATCTACATTTTCCTGATGCCCAGTAGGGAACATCATCCTTCCTGATTTTAGTGATACAGGAAATTTTTAAAGCATTTCCAGTCCAATTTTCTTCACTTCAATGTATTTCTATCTCCCTTTTCTGTTCTGTTCAAGAATAGAAGATGGAATGTCAGACCCCATATTATTTCTACCATCTGAAACAATATTATCTCTATGATATCATGAAAGTTATGTCGGGACTCTAGAAATGTATTGATGCCAATTCACCAAGACAGAAATATGAAAATCAAACAAGATGCCATCCAATAATGTTATTTTTATTATAAGGTATTTATTTTACTACACAATATTTTCTTCCTATTCCTGTACCACTAGATATATAAAGTAAAATAGGAAAATATACATTTATTATATACTCTTTTATAGTCAACCTATAAAGTAGAAACTGCTCAGAACTGACATCTTTTATGAGATGAGAATAAGTATATATGATAAATTTAAAGTTCTAGATTTTAAATAAATGGACCCATCACAGAAAGTTGAAGTAAATCTAGAAAAGAAATGTGAAAATGCCTTTATGTAACTCCATGAATTAATTTGAAAGTAAATAGCTAATGCTCTGACAGGATTTCTTACTGGAAAGGGAAGCAGCAAAGAGATTTGGGTGGTTTTGTCAGAGTAAAAATATTTTTTTATCTCTCTTGGTCTAGAAATTTTCTTCACATGACCCCTGAAAGATGTAGATGTAAATACGAACATAGATTATGTTCTGTGTGGCAAAAAGTATTTCAATGTTTTCAGTGGATTTAAGAGGCCTTTATGTTTATAGTTAAATGTGTGCCTATGTGCTGAACTGGACTAGAAAAGGAAGTAAATCCTTATAAAAAAAAAACACGATAAAGCGTAAAAGAACATTTTCATAATAATTTATTGAACAAGATATTACATTAAATTTTTCCAACACTGTATTCTGGATCCCTGTTGCAGAAAATAATGAGGAGGAACTAAACTGACAAACTTCCCTAACCAGCTGCACTTCACAGTCCAATTACATACTTAATCATTTTACAGATGAAATTTGGCTTTGATGAAAATGAGAGCATTGAAGATGAAAATTAACATTTTGTTAATTTTTGGTTTTAATTTTGTTTCTTTTCATTAGATTAGCACACATACAAAGGTACTTATCAGTAGCCCTGGGCACCCTGAGAGATATTGCAAGTAACAAAGGGGGTAACAAATATCAAACAAGATAGTACAACTGCTATAAAGTAGACCAACAAAAAATAAATGTCTCTAAACAGTCATATCCTTACTAAGTACAAAAACCAACAGACTGACTTTGCAGTATATCTTGAATGTCAGAAGACTGATTCTGTTTCATATCAAACAGACTACATATTTTCAAAGCTGAGGGCCTCACTCTGAAAATACTTTAAATAGTGAAATTCTTTTAAACCAAGTGTACTGAATTTTGGCTGTATTTTTTAACTAGATATTTAAATTATATAGTCAGGCAGTATTGCATTGAAGATTGTTCTGTGTCATTTGAAACTTCACAGGTAAAACTGTGTTGCTAATAATGTCTGTATGTAGTCAGAATTAATCTCACTTCATTTTAGATCTTTAGGGATATACTTCTAAGCCTAATATTATCATACTTATATAGAAAGAAACAGGAAACTTCAGGAGGCTTTGGACTCAAAACTGTAATGTTTGAGGATGTGGCTCATTCACAATCTCAAGCATCTAATGAAAGTGCCTCACCTAGATATGTTTGCAGTCAAAGGAGAGGGAGCGAATCACCTTCAGAGAGTGATTCATCATTAACAAAATACAATTGGTTTAGAACAAGAAAAATTGTACCCAGATATTGCCCATTTAATTTCATAGAATATGAAACATCTATGCTCTGTATTATTGAACCATTTCTCCATGTAAGAAAAAACCAATTATCTAACTTTCAAGTGACAGAAGCATGATAACTTAATTGACAAACAGAAGAATCAGGGATTGTTAAAGCCAGACCTCAAAAAGGTTTCTTGATCTATTGAAGAAAACTGTTGTTTGAGTGCAAAAGGATTGTACAGAATTTTTCCTGTAGTTATACCACCTGCTCAGCAGTCCACGCATTGCTTAATTTGCAAGGAAATCCTTTAGGAACTAATATGCAGTAGGAATGGAAATATTAATTTCATCTTCTTTTTTTCCCATTCTTTTTAAGAGAATATCAAATTACTTATTTCAGATCTTATGTGTTATTTTGGACAAAAGAAAAATAAAAAGAAAAAATATGTTCTAGGTGGTAAAAATCAAGTAAATAATTTCACATTTACTATTTTTAGTTTAGTGCAATAAGTATTTTTTTTTTCTGTGTGTAATATTAGTATCTCTTTTTGTCTGTCACATATTCTACACTATGATAAATTATTATTTCTCATAGTTGTGCTGAATTGTACTCGTCAAGCCTTTGGATAAATAATAGGAAAAAACCTCAGAAATAAATATTTTTATACATGTTTCAAATCTCTCAGCCTCTGGATGAAATCTTGTTCCACATAGAACTAATTGAGAGGCTACACTTTGATGTCTGTGGAGCTAGCAGGTTCACTGAGTTCGTGTCATATAGCACTACAAAGGTAAGTTCTGTAAAAAAATATGGAAAAACTGAATTTATTATTTTTATTAAAGACCTGCAATTTCAGACAGTAAGTTACATGTTTTCTTCCTGTAAGACCAGTGAAAGAAATAAGATATCAGACAAACCTTAACTTCTAACTGTTCCATAAAGGATCCAGAAATAAAGCCAGTTCATATCAAGGATGTAGCACTTCTCATCATTGATTAAAGGAAAGAAAAATGAATGTAAACCTTGAATTAAGGAAAAGGCATTTTTAATAAATTTGAATATATTGAAGCTTGTGTATTAAATATAATCATTGATTAAAAATATACAATAGGTCAGGGAGAATAATTAACCAGAGAAGATAAATTCAGTCTTAATATTTTTTCTTTCTCAAGATGAGGTTTTACCTTTAATAATACATTTCTGCTAGGATATGCTTTCCAAACAACAAGTAATCCTGATTTTATGATTTTAACAATACACAAGTGTAACTATAATATACTGAGTATATTCTCACATATGGAATAATATCTTGAATTAAGTATTTTATAGAAACATATATACTTAAAATTACTTCATTCATATAAGAATCCCAAATTAGTTGTTGTGTCTCTCTCTCTGTAATATGTCAAATTAACTCCCTAGATTCAAATACAATATTTTTTGAATTAAGAAGCAGAAATGAAAGTTTGCATGTAAGTACTTATTCCCATCTCTAATTATTTAAAGAACAGGTCTCACTATTCATCAGCCTTATCCTGTGAACTTCATTAGTACATTACTCTCCTTGCAGCAAGTGAACCTGTTAAAAAGTTGTTACTGCTGATAAGAAACAGACTCAGAATCAGGCCCCCAAGTGTTTTGCTGCTGTTGGTATGCAGCCAAACCTCTTATTTAATCTCTTATTGAAAGCCAAATGGGACTTAGATTGCACAGTACCTACAGTCATATGCATATATAGATGGTGTCCTATGACATACAAATAGAAATATCCATATCCAGTGTTGAGGAAAGAAGGAATAAAGAAAAAGCCCCACTCATCAAGAAACTTTATTGTTATGCTGTAATCTAGAACAGATCAGCAGAAAGTACCTTCTCTGGCTCCCTGTGATAAGGCAGGAAGGACACATATCAAAAGACAGCTCTAGGAACTAGTAAACCTCACTGTCCTATTAACTTAAAGTCATGTTCTTCCTGAAATCTTTTGTCTGAAAGCTTTCATCAAAGAGTGCTAGTGAAATTTATACTAATAGGATGTGTTTTATATATTAAGTATACGTTAAGTATAAGTAACTGAATTCCATCAAGAATGTTAGTGTTAAGGTAACCTTCATTGCTCTTCATGTGCCTAACTCTAGATTTACATTCAAACACTTACAGAACTACAAAAACAGGATAAGGCTCTGTCACGGTTTAACACTGGCCCAGCAGTTAAACCAAGTGACAGATGCTCTTTATTAATCCCCCTCCCATCCCTGATAGAGAAAGGGGAGAGAATAAGGGAGGATCATCTTATGGGTTGGAAACTAAACTACACAACTTTAATGAAACAGTAATGATAAAAAGGAAAAATTACTAAATATATAGACAAATATACAGGAAAATTGATACCACATTCCCCTCCCCTCAATCCCATTCACATTACCATCAAGGCTGCAGGGCAGCCCTGGGAAAGTCCAGGCTGGAATCCTGGGGTCAGCAGCAGTTGGGAGCTGGAGGCAGGAACACACAGATTCAGGCTGGCAGGGATCAGGATCACAGGCAGAGGAACGGATGGAATCCTTCCAGGATGCTGAAGCAAACAGGGACAGGCAAAAAAGGGGAAGAAGGAAGGGGTTTGACCCTCATGATCCCTCGAATTTATACTGAGTATGATGTGTATGGGATGGAATACTCTGTTTGGTCAATTTTGGTCATTTATCTTGTCCGTTTCTCCCTAAGGGAGGGTTGCAGGTGTGACCTCTTTACTCCTTTTCTCCTTCTGGGGGGCAAAATGTTCCTCAGAGCTGAGCAGTGGCCTTGGTTCTGCATACTAGTCTCTAGAAATATCAGTAAACACTGAGCATTATCAGTCCCATAAGCAGACACTGTCTGAGAAACTTGCTGTCAATTTCAGCAAGTGCAGTTACTTACAAGAAACTAAGCTGAAAGCAACATTACAAGATAGAAAATCACCTTTATCCTGGCCCAAACTTGGACAGGTTTTTCATATGTAAAGTGCATACTACAATTTTTGGTACTGATACTATAACATAAACATTAAAGTTATGGTCCTGAGCTTGTAAATCTTTTCTAAAGTAACAGCTGTTTCAGAATTGTCCTATATGATATTCTGTAAAGACATCTGAAAGTTTGGTGTCTAAGTGTTTAACTGAATGCCAGTCATAACACCTAATTATAAGAATTTTTTGTCTTTCTACCTGTCTTGATGTCTCTGATGTATCAAAATGGACTTTTAATCAAAACAGAAAATGCTGTTACAGTATTGCATGATGCTCTGTGATAACTTTGGCTCCATACTGATTTGTTTTAACAGTGTTTTCTTGGTGGTGGTCTAGAAATCTCGAAGTTTTTACAAACATAATTTATAGTAATGCTACTTTCATTTTAAAAAATAGACCAATTTTACATTCTGAAAATTATTTATACTTTGCTTATTTTCAGAGCTTTGTATATAACATTTTGTTATTTCAAAACAAACAAAACCATAGGAGGTCTGCATACAAAATCCTATGTCTAACTCTGCATTATTTTTTTACTTGCTTTAAAGGAAATCATCTGCCACTTTAGATGTCCAAGTCTGCAAATCTAATCTTCATAAGTACTCTTAAAATTTTTATTGAGCTATAATTTACATTATGGATGATAGTCAAGAGTGTGAGCACTATTGTCTAGTACTATTTCAGATGCCTGTTTATCTGTAGTTCTGTATGGGGCCAGAGAATAAGACATGGGACCTACAGAAGATAGATGTCTTTCAAAAGGGGCAGCTAGAGGCCAGACACAGTACCCCAGGACATCTAAAACTATCCAGATGTTTTTAGGTAATTGAGTTTCCTGTTATAGTTATGGAAACTGTCCAAGTCATTGCAGTAACTGTTGCAATAGTGGCCAATATTGCAATGATGTCACAAGAGATGCCTCATATTAGTCTTTCTCAATTTTGTTTCACTGTGCTAAAAAGCACACACCAAATGATGTTTTCCCTTCTTAAGTTACATTAGCCTTTACAGTCTTCAGTTTTGTAGTAAAAAAATAACATCCCAAAGAAGCAGAATCTTAATTTAAAGTCCAGAACACAAAAGAAAACATGAGCTAATATGGTCCTACTCCTCTCAAAAACAGTGTAAGTATATTAATGATCTGACTGCAAAACACATTGCTTAATATTGTTCTGTAACATTTATTGATCTTTGATATCAACATACTATTAAAGCACTATTCCTGTGCTACAAAGACTAAATTTATCCTGCACTAATATATTAGTTTAATCATTTAACTGCTTTGCAAGTTTGAAGTTTACATTTTTTTAATTTATTCTGGTTAGCTTCAGAATCAAGCAATTAAATGTTTATGCGTGTACTTACTGGAATGATTTAGTTGTAAATTTAAAAGGATTGTGCAAATTGACAGCCTTATATGAAACGTTTCCTGTAAGCAATTTGCCTCTGGAATTTACTTCATCTTAGACATAGTAACATGAACATCATGAGCAGTTGAAGTGTGATTATACTGAAGAAGAAAAAAGCATTCAAAATAGACAGGTAAATATGGCTGTATGCTCCAGCTACTGTAAATCAATGAAGCCCATTTAAGCTAGTGAATCCTTACCAATTTACATTAGCTAAAACACTGGCCCTGCATTTTCTTATCCGCAGTCCTGAAGATCAACATTGTTTTTATTTTCTTATGAAATTTGATATTTTAATAAAGTACTTAGGTATGTTTAGCCAATCAATTTACTGGGTAAATGGAATGGTCTTAATGTTGTAATTGTGCAATTAGAGTAATTTAGACTCTGTAGAACTAGCCACTCTTAGATTAGCAGATTGATAAGGATACAAAGAGAGGGACAAAGCATTTTTTTAAACTGAGATTTTATTTCATTATAATGTAATTGGGTTAGATTTTATTTTGTTATTCCATATTTCAGTGCGTATGATAAATATGAGGTGCCCTGAGGGTGATGTTCATGCTATAATTTGCCTTGTCCAGGGTGTATCTGGGATAACGTTACCATCCCAGGATTTAGAACAGTATTTGGAGCAGCCCTAATAGCTCAGAAACCATGGCATTAAATATGTTATGATATGTCAATATAATTTTTTGTATTTATGTTTCTTTGTAAGGCAAGTTTTGATGCATTATCATTGCTAACTTCAGGACAAAATGAAAGTGAAATCATTATTCTTAAAGATCTTGCTTTCCTTGTTTGTAAACAACAGAGCTTGTAACAGAGCTTGATGTTAAATGTGAGAAAAGATGGGAAAGGAATGCTTAGAAAACATCTAAGACCTTCAGCAATTATTTTTATTTTTGTCAACAATTGTCTCTCATGCAATAGTCTTACACTAAAAATATAAATGATCTGTTGTACATTAATGGAGAACGGAATTCACCTTCCTGATATATTTAAGGTTGCAGTCTTTTTAGTGGTGTCTATAGAACATGAAAGCTATATCTGTAGTAGGATATTAAAAAATGGTATGTAATTATGCCTCCCATTAAACTGAACAGTACATAGCATGCCTTTGGCTTGGGCCAACTGGCACTCTGCAATACAATTGCTAGACATTGTTAGGCATATAACAACCAGGAGCTTTTGTGAATAAACAATTTCATTTTGGACACTCTCTTTTTAGGGTAAGACATTTTAATAGAACATACGTGTGCTTTTTTGTGCTGCTTGCTGGAAAACATTTGAGAATGGTCCTGGGCACTCATCAATTTATTGGACTGGATATAGCTGAAATGTGTATTCTCTAAATTGTTAATACCTACCTTCTTTCCTTCCTTCCTCTCCTTCCTTCCTTCCTTTCCTTCATGTGCCTTTGACACCATCTCCCACAGCATTCTCCTGAAAAAGCTGTCAGCCCACAGCTTGGACAGGGGCATCTGTGCTGGGTTAGGAATTGGCTGGAGGGCCGGGCCCAGAGAGTGGTGCTGAACGGTGCTGATCCAGTCAGTGGCCGATCACCAGTGGTGTCCCCCAGGGATCAGTGTTGGGCCCAGTTCTGTTTAATATCTTTATTGATGATTTAGATGAGGGGATCGAGTCCATCATCAGCAAATTCACAGATGACACCAAGCTGGGGGGGAGTGTGGGTCAGCTGGAAGGCAGGAGGGCTCTGCAGAGGGACCTGGACAGACTGGAGAGTTGGGCTGATTCCGACGGGATGAGGTTCAACACGGCCAAGTGCCGGGTCCTGCACTTTGGCCACAACAACCCCATGGGGAGCTCCAGGCTGGGCACAGAGTGGCTGAGAGCAGCCAGGCAGAGAGGGACCTGGGAGTCTGGATTGACAGGAAGCTGAACAGGAGCCAGCAGTGTGCCCAGGTGGCCAAGAAGGCCAATGGCATCCTGGCCTGGATCAGGAACAGCGTGGCCAGCAGGTCCAGGGAAGTGATTCTGCCCCTGTACTCAGCCCTGATGAGGCCACAGCTCGAGTTCTGTGTCCAGTTCTGGGCCCCTCAGTTCAGGAAGGAGATTGAGGTCCTGGAGCAGGTCCAAAGGAGGGCAACCAGGCTGGTGAAGGGACTCCAGCACAAGTCCTGTGAGGAGAGGCTGAGGGAGCTGGGGGTGTTCAGCCTGGAGAAGAGGAGGCTCAGGGGAGACCTCATCGCTCTCTACAACTCCCTGAAAGGAGGCTGGAGCCAGGGGGGGGTTGGGCTCTTTTCCCTGGCAACTTTCAACAAGACAAGAGGGCATGGTCTTAAGTTGTGCCAGGGGAAGTTTAGGTTGGATATTAGAAAGAATTTCTTTACAGAGAGAGTGATTAGGCATTGGAACGGGCTGCCCAGGGAAGTAGTGGATTCTCCATCCCTGGAGATATTTAAAAAGAGCCTGGATGTGGCACTCAGTGCCATGGTCTGGTAACCACAGCGGTAGTGGATCAAGGGTTGGACTTGATGATCTCTGAGGTCCCTTCCAACCCAGTCGATTCTATGATTCTAGGATTCTATGATTCTATGATTCTATGATTCTATGATTCTATGATTCTATGATTCTATGACTCCATCTTTATTTTCCAAGACAGAAAGTCCCAACCTGTTCAATATCTTTGAACTTAAAATAGTACTCATAAGTTTGTTTATCCTTTTTCTTTTCTGAACCTTTTTTAGATTCAGTGTCTGTATATAGGCATATACTCATGAACACATCACAACACAAACTATTGAGCTACATATGTAGGAAAGTTTCCTTCCATATTAGAAAGCAGAGCACCAGCTGCAGCATAAATGAATATTTCCATTGTATCCCATGATTTCTATCTCTGTAGAAGAGAAAACAAGGTGAGAACTAAGATTCTCACTTGTATTTCAGATGATCAAAGAAGGGTTAAAAAAACCCACCCTGACACCAGCTACTGAAATGTGCAGTGGTTTATCATAAGAAATAATGTTATTTTATTTAAGATGGCTAATTCTAGTATAAGAATTAAGAAAATGCTACACAATGGGGATCAAAATGAGTCTAATCAAGATTAGAACAACCAACTGAACAAAACCAGATAAATATATTTGTTTACTTAATATATGCTTATCAATAGGGAATTAAGTCAAATTTCAATTAGAGATTTTGGATGGCTTCTAACAACCAGAAGCTCTGAAGAAGTTGATGAGGGTTTAGTATCATTCTCTGTCTTACCTCTCACTGTGAATTCCGATACACATGCAAAATTTTGGCCTTTTCTTTCATGTGTAAGGTTGTTAAGTTTTTTCTTTGGAAACTTTCCTGTTAATCTTCAGGCATATAGGGTATACTCTGTCATTTTACTGATCCTACACTTAGTCAGAAAGCACTGTTAATGTAGAAACAATCTATTTCCTGATTTGATAAAGTGATTTAATACAATTCTCATGTTTAATAACTTCAGGGAGGCTAATTGTGCTTCAAGCATGTCAAAAGTTTAAATTTTCTTCATTAAAAGAGAGATGATTTTGTAGAAGAAGGCTTTGCAGAGTCTCCAGTTTGCAGTTAAATAAAGATTTCCTGCAATTACTCCATTACTCCGTGATAGTAAAGGTTCCAGTGTAGAAGCTATTCTATTAATATTAAGATAATGTATGCTCGTATAATTCCTCCCTCTTACTAATGCTACTTTAAAGCCCTACAGCTTCCTGATACAGATGAATCCATTCCTTTCTTTCAGTTCAAAGTCTGTGAGATTCTACCAAGCCTTTCTGAAATACTCAGATTGCAGTAAATCCTAGTACTCAAAAATACAAATCAAAGACACACACTGTTAAAAAAAAATAAAAATTAAGCATTTCTGTATCACACAACAAAACGAAGCCACACTTTTAAATTTTTTTTTTGCTTTTTACCCTTGAAGAAATAGCAACAATATAATGCACTGAACAGGAGGAAAAAACCCATAGATCAAAGGCCGTGGATGGCATTTATTCAATGTCCAATAATTCCACTAAAATTATGTTTTATTTCCTCCAAGGAAAAACTGAAGGTTTGTTTTGGTTTGGTTTATTTTTTGCTACAAATTGAGACCTTCTTCACACTGAACATCTTTACATAGAAGTAAAATCTTTTGTGATATCATTATGTTACAGTAAATAACTTGATGCAGCATATTCATTGTAAGGTTTGGGTAAGACATTGCTGCAGTAAGAAGATGCAGCTGACTTTCTCTTCCTACTTCTGAGAGTGTCAAAAGCAAAAAACTGCTCAGTTCAGGGGAAAGAATATATAATTAAGCATGGTGTATATAAATACATGGATCTCTATTACTATATCTGGCTACTGAGGAAAAGAAAATTTTATACTTTTTTGTCTGCTATGTCTAATTAAACAAGTCTGGGGTCTTCGTACAGAGTTCAAAGCTTCAAGCAACTTGAAAGTGGGATTAATCAATAATAAGTGAAGGAATAAAGTTTCCAAAATATGTCTTAATTTCTGCCAACATCACATGGCTGAGCTTTAGCTAACATTGGCTAGACACAAGAAAGATAACTAACAGTAATAGCAGGACACCTGGCTCCAAATAACAGGTTTACTAGCAGAGAAATAATGATAATGGGAAACCCTCTGGCTTTATCTGAGAGGAACACATGGACACTTTCCTGATCTTCTTCTTGCTTTAAAAAGTGTTGGAGATAAAACAGGACACCATCACATTTAACAAGAAAAGTCATGTGGCTAGAATTCCAGTATCTATTGATAAAGATTGTTAGAAACCAGCAAAACTCAGTTAAACTGAATGAATAGAACTGAAAATTTTTCTGTCAAGGAAGTATTTGTCCTAAATTTTTTCCTTTCTTTTGTAGTAGCAAATTTGAAATCATCATTCATATTTCAAGATGTTTTCTCTGTGTCTCTGGGGTATACTACTGCATGGGAAACATTTGCTGTATCAGATTTTTCTAAGGTTAATAACTCCCATTGTATTCTGCCCTTGGGACTTGTGTGTATAGATTCTGATGCTGAAATTTTTCATTGTATTTTTTGCTTAAACTTCTGTCAGAGTTCTATTCAGTTATTTTCTTCAATATGTCATATTCTGAAGAGAAATCATCATGCTAAATAAAGACAATTATTAGATGCCTTATTGTAAGGCAAATTAATTCTCTTTCCTTCTAGTGCTGTAAAGACCATTAAATGCCCATATCAGTTCTAGGAACATTGTAGAGGTTGCATCGTTATAAATATGGGCTCATGTTCAGTTGTAAACAAAATGTTTTCTTTGTTTTAAAAAGAAATCACTAAAGTACTATTATCAAGGATCTCCACAGTTTCTAATACTGATATGGTTAGTACTTAATCCCCTGTGGAGTTAATTAATACAAATAAACAGTTTACTTAAAGTAGAGCATTGTTCTCAAAACATTCAACTGGGAGTATTGGGCTGTATCTGCCAGACCCACCGTGCACAAGTTGTTAATACACAGATGACACATGTTGGTTTCCAAAAAGACTTAAACACAAAAACTTTCCCTCCAACTATCCACAGGAAACATGCTAGACTAGAACCTTGCTGTCCCATTTGCCACTCATATTCCAAAATTCATTGTTCATGTCATTCTTGATATCTTTAGCCATCTCCTTATGATATAGGCCTTCCCATATAATGTGTCTTCTTTCTCTCAAGGTTACTTTTCAGACTGCTACCAGATTTTTCCCTTGTCTTCTTCCTCACTCTTTGAGGCAAACCTGAGTGAAAGATAGAATAGAAAGCACTTGAAATACAACTGGTGCTCTACATTTCTCAGGAAGAAGCATCAAGTCCAGATGGATAAGGACTTTTTTAGAACAACAAAGCTCCTTTAGAGCTGGAATCAATATCAGTCTATTGACTAAAAATTAAGCTCCTGTCTGCATACATCTGAAATTAAAACTCATTGTTTGGGTCATTATTTCTTTTCTTACAAAGGGCTTGTAAAACTTACTCGTGTTTTGGGAAAAGTGTATCTCATCTCTGAATTTAGAATTACTTGAATGCTGATGGAAATCAAATATCAGATTAGTGTATGGGGAAAGAAAATCAACTCAAATTTTCAGTAAATATTTGTGATAGTGCTGAGGACCCAATGTAGATTCTGTATGTGTTCCCAGACTGTGACAAGAGGAGGGTGTTTAGGGTTAGATCTAGTTTGAATGCCCATTAATGGCTTCTGCATGTGCTCCTGGCATGTGTCTTTGATTTAGTTTTATCAGAAAGTCATCTAGCTCATGCACTTCAATACATCTCTACAATGACAGAAAAAAAAATAGAAAAAACTGGAATGCAATTGAAACCCAAGAAGGCAAAAGACACCCTGAGGTGGACCAAGAAGATTGCGGCAAGCAAGCTTGGAAGGGAACTTATCCTCCCCCTCCACTCTTCCCTGGTAAGGCCCCATCTAGAATACTACATCCAGTTCTGGGCTTCCCAGTTCATGAAGAACAACGAACTACTGGAGAGAGTCCAGTGCAGAGCTACTATGATGGTCAGGGGTTTTGAACATCTACCATATGAGGAAAGGCTAAGAGAACTGTGTCTGTTCAACCTGGAAAAGAAAAGACTGAAAGAGGAATCTTATCAGTGTTTACAAATATTTAAAGGACAGGTGTCTGGAGGATGTGTCCACACTCTTCTCCAGTGTCCAGTAACAGGACAAGGGACAATGGTCACAAACTGGAACACAGGAGGTTCAGCCAAAACAAGGAAAAAAATCTTTACTGTTAGGGTAACAAAACACTGGAAGAGGCAGCCCAGAGAGATGGTGGAGCTTCCATCTCTGGAGACATTCAAAACACATGTGGACACCATCCTGTGCAACCTAATGTAGGTGAACCTGCTGTGGAGGGGAGGTTGGACTAGGTAGTCTCCAGATGTCACAAGACCACCGAAGTGCAATGTTTAAATGGTACTGATGCCACTGGAATTTATATTTAGTTTTAGCCTCTGAAAAATGAAGATTTTGTAAACACTCACTATTTGGAACATAAACCAGCAGCTGGAAACTCTGGGATTTAAATCCCTGTAATACATAATTAAGAAATTTAAGACCAATACTGAGATCCTGTCTTGGCTATATTCTTTCCATGTCAGATCTGATCCAATCCTTATTGACAGAAGAATCAGCATGTACTGAGGTCATTACAAGACCAGACATTATCTGTTCATTTACATATCAGATTTCATTTGATATCAGAACCAAAGGGATTAATCTCATCTCAATCAAACAAGAAATTAGTTATTCCAGTCTACTGTAGTACTCAAATGATTCTTCTGGAGTTGGCAGAGATAAAGGGGCACTTACATGGAGTGTCTATGATCATTCAAGTGAACTGCCTTCTGGAAGTGCTATTTTTCTCTGTTTACTGTAAAAGGAGCATAAAGAAAACAGATTTGGCTAATACAACAGTACGTGAGATATAAAAAGTGAGAAAAATTCTTCAGATTTTGGGTGCCTCTGCTTAATGGCTGTTAGGGTGAGCTTGTAGACCAGCTCCAAGTCATTCCTAAACTTCACAGAATCCAGCTAAGAACATTGATTCTGGATCCATTTTCACCTTGAACAGCACTGCTTTCAGAAATGAAGTGTATATTCTTAGTTCTGTTTTTACCTTCTCTTTTCCTTGTGTTCTTTCTTTTTTTTTAATGGGGGGAATGGGATGGTGTGAGAGAAGAATCTAACATTCTAAATTTATGCTTTGTTTCTTTGAGTTATTGTGTGTATATGAGTAGTATAATCATGCACAACATTCACCCTTCATTACACTGAATGTTGTTAGTAGTAGATGCCTCTGAGCACAATAATGCCTAATTTGCATTAATCTTGCTTTGCTCAATTCTTTTATAGTGATACAAACATATGCCACAGATTACTCTCCATTTTTTTAAACCACAATAAATGTATGAGCTACACTCCCATATTAAACAGCACTTAATTTACCAAACTCCTCTATAGTAACTAAAAACATTGTAATGTTTCTCATTTCTGCAAGAAAATACAGATCCCAAACATCTCAAAACAGTGTGTGCATAATGATGTAAAGCGGCAATCGACCATAAACAAGATTCCCCAAACCACAAATAAAGTATAATTATACCACGATCCTGCTTTTTCCATTTTTTACCTTCCCACTCCTATTTCCTGTAGGTACTGTTTTTGCATATGTAACCGAGACCATTTCATTTATTTTGTTATGGTCTCTAGAAGGCTTTTAGCTAAATATAGTTGACAGATAGCTACTACTGAAAGTGCTTCCCATTTAATTTCTCCAACATATAATATATCTTTATTCTGGTTGTTGAAGTACTGCTGTAAGTTCCTGTTGATTTTGTTCAGAGAAGTCTGTATTTCTCCTACGTTTTAAAGAGCTGTTCATGTTGTGTAACTTCTATGTTTTCATCCAGGAGCCATAAAGAAGAGATCCAGCTCAGTGTCATCCTGTCTGAGGCAATGTAAACTATCTTTTGAAACTCCCAAAACGGGACTACCCAACAATAAGCTGGTTACTCAAAACGAAAGAAATCATGCACTCTCCTGCTCTCAGAACCCCTAGATTCCCTCTCTTATCCAGTAATAATGGTATTCAGTTTCTCCTGGGGACTGAATAAAGGACTGAAAAAGACATGGGAAAAAAAAAAAAAATCAGTACAAAGGACCTTATAATAAGAATTGTGACCAATAGGTCAAATGACAATGATCTGTCTTGTTCTTACTCCTATTTTAATACACCAAATGTAGAATTTCATCTTATGTAGTGGCACACCTCTAACAAAAAAAGAAACTGAGAATATTGAAGGTGTCTTTGGGCCTCATGGATATGCTCCTTCGTAAAGATGATGCGGTTTAGAACAATCTCAGGCAAAGGAGCAAGTTGCACCTGCATATTTTGCTGGGTATGTTTTCTTATCACCAAATAAAATGGAGCTGTCATGTAATTTTTATTTCTTTCATCAACATTTCCAAATGCATTTTTCCTTATTTGGTTGCTGGATTAAATCCATACTGGGAATGGGTTGGAGCTGGGGCTTCCAAGAGGGATAATGTTTCTGCCTACTGCCCCATTTAAGACACCTGGAATATCGACCAATTGGGGTTAACCTTATGTTATACCTTTTATTGGCTCTGGAGAACTGTGCATTTTTAGCTGCATGCCTACACAGTGGAACTCACTCTGAACTCCTGCCAAGCTACCTGCCTCCTGAGTTGAACATAATATACTTGTTTCAGTACTGACATCGGAACCCCAGCTCTTGAGCTATACACTGTATCTTGATGTCAAAGAGGTAATTCAACAAATCAAAATCTTATCTGGGTTGTGTACTCAGACCCTTTAATTCATCCTAAACATCCACCATTATTATATGTATAAATGAGTCTGCATCTTTCCATACTTGATATTTAAAGGAGAAAGATGCAAAGCATATCAGAATTATTTCTAGGGCAATTACTAAAAGGTGAAGGTCAATATTCTGTATACTGTCCTCTCCTCCCTCTCTTATATTGCTTCTCAAGGAGAATTTTATCCATGAAAACTGTTGGAATTCCAAACTGGAACAGCTTTCAGAGGAGATTAACCTTCTCCATGGCACAGCAATTTTCCCTCCTGAGGAGAGCCATATTATTTCAGTCTAGAGAAGGTGTCTATTACTTTAGAATTTAAGAACCCACATGTTTCTTCTTGGAGAGAGAAGCAATTACTTTAACTGCTGTGCTCAGCATGAAAATGTTTGGGGAAAAAATGCCTCTCTTAATCATATTTTGACATCTATATTTAAAATGGGGCTAAGTATATGAAAAACTACAATCTAAGTTAAAAAATATGCACCTATAATAACTATCATGAAACTGTAAAATATAATGTATACATTATTTATATTTTGCTGTGCGGAACTACATTTTAATGTAGTATTCTACATTAAACCTTTGAGGGACTTTTCTCATTAAAAAACAGTTTTGATGGAAGATATTCTCATAAACAAAACTATACTTTGGATATATGAGCATGGACTTTGATTTATTATTCATTAGCAGTGCTCCGTTAAGAACTGAACAATTTTTGCAGCAACAAGAGGGAACTCCTCAGTGTTTTTCTACATCTGACAAAGATGATTCACCCTGTAATCTTAATATACTACTGTGAATAAAGTATTTGATTCCCTGGTAATGTATTTTAATTTTTTTCTTTTTTCCTTTTCTTCTGCCAGTTAAAGGACATGCAAAGGCTGAAGAATTTCTTCAGCACTTGAATTTCTCTGACATTGCCCCATCTCCCTTTTAGAAAAGAAAGGATAATAAAATTCTATAGCTGCAAGAAGCCAGCCCAGAGGTTTTGCCTTTGTTGTGGACCATAGAGGTACAAAATGTCTGGGATATAGCAAGCATGTGTACTGGGACAAGGCTCATATGCACACATGTGCATTACTTGTCCCTCCTCCTGTTAAAAGAGCCCCGCTGAACCTTCAGGGTCTGGTGCAGCACCAGACAAGCCCAGTCTCCCCAGGATGAAGGAACCATCTACTTTAAATCATCACCACCATGCACAGCTACGGCACCGCTGAGAGGAAAGCCTGTGGGAGAGAAGTTTAATATATCACAATATATCTTAATGCTCAGACATCACGCAGTGTGAGGTCTTCCTAAGTGTCCTAGAAATCTACCATTCAATCAGTTCATTTACATTTCTCTTGCCCTTCTTTCTTATCCACTCATTGCCATGGAGGAAATTGGCAGATGCTAGGAGATACACGACAATCCAAAGCCATGTGTAATTTTTTGGTGGCAGGACTGTGCATGTATCTCCCTCTTCCCCTGTTCCCTGCCAGCCTCATCCCAGTGGCGTTTCACTTTCAGTCAGCTCCCACTGTGGATGGTTTCCACAGTCACAGATGCTGAAAAACCACTGGATAACCTCAATCTATGTTATCTTTTGTGTGGAATCTCTTAATTAGAGGATGGAAAAGGGTACAGGGGATTGTTAATGACTTGAATATTTTGTTCTATGCTACATCTTCCTGGAGCCTGTGATTGAATTGTTATAATTCAGTCTCCAAGTGATTAACTCAGGAATTTTCATGAGCCATAAAGTCACTGCAAAAAGTAGGCCAGGAGGTAAATAATATATTGTCATCATCATCAAACAGAAAAAAAAAGTGTTCATAATACAGAATTTGTGGTCAAATAAATATTATAAGAAATATCATTGGAAACAAAAAGCAAAACAAAACAAAAATTATTTGGGGACACCTTCTTCCTTCCCTGTTCTTTTCAAAGACAATAGCAGAGAGATTAAATCAGTAGGAGAGATATAAATGTCACACTTGCAATTTATTTTATTGCTATTGAAAGAAGATATCTGAAAACAAATAAACTACAGAGATAAGCAAAGGCTTGATCTGTACCAGTGATGAGGAAATGGGCCAACCATCTACAGAAGAATTTGAAAATCACAGTCATTGGACAATCTAGTACAAATAGCTTTACTGGCATTTCTAAGAACTCTTTGAAGCTCTGTTCTACCCTCCCTAAATCGTTTCCTTAGTGTTAAAGCCAAGCTTGTATGACAAAGAGCTAATTCAACTGCAAATTGTTCAGCCTGTTGCCATCTCTCTCTATGTCTTATTTCATATCAGCTTGGAAATGACAGTGAGTGATCTGCGGATAAAAAAAGCAAGTTAAAAAAATGAGAATAGTGTGTATCTCCAAACCTTGGGGTGATTTAAAACACAGAGTAAACCTCCTTTATGCCTTAATAACTGATGGGATATTAGTGAGTTGAATTTAAATTCACTGTCTGTGACCCAGATTTTCCAGAGATATTAATTCTAAGAGAAATAAATTTGTTGTGTTTGTAACTCATATCACAAGTTACACTTCTACAAAGATGAGCTGATTCTGTGTTTTTCACAACAAGACTGACAGCACATTTTGATGAAATATTGCTATATTTGATTGGAAATGCTCCACAGGGGCTGAAGCTGCTGGACACTGAATACCACTTAAAATGATTCTGTTGAGTTATACCCAACCACTGAAATTAGATGTAGAAAGAAGTGATTATTAGGACTTTGAAGTCTTTCCTTATATATAGCAGAACACGTAAGAATAAATTTGACTTCACTTTTGTTCTTAAAATGCTTATTAAATAGTTATGAAAGGAGAGACTTCTTACTTGGCTAAGTGAGTTCACAGTTACTAGGTTTCCATCCTGCCTCGTAATCTTGTCTCTGCCTCTACTGTTATTTCTGTCTTGGGCAACTCATCTGATCTTTGGATCTATGCAATGGAAATAATGCAGTCCAATTAATCAACTATTGCCAAAAAAAAAAAAAAAAAAAAAAAAAAGAGTATCTTTAATTAACATCACCACACTGCTGTGAAAATACAGTGAGCTATAAAACTGTTTAATAATTTTATTATCATTGTGTTCCCACAAGTGGCTAAGCTCCCATAAAAAAATTATCATAGATATTACATGAGCCAGAGATGAACTATTGTCACTATTGTCTTTTATGAATCCAGGTTGACAGTTTAGTTGTTAGATTTAAAATATCCATCAAACATAATACTTTCATTCAAGGATTTCTTCTAAGAAAAAAGAAAACTAAGAAACTATTGTTTTTCAATCTAATTATAATAAAATCTCTAAATTATAGTGTTTAGTGAATATAAATTTTCTTTTTCACATGGTTAAGGAGAAGATGAACTTCAGACAGCACTTAGTCTTCCTTCACTATATTTTGCTTTCATATATAAAAAGGGAAAGGTGTCATATTGACAGAGCTATTAAAGCTATTCAGAGAAATTTGGAATATAGAATGGTATCTTAGAGAAATGATTGTCAGCTGCAATATTAATGAAACAAATTCCAGAATTTAAAATCCTTCTGTCTGGCAGTCACCTTATTAAAAATTCAGCTGTTGGCTGAGTTCAGAAGTGATCTTGAGCATCCCAGGGCTCTTACCCTGCAGGTTAACAAGACTGCAAGCATTAAGACCTGGTTCAGCAAAGCACTTCACTAGTCTGCAGGGGAGTGGAGGTGATAGATCACATATGGTTCAAACATCCCCTAGCCCCTCTTGCTCAGAGTATATTGATAACAACATCAGTCTCACAAATTAGACATGAAAAAAACCTATTGAACCATGCCACCTATCTCTTTGTAACTTATCACATTGGGATATTCATAGCACACTATTCATTTTTCTTTTGCATGTTTTGGGAGACGGAAATGTTCAACCAAATCATATTTAACACCTTCACCTGTTGAACTGCTAGGAAGTTTGGGGATTTTTCTTTCAGTGGTTTAAACTAGCTTGGGTTTTATAATATCTTTATATTGCTTCTATAAGTCTACATGATAAAACAACTTAAATTGGTATTTCTAAATATTCTTAAATACTTAGAAGGCAGACATAATAAATAAAAAACTAATTTTCAAACATCAAAATGAATAGATAATAAACCTGACATAAAGCAAAGCCTGCTGCTCTGGTAATATATAGATGTAAAATATAATTGTATATAGAAATAATTTATTGTGCAATACAAATGATGTGAATCACCTTTATTAATACTTTCTGCAAATAACCAAAGAAAACTGTTAGAAAGCAAGTAGGTTGTTCAACAATATTTTTCTATTTTTCCTGTCTTCCTGAGCCATTTTAGATCAAAATACTGTTACCTAAATATAATTTTTCCTGTACTTATAGTTTATCTTAAATATTCTAGAATTGTATATATGTAAGTTTTCAAACATTTATAGCATCCTTTAATGCAAAGTAATTATATAAATGGGTTCTATATTCATGAAAAAATACCATACAAGCATAATTACATTTTCAGCTGCTTTAAAAATTTGTGTTGTTTCTTTGAGCACTCTCCTGTCTGCCTCTTAGTATCTTCTTTGTAATGCTTTGCTCAGAATCATATGTAATTTTCTAACAACTGTCACTCTTTGAGCATACACCAAAGTGCTTTTATCTTCCTCCTACAAGGCCTGGTACTTTTTTGCATTCATGCCTTAAAAATGAGTTGATTTCCAAATAACACATGGGTATGAAAAATATGTGTAAATGACTCTCTTCTTACACCTACAGTTGTTTTCAGAATTACTCCTTTCTAATTTGCTGTTTCTGTTGAATGGTTGTGACAATGTTTTCTGTCCTTTCACTTCCCTTTAAAAATAAAAATTTAAAAAATAATATTTTACTATTGTTCATTTTAAATGACAGTTCACACATTTATTATATTATTTCTCAGGGCTTGACTGAAGGAATGGTGTCAGGAACTGTGTGACCAAACAGGTATTTTTTGATGCTGGTTCTAAGATAATTAAGTCTCCCTGTATTACTACCCTGTCCTCCAGCATCCCTTTAGTATTATCTGAGAATGTAATTAATGCTATTTACTTCTCTCTTGGGCTAGTGAAGATATTAATCCCTGACTTAATGCATATCCCTGCAGCACCATTCTACACACCTCTTCGCATGTGGATATATTGCTGACATTATCCTTTGTTTATGCTCTTTCAGTCTTTCACTGAGACAGTGTTTCTATCAAAGCCAATTTTAATTAATGTTGACAAAGATTTTAACATCTATTGCAAACCAAATACATCACAGCTATTGTTTTTCATGTCCCCATTCTTCTTTGTAGTTCTAGTTAAAAAATAAATCAGATTTATCTTCTATCTCTTTGTTCATTCTGCATCTATTCTGCCTCTTGCTCCTAGGTGCATTAGGCTGTAGATATTCATGGTCTTTTCTCTTGATATGAGCTTTACCTTTTGAGGGAAAACAAGGACAAAACAGAACAAGACACTGAGTAGGATGGAGCCAATCCAGCAAAGCAATGAAACACATGGCCATCTTTGAACGCAGGCATAATCTCACAGGAATCAATAGAAAAACTTGCATGTGTGAAAACAGTGTCTTCCAGTTCAAGGCTGCTGTACTGAATATATAAAAGGATTGTAGGCTAATCGTCTCATATTTCCTTTTTTATTTAAAAATAGTTTCACAGTAAACTTTCAAAGCCCCCTTCATTCTTTCTGATATCTGAAGAAGTGATCCAATACATTTTTGAGGTAACATGCATCAACACATTAGGGTGCAAAAACCTCAGATTTTCTGAACTTTATACTCTTATATTTCCCTCATTATTCCCTAGCCTGTTCCTCATCAGAATAGGAAATAATTTTAAATCATATTCATATCACGTATTTATAAAGTTAGCTTATTACAGTTATTTATTTGTTCACTGTAAAATAAAATTCAGTATCCTAGTCACTTTTGAAACATCATTAATTTCACCCTTCCTCAGGATATACTTGATTTCTTCAGTAGCAAATGCAATTTTACTTTCCAGCCAGCAGCTTAATGGTTTTTGTTGACAAATGTTAATTATTTGTCTAGGTTTTCCATTCCTGACATTTTTGGCTCCAAACTTATAATCAAAGGAAAAAGTAGGGGGGAGAAGAGAGGAGAGTACTTTTCCTCGAATAGTGGAACAGCTTTATTTGTGAATGTCATGGGAAGCTAGAAAGAGAAAAGAAAGCAAGCAAGTAAATGCATTAGCCCAAGGGAAAGGATTTCTAAGGATGTGCTCTTGCATCCAGCTGGGACTGTTCTCTTCTTTAGCTCAATGGATAAAAAAAAAAAAAAAAAAAATTAAAAAAAAAGGAAAACAACCCCATGGCCCCGCGCCCTCAGAGGATAAAATGGGATTTTAGCACTCAGAGGGAATCTCTCCTCACCACAATTGAAACACAGCTTAACTAGCCTTAAATCAGACTATCTAATCAACTGAAATCCAATGAAAAATAGCTTCTGTTATGCCTTAGAAGCAGAGTGTGGATGAGGAGATTAGCTGGGTTGAGATTAATCACTTTAGAAAAGAGAATTTAACTACTTTTTAATAACACACAGTTCAATGTGGCTGAGAATATGGAAGCTCAGATAAAGCCTTTTAAAAAGTAAGAGCCATCAAAGCAGTGTGGAAGTGTTTAGCTGTGCAGATACAGTAGTGGGCAGAACACATTTTCATCTGTGCTTGTCTGAGGTGATTCCTTATTATCATTCTATAAGTTTCACACAAGGCAGAAAGAGAAAAAAAGACTCAATGGGTTTTTTGTCATTAATGGTTGTCATTTTGATTAAACAAAAAGAAGAAACACTATAGTTTAATGGGTAAATGCAAATGACCTCAACATCGCCGTTTTGTACTTCAAAGAGGAATAAATTTGTTTTGAAGTTTATTTGGTAGATGAATTGCTGTCAGAGATAAGCAAAAAGTTTTGAACTCCCAAGGGCTCTTATAATGCTTCAGAAAGGAGAAAATTCAAGAATTACCACACTTGTGATCAAACATAATAAAAATTAAGGCTAATAAACAGCTTTTTTAATGTCAGACTAAAAGGTGAGCCAAGGAGGACTGTGGAACATAACATTATCAGTTTGGAATTCACAAGGCTTGTTATACTTGATTTTTTTTTCATCTTTTTTTCATCTTTTCTTTTTTTTTTTTTTTTTTTTTTTTTTTTTTTTTTTTAAGGAACAATACTTATACCCCTATTTAAAACTATTCTTCTTGGACAGTAAACAATCCAGCTTTAGCTTTTACAAACAAACTCCTGTATGTGGGCTACATTAACAGCTATGCTAGAAAGCTTTCTTCTCCACATTTCCCTTGACAGGCAGAAGCAGGCTAGTAACTCTCAAGATATAATTTAAATAACAATTGAACTATTGTACAGGAAAGAAATTTCATATAGACTATTTGATTATCATATTCTATGCTCCTAGGAGCTATAGGACAAAAACAGAAGACAAGATTGCCCTTCCCTATGCTATAAAAATATTTCCCGAAATGTATTGGATTAAAGACATTAAAAATGTATGAATTTCCTTTTGAACTATTCAGACAGGTCTTTGGCATCAAACAAAGATACCCATACACTTTTAAACATTTCATTGCTATTGATGTTTTTTTTCAGTGTCATGCTGTATCTGGAAGCTACTAGAGTCTGAGTAAATTCATGCTGATTTGTATCTCTTGCGAATCTGTCCGGGTACCAATGTAGTAGGAAATATTTATATTCTTTATATATTTATATATACCCTCCTCTCTCATTGATACATATTGCCCTGCAAAACTTTCAGACAGGCAGACTTGTTGATGCTTGCTAGCAGCTCAGCAGTTGATGCCCATTACAAAGGGATATGCTTTGTCTGACTTTGCTTTCTAACATCAGACATATATAACAAGACACAGCTCATTGTGTATTTGCCTCAGAAGGAGCTCCATGCTGTCAACATGAGAAAATCAAGTACAAGACAAGCCAGGACACTGTAAAAATCATTTACCCTCTACTGCATGTAAAGATAGCTCAAAGCAAAGAATACAAGTTTTGACAAGGCATTTAAATACTCACAACCAACCATTTTCTGAAAGCAACCAAGGCAAACAGATTGCTTTCTAAGGTCCAAAAATAACAGGAAAAACTAGGACAGAGCCTATCTGCATACGCTGTCTTTCTTACACTGTCAGAGGCACAAAAAGTAACAGCTGCAAGTCTGTAGAAGCAGAGACCATACCTGATCTCTGTCTCAGTCTTCCTTGATCGAGCACAGCAAGGAATCAAGCCTGTCTGTAGCATGGTGAAAGCAAGCAAAGCAGATCTAGGACATCTCACACTCTTGCTGCTGTTCTTACCAATATCTGAATGGGCTCATCATTTGAATTCTACCAAAATTCTTTTTGAGGCCTTTAAGTGTGATGCATGCTCTCTACCCTCCATCATCGAAATGAATAGCTCATCAGTTATGAATGTTACCCCAGGAAGAATATATAGAAACATAAATGAAATACTAGGCAAGGTAGACAACTGCATTTTATTCTGTTTTCTGTCACAGATAAATTCTGCATGTGAACTTGAACAAGTCATACATTCTGCTAGTATCTCACTTTTACCTATTAGAATTATTCAACTAATCAATTGCTTTGAGACAAAGATTCACTTCACTTGAGGCCTTAAAGGTACCTTAGATGCTGTAGGTTCCAGTGATGGCTTATGGAAATAACCCTACAAATCTAATAGAGAGAAACAAACAGTTCATCCTCATTTTATAATTTAGACCTCAGATTTGCTGAACCAGATTTTGCAAAACTCTTTTTTGTTCATTCTTTATTAACTAAAGAAGTCTTCAGGTTAGTTTTCCAACTTTGTCAACTGATTTAGATATCTAAATTTAGACCGGCCCACGGTGTCTGCACACAGGCTACATATTGTAAGTCAAAGGGCCTTTAGATAGACATATAAATACTTCCAAGGTAACTACAGTGATGAGTGTTTTAGGAAGTAAACAAAACTTGGCTTGTTTCCATCTGCCATTCAGAATGTTTTCAGTTCAAGCTATTGGTCTCTATATATGTATGTATATATATATATATTCTATCTCACAGTCTTTTTTCTGTTAACTACCATTTTATATCGATTCTTCTAGGCATGAAGTGTTGTTCAAGTAGACCTTTGGTATTACTATGGTACTTCAAGAGCTCTGAGGGAAAAGAGGTGTCATTCAGCTGTTTCTGAGTAAATTTGTAGCGTTATTAGTGAACTGCAGAAATGTGTACATCAAGATCCACACCTAAGTAAGTAAAGAGGAGGTAACATTAACCAAACCCTGATGTATAGATAGGCTTTTGTACATTGCTGAGTCCTATACTGAAAGAAGACCATGTTCTAAGTCCATGTATATATGATCTTAAAACCATTCAACTTAATGGAAGTCTTGTCATCAATTTTACTGGAAATGGGATCAGGCCCTATGTTGATTAGCTGCAAGGATACTTCCAATTTTGGACGAGGAAAGAAAGCAAATTTGATCACTTCGATATTATCCAGACTGAAGCTGTCCCTAAGTATATGGAGTTCCATACACGACTGGCAGAGTTTTCAAATATTGTTTAAATTCACATCCATGGAGTAGGTTTCATGTGGAAAACTGAACCTTTTCACTAACTCATTTCCATAGGCTTTTTGTTTGTTTTTTTGTAAAATGTTTGGCTGTAACTCATTGGGAATTCAGTTAGGGCATTTCAGCCTTCCATGTGGTCTCCTTCCCTGGACGAAATGATATTTAGCATTCAAAACTGGGTACACAGCATTCAGTACACTGGGTATTGGAGCTTTCTTCAGGCCTCAATAAAATAATAAATTTGGCAATAGCACATAAAAATGTAATCATTAGATTATAAGATACTTCTTTTATGAAGTGATCACAAAGTAGTCTAAGGCCTACTATTGAAAAAAAATCAAATACTTTTTTCTCTCTTTGAGAGAAATGTCAGGCTGATTGGTGCTGATTTCCTTGGAAGTGACTAGTTGCATCAGCAATCTGGACTCAGTAAACTTTAGTTATTTTAAAACAAATAACTTCTGAAATTAATCACAGAAAAAGGTACTTTCTCAGAAAAGAAAAACTGTTATTCATGTATACATCTCCCTGTGTCCTTCAAATCACCTTATAAATAT
Source organism: Phaethornis superciliosus (assembly GCA_023637945.1). Lineage (NCBI taxonomy): Eukaryota > Metazoa > Chordata > Aves > Apodiformes > Trochilidae > Phaethornis > Phaethornis superciliosus. The sequence goes on along the minus strand of JAJQWJ010000003.1, from coordinate 76,017,374 downwards.
CACAGATGAAAAAGATTCCGGAGTTAGTGGTGTTTTGGTTTGTTTCCTTGAGAGGTTGGAGCAATGTTAGTCATTTTTGTGATATTTGTTTCGTTTTTCTAGACCATTCAGAGAGATTTCAGTATAAAGCAGTCACAACAATGTAATTTACACATTTATTTGTCAATCATACATTTGCTGTCATTTGAAACCTTTTCTCAGTTTTTACATTAAGGGCACAGACAGCTCCAAGTCCCAGCTTAAGTAATTACCCTCCCTTACACACATTTCTCCTTCAGTATTTGTTGGCGTGAGATTCTTCTCTTTTCTTTGTCTTACTCTTTATATCTTGCTGTGCACTGTGGAACTATGTCTCATTTTACACCTTACTGAGCTGTAGTAGGAAAGTCACTACCACACCACCTCCTTTTGTCAAGTGGTTCTTAGGCCATTACTTGTTTATATCAAGTCAGCACTTACACGCAGGTCATTTTGCCACAGCTAACAGCACTCAGTGTTTCTCCACAGGATACTACAGAGTCTAAACACTTTCTGGTCTTGTCACAGGGATTTCAAGTGTCTGCATAAACTATACCTATTTGGTAGGAATACTTGTTTCTCTGCAGTATAGAAATTAAAGTCTGAGTTTCACTAATGTCAGTAGAGATATAAACCAGATTTCTATTTCTCCCTTTCTGAACTTTTGTAGACAAAGGATCAATAGCACAAACAAACTCCTGCTGAGAAAACTTTAAAAATGTGTCCAAAGATAGTACATTATAAACTGAGATGTCCATTAGGCACTCGAGTAAGATGACAATTCACTGTCAGGGCTATTAATTGCATGTAGAAACAGCATTATCTTTCTAAAAAAACATATTCCCCTCATCTGTTTTGTGGGGTTTTTTTGGTTTTGTTTTTGGTTTGTTTTGGTTTTTTGCATCAGCATTGCCTTCTGAACATTTCTGTAATTCGTTTTCATCCTACATTTTTCACATTCACATGCAATATATCCATTGCATTTTCATAAGATGTTGAAATTTAATTCAACAATTTGCGTTCACTGAAAAGTTCCTTATTGTTTTCTGTGGAGCATCTGTGAAGTAAGCAAAATACTTCTGTACTAGCTGCATTCCTTTCCAACATTCATTGCAAAAAACCATATAACATGGCAAGTATGTCATGGACCCTTTATCAGGCTATCAACACTTTGTTTATAATTCACTTCTTTTCTGATACCAAAGAGGGAGTTGGATTTTTTTTTTTTTCTGATAGATAGTTAAATTAATAACAGGAACAGATGGAATTTCTTTAATATATTTGAATCTATGATTCTATTATTCTATTCTATTATTCTATTAGGTTGCTAGCCACCAATTCTGTCACTCTGATCTGTGTAAGAAGAAAGGAAAGAAATCTAAATGCTTCTAGTGAAGCTGTATCACCTTACAGTAACTACATATGCCAATCTTTATATTCATACAAACATATGTATGTGGATATGTTGATATTTATGTTGTATGTGTTACAGAAGCTTACCACATAATTCTAGATCTGGATCAGTCTCAGCCTGCCTAGGTCTCTCTCAGGAGTGTACAAATGACCAAACTTTAGTAAATTTCTCTTTCTTATTTAAAAAAAAAAGGGAAAAAGTTCTAAAATCTGAGCAGAAAGGAGAGAGGATAATCTAGTTCAGAATACTCTGCAGTGTAATACCACGACACTCCTGGTGGTGGTAGGTGTAAATTCTTCCTCTAAAATAAGCAGGGAATGGAAAGGGGAGATAAACTAAAATTTTCTGTAGTTGAATGGGACATCGGACATAAACCCAGTACTGATTATTCTTTGTATTTTCAGGAATGGACTGTCCTAGGTGAAGTGTTCTCTGCTGAAATAAGATCGTGTTTTGCAAATTTCATGCTTATCACCTTCATTCAAGCCTGGACTAAGCAGGACTTCTGTCTTCTTCATGAAGAAATTATCTCAGGTTCCTCAATTTTGCAGCTCAGATTATGACAATATTTATATCTCCTCTGACACTTTAGCATTAAAATTCTCTGTTGTAACTTGTGTTTTTCTATTGATCCTACACTACAAAATTTAATTGAAAGCACAATTCAATTAAAAGACGATCTTGCTCCTGCAAAGTAATGAACATCTGCTTCAATCTTTAAAAAACATTTTTAAATATCTTCAGTATCATTAACATTTTGCATGAATTGTGGCATAATACATGAAAGGTCACATCTTCAGAGGAATTTTAAAAGCTCTTCATAATATTACATACTCATATTTCTTCATAGGAAAATGAAAACTATTCCTGCAAAGTTTACAATCAGCCAGTTAGCCTTTTGGATTTGCTGTTGAAAAAGTCAAATGAGCAATTTGCTTATTGCAATCAATCTATCTCTCAGCTATGTGCAAGCTTAAAAATAATTTAGTAATGTTCCTGCCCTACAGGTACCTGGTTGTTTACCTCTTTTTTTCCTTCTTTCTTTCCTTCTTTCTTTTCTCCAGATAAAGTTTTCCAGTCTTCATCAGTCTGCTATTAAGTGCTAAAAGCAATAGACCAATGGCTTTGCAGAAAATTATTTTTTTTTACTTCATCACTTCATCAATGGTGTAATGTGAAAAATATTACTTTCTCCACTTCAACTCACCCATCATCCTTAAACACTAACATGTTAGAGTTTTCAAAAGGGTAATGAAAAAGTTCAAATGTCTGAATGACTTACTAAAAAAGAAACATTATAACCTGAAAAAGGAAGAAAATATATTTACTTGTAAAAAACCCCAAATCTGAATCCATTTTAGACTTTCATGATTAGAGTTTAAATTTTGACATTTATAGACATATAAAACAAATATTGACAACTGTACTTAGAATTCTTCTAATTTGCTCATCATTTGTAGTTTAGATTTAATTTACTATTTTTACAATAATTTAATAAGATTTTCAGTAATTCTTGCTTTTGACACTGAAACAGCATGGGGTTGATTTATTGTGCTTTCAGACTTGTCCTTTTATGTAAACACATTAGTATTTTCACAGCATGTTTAGAACAAACTGAGTAAATTCTGCTCCTCTTACACCAATACAAAACTATTGACTGTCAAGAAGCAGAGAGAAAATTTGACTCAATTGCTGGAGTAAGTCAAGAGGAGTCAGGATAAAAGATAAAACTTTTGCTTATTCTGGAAGGTGAAAGAGAACAATTTCACATAACACTGAAGAAAACGGAATAAACCAGCAGCCAAAATAGGTTCTCTGTCTGACAGCTTTTATCTGTTATAGCTTTCATTACAGCTGGGTTTACCAGCTTTTATAGTTAAAGAAAATAGGTTCATATGTATAGAAAATGTAATATGACAGAAATGTGTTGTACATATCTTTCAAACAAACTGATCCCTAAACATTCTCACAGAAAGGCAAAAGAATTCCAACATGAAATAATAAAAAACAGAGTGAGAAGAAGGAAAATGAACATGATAGGTAAGGGAGGGATTTTTTTTTTTTTTTTCTGGGAAGACTCAAGATTATAGCATCCCTGTGAATTATAGCTTTCATTGGTAACAAACACTCCTGCTGTTGCTAAAGGATTTTATTCATCTATGTAGCCCAATTCCTTTATACCATTTTGAAAGGTAAGAGAAATATCTTTTGGCTCTATTTCACCTTTTTTTAAAAAACAGGATATTTAAGCCCTGAAATGTAAAGGTACTGGGATGTGTTCAGTAAGAAGCAACATGTTGGATCTAATACTGTGTTCTGTTAACTGTGAAACACCATTAAAGTCAAAGTTACACAGATGTAACTGGCAGGAGATTACTTCTAAAAGTCTGCTAAGAGTGCCAGAGAGCAGAAACTGATCTGAAATATGTTTAACTCCTCTCATCTTCTGTTCTTTTAGCTTACCTCAAAATATGTCAAAAGATTTTTGGGAGGTTTTTTTAGATCTTGTCCAGCTTCCATAGAAATCTGGGAAGAACTCCTGTTTCTTCTGCCTGTGCTCTATGAACTGTAATGGCACCTTGTGCAAAGATAAACTGACCAACATAAATTTTTGCTTATTTTTTTTGCTATATCATAAGACCTTATGCTTTAGGGTGCCTGTCCTGTAAATCTTATCCCTTTCAGTTGGATCAGCAGGACTACACTTAAAGACATGGAATGGTTCATTTTCAGTAATCTCCTTTTTCTAACTATAAGTTCCCTGCTACTGCACTGTGGGTTCTAAATAACAAAATAATTGGCATACAAAATAAGTCTGAAGTTATTCATATAAGTACAAAATCAGATAAATATCCTTTCTCCAAAGGAAATATAATATACATTTGATCCAATAGAATTTAAGAACATATTTAAACATATCCTTACATGACTGGACACAGTCTTCCTGCATCATCGTGAAGGTGCTGTATTTGGGTCTACCAACAGATTCAATGCTACCTAAAAGGCAATATTTCTGTTCTAATTAAGTGAATTTTTCACCATTTGTAAAGGAATAGGTAGCCATTTACAAGCAAATGTGTGGTTTGTGTGTACAATTACTGAAATTGTATATATATATATGTTGGCTTGAACTGAATCACTTAAATTTGTATACATATGAATTTGGGGAAATCAGCCTCCCATGCCTTAGAAAATGATGTAATTTATACAAAGTGTGTCTGAATCCACACCAAGTGAGGAATTTTAATTCGGGGATTTCCCCAGTTGTGTACTTAATGTTATGCTAATGTTTTTTCCATTAATAGCTAAAAAGATCCATTGCTTCTCTTTTCAATGTCCTTGTCGCTAATGAAAAAGATCTTTTGTTCCATAGCAAAACTGTACAGCTCAGGAAGAATGATAGCATGCTGGCTCTTTACATTTTGGATGCTAAAAAGCCTCAAGTAAAATATTCTGCTGAAAAAGGCAAGCTTGGTTCCATTCATTTCACAAGTGCTGCCCTCTTACACTAGCTGTGACTTTGTCTCGTTATTTAATGATTCGCTGGACACATATATTTGCATAACAGCATATATCTATGTGGAGCTAAATTTTAGCCTTCATTCTAAAGAGATCATTTTTGAACAATAAGAATATCCTTTTGTCCTGGGGCATCCTTCTGTCAGCAGTTGTCAAGGTGATATAAATAAATCACAACACTATTCCAAAAACAAATCAAGGGAAACAAATTCTTGTGTGTCCCTCTTTTTGAAAGGTGACTTTGAGCCAGAAAATTCTATGTTGCTTTGAACGAGGCCACTGTTTATCCGCTGAGCCAAGAAGTGTGGGAAACTATTCAGGAACTACTATTGATTTTAAGCATCATTTAGACCAAAAGACAGATTTTAAGTGACCTTCCACTGTGATAACAATACCTGTAAGCTTAAAAACCAGCTTTGCCTAAAGGAAGTCAAAGTCTCAGCTATGAAATACAATAAATAACAGTTTAAGTTTTGCTTAAACCAGTAACTAGCAATAACATACCAGCTGAAATATCAAAAAAACCCTCTACTGAGTCAACAATTTCTATCTTATTTTGATGTTCTACTAAATTCTGAGTAATCACAAGCAGACAATGTAATCATTCAAAGTCTTGGATTTTGTTTTTTACACTTGGATCAGTAATTTCCTTTTTATTTATTTTAAGTCTTCCTATACAGTACAAATCAAGTTTTTAGTGTATTTTAGTTCATTGACAATGTACAAAATATAAAAATCCAAAGGCTACACAGTAACATTCAGGAACTTCAGTCTTGACAATAAAAAGCTGATGTAGCAAAGCTGCAGTCTATTCTGCATGAATATTAGCCCATCAAACTGGTGTTAATGACTAACACACCTGCATTTGCTCCTGAGTACTTTATGAAGGGAATGTTCTCCTGAGTTCCCATGGGCTCTGTGGACATCCCTTTTCACAGTAGGTGATGATTTACTATCCATAAGCCTCCTAAATGGTGCTATGGAATACTGTGGGAGAAACACAGTAATAAGGACTTGTTTTGGGAGAAATATCATCTGGGCAAGAGTCAGCAAGGAGATTTGTGAAAATTCTTTTTACCCATATCTCTGACAAAAAGAGAGCATAACTCAGGGAAAGGTAGAGCAACGCATATCATTCACTGTATAGCTGAAAGTTTTCTCTGAAAAGGGGTGGAGTCTGGGTTTAAGGCCAGGTTTACCCATTTTACACTGAAGAGTTAATGGTTACCATATCTAGATAGAGAGAGAAAATCCCAGACGCCCACATCACTTCATGTTCATTTTGAACTTCTGAACCCACATTCTTCTAGTGCACTTGGAAGAAATTCTTTAATTTGAGGGTGGTGAGACACTGGAACATGTTGTCCAAGGAAGTTGTGGCTACCCCTTCACTGAAAGTGTGCAAGGCCAGGTTGGATGGGGCCTTGAGCAACCTGGTCTAGTAGAACCTGTTCCTGCCCATGCAGGGGGGTTGGAACTAGATGATCTTTAAGGTCCCTTCCAACCCAAGCCATTCTATGATTCTATTATATCATCTACATATTTTATTAAAGAAGTTGAGCATTTTATTCCTAATTTCTTTACGGATGAGTGAAAGGGGAACAGGAACCATCTTCTCTAGATGTGTCTTGAAAGAAAAGTGACCTCTGTTGAAGCGTGTCACGGACCTTGCATGGCAGGTGATAGCTCCATGCTATGATTCAAAATTGCAGAATCTGGGAAGCTGACACTTTCAAGATGAATTAGAGGGAAGAAGTGAAGAGATGCATCTGTTCCTTTAGCTTTTTGTACTGTGCATTTTGGATATGATCCTCATGAAGAAAATTGCATGCTGCAAATTTCTTTCCAAGTCCTTCAAGTCCCCTCAAACACTGCGTAAGTATCTTTGGGCCAGATTCCTGATTGTGGGTTTCCCTATGCAGAGTAGCTGCTGAGCTCTGTACTTTTGACATGATTTTGCAACACTTGTTTCCTGCTTGATGGTTGTGAATGCATTTCCATGCATTCAGAGGATTTTTTCCAATTATTTATAGTCAAGTTGGTTCTGGTAAAATGAAAGCATACATTTAGAGACAAGACCTCTCTATTTATTGATGTTTATTTCATCAGGGTCTAGAACAAGCATAGGAGAATTTTACATTAGTACTTGTAAAGAGGATGATAGGAGAGATTTGAAACACTGTTATTTTTGGTTTTAGAAGTTAACAATTTTTTCAGTCTCCATGACAACAGTGGGACTCTGTTCCTGTCACACCTTCCTAGCATATGACCTCTGTCTGTATGGAAGGAGTGTTTCACCCATTCCTTCATTTCAAATCATTATTTTGTGCTATCCCTATTTTTCCTAGAGACATGGAGTCTCATTCTGATCTTGCCTCCACTAATGTCACCCCTACATAGAAAAGAAGTTCAACGATGAAAAACAGATCAGAAATAAGGTCATCCTGCAGCCCACACCATAATGGAGTTATCAGTCAAGACTTATTTCACAGTTCTTGTCGCTGTTTTCTTTCACATGCAGAGCCATAGTCCTTCATAATACATACATGCATCCCAGAAATACACACTGGGAAGAACTGGGGGATTATTGCTCTTGAAGGGCAGTTTCAATAGAAAGAGGAAAAGGAGAGAAGTAAACATCCTGTATCCCACATCAGCAAAATATGGATAGAACCATCCCTTTCACAAGCAAGATTTCACTCCTCCTGAGCTACTGAGACAAAGTTATGTCACTCTTTTTTTTCAGCCCTTTCTTGCACAGTTTGCAAATGTAATCATTTGCTTGAAAATTAGTTTACTTTAGTTTAGAAAATTTTGATCCAAATTATTCCTTTGTCACTTTGTTCTGACTTCTCAAATCTATCACATAGTAGTTGAAAAAGGAAGTGGCATCAGGTGTGAACATGAATGCATGATCTATTTAAAGACTGGAGATAGGAGCTTCTGTAGTTGCAAATATACATGCAGGTTTCATGGTAGTGATGAAATTCATTAATTTGTGTCATCAAATATTTTCTACCACCCATCCAGTTTTTACCATCTTTCCTTAAATATGTTCAACAGAGAGGATATAAATATAGGATTCTTACCTGGATTTGAAATATTCTATAAAATTGGTATTCAAATGATTTGAACAGTTCTCTTTTTTTGACATGCATCTTGGAGACAGGATATAATAGATACACACTATGTTTACGAATAATAGTGCAATCTCAGACTACAAAGACTTCTGCTGAATGACTTGACTTTGAACATGCTAGTGAAAATCCCACACCCACTGGTCAGCATTGCAGTCACTGCAGCTTCTGAAGATGAAACTCCTTAAGTGGAGAGTTTTAGAGCATATGGTCTTCTCCCATAGGAATTCCATTAGGGAAAAAAAACAAAAAACAAAACCCCCAAAAAACCACAAAAAAACAAACAACAACAACAAAAAACAACACAAACCAAAAAAAAAGAAAACAAAAACCCTGAACAAATTGAAATGTTAAAAGGAAATTAAGCATGGAGACATTGTTCTCTCACATATGAAACATGTAACATCTGCTTATTTATAAAACTCAACACAGTAGACGATTACTTACCTTTTGCGAGTTATCGGTCTTCCTACTTTAAATAGTTGTGGGTTACCAGGAATATTAAACTCAAAAAAAAGAGACATATTTTATTTATTAAATAAAAAATAAATGCTAAATATTTTACAGCATGTGAACTGGTAAAACAGAAAAGCTACCAGCATTGGGTAAGGCTGCCTTCAACTCTTTATCGTGTAAATGTACTTACCTCCAAATATATAACGCCTCAGTGTTCACAGGTTTTTACATTTTAGCCTGTTATATGTTTTCCTTATATTAATTTGTTGCTAGTAACTTTTTATTACTTAGTTTTCCTTTATGGAAATGTGTATTTTTAGTTTTTATGATTATAAAAACTACTTTGGGAACTCTGTGTTCTCCAGTAAGAAGTAAGAGCACATGGCTTGAATAAACAACATTTATTGTACATGAAAAATCATTATCTTAAGTAGCTAACAAGATTTTGATTTATGAATTTGAAATTCATGGTACTGGCAGAATTTTCTTCCAAACCAAATGGTGATGTAATGGTTGAATCTTTTATTCTTGAAACTCCTGATTTTATATGAATCATTTCACTTCATAGGAGAAGACAATACATACTTCTTGACACAGAGAGAGCTTTGATGTAGCTTGATGCTCCATCCCCATGGTAAAATTCCTGTTAATTTCAATGTGAGCATGATCAGGCTCAAAGTCATCTGAAATTTCTGTGAATATAAAGACTATTTCTTTCTTTCAGTTACATTTGGACACTAATAAGGTTGATTTTAATGAAACATATTACATCCTTACTGGAAGCAGAATTTGACCTCAGCTGAAAAGATTGCCCCCTTCTTTCATTTTGTTTTGAAAAAGAGCTACATTTTCATAATAGCGTCCGGGTACGCGCACAAATCTCATTACCCAATAATAGGATTTGTCTACATACCTCCTGTTCAGTCTTTTGGAAATGTACATGTCCCCCAGCATGGGTTATTTTTTTTTTAATTCTTGTTTGCATTTGCATCTATCCACATGAGTATAATAGATTGTATTCTATATAACAGTTTTAGTCAAGCAAAAGAAGCTAAGTATATAATCAAGGAGGTGGAGATACTCTTAAAGGACAAATCAGCTTTGGAAGATAAACTCTCACTTCTGTTAAAATGATTAAGACATTTGAGAGTGAAAATATGCCAGAAAGGTCAATCAAAATGTTATGGAATAACTCAATTATATCACCAAAATGCTAAAGTAACATTCAACTATATTCTGCAGTCCAGTTGTCCTATGAATGAATTAATGAGTGAAGTTGTTTTATGGAAACTTGAGACACCTCATTCAAAACTGGGAATATGAATGAGAGTTTAGATTGATCCTTATATTTTTCTGGCTCTGTTCTGCATTTCTTTCAAACTAGTGAAGGGAAAAAAATTTAAATAACTTTAATCTTTACTGCCTTACTTCAAATCACCAATTCTATAACTCTTCTGACTAAATATGCTATGGAAGTTGAATTGAGATTTTTATTCAGAACCTGGAGCAGTAAATTTTGAAGAAGTCCTCATATCAAGGTTTAGAGGAAAAAAGCCTCAACAAACCAAACTAAAAAAACCCAAACAAAAATCCCCAATCAATTAGAAGTAAAACATATATAGTAATACGGAACAAATAAATAAATAAACTGAACAAGAAAATATATTCTAATCATTACTATGCTCTATGAAGCTTTCTGGAAAGGTTCATAATTTGTAAGATACTTTGAGCTATCAATAAATTTTGTCCTTTGCTTTATTACTGTTAATTTTATATCACACCATCAGTTCTCTTATGTTTCTTTCTTTCTTTCTTTGTATAAAAATAGTTGCTTAATTTATATAAGAAAGCATTTCACAGTGACAAGTGGGTTTTTTTAATCCTTTGCTTAATTAACCTTCTGAAAAGTTAAGGTTCATCTATCTCCCTTGTAGAAAAGTATGAAACAGATGTGAGGTCATTATTTGGGTATGATATTTTGCTCAATGTGCATGTGTTACACATTTCTTGCAGAAGGCTAAATTTTCACTTCGTTTCCGCACTATAGGCAAGTGTCCTGAGTCTTGTTGCTATGCAGTTTAGCCATAGCAACAAACACAAAAGCCAATGTGTTGTTATTTCTATTTTCCCTTCCAGACAGTTTGCCTAGTAAAGAAGACATGCTAGATATATCCCTGTCAAAATAAGTGCAGTATTTCCTGTGAGAGACGTCAAACATTTCATCTTTCAAAAGATTATATTTTGCAAAAATGCTAAGAAAACTTGGAGAGGTTGTATTCAAGTTGGCCACATCCTTTTCATGCACAGGTAAGGAAGCTAAAAAGTGATTACTATAAAATGAGAAGTCAGGACTTAGTTATGTATTTTTTGAATAGGAAAAAATACCATGATACATTTTGCTCTTTTCCATTAAAATGATGATTTTTTTTTTTTTATATAACCAGAAAAAAGGTGAGGGATAAACACTGAGCCTTCAATGCTTAAATTGATTTATCATATATGTGATGCAACTTTGCTTCACAGAAGTTTTTATCCCTCCTTTCCAGTCAGTGCTAGTTTACAATCAATATTGTATTGAGGTTAAGTAAAACTACATAAAACTTGTGGAACAATATCCCAGGCTTTTGAAAAGATACATAAAGGATTTTTTTGTGGCTGAGGTGAGAAATGTGAGGAAAGACAGATAGTTTATTCACCCTATTCTTCCACAACTTGCTGATTACAGCAAGCCATGCAAAATGTTATGAAAAGGTTGATGTATTGCTTTTTTCTCAGTTTAAATGAGACCTAGATACTTGACTGTCATTTCTGTTTAGGAAAATCTTACTAATTTCCTGGACAATCAGGTTTTCCCACTTGTAAAATAAGAAAATTATTAGAATTACTCAGAGGTGCACTATAAATTTAAATTTCTTAATATTCAAATTTTTTTTTCCCATTTTGGATACGAAATGTCAAGGAATTCAGATGCTTTTATAGTAGTACTGCTTTGTTTAGTTCTTTTGATTTACATAACCAAGAATTTGAGATATTTTCATGCATCTAACTAGTTTAGGATATACCAATGTATATTTATATTTTTTATATATCTTTATTTGAAACAAAAGAAATATAGTGTCACCTCCATAACTAAAAAACATAAGTAATCAAAAACACTAGTTGAGGTCCTGTTTCTATGGTGAGCTCCAGGCTCTAAGTTGCTTACAATCACTTCACATAAATTAACCAAAACCTAATAATTTTGCCTTTTATGTGTCAAAGTGCCAAAATTCCCCTCTCATCTGGAAATATGGAATACTTGGTACAAGCTGCTGCAAAGATAAGCTCTTCAGAAGGGCAGAGAAACAAATGAAGTCCTCTAATTTCCAGTGTGCTTCATGTCCTCTATTTCAAATAATGTCAGTGGGGGTACTCTTGCTCTTTCAAGGACTGGGATCTTAAATCTCAGTCTCTCCACCATGTGTCTTTAATAGGTGTGGGAGATGATAACAGCAACAGACCACAGAGAGTGGAAAGAAATACCTTTCCAATTACATGAGGTAAATAACAAAAACTTTGTGTTCATCTTTTAATGCCTCTTTTCACATTTGATCAAATTGTAAAACCTAATTTTTAATTAGTTGGTTTGGGTTTTCCTTGATTAATCCCAGGACTTCAAAATGTGATTGATCTCCAATTTCTAATATGGACACCAATGAGTAATGATTCTAATGATTATAATTTATGAATAACCACAAGTGATGTACATAGAAATTTTTGGAAAACTATAGGCTATTTCTTAAGGTGTAGCTAGAAAAATTTGCGCTAGTTTTTGGATGTGATGTGCACTTTATTTATGCAGCCACATGTTATGAAATTTGTGCCAATCTCCATCCCCATTCTCTCTCCATGAAATGAAAGTAAAATTTGCAAACTAAATAAAGAAAATTATTCAATCTACCTTCTACAACAAGTTATGGAAACAACCCTATTTGCAAAACCTGTACATATCTATTTGTAAGAAATCTAAAGTTCTTATAAAATCAAATCTAACATTTCAGTTTTTTTCCTGTTCATACAGAAAACAGAATAGAATGAAGTGTAGGGGTACAGGGTAGGGCTGGGGAGGGAAAACTAAAGGAAATATAGCTGGCCTTAAGTATATTATTACAAACACTTTTAATTAGATCTAGAAATGTTTCAATACAGTTAACTATTCCATATATAAAGGTGACTTAAAGATTGGGGAGTTTTATGCTGAACATGTGAAAGAGGTTGTAAAAGAGAAGGATGTTTCTAAAAAAAAAATGTGACCAGACAGATATATAAAACCAAAACATATCATTTGAGTCAATAGGTCCTTTTCAATAAAAGTGACATTAGTTTCCCATGTTTCCAAACCAAAAGAATGTATTTAATTAGAACTTTCTTTGATATTTTTAGTAGTTCACACTTTATACACTCAAAATAACCTACCTTAAAAACCCAAGTTCTGTTATCTCTAACCACAGAACAAAGTATTACTTTTTTTATTGAGATACACTCAATACAAAGTACTTTTAAAACCTAAGGTGCAAATAAGACTACACAATCTAATGATTTACAATCCTACTACAATTAATTTCAGAAATGAAATATGAAATAAAAATATATATTTTGATTGATAGAAAATGATAATTCCTGTTTTATACCATTATTATTAATACTTGTTTTATACCATGTATACCCCCAGTGATCTTTGTCCCTTTTCCTTAAATTTCTGCATCAATTTTGTGAAAACTCTGCTTGCACTTTAACATCCAGCCTCTTAAACGTAGGTAGAAATCTAGGTCGGGCCATCTTAACTTGAAAGAATAGTAAAACTCTTCATCTTGCAGACAAGATTCCAGTAAATTCCCTCTTTCCACTTTTATCAGTCAGTGAAAATACTTGGGTAAAATTTTTTTGTTACCTATATTTATATAGCATACTACATTATACTCTCCTATATTACATCATGTAGCAGGGGCTTAAAAAGGTAGTGCGGAACAGAAGGACATGAGTGGATCCTGCCACCATTGTTGTCTTCAAGCATTTTGCACATGAGACCATATACTGTTTTGTACATTTGCCTTCACTGAAAGTATGAGTAAACCTTAGGACAAAAAAGGTGTTTCTTAAATGGTGTTCCTTAAATGCAGTGTGCACACACTTTCTGTCACATCTATTTAGACACGATATTGATACTATCTAAAACCTCAAAACACCCTCCTTGGTCTTTATGAGGATTGCATTTCGGTTTTTTTTTTTTTTTTTTTGAACATTCAGAGGTTCCTGCTTGACACAAACCCTGAAGGCTCTCTGTGGATATCTGTGGAAACAGAAAAAAATATATGAGGGAGACAGGAAAAGAAAAAAAAAATAAAAATAAAGGAACGAGTTTTACCAAACAGATGGGATTGGCAGTTATCCTAAAAAAGCTGGGTTATGGCTCTTCCCATTGTTAAGGATTTAAAAAATAATTGCCTAAGGCTTCAACCAAGAATGGTTTTGTTTGTTTTTTCTTTCTTCCATTTTAAACATCAAAAAAAGGTGAGCAAATGTAAGGAAAAAAGATCGACAGAAAAATATTCTGTCTAAATGTTTTTTAATATCTTCCTATGACAGATTCTTATGTAGCTGCTACAATAAGGCAGTTAAATCCCAAAGTACTTTTACAGAGACTTACAGTCCTACAAAGGAATTTATGAAGAAAGAATTCCTATATCCCCATAAAGGCACATAGCTAATTTATTTTTTTTTTGAAGACTCAGCAATTCAGGTTCATAACAAGACTTTTACACTTCAAATGGAATTGATGTACTGAAGCGCATGACTGCAATTACTACTTAACTTCTTACCATTTTCAGTCTGTACACTCTTAACCCTCCAAAGGTAAAGATCTGAAGCTGCCTAACATTCTGCTTTTGGGCATATCAAGACCAGCTGCCATCTTGACAGCACTGCATTCACCATCTATCTTAGATACTCTTATTCTCATCCCTGAGAGAATAATTTTTCATAGATACATTTAAATGATAGGTCACTAGACAGATGACAGATAGATAATAACAGGGGAAAAAAAGAAGCCTACATTCACTATAGTACACAAAAGCAGACATCAACAAAATTTTATTCTAGTCAGTGGAATCTTCTGGAAAGAGTTCTTTGTACTGCTCCCTGCATAAAACGTAGTTAATTAATTCCAAATGAAGCCCTCATCAGTTAAGATTTCTTAACAGGTTTTCCCCTCTTGAGTCCAGGCTCTTTTCTCTACAAAATACAGACTGCCTTTGGATCAAGTTTTAGATATTAGGTCCTCTATCCTGTGAAAGTTAAGAAATAATGCTTTCCAGACTCCTATATGAAAAGTCTGTTTCAAATTCAGTGTCCTCTGAAATTTTAATTTTGTACAGAATCTAATTGCATTGGGTTTGCATGGAAAGATTTTTGTAGTGGGGGGCTAGCGGGGTGGATTCTGTAGGAAACTGCTAGAAGTTTCCCCCATGTCTGACAAAGCCAATTTTAGATGGCTCCATGATAGAGCCACCAGTAGCCAAGTCCAAGCCCATCAGCAATGGCAGTAGTGTTTCTGTGATAACATATTTTAAGAACAGGGAAAACAAATCTGTTACAGAACAGTAGCTGAAGAGAGATGAGAAAATGTATGAGAGGAACAACTGCAAAAACACCAGGGTCAGTGAAGCTGGAGGAGGAGGAGGTGCTTTAGGTGTCAAAGCAGAGAGCCCGTGGTGAAGACCATGTTGAGGAAAACTAAAATCCTGCAGCCCGTGGAGGTCCATGGTAGAGTAGATATCCACCTGTAGCCTCAGAAGGAGCAGGTGGATGCCTGAAGAAAGCTGTGACCTTGTTGGGAAGGACACACTGAAACAGGATTGTGGCAAGATCCGTGGCTCTGTGGAGTGAGGAGACCACACTGGAGCAATTTGCTGGCAGCACTTGTGACCCTGTAAAAAGGACCTATGCTGGAGCAGTTCATTAAGAATTGCAGCCTATGGGAAGGACCCATGTAAGAAAGTTTGTGTCAGGCTGCCTCCTCTGGGAGGGATCACACACTGGAGCAGGGGAAGAGTGTGAGTAATCCTCTCCCTGGGGAGGAAGCATCCGCTGAGACAATGTGTGATGAACTGACCATAGCCCCCTGCACCACTGGGGGGGGAAGAAACACCAAAATCAGGAATGAAGTTTAGCCCTGGAAGAAGGAAGGGGTGGAGGGAAGAGGTTTAAGATTTTGGTTTATTTGTCAGTATCCCACTCTAAACTGATTGATAATAAATTAAACTCATTTTCCCTGATTATATCTGTTTTACCCCTGATGGGAATTGATGAGTGATCTCTCCCTGTGAGAGATGTCTTTATCTTGAACCATAAGCCTTTCATTATATTTTTTATCTTCCATCCAGCTCAGGAGAGGAGTGATAGAGCACCTTGGTGGGCATCTGGCATTCAGCTGAGGTCAACCTCATCTAATCCTTGCATTTCAAAATACACTTCTGACCCATTTCCTTTTCTCTCCACACCCACCTCACCCCCAGGTCAAGGAGTCCACTCTAGTTTTTTATGTGCTTTTGGCAATGGGTCACATTGCTTCCTTAAAAGAAGGGGAATTTTGATAGAACTGCAATGAGAGTCATGGATAGTGTAAGCTTACAGTTTCCAATGTTTGGAAATTATTTTAGCCACTGAATTTCAATACAGAACAGAATATTTCTTTCTGCTCTTCCATCTTTTATAAGGAACAAAAGTGACAAGTGCTCCATCGTGGCATAGTTCTAGTCCACGCCAGTTAAGAGAGACATATTCCTACAGACCAGAGGAAGTGACATAAGCTCCTCAGAGGACTGGGATTCTAAACCAAAATTACTCTTCAGCTCTTCAGATTATTGACTGATACAGCCTTCCCAAAAGAGAGAGCTTGCTGGTAACCTTCTGTGCCTGAATGTTATGTCCCATATGAAGTTTATGTAAAGTCAATAAATATTTACAGAACCGGTTCATAAATAAATAGGTATGCTTTCTATGAAGCATATTTTCTTTAAAATTGTTATACAATCGTTTGTCTTCCATAGGAGTAACCTTATATTAATTTAGAAAATTAAATATATGTGTGTATGCATTTCTAAGCAGTACAGAGATTTGGTTTTCCTCCATGTGTTTAATGCCTTTGACATATATGTTTTCACTTTTTTGTGTTTGTGCTAAAATGTCTTTTAGAAGATATTTTTAGCAACTATTATAACAGTAAAAAACAGAGGTAGAATAATGCAACTTTACTTCACTGAGTGCTGAAAGGACTATTTTAGGTACTGCAGATGTAATGTTAATACAGCAGAAAAAACATTTGTACATGCTAACAGTTACCCCCGGTGACAGTTTGATAAGAATTCTCATATGAGTTCTTTCTGATGTTCCCAAGCTCTCCAGGCACTTTACAAGCTAAAGTGGAATCCATTTAAATGTGAAATATTTTTGCCTGTAACTTTTTTGCTTAGAATCAAATCCAAAGCTCATTAAAGTAAATAGCAATGTTTCCATTGACTTTCTTGGGCTTTGACTCAAGCTATATGAATAGAGCGTAATTATAAATGAACATTTCATTTAATATATTCACCCAGTCTGGAAGATCACTTTGTCTGCCACTTCTTAATTTGCTAGCCAGGAACTCAGCAGTCACCAACAGTTTCCTGCTTAGCTTCAAAATGTAGAAGATACAGAGCCTGCTTTGAATGGCAGCCTCTCTTGTTGCTCTAGCTCCTTATTTCCTGACTCAACTCTTGTTAAAAGTGACAAAGAGAGGAAAGGGGTGGTGGGGTAGGGGAGTGGGGGTGGGGATATGGGCATGGAATGAGGAGTGATGGCTTTGTAAGAGAGATGAAATCTCAGGCATACGGCAAGTGTTTCTGCACTGACTGCAAAATATGGTCAGAATAATTCCTGCTGGTTTTGTTTTCTGCCCCCCAGAATCTAAATCATTAAAAATTTGTGCAACAGAGTATGGCCTGGTATATTTGGAAATATTAGAAAGTAGCATTTACTGTAACAGTACTTGGATATATAATCAATGGACCTATGTTTTTAGAAAGACCCATGTGAAACAACCCGTAGGGCTTTGAAGTTGATTTAAATGTCTAAACATATATATCAACATAGACTTACATTAAGAAGTGATACAAGAATAGAGTCATCTGCTTCTGGGTGCTCTGCTTTCTTTTCTAGGCATTTACAGTAGTCAGGACAGAAAAGAAATGCCACTTTGATGGCAGCTCTTGTGTACATTTGAACACTGGGAAAAACCCAACATGTCTAAGGTAATAGAAGATGTGTGTGTTTTCAGAACAAATTAAACTTAAGTATCCTAGCTCTCAGCCTTGTTACACTAACTATTCACTCACTTTAAAAATAGTGATGCCCAAAGTATGAGGCAGAAGTGGTAAAAGAAAGGACTTGATAATTCCTCAAGAAGTTCTCTGTGTTAAGGACAATCATAAAATGCTCCTTTAGGAATATCTCCTCAAACTCAGTGCAGAAAGACAATGTTAGTTTTGTAGATAAATATATTGAAGTTTGTAATTAATACCAAAATTGAAAACCTTACAGATTTTAATTCTCAGGGACACTTTTTTGGGTGTATCTGCATATATGTAGACTTGCTTCTGGTCATTTATTTTGCTCAGTGATACCTTGCTCTAATGATCCTTCTATTTAATTTCTTCTTCTACAATCTTATTTCTTCTTCAGTTTATATGTGATAGTAAAGCTTGATAGTGATTGCCTCCAGTACAATCTTTCTACCCCTCCACTATTAATATGAATGCAGATAAGCAAATAAACACATATGAAAAACAACAAAAAAGAAAGAGTGTACCTGTTTGCACACAAAAACTTATCAACCCATCTGTATGAAACATCTATGAAAACAGGAATATCAATCAAAAATTGCAAAACAGGAAATGGAAAATAGATTAAAAGATAGTGTTCTAAATATCTGTCTCATATTGGGCACACTTCATAAACTGCAGCTAGGCTTCCTGAATAAAATATGAGGACATGCAGTTCCATGACTATCTCAGTTACCAAAAAAAAAAAAAAAAGAAAAAAAAAAAAAGAAAAAAAAAAAAAAAGAAAAAAAAAAAAAGCTCTGAAGAGAATCTATAAACAGGCCATACACTATCTCCAAAGGAATAAACAAAATAGCTAGCAGTGACAGTATTGGCTTTTCATGTGTGCAAATACAAGGCATAACAAATGTCAGCTCCTCATTTGCAAATTAAGATGTAAAGGAAATGTCTGTGACAGTACATACAACAGTTCATATTTGAAGTTTGGCACAGTGAACTGACAGGCACAGAGGAACTGAAGTCACCTAATCCTTTCTGCCTTCCAGCTACTGGCAAAGAGGGTGGAATTTAATAAATATGTGATGAGAAAAGCCAGTGAAAGGCTGGCGTATCTTCTCCTCTGCAAGAACTCATCTTCAGAGATAATTAACTAGGTGACAATATACAATGTGCCATTAACAAGAGCATTCAAATAATTTCTGGACTTAAGTACAATTTTAAGCTGCTTATCAGATTTTCATTTCTGAATCCATTCAGCTGTCAAGCTTACATCCTGGCTCTTTATTGAAGCTCACATGGGAATCCAAACCTTCTAATTTTCTATACAGATTCATTTCAGAATCAATTAGAGCTGGTGGCAGCCTTGTCCCTGTGTGCTCAGGGGATTAGCTGGGCACTTGCTCAGCTGAAGCTACCTTTGAATGTACATTCAACCCTTTACCAAAAAAGAGTTGTTTTCCAGAGGATTCTGAATTAATTGAAGCACTGAAATCAACAGATGGCAAATAATCACTGGAATGGTCTATTATTTTGTTAGGAAGGGGAAAATGATATCTGAGAATGTAAGAAAAAGAAGGAAAAGAAAAAGAAAAAAAAAAGGAAAAGAAAAAGAAAGAGAGAAATAAAAATAAAAATAAAAAAATAAAAATAAAAAAAAAAAGAAAAAGAAAAAGAAAAGGAAAAGGAAAAGACAAAAAGAAAAAGGAAAAGAAAAAGAAAAAGGAAAAGGAAAATGAAAAAGAAAAAGAAAAAGAAAAAGAAAAAGAAAAAGGAAAATGAAAAAGAAAAGAGAAAAAGAAAAAGAAAAAGAAAAAGAAAAAGAAAAAGAAAAAGAAAAAGAAAAAGAAAAAGAAAAAGAAAAAGAAAAAGAAAAAGAAAAAGAAAAAGAAAAAGAAAAAGAAAAAGAAAAAGAAAAAGAAAAAGAAAAAGAAAAAGAAAAAGAAAAAGAAAAAGAAAAAGAAAAAGAAAAAGAAAAAGAAAAAGAAAAAGAAAAAGGAAAAGAAAAACAAAAACAAAAAGAAAAAGGAAAAGGAAAAGAAAAAGGAAAAGGAAAAGAAAAAGAAAAAGGAAAAGGAAAAGGAAAAGGAAAAGGAAAAGAAAAAGAAAAAGAAAAAGAAAAAGAAAAAGAAAAAGAAAAAGAAAAAGAAAAAGAAAAAGAAAAAGAAAAAGAAAAAGAAAAAGAAAAAGAAAAAGAAAAAGAAAAAGAAAAAGGAAAAGAAAAAGAAAAAGAAAAAGAAAAAGGAAAAGAAAAAGAAAAAGAAAAAGGAAAAGAAAAAGGAAAAGAAAAAGAAAAAGAAAAAGGAAAAGAAAAAGGAAAAGAAAAAGAAAAAGAAAAAGAAAAAGAAAAAGGAAAAGAAAAAGAAAAAGAAAAAGGAAAAGAAAAAGGAAAAGAAAAAGAAAAAGAAAAAGAAAAAGAAAAAGAAAAAGAAAAAGAAAAAGAAAAAGAAAAAGAAAAAGAAAAAAAAAAAAGAAAAGGAAAAGGAAAAGGAAAAGGAAAAGGAAAAGGAAAAGGAAAAGGAAAAGGAAAAGGAAAAGGAAAAGGAAAAGGAAAAGGAAAAGCAAAAGGAAAAGGAAAAGGAAAAGGAGAGAGGAAAAAAGGATAAGGAACACGAGTGTCTTCTGACTGTTCTCTAGTTAAACAGAACAGAGATGGTCTTTACCTTCCAGAAGTCCCAAGACCTCTCTTTTATTCTTATTGCCTCAATGAGTACTTCACAATTCAGGTTTTGCATCTGACCTTTGTTCATCTTTCTGTCCATGTTATTAATTTCTGTTACTTGTCTTAGCAGTTTCAGCTTGCCATTCCAAAACTCCTTGTTTTGTCTTCTTTTAAACACTTCAGAACATAAAAGCATGCGTAACAGTTGTTCACCCTTTTATGTTTCCAGGCAGTCTTTATTCAGTGACTGGAGTCTTTCTGCATAAAGCAACATTTGTGGACATTTTTTCACTGCAAAATTACAATGTTCCGTTTAATCCATTGTCAGAGCTTAATTCTATGAGGTTCTTTCTTATGAGAATGTGACTTATGCTCTACCACTTAAAAACCCACTAGCTGCTAAAGTTTGAATTCAAGTTTCTGATATTACTTGCTAAAATTAGCAACTTCACAAACAAATAAGGAGCTTGAGAATGTAACTCTTTTAACTGAAGTATTTTTACAGTCTCTTAGTTGAAAAAAAAAGAAAACTCATTTATGGTACTCATTATAGTACCCTTATGATAATGCATTTCAATGTATTTAGTTGTAAACTGAAGGTAATAAACAAGGAAGATGATCTTCCAGGTCCATCTTTATCTACAAACCACAAGACACATATTCTGAAGATCAGGATATCCAAGGGAGACTAGAAGGTAGGAGGTGGTGGGAGACTGCCTACAAGAAAGCCAGGATAGAGCTTTTTACACAGATATGTAACGAGAGGTCAAAGGGAAACGGTGCAAACCTTGGACAGGGGAATCAGCTACATAGTGGTCTGGAATCAGCTACATAGTGGTCTTGACCAGTTTTGTTTGTTTGTTTGTTTGTTTGTTTTTTCACTGCCTTCCCAAAGAATGCATATCTGCAGTAGTGTCCAAACACCCTAACAGAATATCCTTGCAGGTGCCCTGGTCCCTGCTTCTAGGTCATCTGAGGGCCAAGTTCCCAGGTCTTTGACCCACACTGCATCACTTCAGGGCAGAACTTCAACAAGTTTTAATCTTTGGAGACATAAATTTTCCTCTTGGTTTGATTTGATCTCCTTCATGCTGTAACTGAAACAAGTATTTAGGTTCTTCATCCACTCAGTTCACTGTTAATCCACTAGTGTGGGTGGGTAATTTGTTCATATTTCTCAAATACTTCTACATTTCACAAGGTACTTTTGACCTTCAGACACCTCTCAGTTATGTGACACAGGAACACACTTGAACACTCCTGCTTTCACTGGCAATAGCACAGTCTCTATTTTTTCTATTATGAGAAAATGCCTCCTTCACGATGGGTTCAGAAACAGATCTATTATTCTAGTATACTAGAATATATCCATCTATACTGTTCTAGTAATGTATTTTCCATTTAAAGATTGTTATGATGCTACTAAATATTTAAATATCAAAGTTTTTCACTCTCCTGACAGTTTTCTTAGAGTCCCACTTATCTCACATGAATGATGGTGAAATCACTACATTCAGGTAAAGGATTATTCTTTTTTAATCCACAAGAAAGAAATACACTATATAAACCATTCACAGATTTTTAATGGAAGTTTTAATTATAAATAAATCAGCTTAGATGTTATAATTCTGTAATTTCTTGATTCCTGGAAAAATAAGACACCTAGTGAACATGCTCATTTTGTAAATTTTGCTCCCTTCATTTCTCTGCTGGAATGTGTGGGCTCCACATATTTTCAAAGCTGTCATATTTTTTAGCTAATAATATTCAATGTGTTCAGTCCAAATAAGAACGGAAGTGTAGGTATGATTTTTGTGCTGATGTTTTCTGAATTACAAAACACAAAGAAAATGATGTTCATGCATTATTCATACAATAAAAGATGAAAATTATTAATGCAGTAAAGATAAATCGCACACATACATGCTGGTTTGTCTATATATCAAGAGTAAGACAGTACTGAAATGCCTTTATTCCCAGTGCAACAATTTTGAATGATTCTGATATTCAGAGATTCAGAGATATCATTTTTACTCTGTCTTACACATTATAGTAATTTTGGATACCACTTCCCAGTGGAGCAGAAGACTGCTTTATTCTTAACATACGATTGAATGACATTAATTTTAAAGTAATATGACAATACACTGAATTTAATACTGTAGAGAGCAGCATCTCCAGAAATCTGTCATATAGAAATGTGAAACAAGATGCAGTCACACATACGTGTGAGTAAGTTTCAGCTTACTCACACACGAGTCTCCTAATTTCAGTAAAACTGTTTTATGTCTGCTTAGAGACCTCTTATATTCATAAAAGTTGGCAGAGTAACAACCCTTGAGGCTGACGATATCTGTTATCAAGACCATTTAACAAGAAGAACAATGCACAGAAATGTAGCTCAGCAAACAAATAAAATAATGTATTATGCTTGTGTGAGGGTGTGTGTATGCATATTTACTTTAAAAAGTGGTAACTATTAAACCTCAATAAAATTAAAAGACCCTTCTTGAAATGTGTGTTAAAATGAAGAAAAAAAAAAAAAGAAAAGGAATCCTGGAAGGTGTTCTCTTTGTTCAGTGATGCAGTATGTAGTGATGATGCTTCTGCTATTAAGTCAGTGGAAATACTGAACTACAATTTCAGCTCAAAAAACTGAATAACGTTCTCTATTTTGCATATTTGACAAATTTTTGCATTTACAATTACTTTAGAGAAATAGTAATTTGATACCTAACTTAAGAAACCATTTGAAACAGCATTTTCAAATTTGCATATATCAAAATGAGAAAGAAACTTAAGACCCAAAAATCAGATACATAAATTCTGTCAGTATTTAACAGGAAATACCAAGCAAAGAAGTTAGTAATGAAATTGGTCAGTGGTAGATACAGAAGAAGAACTGCAAGAACCAATGAAGACTCAGAAATTACCAATATGGGCAGAAAAATCCAAAATTTAACTTGAAAAAAATGCAAACTCAAGAATCTCTGAAGAGATAAACCAGACTTAAAGTGAGAAAGCAATGTGAAAAGCATTAGCTCCGAGAATAATGAACAACCAATTAGATATGTTTCCACTGTGAAAGAGCAAAATAAAAAAGGTAATACTATTTTTGGACTGCAATCAGAATCAGTTTTGTCATGACTGGAATAGACCTTTAAGGCCCCTGAGCTCAACCTTCAAAAGAAAAGGTTGAATAGAACTTCTCTTTCTAAGGCACTGATATGCTTTCACCTACAGTGGTGCATTCAGCTCTGAGCATCAAAATTCCATAAAGACGCTGACAAAGTTGTAGGAGTTCAGTGATCTGCTAAAACTAACTAACTAAATAAATAAAAACTGGTGAACTAAGTGAATGATTTGGGATGAATCATTCAAGGAGCTAATAGACTCCTGTATACCTAAACTGGCATTTTCCCTGACATGTAAAGACACCAATGAATGACATTTTCCTTGCATGAAAATGTAGGTTTCCTGTAAAAAACTTTGTTTCACTGTAGTCAGGTCCACATATGTAAAAGCTGATTAAAAACCAAACAGGAGTACAGCAGCTATATTTCAAAAAAGACAATGTGCAACCGATGTTAGCATAATAAGTAAGAAATGAGACACAGTCAAGTGTGTGAAAAAAAATCTGTTTAAGGAATACTGGGCATTTGTAAATCGCTTTTGGAGACAACTGAAAAAATTGTAACAGAATTGACGTGTTAGGAGGAGTCCTGGGAAGAATAATTCCAGAGAAACAACCATGATTTTCTTCAGTATTCTGGGCCAGGCAAGAGGAACAGGATGTAGTATAGAACAAAGCCTTCTCAACAGCTTTTGTTATTTTTATTAAGGGAAAACAGCTTCCAGTATTAAACATGTACATGTAGATTGATACAGATATTTACAAAAATAAATATACGTAAGTATAGAAAATCAAAATAGACCTATACAAATAAAATACACACTAGATTTTTTTCATCTTCCTATAGGTTCCTCCTTAGCTAGATTTTTTCTTTTTCTTTTTTTATTTTTAAAACTTAGCAATACATTCACATAACCTCCTAAAGCTAGCATCTCATGCGTTATTTCAACCACTTTTTACAACAGTCCTGAAAAGTTTTAGACACACTATTTATCATTTCACAGATTTTATTACATTCATCAAATTCCAATTTTAATGCATTTTTTTCAGCAGATTTCAGATTTAGTTCCAGAATTTAACTCCAAATTTTCAGTCTCGAGACAATGTTTTCTCCTTTGGGCTTCCATAACCTTGTCATTTCTCTTCGAACCTTTTCCCAGTAACCTCTGCTACTGAGAAGGGCTGGTTTTGCTTTTCTTTGAGGACTAGAATAGAAGTAATACATAGATGTGAAAGATGGATACTTTGCTATGATTTCTTGTACTTTGTACTGTGCTATACAGAAAGAAAAAAGTAATGGCAAAACCTGTTCAGAGCTTCCATATCCTGAGATCTAACATTCTTAGCAAAGAAAAAATCTTTAGGGGTTTCAGCTATTAAACAAACGTTAACACTACTTTATTTAGCACGTCTGAACTGAGGCTTTTCTCACATCTAACTCTCTTAAGCTTAGTTATTTTAAGAGGCAATGCAATTAAACATCTGTGAACAGGATCTTGTCATTAGAAGCCTCAATTAATTGAATTTTGGGAGATATTAATAGCTTAGTTTTACATATTTTTAAATTATTTACTCTTTATTTGGAAGTGGTGTGTTATATGCATCTATGCCAGAGACAAGCATTTTGCAATTTGTCACAACTTTTTATAAATTTACTTTTTTTTTTTTTCTCTTACAATGGATCACTACATTCCATTGTTATTGAAAGATATTTCTGGGGGTCTTCCATAGAAATATTTATTGCAAGAAATTAAGCTTACCCTTAAATTTGTTTTCAAGAAGATTGGCTTTGATTAAGAATCATCAGAATATGCCATTAAGTGTCCAACATCCAACCATCTCCATTTTCATGATGAACAACCTATCTTAATTATTCACTCACCATGTCACTGTTGTATACCTGAGAATTAAAAATTTACATTTTTATTGTATTCTTTTGAATGTATTCTTACTTTTAGTTTAATCACAAATAACTGACATTTGTGTTATTTTGTCACACGAGCATTTTTCAGAGTGAATGTTGTAAACAACCATCATTCCCACTACCATTTGAACTGAGCCATGCTCCCTGTGACATCCACTTCTTCAGTGGCCATAATTTTAAAAACATTTAGTAAGGTTCTGTTTAAAAAACAGTTTAGAGATGAGTTGCAAGTTTATGCATGTACCTTTGGATTGTTAATAAAGAAATTCCACACTTTTTTTCTCAATTATTTTGCATGAAAGGGTTTTCATTAATCTTTACTAAAATGTTTTCAGCATTTGTGAATAATTTAATATTTGTATATTTAGCGTAATGTATCCTATATTTTAAAGTGTCCCATAACAGTTTAACTGGATATGCTCACTGTGACTGTTAGTGATGTCCTATCATATCACTATCCTATGATATAGTGATATCTTATTAAAATTATCCTTATAGATTCTGTTAATTAACACAAGTTGTAAAGCAAATCATATTATTCTACATTTATTGATTCACTTTCACTGCTGAATTCTTTTTGCTGATAAAGTAATATTTTCATATCTCTGTGGTATAAAAAGACCATAAGCAATTAATGTGATTCTTAGTCTGTAAGGGTAAAGTTTCACATTCTCTTTATTGACCTCTGTCCTGGTTTGAGAAGACCAGGACAGAGGAAAAACCTAATTGTGACACCTCCATTGTGAAATGGTTCACAAATTTCATGCCATGATTCATATTCCTGCCATTTGTTTAAGTGCAAGAAACTTTTGCAACATCTACTTCTGACATAAACATTCCAAACAATCCTTCTGTGACACCCCTTGCTAATTTCCTCCAGTTGGTAATTATGATAACCTGAAAATATGCATTTTATCTACACTTTTATTATTTGAACTATCAGCTCCTTAATGTCTGAATACATGAAGGAGCCTTAGAAACTGTTCATTTAATTCCTATTTATTTTTACTTTCTTTAAGTTAAATGGCTTATGGCAAAGAAAGTGAAGAATTACACAGCTCTGTTTCAGTACTGCCAGTTAAGTATTTGAGTAGATTTGTGTTTTCCAACTAAGTATGACAAAAGAACATTGTACATCATGCTAATCCAAGAGGTTTCTATTTACTAATGTGGCAGAGTGTACCTGCTTAGTAGGCTTTTGTATATACTTTCAGATTTTTTTCCACTAATTAATCTGGATGATTCAGCTTGTTGGTTGTCTATCTGCATTTTTCCACTGTAACAGAAATAATGAATTTTGCTAAAAGGACTTTTTCAGTACAGATACATGAAATTATGTAAAACCTTCAACATAAGACTTATCTGCAGGTTCCAAAACCATAACTTTCTAATCGTGGTCTCTCTCTCTGTCAGAAATAATTTTACTGGCTAAAAATAGAGTTCTGCAAGACCAGAACATGAAATCTATCAAATAATTACAGACAAAATTATATATCCCGTACTCTATGTTCGTCCAACTCAATGAAAAGTTTTAATTAATAGTTTCTTATTTCACTATGAGGCTTCTTTGTTATTGTTCTTTTTTGTTTTGTTCTATATCTTTTTATTTTTAAAAATTGTTTTTCTATCAGTATGAGATACATGAGTATGAGTTTCTGATTAATATCAGTTTACAGTTCTGAATTTTCACTGTGTTAGAGTGGCCTGGATAGGCCATTTTTATAACTTAATTCAAATTGTTTTATACAATACTTGCCTATGACAGGGCAATCATCTACCTATCACTCATATATACAACTGTGATTGGCCAAATTAGATGGGATGTTCATTATTATTAAAAGAGTGAGAAGAAATTTATGATCTGCTTTTTCAGCTGCATATCTCACCTGTACATGGGTCAGGGCAATCTCAAGCACAGTCACAGGCTGGGTGAAGAATGTGTTGAGAATAACCATGAGGAGAAGGACTTGGGAGTGTTTGTTGATGAGAAACTCAACATGAGCCAGCAGTGTGCACTTGTAGCCTAGAAAGCTTTAGAAAAGTCTGTCCAGCAGCTCAAGGAAGGGATTCTGCCTCTCTACTCTGCTCTCATGAAATCCCGCCTGGAGTATTGTGTCCATCTCTGGAGCCCCCAACCATGGAGTGTCATAGAGCCATTGGAGCAAGTCCAGAGGGGGGTCATGATGATGATCAGAGGGATGAAACACCTCTCCTATTAAGACATGCTGAGAGAGTTAGGATATTTCAGCCTGGAACAGAGAAGGCTCTGTGGGCACCTTCTAGAAGCCCTCCAGTAGCTGTAGGGAGCCTACAGGAAAGCTGGGGAGGGACATTTTATAAGGGCATGGAGTGATAGGACAAGGGGTAATTGTTCTAAACTGGAAGAGGGCAGATTTAAGTTAGATATTAGGAAGAAATTGTTTTCTGTGAGGGTGGTAAGACACTTGCACAGGTTGGCCAGGGAACCTTCATCCCTGAAAGTGTTCAGGGCAAGGTTGGATGGGGCTTTGTATTTTAAAATAGTTGATCTTTAAGATTACTTCCAAGCCAAACCATTCCAGGATTCTGTGATTCAATATTAGTAGAATTATTCTGGCATGAGTAAACATGAAAAATGTTTCTGCTGGGAGAAAAAGATGTCAGATTTTTTTTTTTCTATAAACAATTATGATAAGAAAAGCTATATATTTTTTATTTTAGAATATTTCGTTATCAGAGGTAAACTAGAAAACATTAAGAGTAGCTCATTCTGCTTCACAGTAACAAACAAATATTTAATTATCTCTTAATATAAATTATTGAGGTTTGATTATGTGTTTGTTTGGTTTGGTTTATTTCCCCAAGTAAAGGCTTATTGTGGTTTAACACTGTTATGTAGCTAAGTACCACTGAGTCAATTGTTCATTACCCCTCTCTCCCCCAGCAGGATGGGGAAGAGAACTGGAAGGGCAAAATTGGTTTGTTTTTTTTTTCCCATGATACTTGCATCCTTGATCATAGGAATTTTCCAGTTTTCCACAACAATTTATAAACTTGTTGCAACCTTATAATTTTACATAGTTTACTCGTGATCTAAGTTTGCAGAGAAAGCATAGAGAACTCTGATATTTTAGAAAGCTTGAATATCTCATATAATACAATCTGAACTTTCAAGTTTTTGCCTCCCTTGATTGTTATTCTCAGAGCTGAAAGTACAGCTTAAAGAACTTTCTGGAAATGGTAACTAAATGCTACAATAATTTTAAAATTGCTTGTCTAAATAAGGTTTGGGGTTGTGCTGATATTGATAACTACAATTGCTTGGCAATTGTCAGGTATTTGCTCATCCATTGATTGCTGAAAGCCAACAAGAGGAGAGTAGTCCAGCTTTTCGGCCTCATTAGTTCTCCAGACTCACATTGGCACTGGAGAGCCATTCTTATGAGTGATGTAAATTTGCACAGTTCAAGTTTCTCAGCCTTGACATTGCTGCAAAGCAAACATGGAGACTGTTGCAGAAATCAGACCTATATGTGCTGTTGCCATTACCTTAGTAAACTGCCTACATCAGCCCTGCAGCAGTAATAAAGATTCAAACTCTAGCCAGGCTGTAAGAAACCCAGCCTCAATTGCATCCTTCTTGTCTTGGTATATGTAGGAAGGAAGTCAGCAGTTCAGAGCAAAAATATCCACAGCAGTTTCTGGAAGGTGTATCTTCAACTGTCCTTTGTTGCTTCTATGAATAGAAGAGAAAGGATTATGTATCTAAAAATTTGGCTGTTGACTTCAGCTGTATCAAAGGTTTGAGATTGTTACTTATGTCCTTTCATCACCAGGGTTATCTATCCCCTCTGTCATGTGGCTCCAGTTCTGTCTTGCAAGCCTTCTGTGGAATTTCTTCTGAAATGTCTGTGATAAGATTTTACAGAAAGAAAAAGAGCTTGGCCTACACAAGGAAGCAATAGAAAATAGTGAAAATATAGCAGTGAATCTTCTGTACCTCTTAGCAATGTGTGCAGAACAACTTTAATTCCCCTATTGTTTTCATCTTTTGATCTCCATTCCCTTCTTGTATGTTTTCAGGAAAAAAATTAGGTAATCACTCTTCCTCATACTTGAAAATGGTTCAGCATGTCTGCTCCATGCTGTCTGTTCCTTTGCTCTATTCCAAACAGAGCAACTTATTCTGGAAGTATAAGTCCACAGTTTCATGTTTACACATAGTGAGAAACTCATCTTTTATAATCAGAAAAGTTACGTATCCTGCTCTTCACATGAAGGCACAAGTCAGGGGCAGAGTATTAAGTTACAACAAAAACTGAATGCATGTTGACATACAGTCATCAGAGTTTGTCATCAAGTGAACTGCTCCACTCTCTCCTTATTAACTAGGCAAAGAAATGCTGATAGATAATTTATTTGAGAGTATTTTTTTTCCTTCTCAAAGTTCGATATCTCTGTTATTTGTTCCTTACCTAGGATAAGGGACAACACTTGTTGGGGACAACACTGATTGCTCTAAGTATATTAGATTTTTGTTTTACTCTATACCAGTGCACCTAACATGAATTAAGAAAATTTACCCTGTAAGTAGTATGAAAATCCTGGCAGAACATTTTTTTTACACTGAAGTGCTATTTCATTGGTACTCTTTTTGTTCACACTTAAATTCATCCAAGCGGGTACTAGGACTTCTTCCCAAGGACAAAAATTCCAGTGCTGAATGATAGCTATGACTTTCCACTGTTGTTTTTACTATAGCGTCATATTTCAGACAGCTTATAATAGCTATTGATTTACATCATTGTTACTTAAATAAAAATGCTACCCACTGTTTTATCAGAATCACTTTTCAGTTGAAATTTACAATTGCAACACTTATCACAGCAAGAAATCCATTTTACTAAATATAATAGAAAGGGGTAGACTGTATGTCAACTTTGTATAGCAGTTCATTTTGAAACAAGTGAATTCAAAATGTCTGTGAAGGTGTCTTGTACTAATTAGAATTTCTGTTTTCCCATAATCTGTTTTTGAAAAGTTAGAAATGTATCTAAGACTTAAGTGACTTTTCTGACAATTTCCAACTGTTTCCTCAGACTGTTTTTAATGAATAAAAAAGATGGATTCAAATATTTTAACATGAATTTAATTCTTAGGAAAAAAATAGATTTTAAAGTAGACCAAGGTATTACTTCAGTATGAATATTTTTTAACCTTAGAGGTCATTTACATTTTTCTGCAGTCACAATATTTATTCTCAAGAAATAGTTACATCAAGAAATCAGGTCCCTGAGACAGAAAACTGCATTAATACAAGATTAATTCTAAGCATGTTAGTTGGAAATTGGTTAATTCTTGCAGTGAGAGTTATTATTTTGATATTTTGTGTACATATTAGTTTAATGGTAAATTTAATAAAATGGTAAATTTAATAAAAGTTGAATATTTTAAAGTTTATCTAAATCATAGTGGATGGTACATGTCATTCTTTTCTTTGGAAAACATGAGCATAATTTTTTCCCATAAGTTTCTCATAAAAACTGAATGAATGTTGGAAAAAACCCAAGTCCTCAAATTTCAAATAGTGATCTCTCTGACTGGATTTATTCTATAAACGACTTATAAAAACTCTATTTTTTAATTAAAAATTGTTGATATGTAATGCTGGTCTTCATAGAATTTGATTTTACAAAATCATAAATATAAGCAACTATATCCAGGAACAGGAGCTGGATTATGGCCAGGGATGGCCTAAACATTGGACTGGAAAAAGAACCATCAGATTGCTCATCTGTGGACTGAAGGGTTAATCTCTTTGAGTTACTGTACATGTAAGACAGACCAGTCACAAAAGGCAGAACAAACTCTCAGGTATCATTGCTGTGGTTTTTTACTATTTGTTATTTTCTACTACTTTATGGTTTAGAAAAGGTACAATAATTCCATAAAATTGCCAGAACAACACTATATGAATTTAGCAAGTTTTTACACAGCATCAATTGCTCAGAATCCAGCCCTAGGGTAACTTTCAGCAGAAGCAATTACATCACCATCCTCCGTATTCATGCCTAAACTCTATATACTTGCCAGTTCCCTAAGAAAATTGAGGTGAAAGACCTAAAGTTTGCAGCCAAATGCAATACAAAAGCACATTTGGTTTTCAACAGAGTGGTTGAATAAGCAGCATCCTGTGGGGAAAAAAATAAATAATATAATAAATAATTAATAAACTAATAAAATAACACATGATCAGAATGACTGTGTAATAAAAGGTGTGCACGTAAGGGGTCAAGGATAAGTAAGACATTCTACATGACCATAGTTTCAATTTGTGCTAAGTTCTTAGTGTTAGGATCCCAATTAAACAAAACAAAATGAAATAAAGGAAGCCAAAATTAAATTAAATCAAATTAAAAGTTTTTTGTGTGTCTTTATAGTCTGTTCCACACCACTCTGTGGACAACAGGGCAGTTTCTTCAACACTATTTCCAATAGCTATAATATATTTTTAGTATTTTGTCATGTACATAGCAAAAGATATATAAAGTAGGTCACACATATAACTGAAGTGGAACACTCTAATCACAAAAAAAAAAAACCAAACAAAAAAACCAACAAAAAACCACAAAACCTTTTATGTGTAGCCAGCTAATTCAGAAGGTTTGGGCTCAAGTTTATCACCTAACCTCAGGCACTTGGTTGCAATCATTGTTAGGAGCTAGGGCTTCATCTACTCTTAGTGAAGCAAATTATCTTAATGAGGCAGCAAATCTCTTTAG
Organism: Phaethornis superciliosus; assembly: GCA_023637945.1. NCBI lineage: Eukaryota > Metazoa > Chordata > Aves > Apodiformes > Trochilidae > Phaethornis > Phaethornis superciliosus. The sequence goes on along the minus strand of JAJQWJ010000003.1, from coordinate 75,984,997 downwards.
AAGTGTCCTCATGCCTTCAGTATAAATACACACAGAGATAATCTAAGGTGGTTAGTTTTCTATCTTAGACACAGGAATAACAGACTGAGTGAAATGACTTTAAAGACTTCTGTTCAAGTCCATTCAGAATGGAGAAAACTGATATTCTACTATCACCATGTTCTAAACAAAATGCAGAGCAAGTATTGTTTTGAAAGCAAGTGGATGAAAAAACTTGTTTAAAGCCTGCAGGCAGTGGAAATCCCAACAAAAAAACATTTCAGCTGTGGGATTGTTCTTCTGTCTTATTCTTCCTTCCTGCTTTGACACACATGGTACCTGATATTCTGGAAGACTTGGGCAATTGATGTTCTTTACTGAACATACTCCCATCTACAACAAAGTACTTGTGGTATCATCTCCAGCCTTTAATTAATCTGGACATGTCCTGCCTCACTGATAAGGGACAGATAAAATGGTTTTGATTACTTCAATACTTGATAATTATGGCATACTACCAGTGTGAAAAAATGTTTTACAGTTTATCTAGTGAGAAACCTTTAGTGGATTTACAAATTTACTATATTTTTACATTACATATTCTGTGGATTTTGTATCGTTTTACTTCTAATTCCACCTTCATTTACAGTTTTGTCTAAAGTATTTATGTTCATACTGCCCTAACGATGAACTCTTTGCTATTTTTAATTTTTATGCTGTTACTTAATGTTCAATTAATTCCACTTAAGGTCACAGTTATGCTTTTTTAATATTTGCAATGATGCTTTTGTTTGACATTCATATTACTTTGTTATATCTCATAAAAGTGATTAATGAACAACTCCTAATTATAGAATACAAGCTTTTCTTGTCATTCTTGCTGCATAGATTTCTAAGTATTTGAAAGCTTATTATGCAAGCTAAGTGAAATGTGCTCCATTTTGAGGTACAAGACTTAAGACAGAAAAAAAAAAAAAAAAATAAAAAAGATTCTGTAAGCAATAATAGACCAGAATATTCACCCAGCCCTTCAGCCCTTAAACACCACTTAATTGAGGGAAATTGCTATCACTACCATTCAGCATATTAGGAAAGAATTTTTGATTTTTGTTGTCTTTTGTTTGGGGTGTTTTGTTGTTGGGTTTTTTTGGGGGGGTTGTTTGTTTGCTTGTTTGTTTTGGTTGCTTTTTGGGGTTTGTTTTTTTGTTGTTTGGTTTGGGGTTTTTTGTTTTTTTTTTTTTGCTTATCCACAGTCTACATTAAATATTAATCTAAACCTTAAATTGTTACCAAACTGGGCCTTATATTATGTATTATAGAATCCTGGAAGGGGATAGGTTGGAAGAAACCTTAAAGATCAACTGGTTCCAAGCCTCCTGCTCTGGGGTGGAATGTGAGTTCCTGCCATGGCTGGAGCATGAATCTTGAACGAAATACATCCAACCATACCTACTGAGGCCAAACAGACATACTCATTGAATCAGAAATATTTAATAGTATGTTTAGTTACTAGTTTGGCTACTTTAAAGATGCATTTTCTTTAACCTTTTCCATGTATATATGCAAGCTTATCTTTACAAGCTGTATTTCCTATATCAGTTTTTTGTTTGGTTTGGTTTTTTCATTGCTACTCTCTCTAAATGTAACTACATTAATGTAAGGTAAATTAGGTGAGAGGAACAAATTGTATCTGGGATCCCTTTTTAAGGTCAGGAATAATGTGGCTGCTGTCAGGTCAGAGGCCAAAGATACAAAAAAACCCCAACCAACAAACAATTTAGGAATCTGCAGGACAATCAATAAGAAAAGAAAATTAAGTTTGGGCTACATTTAAAGTTTTTCTTGATGTAACCATGCTGCCTAGAAATTTTACCAGACTAAGGACTTCTGGAATACCAACTATGTTTAGAACCTGGCCAGTCTGATACTCTTAAACTGTATCAGAGGGATGTTTTCCAGCGTAGTGCAACAAACAGATCCTTCTAAGTGTTGATACACTTTGAGATAACCTGATATAAGAACTTCTGTGTATGTCTGTGGCATGGTGAAAATGCAAAAGGCAGTATTTTATGCTCGATTACTTGGGAGAATTGCAGAATTTTAATTAGAAAGTTTCAGAAATTTTCAGAGTTGTTGGAGGAAAGCAGGAACAGAAAAGAAATACTGGAGTAGCCACAACTGGAATCAGACTGGCATGAAGCTTTCAGAGAGAAATCCTAGTGCTGCCATCACTCCCCAGAACTTCAGAGTCCCTTTCCAATGACCATGCCTGCTGAGTATGCTTTACTGCCTTTCTCAAGTACTCCACATTCATAACTAAGATGTACAAAAATGCCAGGATATATCTGTACAAGTGATATTTAGAGTTGACATTTTCAAACAAAATTTTTATTTAAAGTAATATGAGCTTTCATCTTATTTCGTGGTTTTGTTAATTATATTTGCTTTCTCTTCAGTACATCTCTTACAGCCAAAAACGTAAGGTTCCTGTGGAAACAGAAGTGGGAGTACCTCCTGACTCTTTTGATCTTCCAGCTCCCACTGTCCATTATAATAAACTCCACTGAGAATGAATTCCATTAACTGGATGCTAAGTTTTGAAGAATATTCTCATCAAGGAATATCACGATACATTTCAAGAGAAGAAATTCATTTGCTGAATGAATACCAGGGGGTGGAGAGAGTAGAAACACTAAATGAAATTGCAGCTCATTTGAAACAAGGCCTATCACATTCCTTGTTGAAAATCTTATTTTACTTTTAGTGAAATACCATCTCTTCTAAGGATAAATTAATTTCTGTCCAAAGTTTCTCAGGAAAAAAAGTCTTCTTGAATTAATCTGTTTAGCAAATTAGCACTCTTGGATGAATTACCTTTGCTATGTTTGAAGGGATATGAGTTTACCTCATTGCTTTCTACAACTACCTGAATGGAGGTTGCAGCTAGGTGGGTTCTGGCCACTTCTCTCAAGTGAATAAGAACAGGACTAAAGGAAATAGCCTGAAGCTGCACCAGGGGAGGTTTTGGGTAGATATTAGGAATAATTTCTTTACTGAGTAGTTAGGCATTGGACCAGACTGCCCAGGGATGCAGTGGACTCACTATCTGTAGAAGTATTTAAAAATTGTGTAGATGAGGAACTTCAGGACATGCTCTAGTGGGAATGGTGATACAGATATTGATAAATATATTTTGTTTTACTGAGGGGGGGGAGTGGGAGGAGGTGTACATTGATATTTGGACAAGGTGTTTTCCAACTATGAAAGTTCTGTTATTCTGCATCCTTCCACAGTACATCAGCTGTATTTCTGTATTCAGCCTTCAAAATTGCCTTCAGAGAACTGGTTCTCTGAAACTATTCCTCTTCCAGAGGAATAAAAATATTCCTCTAGACTAATTTTAGCTACTGAAAAAAGCTATCATGGTCACTGAAACAATACTTTCCTGCTCACAGTCCCTAAAATATACAGACTTTCACAAGGTAATTTAAGGTGCCAAATATTTTAAGTAACATATTGACAGCTAATTTTTCCCTGGGAGGTATAATTGTAGAAAACATCTATGCTTTCTAACCCTGGTGAAGCTTGAATGAGTCTCTTCCAAATATTAATTACTTCTTCAAGGTATCAGTAGAAAATGAGAAAATACTAACTCTGAATACTGCTCAAAAGCACTGGATACATCTAAAAGTTCTGAAGTGTTTCTCTCTGCTACCCTTAATTCTCTACATATCACTGTATCTGCTTCAATGCTACTGCACCTTGGAATATATCCTCTGATTCAGCATCAGCCTAAGACTAATGGTCCCACCTGTGCCCAAGCTCTTTTCACTCAAATTCCTTCTCAAGTCCCATATTTCCTGCCTCACCTAGAGTCATACCTCTTCCGTCTGTCTTCTCTATTTTAAAATTAAAAAAAAAAAATATTGCATTTCTGTATGACTTGTCATTTCAGCCACTGTCTTCTCCAGTAAAGCCTTTAACTAGTCTAACTGCAACTTATGAAAAAAAGTAATTTTTTAAAATCGATTTTGACTTTGAATGATAAATTTCTCAGGCTGGAAATTACTTTCTTAGTTTCAGAGACTTCAAAAGATTGTTTATCTGAAAACTAACATAATTAAAAGTAGTAGTCATTTTTATTAGAGAACTGGAATCTTCCTTATGAATTTTTATGAAGATAGTCATCTGTAGAAAAGCTCAAGAGTTCTCAAGTGTGAAAATATAAGAGTGAGTTGTCTTCCTTTTCAGATGGTACAACAGTCTTAGTATGAGTATCAGTATAAACAGTATTTTAAAATATATATACAAAGTTCCAGACAACAACTTAAAAACATTTTATTTGTTGTTTTTTGGGTTTTTTTCTAAATTTCATAAACAATTTCGGTCATAACTAGGAAGTCAGAGACCAACACAACTGACCCAAGGTATATGCATGAAAGAAGAAATGGTTCCCAAAAGATTACATAATGTAATATTTCCTGCAACAGCCAATGAAAACTGGATACATTCAATGGTTGTTTGTAGTATTCATATCCTGAAAGTAGAAAAATTTAGGTAATTAAAAATTTAGTGATTCCTCTCCTTTTTGAGACCCTATTCAAAATGCTGTATCAATCACATTTTTTTCTTGTGAGCTGAATCTAAAATATGGAAAGATTTACTTCAAATTTAGCAGTACATCTTAAATCTTCAGAGACACTGTGAGTTGCTTTTTAAGTGTTTTTCTCATGATTACTAATGATCTTTAATTATGTATCTTTTTCAACTTATGGTTTTAGTGTCTTTTTGCTCAGGTGAATATTTTTCACCTTTAATTTCACATACCTTTCTTGTTTAAAAGTACATCAAAAATTACCCTTTGAATTGTACTGCATTGCAGGAGGAGAACTCATAACTCATAATTTTGGGTTTTAATTTTATTTGTCAAAGACAGTTTAAAAAGTAAGTAAAGAAGAATATTTTACACTGAAAAAAAAATTAAAAATTCCTCCTGGAGACAATGTTAGTGTCTGAGGACATAGAAATATAAAGTGTAATACCATTCCCAACCTTTGACTGAAGCCTGCTAAGTTTATGGTGAATTCTAATTTTTATTCTAATTTTGTTGAAAACCTTTGAAACTTCATGCTGAATATACATGCTGTGATTACGGCGACTGGTCTTAGCCCAGAACAGAAGTAGTCAAATATTTCTGTGCAATGTGTGTGCTAGTGTTCTCATTCTTTGTTTGCCATCTCTATACGTCAAGTCTATGTTCTTATAAATTGTGCAGCAGTCTATTTTCTGCCTAAAAGGTCTACAGAACACAGAATAAGGAAATTGTCCATATAGTGAGTTATGTGGTATCACTACATGAGGTAGCATGGAAGTGACCATCTGTAACCTGGTTGGTGGAGAGGGTAATGCCTTCCCAGACTCTACTGCCAAAGTCTTGACCAAAGTCTGACCCACAAGTGCATCTCCAAAATGTCAGAGGTAGTACATAACTCCTTTGTCATGTCTTCCATCTTGAGCAGATGTTTTAGATGGGCATTCTGATGGAAGAAGATGCCTACAAGTGATCAAGGGAATTTATCTCTACACCTTTATTGAACACTTTACATGGTTAAACACATTTCCAGAGCTCTGTATATAGACTTTCATCACTCAGTTGTGTTGCCATATGATACTATCTAGTACATTCAGGATGTCCCCAGCATCTGAGATAATCAGTGATGGAAGATACGACTAGAAGCTAAGGAAGACCCACAACCATTCCTTCTAGCATCAGTCTGAAGTCAGACGAACATACAAAAAGGTACTAGAGATGTTTATACTGCTGAACTGGTCCCATACACCCAGAAGGAAAGCAAAACTTAGAGGGAGCCATTATCTCTAAGTGTCTAAACTCCTTCACATTTTTCCCTTCCTCCTGAGTTTATGGTAATGACTAACATTTAGATATTTAGAGTTAAAATCATATAACAATGGAGATCCCAATAGGAAAGCAAAAAATACATTTCGGATCTCCTTCTTAGTTCTTTTCTGTTTTATCTTTCACTTATTTAAAGTTCTTTTTCCAAGACTTGATGGGAACACCAGACTTTAAACTTCAATGCTTTCTTAGGAATTTCAACATAACTTACAGATATTAAGCTATGAGAGAAAGGCACCTACTTTGATCACTCTCCTCTCTCCACACAGTGATTAAAAATAGCTTAATTTAATAATTGCAGAGTTTCATACAGAGCATACTGAAATCAAGAGCTCATACACTCTTTATCAGAGTTCAGGGAAACAAACAAGAAAAAAGCTTAAACTGTCCAAGACAATTGCAGCAAAAGTTGTCAAAACCAATTGTAAAAAAGTCATCCTGAAATCTATCATTATGCAACATATATTGAATTAAAGGTAGTCAGTAGTTACAAGACTTATCTTGTTTTCTTTATTTCTGAAAACTGCAAAAGAAATACATTGTTAACTTTTTGGACTCTGATCAATGAATCACTAATTAAACATAAACTGAAACTATAGAAGCCACGCAGAAGTACATTTCCATACTATAGTGTCCAAAAGGCTGAAAAGAATTCAAAATATAAAAATAATGCATTTCTAAGATCTTTCAGTATTTTCAAATGATTATAAAACAATATGTTCATTGTTAGTTTTATAGATCACAATTTAAAAAGGCCCACAACACTGCCTTTTGGTCAAAGCCAACAAATTGTTCCATAAGCCTAGGATATTGATAGAAAGGTTTCCATAAGCTATCAGAAGGTTTGATAAAAAAAGCCATTTATCATAGCATGTCAGAATTCTGCAAAAACAAGTAGTGTCTCCCCCCTGACCCAAAACAAATACGATTGGCAATAAAATCTGTGACCTGAGTACCTGGCAAACTCCTTGATAAATCCTGTGAAAGTTATGCCCATTTCCTCCTGTTAACTCAAGCCTTAGGCTTTGGGTTGCTAAGAGATATCAACTTTAATTTTAATGCTAAGAAGGAATTATTTCATCTATGCTTTTCTCTGGTCATCATGGGTGGATATACATATTTAACTGAAGTAGGGCTCAGAGAATACCCATCAACACCAGGAAGACACTAAAGTTTACTAAGGTCTATAAAAAAGACTGGTACTTACTTTTTAAATTTTATATAATTTATAAAATCCACTGGAATACAGTAGACTGTCCCAACAGCTGGATTTGTTTAAACAGAATTCACTTATTAGCATTATTAGGTTGTGTGTTTTTAAGCACATTACTGGCATCATGTTACTTATGTATACTCTTCAACCTAAAATGCAGTAATTTTGTGCTTTACTTTGAAAAATTTAGGAACAAAGTTTGAGAAGGAATGTATTAAAATTAACCCTAACTTTGAAAACTAACACATGTAAAAATAATTACTTGCCTTACTAATGGATTTCAGAAGCAATCAGGTTTTCCATACCTGTGAATAAATTAAAATGGCCCTTATCTTATTAATATGAAAATTCTTTTGTGATCTGACTATCTGGTATATCAGTAATCAAGGATTTAGAGGATCTTTGCCTGATTCTCCTCAGTGAGGCAGGAGAAATCACAGAAAGCCTGTAGCTACCTTTGCAAATCCTCTAATGGCCACTGTTTACTTATTTCTGTTCTGGAAGTATAAATATATACACGTTCAAAGGAATTGTGATTTCACAGTCCCCATTCACTCATAAATTAAAGCCTAAAAGGAACTTGTTATTTTGTAACGTATAATAGTAGAATGAGTTAACTTAAATGAAAGATCTGATATATTATTCCCAATACTCCTGCTTGGGAAGAGGGCTAGTGAGGTCATGTTGTCTTTTTTACACATTTAGAAAAGGATATGGCTATGAATAAGGGATTATGCTCAGGAGTATTACAATGCCTAACTTTTAAGCATCCAGCAGGTTATCCAGGCTGAGTTATCCAGACTTTCTTACATAATGCACCAAGATAATACACTTAGCAAAGTATTTGCATGGACTAACATACTAAATAGGAAGCCCTGAAACCACGACCATCTAAAAGAGTTCTTATATAAATGCAGTTGCTGAGCCAGAGGGTGAAAGTCAAACTAAGGAGTCTGGATTTAGCTGGTACTAGAGTACCTTTAAGGTCTTGCTGTTTCTCAGTACAGTTCAAACTGATTAATATACCACAAAATACATAAGGATTTTTCTTCTTTAAATGAGCAGATATAACTAAAGAAGAATAGTTTTGAATGAAAGGGTCAACTATTATTCAAATCCAGTGTCCGTATTTTCTCCTTCTGTTCTCCTTCCTGCTTTGATGGGACGGAGTTTGATTGTTGTTTTAAGACAGTGAAATTTCTGTAGGTTGTTCATTGGTACCTGATCCTCTATGTTCCAACAGAATTTGAACATCCAGGAAGTTTCACAAGTTTCAATTTGTTTCCCTTTCATTATCATTTACTCTTTCCCAACTGATATTCCTTGATGAAAAGTTTGATCAGCTGAACAGGTAGAACCAGACGTGTTTCATCATACTGGTGGCATGGAACCAAATATTTGGAAACATCTTTTTCCCCATCACCCATGGCTCCATTTTCCTCCTTTCTTCTTCTACATTCCTAAATTGATTATGACCACTTTTCTTCTCTGATTCCTGCTTACTGCCTGTCTGGGTGATCAGTGTTGCTTAGCATTTTAATGAGTTTTGTGACTTCATCTAAAAGAAATGTACTAATGGAAACAAAAAGAAATTGGTCTGGGAAAGTTGGAAACTTATTAAGTGGCTGATATAATTTATATGATTTAGGATCTGAATTTCCAAAGAACTGATAACTTTGAAAGAAGCTATGACTGCCATTAAGCATTTGTGAAGCCTAAAATATTATGAGCCAGTTTAACCTGAATTAGACGTAATTTTAAAGCCATTTCTTCTAATAGAACTATGTTTGATCTAAAAATTACCAAATATTGTTCAGTATATTAATGATTTGTAAATTTGTATTGTAATCAGCTGATTTCTGCTATTTATTACTTAAGCATATGAAAAAAAATCTATGCAATATATAAAAAGAGAGAAGTAGGACTTTTGCAATATTTTCCTCACACAGTTTCTTATTTTTATATTTTTTTATTTTATGGGTGTTTTTTCTGAGATATTATGGGAGGTTGATTTGGGAACAAGAAATGTTAGGTTCTTCCGATTCTGCTCTGATCTAGATCTCCATGCTGCAAATACATTACCATCCCACAGAGAGCATTTCATTTTAAATAGATTATGAAAGTTTAATAAATATCATAAGCATGTTAGGCTTAAGTAGCAGGTGTTACAGATACACTCAGTGGTTGTTTGTAGTATGTAACATGTAAATAAAAGGTTTTAGAGTTCACCTATTGATCTGTTGAACTCTATAGCAATTTACAGTAACTGGCTGACCACTCAATAACTCATATATAATCCCTCATTTTCCTTTAGATATGACCAGGAACAAAATACACTTTTAAAAATAAAATTTTCATAAATGGCTAGGTTTAATTAGTGACCACTGTTGCTGGGTTTTTTGTGACCTCTGATTTATGAGCTTGAATAGCTTTGGATGTTCCTGACCCTTGCTTACTATTTTATACTTCTCTCAGAATATTATTCTTCTGATTAAGAAAAAACTATATTTTTAATATATAGGATAGGTACTTGAGGAACTACTGAATTGCATTTTGTTTAATACAACAGGTTAATTTTAGCATTAATTAAAATATAATGTGCAGGTCACAATAATTATGCATGAAGCTGAGTGGGACACTAAGAAACTAGTACAATCACATTCAATATACTTAGACTGAACTGGATCAATAGATAGTTGTTATTAATTTATTTCTTTTACTCATCTGTACAGTTCCAAATATTTCCCAGAAAATTCTGCTATTTTTAAATTTTAATTGAGGATCAAATAATAAAATTGTCACAGATGTTGTCCTTATCTCCTTTTGAAAGCACAAACGAAAATTTTGAAAAATATGGCTTTTTAATTTTATTTAGGTGACAAATGCAATAAAGCTTCCCTCACCACACACACAGAGTTTGCACAAATGGAAAATTTATGAACATTCCTCTGCTCTGGAGCATATAACTGCACAGCAGCACTGTGTGTGAAAACAAGTTTATAGCCCCTGACAACACTGTAAGTACTTAGCCATAATTTCTAATAATGTTTATTGGACTTTTCTCTTGGGATCATATATCTATTTAAAATGAATTTCATAGATGCAAAGGATTTTTGGTCTAAAGAAACTGTGGATTCACATTCGTTGTGCATATTAGACCTCTGCCCTTCCATTCTTGATCAGAAGGGCCATGAGGCTCTTGTCCTTTCTGTCAAAGTGAGTAAAACTGTCATTCGCTCTATTAATGAGAAATTCAGCTATTGATCTGATCTTTGCTGCACTGCCATTGATTTCTGCTCCTTGTTTTGTCATTTGGACCTAGAACTGTCAATAGGTTATTGACTGAAGAATAGAAAGTCAATCATTTGTATTCTCTGTAGGGCTTGTGAAAACAGAATTTATCTTCATATTCATTGACGTTTTACTATGAAATTCTGAGTCTGTAATAAAGGTGTATCCAGGTGTTCTGGGTTTGAGAAGTTTATGATTATGAAAGCTAATTGTTGATGCAAATAATTTACAGATTAATGGTTTCTAAATGGCAAAAGAGAAAGACATATGTAAGACAGCTTATGCAGTATATCTTCTACAATAGATGAAAATCGTAGCTCCCTTGTTAGGACAGCCTTTTACATATCTATATCAATACCTGAGGTGCTATTAAGTTTTATTCTGGATAGAATAGGAAAAGAGTAAAAGGAAAAGAGGATAGAAAGGAAAGAGAAAGCAGAATATAGAAAGCATTCACAGGAAATTAACATCTGTAGATTTCAGAGCAGGTCAGTTATAACTTCAGATGGAAGAGAGGGCTTGAAGCAGAAAGGATGACTCCAGAGACCTTTTATATAGAGAGATTTATAAAGAAATCATTGCTAGATTTAATTTTCTATTTGGATCACTAGTTACATGTCCACTTCAACAAATTCTGAATTCTGTGCTGAATGATCTCAGAGTTAGAGGCATACTTAGGTCATTAGTTTTTCTAGTAGCATTTTTTCAGGTCACTAGGTTCTCTCTGAGTCATATTTTATGATATGTTTTACTTGATACTTCTGTACATGGCCTTTCAATTGAGTCTTCTGGGTAAACTAACAGAGAAGAATCAAGGCCAAAAAATATCTAGGCAACTGTATAAGCCATGTTGCCAAAGAGTGTCAAGTTCCCTTTCATTTGACTGCATACCCTATGCTAAATACATAGGCCATTGGAAAGTAGCCTGCTAAAAGTATATGACAGGAAACAATCTCCAGCCTTTGAAGAAGCTGCTCACTTGGCACTTAGTGACATGAGAGAAAACAGAAATAAATACCAGTATGTGTCAGAAAGTACCCTTTCTTCTCAAAGGACATGTGCCACAAATCATGATACAGATAACCTTTAGAGGTGATTATAAAGTCCTTGATCAGGAGCAGATGGAGTAAACTATGGTAGTACTGCAAGAGAAAAATTTACACTGTTCAGGACACATCCAAGTTAATAACAATATACCCTTCTGTTTCCAGAAAAGTTGGTTGGGATGCAGTTGGTGTTCTAAACTCATTATTAATTTTTTTTACAAAAATTATTAATTTCCACTTTCCCCACTGAGGAAAAGAATATGCTGCCATAACCAGAATGTGTCAGAAATGGACAAGTGAGATAGTTGTTTTCATTTTGAGAAATTAAAATAAAAATATTTATCTTCTGTTTATACAGACAAGGAAAATATTCCTCACAGTTTGCCCTCATGATAATTTGGAATCGATAAAGAATGGAAAGAATGTTGAAATTTGAAAGTTTTCATCACAGAGAAGCCCCTTTCAGTGTTTCACTGAGGATTGCACTACTACTGTTTTGACCAGATGCACACACTTTAGAGAGTTTAGTTCATTTTCTGTGCATTTAGCACGTATCATAATTTCATAATAGATATTCTTTAACAATCAGAGTCCCTTGATAAACCCCTGTACTCACATATGAAAATATATATGAGACTGTGTGCACATAATGAGGAGAGAAGTATGGAATTTTCCCTGTGCCCACAGTTTTACCAAAAAAAAAAAAAAAAATTAAAAAAAAGAATTACTGCAGGGTGTTACAGTTGAATATTCTATTGGAATCCAGCAGGGAAATGATGGTAAATGCATTTGTTTGCATGATGATAGTCTAAGATACTAAAGGGCACAGTGCAATCATAGTGTAGTTGCTACTTGTGCTATGCAGTGAGCACTTCAGAGAAGATTCAGAGGTTATGTACGTATTTCAATTACCAAAATTTCCTGGTATTGGTAGAGAAGATCTTCATATTTACCATCATAAATCACTTCTTGTTTATGATTTTGTTAAAGATTTAGTTAAATACATACTGATATCTACTCTGCCCCACAGACCTTCTGTAACAAGAACATGAGGTCCCACGTTAAGTCTGCAAAGTCATTGCTTCTTGAGGACTCACAGCCAGAGGTGTTTAATGATCCGTATTGGCCTTCTCAATAGGAACTTCCCTGCTCTATTAAAATGGATGGGCTATCCAGCCTATAAATGGCTTTCCCAGCAGGAAAAGATTATTTTTACTTCATTTAATGAAATCAGTTCCTTCACTTAGAAAACCAAGGTGTATACCCTATATAAACTTTTTTATTTATCAAGACAGCTTTAATATCCCATTACAATTTAAAATATTCCAGGTTTTCACAGATTTAACCATCTCTTTGTAGTCTTTTAAGGGTAAGAGTAGGAAAAAAAATGTAATCACTGGATGACTGAGAGAAATATACATGATCTATACATTGAATAATCTTGATGTTTTCAGTTTTTCAGTAGAGAGTTTAGTTTATTAGCATTCCAAATAAACTTTTATCCACAAATCAAAACTTGTGGTGTTCAACAAGTGAAACTTGGAAAAGCAAATTCTTAGGATAAAACATTATTATATTACAAAACTTTCTCTGTGCTTATACATCTAGAGATTGATAATTTAAAAAATATAGCTCTTATCCTGTTTCATTTACATAGGAATTCCCAAACTTAAGGTTCCCACAAGAAAAGGACTCAATTAAAATGAAGTAAAAAAACTTTTATGGAGCATCAAGACTGAATAAGAGGCCACTAACATAGGAAAGGTCCATTCTTAAATGCAGTTCTGGAGTAGTTTTGGCACTGACCTTGATCTTGAATCAGCATATATTCTTATGACAAGGACGATTTTGTTGAAATTAATTAAATTCCAAAGTTAACAACTTAGTTCCTTTTATATCAGAGATCCAAGAACAACAAGAGGGCAGAAAATATTGCACTGCAAAGCAGTTACACTTTCAGGCTTTCCACTTACTTGCAACTCTTACTTTTGTAATGTAAAAAAGATGTAATATTAAATTAATGTAAAGAAACTGAATAATAAAAACCTTTTATCAATGTAAAGATGAAGTCAATGTAAAAGTAAGAGACATTTAATCGGTTTTATTGTTTTAATATTATGTATAGCTGTCAAAATATAATCAGGAAAGGATCCCATCTTTTTGTCAGTCTCTGCAGAAGATTAGTGACACAGAGCCCGTGCAAAAAGGTTTATATTATATTGATATTTATATAAAAAGATATAAAACTATACCTTCATATACACAATAATTAAGAGATCACTAAGGTCGTCATACTTCTATTTCTTAATTAATATATGTATCAGTACAATCATTTTATTCAAAAGAGGAAGACTGATATAGAACACTAAGGGCATGGGCTGAAGTGGGGGTTCGCCATATTTGTTGCTTCAATTGAATCAGATTAACGTGAATGAAAAACACGGGTGGGGAGATGAAATGTGAACAACCTGAATCATAAGTTTTTAATTAGAGCATAACCTTTTAGCCCAGGCAGCTGTGCCTGGGAATCATCGAGAATGGTCCCAAGAGAAAACAATCAGCACTACTTCTATTATGAAACATGATACATGCTTTCAAACTGCTTGTAAACTCTCCCAAACATGAATTAAATTTTGAAGTGCTCAAAACACTACTTTGTGAGGTTTTAAGTCATTTTAAATAGATCTTATTTCCTGATCAATATCCTCCTGTTTGTTGGCATACCCAGGTGCCCTGTTAAAGATATAGATATTTTTCTCTTATCCTCTCTCCCTGATTTGCAGCATGATGCGTGAAACGGATAAAGTGAGATGAGATCACCCTGTGTTTGCTATTGTAACATCATGAAATTGTATTTCAGTTAAATAGATTTGGCATCATTTCTTAGGAAAGCTATTAATCATTCTGTGCCAGGAAAAAAGATTTCAGAAAGAAATTTCCCTTAAGTGAAGTCAGTGGGAGTTGCTGTTATCAAAAATTTGTCAGCAATGTTCCAACAATTATGATTTTACATGGCAATTCTTGTAGAAAAAACACCCTTCTGAAAACCAGTCTGTCACTTTGAAGTAATGAAAAATGTGTTGCTATTAATTAACTGAACCTTTAAATTTAATTTTATTTATCTAGTCATATTATTTCTGGGTTTTTAATTCTTCTTTTAAAATAAAAGTATTAAAAATCATTGCTACTGGATATCTTACATACTTTTCTCTCTGTGATAATTATTGGTCTATACTATCTCTATTTCTGCTATTCTTTCAGGCTCTATAAACCATGTCATCTTTTGATCATTCTTGTACTTCTTCACTACTTCCATTGCCTTCAAATGACAAGTTTTAAAAGGATGTTTTAAAAACTCTTTTCGAAAAAAATAAGTTTTTGTGGTCTTGTAGTATTATCTAGTAAACCTCTATTTTTTCTCTGCCTGCTATTTAAATCAAAATCAAAATAGGCATGGCTTTCCAAAAGACAAAATTTTTTGGAGGACCCACTGCTGGTGGACTGGTGATTCAGGAGTCAAGGTGACCAAGACTGGAACAACTGGCCAGAGATCTCCTGTGCCTGAGTGGTAACAAGGTGGTGACATTGACAGGCTCTGACAGTCATTGGAGGTGATCATCAGAGAAGGTGAGGTAATCAGTGGGGGACATGGTTCCACCAGGACTTCCCGCCAGCACTTCAGGCTTTCAGAGGACCATGACTCTTTGTAAGATAGGACTGAGGTCCTTTCAGGAGATATTGCTGGAGACCGGCACTCCTGCAGTATTCAGAGGCAGGGACTGACATCCCTGATGTGCTGAGCTTCTGCATCTCTGTGGAGGTCCAGGAGCATGGGTGGAAGCCCAAGGGGATGTTAATGTCTTCACTTGTTTCATGTACACTGACTTTGGTAGAATATTTCCATATTCAGGGCATATGGTCTTTAACAAATCTACTGATCCTATTATTTTAGCTGACAGTTTTGAGTTGACTTTTGCCCTTCCTAGGAGATAGATAGGTCTAATACTAATATCTATATACATCAATAAGACTCATAAATTATTTACATGAAATATTTAATTTCTTCTTGTAGAAAAACTCTGTTAACAGCCAATTTTCTGAGAAGCTTGGATTGTCCAGTTTGCTGTAGGCATTGCTGTCAGCAACATGATTATTTTGTCAAAGACCTTGTCATCAGAATGCAACAAGTTTTAGTTTTATCTTTACTGACCTTAAGAACCACTGTCCTTTTAATTTTCTTCATGTTTCAATCATATTTGTATATTTCTTATCTCCTCTAATAGCCAAAATACCCTACCCAAAAAATGCTGTTGGGCAGACGGAACATTTATTTCATTTCAGACTATGAAGCAGTTTTTCCAAATGTCAAAGTATTACTGTGACAATGTTTTCTCCACTGTAGAAAGCCCCCACATAAAACCAAAGCTGCCGTTTGAGTTTAACTTAACTTTTTCTTTCATTTTTAATCACCGCTATAATTTGTTGCCAATACAGAAAAGCCAGGAACAACATTTAACAAAGAATGCATCTTTATCCCAAAGCACTGACACTGCACTGGTGCTTTTTTTGTTAGTATGCTTCTG
Source organism: Phaethornis superciliosus (assembly GCA_023637945.1). Lineage (NCBI taxonomy): Eukaryota > Metazoa > Chordata > Aves > Apodiformes > Trochilidae > Phaethornis > Phaethornis superciliosus. The sequence goes on along the minus strand of JAJQWJ010000003.1, from coordinate 75,968,968 downwards.
TATTCTACCTTTGACCCACAATGTACACTTCAGCCTCAGCAACAGGACAACAATCAAAAATCTAGAAGTTCAACACCAGTAAGTTCTGATACATACATCACATAAATACATATGCACAATTCAGAATTCTCAAGTTTAATCCTTTTTAATGTAGTTTATGAAGAAACATGTAAAAAACAGCTTCTGTTTTTGACATGATTGATCCTAAATACAAAAGACTATTTGTTTTTTTTATTACAAAATGCCATGCATTTGTTTTCTGCAGAAACAGTTTCAATGAACTAGTCACATGGATTCTCATCATTTTCATACACTCAGTAGCAACACGAAGCGCTGAGTGGGCAACATAAGTTTTTAAAAAATCTCCACAATCAGTTTGTATTAACTCACACAGTGCTCATACAGGCTCAGCAACACCTAAAAGGAGCACAATCATTTGTGCATACCAGAAAGAAAACTGCTATTGTGCATCCTAGAGAGTCATCCAGGCTTGGAAAAAGGATCTTTACAACAGTAAGACATTTTTCACTCTGACAATCCTTCAGGTTGATGTTTGCTCTTACTGGCTGACCAACTATCAATGAGTTGTTTAGAACAATGTTTTTATATGAAAGGATGTGAAAGTCAAGGGGTGTCATACTGCAAGCATTTGACTGATGAACATGGAGACTCTTGGGAAGGCAGCACAGAACAGGGACCTGCTTAAGAGAAATATTACTTGACAGAGTGACATAAATGGGGAGACCAGGTTCTGTTCAAATCTAATCTAAGCAGAAGCACATACAATCCAGGAGCAGCATTCACCTTTACAACCAACAAATAAGAATACTAAATTATTAGAGCCACTTAGTATCATTCATAATTTTATTGTCTCTTAAAAAAAAAACAACCCACGCCAGATTTCTAATTAAATGTTACACCTGTTTCCATAGTGGCATGATTTGGTAAAGCAGTTTTTTCTCAAGCATGGATAAAAATATCTAAAGCTAAATTTTGTAAATTTCTCTTCCAAGTTATATACTACTAATCCAGTTTGAGCGCTTGGGCTGAGTTACCTGACATCTCCCAGGGTCTAAAGAAAATTAGGCAAAATTCCTTCTCTGGAGCTGAGAGAAAACAGCACAGCACAGCTCGATATCATAGGCCTGAATTCTCATGTTTCCAGAAACTGTCACCTCACACATGCTGTACGAAGAGAACTCCCCCTGCCCTGTTTAGAGAGAGCCAAGATACTAACCAGCTTGAACCAAAAACATGCCCAGAATAGTGCTAAATATTACAATTTAAAGATGTAAATGACCTTGCCCAGGTGCATTGGCTTTACACTTCTATATATATGGCTGATATGGATGAAGATAGCAGGGGTGGAGACAGTAAAAGTTTTTGCTTCCTAATGAACCTATGCAAGTTTTAACAGTACCACTTTTAGTATTTAGCATTCCTCCAGCATATTGCCAGCCTTGTGTCTTGCACTTATCCTCATAATTACTTTAATTTAATTTAATTTAAGTTTGTGTGTGCAAATTTCATTTGTTTCTTTCTGGATACCTGGTGAAATTAAAGGAATGGTCAAGAAAGGAAAGGAAGTTGTGGGGTTATTAAGAGAAAATGTCAGCCTGAGAGGACCAGCTCTACAGCTCTTCTGTTTAAACCTTCCAAGACAGGTTGCAGTAATGCAATTTCTTTTTCACATGTAGACTCTCCTTCTTTCTCATAGGCCTCATTTTTTCTCTGTGAGGCACTTAATCTCTTCCATCTTTTTTCTTTTTCATGACCTGGTATCCAATTACTGTAACTATTCTTGCTTCCTCATGTCAGCTATATCTTTTCAGTATTTATCATTTTCAAATAGTACCTCTTACCACAGAGTTTCTTCGTATTTTTAGCCTTTAAAAGCCAATTAAAATTCACAGAAGCTGATAAGTCTAACATTTTTTACTGTTTTTAGTGATTTTCATCACAGTCAGTTTTTATATGCAAATATATAGTCTTCAGCTTGATATTTCAGAGTTAGGCAAAAATACAGCCATTAGCAGCTTATGATTCCTACTGAAATTTGCCCCAGGTAAAATGTTTGATTCACTGTAGCTGAAGATCAGAATGATTAGAATATCAAGTTTAAATAGCTATTTTTAATGCTTCATTTGACATCTTAAAACCTGCAAGCCTGTCCATTTTCAAGAGACCTGGCAATTCCAACACAGATAACTGTCACAAGACCTTACCTGTTATTGCACTTTAAGTAGGTACTAATTGTCACCTTCAAGCTGGATGAGCTTGCACAAACACATAATATGTTTTAAATTAATTTATATATAATAATTACTTTAAAAACCTAAATACCATGACACCATTTTAAAGGTGGCATTCTGGGCTGCAGTTTTTTTATAGGGTAAAGTATGTTAAATCTGTTTCAGTATCTTCCGTATGTCTTTAGGCTGCTGCATTTTTAAGAAAGTTGGAATTCCAGTACATGGAGAGATTGATTCATTCTTAATGTGCAAAAATGACAATGATAATGATATTTTTCCAGCCCCATTTCAGAAGATATGCAGTGTGTTATAAGAAAGTTCCCAACTGTATCCATTCTTAGGACTCAGGAAAAATGCATTTTGAAGTTCTTTTAAAATAGTACAAGAGTAGAAACAAAAAGCCTAGAGACTGTACTTAAGTGTGTTTGATTGCATACTTTTTTTTTTTAATGCAGTACTTTAGTCACTGACATACCTCTGTCCTACTATAGTCAATGTTCATTAATGAAATGTGTAAAAAATGAAAAGCATTCATAAGGAAATAAAGAAGGTTATTTGAAACAGTAAACTTAAAATTCTAGTTTACGTTTGAGTAAGTACTGTATTTACATCTAAAACAGAAAAAGAAACAAAAAGAATAGTATCACAATACCTTAAGTACCTAAAGTAATTATATTATAACAATCTTCAGCTGGAGATTGTAGTCAGAAATAGAGGTACAGTGTTGATATACAAAGAGGGAAATGGATTTTTCATAGAAGTAGAATGTAAAGAGATAGTGTTTCATGGGTGTCTTGATATTTACACAAAATTCCTGCTATTGGCAGCACTCAGAATGTAATACAGAATTATTAAAAACAAATAAAATTAATATATTATATATGTGTGTTTGAATGTATTTTTATATTTTTTTCAGAAATTGTAAGTTGACAAAGCAGCAGAAAATGAATTATATCTATCTGGCTAATCCAGGATAGAAAGGGAAATATTTCATGAATTTGCTGACTATGAAAGCTTAAACGTGAGTCTTTTCATTAAGGTTCCTAGACATCTCTGAAGAAACACTTGCACAGATAATTTTTTTTTTTCCTGATAAAAATATAGGTGATAAGGACTTCAGTTGTCCTTCAATTAGTCATTCTCTATCTTATCTCAGATGCTAGAAATAAATGGGGGGGAAAAAAAAGATTGAGGATGAATTTAAATTATTTTTATTTTCTGATCTCCTAAAAAAAATATTCAGAAAATTGACAGTGAGAAAGCTGATAATTATAACTATTTGCTCAGGGATTAGATTAAAACTTGTCATTGTGAAAATAACACAAGATAATGTGCTCAACCCCCTATCTAACACCCCATATCACACCCTAACTATAGATGCAGTGTTTAGGAGAGAGGTTTTTTCACCAGTCCTTCCTTGCCAGCATTGAAAAACAAACAAACAAACAAAAAAACCAAACAAACAATCTTAATTTTTTCCAATATTTTTTTTAACATCGAGAAGGTGGCATTCAGATGGGGATTCCTTACCTCATGGGGAGCTTGTGGTTAAAAACACATCTGTGACAGAGAGTAAGTAGTAGCAGAGAGCCTCAATTGTGTTATAAATATCTGAATCACATTACACTGCATGTACTGACAGATTGCAGTTCCAAGAGCAAACATTCCCAGCGAGGCCATCTCCATACACCTCTTGGGGATCACTCACTCTGGCTCAGTTCTCCAATTTCTCAGCTCCTGCTAGAAGTGAATGACACAACTGATTGCAAGTATAGCTCTCCACTTTGTAAATATATTTCTGCTCCAAGGATTTTCAAGCAGAACATTTAATCTAAATTGACAAACTGTTTCAGGAAAGCCCAAACAATCCTTCTGTCCCCTCCAGTACAATTTCATATGTTTAATCAAGATTTTTTGAAGATGTAATCAAGGATATTGTTTAGTGCCTCTTTACACCTTTCCTGATAGCCACAGAAGACCTCTTCTATGAACATTCCATTTGTAGGCTGAGAAAAATATATCTGGTTTCAGAAAAAATTAAAAGTTTGTTATTTGAAAACAGGAAAGCAAGCAATTAGCATCTGAGAAATTGTAAAAGATTTTAGTAATTTATAGGATTTTTAATTTTAAAAACCATTTTTTGCTGCAAGAAATCCTCTGCTTTTTAAACATCAATGAATACCTTTATGATGCAATTAGATACTATATAATCCACTTTCTCATTGCATTACCACAGTGCATCTGTGTATAGCGTAGGTGATGTATCAGATATTAAGGACAGGAGGACAATGAAAGCTTCCTCACACCCTCCAGTAAGTTTGATGCTGTCTGTAAAAAATCGATGTTGCATATTTTGAAATAGCACAGTTTATCTGCAGCTGCTGTATTTAGTCACTGCAGTTTCCCAACATGAGAGAGAAAAAAACTTAAAAACATATTTTACATTCATTTCTGTGGGCAGAAACAGCTTTCCTTAGTACAAAAAAGGTTTCTACAGAAGTTCAGATGTGAGAGTCTTTTCCAGATTATGATCTTTGATGCAATGGCTCAAGTGGTTTCTAAAAGGATTTGAATTATTGAAGCATATGTGACTGCATTTATAACCATAAAACAATTTAGGCTGGCATTACCACCAGAGATCCTGTATTCTGTCCCTCTGCGTAGAGGAGAGATAACTTTGATGTTTGAAATGTGGAAAATAAATTTCTACATCCATCCTTGATCCTGAATCTTTTTCTTTTTGAGAGTTTGATCTGAAGAGGTGAGAGTTCAAAGTCATGGCTGTTTGAAAAGGAGAATATTTTTTTTTTTTAAATCATGTATATCTTTGACTTTTTTGTTATACATATTCTATTTTCTCTACTATTTTGCTCTTATATTCTAAGAAAATATTATGAAATATATATTTATTTTCATCTTTGGTTTGTTTTTAAAGTGTTATATATGTGAAAACAGACTACAAAGGGTGTCCTCCATCCACCCCTATTTTTACCCACTAATACAATATATATCCACTCATATTAATATTCTGCCTGTGTGATTCATCCCATCATGTTGTGGTAATTGCTGTGTTTTCACACTTTTCCTCCAGCATTATTGATTCAAATTCATCCTGTTTGGTACTCAGACTCTCAGACAATAGGAAACTGTAGGTAATGAAATCTGCTGCCTCAAAAGGATTTAGAACCTAGCAATGGACTTCCCGCTGCTTTTGCTGTATCTTCTAGAATTAAGTTCTCATTAAAATAAAAAGTTCCCAGAACATAAAATTTCACAAAAAGCCTTCACTGTGCAAAGTGTGTTTAGAAGTGATCAGAAGAAAGCAATTTTTCTCACAGAAGAGTAAATTCCTCACATTCATCTTCCTGCATTGTTAAATATAACAGTATAATTACCTACACTGTTAACCGAAGGGCTGCTGATTGTCATAGCAGAACCAATAGGCTATGGCACTTATCCACTGTGACTAACTGTATCTGCCACCTCTGAGATCCCATTCATTTGAAAATGTTTCTTAAGCATAATAGAGGCTTTGACTACACAGGGTTACAGCACTTCACTTTTGAAGGTTTGCCTTTTCTTAAAGGAAAAATAACAAGAGAAGGACTCCAAGTTTAGTCAGCTGAAAACTGTTAGAATCTCCTAGAAAGCTGTCCAGCAGTGAAGATTTTTCAGCTTACTACATTTTTACTAACTTACATCTTAATACAGTCTTAGCACAGAGACATAGAAAAAGAATCAGGAAAAATTGCACAGGAATTTTCCACAGAATTTCTGAATTGCTGTAGAAAAAGATTTACTTGTTTCCCCAAAACGTGCTCATTTACCTGACATTTTCAAGAAACTGCTAAAGGAAATTCTCCATCAATTATCTCATTTTTTTTCATTATCTCTACACCTTTGCTGGCATTTAAAATTGCTTATGTAGCCACAAATACTCTTGTAGGTCAGGAGCCATGAACAGACCCAAAGCAGAAAGCAGGAAGAAAATGAGTTCCAGACCTTTACCTCTCCCCATCTGGGTTTCACTTGCAATTTGAAGTGCAGAGTTTGAAAGCTTAGACTCAGGAAATGATAACTGGGGGAAAAAGTATAGGAAAGGAAAGGAGACAGCAAAAGAGGGACATAGTGAAGTTAATGTGCTAAGTTTAGGGACAGAAGGTAATCAAGGTGAAGCAGGATGTAACAGGTTGAGTCTTGCCCAGTGCAGCTGTAGGCAGAGCTGGGGCAGTTCTTCATTTCAGATGAGGGACTCAGAGGAGGATTGACACCATAAGTTCTTCAGCTGTTTTTTTTGTCAAATGCACAACTCAGAAATTGGAAGGAAATGAAGCAACACTAAACAGAAGCTCTTCACCAGGTTGCTTTTTCAGTCTAAGTCCCATCTTATTAATAACCTTACTCTTTTTTCCCCTTTACTCTTCTCAGATCAGAATGCTTCTAGAGGAGCATCTCCTTCATATAGACAATCACCAGTGCATATATGCAATGCACCATCCCACTGGATAATTGTGGGACCTGTGCATTTCTCTTCTGTTCTGCCATGAACTTTGTTCCTGTTTGCCCTCTGCAGACCACCTAATTTAATATACTTTCAAATGGGTCCTCTTCTAACCAAAAGCATTGTGATTAAATTCAAGGTTCTTAGCATGGAGAAGTGGGATTTTACCATTAGGAAAGCTAAAAGTATGTGTTCCAACTGCCCTGTTTGGAAATAAGACAGATTTATAGGCAGGAAGCAAGAGTAGTGACTTTTTTTTTTTCTCCTTTCCCTCTGATCTATATTAGAAATCTACAAATAATGTTTTTACAATTATTACTATCATAATTGGGAAACATAACACAACAAAATCATAACCAAAACTAGTCAAAGTGCATCCCAATGGAAAAGTTGCAAAACAAATTATGTAGTTATGCTGGGTTGATGAAGACCTATTTTGTGACTGATTATACACTGTGATATATTATTTCTGGCCATGAAGTATAGAGTTAAGTTTAGAAGAAAATGTAGAAAACCAAAAGTATTAGCACAGTGGGACACCAGGACTCATGCCCAGGGCACTACCGTAACAGAGCTGAATAAAATTTATATTATTAATGTAGCAAGAAGCACACATTCTGCTTACAGGGCTAGAATTCCAGTTTGAAACTCCCAGAGAGAAAAACATAAACTTGAGGGTGCTTAGTTCTGCCATTGAGGGCAATGCATCCACAGCAGTTAAACAACTGCAAATGCATGTGAAAAATCAGCATCAGTAAGTTTGTTAACTTTTAGAAATTTCCTGCCAGAAAAAAAAAAAAAAAAAAGAGTTCCACATTTTATAATGGCCTACAGCAAGTAATGATTTAAACTTTCTGTTAAAGAGAATTGGAAGTAGGGAGCAGGAAAGGGTGGTGACTAGCTGGATAAGATGGCCACAATCTGATTTATTAGAAACTTCCCTGTTCCAAGACTGTGCATCACTTACCTTGACCATCTAAAGTGACAAATATAAGTTGGGAGGACTCACCTTCTAGAGGTGATCAAATCTTCCTTATGGCAGTGGAGAAATTCTAGGCAAATAGGCTGGACTTTTAGGCAACTAAATGTAGATCAGATTGGGTCTACTTTGTAACTACCCACATGAGCCCTTTGAACAAGCCCAGGGTGTTCTCTGAGGCTGAAGTCTACTTTGCATGTTATGACCTCGTGCATTAATACTACCAAACCTTTTTATTCCCTAAAGTGAGGCTGTAGCATACAAATTTCTCATTGGGAATGGTCCACGGCCCATGTTAATTCCCCAGCTGCACTCAGAAATTGTTCAAGCAGTGCTACTCAAAATAAACCAAAACAGTGCCAGGGACTCCATTAAAAATGTAAGAGCATGGCACTGAAGTACCATGGCACAGGAATCTTGGCTGACACAGTGCAATTTTCCAGTACAAAAGCAACCCATATGTCTCTCTCCTTAATCTGTTTAAGCCGCTTTAAAACCTTGTGATTTTTAATGGATGAACATACAACAAGAAGTTTTTACCTACGAGCTATTCATCCATCACTTTTACATGAATAGCTGTTAGGCAATGTAACACTGTATACAGCTAAGTGGCAAAAGACAGGCCTCCCACCGAAGTATTCAAATAGTTCTAGTCTACTTTTAGCTAGTCAAATATCTAGCAGTTCACAGAATGCTTCATCTAGCTAAACTAATGCAGTAGAACAGTAGGTGGTTAATGGTAAAGTTTTAGATCCAGCTCTCTAGTATAAAATTATCCCCCCAGCCTTTATATCTTCTGGTTACAAATTAATAAAACAAGAATCTGAATTAGCATATATCAAAATATAAGTACGCAGAGTAAGAATTCCACCTCTAGTGGAAGCTGTTTTCTCATGTTGGTTTCAGAGTTACACAAATTTTACTTTAAATAAGGTTAAAAAAAAAGTGTAAAAATCTAGATAACAAAGTATTGTCACCCCTTTTGAAATGTCCCTCTTGCTAAATCTTCCATTACATTTTTAGTTATCATGTAGTGACAATTGGCATAAAACCCAATGTTTGGCTTTGAATTTTATGCCTACAGAGAGCCTAGTTTTCATGCATACTGTATCATAGTAACAATGACACATTAATTCAATCTTGATCAGAATTTTCTCCAGAGGAGACAAATATTCATGTTAACTTCTGTTAAAAATGAAATGAGATGTTTAAGCTGCACTTGTAATTGACAGCAAACATAAGGAGTGGTGAGAGTAACTGTAGGCAGATGGAGAATTATCCTGTTTCTATTTTGGTTTTTGTTTTTTTTTCAAAATTCCAGTTCTATAAGTTACTGACGACCAAAAAGATTTAAATTCCTTGCTGCTTTCATGGACCCGCTGTCCATGATTGAAAAGATCCTCATGTTTAGGTGATAGAGACAGCTACAAAGATGGAGAGCAGGCTGTGCTGGTGGCCCTACTACTTTTCCATGCCAATAACATTACTCCACAAACTGAGATACATCTTGTAATATGTTGTATCTGTTCTCTGCGCCTGCCTCACTTTCTGCTTCTGTTTGTCTTGTCTACATAAAAACAAATAAGTGACAGAACTTAAAAATACTGGCAATTATATATAGTATGGATGCATATACATTTTATTTGTTATAATAAAAAGTTTATTTTTATTCTTTTATTTTTCCCTTGAGATATTAGAAATTTTATTCAAGTTTAAAGGTACTCATATTAACTTCTTTTGTCCTCTGTTGCTGTTTTCATTATATGTGTTCTCAAAGTACTTAGTTCTTTAAAAATGCAATTTAATAATTTTCAATCAGTTCTTTACAATTTTAGCTTATAATTTACCATCTTGTTTAGCAAATTAAAAAAAAACAACAAAAACCAAAAAAAAAGTAACAAAAAATTCAAAAGCAAAAGGAAAAAAACAACTAACCAAGCAAAAAGAAGCAAAACTACAAACCAAAAAAAAACTAAAAACCCAACCATGCAGAAACACCAGAATTAAATTCAAAAGTAAATGCCTGAGGTGGCCCAAGTGTACCTAGTGCATTACTGCTTCAAAGAACAATGGTATAGCAAAATCAATAAATCATGAACTCACAGTGCTATTTTATGTTGGTGCATGGAGTTTTTTATATTATTTAATTATTTTCAAAGAACCTCTCCATGTTAGGAAAAAATACCTATAAGTACTTAATCAATAATAAGTTTCTCGTTGATGTTATCATAACTCCTTTGCTTTTATCAGGGTATAAAATGTTTATGGTTAAACAAAGCTTGCTGAATGTTTATATGATTTATAAGCCTTAAGCAGGTGGTTTCTTTTCAGAAAGTAAACTGAAGACTTGGGCTCTGATCCAGGCCAGCCCGTAAGCACATTCTGAATTTTAAGCACAGAAACATTGTATTTAGTCACGTACAAAAAAAATATTAAACACTGGTTTTTTTCTTCTCTTTTCTGGATCAAACTTTATTTGTCAAGAGATGCCAGTCCCTGTCCTATCTCTTTTAGCCTTTCTCTTCTCTACTTGGTTTTTTTTTTTCATTACTCGGGAAACCAAAACAGTCTTGATTATGATAGAGCATTAAACTCTGTGGAGGAATGTAAAAGTTTTGCCGGTGCATGCTGCAGTCTGGGTAGACACCTGGAAATTTTATCTTTAGTTCTCCACACTTCAGCTTGTCACCATTTTTCTACATCTAGTTTATACTGTAATGACACTGTAAGTGGGAGCCTAAGTTGCTGTCTCCCTGCTGACGAAGTAATCAGCATACACCTGTTTTCTGCTGGGAAAATGCAGCAGTGGCTTTTTAACCAGCAAGATGGTGATAAACTATCATGCTGTAAACATTTGAATTTGACAAACTTTCTTTTACTGTCTGCAAATTGAACATGAGCAGCAGGACACTTATACATGCATCTCTTTCTGTGATGACAGACTATAATGTCACTGGTAAAAAATTTCAGTTGTGGCCAGTAAGGATAGAGAAATCTCACTGATTCTTTCATCCAAAAAACTGAAAACATTACTTATAATGTGAATATTCATATATTTCTACAGTAAATGAACATACGAGATCATAAAAAATCCTTGATAGTCTTGCTCTTGCATGAAGCACAACACATCATGCAGACTAAGACTAAGACTAAGGTTAGGACTAAGTGTAAAAAACAGGACAAAATAGAAAAGCAAAGAACCATGTCCAGATAAAGAGAGACCTATTGCAGTTGTTAGACACATGTAAATTCAGAAAATGTGTTAGCTGAAATATCCCTAAATAATTTTGGTAATTAGTCTACATTCACCTAAAAAAGGGAAATGAAAGAAAATCCAAGATCTGACTCATGGGAAGCACCTTCTTGACAACACCTCAGCACTGATGATGTAAGGATCATGCCCCAGATAAAAGGTTTTATCCCCTATAAGAATATGTCTAATATCCTGTCTCTAGCTGTGACCAGTCTCTGATGATTTATGCTATCATATCATCCACTGCTACAAAGAGCAGATAGGAATAAAAAGGAAAATAAAATATTCTTGGTCTAAGTATCTGTCTACCCAAAGCCTTAAAGCTTCAGATTAATGCATTATCAGACATATCACATCTAGCACAACCAACAGAGAGAGGTGACTCTTTTAACCCCTCTTGGGTGGGGGACACCCACAGACTCACATGCTTTATTCCCTGACATTACCACAATCCCTTACACATCCTACAGTTGTTTACATAAGCTTATGTTCTCCATAACAAAAAAGCTTTGATTCTTTTTCATTGCAGACCAATGAAATGCACATTAATGTTTTGGGGTTTTTTATATGTTTGATATCTCCCTATAACTGGAATATCTGAGTTCACAAGTGATGAGCTAGTCTTTGAGATCTTAAAAGGCTGTGTTCCTGAAGGGAAAAAAACCCACAAACTGTTGCTAGTTTTAAAGTGCTTTATTGTTGTTTTGTATTTATTTCTTAGAGGAATAGGAAAAGAGTAGATAAATTCCCTGAACATTCATTTTAAAAAAAGTATTTTCAATTTTGACTTGACATCAACCCCATTGTGGCCTCCTAGGAATCATTACAATTTTTTTTTTTTTTTTTTTTTTTCCAGTAAGAACTTGCTTTTGTTTTCCCTCTTATACTGATGCATTCATATATGACACAAGTCTTCATTTTTCCAAGAGCTGTGTCCTGGACACTCTTTTAGTAATTCAGCAACCGAGGCTCTGCCAATATGATCAGGGCTCTGGACATAACCTTATGTTTTTCCAGTGACACTGAAAAAACTAACATTCAGATATTCCCTTCTTTAGCCCAAATATGGAATATGTTAGTCACACTTGGTCACAGTAATATCATGCACAATAATGTTATGCACAAAAGAATTTTCAGCATAATTTAAAGCTATAAGGTCAAAGGCTAAAAAATGGGAACTACTAAATGTCAGTTTGTTAGAGCTTTTCTTTGTCCTACCTTATAATACCATTTTTCCCTGGTCCACTGCCATGTCCTGCACAGTGTTAAATAATCTAACCCAAGCATTATTAAACCTGTTTTGCTCATAATGTGACCCTCTGGATAATATTCCTCATAACATTCAAAATATAATTATTAAATATCTCTTTATATTTTCTGTGGCAGTGATCACTACAGTAGATGAATGTTTCATAAATATTAATGGGACTTTTCATAGCATCATAGTAAGAGGAAAGGGTGGCAATCTTGTTAAATAAAACTGAGTGGAATTACAAAGAAGCACAAATTGAAATCAAACTTATTAACACAGTTAACATTAATGCATTTTCTATTTTCAGAGTAGTTTTTATAGACAACTGCAGCTGTGAGCTCTCAGCAGTTCTGAAGATAACCTTGCACAACTTAAGCCAGCAGAAAATGAGGGAGACATCATTAATGAGCAGTATTTTAAAGCTTTGGATTTCAATGACTTAAAATATTGTCACAGATGTTTTATAGTAGAGGTAGGAACAGGGTAGTTCATCAGGACATTATTTATTACTCTTAACCAATCTCTGCTTTCTTATTCAGCATACAATTTCTAGGTTTGCAGAAAAAAAGTATGATACAAATTACATTCTTTCATTCTTGATTGACCCTGACAACTTCCCATCCTTTCATTGAAGGGAGCATGACATAGTTATTGTACAACAAAAAATTCCAATAAAGACAGTTCTGAACTACCAGACTGTCTTGTCTGGCTATTCATCTCACTATAATTTCCTCACACAGCAAATCTTGGGTTTGCTCTTCTGCTCATACTCCTCATTTCAGATGTTCCTTGCTCAGTGCATACTAACATCACAGTGCAGTAATCTCCAATCCCATGCTTTATGTCTGAGCATCTCCCTTTTGGATATCTGCTTCCTGCCAAAGTCTCTTTCTCATCCTTACTGTAAGGTGGCATTTGAGCAGAGACAGGGTGGCATCCCCATGCATCTGTGACATAGAAAATACTTAGTCTCAGGCTGACATAAACGTGACACTGTTTTAGTAGTTTAGTCACTGAAATGTCAGAGGTCTTACCTGTGGTGTGAAACCTGTATTTTTTTCAAAAGATTTTTATATAACAAAATTGATACAAATTTTATGAGAGACAGAAAGGACAGTACTGGTAAAGATTCCACCTTTCCTATTGAATCGAGTACTAGATTGAAAGATTTCTGGAATTTATATTGTGAAAGTTAGTATGTTCTCTGTATTTATGAAGGAACATTAATTATGATCTCTTAAAATAAAAAAACAGTAAACAAAAATCCATTTTAACTCTTGCAGATATCTGTCACAAATTCTGTTCAATAAGTCTTAGTATAACAATATTAAAATTTACTGAAAACAATGTCACATAGCTTTAATGCCATCAGCATCCCTACTGACTTCAACATAATATTTCTAAAAAATTTTATTCTAATGTTTCCTTTTTCACTAGGACGGATTTTGGAAGACCTATAGTAAAGACTCATGAGATCTAGGAGAAAGGATTGAAGAAAAGGACATCTGTGAACGTTCCTGGGCACAGAGAAGAAATAGTCTGAAGTACCTGACCACCAACTAAAAATAGACCAACTTTAAAGCAACTCTGAGTGATTAAAGACTCTTGTTACTTAACAGTGTTTATGACAACAAATTTGTTGCCACCTAACCTGGCCAAGTCAGTTAGGACTTAATCTCATGTATATAATGTGCTGGCCAATCACCAGACCATTTTCACAATGTCCCTGCAAAGCCATGGCTTGCACAGCTTCTTCTAGGGATTGCAATTTGGACAAAAAAACATTGCTTCCCCTTTATTTTTCAGTGAAGCTCAGGAAATAGATCTGTATCTCCAGTGGAACTAGTGGCATCCTATGCCAATAGGAAAAGAGATACCACAGGAAATAAGGAATGTGATATTTAAAATGTAGTGCTGTGTTTTCTACTCTGTAGTAACGATGCAGTAAACAGCATTCTGGATTTTGCTGTTTAGCAGGAAGGTCTAATTTTTCCTATGTGTAATACTCTTGTCAGCCTTGCAGTAGTCAGGTCTTCTGGATGTGGTTCATAGTTCTTATTGCCCTTAGTTCTTATTGTCATCCTTTTTTGTCTTTTATTTCCCTAGACAGTCATTACTTGATTTTTTAAAAATGACATAGAAGCGGACACCACAGCGGCAAGTGATTTAAATGTGTTCTAAAACTGTATATATAGATTTATGACTGTAAATAAAACTGTATATATAGATTTAATAAATGTGTATATATGTGTATTATAAAAATAATAATCTATTTTTCTGATTACTAAAAGTAATATCAGACTAATATCCTAATATCAAAGTTTCAGCTTTTCAGAAAATGAAAGCTCATCTCCTAGTTTAAAATGACCCATCTTAATTCTCTTTACTCAGGCCAACAGACCTTAAATCATTCCTGGTTTAGTATTCAAAAAATCATTTCAAAAGGTATTTTCACCACTACCAAATTATATTAGCTCTGCTATTTGGCTTCTGCAATTAATGAAACCATAGGATTTTTTAAAAAATCCATGAAGTTTGTGGGAGAGCAGAATGGCTTAATGAAAGGCATACAATATTATATATATTCCTAGCATTTTCCTGAAATTAATGAAGAATTAGCATTCCTATTAATTATTTACCTCATATGCTTCTGGTTCCAAGGATAATTTCCAAAAGTCTATATTTATAGGAAACTGGCATTTCATGCTGTAGCTATCAAATGCTGCCATATGTGCTGCCTTTTGTAAGAGAAATAATCATCTATCTTTGGAAACATTTGTTAAAATATAAGATAAATAAAATTGAATTTAATATACTCTTTTAATTCTGTTCCAGTGAAGCTTTTATGCCAGCTTCATCACTATTAGGCTTAAAGAGTGTCTATGCATTTTGCTATATTCAGATGTGTATTAGTGTGTTGTATTCCTGTCAATCACCTTAAAACATTTAGAAATCTAGCCTAAGAGGGTTATCTGACCATATCTAGACACCAGTCATTAAATTGACCCCAAATGTTGATTCATCACACCCTCAGTTTGCTATCTAAAATAAAAAGTCTGAATTGCTCTACGGTGGTTCCTCCTGGTGGTAATAAAAAACTCTTAAACAGGAAATTTATTTTAAACAGTATTTATTTAATTAGTTTGTTTCCATCGTTCTTCAGCATTATGGATGCCACAGGTGGTCAAGGATAACACATACAAATAATATTCTCTCCTCCATCCCACCAGTGCCAGGAACATGAGGCTCTGATTCTCAACAACTGTCACTGAGAGTTTTTGAATACCATGCTGCCTTACTGATAAGTGCCATAACATGTTGCAAGCTCTATTATTCTTCCTCTCTAATATTTTTTTACTTTAAAACATTTTCATATCTCTTCTATAGTTTCTGTGTTTTAATGTGGACACAGACATAGGATGGAGGAGACTGTTGATAATCGAATATAATGAGCCATCTCAGTGGAACTTATGTGCAATGAAATTCAGAGTCAGAGGATGGATTTATTGTACATGATTCCATAGTGACTAGACTTAAAGTTCAGATGCTTGAAAGCCTTGCTGTACAGACACAGGAATAGTCATGCTTCTGTTAAATTTTCTTTTGGATTTTAAATGTAATGACACTAGGTATTGTATAGGAAATTATACCCAAGGCTGCAGGGATGCAAACACATTGTGAGGTACAGAGGGATGCAGATCCACCACCCCTTAGCACTCTGAGTCTGCAAGACTTTGAGAACCTCAATGAATTATGGTTATTAGAAGCACAGGAGAAATGATCACTCTCATGCTATTCCATAGTACAAGAACAAAGGAAAAAACAATTTAACTAGTTGGAGACAGTATTACAAGCATGAACTAAATACTTACTACTTGACATTAGTTTTCATATACCCCACCAATATGTGCTTCATATCAATACAAAGTCAATAGTAGTACAACAGAAAAATTTTAAAGGCCTGAATTGCTTTAAAATTTAAAACTTGGAGTCATTCTTTTAGCCTTCATCCTCAAAGACATCTCTCTGGCAAGTTACTTTGCATAAAAATCCCAAACTTGAAGGTAAAATTTTACACGATACAGTCCCTACAGATTGGATTTCATAACTGTAAGTGCTGACCCTGTCTACTCATGCATTCACAAACACATTGACATCCTGTAACCACAGCTATGGACTCCTACCTCAGACAGTGACAAACACCAGATGCATCAGAGGATGGTGTGAGAATCCCACCAGAGGAGTGGGATTTTTAATTTCTTTTTTATTCTTACAAAATCAGGATCAGAATTTAGACATGACACTGTGGGAGATAATAGTGGGAAGGCTAGAAAAAAAGGAACAAGCTTGATTTGATTTGCATTTATCTTTCCAAACTAAATTGAAAAACAAAAATATGAACACACATGGAATTTTGGTTGGTTTTAGAGTCTGAAATAGATGGTATTTTTAACATATATGTATAAAAAGAAATAATGTTTGAATATTTTAACTTCTTGATGAAAGACTGACTATCTCAAATAACTTAGCTGGAACTCCTGGAAGAATAATAGTGCTACCACTGCTTTGTTTCCACTGCTAAAAAGTTCATCATGAATAGCTGATACTGCAAGTTCAAAAACTTGCAAGCTGGATAGACATAGTATTTAAATGAATGAAACATATTTTTTTCAGAATATAATAAAGATGTCTGATGACCACTCAAAAAACTGCTAACGATCAGTTGTCTGAGCTGTTTATCTGGTTTAGCCTGTGCAGAACTCTTTGCTGCCACTATGCAGTGCTCAGCATGGGAAGAATGCACATTTTGATGGTTTTGGTAAGTTTAAGTACTCAGAAATTTTTATGCCTTGCTCTCATCTAGACTTTGCAATTGCTTTCTGATATCACCTCTTTTCTTGGGATTATTTAATATATTTGCTATATATTCGTAACCCTAAACATCTCTAATTTCTTCATGATCTTCCCAGAGCTCTGATTGAAATGTTCTTCTACTTCTATGGAAAACTTTCTACTAATTCTCAAGTTCCTACTTGAAAAAGACAACTTTCTAACTAGCTCTGAATTGAATTTTCTCAGTCTCCACATCCCTTTTCCTTTTAATGTCCTTTAGTAATAGCTATCAAGTTAAATTTTTTATTCTCTGAATTTTTCATCTGATTTTCTTTGATTTCATTAAAGAGCATAACCTGAACTGAGGAACAGCTGAGGCTTATCACAATGTGTCAGGGCTATGGATCTTAAATGAAAAGGAAAAAAGAAGATGACATAGAAGAAAACAATCCATGAAAGTCAGTGGAAGGAAGGGGATTGGAGACCAAGCAAAAGCTTATGCAGAAGTGTTCTCTGAGGGATTAATGTCTAACACAGGAAAATCAACTATGATAATTCTGAACTTGAAAAGGAAAAGGGGATACCAAAGACGACGTCAAAGGAATTGAGAAGATTTGTTTTTAACATCTCTAAAGCTTTGTCTTTGTTAGACAGGGACCTGGGGGAGAAGCAGACATGCTTAATCTTAGACATTGGAGTTATATCACAAGACTTCTGCTCTGACTTTAAAAATCTAGCTTATTTCAACAATAAATCTAATATAGGAGCTGCAATCCTAAAAGTCATGTTGAAGAAAACAAAAAAGGAATAAGATTATTATTTTTTTTTAACTTTCAAAGTAAAAACCAACCTTCTTTGTCTGCTTCACTTAGTACCATAATTTATGTATTTTCCCACTTACACAATGGACTTGAAATGAATGTTGGCTTATGCAAAAGCTCAGTTGTTGCTTTAGCAAAATTTAAAAAAAGATAAAAGGTCAAAAAAATCATAGTTAAAGTGAAGCAATGATGTCATATTCCAAGTGAAGTTCACCTTTATACAAAGTAATAAAGCTGAAACAAAGTTATCAAAAAAATTCTTGACTAAATGTTTTGGTTACTAAGAGTCTATAAGATTTTATATTGCTTGTCATTAAAACTGTGATCATTTAAATGTTAGCCACTAGATCAGGTCTGCTATCTACTCAAAGGAAACTCGTTCATCCCACCACTAACATGTTTAAACTCATTTCAAAGAATCACAAAATGTGGTGGTTTGGAAGAGACTTTTACAGGTCATCTAACTGAACAGCCCTGCAGTGAGCAGGGACACCTTTAACTAGATTAGGTTGTTCAGAGTCTTGTCAAGCCTGACCTTGAATGTCTCCAGGGATGGGGCCTCCAACACCCTTCTGGGTAACCTGTTCCAGTGTTTCACCACCCTCACAATAAAGAACTTTTTCCTAATAGACAATCTAAATCTACCCCACTCTAGTTTTAATGTTCATCTGAGAAGTATTACTGTTGCTGCCATTTTAAAGGGAAGCTAAACTGTCCTTGTTTAAGGCAGGAAAAAAATATCTATGTCTAGGAGACATTAGTTTCTGAATCATTCCATTTCATAAGCACCTAGCTGAGGGAAATTTGCACATGTTCAAACCCTGTCTGAATCTACACATCTGACCTAGTCCTATCTGAACTACAGGAAGAAGAATGTACAAGAATTCTTCTCTTCAGTTTTTATAAAATTCTGGTATAAGTTTCCTAAAAATTACTTGATTAATATTGATTCAAAGTTCCTTTGTAGATCTGAGTTCAGTCTACAGAATGAAATCCAGAACCTTGAATGAGGTAGTGGTTTAGTTTATGGAAAGAATCAACCCCCTCAAAATAGGATCAAGAGCAAACAGAATTAAAACAGACCCGCCCACGACTGAATCTTCAACAAACTAAAGGGCAACTTAGTTGGCTAGCAGATAAAGTAAACACATAGATAGAGTGGAGTGTAGTCCCTGCTTTCAAGGCTATTTATATATTTTAGGTAATAATTGTGAAATACCCTTAAAGGAGTAAGTGTGCAGTAGAAGAGGTGGTGAAGGAGATACGTAAGGTTTTTTTTTTTAAATTAAAATAGATGCAAACCCTGTTTTGAGAACAATCTCAATTTTGAACTATATGGTGGTTCATTCCAAAAACAATTTTTAAGTCATCCTCAAATTACATTTTCCTCAAAAAGTCCTGCTCAGCATTTTGAATAAATAAGTATATTTGGTAAAGAATGAAAAAAAAAAAAAACAAAAACCAAACAAAAAAACCCAAACAAACCAATTAGGTGGGTTTGCTATAAATCTTGCGGTTTGCCATTCATCTGCAAATGTCCATGTGTTTGCTGGGAGCTCATATTGCTGCTGCGTTGACTGCTTGAATACTCAGGCACACCATCCTAGTAACCTAAGTCCAGTCATTAATACATTAAAGTCACAATAATTCAGTATATATTAACTTTTCTTCCATTAACTGCTCATTTTTAATTGGTATTCTTATGTAGCAGTCTCTTACAAGCATCAAAAGGAACGCTCATGTCTGTATTTCAAATTCTATCCTGCAACATATAGTGATTCTAAAGGACAGATTTCTGGATCGAGAATTATATAAAACTCTCTGTTTTGTTTATATATTTGTGGTAAGTCCACCAAATCAGTTCTAGCAAACTCTAAAATTCTTCCTGTTTCATGTGGCAAATAAATCCCTTGTTTTATACAGAAAGAAAACAAAAACTCCCAATCAAGACAATCAAAGAAAGGGTTAGCTCCAGGATACCTGGACAGTCAATGGCTTCTTTATTAGATTTATAATTACTAGTGACTTTCTCATTATAAAAAGCAGCAGGTATTGATATGCCACTTGAACTTACCCCTGTATCATGAGTGTGTGGTAGGAAACACCAGTAATACAAGCTGCACAACAGTGCTAATGTTTGCTTAGATCTAGAGAGGAATTAAAAAACTAGTATTGAAGTGACAGAACACGACAAACTGTGTCTTATTCTAGGTGATTACATTCTAGATTTTTATTTTGGCAACCTCCTACTGGATTCCCAGGGAGTCCTGATGTAGTCAAGCCAACACCCAGTACGGGACTTTCTTAGAGAAGGACAAATAAGGGCTTTGGGAAATAAAACTGAAAAGAGTGGCTGCATGAAGATATACCTGACAAAGCAGTACAATTCCTGGCTTCAGCATCATCTCAGTCAAACACACAATCTAAACATGGAATAGCTAAAGTTAGACTGAGCTAATCACCTTATGTCCATTTAAAATCATGTGAAAGATATTGACGACCCTGAAAGGGATGCACTTCATCCAAGAGACAACTGAAATATGTGTGATTAAACACTTCAGAAGGTGGTTACTTCTCTCCTGTGCTCCAGCTGGAGCCATTAGTTCAGATTCTGATGTCTTTCTTTTATGTGCCTAAAGGTGCATGAAATTAATCCCATTCTGAGATTTCCTTTGCCTAAATTCTCAGTTGATTCTGATTGGGCGTTCCTTCTTGGAGCATGCCTAATCAGTACTGACAGTTTTAAGCTGAGGATAACTGGGAATGACTCATGTTTTATCTAATGTCTTAATGACTAAAACAAAGTATAATGCTTGTGCCAACTCACTCGTCAGCCTAAATTTTTCAATTTGCAGGAATTTATCCTGATGGTATTGCTGTGGGCTATATAGGCAGATGAGAAACTCACCTCAGAGGTGAATGTTGTAACTATTGTGTGACCAGTTAAGTTATTCTACTAAATCTCCCATGTTAGGGAAATTCCACCTTGCTTCCACAGTTTAATATAATAGTCACTGGGCTAGAACAAGAAAATTAATTTGGTGTAATATGCAAAGTCAGGAAGGAGTTGTC
The DNA here is from genome assembly GCA_023637945.1 of Phaethornis superciliosus. NCBI lineage: Eukaryota > Metazoa > Chordata > Aves > Apodiformes > Trochilidae > Phaethornis > Phaethornis superciliosus. Next base: position 75,948,005 of record JAJQWJ010000003.1, on the reverse strand, counting down.
AAATGTGGATTCCAATTCTCAAAACATTTGTTATTTATACAATTTATAGATGGGGAAAAAAAATGGGATAGCTTGAGTAGGAGCAGATAAGATATTTTAACATGTATGGAAAACTTGTTTTTCTATTCCAGTTCAAAAAGAGAAAAATTAACAATGTGGAATGGTGAAGGTAGATTAATACACTGGCCATTGCATAAACAGAGGAGCATGGGTAAAAGAAAAAGCATATTACTTACTGTGAGATAACTGAACCTTAAATCTCCATCTGGATTTGGCCAGCTCATAGTTGTCATTCCTGACAGAGAAAAGTTATAACCAAACAAAATAATTGTAATGACTGCCATAGACACTCTTGAACAGCAGGTTATCATTTGCTGCATAAATACATATATATATATGTATATATTTTATTTTTGGCCTGGATTTTCTAAGGGATCTAACAGGCAAGGTCTTGGTGACAAAAAAACTTACTGGTTAAAGCAGATGTTGTTCAATACATTTGTCACAGTAAGGGAACAAGTATCTGACCCAAGATCCATTGTTGGGTTCTAAGTAAGTACATTACAAATATGTTCACAAGTAAAAAGCTACCTAGAGTTGTATAGACTTCTTTATGGTAGCCTGCTGTGCTTTAAGATATCGTTGCTTGAAAGGTGCTAATTAAAAAAGGTAACATGATTTGATAGAAAATGTTGGTTGACCTACCTTGTTAGCAAAAACCAGGAAAATGTGAGGATTAAGTAAAAAAGACATTTTTTAAATGGATGGAGCGTTTTAAAGCGCAGAATCTTTTGGATGTTTTACGTGTAAAGAGAGGGTGATATGCTTATAAGATGTGATAATATAGCCATACAAGCATTAGAATCTCAGAAGCCAAAGATCCATCAATTTATTAATAATTTTAATTTTATTGATGAAGCAGGAAAATAACTTATATGTACTAACTGAAAGTAGCCATCCACATGGGTATTACTCAGCTGGTGATTAGTTAAGATTCCATTAGAAGCTGGGTACAGTTCTGGAAGACGCGTATCTGTATTCAGGAATCTGGGTTCAGTGATGGATAGCTGAATGCAGCAGAAATAATCTGTGATAAGCAGGATATAAAATTAGGTGATATATTTGCCTTCTGTGGTAATAAACCTTTCCTGTATAGGGGTGATGTGGCAGCAGCTTTGTAATTTGTTTCAGTTTTGAAGAATTACTGTTTCTGAGGTTCTTGTCCCAGCTTGCACAAAACAAGGATGTCTTGACAATCAAAGTCACGGATTTAACAGAGCAGCATGATATTGACTCACTTCAGGGTCAGTCTGAGACTGGAACTGAGTGAAGAAACATTTGTGAAAAAGAAATCAGTGTATTTTTCAGTCCACTCAGAGTGTTATGTTGAATATTTGTGCTGCCAATTATGCAGTCTGGCATCTCTTAAAATGGAGAGAGATAGAGACAATAGACTCAGGAAAGATAGCTGAAACACAGGGATTCTAAACTATTTAGCTTCCTCCATAAAGCATTATGCATGTAAATGAATACAGGTTTATGCTTAGAAAACCTGCTACGTTAAAATAAATATATATATATACACACATGTAGGTTTCTCTTCATTGAATGGTTCTCCTGGGGAAGGAAGAAAGGAAGGAAGGAAGGAAGGAAGGAAGGAAGGAAGGAAGGAAGGAAGGAAGGAAGGAAGGAAGGAAGGAAGGAAGGAAGGAAGGAAGGAAGGAAGGAAGGAAGGAAGGAAGGAAGGAAGGAAGGAAGGAAGGAAGGAAGGAGGGAAGGAAGGAGGAAAGGAAGGAAGGAAGGAAGGAAGGAAGGAAGGAAGGAAGGAAGGAAGGAAGGAAGGAAGGAAGGAAGGAAGGAAGGAAGGAAGGAAGGAAGGAAGGAAGGAAGGAAGGAAGGAAGGAAGGAAGGAAGGAAGGAAGGAAGGAAGGAAGGAAAAGATGAGGGAACAATGAAACAAAAAGAAATTATTAAAATTATTAAGACGATGCAAAGAGCTTTTGTTCTTAGGAGTGAGAAGGTTTATCAGAAAAGTAACATTAGGATATCTGGAAGCTGCTTTAACAGTCTGCTTCACTGAATAAGGCAAAATTACAAAAAGAGTGAGGTCACTGAGAGCCTTAAGTACTGTAATTATGAATTTTTTTGTCATTTATTTCATCGTAGCTCAAAAGTGTCGTATTTCCTCTTTTCCTCTTGGAACCTGCATATGGTTTTTGTTTTGTCTGGTTACTTAGCTTTTCTAAACTAATTGCTACTGCACAGGGAGGAGCTACTTCAGTATCCAGCCTTGGCTCTGCTGTCTACAGACAAATAGGACAACCAAGCTGGCATACTGAATTGTACGAAGCTCTCACAATATGATTTGGTAGAGTACCTTTGCATTTAAGCCATCGAGCTCAAGTTTGGAATGGTCAAAGAAGAGATACCTGTAATATGAAGAACGTTTGAGCATATGACAGAATTTTCCCCAAATCTAGGAATTGACTTCTTGTAGGATTTTTTTTGTCCTGTGTTGGGAAGGAATTACTGACCATCACATGTAAAAGAGGAATGATGAATGGGTTGGCAAGCCACTGCTACCTGCAAAGTATAAAAAATGAAATTTGTGGATTTCTAATATTAATAAATTGATGCACACATAAATGTACAATTAAAAGTGCACTGGCAGTTTCACCAAGTCATAAGGACTCCTTTAGTTTTCTTTATTCAAATTTAGTAAGTCTCAGAAGCTACTTTGAGAGCAAAGTATTTCTCAAAATAAATAAGGCTTATTGAATTTGAATATAACCTTAAAGAAACACCCCTACAGATATTCTTTGTAATGTCACCCTTAAAATGAAAGTATATGACCTTTCACCAACCAACTGGCTTCACCAAATAGTGTATAATTTTAAAAGGTAAAGTCCTTTTACTAGCTCTTGTATTTAGAGGTGTAATTTGAATACCCAGGAAATCAATATCTCTTTTGCTACATGATTACAACCAAATAATTGAAATATCAGAAGGGCAGTGAGCCATAGAGTCTTTGTAGTGAGGAAATCAGACATTCTAATGACAATGCCTTCAGTACAAAAGCAGTTCTTAATGTAATTGTGTGCAACTTTTGAAAGTACTGTTTTCAGCACTCTGCAAAAAATATAGGTGAGTAAAAATGAGCACCTGAAAACATCAGTGGCATTTTTGTGTCATCAGTTTTTAAACAGAACTCCCCACTGCTGCCTACAGTACTGCTGTAGACAAGCCACAGAGACTCCACTCAGGGAGGAATATTATGCAAATTGAAGACAAAGTGACAAGCTTGATTTTGGACAAGCTGGAAACAAGCTGCTACATCTTGCAAGCTAGAAACAGAGCTTTATGAACCCAGGTTCCTCTGAAATAAAATGAAAAGAAAGGATCTGTATAAGGGAAATACTTAATTCATGTTTCCATTTGTTAAGAAAAAAGGATTCTCCCTTATGATATAAAAACCGGAGAATCTCTAGGTGAAGTACAAGTCAAGGTTAATATAAATTATGTATCTGCTACTTAGTTGTAAGGCAGAGCAAAGGAAAAATAGTCTTTCTTATCAAAGAATGACTGCAATATTATTTCAAAGGTATTCACTGTGATTGTAGGATAATAGCTTTAAAACTGGAGTAAGCATGAAGGTTGAGCACCTTAGTTAATGAAGCACTACCCTTTCATCACTAGCACTATAATTTAAATCCATCTTTCAGTCCTAAGTAAAATGAGTGGCCTCATCTTTGTCCCACATGGACAGTAATACACATCGTATAACCACTGAATGTAATTTGACAGAATTTAGTACAATCAACAACTGTTTTGTCAGCAGAACACCAAGCTTCAGCTGCTACAAAGCCTGAAAGATGAATTTTTTTCTTTTTTTAGCAGAGCAATTTTCAGTACTATGATTTTAATTTATTTTTTTTACCTTTTTTGTTTTTTCTTCAGAAAAGCCTGTAATGATTCTTAATTTTTCCCACTGCAAGCTTCTGTTCAAGTGTGAGTCCTTATCTCCAGCTTCTATATCAGTTCCTCTAAGATCCAGATTTTAACAAAGAAGCTTTTGTTATATCTATTATTTTCTTAATTTTTTTACTTAAAGTTATCACAGGGTATCACTTGTAGAATGTAAAATTCCCTTCATCCTACATACAACATCAGTATCTACTTGAGTGGAGACCTAAAGCAAGTCAATGTTGGCTTCATATGAAATTGTGCAGAAAGTCTTGCAGCTGTTTTTCAATTACTTAATCTGGAAAATTGCTTGTCTCTGTTATTAATTTCTGTATAATTTATCGTTGATTATTCATAACTTACAGGAATGAATCTGAGCTTTCTTGTAGATCTCAATCTAATAATATATTTTCAATACATGTAGTAAATAATTATATTTAGTTTGTGGTTTTCAATGAAAGTGTCCCTGCAGACACAGACTCTTAGAAATCCCCCAACCAAGTCTATCAGATTTGGAAGGTTTGCACTGTAAATCATCTAGTAAACCAGTGATATTGGCAAAGAGCCAATAGACTATTTGGGGAGTTACTTCTGTTTACATCAGTTACTTTTCTCAATATTTCATCTACCATAATATAAAGTTGTTTTTCTTTAAGAAATGTTAACTGATTCTCAGTGTGTGCAGTGAACATAGAGCTTCAGCTTCTATCAGAAGGCTTTTACTGTTTCGGGTTTGGGGGTTTTTTTATGCATAATTATTAAGTCCAAATTTCAGTCACATTCAGCCCCACTGACTTGGATTAGGATAGATAATACACAAAATATTCCTCTGAGAGCACCAGTTTCTTAATTTTTTCATGTGTGTATTTGCAAAGACGAATTTTCTATACTTCTACACCCATGATTTAATGGAACATTTTTTTTAGTGACTGCATCAGTGGTTCCTTCTCTATATTGTGCAGTGTCTACCTTCTTTTTAGCTTGCTGAGTTCCATCAGGTGCTTTCATTCTCTTCTGAGTAGTGAAAGCTAAGGTCTAATGTATATTTGTGAAGTCTTTACTAAAAACAGCAACCTCAGTAAATTAAATCCTACCTAAGTAAACAACTACGAAAGCACTGAGCTTGACTGATTAGTAGCAAATCTGTTGTAAATACACTTTTAATAAAAATGAATCTGTAATAACTCATGTTAGCCATATTACTAAGCATTGTACTCATATAGTCACTAGAATATTCAGATATTAAATTATTTATTTGACCAATAGCTATACTCTGTTACTAAGAAAAAACATTAAAAAAAAACATCTTAATACTGAATGGGTCACTTGGTTTTTGATTTGAAGGTGCAACCTTAAGGCAATTTTAAAAGACTCATGATAGATAACAAGTTTACTACTAAAATCAAGATAGCTCTTTTATCTAATGTTCATAGAGTATATTGCAGTTATGAAATTCATGATTAAAAAACTTCACTAGTGGAAGTCATTATATTGTGAAAGGATTATACCTCTCTAGAAATTATAAATTATCTATACCTTTCTACTTGTAAATCTCTTACCAAATAAGTTTTTACACCTTTTTTTGGTCTAACTTTAATCCACTTTATTTGCAGGTATTTTCAAGCATCCTGTGAATTTACAATGGGTGAAAAAAAATCTGAGACATTATCCATTTTTAAATTGATAAGTCAGATCATTGCTGTAGTGCAACAAAATACATTCTTAAAAAAAATAACAACTTAAAAAGTATGCTGTGTGTGAGTGATGGTTTTTGGCACTCAGTCCTACCCTGACAATACAGAAATAATGTTTACTATTACCTGGAAGTTGATTACTTCTTCAGAAAATATATACATGTATTTAGACTATATTTTCATTTGGTACTTTCTATAAGAGCTTTTCTTTACAAAAATTATAAAAAAGCACATTATTCAACTGTTTTTGAATAACAGAAAACTGTCAGCTGTTTTTTTGTGGGGGGGGGTGTTTGGATTTTTTTGTTTGTTTATTTTTTGTTTGGTTGGGGTTTTTTGGTGGGTTTTTGGTAGATTTTTTGTTGGGTTTTTTTTTTCTTTTTGTTTGTTTTTTTTTTTTTGAGGTGGAAGAAGGACCTAAGGAAAAATCAGACAATCCAAGAACTGGATTATGGCTTGACATGGTACTTAAATTCACTCTTCTAATAATCCTAAAATACCACATCAAGGAGAATTTCAAAGACTGCATTTTTACAAAGTCTGTACAGAAGTTTCCTTTTCTCAGTCTCAAAAGCTTCCAAGGGCAAAAAGATCAAGACATGAACACTCTCTTGTCTGCAGAATTCCTAACACTGAATTAAAGAACAGTTTACTATTCCATGTTTTATGGGAGAGATTCAGATAGTTACTGGTTTAGATTTCATATAATTATTAAGGAACTTATTAGATCTACAGTATTTATTATGAAATTCTTTTGACAGAAGGAAAAGATATTTAAATACAGTGATTATCAATTGAACTTCTGTGTGCTGTGAAAAATGATTACCCTTTACTGCACATTGACTGATTGACCTTAAGAAAGAATTTATACAGTCGACATCAGTTGACACTTACAGACCTGGAGTGTCCTGATCTGTACAGATATTACCAAAGAAATATCTATATGATACTACTATATTTAAAATTAAAATAAATTTTAAAACTAAATTAATATAAATTAAAACTGGTATCTATCTCATCATCATCATCATCATGAAAGGAAAAAAGGAAAACAGAAAGGGCCATGAAGCAAATATCTCATTATCAAGTGTGATAAATTTTAATTAGGGTAATTTTTCAAGAATGTTTGCTTGCTGGGATCAGGCTTTTATATGTGTGCTTCAAATATTTAAAGTCAATGTTGCTCATTTCCTATTAATAAAGAATCTCTGCAACAAATGAGCAATACATTCAATAATGTCCTCATACAGCTTTTTTCCTTTTCTTTCCCCACATGAAGGGGAGGGGAATATTATCTGCTCAAACTCACTTGAGCAGAAGCCATTCTTCATTCTGCTACAAGATGAGCTGTTGCAGGAGTGGATATCAGAGATATAATCCAACCACATTTTGATGTTAAACTTCATTGAGAACAGGAAACAGGTTTTGTAATTCTGGACCTCTATTCCTTTTTAGATGCATTTCTTGTGTTTGTTGAATTAAAAACAAAACAATCAAATAAAAAACTAGGAAAAAATCAACATACAGCTTTCTTTTTTTGAGGGTGCTCCTGCAAATGTAGCACTGACTAGGATTTAGTAAAGGAAGTATGGTAAAATTTTTTTATTAAGTCCTCCATTTAGCTGGGAGGAGACTTGGAGACATGTTTTAGAAGATATATCAGGTCCATATATTGTTGAGATTGTCTGGGCACTTTAGTTGTGCTTATTAAAATAACTGAAAGGTTGGGAGGGGATAAGGGCTAACTACTCTTTGTTGATATAAGAATGCTTATTTTATCAGATAGTTTTAACTATAAATATCGCATACTTTTATGAACCCAATTATAAGATTTCAAATTATAACCCTTATATGTAATAACTGTAAGTTAGAGGTATAATTTTGTATTTATTGTCTATACCTGGGCTTCTCTAATCAGAAAAAAAGGCGGAGGGGTTGGGGAGAGAGAGAGTACTTCTGAGATAAAGTTTCTTTTTCTGTCTGTGGGTGTTACAGCAAAAATCAAGGAATAATACTTTAGATAAATGAAAACAATTAAATTTGGTGATTTTAAAACTTTCTTGAATTTTACGTTTAAGAGCATGGCCTCAATCAAGAATAATAAAATACATAAATTTTTAAAAAGGAAAAAAATAATAGATTCAATATTTCAGAGTTTTATAGAAGGCTCAGTGCTTATCCTTTCTTTTCACTTCCCTTTTCCTTTCCTTCCTTCTTCATTTCCTCTTCCTTTATATTCCTTATTCCTTTCTTTTTTCCTTATTCCTTTCTTCCTTTTTCTTTTTTCTTTGATTTATTATATATTTTTCCCTCGGAGTTATATGTCAATGTAATTACTTGACAGAGGTTTACTTTATTTTGTGAAGAATATTTTTTACTGTTTGTTAATAAAATATCATCACTACTGTCTGATTTCATAGTATTATAATTATGACCTTTCTTTCTCAAGAAAACAAGGTGACTTTTCTTTCTGTTTTCCTAAATTGGCTGTGTATTGCTTGCATGCTTACTCCAGTTATTGTAAGCCTGCATTCAGCCCCCCTGTGCCTGGTCAGGGCTGGCCCCAACTGCGCAGGGGCAGGATCAGGAGGCCAACAAAAGGCCTGGCCTCCAGCACAAGCTCAGCTCACTTGCAGAGCAGGCCAGAGGAGAGGTTGGGTGAGTTGGGAACACCAGCACTGACCCAGACTGACTGACCCTGAAGGCATCAGCTTCTGCCAGAGCACCGCTCTGACTTCAGAGAGTCATACCCCAAGACAGGTTCGTCTTGCTACACTATTTGGCAGCTCCAATTCCTGAATCACTATTTGGCAGCTCCTTCCCATGGATTACTATTTGGCAGGTCCCAAGCAGGGGTCACTATTTGGCTGCTCCCAACCATGGCTCACTATTTGGTAGCTCCTATCCATTGATCACTGTTTGGCATCTCCAAAAGGGGGATCACTATTTGGCAGCTCCTACACACGGATCACTATTTGACAACTCCTTCCCATGGATCACTATTTGGCAGCTCCTAACCATGGATCACTCTTTGGCAGCTCCCAGTCATAGATCACTATTTAGCATCCCCAACCCATAGATAAATATTTGGCAACTCCCAAACTTGGATCACTATTTGGCATCTCATACCTTTGGATCACTATTTGGCAACTCCTACCAATGGATCCCTATTTGGCTGCTCCCACCCTAGCTCACTATTTAGTAGCTCCTATCCATTGATCAGTGTCTGGCAACTCCAAAACAGGGATCACTATTTGGCAGCTCCAAAACTGGGATCACTATTTGGCAGCTCCCACCCATGGATCACTATTTGGCAGCTCCTATCCATTGATCACCCTTTGGCAACTCCAAAACAGGGATCACCATTTGGCAGCTCCAATTTATGGATCACTATTTGGCAGCTCCCACCCATGGACCACCATTTGGCAGCTCCAAAACACGGATCACTATTTGCCAACTCCTTCTCATGGATCACTATTTGGCAGCTCCAGAACAGGGATCACTATTTGGCAGCTCCCACACTTGGGTCACTATTTGGCAGCTCCAATTTATGGATCACTATTTGGCACCTCCCACCCATGGATCACTATTTGGCAGATCCAAAACAGGAATCACTCTTTGGCAGTTCCAACTCATAAATCAGTATTTGGCAGCTCCAAAACGGGGATCACTATTTGGCAGCTCCCACTCACGGATCACTATTTGGCATCTCCTATCCATTAATCACTCTTTGGCAGTTCCAATTCATAAATCAGTATTTGGCAGCTCCAAAATGGGGATCACTATTTGGCAGCTCCCACCCATGGATCACTATTTGGCAGCTCCAAGCAGGGTTCACTATTTGGCAGGTCCCAGCCATGGACCACCATTTGGCAGCTCCAAAAGGGGGATCACTATTTGGCAGCTCCCACCCACGGATCACTATTTGGCAGCTCCTAACCATGGATCACTCTTTGGCAGCTCCCAGTCATAGATCACTATTTCGCATCTCCAACCCATGGATAAATATTTGGCAACTCCCAAACTTGGATCACTATTTGGCATTTCCCACCTTTGGATCACTATTTGGCAGCTCTAACCCATGGATCACTATTTGGCAACTCCTACCAATGGATCCCTATTTGGCTGCTCCCACCCTAGCTCACTATTTAGTAGCTCCTATCCATTGATCAGTGTTTGGCAACTCCAAAACAGGGATCACTATTTGGCAGCTCCCAGCCATGGACCACCATTTGGCAGCTCCAAAACAGGGACCACCATTTGGCAGCTCCCACCCTTGGATCACTATTTGGCAGCTCCTAACCATGGATCACTATTTGGCAGCTCCCAGTCATAGATCACTATTTCGCATCTCCAACCCATGGATAAATGTTTGGCAACTCCCAAACTTGGATCACTATTGGGCATCTCCCACATTTGGATCACTATTTGGCAGCTCTAACCCATGGATCACTATTTGGCAACTCCTACCAATGGATCCCTATTTGGCTGCTCCCACCCTAGCTCACTATTTAGTAGCTCCTATCCATTGATCAGTGTTTGGCAACTCCAAAACAGGGATCACTATTTGGCAGCTCCAAAACGGGGATCACTATTTGGCAGCTCCCACCCGTGGATCACTATTTGGCAGCTCCAAAACGGGGATCACTATTTGGCAGCTCCCACCCATAAATCACTATTTGGCAGCTCCAAAACAGGGTTCACTATTTGGCAGCTCCCACCCATGGATCACTATTTGGCAGCTCCAAACAGGGTTCACTATTTGGCAGGTCCCAGCTATGGACCACCATTTGGCAGGTCCCAGCTATGGACCACCATTTGGCAGGTCCCAGCCATGGACCACCATTTGGCAGCTCCAAACAGGGATCACTATTTGGCAGCTCCCACCCATGGATCACTATTTGGCAGATCCAAAACAGGAATCACTATTTGGCAGTTCCAATTCATAAATCAGTATTTGGCAGCTCCAATTTATGGATCACTATTTGGCAGCTCCCAGCCATGGACCACCATTTGGCAGCTCCAAAACAGGGACCACCATTTGGCAGCTCCCACCCTTGGATCACTATTTGGCAGCTCCTAACCATGGATCACTCTTTGGCAGCTCCCAGTCATAGATCACTATTTCGCATATCCAACCCATGGATAAATATTTGGCAACTCCCAAACTTGGATCACTATTTGGCATCTCCCACCTTTGGATCACTATTTGGCAGCTCTAACCCATGGATCACTATTTGGCAACTCCTACCAATGGATCCCTATTTGGCTGCTCCCAACCTAGCTCACTATTTAGTAGCTCCTATCCATTGATCAGTGTTTGGCAAATCCAAAACAGGGATCAATATTTGGCAGCTCCAAAACGGGGATCACTATTTGGCAGATCCCACCCATGGATCACTATTTGGCAGCTCCAAACAGGGTTCACTATTTGGCATCTCCCAGCTATGGACCACCATTTGGCAGGTCCCAGCCATGGACCACCATTTGGCAGCTCCAAAACAGGGATAACTATTTGGCAGCTCCCACCCATGGATCACTATTTGGTAGCTCCTATCCATTGATCACTGTTTGGCAACTCCAAAATAGGCATCACTATTTGGCAGCTCCCACCCATGGATCACTATTTGGCAGCTCCAAAACGGGGATCACTATTTGGCAGCTCCCACCTTTGGATCACTATTTGGCAGCTCCAATTTATGGATCACTATTTGGCAGCTCCCACCCATGGATCACTACTTGGCAGATCCAAAACGGGAATCACTATTTGGCAGTTCCAATTCATAAATCACTCCTACACATAGCTCACTATTTGGCAGGTCCCAGCCATGGACCACCATTTGGCAGCTCCTACACACGGATCACTATTTGCCAACTCCTTCTCATGGATCACTATTTGGCAGCTCCTAACCATGGATCACTCTTTGGCAGCTCCCAGTCATAGATCACTATTTAGCATCTCCAACCCATGGATAAATATTTGGCAGCTCCCAAACTTGGATCTCTATTTGGCATCTCCCACCTTTGGATCACTATTTGGCAGCTCCCACCCATGGATCACTATTTGGCAGCTCCAAACCCGGTTCACTATTTGGCAGCTCCCACCCATCGATCACTATTTGGCATCTCCAAAAGGGGATCACTATTTGGCAGCTCCCACCCATGGATCACTATTTGGCAGCTCCAAAACAGGAATCACTATTTGGCAGTTCCAATTCATAAATCACTATTTGGCAACTCCTACACATAGTTCACTATTTGGCAGGTCCCAGCCATGGACCACCATTTGGCAGCTCCAAAAGGGGGATCACTATTTGGCAGCTCCCACCCATGGAACACTATTTGGCAGCTCCAAACCAGTGATCACTATTTTGTAGTGAGAGAAGGCAACACCCAGGTGCTGCTACTCAGCAGGCAGTGGGTGTGAGCCTGCATTCAGCCCACCTGTGCCTGGTCAGGGCTGGGCCCAACTGCGCAGGGGCAGGATCAGGAGGCCAATAAAAGGCAGAGTGAATACTTCAGTAGATTGTAGCTGGTTGTGTTTCTACCATGCATAACTGTTAGAAGAGATCATTAGCTCAGCTGTTATGTCTTCAGGTTCTACTTCAGTGACCATAAAGAGAGTTAAATATGTCACAAGAAGTTGGTAAGCAAATACAATATTTAATATGAATCCTCAATGTGACACCATTAAGTAAAAATGTTACACACTCAGAAGCCCCCAGGTGGAGTGACTAGAATATTCCTTGAATGGTCCCTATGGGGTTCTGAGGATTAATTTTCTCTTTCTCTTGGATAAAGTCTGGCAAAGGAGATGACTCCAGTGGAGAATGTCAAAACTGTTGGAGGTTACTTTGTGTTGCAAAGCAGATGCATAAAAGGAGAGTTAAATTCTCAGTTCCCCAGAAGTCATCAGTACCTAAGTTTCAGGAACATAAGGTTCATGTGGCTAAAGTCTAATAAAGTTAAGGTATTTCCCAGAGGAAAATTAAAAAGCACAGATTATGTGCCAGTAAAACTGTAAAAGAGTGAAAAAAGCTGGGAAACTTTGAGAGAGGCTCTAGAACCATCTCTATAAAGTCTCTTTTAGGAAATTGTATCAAAAGAATTAAGTGTTATTTTGTCTCTGTTAATAGATGCAAAAGAAATGCACACACTTTCTTCCTCCCTGCCCCCTCCTCCCCCTCCCCCATAAGTAGTTAAAAATGTTCTTTTTTTTTTTTTAATGCAATTTGACAGGCTACAGTGCCTAAGAATCTGTTATGAATCAGCAAATGATCAATAGTAACAAAAAAGCTGTCTCATAGTGTCTTAGGTTATAGATCAGTCTCCATAGAGGAGAAAGAGCGGTCAAGACAATGCTCCTTTCCAGCAGTGAAATAATTATATAAATAAGATAAAAGCATTGTAAAAAAAAAAAAAAAAAAAAAAAAAAAAAGATTCAGTCCAATCACACAATTGATTATTAAAATACTAGCCTGAATCTATAATTCAGAAAGTAGAAAAGCTAACAGGCTCCCATAAAATGCCATATAAATGACTTTAAATCATGTGGCTATCTTCAAGATTAGTAGAAGATACTTCTTCCTTGCCGGTCATAATAATATATATATATATGTATATGTATATGTATATAAACATATAAATATATTATTTTTAAAGTAATAAACAGCTGGAACTCATAGTATGAATTAATTATGTCAATTCTCAAGAACACAAGGCAGGCAAGTGAAAAAAATGAAGAATGTGAGGAATACATAAGGCCTGATGGATAGGAAGAAGGCAATCGATGAGATATTTCTTTAACTTAGGACCCTTTCCTACACAAGGCATTCTCAGAAGCTGATGAGAACTAAATTAAATTACTATGAAGTAGGTTATGACATTGGATATTATTTCTTTATTTTGCTGTATCTTTATATCACTGAGATGATATTAGGAAGGAAAAAAAGATGCTGGTTCATATTCTGTAGGTCCGGAGAATGTCTTTTATGTGGTATATAAAAAGCAGCTGTGACTCAAATTTCATGTCAAGTTTTCAAGTTCCTAAATGCGAGTCAGAACTAAGTGTGAACAAGACCAATTATTTCTGTAAGATTTTTCACCTTATCTCACAAAAATAGTTGCAACATGAATTGTATCCAATGACTGTTTTGGTGCACTGGTTCTAATGAATTCAAATAGTTCAAATAGTAAATAACTCGTGGAAGATACCAAAAGAAGGATAACTAAACCCATCTAGAGTATATATGTAACAATTAAAATAAAAGAGATTAAATTAAAAAGTATATTTTTAAAAAATCAAAACATGGAAGTTTAAAACCTTTTTTTTCAATTGTGCAGTGTGGCAGACTTGCTGAGAACTAGTGGAGTTGTAATACCACATTCACAGTTATGATGAAAAGATTTAAAAATCAAGAATTCAATTGAAATAAGATTTGATTTGTGATTAAAGAAATTGAATACCTAGGATAGATTGCACAGATGGTTGCCAAATGAAAGGTAAGCTGAAGTTCCTAACTGTAGTTTCGAAGTGTCCCAGGATGATTGGACTATTCATTCATCATAGTTAGGTAAAAGGATCTTTTCTTGAGGCAATGGACATGATAATTTACAGTGTACACCAGAACATGGCAATGACAATGACCACAGTACAATGTAACAGCACTCACTTTGCATGAGCATAAGAAATAAATTACCATGGAAGAAAATGCTTCCAAAGATGCTCCAGGAGCTTTTTCAAAACAAGACAGAAACTTTATTTCCAGTCTATCAACATTTCCAAGAAGAACAAAGCAAAATTAAGCCAAGAGTAGTAACAAACATATCCTTTTGTATGAGACATGAGATTTTAAAAGTGCCTATGCAGAGCACAGAAAGAAGCACAATGGATCATAAATTCTTTGGTACAGTTCTCATAAAACCTCTTGCAAAGCCCTTTGTCAGATGATAGTGTTTATTACTTCAGTGCCTAACAGACACTGCTGAGAAGATAAATTTCAATGCAATATTGTAATCAAGACCTACAGAAATAAACAAACACTATCCATTGCGTGTCTGCCTGTTTGGTTATGCACTGGACTAGGAAAACAGGCCATCTAGCCAAGTGAATTCTTTTTTCCTGTTCTCCTCCCAGTCAGGGAAGACTGTCAATGTGTACATCAAGACACCATGACAGGTACAGAGAGGCCAAAAAGGGGCATTACCTGGGTCTCATCTTTTCATTCCAGGAAGCATGTTAATAGAAACAGAAAAATAACGGAAAAATGCAAACTTGTGTAGAAGTAGTAGCACCACTAAGACACTAGGGAAAAAATCAGGGAATTCTATCCACAAACCCAAGACATGTTCTGAAGAAAAGAATATGAAATTCAATAAAGGCAAAGTACTGCATTACTTGCTAGTGCATACATAAACCAGAGAACATTTGGGCAGACTAAAGGATTATAGATCACTTGGGGTCAAAATGCACAAACTGCTTAGAAGGTAACAACATGAGGCCACTTAAAAAAAGGTAAATGCTATTGTGAAACGGATTAAATCTGCACTTTGTATTTAGATGGATTCTGCTCTGACCTGGCAATAGGTAGGACTACATCCTCATAACGTTCATCTCTAGGTTATCTTACCATAGAGAAGACCTCATTCATCCAGTGGATCTTGAATGACTTTCAACATGCAATAAAAAATGTGTACAATTTTGAAAACTAGCAGTAGAGAAACAGAATTGCTCTTTGCTAGCTGACTGAAGAAATGCTCACCCTGAAATTGTGCATACTATGAGGTTATAGATGTTATTAGATGGATGCTTGGTGCAGGAACATGCACAGGGTCACAGGCCCCCCTCAGGCTGGTGCCAGGGGCAGTAGCAGTAGCCCCTGAAAAGCAGCCCCTTGCCATGTAGCCTCTCCCCGTGCTTCTGGTGTTATTGACTGACTGTACCCTGGGTAAAGCAAAGGAGAAGCAGCCACAGACTCAAGAGTTTTCCATATATGAATCCAAAGTTCCCTTGAGCTACCACTTCTTAAGGAAGGCAGCGCCTGCTGCCTATGGACTGAGTGCTTTGCCTGACAGTGTCCAGAGGAGCACACAGCAAGTGGATTAAGACTTCACTAAAGTCATTAGATTAGACATAGAAAACAGACATATCTGAATAGAAACTTTATTGCCACTTTACTCGGCCTGATAAGACCTCACCTGGAGTATTGCATTCAGCTCTGGAACCCTCAATACAGGAAGGACATGGAACTGATGGAGAAGGTCCAAACAAGGGCCACAAAATGTTCAGGGGGCTGGAACACCTTGTCCTACAAAGATAGTCTGAGGGAGCTGGGGTTGTTCAGCATGGAGAAAAGAAGGCTCTGGGGAGACCTAATAGTGACCTTCCAGTATCTGAAGGGGCCTACAGGAAGGCTGGAGATGGACGGTTTGTCAGGGCCTGTAGTGATAGGCTGAAGGGCAATGGTTTTAAATAGATTTTGATGTTAAGAAAAGTTTCTTTGCCATGAGGGTAGTGGAAAAATGGAACAGGTTGTCCAGGGAGGCAGTTGGCAGATTAATATCTCACCCCTGGAGGTATTCAAGGTGAGGCTTGAGGAGGTTCTGAGGAACCTAATCTAGTTGAGGTTTACTGATCCGCTTACTGCAGAGGGGCTGGACTTGATGACGCGTAGAGGCCCCTTCCAAATCAAATTATTCTATGATTCTATGAACATTTTATGTTCAAAAGGAAAGAAAATTATTTAAATTATTCTGATCAGTATTAGCACTAATGAAGCCTCAGAAGGATTATTTTACCAAGCTCTGTGCACCAAAGTTGTAGAAACACCAGAACTACACTGAAAAGTAAAACGATGCTGGGGAATTTAGGAAGAATAACCCATGAAGAAATTTTGAAAGCACTGCTTTGTTTAGTCAAGAAAAGAAGACAAAGGGAAGACATTAATCGAGCCTTCAAATATGTAAAAATTTATAAGAAAAACAATTCATTACCAAGACAAAATCATGTGTCTTAATTTGAAGAAACTGAGATTTTATTTAGTTATTATGAAAAATCTTTCTTACATTGTGTGACTAGTTTTCTGGAACAACTAAATCAGGGACATAGTGCTATTTCTGTTATTAGACCTCTTGAATGAACATCTGCCTGCTACTCTCATTTTTCTGAAGAGGAATGACTGCTACATTCCTAAAAATCAGATTATTTTCTTCCTTGAAAATCTATACCTACATGTATAGATTAAGATATTATTTTAACTGTGATTCTTTTCCAAGGGAAAGGAAATGAATTATGGTGAAACAGTCAATAATACTAAATTCAGAAAGCAGATGATGGAAGCATTGAGACTAAACTTCTAACAGGGATTTTGGACAGCACATAGTGGGATTGGGCAGTCTCAGTTGTTGTTTAAAGGGTTTTTGGCCTCTCCCATAAGAGCATCTTTTAAAATAAAATGATACCTCTAGCTGGAGCTGCATGATTATGGTTATAAGATGAACTTCTGGTTTTTTTGTACTTTGTCAAGCAACTCTGTAAGGTATTTCTTTCTCACTGATGTTATCACATAATTGTTTCTTCTTGTGTTTTATTCATTTGTTTTTTAATTGAGAATGTTTGAGGTTTTGTTACATAACTTTCTAAAATATTTATTAATAATCAGTCAGAAACTTCTGTCAATCTCAAAAAAACTCCAAGGAGAGTTACTGATATAAGTGAATTTGAAGAGCACATGCCAAATACATGATAATTTACTGGAGAGAAAATAGTTGTGTTTTGTATCAATTAAGCTTATCAGTCCAGATGTGGTAAGCAAGATAAAACACACCTTTGTGCTATCTTGGCACAAAGCAATAATTCATTGATTGTGTTAATTATTGGTATGCTGCACAGCATCTCTTTTGGTAAGATAACCAGCTATGCTATTCAGAATCTCCCCAAATGTTCCTGGTCAGGTAATAAGTTTAAGATATTCTTGTTGTGATAATGTTTCATAGCTGTAAAACTGGTGGAAACTTTGTGAGGAAAGTTAGAAAGATTATATGCAGCTTTATTGGGAAAAGTTGTTCAATTCCTCACAGAACTTGAGTTCATCCTTGGCTTCCTCATGATGCCAACTGCTTGAGCGAGGGCAGAAGAGAGAAGTGGCTTTGGAACAAGGAAGCATCTGGTGTTCTGGGGCAGCATTATGTACACCAAAAGTATAGCCTGTGGGAGAAGAAGGGTAAAAGATGAAAAATGACCAAGCCTATTCTTTTTTTCCTGGATTCTGTGAAACAAAATGGGCAGAAGA
Organism: Phaethornis superciliosus; assembly: GCA_023637945.1. NCBI lineage: Eukaryota > Metazoa > Chordata > Aves > Apodiformes > Trochilidae > Phaethornis > Phaethornis superciliosus. The sequence continues at coordinate 75,930,058 of JAJQWJ010000003.1, read as the reverse complement.
GGATTTTCCCATTCTCTGCCCAGTATTCTGGACAATACAACATTGTAGATACAGAAATTTAGCACTACCAAGCCTTTTCCTTGTCATTCAAAACTGTTACATTGTTTAAAAAAAGGGATGTTTTTTGTTTTTTTTTTTAATGCAGTGTGTTCTGTTCCTTGTTTTGTGTTTTTCCTTTTTCTGTCTTTGCTTCTCTTCTTTACTGTGTGGTTGCTGGGTACCTTGCTTTACTGTTTCATATCCCACTGTCTGAGGTGAGCTGTGTCAGTGATCAGGCAGTGGAATACCATGTATATTCCTCCTGCTCTTATGGAGGTGGCTACATTCAGCGCAACAGCATTAATGGAAAACATAAGTGTAAATCTGCTGTGTACACAGCAAACACATTCAGCAGGAGTATCTCAAATTCTTTCAGTGAATAAACCCACAAAAACGATAGTTTTTATATTGAGCAAAGAGAATATGAGAGGAAAAGAAACAAAACTACAAAAAAACCCCACAATGCAACAAAAAAACCTGAAGAGCAAGACTAGCCACTCAGGGCCCAGATATAATTCTGATTAGATCTGGAGGGGGGGTTTTCTGTTTGTTTTCTTCTCTCTTGATGAATGCTGTCCATTGAACATTGTTTATCTTGGTTGAAGAAAATCTTAGATATTTCATCACAAAGAGATCTATTTCAAGGAACTTAGAAGTTTTTGTTTTCTCTGTAGACCATCTGGCTTAGTACAAATCTTGCTCTATAACCACACTTTTTATAACCTACAATAGTGTTTCTACTGTGTAAATGCTGATTGCACATCAAAAGTCCTACTCTGATATACATCCTGGTATTTTTTTTTTTTTTTTTCAGGAAGCTATTTTGTTATATCAGTCATCAAAGTAAACTGTCCAGAAAAATCCTTTTTAAACAAATGAAATTTGTTTGTTTTGATCTGATCCAGCCAACTGAAAAATAGCTAGAGCTGTATGAATCCAGGAGATTTTTTTCAAAGTATTACCAAAGAAAGTAAAGTTTGGTTTTTTTTCTTTTCCCAAAGATTTTCTAGGCTAGAAAAAGGAAAAATATGTATTTTCAAAAGAGGAGTCTAAAAAATGAATTATTAGATTTTGGGTTGGAAAGCACCTCTAAAAGTCATCAAGTCCAACTCCCCTGTAGTAAGCAGGGACATCCTCAACTAGATCATGTTGCTCAAAGCCTATTCAAGCCTCACCTTGAATATCTCCAGGGATGAAATATTAATCTCCTAACTGCCTCCCTGGGCAATTCGTTCCATTTTTTCATTAGTCTCATGGTAAAGAACTTTTTCTTAATATCTGATTTAAAATCTATTCTTCTCTATTTTAAAGCCATTGCCCCTCACCCTATCACTCCAGACCCTTGCAAACAATCCCTCTCCAGCCTTCCTGTAGGCTCCCTTCAGATACTGGAAGGTCACTATTAGGTCCCCCCAGAGCCTTATTTTATCCAGGCTGAGTTAAGTCTCAACTCAGTTGATGCTAAACTAATAATTTTAGGACTTCAACTTTGAAGGATTCAATATATTGTTCCATTCTTCTGCCTTTTGAAATAATTCAAAATTGGTCATTAAAATTAAAATAAATTTATCATTTTTAAATTCCTTTAAAGATAAGTATTCATTCTTCCTACCTTTTTTGCCCTTGATCCAGAGGTGTTTTATGAGTCTAAACTTGTGTTTGTAAATTTCTGGCTTCTGTGGAGTAGAAAAAAAAGCTGGACTGTTTCATCATCTGAGAAAGTTATATATAAAGTATTTTCATACAACTGCTTCAGGCACTTAGTGCCCATTAATATTTGAGAAATAAATATAATTCATTGGAGCAAAATGTGAATGCACTGCATATCACATCATCTGGTAGTGAAGAGAAGTCAAGCCCAGGTACTCTTCTTCAACAGAACAGGATACGAAGAAAACAAGTTCTAACTTAAAGAAATTGCTGGCTTATTTTTACACCAATCTTTTACAGGTGGTAATTTCTTTTATGAAAGAACAAAAAATATTGCTGTTGGAGCATATCTGTGTTTAGCTTGGTGTCTCATATTCAGAAGTGTCACAGACAAAATTAATCCATAACAAGAGTACTTGCCAATTGTTCAGATTAAATCTGAAGCTTTAATGGAGGTTTATCAGCTTGAAAGTGCTCCGCTTGTGTGGTCTTGTAGTGGTAATTATAATTCTCTTCCAAGTCAGACAATGGAAAAAGAAAACAAAATATTTTCCAGGGTTCTGTGAAGAAAATCAAATGGATAAGAATCTACTAATGGTACAGAAATTGCAAGGAAGGAGCAAAGGAAAATTTTCAGAGACTTAATTTTAGCAAGAGATGATATAAAGGAGAGGACACTTCTGGTCTTTTCACTCTGCTATAAGGAATACATTTAAAAAAAAAAAAAAAAAACAAAACAAGCAACAAACCATAACAAACAAAAACCAACAACAACAAAGAACAAACAAACAAACAAAACACACCAGAGGGCCTTCACTGGAAAATGCAGAATTGGAATCACTTTTGAGGCAGGAATTACTTCCTCTGAGAAGGCAAGCTAAAGCTTAGGGGGCAGAAGCTATTCTTCAAGTTAACTTTAAATATTACCAATGTATCCCAAGAGAATCAACAGTGAGGGGAGTTACAGGATAAGTATAAGGCAAGAAGCATTGATTGAAATATAGCAAGTAGTAGTGATAGCTTACTGTGTACTACAAATTGTTGTTTCCAGGTAAACCCGTGAAACACAATTTGTTCTTGTAATCAGACATGGAACAGCAGAAAGAACCACAAAATTATTAATGGGTTCAATTTCATTGAGTTTATAGTAGAGCACAATAATTATGATAAGCATCCTTGGTCTTCACTTTTTCTTTCACCTTGCCCATTAATGCAAACACTTATGTGTATGAAAAAAGCTGGGTGTCACAGAGATCTGCTTGCTGCTTTAGTTCAATCCATTCCTGCCTGGCATTTTATCAAACTGGTAAGTCGATAAAGTATACACATTTTCCTGCTCCTCAGGGAGGGTAAGATTTCTCTGACACACACAGTTCTCATCTTAAAATATGTAATCTCTTTTACACTAATAAAATATTGTTTTTACGAATGGAACTGATTATTTAAGTATGAAAGACATTTAGTAATCCCACTTATGGAGAAAAGATATTAAAATAAAACGTTCTGCTGTAATTCACTGTTTTCAGAAATCAGTCAGTGCAAGAATGAACAAATGAACAAATCTATAAAAATTAAACTGTCTTCACAAACAACTGGGAAGCATAAAAAAATGTTGAGAGATTCATCAAATAGACTGTTTGCCATGAATAGCTGAAGTTATGTCTATTCACAGAAGATGATAATCTGCTCATTAAAACCTACTTAATTTCTTAATATTTTATCAAAATTCTGAATATAATGCTGAAAAGTCAGTTTCGGTCTTCCAATATTTGAATAACAGTTTTATTATATTTTAACTGTTGAAACAACTAGAAAATAATAGTCTTACAGAAATAGCTAAAAGTGGGGAATTAACAGAAAATACAAATCATGTCACAAAAGCTGTAGATTAAACTTAACTCCATATTCCCAAGAATTGATCTTAATCAAGGTAAATCATTTTTGTGGTTCATATATTTTCTTCCTAAACTTTGATACATTATTTTCATATTCAAATTCTTTCTCTTCCAAATTTTTATGCTCAGTATTTCAATTGTGAATGTTTCAGTTCTAAGAATACATCTCTTAAAGAGCTGAAGTCCTTTGAATTAAATTATACAACATGTTACATTCCAGTCAGACCTATTACTTCTGCTAACAACTGACAGCTTTGCATTATACTGCATTAGTATGTTAATTATTCCCAACAACACGATTAAATGAACTCCATCATATGCTCTTAATTATAACCTATTTTGTAGAATATGACAGCTGTGTGGATATCATATTTAGGGCCATAGTATTGACAGAGACCTTCCAGATCTTCAACACTGCTCCCTTGATACTGCAGGCCAGCACACCATAAGTGATGTACCTCTCCCACATAGTACTTGTCGTGTCCATTGTTCCCATTGGAAGGTCTGTATGTTATTTATCTGATGGAAAAAGAAAAAAAAAAAACAACAAAAACCCACAAAAAAGAATTTAAGGAACCATGAGCAATCGGTGTTCAGTTGTCTGAAGCTGAGAGGCATCTGGGCTGTTAGTCTGCACTCCTACTTGGGTTGGAGATGCAACAAAGATACATCCTGGTGGATAGGAGAAGTGGGATATGCTTTCCACTGAAAAGGAAAGCCATCAGAAGGTGAGTGAAAGTCTTATTATGACATAAGTTAATGTTCTATTGAAGACTAGATATTTGCCAGGTCAATTTCTCAACCAGTTCGGTGTGCTTTATGATTTCTAGAGATGTATCACCTCACAAGAATAAGAAGGTCTGTCTGATGATAGTAAGAAGGTCACTATGAATTTTGTTTTACACAACTGTGGGTCCAAGTTTGGGAAATAGAAACAGCTATGTGCCTTGCTAGGGCTATCAGGCCAATCTTCCATATATTTGAAATTTCAAATGTCATTTTTCTTAAGGTTGCATGACATAAATGCAGCAGCATAATGGTTAAACAATTCTTAACGACTTTGGGAGAGTTCATATTTTTAATTTATTAAGAAAAAAAAACTTTTATTCAAAGATTAAGAGTGTATTTAACATATTTTAAATGCTTATTAATTTAAAACCTATATGTTCTTTTGTAAATTCTATTAGATATTTTCATCCCTATTTTATCGTTTCATCCTATCCATGATATTTCCTAAAAAGGCCATTTAAAAAGGATCTTAAGTGACTTTATAAAACTGCTACAGGTCTGAGTCCTCTTGTTGTTAGTAAAGGATATTTAAAAAGAAATATTACAGATGAATCTGCATTGATAGGTCAAGCATCTATCATTTGGGAATGCTCCCAGCATATCTAGCATACAGCTCCTAGGCTTTTTATCAGATAATCTGACAACCAGAGAGCCACAGAATTTTAGGTTGGAAGGGACCTCAAGGATCACCTGGTCCAATATTATCAAGTATCCTTTAATATTATTGTTTATATGATGTGTCTCAACACCTTGTCAAGCTGAGACTTAAAACTTTCCAAAGTGGAGTAATCCACCACTTAAGAAAAGCCTTGCTATAAAACACACTAAACTTTCTGTAATCAATTAACTCTTCAGAAATTTTATGAAATTAACATCACTATTTGGAGATTCAGCCTATAGCAATAGAAATTAGAAAGCAAAAGGCTGACATAGTTTGGAAAATATTAATATTTCTGAATGAACCTACTGCATCACACGAGAAGCCTGCTAGTCACAAGTTCTTCTGGTTCTTTTAATGCTGAGTTTTGTAATTGCTTGTCATCCAGCACCTGCACACATTTATGGTCATGAAATAGCTAAAATTATTCCCTCATGAGTACTACCTATTCAGAAAAGATTTGTACATACCTGCAAGGAAAAAAATGCTGTCAGAGAAAGAACTGAGAGCCACATTTGAGCTAAAGAGAGAAAAATACATATGCAAAGCAAAATGAAGGCTTCATAAAAGCTGTTATGCTCGAAGTGACAAACTGAATCTGAACACTATCCATGTATCATAAATATCACTAGTAGCAGTTTTCAGAAAACACCTGGATTGCACTTCATTTATTCTGTATATAGGGGCTGTTTGATTAAGAACAGATGAAGCTGAAAGGGAAGGAGATAATAAAGTTCTCCAAAATCAATATGTAGACTAATTTTAGTTTAACATTTTTTCTGAAGAAAATTATAATTCAACAAAAGGAAGACAAAGAAAGTTATGAAGTGGGCAGTGTAATGTTCCTCAGCCTGAAGTTAAAATGCTTTACATTTTCATTTTTTACTTTCAGAAGTTTTTATATAGTTAAGCTTTTACTTTAGGCACAAAGCTAGGATGCCACTGATACACAAGAGAGTAGCTTTTCAGACTGAAAGAACAGGTGATCTGTGAATTTACAGAGTAGAAATAAATAGAATAAATACTACAAAGTGAAAAATCATACCCTGAAAGAGACATTACCATAACTTCAGCTGCCTAAAACTGACAAATTAGCCATTCCAGCCTTTCCTCTTTTTTGCACTGAATGAAAGGAAAAATACATTTCATTCTTCCTATGTGGGACAGTCCATTTAGAGCAGTTTGTATTAATTTTCACATAAAATATAGAAGGACTACAAGATGATCAGCTTAGACGTGATGCCATAATTTTCATGTACATACATGAAATTAATGCCTTCAGGAGAGTAAATATTTCATTTTGCTTATAGAGCAAAGCCAATCAGCCAAATGATAGCTATTGTTTCAAGAGTTTCTACTCTCAGTAGAAACTCATATCTATGCTTTCAGTTACTTACCTTCAAATGCTTTGGGCTGTCTTCTTAACAAATTTATTAATAGGCTGCAAATTTGTGCCAGATTTGTTTGAATGGTTGGATCAGACATTGAAATGCATTTGAACTGTACTTCAAAACTGTTCCTTAGCTGATAATTATGAATTCATATCATAGTAAAAATTATATTATTCCTAGTCTACAATCATAATGTCAAGAAAAACAAAATATCTTTTTCTCTGTATTTTATTTGGCTACTTTGAATAACAAGTACTTCAGACTTCACAAAATCCATGAATATATTTAAGTGCAGAAAGAAACATTTTTCAAAAACCTATGATACTTTAAAATTATCTAAGGTGTGGAAAGTGGTACCAGTTGTGCTACATATCTGTGTTATAAGATTGCTTTGGAGACAATTCTATAAAGAGTAAAACTTTATATATTCTTCATAAAACTTTTCTAGTGCTCAGGGCTCATTAATCTCTACTGTTTGCAATGTTGAGCCAAATGCTGATAAAATCAAATGCTTAGGTAGTCATTACTTAGATAATTCAAGAATATTATCCCTTAGGGGATTTGCATAGTTTGAATTTTTGTGTGCACGTGTGTTATTCTCAGTAATGATCATAGAATCATAGAACTGGCTGGGTTGGAAGGGACCTCAGGGATCATCAAGTACAACCCTTGACCACTACCACTGTGGTTACCAGACCATGGCACTGAGTGCCACATCCAGTCTCTTTTTAAATATCTCCAGGGACGGAGAATCCACTACTTCCCTGGGCAGCCCGTTCCAATGTCTGACAAGTGTCAATACATTTCATCCAGTACTTTATTCAGTTGCCTTTCATGAAATTTCAGGGAGCAAAAAGAGATCAAAATCTCAAAATCTCTGGTAGAAAATGGTTCATGGAGCAATTGCTCAAGGTGACCCTGATATTCCTAGATGCTATGGCAGGACCAATAAGTGAGCATGGGGCGTATGTGTGCAGTGGGCATAGGACCAGGAACAGAACCACTGAGGGAGCCAAATTGAAAAGGGGCATGAAGGCAGAGGGAAGAGTTATCACATGGGCAGACCCTGCAGGAGGAGCAGAAGCCCCACACCCATGTTGGATCCACTCTGGAACAGGGGGATGGGTGGTGCTTGTTACCAAAGGGGCCAGTTGAGGAGAAGGGTGTGCTTCTGAGAATTATTTGCAGGAGCTGGAAAAGTTGTAACTGTCTAATATCGTGAGTCATGACTTGTGTTAATATGTTGTTAATAAATCAATGGCCTACTTCAAATATGATTTGAACTGTGAGAATCTACTGGCTTTCAGGATGTAGTCCAATCCAGTTTTGTTCTTCCCAAGGTCGGAAGCATGCAGGTATTTTTTTGCTAGGCTCTAGATCTTAGTTTTCCTTTCAGCATCATGACTTTGGGGAAAAGGAATTGCAAAGTCTCTTTTTGGTGCAGACTGCACCAAACCTCATATTTCATTCTGAATACCATATTCCCAACTAGCTAGTTTGCCTGCTTTTTTTTTTTTTTTGTCAGCATTCAGTTTCTCACTTGTTCTTGTCTTTACTTATTCATTTGAAAATCTCTTCTTAATTTAATCTTAGTTAACAAGCAACAAAAAAGAAATATTGGGAACCATCACTTAAGAGGCATTATAATTTCATTACTATTGCACTTTTGGCAGGAGTGCTTCTGTTTCTTTGCTTCTCTACCGTGCTGATATTGGCTTTACAGACTATACCTCCTTTAAACCTCAGAGATGCTCTACATTTTTGGGTTTAAGTTTGTTGGGGTTTGGGGGTTTTTTCCTTGGTTTTTTTCCTTGGTTTTTTTTTTGTTTTTTTTTTTTAAATGATGGAAACATTATCAAATAACTGAACCATCAGTATTACCATAGCAACAGCTGTGAGGATGTCCTCATCATAATAAGGGTGTCCTCATCATAATAATTCACTGGGCAACTTTTGGTGAAACTTTATTCTCAGAGGTGGAGGATTCAGATATGAAAACATTTACTTTGAGAGAGAATTAAACTATGTTTCTCACTTCAAAAGCAAACCCACTTGCTGAAAGTCTTATATATGAAATATTACAACTCCCTCTTTCTTGTTTTAAAAGAAAGAATATTTAAATTTGTACAAACAAATTTCAGTAGCTTGGAAATTCACAGCTGTGCATATTTTTATCAGTATTAATCTCCATGAGCTGAATGTGAAATGTTTAGTTAAGGTGGTTGATTGTTCAAGATTCAAATTGAACATGATATGAAAATGTAAAAATAATTTTATTTATTCATCTTATTTGTTATTCCCTACCAGAAGGATAATCAGGCAGAAGGGTGAAAGAAGTACCCAGATGACATGCTCTCATGAAGCACATCCTCAAGTTAGTGTCAAGTGTTTTACTTAATTTGAATCCAAAGTAGTAAATATAAGGAAGCAACTATATGGAACAGGTAAGAGATTAGATTAGGATAGTAGACAAGAAAGACTTAATTTATTCCCTCATAGGCCACCCAGACCTTGCTTCAGGGTCCTTTCTTTAAAAAATTATTAATCTGAAAGATTCATTAGCTATGTGCTGAGTTTAAATTTTAAAGTTCTCCTGTCATTTTCCTGGAAAGTAATTGTATGTACAGTAATTGTTATGAGCTGAATAGCTGTTTCAACGTCTCTGTGTTAAAATTTTGCTTCAGGATTGAGTCCTATGCTTTGTTAGTGTCCTGTGGTATATAAAATCTCTGTGAAGAATTAGTTTGGGTGATTAAAATTGGGAGTTCTACAAGTCAAAGTATCATCCAAGTTTAACCAGGACTGAAAATTAAAGGACAGGCAAATTAATAAATTCACATAAATAGGCAAATATGTGATGTGTAGAATTATCTAGGTAGAATGATAATCCCTTGGATTTTTTTATTTAATTTAAGTTTTTGCTTTCATTTTTTTCCTTTGCATGCAGGCATTGGTTTGGTTTTGTAGGGTTATTGATAAGTGTTGGGTTAACAGGTGGACAGTCAAGCCAGTGACTGTGGATTAAGGTTATATGTAGAAGATTTCAGGAATCTCTAGATGTTAATACTGAAAAATGATACATGATATTATTATTATAAATTACAAAAGCAAAGGAAATCCTGTTCAATATTATGGTAAAGGCAAAGTATTCTTGGCTCAAAAACATACACATGCATGTTCATGAAGAATAAGAACTCAGGAATTTTTCTATTGCCTTCTCCCTTCTGATGTAGAACTATTTGACACTACTACTTGCTGCAGAAGATCATAGAATCATAAGATGGAAAAAGCAAGAAACTTCTCCTGAAGATGTCTAGAAAGAAGTGTAATTCAGTTTATATGTTACAATAAGCTTTACATTAATTAATTGTTAAAGAATCTTCATTATATTGCATTCCATTTCATCATTAGTCTTTTCTTGTACGCTAAGCTTTTTATCTAACACTGGCTTTTTATTTTGCTTGCTAAAGGATGATCTTCAACAAACACTGAAAAAAGACCTGATCAGGAAGGGGAAGGTGCTACAGCATTTCAGATGTTGGGCTACTTTGGGATGCCTATTGACACCTCTGAGGATATAGTTGTTTGATGTGTAAACACACTTACTTGGAGAAGCCTGCCACATGTGTATGTACACACAATTCAGCCAAAAACCCAGAATCTTTTCTTGGAATGAGTTCTAACAGAAACAGTTTTACTTGCAGATGCATCTCTACAGAATCAATTTCTCTTGTGAAAACTAGGTGCAAATATTGGCTTTTGTGTGATGAGAGCTTATGTACTTCATTAAGATGCTGAGCACTGTCCCCAAGTACCAACACCTCTTGTGAGTGATTCTGTGGCCACAGTCTCACAGGATTTAGCACGGCTGGCTTTACATTAACATCTGTCTTAATCCTATGGGTCTTAATCTGCTGAAATTACTTTGAAAAACTCATATTGACTTGACTGAGAAAGTCATAAGTCCTGAATATGAAAAAGCAGAAGACTACAGGGGCATACCTACTTAAGTGAACAGTCATCTGAAATTTCAGGAAAGAGATGCTTAGATTCTTATTCCAGAAGTGGGATAAAATGGCTGTTTCACATGTGCTGTATATCACAGACCATGAAACTTAGCAGGCTGTAAGAAACTTGAGACCTACATCAAAAGGTCAAAAGACAGAAACTATATTTTGCCACCCTGAAAAAACTCTAGAGTCTAAGAGGTTTTTTTCAGTTTTTAAAATAACACAAATTTACCCAGACAGTCATGGACGTAGGTTGTATCCTGCTTTGATTGTTAAAGATACAGGGGAGGAGGGGGAGGGAGAAAAATTAAAGCATAAAAAAATCCAAAAATGAAAGCTAAGAACAGTGGTTTGAACATATGGGCAAAAAAACCTTACAGCCACCTACAGAATTTTTAATATCCTTGGAAAATTTTTCAAGATAAGTGACCAGTTTAGTGGCTGATCATGTAGGGGTGATCAACACTGCTGCAGAGAAAAAGAATTAAGAGGGGGAACTACATCACTGAGAGGAAAGAATTCCTCTCTGTCAGCTGGGAAGCCTTATGATCAGCAGGGAAAGACCAACTTTCCTTAGGGTCCTCTAAAGATTGCCAAGGAGTAAGATATCTAAAACCAAAACATAACAAAACAGTGTACAAGTGTATCAGCACATGGTTTAGTTCCTACCTTCAAAATAATATTTTTAATGTGGAAGCATTGCCATTAGCCCTTATGAAGTGTTCCCCAGAAGAAATCAAATATTTACAGTTCTTAAAAAATGATATTATAGAGGAATGAATTATTAATCTTACAGAAACTATTAGCATGAATAAAAATAACAAAAATCTTACTATAATTTGAAGATATATATATATATTTAACTTTAAAGAAAAATTGCATATTCTAATCTCAAGAGAGTACCTCTGTGTCAGCATTTATTACTAACCTGGAGAAAACAGAGATAGCATCTTTGCATGAAGTGACTGGCTTTAAAAAACACTCATTAATACTAGGAAATACATAGATATATCAGCCAATATGCTGGATTTAGAGTTTTTTTTATTTTAAATGCCTGAAACTGGTGTGTGTCTTGTACCAAAGAAAAAATCTGGAGATGAGCCATGAAGGTCTCTGGCAAGCATCATAGTAGACCTTGAATTTGATAAGAAATTACAGAGCCTGACATCATTTAATACTGAATTGATCTGAGTTAGAAGGGACTTACCCAAGGCACTAAAAATTCAGAGCTGAAAAGTCCTCCTCATTATCCTGTGGCAGAGTAGCACGGGCATAATGCATAATAATTCCATAATACAGGGAGTCTTTTAATGTAATTAAAAGTCAGTAGGATGGAACACAATTATAAGAATTTTTCTTTTTTTTTAAGTCAATGTGTGGTCAGCCAGGGAAATTCACTGTCACAGAAAATTGTTGAGACATCATGTATGCCAAAAACTGGAAAAGACTAATAATTTTTTAATCAGCTATAATATCTGTGAGTATCCACTGTAGAGAGAAAAGAATGTGCACTGGTCATTATAACACTATATGTACATTATAACACTATATGTAATGTATGCAGAATGTTACACGTTGACTAGATGCTGAAGATGTACAGATGGTAGGCACTCCTGTCCCACAAACCACTTACCCACAGGCATAAGGGGTGTCAAGCAAGGCATTCACATACCAGAGTACTCATTTCACATGTGTTTAAACAGAAGTTGTTTGCACAAGGTAGTCAAAGCTAGTCTTCCTTTACATAAAGAGAAAATGGCATTATTTCTTGAGATACACAATGTCTTAGGTTAAGTCCATCCTTGGATTTCTTTATTTTTTTAATACCGAGAGACTGGAGAAATTATCTTGAATATAATCAAATACTTTTTAGTGACTAATAGATATTAGACTAAGCCCATCCTCAGCATCTATGTTCTGTCTACACAGAGAGAGACATCTCCAAAAGCAATTTATCCCACTTTGAAATATATATTTAAAGCAGTTGACAAGATTTACCCTTTTAGAATCGTTAGTTCTTTCCATTAAGCACTGGAATAGCCACAATAACCAGACATCATTTTGATTAAATTCTTAGAATACAAAACTTAGTAGAGAAGAGCCTCACTCTTAAGACACATTGAAATTAGGAAAATTTGCTGTCTTAGCACACAAATGAGCTGTGCAGGGCAAATCAGTTAGTGAATTTTTGACAGTGGAAGATGAGGTCTGATCATAGGCTGGAATGTGTGATATGACAACTGCTAGACTCAGGAATGAAGTCCCTGAATGTTAACATGCTGCAAATCTTTTCTCAGTCAGTTGTGCTATGAGGTGAAGCTTCTCTGGAAGAACCTTTCAGACATCATCAGAGAAAAAAAGGGGAGTGGCGAAATGACAAAATCAATTCAGTTGGCATTAATAAGGAATACAATCATATATCTAGAGGGCAGGGTCCAGTTTCTATGAGAATAATATTCACTTTTCGTTTATTTTCCCCTGGTTAGTGAAGAAATGTGGGGAGGTCATGACCTCTGTGGTGAACAGAGCTGTGTATCAAATTATTATGTCTCACTATGGTAAGTGTTCTAGTTTTTCACATATCTAATAAGAATCTATTAAGCATACCTTAAAATACTGATAAAATTCTAGTCAACAAAAGCTGCAAATAGGAATATTTCAATTATTAAAGAATATATCTTCAACTGCAAAATGCAAATTTGAATCTACATAACACTGAGAACATCTAAAATGATAATAACATTGATTCAGCCGTTTTGGGAGATGATATAAAATATACAGCTATCACCACAGGAATGTTACACTATCCCAGATCAAGCTGGCTTAAATTAACACAGATGAGTACGATAGTAAATTATATTGTGGTCTTAGGCAAAGTACACTTTTCTTTAGCTATGTTAATTTATATAGTCAAAAAGAGGAAATCCTCAAAAAATGAATCAAGAAAGACACAAAAAAAGTTGCAGCTGGCATAATTTCTAATGCACATACATGTATGACACTGCAGTGTTACAAAACTAATGGCTCAATTGATATTTCTACTTTATAATAAATCCATTAAATAATTGTTTTTTAACTTGTGTAAGAGAACACATACTGTGAGGAAATGAGTACCAAGTATTCTTTGCATGAGAAGATAACACTGGCAATTCTCAGCATTAAAACAGGCTATGTATTATATCAGCAGATAGGTTTTTTCACAGTAGATAAGACTGTAGTTCATAAAGTTTGTTGGTGAGGACACATCCTCACTACATCAGTTTTGGAGGACAGACATACTTCAGGCATATTCCAGTCCAATTGAGAGGACTGAATGCCTGCTAGCCCTAGGAGCACCTGACAGGTCCTCTGAGCAGATGTGCACTGGTTAGGTGTCATCTGGAAGGAATTCAGCTTGTGTGCTCTGATCTAGAACTTGGAGGGGGCACAATTAATTGGTGGGAGTTCCTCTTCAAAAGTTCACTTTTGGTCCAAAATAAAAAGCTAATGCTAATATCTAGGTTCTAACAAAAGAGTCAGTTGCAGGAAGAGCACCAGGTGTACTAGTTCACCCTTTTAAGAATCCCACAATAATACAAATATGGGCCTCTACCTCTTCCACATGTAGCCTAAACCACTATTCTCCCAGAATCCCTGAAGCAATACCATTTACCTTACCCCTACTGAAAGAAACTTTGGACAATGATGCATAAAAAGATCCAACTGAATCAGTGCATAGGTAGTATGTGCGTTCGTGAGGTCTTTTTTGGAAAAACTAACAGCTACTATAGGCAGTCCCCTCTGGAGACGATGCTGTTTATTTCTTTGTTTTTAGGACCAGGCTTTTCTTTGTAGCTTTTATTGGCCCTGACTACGGTGCTGCAGCACCTGACCAGTTTTATGAATTCTGCACATATCCCTCAGAACAGTGTTGTTTATCTAAAAATCTATCCCAGCTTTGTCAAACAGCCTTTAGCTTAAATAGTCAAAGAATCTTACCATTCATTTATTTTAAAAAGTTTTTATTATGCAAGCATAATTTAACTCGTTCCATTGACACTACAAGTGAAGTGCAGAAAAAGAGTAACTGCACAGGGAGTCAGTCATGGAGTACTGACTAGAACCTTGTTTATCAGATTATTGTTAGGAAATAGTCCTCAGGACATGTATTCTGGGAAGAGGTGTGAAACACCATTGTAAACCCTCGAGAAACACAAAGAGAATACCTGGAACCTAAGGAAATGGCCTGCATATGGTGTAGGGACTGCTTATGGAGACAATGATAGAGGTAAGGTTTGAGCATCAAAGTGGGTAAAGAGAGTCTGCTTCAGTTTTTCAGTCTGATTTGTCTCTGCCACAATTACTAAATGAAACAATCACTAAGTGAAAAAACTAAGTGAAAGGCCTATAAAAGGAGGAGCTGTGGTGGTGAGTTTTAGGGGTCTCATCAACACCAACCCTCCCTCACTGTCTGTCCCAATGCTGGATTCAGAACCAGTGATTTTCTGCTATCTCTCTCTCTCCTAACTTTTCTTCTCTGTTCTCTCACTTTCTCTCTTCATTAAGTAACACAATGCTTATCACAATCTTTTCCCCAGGCTGTGCAGCCTGAGCACACTTTTGTGATCAAAATAATCACCCTTTATGATTGCACAGCCTAAGCATAAATATTAATAAAAATATTAGCTTTTATGAGTAATTCCTTCTGTAGTTCTAATTAAATCTTACGTTCAAATACAGACCTTGAGTGTCATTTCACCTTAATCTGATCATGGGGTATCCGATGGTCAAACATTTCCTCAGACTGCAACATTTCAGTCAGTTCCCCTGGGAAAGCCAGGCCTGACACTCTAAAGCAGGATCCAGATCCACTTAGGCTCCTCTATGAGAAGGACTTTAGAAAGCAAAGGGTCTGAGCTCTGTCTCCCTGGGTGTCCTGTCTGGGTCATGACACTTCCACTGTAGAAATGGTATTGGTCAAGAACAGCTGAAACAAACCTCCAGTTATTGAATAAATATTGCAATTCCCACTAAGGATGTCTGTAAAATTGGCAAAAATTATGCAGTCTAACAATTCTTCACAAGACAAAGAAAAAATGCAAATCAGAAATGTACAGAGATTCATCAATGAAAGAATAAAATGGATACTGATTTCTTACAACCCTTTTGAGATGCATTTCAAAAAAATCATAAAGTTTTGTAGAGGGGATGAAAATATCTAAGATTTAATAATTTAATTAAGATTTAATAATACTAAAAGAAACATGAGAGACATGCCTAAGATTTATCCTGGAATTAATCTTTTTTTCCTTAAGAACTTTTTAAAAATAGCATTAATAAATAATGTGATTCCAATCAAATTAGGAATCTTTCAGTAAATAATATAAATTACTACTAAATTAAACATATTGTCATCACAGTGTTTTAAGAAAAGTATTCTCATCACATACTCTAGCTATGTGTACTTCTGTATAGGGTTTTATATTTTTGTTTTCATGCTATTTTCCTTATCTGTAAGATAGAAATACCTATGCAGACCACAACAGGCTATACTGAGGCTCAGAGTGCCTAGAATTAACTATATAATAATATCCCCATGTTTTTCCTTAAACATAAAAAAACTTCCCCACAGTCATAGTCAAATTACATGTTCCTCTGAAACTATTGTGATGAAGAAGGAGTTTATTAATAATATTCAGACAGGTCCTGTGACACTGTGCTGGTTTTGGCTGGAGTTGAGTTAATTTTCCTCATTGTATCTAGCATGGGGTTATGTTTTGGTTTTGTGCTGGAAACAGTTGATAATACAGGTGCTTTAATTATGAGCAGTGTTTTCAGAGCGTCAAGGTATTTTTTGCTCCTCATCCCACCTCACTAGCAAGCAGGCTTGGTGTGGACAAGAAGCTGGGAGGGGGCAACCAAGCTGACTCCAACCAACCAAAGGGGTATTTCAGATCATATTATATAACCCTCAGCATATAAACCAGGGGGAATAAGAGGGAAGTGGGGGCATATTTATGGACTTTTTTCTTCCCAAGTAACCATTACATATGTGATGGAGCTCTGCTTTCCTGGTGATGGCAGAACACCTGCCTGCTGATAAGAGGTGAATTAACACCTTGTTTTGCTTTGCTTGCATTTGCTCCTTTTCCTTTACTTATTAAACTGCCATTATCTCAACCATGAATTTTCTCACTTTTACTCTTTTGATTCCTCCCACCATCCCACTGTGGGGAAGTGAGTGAGTGAGAAGCTATGTTGCTGGCTGGACTTAAACCACAACACACTGCTAGAAGAAAATATGGATATAGAAACGTGAAGATGAGTTCCTTTGTTTCACAAAGGTAAATACTCACTGCTGCTTAACTGTCTCCTTTTAATTAGCTTGTCAAAAGATTTTGACAAAGACCTCCAGTGGATTAGTGAGTAAACCTGAACTGCAGATTACCTCTACTGAATTTATTATCTTTCAGAGCTTTTAATAGAATTGATCTAATCAACACAGTTCCATCTTCTTACCAATTTTCTGCTTTTTTCCTCGTATTAGTTACTACAAATGTTTCTGACTTTTTTTTTTCTTTCCCTCCCCTTTTAATACAATAACACTTTGTTTGAACACACTAAGATATTTGTTGGCATCTTCGTTTTGACTTCTGTAACTATCAATTTATCAGTAAACGTTATGTTCTCAAGGTATTTTTTCAGTCTTTCACTGGTTGTAATCTATCTTTACAAGAAGGAATGACATCTTCTGTTTAATACTATTACATTAACACAAGTTGCTCTTGGAAGGAAGTAGACAGGCATTTACAAGGGAGGTAAATAGCACTAATTGTCTTCCTGAGTGCCCTGTTGATTGTGTTTTACTTTATATTAGCACTTCCCTAAGCACAGTTTCATGCCACCAAAGTACATTGCAAGAAATGTATTAACAAGATACAAATACAGGTTTTGGTTAGTTACAATTTGACAGATTAAGGATAAAAATCAGAAAAATAGACTTGGCAACTATTTTCTGACTTTAGAATTCAAAGGGCTGGGAGGGAAGGGGGAAAAGAGTGACTGTATTTCCCCATTAAGCACTTCCAAACACAGGCACTGCCTACTCTTTAAAGGCACTGCATGAAAGGAAAGGGAAGTATCTTAATTATGATAAAGGTTTTGGGTAGTTATAGGCACCTCAAGGAGCAGCCATTTTTACCAGTGAAGTGCTGTCCAGGGGAGCAGAAATGAGGGACCTTTATTCTCATTGTAGGGGTCACTGAAGGCTCTGGCAAAATGTCTTAAGACACCAAATGATGTGTGTTTTGTACACACATCACACACTTTCACCTACTAGAAGTGTGTGTAATAGAGGGAGGGCACAAGAGTATTAAAGATAGGAAACTGAATGAATCTTCTCTTTCCCCATTTGTATTTTTTTCTGAGCATTTAAACCAGTTTTTCAGTCTGCGTGAACTGGATTCAAACTTCATTAAAAAGAATGAAGGGATTTAATTCAGTTTTGTGCATTCTGGATAGAGGCCGTGAGTACTAGGTTATTCAATAAAAGAAGGGTATTGTTCTCACTGCATTTGCAGTATCTAAGTTTAGCCCTTCACTTCCTTTATTTTCTTTCACTGGAGATATCTTTTAGCAAAATATGTACAAGATGTTTTTCTTGGAAACACTTTCAGTTTGAATGGGACGCGTATGGACAAAAATGTGTGCATATATACACACATAAAGATAAAATATTCACATTGATTTGTGTGCACACAGTCTTATTGGTCCAGTGGTAACAAAGCATTTTTGTGTTATACTTTTTAAATCAGCAAGGAAAGTGAAATATCACTTATACAGCACCACTGTCTTGTACCCATAATGAACACTACCCTAAAGTTTCCAGTTGCCTAAACAATTTTGCATGGTTGATAAAATTATATGTTATTTATTGTGAAATTACATACAATTATTGTGGTGCCCAAAGACCCTATAGTATTGAATAATGAATTGTTAATTTAAAATATTTATATAAAACAGTTGAAAGAAAAGCCTCCCTGCAAAATTGAAGGTAGATAAGGAACCTCTCACAGGAAAAAAATTAATCTGATAAAGCGAGTATATTTGGGAAAATATGTTTAGTGCAGCACTATAGTTCAAAATAGAGGCTGTATGCAGCACATAAACATATTAATTTGTCAGCAGTTTTTCAGTGCCAAAATACTTGACAAACTTTTAAAAGAGCTATGCTGCAGTCTGAGTGGTATGCTGGCAAGTTGCCTGCACTTGTTCTACCATTTCAGTATAGTTTTACTTACCTCATAAGGATATAAACATGACTACTTTTTCAGTTCTTGTAATGTCCATTTTGTCCTTCTCAAAAATTTCTATACTTTGTCTTCCAAACATCTAGCTCCTTTATCAGCAAGTTATATTAAGAAAAAAAAAAAAAAAAAAAAAAAAAAGTATGTCACCACCCAACTCACATTCAGAACAAAGCAATTAATTTGATGGGTTGACAGTAAAAAAGGTAGTGTCTGACAGACAATTCAGTGTGATGCCAGCCAGAATGATGTACAGTGTAAGACTTTCCTTAAAAGGGAAAGGAAATCAGTCATCCCAAAGGCAAGTCCTTTGTATTCCATTGAAGCTTTCAGGTATTAGTGTATCTTTGTTGTGTATTCCTGAGAAGTTGTACAGAAACGTACTTAAAATACATTGGAGAAAAATTCACAAAGGGCTGTATGCAAATCCTACAAAGGAGAGCTGAACAGTCAGGCAGAGGGCAAAGGAAGCAGCAATGCATTGCTCAGTCACAACTTAGCTGCTGTGCAGACCTCTGTAGCTGTCAAGGGCAGTGGGGACAAGGAGCAGGTTAGCAGAACATTATCCAGCCCATTATACTCCCTTCAAAGTCAATTGGTTATTATAGTAGTTAAAGCACCGTAAGTTTCTACTGCTTCTCTACTTTGTGAAAAGGCTAATGCATGAAAGGAAAATGAATGCAGAATAACCTTTTGTGATCTTTGGTGGAAGTAAGTCGTTGAAATCACTTAGATTAAGAAAAAAGAACCTCATGGAATCCTTAGTATTTACACCTTGGGAAAAACCCATATACAGTTCTTGGTCCAGTTCTCATAAAAGAGGACAGAGCAGTGTGAATGGCCACCTCAGAGACCTGTTTTTTGTGGAGGACAAATGTCTTTAAGGTATGGAAGGGAGTTTTTGTACATTTTAAACTGAGGAGGAGTCATTAGTCAGTACTAAATGTAAGTTCTTCACATAGACATCGTCTCAGATGCCAAAAAATAACAAAATCAGCCAAGTACTCAGCATATCTGCTAGAAGATAAACTGGCTAAAGCTAATTCTGAAACTAATGTGTTCCATGGCAGTTATTTTGAAACAGAATAAGGTTCACAGCTTGTAAGTGTCTCTATGCCTCTTGTATTACCAAGGGAAAATTAGATTGGGAGACAGCTGTGCTGCCTTACAGGGAAGAAAATTATATAATAATGCAATAATGTAGAATCTACAAAGTCTCACTGCTGTGACTGTCAGTCTGTTGGACACTATGTTCTACCTCTTCTTGGAGTAACAAGGCCATTCATGGATTTCCCCTATGGAATCATCCCAAGTATATTACTTTTCCCTTTCATGACAGATGTATAAGACTGTGTAGTAAATGAACATTTAATTACGCAATCAATGTCAAGCTGCATTTCAGACTTATATCCAGGAGCAAATATATCACCTAAACTCTTTAGATGCAGTGTCAAGATGATAAAAAACTGCACTAAAATACTAATTAACTTTAAGATTTGTGTCTTATTGCAACTATGTTTCAGTTTACAGTATTCATTAAGAACATTTAGGAAGACTGAGCATTTAGATTGATTTTTGCTATCTTAGTTTTTCTTAGTTGGGTTCATTAGAGAAATAGTGGATGTACGTGTAAGTTGTGCAGTAGATTTTCAGGTTCACATATGAACATAGTTACAGGTACAGGCCCCTTTTTGCAAATACTATGACTTTCATCCACATTTCAATTAATACTCTTATACATAAAAATCTTTAGGTATTGAAAGTTTTTGCCTTGAGTTTTTGCATACAAAATTTACCATACTTTGTCTTCCTAGAGTCTGGGCCAAACCCTACTCTCAGAATAAGCTCCCAGGTCCATTAGTTCAGTGAACCACGGGTTATACTGGAATCACAGCAACTGGTTCATTGTATTTCAAAAAAGTAAATATTGACTTTAATTTTTATTTTTGTTTTATTTGAGTCTTAATTCCTTGGAATATTTTACAGTGCTCCTAAGAATTAGTGTTACGTAGAAATCAGTGAAGCAAAACTTGAAATATATTTTTCTGTGGGAATTTTGAGTAAAGATCTTTGGTCTTTACATTGCACTGGTGGCCTTCACTTAGCAAAGCACTTGTGCCCGTGCTTAACCTTGGGAGCATAAAACCCAGGGAATATGCCAAAGACGTGTATGTGTACACACACGTACATACATGCACACATCTATTTACACACAGCATCTGTGGTCTTTGTTTTGTGTGTCTCTATATATTCAGTTTAGAGGGTAAATAAAGTCACCTTACTGACAGGTCACCATACTCAAGCAACATTTTCTGTCCTTTTGTGATTTATTGTAGCATACATAGTATTTTAGCTGTGTTGCCAAAGCAAGCAGCAGTAAATAAGTTTTGTCGATTCACCAATTTCTTATCCATCCTCTCTCTAGCCTCTCTTCATTACTGGAAAGTAATTTAGGAAGAATATAACCTTGATTCTGTTTGCATTGTTGACAAAGATAGGAATGAGAAGAATAGCCTCATCCTCTTCTACGTGAATGCCTAGACGGTCCATGTGAAAAAATCTCTTTTAAATTTCCCTCCAAGATCTGATCTGGCAAAAAAATATTATTCAGTGTAGGACTGTATGGTCACTCTTAAGTTTTGTAGTAGTTGTATTATTTATATTAGTAAAGCTATGTTTGCCCTACCTGCTGATAGAACCTTCTGGTTGATCATTTGAATCAAAAATTTGTTGGTTTGATTGTTTGGGCTTTATCTCAGCTTGGAACTAAGAGCCTACATTTTTGTTACTAAATGCTTCTTTTCTACTTGCTGAATTGGAAGCTCCTTGCACATTTTTTCCTCAGCATAAATAACAGTTTCATTGGGGTCATGGCCCTTGGAGTTCAGCTGGCTGTCAGCATTCCAGCTGAATGAAATCTGCACTTACATCCTGCTTCAAGGGGAAATGCAAACAAGCATGCTGCTTCAGGAACAAAAATCTCAATATTTACATTAAAATCACATTTGATTAAAAGCCAGTTACAGTGAAGATGATGCAAATTTGTCCTGCTTTTGTTTGGGCAAATCCAGAGATAAAAGCCCTGGTCCTAAACCCACTCTTCTGCTCCCCATTGAACTGTCTGTACTTTTGAAATGACAGCTGCTCTATAACCTTAATTGTCCTCAACAGTATGCCACAATATATGGCTATATCAAGGAAGTATGCAAAGGCAGTGACTGCTGAGTACCTCTAAATAGTCATGTTCCATAACAAATATATTGGGCAACTTTTGAGGTTTCTGTGTTGACTGTGTACTCAATGACATTTGATATTATGTGAAATTTGCTGAGGAATGCAACCAAAATCTGAGATTGATTTGATTTTGCAGGAACATCCAATTTCAAGGTTCTTGAAACCTCTGTTTCCATTCTCTGTAGAACCTGGAAATAAAATATTCATCAACTCTATGAAATAACCATTCTTCCACGAGATAGAACATAAACAGAAGAGGGAAACAAAAAACATATTTTGAGGTGACATCTCCATGAGATCTTTAGGTGGATCTCCTTAACTGAATAATGAGTAACATTCAAATAGTAAGGAGTTTGGTTCTTTCTTGACTTAATTATGTTGAAACATACTCTTCCACACAGACTATATGTCTCTACCAAAACTATATAGAATTATGTTGTAAGGAACATTTAATAATAAGCTGACCTCAGTATCCTGAATACATAATTTATAAAAAAATTCTATTTTAATAAAGGGGAAAAACAACCCCCAAGCATTAATAGAATGCTTGTGTCTATAAAACAAAACACTCAAGTAGAGAATTAACTTCAACATAGATTGAAACTTGGTCTAAAACAATACATTCTTTGGTGCCCAAGAAATGTGTTCTACTGTTCATGAATAAACATAACATGCACAGCATGATGCCACAAAGAAAAATTATATAAGAGGAACATTTCTTCCTGCAAAATAAATGTCCTGTAATGTAAAATAAACACAACGGAGTAAATGGAAGAAATAAAAAATAAGCAAACTACAAGGCTATTGCTTCACTGAATCAAGCAGTCACATAAGATATCCTATTAAGTTTACACTTTCACAGAGTGACATTAAGCAAGGTATTTACACAGCTATCACAGTATTTACATCTTTTTAAATTTCTTAATTTTTCTCAAGTTAGATCAGAAATGAGTACAGCTCTTTTTTTTTTCTTATTTTTTTTTTTCTTCCATATCTGTTTGAAATCTCATGTAGGTCAGCTCTGTTTACCATATGACATTATGTGTAGTTTAAAAGAGTAAAACGGTAGAAAAGTTGTACTAAGTTTTCTTCTATTTCTCTGATTCCTTGCTTAGTATGCCTATCCTAGTGATCCAAGTTTAAATTCTTATTATATCACATTCGACAAGCTGGAAAAAAAGTTCACTGAGGGTAAAGACAGAAAGGGAAGGATGAGACAAAACCCTTTGAACAAAGTCTTTTTGTAGGTAGTTCATGTACATACTAATTTCTACTGGATCATTCCTGATTCTCAGAGACAGATCAAACTTGAAAAAAGGTTGAATTCAAGTACTATTTTTGCTACTCTGAGCACACTGCACAGCTCTTATCCTGTTCAAAGGTTGTCTCCTAGTTTATTAATGAGTCCTTAAAGCAATGATGTCAAAATAAAAAAGCAAGTAAGTCACCACTACGCACAGTTAGAGTTGTTGAAAGGAGAAACTAGTAGCAAATGGCAAAGGTGTTTTTTTAAAAGATTTCCAGAATAAATAGATAAACATTGGTCCAAGAAACAATTAGAAGTTTTAATCTGATTATTCAAATCATACAAAACCTTTGTAATTAAAACAACATCAACTAGAAAGCTGAATTCAAATACAGTCAAGCTTCATATTGTTCAAAGGTTATTTGAATATAAATTCAGTTTTCGATATCTTGGGATCCTCTCTAACAATATTATAAGCATTTCAAGACATAGGTAAATAACTTCTTGTTAGATATATCTTTTTTAATGACATTTCAGCTTGCTTCTCCATATTAATGTGATCAATATTTGTATTGCCTATTAACACATAGATCTTGGCAACAATAGACAAATTTAATTTTTCTGGATTTTCCATCTATTTTCTTTTTCACTTGAAAAAAAGCTTTTTTGAAAGTTGGTTTGAAATGAAATCAGTACATTTGCCACTCTGAGCAGTAAAAAAGTTAAGGGACTATATTTAAAGGTATCTAGAAACCTTATTTTCCATTCAACTTCAGTGACAGTTAGGATCCTAACTTCCTCCATGGGTCTTGGACAGAAATTTTATTCACAAAAATTTAGAATCAGTGATTTATAAATAGTGTTTTCATGTTTCTGTGTTCTGTCCAGAAATCCAGAGCTTCTGAAATCAAACTTTTAAAGCTATTAAGCATGAGATGCTTCATTTTAATCTTTTATGCAAAAACAGAATTCTCAAGCTCTCCTTCATATCAGTATGCATTTACTTTCAATTAACCTGAGAACTTCATTTTACTCTGACTCCATTAAAACACCAATTCTAATAATAAATATAGCTTTAAACATAATTTTACTGCTCTAAATTTTCCAAGGTTTCATAGGCATTAAATTTAAAACTAACAGCACAATCTTAGCAAAGGTTGATTATTGTTTCTGTTTGAGAGATTTAGAATACACATGTCATAAAAATGAAGAATAGTTAATTAAAAAGAAGACTTTAGATACACTAGTGACATGTCAAAAACTGGATATATAGAATGAACAGTGATTTTTATTTTGTTAAATTAAAAATAAGTTAACATTCACAAATTAGTATTTGATGTGCTGAAAATGTATTAGAATTTAACAGAAGTTCCTTACCTACAGCGTAAGAAGAGTAAGGGATTCTACGTTAAGACCTTTGATACTTTTTCTTGATATGTTTAAATGATGCTCAAGAGCTATAGTGATTTTCAAGATGCTGGATCTAATGTCTTTCTGGATGATATTTTGAGCAATCCAGTGGGAAGTCCCCTTGTCCTGCATCAGGCCTGTTGTCTTGGATTGTAAAAAATGGGATGGCTTATACAGAACCGCCTTTTAGGAATTGCACCCAATGTCAAATCACATATTCTTTTGGATGTATACATCCAGACTCTATACAGGAAAAATTAAAAAAAAAAAAAAAAAAAGATGGAAGAAACTGTTTGACGAGCAGCATCATATGGCCTTTATTCACATTCACATCAAATAATCTATTCATCTTAGTTACTTCAAATACTAGCAACAAACTGGGGCAGCTTCTGGATAATCCTGAAATGGGAGATGAAGTGGTTAAACTTGCTTGAGCAGCTTAAGTAATCAGGCTGCTTAAACCAGAGGGAATAAAAAACCAAATTAACTTATTCATCTCAGTCCTGCCTACATAGCTGATGCACAACAGGTATTTAATAACAGTGCACTCGGCTCCTTTGTAGTACATTAGACAACTCAGGGCCAAGTCAGACTGTCCAGGAACCCTTGAAAAGTGGTAATTGACAGGAGCTTCAAGCAGTGAATCTTTAAGGTCACACAGGGTAGCAGGTAGCCTACCTCTACAATGAAGTTAATTTACATTAAGTGTTTGTGTTAGGTCTATCAGATGACTCCCCAGTGGGTTGTAGAATACTGAATGAAGCATTATGAAACAATACTATAACTTTTTTGTTAGTCTCAATTTACACTTACTGCAAGGAAGAAGTGTTTGCAGAATAAAAAAGTTATACCTGCTGCCTGCCTACTTTAGAGGAATGGACAGTATAAAATGATAATTTGCTCTTTTCCTAATTTTTTGCTATTTTCAAATTTCTGAAAGAAAGAAATACTAACTCAGAGTATTACAATAACTTTGTGTTAGGTCTTAGTAGATAAGAACAAGAAATTATTAGTTGAACAAATGCATTAATACCAACTACCTACAATAGTCAAAGAAAAAATGTTCAAGAAGAGTAATCAGAATACTGCTTAAGAAGGAGGAATAATGAGTGCTTAGCTTCCTGTAACATATTAGCCTTGTTCCAATTATCTTGGACTAAAAAGATTGGCAAGAGGAAAGAAAAGCAAAAAGTAAAAAACCCTGTAATAACTACACAGTTTGCCTAAATATTTTCTGTGTAATTAAAAGTAATTGTCTATGAACTTGCAGGTTCCAAACAAGTTAAATGGATTGCCATGGAGCAATATATGCCCATTCTGTCAGAAGACACAGAGAACAGCAATAATAGAATCCTGAAAATACCTATTTGAATCCTGCAAATGCATCTCAACCCAGGTTAGAAGAAATTGTTTTTGACACTGAGGAGGCAGTCTTCTTACAGAGCCTGTAAGGAAACAGGCTATATCCAAAAGAAAAGAGGAAAAGGAAAAGGAAAAGGAAAGGAAAGGAAAGGAAAGGAAAGGAAAGGAAAGGAAAAAGGAAAGGAAAGGAAAAAGGAAAGGAAAGGAAAAAGGAAAGGAAAGGAAAGGAAAGGAAAGGAAAGGAAAGGAAAGGAAAGGAAAGGAAAGGAAAGGAAAGGAAAGGAAAGGAAAGGAAAGGAAAGGAAAGGAAAGGAAAGGAAAGGAAAGGAAAAAGCAAAGGAAAAAGGGAAGGGAAGGGAAGGGAAGGGAAGGGAAGGGAAGGGAAGGGAAGGGAAGGAAAGGAAAGGAAAGGAAAGGAAAGGAAAGGAAAGGAAAGGAAAGGAAAGGAAAGGAAAGGAAAGGAAAGGAAAGGAAAGGAAAGGAAAGGAAAGGAAAGGAAAAAGAAAAGCTCGCTTTTAGTATTTAAAAAAATTATAATTGATATAAATATGCAATGCATAAATGGTTAAAAATTAATAAAATAAAAAGATTCCTTGACCACAGAATAACTTGAATAAAGGGATTTACCTGTTATAATTTTATCACTAATAGTATGGAAACAAGACCAAAGTCCAGCAGCAGGAATCGTGGCCTTTCCTTTATGTTCATATAAGTATCTATTGGTAAATACAGACTATTTATGTATCATTTATCAGTTGAGGAGTAGAGAATCCTGGGCCATCGTATGTCCTAGGACCCTGATGCCTTGAAAGGGACTCAGGACCTACCTAAATTCTCCACCAGCTCAAGTGCACAGATTACATTTGAGTATAAAACGGGGTGCAGAGAACAGCCTGGGAAATGAAGACCTGGTCCATGATGTGTCAGCATTTGTTTATTCTTTATATAGCATAGCATATGACAAATTCTGTTTTCTTCCCCTGCTATTCACTGTATTGAAATTATTTTCCACAAAATGATAAAAGGCAGAAATAAAATGTTCTTGGCTATGGGCCTCCCCCATTGAAATCATTGAGAGGGGGAGGGGTGTGCAAAGGATTTCAATATGTGTAAAAGACATTTTTTTCAAACTATTTTTTCACGCACTTAGAGTACAAAGCATGAAGATTATTCAGAATGTCCTATTTTGATAATTATTCTCTTTCTTCACAGTGCTGCAAAACAGCAGCAACTGCATTGTATGTCTTTCCTGATATAAAACCATATTTTATGCAAACTAATAACCTTGATGTAGAGTGCAGGTTGTTCAAATCACTTCTGTTATACAGAGCGTATTCAATATACCATAGAAATATTTGCCTACTAAAGTCTCTTTTATAATGGGTTGTATTGACTTTGCTGTTTTTAAACTAAATATCAACCATAAGGTAAGAGTGGGAAGGAACAGATGGAGAGTTCATTTCTCAAAATGTATTGGAATCAAAATGCATTCTTTAAAATTCATATCCAAATGTGGCTCTGAGAAATTATAAATGATAACTCTACACTATTTTTGTAATGATGCATCTGATGCAGTATTAACATAATGATTGTATAACAGTGACAATAAAGAAATAATTCCTATGTAGTTTTGTTAGTCTTATTGCTGAAAACTGATAGCTACTGTCTTAAACAAAGGACACAGGATTTGAGAAAGGAACATATGCATATGCCATTTTTAAAGATAATAACTATTCCTAAGAGCCAGTGAAATATTTCATTGTCAGTGTGATCACTTATACTATGTCATTAATGTTTTTCCTATTGCAGTGTAGCTGGGCATGTGTATTATGTTGTCCCTAAATGATATGAAGTTCAGTTTCTGAATAAAAGTTTTAAAAACTTTTGTATTAGCAACTCTTTTATCTCATCTCGGGTATCTGAGTCTGATTCTCTACAACTCATATCTTACTGCCTTAGTCTCTACTTGTAGCCTATGGAAAGGAATAAGCATATATCTATTAGGATTTGCTGCTTATACTTGTAGCCTATGGAAAGGAATAAGCATATATCTATTAGGATTTGCTGCTTATCTATTTTATATGTGCAAATATTAGGATAACATGAGTTGTTTGTATAGTGCCAAACTGAGTCCATTGACTCTGAAGGAAGCCTTGATAACACACTTAAATACAAACATTTATAAAGCAGATGTCTATGGTAGATCAGATGAATCTAACTTCTCTGCCAGTACTGACAGCCTTTGATAAGAAAGTAGATGAAGATGTGATGTATTCTTTGCTTAAAAGGGCCAGTGTTCAAAACTACCTAAAGTAATTTTTTTTTTCTTTCATATAAAAGTCTTCCTATTTGTGGAAACATTTAAATTATAGAAACTGATGTATAAACCCTGGGAATTCAGAGACATAAATTTATACAAAGGACAGTGCATTTATCACAGAAATGGAACAAATAGCTTTTGGCATCATGTTGATGAGTTAAACGATGATGGCTGATTTTTTATTTTATTTTTATCCAACAGGAGACCAAATGAAAAGCATTGTTGTTAGTGAAGATAAAGGCATGGGTCATTTATGTCTTCCTCCAGCCACTAGAAATAATAATCTGCATTTGGTATTCCATCAGCAGATCTCTTCTGACAAATTATGCATTCAGTCATTGTCCACCAATCTCTTCAGTAATCTTTAGCATGAAAAAAATACTCTGCAGTGAATTAAAAAACTGGTGGTCAAGTATCAAAACAATAGATGGTACTTGTTCTACACTTTGGTTCTATATGTGTTTGGTGCAAAACAGATTTGAATGAATGTAAAGGGTTTTTTAATTTGTTTGTTTTTTCTTTAATGTAAACATTTTTTATTTATTATTCTAAAGTCCTTTTATATATGTGGGACTGAAAGCAAGGCTGCTTACATTGAAGTCAGAGGAGTTTCATATATGTTGACAAATTAGTGAAAAAATGTTCCCACTCCTCCCCTGTAATTCAGGGGAAAGTATCAAATAGGAACTTCCAAGATATTGTATAAATGAGGTTCTGTATCCACATGGTTGAATCAGAAACATGTCAGCCAGTAGTTACGTGCTGCTCTGAATACCTGGCACCTAGCTCACCATTGGCTCTGTAGATGCAGGAGCTTCAGGTTCACATCTTTATGTGGCTCTGTACAAAGCTGCCTCTATTGCAAGGTAAAATGTTTGACTACCAAAATGTACACGTCTCCTGTACTCTGTTTTTTAACAGAAAACCTGACAAATCCTGGGATGCTTTTTCTGATTGTAGTTTTATTAAATAGATCCATTACCCGGAAATCATTCATTTGCATCAACATTCTCAAATAAACAAACACCTCACCAAATTTCTGACCTGCTTTACTACTAGCCAAGAGGCTTTGTCTGAATTTTATACTGATAACCCTGTAAATTATTTTTTTAATTTTAGTTTGCAATGTGTTTTTATTTGTGCAAAGACCAAAACATGAGGTCTCCTGTAGTTAATTTAGCAACTGCACATTCTCAAAAATGGTAATGAAACACTGCATGATTCAGCTTTTAGAGCAGTGAGTTCTAATCCTGTTAGGGTGGTTTGTTAATTAAAATGTCTATTAAATTTCTTGCAGTTAATACAATTACAGATTTATCACTTCTTGCCATTCTAGAAAAGTTTTTTATGATCCAATATTATTTAATTTATAAAAACACACCTTAGGAAAACAACAGCACAGATGACTAACATGCCTATAAAACTATCCAATTTCAGAAATGAAGTATCTCTTGAAAAGTTCTGAATAAACAGAATACAGTGAAAGGATCTTGCCCCTACATTCTGAGCTTAACCTTCCTTAGGATGTTAATAGCTACATTATAATTTAATTTTTGATCAATGTATATCTTTTATCACACTTTCTAAGAATCTAGGACACTTCTAGGATACTTTCCTTTACATAGTTTTTTTTCTATTAGTTTAATTTTTAACCGGTCATAGAACTATATTTTTTTATTTTTGTGGGTGAATTACACCAACACAACCCAAAAAGTATTAGCTAATGAGTTTTTCTTCTTTCCTTGTCCTAAGAAACCTTTAAAATTTTCTTTTGTCCGTATACTGGTCAAAAAAAGGAAACACTCATGAAAAATAAATAATTGCTTGTGTTACTCCCTTGCAGGATGGGGAGACAAAGAGTAACAAAACAAGCATCAAACAGAACCATGGTTGAGATCTTGCACTGAGTGTACAATATCCCCCTGTGGCCCAGTGTTTACTGTTAATGCTTTATACTGTATCAGCTGAGTTGTAAATTCATGTAGCAAACCATTGGCTTTCAGGATTTTTATAGCTCCCCACTTGCAGTTAATGAATTTTGTATTAGCCCTCAGTGTGAAGAAATCATAACTCTGTGTACCAAGGGATAAACTCAAACTTAAATTACTAGAAACAGTATCTGGAGACTTGGATATATACACTGAGATGGTTTTCTCCCAGAAAACTGAGTTTTCCTCATATTTCTACCCAGAATTTGAACACTGTTGGGTTTTTTGGTTTTGGTTTTTTGTTGGTTTTGGTTTTTTTTAATAAGTTTTTATATTAAAGGTAGGAAAGTACAGCTCTCAGACAACTCAAAAGTTAGATCCATTAAAACAGTCAAGACACAATATTTCACATAACTTTTGATAAATGTCATGCGAGTGTATTTATGAGTATAACTTCGTCCTGTTACAGGAACATATATAAATAATATAAATACCAAGTTGTTCAGTACAATATATGGGTCATGGTGATGCATCTAGTGAGAACCAGAAGGCTGAAGAGCTATGTGGAACCAAAAAATACAAAAATTAGAAGTTTGTTGTATTACTCAGAACTGCTGTCCTGTAGTGTCTTGAACAGCTGTAACTCAGTTAAGAGTTTCTGATCTGGTGTTTACTGAGGGTGGAGCTGGAAATATATACATGAAGTTGTATTTTATGAATGTAAAAAATAGTTCTTTCCCTTTCTTAAAATTATGATTTAAAGATTGGCAGTCACAATACATTGTATTATTATAGTTCTAGAGCTCTTAAACAGGAACCTATTTTCCAAGGAAAATTTGAATTTTGGTCATTTCAGGAATTGTAATTTCTAAAGAGTTATGTAGTTTTTTTGAATACTTAGAAAAAGTAAGCTGTCAGCTAAGTCATTACAAATTGCCATGCTCTGACTGCAGAGAGCAAATTATTTTTTCTTTCCTTTTCCTATTTTTATAAAAGCTGAAATGGCAAAAAGTTCTGCACAGGAAAAAGCAGAAGCAAAGAAGATAGTTTTTGAAAAACAGGCAGTTTTTAACAACTGTGAAAAATAAATAGATTTTGGGTTTGCTCTAAAGAAAAGAACTTAAAACTACTTTAGCTTTCTAGAAAGAGAAAAAATATCTGAAGTCAAATATTCTCAGGGTTTTTTGTAACAGAGGAATAGCAGAAGATGCAGAATGTTTTTGCACTGAAATCCCTGACTTTGTAAGAAGGGAAAAATCTTGAAGTCCACCCCTTGAGAGTGGGAAGGTCAGCACTGGATCATTTAGTGTCTTATTGGTGGTGTTGAAAGATAGGGCCTCGCCAGAATAGGTAGGGCAGTGGTCATGGGTTTCCTTCCTCATGCAGGCATATTGCAGATAACACAAGAACAAATAGTGGAATATTAAGTCTGTGTCTTTCTTAAGAGCTAAGTGGGAATGCACTATGCTTTACAGCAACTTGAGATCATGTGATATATATCAGGACTTTTTACAGGGGTGTAACATTTGCAGAATCTTAAATATAGCTCAGCAGACTCAGTCCATGGGAAGCTGAAGGAGTGAATTAGTGTTTACTAGTTCTTACACTGAATACAGTTTTATGTGCTGCCTTTTCCAGGAATTCCTCTTTTGCAAAGATGTTTATCCTTTCAACCAACTCTATAATATCTCAGGATGTCAATGGTCAATAAAAACAAACTAATAGGAAATTAAAACTTGATTGATCTAGGTAGAAAATGTAGCTTAAAGTTGAAAGAGTTGCAAGAGATAACTACAGTGATCCCATTCCTCTATCTATCTTTGTCTCTAAATCAAGATAAGAAGTAAAAAAAAAGGAAAAAAAAAAGTTTTTTTAATAAAAATCTTTAAACTACTCTACTGGCTTCAGATGAGCATTGACTGCAGCCTTTCCTTGTGAGTTAGTAGGAAGAGCAAACTGATAGATGACAAACGTAGTTGACTCCAGGTACTCTTTTCTGTGTTAAAAATCTGTAGGGAACAGAAGAAAAGAAAGTTAGGGTACTTGTATGTGCAATGTAATTTTTCTTTCTTCTCTCTTCATTTTACTGATAATGGTGGAAACCAAGAAGAAAATATTTCAAACATTTTACTTGGAACATATCCAAGAAATATCAGCTAGTGCTGACCTTTTCAAATATTACAAGTTCGTCATTTATGACTGCAGCCAATACACAGATAATGCATTGCTAAGTGGTAAAAGGTTTTATGAGTATTCTTCTCAGCTTAGAGTACTCAGTGATTTGTTATATTATCATCTAGACAATCTAATAAACCTTTCTATCACTAATTTCATAGATCGAAATTTTGCTTTTATGTAGTTCAACAGATATATGGACTAATTCAATATACATACGGATGCCAAAATTGTACAGCAGAATCTAGTCTCCCATTTGTAATAAATATGTAAAATTAGAAACTACTGTCAGGATACATTATATAGGCATACCACACAATACTGAAATTTAGCTCTTCTGTTTTTATGAAAACTTGATGAAAAAAAATAAATGGAAATAAAACCTCATATAAAAGACATTTAGCCTACAAATAAATAAATAAATAAAAAACAAACAAACAAAGAAAACGTATTAAAATCAGGAATTTGTGTGTTTAGTCAAAAGGGAAGAAGATTATCCACATCATCCATTCTTAATGAACAGACTGCTCTTTCACTGGTGTGCGGACTAAGTAATGTTCTTAAAGATTGGTTCATTATATTTTATTTTGCTTATGGCCATAGATGGGGCTGTTCAGAAAAAATGTTAATTACTTCAGGGTTTTTTTACATTAAAAAAAAGGAGAGGAAATTCCTATAATACTTTCCTTGTCCTTTGTCTTAGAAGAAAACCAGTCCTACTGACTTCAGTATTTTAAGAACCACATATAGAGTCCATTAGCTCTAAAGTTTATTTTGTTTTTCATTAACACTGTTAAGTTTTTCACATTTGTTGACAGTAGTTCACTTTAACACTTTAATTTTTTCCTTTTTTTTTTTTTTTTTTTTTTTTTTTTTTTAAAAATATTAAGGAAAGGGCTTAGAAGATCTGTCTTACAGACCAAATAACCTATTTGCCTTTATTTTCCAGAACTCTTAGGAACTTTTTTGGCTTAAAACGATTCAGGAGCTTCAGTTGCACCACCTCTGTGGTAAATATTTCAGCTACAAATCTGGTTGATTATTGAGAATTTAAAATATTCTCTACTATACCCTGTGAGAGCTCAGTGAAGATTTCTCAGGCTAAGATAGCACTGCTTCCCTAAGTTACCAATTACAACTTACATTTATGCCTATATAATTTTAATTGTACATTTTTATTCAGCAGACCTTGGGCTGTGTATTCTGTAAAGATCAACTTTTCCTGGGAATACTGTTCTGCAGATTTCACCAATTTAATCTATCTCTAATGGTTGGTCTCCTGCTATATAATATATCTCAGTTCTAAAATGCTTATAATTAATTTATTTATGCTCAAGTTGCTCAAGAAAAAATTCTTACCACTTCTCTCCTTCTTTCTTTTGTTTCTGAGGAGAGGGGAAAATACACAGAAGGTGTGTCCACAGTTTTATCTTCTTTGTCCTCTTATTGAGTTGCATTCAGTGGAAATTACCTAACTGTTTATGTCTAAATGATAGTGATTTAAATATAAGCTATGCATTTTAGGCTCCTTTTATAGTAATTTAAAAGAAACTGTACTTGCTAGAGCAGAATTCATGCCATCTCTCTTGGACAACTAATGTAGCTGAACCATCTTCGAGAGTTGCTTATTCCTCCCCATTGACCAGAAGAGGAACACAGGCTGATAAGGTTAGATGGAGGTGTTTAAAAGTTCATTTAAGTAAGATTAAGATACTCAGACTATGCACATTTACTCATAAGGGATCTACTTTCTGTGGCATACTTTGATGTAATCTTGCTTAGAATACAAATAATAATTTAAAAGAAATTATCACACATGGGAGAAAAGACTAAGGCAATTAAGGCAGATAATTAAATTATGTGTTGAATAAATGTTCTGAATGGGTCAGTCATGACACTCATCACAGCAAAATAGAAAACCTCAAAAAATGGAGAGGGGGAGAGTCCAAATCAGATTGCCATAGAATGCACAGCTATAAAAAATGTGCATGTTTGTCAAAACGATAAAAGTTTGAAGCAGAACTGATCAAATACAGAAAGATTTTTGCTAAGTGTTAAAACAGTTGGAAAAGTATTTTTTCCTCCCAAGTCCTACTTTTAACTTCCTTTGATACAAGGTGGCACAAAGTCAAGAAAGAACTTGAAACAAGCTTCACATTAATATTTGAAAAAGGGCACCCAATGTGTTTGATGTTGCGCCCTTCATGCAAATCATGTAGTCTGAGAGAAATCCCAATAGGAAATACGATTCTTTCTTCTTAGCACTCGCTTTTTTTTCTGGTTGATAATAATGAACTTTTCACACTCCCCTTGCAACACCCCTGAGCTATACAGAAATGAAGTTATTACTCACTAGGTGCTGCCTATTTGGGTAGGACTTTTTTGTTGCTTTTTATTGATTTTTTTTTTTTTTTTTTGTCGTTGAAAGTACAGTCTCAGTTTAACACATATTTTGCACTTATTTTTCCCAGTTTTCTCACCAAAAAAACCCAGGTAGTTCATCAAAATAACAAAATACCTGCTTTATCCTAGGATATTTAAGCTTCAGAATATGTATACATGATCAAAACTGTCATGATGATACAAAATCAGGTATTGATTGGGGGGGGATGTCAAGGTGTAGCTGAGAGTTTAGAATAGAGTGCAACAACTAATGGTAACATGGATCTTTTTTAAATTTTCAGTTAACTATGCTAATAATAGAAAGTCAGAGCTTCCAGAATTCTCCAGTCATTACCATTTAAAGTGTGGAGGTCAAGCTAATTACAATCCATTCAAAATCCAGAACAGTGTGGGCAGCAACATTGATCAGATTCCCTCCTTTTATTTTTGTTGTGCACACTTCATTTCTATATATAGCAACTAATGTATCTCCCACATTACACCACCCACACACTTACTAACACTTTCTGAAGGCACAGGAACCCTTCTCTGCAATTATTTTCCAGATTGCATTTTGAAAAATGTCACAGATTGATCATGAAAATTGTTGAAAGCAGACAGAAAAAAAAGTCCATTCCTCCAATAGACCCTAAGAGAAAAGAAGCCATCAGGAACCCCTCAATGCAAGCTTCACATTGAAAACCAAATCTGAGTAGGTAAAAAATCCCAGTATCAAATAATAACAGTAATATTTTTATTACAGATATGATTATTGTATGATGAGATTGACATTCAGAACTAACTATTAAGATTGTCTAGAAAACCGATGATTTATGAAGGTTCAGTTTTGGAGAGTTTTTTTCCAATTTTTTAACAGAAAACATTTCCTATGCCTTTGCAAATAAGTCTGCATGATCACAGTCATTGGTCCCCTTGGGAAATTCAGTAACCTCACTATCTGTGGAAGTAAAACATGGCAGAAACCCAGAAGGTTTTCAGAGAACATTTATAACAACTTCCTGACATAGGTGAGTCAGGATCCCAAAAGGGGATATATTCTGCTGTACTTCACACTTACAAACAAAAAGGAAGGACTGAAAAAAAGAAAGGTTGTTAAATCCTTGGATACAGTGACTATGTGATGGTCTAGTTTAGGATCCTGAGAGGTGGGATCATTACCATGGGATGTCAGAAGAGAAATCTTTGGCCTCTTCAGGAATCTGCTTGGAAGAATACTATCATCAGGAACAGTCTTGAAGAGAAAAGTGGTTCAAGGAGAGTCAGACCTTGAGCCGGCTCACATCCTTGAAGTTCAAGAATGGTCCTTTACAATACAAAGCAAATCAAGAAAAGACAGAAGGAAACCTGCATACACAAACACATTTTTCCCGACTGAAAATTGTACAAAAGATGGAAGGAGGGAAAGGGGACCCAGAAGGAATAGAAGATGTTGTCTGATCATGCAGGAATAGAATCATAGAATCATAGAATTAGCCGGGTTGGAAGGGACCTCAGAGATCATCAAGTCCAACCCTTGACCCCGGAGCAGTTGCTAGACCATGGCACTGAGTGCCACATCCAGTCTCTTCTTAAATATTTAGAATTAGGAAATAGAAATTTTAGAAATAGAAATTTAGAAATAGAATTAGGAAAGTCAGGGGCAGCCTGGAAGAAGAATGGAAGATCCTGAAAACTACATAATGATCAGCTTCACCTTAATCCCTGAGACAGTAACAAAGCGATTGATAGTCCTAGCAATAGAGAATAGGAAGGTGTGGAGGTGTGGAGAATAGGAGGCTGTACTGTAGTCAGTGTGGATTTATGAAGGAGAACTGATGCTTGACCAAACTGATAGACTCCTACAATGAAATGACAGCCTTGGTAGATGAGAGGAGAGCAGTGAATATGGTTGATCTTAACTTTTGACTACTTTTTTTGATGCTTTCTCCTACAACATCCTTATAGACATATAGTGATAAAGTACAGGGTAGATA
This sequence comes from Phaethornis superciliosus, assembly GCA_023637945.1. Classification (NCBI taxonomy): domain Eukaryota; kingdom Metazoa; phylum Chordata; class Aves; order Apodiformes; family Trochilidae; genus Phaethornis; species Phaethornis superciliosus. The sequence continues at coordinate 75,893,290 of JAJQWJ010000003.1, read as the reverse complement.
AAAGGAAAGTGAGGTAAATTTAAATTCATGTGTACTGATGGGCTCAAATGGTTGTGGTCAATGGCATGAAGTCCAGCTGGAAGCCGGTGACTAGTAGTCACTGTATGCCCCAGGTGCTGATACTGGGATCATTACTGTTAAATACATTCATTAAGGACCTGGTTTATGGACAGAGTGCACTCTTAGAAAGTTTGCAGATGGTACAAAACTGAGGAGTGGTTAGTATGTCAGATGGTTGTACACTGGGAACAAAAGAGGCTGCAGAGATGAGCAGAGAGGAATCTGTGAACTTTAACAAGGCAAAAAATCAAAGCTCTACACCTGGGGAGGAACAACCCAACTCACCAGTACGTGCTGGGGTCTGGCTGCAGCTTTGCAAAGAAATAAGCAGGGATTCTGGTAGAAAACAAGCTGACCATGAGCTGGCAATGCAACCTCACAGCAAAAAAGCCCAAGGACATTCTTGGCTGCACTAGGAAGACCATTGTCCATAGGTCAAGTGAGAGAATCTTTACTCTCTGCTCATTCCAAGAGACCCTTCTGGAGTGCTGGGTCCAAGTCTGGGATCCCAGTGCCAGAAGGACATGAGGACATGGACAAAATAGAGCAAGCCCAGTGAAGAGTCATAAAGATGAGGAAGGAACTACTTTATTGGACATAGATATAGAGGCTACGAGATTTGGGATTGTTCAGCCTAGAGAAGGAAGGCTGAATGGCATCTGATCAGTGTCTATGAATACCTGTTGGCGAGGAGCAGAAAAGATGGGGACAGGCTCTTCTCATCAGTGTCCAGTGACAGGACAAGAAAGATAGGATGAATTGAAACACAGGAAATTGCAGTCAAGTGTAAGAAAAAAAAAATCTTTATATTTTTCCATATAAAGATGGTCAGACTCTGGAACACATTACCAAAAGAGGTTTTAGAGTACCTTGATGACATTCAAAATCTTACTGGACAAAATCCTGCATATCTTATCCCACTTTTGCCGTGGAATTGCATTAGGCAACCTGCAGAGATCCCTCCCTATCTCAGTTCTACCTTGAGTCTGTAATTCTGTACATAGAAGCATAGCATTCTTATCCTGATGTCTGTATCAGATCTGATCATCCCTTTGGTCCTGCCTTGACTTGACAATAAAATCCACAGATAAGTTTTGTTGCATAAATTTTTCTCTAACAAAGACAAGCCATCTGACTCTCTTCATAAAGCATTTGGTCCCACTTGCCTGTTTTTCAACAGCCAGCAGCTACAGATTTTGATACCCCCTACCCTTCTCTAATCTTCAGACTATTTTGGGGGGATTTCCCAACCAAGAAAAAAAAAAAAATAAATCCTTCCTTACTTTATGTTTCAATCTAGTGAGTGATTGGTATAAGTTTGGCTGTAAGAGCTCCCTCTCTTTGTTTACAGTTGATGGGAGCAAAACATGGACTAAGTCAGAGAAAGACAATAAAGGGGAAAAGGTAAATGACTAAGAAAGCAGAGCACTATATACAAATAATTAGCAAGGATAAAAGGATGGTGAAAAAGAGAGACAAGATTCATGACTGAGGAAAGAAAACAATGAGAAAAGCATGAACACAAGGATGAGAGAGGAAAAAAGAAGTAGCACCTGAAAAAACTGTCATGGGAGCAAATGCAAGAAAAAGAAATTAATAAAATCTGGTGAAGTATATTAAAGCATATATCTTAATAAATATGTGTAAATATTCAGACAGAGACATATTTTGACTCTGCATCACTTCATAAGTTTAACAAGACAAGTATTATGACATATCATTTATAATTTTCAGGGGGAAATAGAGGAAAAAACAAATTATCAAAGTTAGCATGTGTGAAGACATATATTGTGTTTAGAAAGAAAAATGTCCTACGTTAGCTATCAATTTCAATTAATCTTTGAAAAAAAATACCATAAATAATTCTTTTAAACATGCAAAAGTATTTAAAATACAAATCTTGCGAAGTTTGAAAACCATCCACTAAAACTCGATAATTTTGAAATCTTTTTCAAAAACATTTCTAAAAATAAAAATATCTTTGATACTATTAGTCGTGTTTTCTCTTCTTTCTGTTTTTTTGTTTTGGTTTTTTTTTTTTCCCATTTCTTTACTTCTGCTCATCAGTGGAAACATGAAAAAAAGGAGAAAAAAAAAAGAGGAAGAAGGAAAGAGAAGAAGGAGGAAGAAATGGAAAAAACTTCAGAGTTACTAAACAATTTTTCTTTAAAATAGACTAAAATATGTACTTTTCCCCACTATTTCTGCTAAGTATATTATACTCAGTAAAGTTTCAGAGAGAAATGCCACACAATAAAGACTGCAACTAATATATTTACTGACATCACAGATAACCTTAGAATCATGGAACAGAGAAATATGTTGAAGTAAAGTGAAATGAAGTAAAAGACAGACTAAAGTACAGTAGTTCTTGTGAACGAGAATACAAATATATTCTTCAGGAGGCTGTCATCACTGACAGATACAAATCATAGAATCATAGAACCACAGAATAATTTGGGCTGGAAAGGACCTCTAAAGGTCATCCACTCCAAGCCACCTGAGTAAGCAGGGATATCCTCAACCAGAGCACCCTCACCTTAAATATCTCCAGGGATGAGATATTCATCTGCCAACTGCCTCCCTGGGCAACTTGTTCTGTTTTTCTAATACCCTCATGGTAAAGAAGTTTTTTTCTAACATCCAATCTAAATCTCCTCTAATTTAAAGCCATTGCCCCTCGTTCTATCACTACAGACCCTTGCAAACAGTCCATCTCCAGCCTTCCTGGAGGTCTCCTTCAGGTACTGGAAGATTGTTATTAGGTCTCTTCTTCAGACTGAAATTCCTTCGCATATTTGATTGTCAATGATAGCCAAAATTTTATTTTACTCATAAATTATCACAACAATTGTTATCTAGAATTATAACAATGTATTATTTATTTCTGACTTTAGAATGTGTATTAAACCACATGAAAGAATTAATAATCACACAATTTTAAATGGAAGATGTAGAATAAATATTTCTGATATTCAGTTTCCAGCCCATTCAACCATATTATCACTTCTTGATAAACTTTGAACTCCATATTAATTTCATACTTGTAAGTACTTGTTAAGTATATGTCCTCTTTTCTCTCTCATACAGGCTTAATATTGATAGATCAAATCGATAAAAAATAATAAATGAAAATTTACTATGAAATATTGCTGCACAAACACAATTATTATTTGGTCTCAAATCTACTAAAAGTACTTAATTTATATTGTATTATTATAAAAAGTAAAAAACACCCTAATATAGTATGATAAAACTTTTCCTGTTTCAATCCTAACAGGAAATATAGAAATGAAATTTAGTTCTCTATTGATGGAAACTTTCACATAAACAAGCATAAAGATGTTATTAAAAAGCAGATCAAGAATTTGGCACCACTGAAATAAATTATTGATATTTTACTTCAAAAAGGGCAAATATTTTATGTTTCTGACATGCTTCAGGTAAGCAGCCTTTTGAAAGACCTAGCAAAGAGGCATTTTATTACTGGACCAAAGACACAGGACTCACATCAATTACCTAGGAGAGACATGGACATCAGGAACTGAATTTTACCTAAAGGGAGTATTAAGAACTGACAGAAGTGGGATTCTGCACAAAAGGGAAACCCACAGGATTCCTTTCCGTTGGGGAACATCAGTTCATTTCTCCTCCGCTCCCTCATATATTTTCTTTTTTTCTTTTTCATTTTTTTTTATCTTTTTCCTTTTTTTTTCCTTCTTCCCCCCCTTCAACAGGCTTGCCACGAGCACACCTGTTCATGTTTTGAATGTAGCTTCATTTAAATATCTTCAAACTGAAAAAAACTAAACATTATACTTATGCATCCCAGTGACTTTAACATTTGTTGCATAGACAAAAAGAAAAAAAGAAAAACTGTCATCCAAAAAATAAATAAATAAAAAAGAAATTGCTTTTTTGAGGAAAGTTCCACTCCTGTCATACTTCTTTTTTGCATAGGAAAGAAATATTTCAAAATAATAATTAAAAATGGCATAAGCTTTTGCTAAAATTTTTACTTTAGAAATGCAGAAGTATGTAGAAAACGTACTCAATGAAAGTTCCCAGTTTGCACAGTTACATTGTTTGTCTTCTGCTATATTTTTTTTTGCCTCTGTTAACACATCTAATTAAACAAAGCAGTGTGAAGTGAGTATTACAATTAAAAAGACAATTTTAAAATTGCTTTTGACAAACTGTAGATTAACATGTCCTTTTCCTGATTATTTGCACTAATGAAGATTGAGCACCTAAATGTTCAGACACAGTGAAAACAAGCAAGACACAGGGGCATGACTGAACAAAATATTCTTATGAAATATCAATCTAGAGACGATAAGGGGAAAGAAAATAAATAGATGATTCTGTCATTTGCTCAGCTGTAGAAACAAAATCACTGTAAAAAATACATATACAGGGTAAAGGATGTACAGCAAATCTTAGCTTTGATCTGAGCTGCACAGGCAACTCTTTGCTTAAGATTGGCATCGAAACTGGAGCAGAATGGTGTGAGTTCTCTGTGTTCTACACAGTTTGTACAGGTAAAAAAAGCATATATGATAAGGTTAGTTTTTAATTAAAAAAAATAATTAAATGGAATAGTAGTAGAAATCACCTTTGGAACTGTCTCCATGGGGTCTGGAATGGAGTTTGTGTTTTCAAAGAAAGACAAATTAGAAAACTGGGAGACATCTCAGTGGTAAAAGTCTTTGGCCCAAAGCTCTTCTTTATTTATTTATTTTGAGAAGACATGTTTGGAATTAAAAATTTTCAAATTGAATAAAGGACCATTGCCTGTGCTTTCAGAAAATAAAAAAGAAGGAAACTTGATCTATAGGTTAAATTAATGTTAAGTTACTGAAAATATGAAAGGAGGTCTTCAACCAGTAAGGCATACTCAATTTTTTGACACATCATTTTTAATTGTCTTTTTTAATTTTTTGTGGGAAAATGATGGAAAATATATTTATGGCACACCTGTGGTAAATATTAGTAGTCAGGAACTAGGAAAGAGGATATGCCTAGCTGGAGAAGATTTGCAATTTTTTTGGTCCAGGAGGAAAAGCAGGATATTCCACTTTGAGTGTGCTGAAATATGGGGTTTTTTGCTTTGTTTCCATTGAGTCTGCTGACATCATTACAGACAAAGGAAAAAAGTGCTTAAGAGAAAGTCCCTTGTTGCCTTACTGTCAGTAAAGACCAGGTGTGCTAAAAGTCATCATGTGACTACAAGCCACATATTGCAATAATCATGGCTTAGTTACTCTCCATATCACTGTTTCCTCTACTGACTTAAAATCAAAGGTAAGCATTTAGATTTCAGTCTCCCAGGAGAGCACCCTAAAAAAGTAAAGTATAAGCTAAGCCACTGTAACTCTATCTCTCTCTCCACTTTGTCAGCTGTATTTGTGCCATAGAAAAACTCAAATGCAATATTCATGTACAGAAGGAAAGTAAGCAGGCATTCAATGTGTATTTCTGAGCTTACTGAGAAAAAAGTGAATATGCTAGTCTTGGCTTTTATCCCTGCTAACACATCTTGGATAAATGTCATTGAATAAAAAGCAAAAATAATCCTGAAAATTAGAAGAACAGGACTTACAGAGGGCACAATAGTGTTTCACTGAGCTCAGATAAAAATACATTTAATAGAGTAGCTACTGCCTAACAAATCCTGCATTTACAAACCATTTGCCAGATCAGCTCTGGGGGTGAACCACCTCTTATTGTGTGTGTGATGGAGCTTTCTGGATCAGGAAGCAGCGTCTTCCAAAAGATCACCGTTCTTTCCCACTTGGGAAACTGAGCTCTGTACTTGTCTCTTTCCCTACCCTTTCACACCTCCTCCATGTTTTGCAGCAAAAAGAGGCATCTGGCCCAGAGTAACTAAATCGTATGGTATGTCAGGGAGTTCTGCCAGCCTTGGCAGAAGGAGTCACATACCTCCAGCTGGTTGCAATGGCTCTCCTTGTCAAAGAGATATTTATTATATAAAAATAAAAGTTCTGATTGCAAACCTCGAATAAATTTAAGTAATGCTTACAAAAGGTATGACCATGACATGAGTCTTCAGCAAAATATTTCTGGTTTTCATCTCCATTACAAAAAACCAACAGAGGTGACTATTCTGAAACCTTTTTTGTAAGTCATGATATCACAGACTCCTAAGAACACAGAGTTTCTTCATCCAAAGGGACACAGATAAAATGGATGTTCTCAGCATTTTAAGAAGAACTCAGTCTTTACTTTCTGAAGCTGATTACCCAGAGAACTTGGGGGAGAAGTATACAAGGAGACATGCAAATTAAAATGTTTATTTTATCCTTTTTAAAACCACAGTTTCAAAACAAGCCAATGTATTACCTCAACATCCCTTTATAAGAAAACTCATAAACAAACAAGAGGAGGAGAAGAATACTACTTTCCCTGAATCAAACCCCAAAGACTGTAGATGTATTGACCATCTTTGAAGTTCTTCATTTCTTTTTATTGATGGTGACCAAGATAATCACCAAAAATATTCCTTTCTCTTATACCAGGACTGGTCATACAGAGCACCATTTATTTTCTTTTTTTTTTTTAATATTGTTTTTCTTCAATTTTTTTTTTGCTGTTGTTAAAAAAAAAAAAAGTTGTTTTTTCCAAAACCCATCTGACTTCATCCTTTCCTCTCGACACCCACTGTAAACCAGTAAAGACACCTGTGAATAAACATGACAAACCACACTTTCATTTATGCTGTGTTTACAAACCAAAGGCAAGTACTAGCAGAGTCCGTATTCTGTCACTCAAGCATGGAAAAGATGAGCCCATCTGAGACTCACAGTGGGAGCCACCACAAGGTCGTATGTGATCTGCTTATAGGGCAGATGCTGTGCTCCACTAGCAACACCCAGGGCTAGCTGGGGTGATGGCATGGTCCCTGGATTGTGGCCTCCCAGAAGCCCTTGGTCCCCACTTCACTCTGACAATGGCCAACTTAACCAGGATGTTATGCAGGTTTAAATGTGATGTCGTGTTTGTCACACCAACGTTTAAGAAATATTGTTTTGGTATGTATCAGATGAAAAGGCAACTGCAATGTGAGTACCTGAGGCTTAACTTTGTACTAGAGCCTTCTATATCTAGGAATAACAAGCTCAATTTTTTTGAAGAATTACATGAATGTATTACTTTATAGTACAGGAATCTCAAAAGATGCATCTGATTTACTGTGTATCCCTGTACAGATAAGATTAGCTCTTGTATAATCTAAAGCAAGTGTCTGAAGTGAAAGATTGTTTTATTTCCTTTGTCTGTGGTACCAAACATCTGCTCTCTAGCATCATTGTCAGCAACTTTCCTCCTCCCTAGGCAGTAAAAGGACACTAATAGTGGAGTAATGTGTACTCTGAGAGGGAAAGGCTATCTTGGTGTAAAAGAATCCAAAACATCCATACAGCAGGGGTCTTTAGCCAGGCAGCAAAGCCTGAAAAATAGGACACAAAGGCTACAACAGGAAAGCACCATTAAGGTGTCACAAAATGCCCTTGCTTTGTGATGGACTATAATAAACTGTGATCTCTCCAATTCTTGCCACACCAGGTGAAAAGATGTGATGGATCTTCCTAAGGGCATCTTATAATCAAGAATTTCTGTAATAGGTTTAAAAAAACCCAAAACACCCCAAATTGCATAAAGAGATTGCATTTTAATTTTTTTTTTTTTTTTTTTTTAAGATGTCTAGGGCTGAAATTCTGGCTGCTGAACTTCACAAAGCTAATCCAAGCTCACTGATCAAAAGTCAAATATTCATGACATTTAGACTTACATAGACTTTCATAGAAATCTTCATGAATATTTTCTGAAAATGATGAGTTTAGAAAGGGCTTGGGTATCTCAGTGAATATCAAAACACAGATGTTTTCCCATGCTGGTGAAGTAAGTAAAAAGCAAATCAAATCAAACTGAAAGGTGGTATTGTCAGTTTTCATGAAATTATTAACTGGTGAGTCTCTTAATTGGACACCACACCCACATCTGTTGCTCACAGGTGGAAAAGCATGCTAATAGTTTGAGAAACTTCTGAGTCTATATAAAATTATTCTGTAGCCTGGAGCCTATTGTTTCTTCAAAAGAAGAAATGTGTTGATCACTATCCACTAATACTTCCAGGAGGAACAGAAATTAGATAAGGTTTTCTATTTAAAGTAGCAAACAAAGGCATCATAAACTTTAATGACTGGAAGCCAGCATCATGCACATTCACATTTTAAATTCTGAGTGCAATTAAGAGTTGGCACAATTTCTGAAGTTCGTGACTGTCCAATGTGCTAATCATTTTACTGTGACACTGTAACTTCCTGAAAGATGTGTTCTAAGACAGTAAGAAGTCAGGAACTTGGTTCAGGAGCCAGCTGGTAAAATCATGTTAATTGTCTTGCATGGACTGTCACTTTTTTAGCCTTAGAAATCTATCAGGAAATCTCTTAGATATGCTGAAGATTTGCTTTGGTGAAAACTCATGTAAATATTACTTGTAATTAGTAACAGAGAGAAATACGGGGGAGTGGAGTGTTAATTAAGTAATGGTTTACCACTAAAAAAGTCATAACAATTTGATTTGCTATGAAACTTGAGTTCCTAAATTGAACAAATGCCCAGAAGTAAAAATATCTCGAATAATTCTTCTACGTGTGAAAATATCTGTTCAATACAAGCATGCTATCTTCATATATGGTTCAGTAACTGAATATACTGCTGGTATCTGAACAGGAGGAATAATTATAATTTTGTTGGATTCAGATATGTTTTAGTTACTTTAAGTTATTTTTACTACTTGATTATGCCAGTTTGCAGCCTGTCTAGAAAATAAATACATATAGAAAAAGCAGAGAAACTTCATGTTATCCTGAACCTGAAACTTGTTTTGTCTCTCATTACTGGGATAGAAATTCAGGCTGATACTTTTATTATCCATGTAAGTATGGTCAATCATAGTTATAATCATAGCAACAATTTATTATCTTTTAATTTTGAGTGGATTGAGACGATCTGAAATGATTATTTCAATTAGATACATTACTAAAAACCTCTCAAAATTCAGTCACAGAACTAGTTCATCATGGTGTGATCAGTCATGATGTAGGGTGTGACCAAAGCACACAGGGTCAAAATTCAGATGGGACAAAGGTGCACAGCATTTCATGGGAGTGATTGAGCTCTTGTCAGGACTGTGCTGTGCATCCTTTCTGGGCAGGAAGATGTTATTTGTTTGGCACAGATCTCTCAGTGTGTAACATTGAGAACACTTACAGCAAACTATGAAATAAATCAATAATAAAGTAACCATGTTATCTAGAGGGCAATTTTTGTGTTTGAGGGTTTCTTTAGAAAATGGCAATAAGTATAGCAGTGTGAAAGATCACAGAAACAATGTCAGTCAGAGCAAAACAAGACATAAATGACACTGCACCAATCATGGCAAGGACTAAATTTACCCAAATTAAAGTACAGTCAGGAGATAGAGAGAAAATGTTACAATGAACATTATATGACAAGGAACTAAACTGATTTAGGACTCAACAGATTATTTTAAAGCCACTGCTTTTTTTTTTTTTTTTTTTTTTTTTTTTTCCAGAAAGCTGTTTTCTTTGAATTTTCTGTCATTTTTTGAGGTCAAAATGTGCTTATTTAAAAAATGGGAATAAAGTAGCTACATAGCACTGTGGCTGCATACAAGACTGATTATAGGATCCTGAGTTTTGTTTATTCATTGTTGTGCAAATTATTTCCCTACTTGTCTTTAATGTTCACGAACTGTATTCTCAAGTGTTAACGATAAATACACCCCAAATAGCATTTATATTAGATGTAAATACAAAGTTAATTAATCAAACATAAGATGCAATTTCCACAAAGGTAGTTTAGGTAACTGTTAGTAAGGTAAACAGTTAATAAATTTTTACATGCATACACAAACACCAGGAGACAAAAAGGGTTATTGAGTTCCTGTAACATTTGTTTTTGGAAGGGACGTGGCAGCAGAGAACAGGGGGAAGAAGGCTTTTCAGGGTATACATAATAGTTAAAATACCAACAAGATTCCAAATTCTTTCAGGTACCAACAGCAAATGATGTATTGATTTTGTTGTTAAACTGCACAGCTGTAACCAACACATTAGACATGGAAGATAAAAGCAATGACTAAAAGCACCTTATTTCATCTGTCACACCTGAGGCTCTGCCTTCTTCAGACCTTTAGTGTATTAGCACAGAAAATCAATTAGGCAAAGAGCTAAACAAATGAAGGGAAAAGGAAGAAAAGGGTCCAGAATGCCAGCAAGCCCTGGAGACTTCAGCAAAGCATGAGGTATCTCCAAATAAACCACAACAACTTTTATGAACTTTCCAAAGCAGTGATTAAGTACTGCTTGGATGCAACAATTAGCATGTGTTAGTGCAGGTCTAGCAAGGGACCACTATTCACAAGCACAAGATTTCTTTTCACTGGGAAGAAAATGTGAAAATTTATTTCTCAGTTTGAGTTAATTTTGAATATCAAACTATGGGTCCTGTCACCCTGTTCAGTGTAGAATGATGGATCAATTACACCCAGAAATCAAATTTTTCTGAGCAAAACCATACTACGGAGTATCAATATTCAGTATTTCATTGGGGCCAGGGACATTAATGAAGCCTAATTCTTCACGGTAGCTTGTTCATACTTTAATCAAGGAAAGTAAACCAGCTCTAAACCAAAATATGGTACAATTTTTGGTTGTCACCACAAAATTTGTATCTAATTATGTAACAAACTTCAAATTTAGAATTTAAAATAGGTACAATTATTCTTTTTCTCTTCTAGAATATTATCTAGAATTATATTAATAGATATTATTTATGTAATATATTACATTATGTTATATTACTATAATATGTTATATTACTATAATTATATTACTAGAAAATATCTAGCTGTTCATCTCAAGGTAACGCCTGCAGAGGTGTGTCTATCTTTTTATCTGTGATGCCTGAAACAAATATATCTTGTTGGGGGGAAAAAAAATTCTTTTGGGGAATAATTCTTTAAAAAAAATCTGAGTACCAAAACTGCCAAATTGTGAATATTCACACACTTCAGCAGTGCCACCCAGTGGAGAGCTTCTCCTCTCCACCTTGGAAAGGAAATGCTGCTACCAGCTACTGAAGAAGAAAAAAAAAAAAACCCAAAAACCAAACATCTCAGGCTGCTCCCCCTGAAGTCTGAAGAACAGTATTCTTTGAAAAAGATGCAATTGTTTTCCATGCTTGTTCAATTATTTCAAAAATTTTTCACAGTTCATCAGCCCAAACCATGTAAATTCAAGAAGTAATGACAAGCAAGGAATGTACAGAAATCTTGGAAGATTTGGAAACATGTCACCAAGAAATAGTTACATCTGTAATTTTCTTCTGTACTTTCATTCATTTTTTGGGGGGAGAAAGAAAAACTTACTTCTTCCTCTTAAGGAAAAGAACAGTAATGGTGGCAGTAATTTTGAGAACAAGTGCTATACACAGCCGTTGTAACTAAATTTCATGCTTTGTTTTGTCTTGGTTTTTTTGTCTTTTGGTTAGTGTGTTTGTATTTTTCTATATTACACATCCAGTCAATGATGCAGTTTCCACCACCTCCAATGCCAGATTCAGTGCATAATTACAACAGTGGGATGCAGAATTAAACAAGAACATACGTCTCATTTTTAACCCACCAGCAAATAAACTCTGGAGCACTGTTTGAACTGTATGAAAAAATGGGCACTATAACTATGTAGGTATACATATAAACACATTCTTTTAAAAGAGACTTTAAATTGCCCTGCGCCCTCCTGAACAGCCACCTTAGAAACAAAACATCTGAAGATCTACTGTTGAAAAATTCTGTGGTGTGACATAAGAGGCGGCAGATAGCACTTAGAACCTGAAGTAGGGCAATTTTGTGCTGCAGAGCAATAATCTAAAAGAGCATCATAAAAAAGAAAGAATGAATCATGAGCCTGGGTGTGTCAGAGGCAATGCTGTAATGAGTGTCAGCTGGTAGTAGATTCCACTCATTTAAATACTTTGCCTTCATTCCCCCTCCTCACTCTTCTCCAGGTGGAGTTACCAAATCTTTATCTCTCTGGAAATCCTTCGTCTAAAATGTAGGACTTCTTTATCTCTCTGGCACACAAAACTAAGGTGGGCTTCTGACTACAGCATTTTGTTATTGACCAGCAGAGACAAGATCCCCCTCCTGACAGGATTTTCTTGCTGTTCCAAGGCTAACTACATTGCCTGGAATTTCACACAAACACAACTACATACAGAAGATGGAAATCTCTAGGTAAGCACATGAATAAAACAATGAAAGCAAGTAGCTCAGGCATGATTAGAAGGAGGATGGGCGTCTCCTTCTGCACTCTTGAATTGGTCATTAGTGTCAGAGTGCCTTTGAATTTAGAGTAATTCTTCCCGCCTTTGCACTACTTGAGGTGTTCACCCAATGTTTGCCTGTATTATTAAAGGATTGAACTCTGTCAGAGGCCAAAAGCAAATTACCTGCAGGGAGTCAGGGGCTAGATGAGCTGTACCTTCACTGTGCTCTTTCCTTTAGTAGTCAGTGGTAAAAGACTACAGGGCTGCTTTTATGTAGATGTCACTTCATTCACTGACTGGAACACCCAGCTGTGATAATAGAATAGGAATAGGGGGTGGGCAAGCATTACTAATGCCTCTCTTATCTAACCTTGCTATTTGAATTATTAGCTAAATTGCCATCTTCACATCTTAATTTTTTTTCTGGCCTGCAGGTTCAAGAAGTTTATTTTACGGCCCTTTGTTTAATTGTATATGTAATTACCTAATGTTATTAGTGAGAGCCTATTTTGCCTCAGAAACATTTTTTCCCTATATTTTGTTAAGTATTTTTCAATGCTCAGTAGTCACTATTGCGTATTCACTGGGTAAGAAACAATGAAAACTCTATGTATGGATTTATTATTTTTTTGAAAAAGAAAAAAGATAATTAACATTTTTCAACAAATACAATAGGACAAGTCTCAAAACCTCTTATGCTAATGAATGATTATAGCATCTGTAGAGAAAAATAATCAGTTCAAATACACATGAGAAAATATGAAGAAATTACTGGATTTGGACAAGACATGCAGATTTTTGTCGATTCAAAACAGTTTTGCAAATTTCAACCAAATAGATTTATTTTGAAAGTGTTAAATGAAGTGTGTACTGTCTTAAAAGAAATTTTATTTTTATTTTGTGAAACAATGTATTTTTAATCCACATTACTTTTAGTACTGAAAATACAAAGGCACTTAAAAGGAAGCAAGTTACAAACTGCTTTTTAAATTATGACAAATTCACTTGTTATTTTTTCATACTTTTTTTAAAACTGCAAATGCAACTTAAAAATCTTCATTGCTCTTAGTTATATATGTTATTAAGTTTGGAATTACTAGGACAGGAAGGAGGGATGGTTGGGCTGTGATTCTTCATGGACACTTCCCACACGTTTCAGTATATCACAACTGTATACAGAGTTCACTCAGAATAGATATTAACAATATCCATGCATAGCATAATATCACAGAACAATTTCAATTGGTTATTAAAACTGATTTTCACGTTTCAAGATCATTAAAACTTTTTTTTTTTTTTTTTCCTGAAATCCGTTTTCCACCTATACCCCCTTGCATCTGAGATCTAATTTTTTCTTCTCCTCCACTGATTGTTTGGCCTCTGAATTTCCCAGGCTTTCCATCAGCCTTCACACTCTGCAGTTTTATTTCCAATTTTCATTTCAACCACTTTTCAGAAAACCTGGATTGGTAATCTGAGAATCAAAGCTATCCAAATTTATTTGGATTTATTTGCAAATCTGAAACTAGGTTTTGGCATGGGTTGTATAACTATAAAGCTGTTTATCTTACAGTCTATCTTTGAACCAGGTTGCATCAAGAATATTCCAGATTATTCAAGGGAACCTTATGTTATTTTTCACATGCTCTGAGTAGCAGTATTTTTACATTCACCTTTGTATGGTATTGTCTGGGGAAAAGGTTTTTCTTAGTAACATGACTATACCTGAAGAACCCTGTTCTCTTCCTAAATTGAGTTATTCCAGTATGAAGCTATTCTAATTTCAGAAGCCATCTCTGAAATACACATGGCATGATGGTAACACTTCAAAATTAATGAATGCTTGTATAGTTCATTCCTATCTACTCACGATGAGTTAGATGCTGAATGACAATTTAATGTGTTGACAGCAGGTTTCCTGATATTATTTCAGCAGAATAATTTTTTTTTGTTTGCTTTGATTTTTTTGATTTTTTTTTTATTTTTATTTTTTTGTTTCCCCCATGTCTGGCCAATTAGCACTTTGGAGGTGGAAATAATGCATTTCCTTCACCCCATGCTGGCATGCTGTAGTATTCACAAGTGGGAAGAGAACATCTGCACTAGCCAGGTGTTGGCCCATACAGATTACATTTGCGGTTGATGTAGCCAGAAAACCATTAAGCAACAACACCCTGGGCAGGGAAGAGGCTCCCTTTGGGACTCTGAGTGTTATTTAATTCTCAGCTGGTTTCTGCAAAAAACAAAATTGCTTCTTGTAGGCTTGGCATTTGTCATTACAGTAAAACCACCAGCTGCTGGCACCAGCAAAGTTTACCAGAGCAACATTCCTACCCAACACGTTTCCATCCACCTTCATGTCAGAGGATGGTGAATCTTAAGAGATTTCAAGCTTTTTTCAGAGGTAAGTATGGAGAAACAATTCATCCTGCATTGGTGTTGCAGCCACAAAGAAGTCCACAAAATTCTTTTAAGTTAAACCGAGTAACAGGTATAAGGGTGCCATTTTACTATTAGAGAAACTGCTGGTGAAGAAGGTATTCATTCCAATTGTGATGCTTAGTCATGATGAATAATCATTCTGGGATAAGAAAAATCTTGACTAAGATCTTTATCTTTCAGTAGGTTGAAATGTATGATACATTGTTTGACTACTGCTTTTGCCCTAGTTAAAGTTGAAATAATTTAGTACCTCTTATTATTTGATAAATTTTACCTCAACTTTATGTGTAAGTGGGGGAGATGAAACAGAAAATGGGGTAACCATTTAATTTGGTTTTTGCAGGGCATCTCTCACTGTCACAGACTGAAGTTGAGCTCAGGTTTATACTACAGAGGTGTTTCTGTAGTTCAAACATTTATGTTTAAGCTAACTTTAAAGAAGATGGTATCATAATGAAAACAATACTGAATAGTGCTTATGGAAATATGGAGGTATAAGAGACTAATACCTCTAAAAATGTCAGTCAGGTATTTTATAACACCAATCAGACAGTCCTCCACTGAGGTCATGTTTCATAACTGACCTCATGTTTCATTATATTCCATTTGAGAAGTGTTTTTCATTTCTGTCATACAAAGTTGAATTGCTTTACTTAAAAAAGGTCTTCAGTGGTGAGAGTTCAGAAATATAAGAATATCTACAGTAAAACATAACAAAAGGAAGAATTCAAACATATAATATGTCTAGGTCAGACTAACCAAATCTTACAATAAGGTATTAAAAATGAGAGGATATTTGATGAAATGCTTGAAAGCAGAAGTTCATAGTATTGTATGATTGAATTTTAAGTTATTACAAGATATTTCTTTCAATTTGGATCCATCTCACCCATATGCATAAAAGGGCACTTAATTAAATTATATCAGTATACCTCAAAAAGAAAGGCTGAAGTGTCAGCACAATTGCCACTATAAAAATAGTACCATAGAGTCACCCAGTGAAGTGACCAACACAGAAACATTTTATAATAAAATTAGGGTAAACTAATTTGCCACCATTTTCCTTGGGTAGTCCAGAAGCCAAATGTGACAAGGAAGATCACTAATGTGCACCAATCAAACCTTATGTTCTCAGTCTTTACACTGAGTCTTTTTTCTCTAAACTATTGCACCATACATTAATTTTCATTTTATAGATATTGCTGAAACCTTAGTAGATTTTCTGAAGTAGGACTTGCCTTTTTACTTGCAAAAATGCAATTTTCATCATTTTTTGGGTCTCACAGATTGATTATACTGGTTAGGGAGATCATTTTATGTAGCAATCCATTTCTGCAGCTATTCAGGCTGCCATTACAGTGGTGTGATCCCCTCACCTTTTAGAGAACATCTTTAGTTCCTGACCCAGTGCTAACTACAGTTCTCCATCTTGTTCTCATAAAAAAATCCTCATAATATTTCTGACTGCTCAGAATATTCCTCTCATCTTTCATGACTAAATTGTTCCTCATGTCTTTTAAATACAAATTCATAAATGTATTTCTGCTTGTGTGTGAGTCTGCAAAAATAATTTCTATTTTGAACTCTGCAGACTTTGCAATTTTCTTCAGCAAAAATATCGCTTACAGAAACCATGTGAGCAGTGCTGGCTTGTAAGGAAAGCAAGCAGACAAGGCTCGGGCACTCATTTCCCCTGCTCATTTATGCTTTTAACATACATAAATAGCCAGAGGTCAGATATATCAGATACTAAGATGACTGAGTTTAGTGATATTTGCATTCTCTCCCATAGTGTTATGGGAGACCTATAAACTGCCTGCCTCAACCAGTGAGGGAGGGCTGTAGCTTTAAGCTAGGATTTGGGAGACATGTAAGAGGGCAAGGGAGGAAGATGAATGGTCTGTTCATTGTTGCATTTAGGTGTTTTTTTTTTTAATAATCCCTGAAAAGCAAAAGTAAATTTAACTGCTAATCTGTAAATCACATGCCTGGAGGTATTCTTTGAGTTAAATTGATTCTTTTGAGGCAATCCCAAAGAACTCTGACCTCCTCTCCCCACATACTATCATTTACATTTCCTTTTCTGCAGTGTGCCAACTAAACTCTGGGCATTGCACAATTACGAGTAAAGTTCACATCATTTTAAACCAGACATCTATGAGATTTTTTTATCTCACATAATCTAAGACAACCTTTCATAAATTGCCAGCCATTATACTTTACAAAGTTACTTACATTCAGCTGTCATAATTTGTTTAACTCTATATCTGAACGTTCTTTAAGGAAAAAAAGAGAAGCAAAATCAAAACCTTTTTGTTCTGTTCCATGACTACGATTCCTACACACCACTTAAATACAAATAATAACTACTTCAACATAGGAAAACAAAATTCTGTGTCCAAGATCTATCATTACTGATTTTCCTTCTGTTTCCTAGCCATTGGTTTTTGTGACTTTCTGCATTAATCTAAAGAGTGTTCCTGTCTCCAGTGCCCACACCCATCATAAAGAAACTTATTCTTAATTGAGTTCCCTTCAGAAAAGCCAGATACATTGAGCTATCTGTAAAGGATTTTTTCTACCACTTGAGCTATTTCTACTGTTCTTTCTTTCCTTGCTCTATTTTCCAAGTTTAGACAACAGAACTACATTCAACACTTCAGCATCAGTGTCATCAGTGCTGTGCAAAGGTGAACTCTACTTCTTGCTCTGCCTTCAATTTATATTTCTGAGGATTGCACAGACCTTTTTTTGACACTCCATTTAAACAACAGCTAATGTTTAAGTGATTGTCCAAAAGTTCTTCTCTAGGCAGGTCTGCACAAGCTGCTGTTGTAGTCTTACATTTAGGTATACAAAAATATTATGAATGTAGGCTCAGCTTGTAAATAAAACCTATTTTGATTTTCTGTGAATGGTTAGATTTCATTGTTTTCTGCCATATGATATTTAAAATGCAATTATTTTATGTTTCTAGTCAGTTGCACCCAACTTTCAGCAGGTGTCTAATGCCTCAGTCGCACCAGGCGGTCCCATTGCCTTTTTTTCTTTTTGGTGGCAAAGCTCAGGCTGTCACCAAATCTTAATATTTTTGGATAGTATCTACAACTTGAATTTTGCATTTAAGTAATTGGTATGTTTCACAGCTTTTTCAAAATTGTAAATATTCACCTGTTTATATCAGCATATCATTTCATTTAATGAAAGAGAGAAATAGCAGCTCTAATGTTATTTTACACCCACTTTTTGCCATAGAGATTTTTAAGGAATATGTCATGAGAGTGGAAGTATACCATACCTTGGAGGTATATATTGACAGTTTTGAGGTCTTTCAAGTAGATTGGTCTTCAATGTAGCATTAGTGATGTAGCATTAAGTCACTGGAGCTCAGTCTGCTTTTTAGGTCCCAGCTGATAATGTTAGTCTTGGAAATTGATTTGTAAAGCTAAGAATCTGTTCCCATGAATGAAGGTATAATTCTGCAAATCTGATTTCTTATTTCATTCATCCTATACAAAGATAAAGAAATGAATGCAGTTATTTACTTGCGCTGAAAGCAATATGATAATGGACCAGCCATAAAAAAAGCCACAGAACCCACTTCTGTAATAAATTATTTATCTGGAACTAGAAAAATAATTTTTACATAAAGGAATAGAATAATAGAAGCATTTTCCTTTTTCTCCATACAGTATAGAAACCAGAAAGTATTTATTTTTCTATTGGGAATACAAAAAGTAATTTGTTCTTATGTTACTATACCAACTGAATTAGGAGTGCCCTCCCTTGCTGGTGAGTGAGCCATTTAACAGTGTGTGGCCACTGAAATCAGAACAATGCTTTCAAGAGGAGCTGAAATAGACATAGTACTACTGCCACACTCTTAGTCAGGAATCTGTTTTGAAGTGAATGTGACATTTTCAAAGTCACTGTATATAGATGCAAGCAATCATGTCATTTTCCTCTTCTAGTTACATGAGCCATCAGTGAAAATCCCTTTCCTAACACTGAAAGATATTGTAAATCTGGATGACATTGTGTTCACACAACTACAGGCTTCATGTCTCTTGCTTAGAAGTTCACCTATCTTCTTTATGTGTACTCTGGCATGTAGTCACCATCATACACTCATCATGCCTTTAAAAAAAAAAAAAAATGCTTATGGAGGAGGAATGGCATTGCATTTTGGAATAAGATTCCAAATAGTTTGGACATATTCAGGTGCCACTGACCAGAAAATAATTTGTAGAGAACAATTAATCTTATTAATGCTACTGACAAATAATTCATGATTAAATTTATATATTTTTTTTGTGTAAATATATGTATTTTGATTAATTATGCTTCTATCCACATATCAGAATGTAACCGTTCTATGTAATCTCTTTTGTGGTTTTTTTGGGAAAGATTAATTTTAATTTCTTTACAAGCCATGCAAAGCTATATTTGATTGCTTTTATTCACTGAATAAGCAACAATTTTTTAACAAAGATGGTCTTAAATGTGATTGTTTTCAGGAAGAGGACAGAAAACATGTTCAGAACAAATTACAACATCACTATTATATGACAAATTTTGTTTAACACATCTGTCTATATCATGATTGGCAGTCATAGCTTTTAACATGTGGTATGAGCAGCCTCTAAATTTAAAGATATATTCTTACACTGTGATCTTTGCTTTTATTTTCATGCCATTAAATTACTTGTGCGTATGTGATTTGAGTAAGAAGTTTGGAGAAGTAAGTGCATTTCTCATTGCATAAAGAATAATTTCTCATTTCTCCAAGAGTAACAGATAGTTTAGCTCATGTTAAAAAAAGTAAGAATTTCTTGATGAATCAAAAATATTGTGGATGCTTTTGAAAAATGAATTTTTTAAAAAAATGATAGACACTTCTGAATGGAAAGGAGATATTCAGTTATTTAGCAAGAAGTATTTTCTGATATGAAACTTTCACTGCAATTACATTTATTCTGTGTGTTTCTTTATTTTTTTAATAAAAGTTCCTTACACCTCTGTTATTTTTTTAAACTTATAGTTGTGCCCACATGTTCATATAATCAAAGTTTAAGATGAATAAAATTGTAACACCTATTGTCCCTAATTTTTTTCAGATTCTTCTATCCAGAAGACATGATCATTTAATCTTTTCTTTCTGTCTGAATAGACAACTGGTTCAAGTAAAGTTTTCATATTTCTCTGACTTTGTACATTTTGCTTACCCTGCCTTCTGCCCTTACATACTTATAAGAAAATGAGTACAACTGCTCAACACCACATTCCAGATACAGACCTTTTTAGAAAAGAACCAGAGAACAATGTTTCCTAAATAGAAGCGGGTCCAAATTCCTTAAGAAATCTGTCAATTTTTGAGTCAATTGGTAGCTTTATCAGTAGTGATATTCTAAATTTTATGTTAGATGATGCTTCATGTACTTTGCAAAATTAAGTAATCTTTTTTTACTTAGTTTAATAATTATTTCAGATTCAATGGCACTAATAGACCTTCATTCTATTTACTATCTCTCCTGTCTGTCAATACAATGAAGACAAGAAAATGTGTTTCTAGTGAGTGTGTATACTTTATATGTTTAAATGCATACATAAATATAGAATTGGATCTACAACTTTATGAATATGTTTTGCAATAGCATTAATTGGAAAGGATTAAGAGAACTGAAAGCATCAACACTAGGAAGAGAGGAATGTGGGAACTTTCAACAAAAAAAAAAAAAGTAAAGGCCCTGGGTTCATGGAATAAGGCAAGGGACATAGAGAACATCAAGTAAATTGACAACGGAAGTTCACTTTGTGGTGGGGAAATGGTGCATAGATTATTAGAAAAAAAAAAAATAACTGAAGAGGAAGGGACCTTCAACAACACTTCAGGTGGGAAGACAGCCAGAGCAGAAGATTCAAGGAGTTATACAGAATCTTTTTAATGGGGATAGAATAATAACAAAAGAAGCAAACAAGTTTCATTGTCCTCTCATTTTACTAATTTTGAATAAATAAGGGGAAATAGTGCTAAATCCTCATTTAACGGAAGGTATTATCATAGTTTGAACTCAGTGGAACAGTTTGTACTGACTGATAACAACAAACTGTATTATTTTCTGTAATTTTACCTTACCAGAATTTCATTATTAAAAAATATTTCATTATTAAAAAAATAAAAAAAATAAAAAAAAGCAAACCAAACAAAAAAGCAACAACAACAAAAAACCCCAACCACAACAACAAAAAAATCCACCAGACACACACACACACACAAAAAAAAACCACCAACCAAAAAAACCCCCAAATCCAAACCATAAAACTCAGCCGGACCTTTCTACATTTTTAAAACCTTTACTTGGTAGTGAAAAAAAATCTGTCCCTTTTCTGCCTGACGAATTTGGAGGAATGTCATAAAAAGTATTCCTTAGCAACAAAATATCTGATGTTATCTGGTGGGTTAAAAATTCCTGAATGCAATCACACATACCTCCTAATAAGAATAAGAAAAATATTTAATAAGAAACATGATCACACATTACATCAGGAAATATATTTTCTTTCTTTTTACTTAAGCTTTGTATGACAGTGGTACTATATGTTGAAAAAGCATTTTCTAACTGAAAATGAAACAACTGTTTTAGTTGGACTTTGGAAGTTTTGTTGCTTTTCCAGTAGCCTGCCCATTTCTTTAATTAAATAAATGCACTACAAATATGTGTGTACATGTCCCATGATCTTGTGCTTTCATATATTCATTCTGCAGTTGAAAGTCAAAAAGTGCAGTTTAGGAGGAAAAAAGGAAGAATCTTAAGTCTCAGTTGCAACAATTTTCAAGAAAAATCAGGGACTGTTCCATTAAAAAGGTGATACATCAGATGGGTATTGCTATTGATGTGTGAGGTATGATTTCTTTTATTTTCTGTATCTGGAAATTCAGTCTTTACCTGAATGAAGCTGATTTAGGCTATTATGAAACTTTGACCTTGAACTGGAAATCAATGGCAAGTAAGTATTTTTAAGAGAAGAAATGCACAGATAAGCCCTGCTGGAGCCACCCACAATGGATGCCAATCACCCTGCTTCAGGTGAAGACGTGAGGATACTGCTCAGCTCTTTAGAAAATGCCTACACAAACACTCAGCTTTATTCTGATTGAGGAAGGCTGGCACTAATGAGCACAGCACATAGATAAATAGATACATAATAGATATATAAATAGAGGGAGAGGGAGTTGATAATGAATATTTAATATATAAGTTTTAACTTTTGTGAATAACTTTTTGGTTTTAATTTCTTATGTTGAACTATAAGTAATAATACTGTAATTGGACTAACATTGAAATTTTTCTGCATTTTCATTATGCTGCTAAACCGTTAGTCAAAGAAAAAAATAATAATCATAGTTCTAATCTCACTGTTGCCTCTTGCCCCTTAAAAGCTTTTGAATGTAGCACATGTAGGAGGAACTGGGTAGAGGACAGGCTACCTGTTATCAACACTGGCAACCTGTTTGTGTACACAGGGATGTAACTAGCAAGGCCAAAGTTCATGAGGACCTGAAACTACTGACAGCCACAAAAAAGGTTTCTGTGGGTACTTTGGCAGCAAACAGCCATCCTACTGCTCAGTTAGGCATGTTAGCTGGTACCAAATGACATCAAAAAAGCTGAGATATTCAACACTTTACTTGCTGTTAAGGTATCTTCAGGTCTCTGAACCTAGTAGCAGAGTTTGCAGTAGAAAAAAGCATTACTTCAGAATAGATACTTCAGAAATTAGGGAGCCTTTCAGAAAATTGTTTATTCACCAGTCCAAAGAACCAGATGGAACACATCTAGCAGTGCAGAGGATGCTGACTGGCATCGGTATGAGGTCACTGTCTGTCCTCTTCAAGAGATCATCACAATTGGCAGAGATTCCTGACGACTGGAATAGGGCAGTTCTCAAACAAATCTTCAAGAAAGAAAGATGTGCCTGGGGAACTCCAGGCTGATCAGTTAAACCTTAACCCAGAGGAAGATTATAGAGAAAATCTTTTTTTGAAATCAGGTGCAGGTACAAGAAAAATAAGGCCCCCAGGAAAAGCCACCACAGATTTAGCAAAAGGCAGATTATGCTTTATCAACTTGATTGCTTTCTAGGATGTTGTAACTGGCTCCTCAAAGTGATTTTTTTTTTATTTCTTATATATTACACTTCCTTTAAAACAGTAAATATTTTTTACTTTTGCTTTTGTGGGCCCTTCAACATAGGTCTTCCATAATATTCTTGCAATAAAATTGGTGGCGTAGAATTTCACCTGGTCAGCTACAAGGTGAGTGGCCACACTTTGATCAAGGGGTTTAACCACATGGCCTCCAGAGGATTCTTTCAGCTTCAATTATTTAACATTCTGTGATTTTAAAAATATAAAAAGAGAGGATAAATAGGCTTTAGGTCAACTTTGTATGTCAGGTATTAAGAAAGTAAAAATCTTATATTAGTCATCTAAACTACTGATTTACAGCTAATCAATAAAACACTTTCACTCATTATGGGATACTTTAGGCTATTATTCTGTAAAAAAATGGCTGATTTATAACTAAAGTAAGAGCAGTTGCATCCTGCTTCCCCTAACATCATTCTTGTCACAGTCCTTTCACCAGTTTGGGTGTATTACTCAACATTCACATTTAACAGTGTCTTAATTCCAGAGCTTTCCCAGACTGGGTCAGCACAAACCTATTCTTTTCATTGATTCATGTTTTTATCTGGTTTTATATCTCAAATTCAAAAATATCACTACTAGTTCTTCTATCAGCTGATCCTCCTACTGATGCTGAGGTATATTTGACCTTCTCTTCCAGCCAGAGGGTTGATTATATCACTGACAGCCAATAAAGCATCCACATACAAATGATCAATTCTCAAGCATTTGGTCTATACAGATTATACTTCTGCCCATGCTGTGATGAATACAAATGTCTAAAAATCAAAGCAATAGGTCTAAAATACTTTTGAGGTTTTTTTGTTGTTGGTTTTTTTTGGGGGGGTTGTGGTTGGTTTTTTGGGATTTTTTGTTTTTTGGGGTTTTTTTCTGTGTTTTTTTTTTTAGGTTTTTTTGTTTTTTTTTTTTCAATGAAAAATATTTATACTGTAAACACAAACTTTGCACATATGGTAGCTTTTTTTTTCACAGCTTAAATATATTTTTTTAAATTCTGATAAATATATAGTTCTAGCAATAGGGACTTAAACACTTATTTTATTGGGTTTTATTTAGGAAGCATTAAAAATAAAATGTTGGCAAAAAAACAACTTCCATAGACAACTTCATGAAGTGAAAGAAACCTTGATCAGTTCCAGGGGGATCAGAGACTGGGAAGATGGCTGAAGAAATTTCTGTACTGTGATCATCTTCAAAAGGAGGGGGGAGTGTTGTTGGTTTTTTTAATGTGTATGAATATGAAACTGGTAGAGATCAAGGCATATTGTTACAGTACTATCTGTTCAGCTACACTGTATGCATTTTCTGAAAAATTTAATTATTCCAGATTGCTTTCTCCCATTAGTAGTTCATTCATCTGACTGCTGTGATAGGCTTTCCGCGTTCTTGTTGATAAGCATGAAGTGGTTCCTGGAATAAATCTAAGGGTCTTTTTGTCTACTACTATTTGGCTTTCCCCAGGATAAATTCCTGCATTCAGTGTTTTTCTGCTTTTCCTGGTATTCACATGTTTCAGTAAGTGCCTTGTTTGACCCAAACACCCTGACTGTGATGCTACCATTCATAAGCCTTGTTTGATCCCTGCACAATGGAGCAATATGCCTTGCTATCTCTAGGTAAAAAGGGTGGTCAAAAAGGGCTGTATAAGGTAGTGATACTCATTTCCTGGTTTCCAGATGACTGAGTTTTCCACTCTCACTAGTACTTATGCAACTGCAGTTTCATTCACACAAATCCCAATCTTTTGGGTTCTTTTCAAAGGACTTCTTCATTTGGCCCAGGGCTCACTCTTGGCAGCAGTAAACTGGTGATCAGTTAGCACAGAGTCCTTTGGCTCATTCCAAGGGGAAATGGAACATTTGCCAGAACACATACTTTGGAAATCTTTCTGACTTTTCTGACTCTTTCTGACTTCCAAATCCATGGGAGATATAAATCCATATAGTTAAGAGGATTACTTAATTTCTTTGGTTTGCCTTCCAATTTTCTGCCAAAATAATAGCTAAGTTGTTGGTTTTTTTTTACTCTTCAAAAAAACTGGCTGTCTATTTAAGCCATTTTAGATGGGCAGCCCAGTGCTTCCTTCGGACATGAGGTTAAATTTAACTTACTTTCTTGATGTAAGACTATATTTTTATAACATGATACATAAATCAATCATAATGTCAAATGAAAATCTTTCCCTTGTATCATCACCATTGTTTCATAATGTGTCAGCCTCACCATATATTTTATGGCATGTATATATAGATATGTATATTTATATACATATGAATCTGAGACAGAGATAAATATGCAGATTGTGGCATCTTGAAGACTCTATAACTAAAGATTTTACAGCATTCTACTTAAATTTTGATGTTCTTGCAGATCATAAAAAGATTGCAAATGTTCTTGCAATCATAAGTTGAAAGAGAAACAGAAATTGAAACAGGAATTATAAATGTACTATCTTAATTTTAGGTGCATTTTTTGAGTTGAGCAATACCTACTTTTCAACTCGAAAATGTTGGTACAGAAAGCAAGTTTTTCTGCCAAATTATTCCAAAGGAGTTAGAAAGCTGTTGAAAGACTAGCTCAATAGGTTATTACAAAATCTACCAGTCAGCCTGGAGTGGTAGGTAGCAGAATTTTCTTCTACACTTTCTGAACTTCTTATCGTTGTAATAATAGAGCAGAATTGGCTCTTCCTTTTATGAAAAAAATATAATACATGGAATTTCCTGCATATCTGATTTGGGATACTGGCCAAAATTCACAAATAATTATCTCCAAATATTTTTTTACATTTTATTCTAGGTTAATATTACTGGTTTGAGAAAAAAAAAATAATTAGCCCAGAAGTTCCTAATGATTCACAGCTCAATAATACACCCATTCTTTGATTAATATGGTCTGTTTTCTGACAAAAAGAAACACCACTCTGAAAAAACTATATCTGAAGAGCTTACTAAATTGAGCACAGCACATCAGTCAATGGCCAAGCACTTAATATGCCAATATTCTGAGCATACAAGTTAAGATAACATAAGATTTTCTGCCTAACACTTACTATGACAGAATGTTTACAAGATTCTTCCTAACAGGTCATTAAGGATGCTATGAAAACCTCAGATGACAAAGGCAGTCAGTGTAGCCAGAGAGGTTATAAACACTAGTACTTTTGCAGGGTGACAAGGACCTGGAAAAGAGAAAGATTATGAGATGGAAAAATACAAAGTACAGAGACTTGAAATGGTGACAGTTATAAACATTGTGAATTATACTCAGAGGAAAGCCACAGTGTGTGCCAGCAAACAGAATTGCTGGCTATCACAAGCTTGGAGGGGGAGGAGAGAGGGTAGGGAAGAAAAAAGAGGTGTATAGTTATAAACTGCCTAATGGAAAGTTTTCTCATACTTAGCTGGCCTGACAAAAATGCTTGGGCTGCCTAATGGCAGCTCTTTTCACAGCTCAACAGGCACCAAGTTTCCCATCATATATGAGTTTTTCTAGTTTTCACTAGACGTTTGAAAGTGACAAGTAGAAGAAGCTGGTTTTGACACAGTTGCTCCTCCAAAAGGCAGTCAATGAACATTTGTTGGGTCATTTGTTGAGAATCATGAGCTATGGAAAACCAAATTTATCTGCCACTGGTAATGGGTTGTCTTAGAGGTAAAATGGGTATAAGAAGGGAGCTATGAATAACTCCCACCATCACCTTTTACTATAAGACTCTGGTAAGACACAAAATGGATTGGAAGAGTAAAGACCAGAGAACTTCAGGAGACAATCATAAAGAAAGCCGTAATAATCACTCCATTGCAACACCCAAAGTGCTTTTGTTTTAGACAAGAAACTAGAGGTATATAAAAAATAAAGCTAAGAATATTAAAGAAAGTGTAGCAGGCATTTTGCTTCCTTGTTTTAATCCAGTCTTCATCCTCAGCAAAAACAAAACAAAACATAAAAACCCCACAGCACTGAAACTGCTTGATCACAGTAAGTATTACATTTCTTTATGGAAAAGAGTTATTTTAATTGCATGGTCAGAATCAATTTGTTTCTGATAGGGGATAAAAGAGTGAAGTTGTTACTATAGGTATGAGAAGGGAGAATCTATCAGTGTTAAACTGTTAAAACAATCAGTGAAGGTTAAAATCTTATTTGTTTGCTCTCACAGCTGATGAAAATATAATAAATAAATAATATGCCAATCAAGGAAGAATTGCTTAACTAAAATTGGTGTAGATGCAAAGATTTGATTAAATCTGAATTTGCGGTCCAATAATTAATCGTCTAAACCTTGTCAAAGTTTAAATAGGACAACAGGCTGACCAGAACAAGCACAATAATAGCCAGCCAGTAAAAAAACCAAACAAAAATACCACAGCAAAAATCTAGTATGATTATGAAAGAGATATATGCAGAGAAAAACAGGACAGCTGATCTTCAGGGAAGATAAATCCAACCAACATTAATGGAGCACGTAAATTCACACCAGCTGAAGAGTTGACCCCAGTTTTGCTCAATGCATTGTAATTTGTTTATCCTTATTTTTCTCCTCTATATTTATGTCTGTATTTTGAATAGAAAATAACTGTTATTTCTTCCATTAGAGAATGTATTGTGGTTTTGCTAAATTCTCTGACAGTGATACATTGAGGACATTAATCTAGAAATGGTTTTGTGGTGTATTTTTCTTCTAGAGGTTCGTGTGATCATCAGCAGCAGTTCTTCTGTATGGTGAGCAATAGCAGTTCACTTATGAAGGCTCAAAATACATAAATGAACCAGCTATCATTCAATATAGCAGGAAAATCCAGTACTATTCTAAAAATGGCATCTCTGTGCATCATGAGTTACTGAAACTACATTAAAAAATTGAATTATATACATCATTATAAAAAGAACTTCATATATAAAAAAAAAACAACAGATCAGAGCATCCACAGCCTCAGTTGAATCAAACAATTTATTCAGCCACAGATCCATCAAAGAGAACAGCAATTCAGGAATGAAATACTTAGCCATTAAAGGGTGAGTCATAACATGTTAAAGAGTATATATGTCTTTTGAATTTTACAACGTAGTGTGAAGCCTTTTTTCCCCATTAAAGCTAATGATAGAAGACCCACTGACAGTGTCACTATTTCACACTGTATTTGTAAAGTATAGCTGATATCTATCAACCATGTGTAATGTGGAAAACAATGGGAGTAACAACTTTAAAGTGAATTTTCTAAGATATTTTTATGAGTTTTTTTTCTATGACATAGTTAATTGACAAGTTTGAATTTCTCTTCTTTGTGGGAAATGGGGTGGGATCAGAACAAAGAGCTATTCATGTACTCTTCCATGGGTTCTGTCTTGATAAAATAAATGTTAGCATATGAATTGCCTTCACAAAATACTGCGAGATATATAATGGCAAACTGTTCTTAATATCCATACAAGACTAAAGGGAGTACATACTAGAGAATGAAAAGCAGTTGTGTTCCATGCTCTCTAATGCCCAAAATATCTGCACTGGGTTGGGAATACAACTTGTTCCTACTTTTTATTGCTCCATTCATTGAATGGGAACATGTGAGCTATCATATGCCATATCATTGATATGACCTACAGTATCTCTTAGTCATGATAGATCATAGAGAAATGATTTATTGTATTGGTTGGATTGTGAAGGTACTTACAATGGCATCCATAAGGAGGCAGCCATGAATTTTGCTATATGTTTTTTACCAATTATTGTTTTTAAATATTTTTATATTGTAAATGCGGTCAGATAAATTAATTACAGAAACCAGGTTCTGTTATTTGTTTTCAAAGACTTGCCCTTCAAATAACTTTTTAAAAAGTGTATCTGGGATTTTGAAATGAAAAAGTAAAAAAAAGAAAAAGAATAAAGCAGAATAGTTAGTTTGTTTTTCAGTAGCCTATGTGCGAGAGTCTCAGTTTCTATATCCACATTGACATTAATGGTGGTCCAAAACTCCATAGAAAAACACCTGAATATGATTTTTGAAATAGATAATATTTTTCTAGTTTTAAATATCCTGAGGTAAGCACATTTTAATCTATGAGAAATGTTAACACAGGTCCTCTGGTTCAAAAAGTTTCAAAGATTAACACTAAGTTGTCCATGGAATATCAAAATAACATATTTTTAGTATGCTATAAGTCATTTCACCTGTTTTTCGTATAACTGGAGATTCACTTAAACAGATAAATTAGGAGCATCAAACATTACTAGATCTGATAACCCCATCTAATTTTCTGAATGCATAGTCTTAGAATTTTATATGGTTAACCTCATTGTGCCTTTAATTATGTAATCTAGTTGGAATGGGTCACTCTAAAGACATCTGTGTATATGTGTACAGATGTTTCAGTAGGTAGACTGTTCTTTATTCCCACAGTAGTTAGTTTATATCATTGTGATTTTGAAAGAGAAGCCAGGAGGAAAACGTGATACTAGTGTCATAGGATGTGACCATTATTCAGTAAAGTGCAACAGCAAGCTGAGTATCTACTTCAAAAAGGTACTGTAAGTTTTCTGAGTATGTTATTACTGGAGCTGTGTGCACCTGGTAATTTAGAGTGATGAAGAGTTCAATACGCCCTTGTCCCAGCTGATATTTATCTATCACGCAGTGTGTGACTAGATCCCAGTGGAGTATATATAATAATTAGACCTACACTTTCCTAACTGTCTATTCGATGCACTTGTAGGTTAAAGGGCACAATCTGAAACTCTGTTCTGTTAAAAACATATTAAATATGATATTAGTGGTCTAAAGCTATATACTTCCCTGGAGACTCCCACTTTTAATAACCTCCAGGATAATAGATAAAGCGGAGGGCAGTAATCATTACTGAAATGGATTTTCTGGCAGAATTAGACATCACCTCCAGGAATCAATAATCATTTTAAGCTAACAGGGTGATTAAATGACCTTCTTTTTATTTTCCTTCATGTTGAGTTGCTTTTTATCTTGATTTAGAGCTACACAGTCAGAACAAAGATAAACGGAGGACTAGCAGCATTACAGAATCACAGTAAGGCCTATCCCTTATACAAGCTAAAGCATTTTACTTTAATCAATGAATTTGCTGCCCAATCCGTGACTTCTGAAGAATTAAACTAAAAATTGTAGATGCAGAGTATATTAATGTAATAAACCCCAGGATAGTTCTTGTTTTCAAGAGATTTGCACCATTAGCTTTGCTGCAGCAGGTGCTATATTTGTATATTTAATAATTTATTGTTCTGAAGCTTGCTTGAGGATATCTATGTTGAATGATAGCACTTTCATTATTCCTTTCAGACCATATGGTCTTCTTCCACATCCTCCTGTTCTCTCTGAAGTAGTACTGAATGTCTGCATTTCTTTTTTTTCCTCCTGAAAGAGATAGATTGAGAAGCAGCTAACTACAGTGCGCTGTAATGTTGATGAGCTACAGCTAACCTGATGATAACGTGGATCAGATTACTTCAGATTCTTGGAAGATTTAATTTCACTTCTTGAAATGCAAAGATTTGTGGGATCTTCTTTAATTTACACTGGTTTTCTGTGGTTTTTTGGTTGTTTGTTTCTTTGGTTGTTTGCTTTTTGTTCTGTGTGTTTTGTTGCTGTTTCATTGGGCTCCTGCTTGGGTTTTTATTTTGCTTTGGATGCAGGATGTGAAGGGGTTTAAAGCTGAACCAAAAGATTAGAAGGCTGCATGGTCAATGGCTAAAAAATAATGCACAGAGCAGAAAAGTCTAGAAGGACACTCACTGAAAACCTCAAAAATAAAAGTTTTGAGTCTCTCAGTTCAAATAATCAGAGAGGAGGATATGCTAATAACGTTTAATATAGTGCATAATCTATAGGGAAAGTGGTGCCTACAAAGTAGGTTGCACTACCCATTAAAAGAACTGTTCGAGGCTGATTTTTGAGCAGCTCTTAAATCTCCATTATTGTCTCTCTTTTTTTTTTTTTTTTTTTTTTGGCAAAAGCTTATCTGAAGAGCTCAAAAAGCTCCTGCTTTTGTCCTGTCTGTGAAATTGCGTCCAGCTTTCACTGACAAAGCAAAGGTAAATATTTTAAACATCTTAAATTTTCATCTCTAGCTTTCTTAAGAGTAAATGTAGGTGTATTTCAAACATCTGTTCTGGCACCCAACAGACCAGATCTGACACCAAACACCAAAGCATCACACACTTTGCAGAGAAGGGTCAATACTGATGAGGGAACTGCTGCAGCAGGAGAACATGGCTGAGTGACATTGCTCTCCTTCATTTACTCACTCTCCACACTGCCTTTTACTCTAAGAAAGTCTTGCAATGCCATTCAGTCCCTGACTTCACTGCTTTTCTCCTCTGACTGTGTCAGTTGTTGTGAGAACTCCTTAAACTCCAGATACTGCTTGGAGGTAGAGGATTAAGACAAGATACTTTTCTTGTCACCCAAAGGTAGGAATTGGCAGCTTATCTTTGCCAGTAGAAGCTTCCTCCGGGACTGTCTGATTAAAAGTAATCCTCCTGCCAGATAGAAATTGTTACAGTGTTTGAGAGCTTTGGACTCTGATGTACAGTGGATGGCTGGGATGGCAGCAGCATAATGGTTGCTTCCTTCTTTTTCTTCTTTCCCAGAAAAAACAGTCTACAGAGTTAAGTGTAACTAGCTCTATTACATGTCTAGATTCATGTAATCTAGAATTACATGAACAAGAAATCCCAGCAATACATTTGTTGCACATAATTTCAAGTCCGCTCCCTTTCTTTCATACTGTTAAACATTCTTTTAGATTTAGTCCATACCAAACTGTATTCTGATGAAAATAACTATTTCACTACTAGGATATAATTAAGCAATAATGACGTGGCTCGCATAATTTCAAACATCATAGCTAACCATTAAAGCTATTTTCATAATCAATAAGGAAAACCAGGCATCTCATTAGGGTGGTAAAAATTCTTCCACTGACCAAGAAGCCAGTCCAAACTTTAAGTATAAACTAGGTACCAAAGCTTTAGAGAGATAAAGTCATGAAGAATCCTCACTTGTGGGTATCCACATAGTCCATTCAGAACCTTTTTTTTACATGTCAAGAGAATAAATCTGGAAAGCTTCCATTCACATCGTATACTTAATTTCTAAATAACCCCAAAAATTTATTCAAGTAAATCAAACCTTAGTAAGGTCAGGAAACTTAAATGGAAGGTTTTGAGAGCAATAGGTCTAAAATGCATATTATAAATATAACAGTATTGTTTAAACGACTTAAATAGGCAAGGATTCTTGTGGTTTTAAGGAAACAAGTCTGCCCAATAAATTATACAGATAGCTTAAACTGCTAATTCTCTTAGCAGTAGCTACTGTTTAAATGAAAGTTTTTTATTGTACTGAGATAAAGCATGAATTGATTAAACTATTTTATCTGACTCCCTCTCATACATATTTTGTAAAGATTTATACAAAGAGATCAGTAGACATGGCTCCATTAAATGCCTGGGTCACCACAATATGAAATTGATTTTATTTTCCATTTTTTACATCTTAAGGCTTCAAGACTCTCTGTCACTGCTTCATCCATACAAGAATGAATGTAACTTTTTATAGCATACCAGGCAAAGGAAATCAGTTTTATTTAATAACATCTGCTATTCCCTCAACAAAGTTCAGACAGGTCATTTCTGATCTCCATTATCTTAGTTATGCTTATGAGGTAACAACTTTCTCCATACATTAAATGGACACCAAGAGAACTAAAGAAAGCCTTGTGGCTGTAAACCAAGAGTATCAATCCAGTGACAGAAAAAGCCCTGAAGACCTTCTTATAACTCAGTAGAAAGGCACAGTCTGTGACATGAAGAAGAATCACAACATGTTATAAAACCTACCCTATTTGTAAATATACACAAATGCTAGAAATATGCAAGCTGACTGATTAGGATTCAGACCTCTCTCATGTGCTTTCAGAAGGACTGAGAACTAATGATTATCTCAAAGGCTATATATTCTCGATTATATATTACATAGATTGGCCTATAGAAGTGGAAGGAGGGACTGAAGCAGAAAGAATAAACCCTGAATTTCTCCTCTGAGCAACAGTGCTCATCAATGCCCAGAAATTTTCACAGAAGAGAAAACCATACACGAGGAAAAAATAATTATTGAATTTCTACCACCATCTGCTTACTCTAATATATATTAGCTTTATTGTTATTTACTTGCTCTTAGGATCTTTTAGAGTACTTGTTTTATTGTGAAAACTCGAGGCTAGATTCCAGTTAATAGTGAGCAGCTCCAGGATAAAAAAAATATAATAAATATTCAGTGCTAATATTTTAGGCACTTTAAAACAAAAAAGATAAGAAAGCCAGAACATGGGAAATCAGCCAAATAAAGCAATAAAACTCGTCACAGTGAATCACATTACCCAATAATAAACTCTGAAGAGAACTCTGTATTCCAAGCCTGAAATAGGCTAAATGATAGCCATTATGGTCCATCTTTCATAGTAAGAAAACAGTCTCTAACTAAGTTAGAGACTCCTAACTAAATTAGAGACTCCTCAGACAGTACCAGTCAGGTCCATTCACCCATCTTGGAGAGATACTCCCAACTCTGTCGACTGCTTCACAGAACAGCCTAGGATAAGCAAGGCTTGTCTGGCTGATGTGCACTACCTGGCTATACAAGCCTTTTTGAACAAATAAATATATAAAATTATTAATTTTGGAAAGAAAACTTTATGGCTGACGAGCAACATGAGTTAATGCTTGATGGAACCACAGGCTGATTATTAAATACTTGCAAGTGATGCATTTTGATGCATATTTGATGCAAATACTTCACAAATGATGCAAGTTATTGAGTTTTAATTGTCTTATTATCACTTATTTCCTATTTCTCTTCTTATTCTTCCTTTCTTGAATGTATTAATTTTAAAATGTTTTCTCTAGTAACATTATAGTGCAAACACTGGACGGAATTAACATGAAATGTGAAAGTTATACTCATGTTGCATTTTCAGTAATTAATCCGTTGTTTCATTGTTGCTAATAATACAAGAGTGGAATGGAGCTGACTTCAACAAACAGATTTTAATGCCTTTAGAACCTAAAAGAAGATATATGTACGGAGATGAGGTCTGATTTCTAATTTATTTTTCATTTCCCTAAGGAAAAAGTACGTTATGGTACTTCCTGCAGTAAATTGGAGAATAAAGCTACTGTTTTCACAAGTGCCTTTCTGACAAATGCATGAGTAAATCCTGTTCTGTGATGTTTATAACATCAACAGTAAGTATATGGCAGTCCAGAAACTTAACATTGTATCGTAGTATGAAAGAGTTAAGTAGTCTGAAAAGCCAATAAAGTTTACTTTCACAATCAAACAAAATCTGTGATATAGCCTCAATTTAAATTAAATTCAAATGTTTGTCAGGTCATAGAAGAAATAAATAATGCTTCATAGCTAGCTCAGGTTATTTTGTCTTTAAGAAAAAACAGGAAATATGACAATTGCTAATGACAAAATCAAGTATAGTTAGACCATTAATACTTGACATGTCTCAATATTATTTAAAAAAAGGAAAATATAAAAAAAAGAGACACAAGTCCTATCGTATATGGCTGATAAGTTTTATATAGCCACGTTTCCATCCAGCTCTTTTCACAGTATTTTGTTACAAATTGAGAGAACTGCCTCTGAATTAAACAAAATAGAGATATAGTAGAGCCTTAAAGTATTTTCTTAAATAAAACTGCAGTGTGTAACTCATAGTTCTGCTTCCCTTATTAAGAAAGAAAAAAACACAAATATTCCCTCAGTGTGAGTGGAATATGTATTGTAAGTGTAATTTAAGTCAAATGTGTATGTTATGGTTTTCAGAAAGTTTTTATTTTTTGATATAAAGTAACTATAAAAGGTTATTTTTTATTTTTCTGTTGGTTTAAAACAGAAAAAAATCTGTTTGCTTTCTATTTTCTCCCATTGCTCAGAGCACACATTCTCAATATTAACAGATATTACATAATAGCTTTTTAGCTTTCATCAATTAGTATTTTAAAGGAGTTTAACTGGTAGATTTTATGGGAATTTATGCAAACACAGACATATATAAGTTGAGACAGTAGCTTTTTGCTTGAGACAGTGCATTTTGCATTATCTGGATAACTGTGATTTCAGCTGAACTACAGGGGAGATACTATCTTGAAGAGTATGCCATAAACACAGCTCTGAAAGGTAGAAAGAAATGCGCCTGGTAACTAGACAGCAGTCCTATTAGGTATTTATCCAGGGCTTCTCAGCCTCCAAGAGAAAGACATTAGTAACTAAAACATTATTCATGATTACTGCACTGCTCTAGATATGTTATGCAAACACCTAGGGGCCTAAATTCAGAAGCACAATTCAGTAAGACCCCTAAGGCCTGGCCGTGAGATTTATTCTTTACTCTCCTGCCATATGATGACTATAGACTACAAAAAATCCATTTTGCTAACATTACCTGATTCCTGAGTCAGTCTGATGGCAGTTCCAGGAGCAGAAGTGTTCTGATATACATTTAATGGTGGGAGAACATGGACTAAGTCTTCCACAAATCTTGAAGCTGGCACTTAGAAAAAAAATAAATTGGAGTATACATAGAGTATCTGAATCCTTGTAAAGTCAAATAGAACAAAAAGGCATTAGCCTGTGAGGCAGGTCAGTCAGTATGTGGTGATCACTTTTTCTTCTATAACATGTAGACACAAACCTCATTCTCTAAAAATTCCAAATTTGCCAAAATTTTGAAAGATAGTTTTTCCACTTCCAGACTTTAAAATTTAATATGTTTATTTTAGCTTAACGTAGCCAAACAACAATACCCAAAGAGAAAATTTTGTCAACATAGTAAAAAGTAGGTTTTCTTAATGTTAAAATCATAAGCAGCATTAATAATGCATATCAGCATTATCAATCATGTCAGATTTTAATACAGTGTGTATGTGAACAGTATTTTTCTTCCTCAACTCTAATTGAAATTAATTAAACATGTATTAGAATGCAATACCTTTATCACGGTAACTGCAAAGAAATATGAATACAAACATCTAAGAGGGGACTGTCTGACATTTTCAGATATCCTATGGCAGAAACTATGTCTGTGACTCTATCTTCACCCCTCCCGATTCATCAAGAAAATCTTTTACAGACCCTTCCCATCTCTTTGCAGTTAGTACCACCACTTCTGTCAGGCTTGTAGCCAAATCCTGACATAATTTAATTGCTCACAATCACATGCAAAACAGCACTAGGAACTGCTGACATACACATATTGCCAGATCTGTATCTTCAAGCCTATTACTTTCTTTCTAGAATGCTTTAGACTCTCCTCCACTTCATACCTCTACAGCACCTGGTGCAAAAGCAGCATAAACAGCAAAGGAGTCTGCAAAGGATGTAATCTGCAAAGGATGGCAAAGCTCCTGGACTCTCACCCATCCCATTCACATGACACTCTCCCACCTCCAGCCTACCCCTCATCAGCTGTTTGCACTCATGTTAGATAGAAATGTGAAGCAGAAGGTGGGCAGGGCAAACATTTGCAGGAAAATAATCCTGTCAGCTGCCTCTGCAAGATTCAATAGAGCAGTTTTCTTGAGAGCAAGAGAGGCTTGAAAATATATTCTGTTCTCTGCTGTCAGTTGGAAATGGTGCTGTCAAAGCTTTTGTTATGACGGTGGAAATTTTGAAGTTGTCTGTGTTGACACAACACTCACACTGTCCTTGGCTAGGTAAGTCTGGCTCTCAGCTCTGTTGAGAGGACATGAAGTTCCAATTTCTCCTTCTATGAATAACAAAAAGCTGATGCCTGCTTAAAACCACTGACAGACTGTGAAGCCAGAAATTATTTTACTGTCAAAACATGAGAAATAAACTGTATCTGTGCTCAAAACTGAAACAAATTAAGATAAGAGTTATGATAACCCCTATGAAATGCTATCTAAATGTTGTCCCTTTCTCAGCAGTATTGTTTATTGGTTTTATTTTCTTCTTACAGATGAATGGTCATCGTAACTAGATTTTTTTTAACTTGAACCTGTAAGTTCTGCTGAAATTTTTGGAGAGAAAAAATTTCTCCTAAGCCAGCTGGTTAATGGGTGTGGGTCATGGAAAGCCTGCAGAGAGAGATGCTAGGGTGTGATAGTGATATTCTGTTGAAATGTAAGTGAAAGAAGTTCAAGTTTCTGCTTTTCACCTCTCAATCAGAGGTGATGGTTTAAGCCCCAAACCACAGTGATGAGGGGATGTCCAGGTCAGACCTATCCATATTGTGCAAGTAAATAACCATCCAATAGCACAGAGGCATGGGCAGCTATATTCAGATGAATGCTTTCCCTGTCACACTGTAGTCAGCACCAAGACCCTGACTATAGATGTTAAAAATTCAACAAATTATCTGTGTTTTAATTCAAGATGGAATTATGAGGAAAAAAGTATATCCAAATGGCATGGAAACTATCCCCATCAGCAATATTTAAGAAAATACTTTTCTGTAGCACACTGAGACTCAGAACCTGCAATGACTTTAGTGGGAATAGTGCATATGAACTTTTTCATATTATTTGGCTAATGAAGAGTATAGGGAATCCTAAATATCTAATGTAGGAAAAAAAAACAAAAGGAAAAAAAAAAAAAAGAAATGTGTCAGCATCCTTAATTAACACTTATTGCACGCTTATTAAGATCTACCAACCTTCTGTGCACAGGCAGTTAATAAAAAAAGGCAGGGAACCAAAGGAATAGTCCACACACATTTATCCATCTAAGCTGAGCCAAAGTAAGAGTAGCTGGAGTTGGGTTTTAACAGAATAGCATGATAATTGCTTATCAGGATGAGAAAGGATGAGTGGCTAACCATTGCAGTGAGAATTCAGCCTATTCCCTCAGGAATCTGGCTGTTTTCCTTGGCTGCATTTTTTATTTTTAACATCATTGCTATGTTTTTATAAAGTTAGCACGTTGAAGTTAGGAAACTGTTGAATTCAATTTATTTTTGTTTTCATGATAAAACTTTATCCTCTGAGAATTCTTTTCACAGGATTTGTCCTCTTCTTTTCCAATGACTGGCAGTGGGAACACTTTGTTGAATGACCTTTCCTATTTAGCTGGGTTAGGAGTATACTCAGATACTAGAGAGAAGTTTTGTTTCATTTTTCCTACTATAGTTCTACTGAATAGTTAAAATTCAATAGCTGAATTAATCTTTGTTTTGAGACTATGTTTGGTGTAGAAATCTGCCTCCTCACCTTGGTAGGCCTGGATATTTAGAAGCTATAGCTTCTAACTCAGCCAAAATACTTTTTCTAAATCAATCAGTTTTGCTTGAATGAGTAACACCAAGAAAAGACATGGAAAATTTAAATGTAGTCAGCATATTCTAAATATGAGAATTATTACACTTTGTTATAAGACAGTATAGATTTTACACTTTTAAATAAATGTTTCAAGTGTAACAGAGCATTTTTATTTCAAAATGATCACTGTTATTTCAAATCATACATTCATGTCTTTAGGAGGTCAGTGAGATTTACCAGGATGCAGGATGGAATATCTCTTTAAATTAACACCACCCTAAAAGTTCTGCATTCTGATGGAAATGTCCAAGGGCATAGATACTCTTGAGCAGAACTACTAAGCCACCTCAGGCAAGGGATTCCTATTTTTTGTCTTCTTTAAATGTTGATTTTTTTTCCCCCTTCTTAAGGATAAATGCTTGGAATAGAGATTTATCAATCTATTTATTATTTTATTTAATTTTTCTTATCTGACAGGTGTTCACTCAAGGGACAAGAATGTGTGTTGGGATGAGAGGGAGATTAAGATATCTAAACACTAGCATCTAGTGTAAATTGGAAGTTTCAGTTATCAGCAAATTAAAAAACTTCAGGTTGTCTAAAATACCACAGGACAGGTAAATCTCTCACAAGGTGTATGATATGGATTCTTTTCATTTCTTAGTCAGTGGAGTGCCTCATTTAATAACCAAGGTTGTAACCAGCTGAAAATTCCTAGTGATGTCAACTGCTTTCATGCCTGTTTTGCCACTACCTTGTGTTGGTAGGGAGGTAGCATTAGATGTAGAGGTCCCAATGCAGTCTTGTGTTTATTTCTCTAATATTTTGTACCAGATATGTACCACAAATCAGAAGCATAATCTTGCTAAACTTATTACATCTTCTGTACTTATGTGTTTTTTTCAAAACATGATGTGCCAGTGAATTTGCGTGAAAAGCTTGGCTTTGTGAGTTTATAACAAATGAACAGTTTAAAATAGTCTGTTCTGGATCATTTAGCAGAATACTCATCAGCTTCCTAACACTTTTGCCCATCTAAGAGGGTTTTGCCA
Organism: Phaethornis superciliosus; assembly: GCA_023637945.1. Classification (NCBI taxonomy): domain Eukaryota; kingdom Metazoa; phylum Chordata; class Aves; order Apodiformes; family Trochilidae; genus Phaethornis; species Phaethornis superciliosus. Next base: position 75,853,830 of record JAJQWJ010000003.1, on the reverse strand, counting down.
TCTTTAAAGCTGGTCTTCAGCTGGTATAATTTATGAAGTAAAACTCTACACACACTGATTGCCTGTCATCATCTTCAGTGCTGTCAGCTTTTTCTAAGCCCAGTTTTATGATGCAGCTGAAAAAGCATGATTTTCCCAGATAAGGTAGAATCTACTTGGATGTTATGAGCTGACTTTTCTTGATTTCTGGTATAGCGTTCATATTAGTGTTACCAATACAGAAATGCACTAAAATTTTATGTTTTGCCTTTTATACTATTCCCACAAATGCCTAAAATTTTGGAAATGTGGTTTGTAACATTATTTTCATGGACCAAATTATTGTTTGACTAGTATTGTGCCACGACTCTATAAAAAGTTCCAGACAAACTTAAAGCCTTTATATTTTATAAAATATATATTCTGGAAATACTTCTGTTACATATACCTTATTGAATCATGAAAATATTGATGGTAGAAAGGCATGTAAGATGGAAAATGTATAAAAATTAAAAATAAAAGTATAGCAATGACTCTGAAACATGGAAAATGTACTGAACTGCAGTGCAGCTACAATTTGATCCATATTCATGCTAAAATGAGAGAAAGAAACATCTTGAATACAGAGAGAAAATACAGTTAAGAAAAAGAGCATCAGCAATGGAGAGAAAGGGCATAGGTGAGCTGCTTGCTGAAGTAGTTTTAGGTCCTATTTTGAATGTTGGCATCCAGAAGATGGATGAATTCTTAGCTGAATTGTGTCTTTGTTTTTTTATGGCCCATATATACCTCAAGGAGATTAAATGGCAGGTTGCTTTGATGCCAGCAGGGTAATAAAGAACACATTTTACTGTTTTAATTTCCTGATTTAGTAATGTTATTTCCAGCTTTGTGATCAAGAATTTCAACTTTTGTATCTCTAGATTAAACTTGCATGCTTTTGACTTTAAATTTCTGTGGGTTTTTTTAAAGTCTATACTTGGGGAGGCTAAGAAACTAGGATGAAGAAATGAAAAATGTATGTGCAATGAGACACTGACAAAATCTCAGACAACCACAAGCTGAAGTGAAGCTAGGAGCATCAAGAATTATAAATACACTTCCAGTTTTTCTCCAAGGGTCAGTTTTAGGACAAAGTGACAGTTTACAAAGCCATATTTTCCCAGAAAGATATTGCCTAAACTGCTGAAGAAAAAAAAAGACCATTTTCATCTCTTGTTGCTGCCTGGTGAAGTATACACAGCCAGGTATAGGCTGGAGCAGTAACAACAATCCTAGGGGCTATGGAATAAAATTTATTCCCAGGGTCTACAAAAAGTCCCTCCCAGCTATAGTTTCTTGGTTTGGATTGAGCAATCTTTGAAACCCAAAGTCAATCAGAACTAGAGCTTTCATGTCTTTTGCTTTTTATTTGTCTATATTTTGATCCTCTGTTAAATGTCAATCAGAGTTCAAAATCTGACATTATAAAGCCAACCTTAGCAGTTTCTGAGGAAGGAGAAGGAAGGGAGACATATGACTGATTGTTGTTAGTTGTTAGAAATCACTTGATCGCTTTTATTTTTCATTACTGGTGCTCTTCAGCTGCGTGTCATCCTTTCAATGTTTTTTATTCTTATGAAAGAGACAGAAATATGGTCTGTAGCAGAGCAAAGCAGTTAATCCAAAACCATAGATGACATCTGGTCCTTGTGTTTTCCAAGTCTTTGTTTTTAAAGGTTGTCTTAGTCATTTTTGTTATTCGTGTTTACATTTTCCTGTTATTGACTCTCCAGATGAATTCATTTGAAGCTGTGCAGTTCAGCTGGATTCTCCGACACGTTTCTCCAGATCTTGATAACTTATTCTCTGAGCTTGGGTTTTCTGTGACTGATCTTCTAGACATTTCTTGAAATAATCTCTTTTGGCTAGCACTGCCAAGAGTGTTATTTTAACTCTTTTAGCTTGGCTTTAATTTTTTCTTGTCTTTTCTTTCTGTGAGACAATGATATATTGTTTTAGTCCTTCTATGAATGTTTTGTTTTCTGACTCCCATACTTAGTTTGAGCATTTCCTCCTTGTTTCTGATGTTATCACCTTTGCAAATAGTTTGACATTGGTTTAACCCCTCTCCCAAAGAAGCTTTGTTTCAAGACTTCTTTTCTTTCTCTGTGGAGCATGCTGGTGTTTCTCAAGGGAAGATTAACGCTCATAAATTCACTGTTTTAGAGAGTTCTTGAGCACTTTCAGCAATGCTGCAGACTCCTCATACCAGACACTGACCTTGCCTGATTTGGGGGATTCCTGACTTTTCTGATGTATGCAGGTTTCAAGTTTCTCAGCAGGATAAGTCAGGCAGTGATTATCCCAGGCACTGTCCTCAGCAATCTGTTACACATCTGCCTCATCCTTTTTGAGGCCTGTGCCCTCTCTCAAGTCTGCCAGACCCTTCTTAGAAAGGAATGCTATAGCCAGTTTGTGTAAGATGAAACTGAGACAGAAGTTGAACAAACTGAAAGTTTATTCATTCTGCTTAAAGAAAGCAGTGTCTACATTGCCTGTGTCCCCTCCACACCTAACAGCAGCTAGCAGTGTCTGAGTGGTTTCATGGTAGGGCCAGACACAGACTGTGGAGACAGGAGGACCAGCTGTGTCCCTTGAACTCCTGCAGTGCTTGGCCTGGCAGGGTTTGCTCCTTTTATTTCTCTCTGAGAGCCATGATTTTGCTGTGCTCCCATCACCCTGACACCTCACTCAGCAGCTCATCCACCTATACTACACCTATGTGTGCTGCTTTTTTTTTTTTTTTTTTAGTATGTTAGCAAACAGGAGCACAGTGAAGATCAAGGGACCATTTTGATGCAACAGCATCATTTTGCTATAGATGCTGTACTAACCACGATAAAGAAGCAAAAATTCACCAGAGAATGAATAATAGTACAGGCAGCTTGATACAGGAAGTGGATGCAAAGGTGCAGCCGAGTTCTATAGAGCAACAGTAGTCAGCTTCATAGGCAGCTCTTTGCCTAATAGCAAGCTAAACATGGCTATGTTGGTAGTTTTATTCATGTTTGGGTTTTCCCATTGCTGATCATGTGGCAAATGTGCTGAGGTTCCTATCAGAACTTGGCTCTCTGCATCCTAGCTGTGTCTTTGCCTTGGTGTAATGTGGCACTGCATGTCCCTGAGCTCTGGCATTTGTCTCTGGGAAAAGGAGCTTGTCTGCATTGTAACTTTCCACAGAAGTTTCATATGAGCATAAAAATGAACTAGAACTAGTGCATTCCCAAGGAAAAGATCTCAGCAATACAAGTTCTCTTACTAGGTTTTTCCTATGGTGAGCTTCTTACACAACCAAATACCATAATCAGTGAAAATCAGAGGCAAACATCATCCTGCTATCATCCATAGTGCTCTGTTCAAGAAGCAAGTTGCTTTACCTACCAAGTTAGAATTATTATGATTAAAGCCACTTACTTTTAGAAAAACATAGATGAATATATATTTTTTTAAGCAGATCAAAGGTAAAATAACATTAAAAAGCACTGTGACTGAGTTCAGTTCTACATAGTCTTTTGTAACCAAATTAAATGAAAAAAAAAAAGTGAATTAGATATGGAATTAAGTACTCAGGTAGAATTTATGTGTCATTAACCTCAGATTAAATTCTATTACCAAGAAAATAAAGCTTCCAGGGAACTCAGTACATTTTTAAAGGGGAAATGGAGGGCAAATAATATTTCCATAATTAACATCTTAAATCAAGTTAGAGAGACTGATCCAAATAAAATTACCTACACATTGCAATATGAATCAGAAGTTGTAGGAAACACCATTCCATTTAGTTACTTATTTTAAGTGATTATTGTCTTAGTGATGGTCTTAAATTCTGAAGTTAGATTAGAGGTAGAATATTTTAAGCTAAATGCTATGGCTGGCTGACGGATTTTCTCTTGCTGCATGTGGCAGCATCACTGCTGTATTTAGTGCAAGGGTTTGAACTTGTGTCTGCTAATTTTAAAAGAAGTTAGTAGCAGAAGCAAGGCATTTTATGTGTGTGATCTGTCACACAGAAAACCATTCGCTACTCCCTCTCTCATGATTCACTGAAGGCAGACTCGTTAACCTTTCTTTAAGTTTATTAAGGAGCTGTCCTTATTTCTTTGGCTTATGATGAAAGGGGTAGGAAGGAATGTCTGTTGGTTACATACAAGGCATTCTTATTTATCATCACTAGTATTCCATTTATCTAGATGGAGTGGATGTTATTCTTCATTTTTGTATATGTCAGTAAATTAGAAAACAACTCAAACAGCACCATAAAAATTTGGATGAAATAAAAACAACTTACTAAAAAAGTGGTTTTATAGACTAGTGATCTAACAGTCTTTTAGAAACTACTCTATTTGCAAATTATTATATGAAAGTAGAACTACATTTGCAGACAGAAACCTAAGTACCTCCTCAGCAGGATGAATACATGAACATTTCCACTGTTTCCAAAGGCACGATGGAAAAAAATACATATATATATTTATATAAAACCACGTGCACGCACACATTTATACACAAATACACACCTGTGCTCCTGCACTCATGTACACACACACACAGAGTCTGTAATGTACAAATAACCACAGAACCTGACTTACATTTTCAAATCCTAAAAATGTATTCTAAGAGTCTTGTAATATATGCCTCCAAAACTTTAATCTTGGGATAAGGTTACTGTACCAGAAAACTGTTTGTTATGTTTCAAATACAAAGTGGCTATTCTTCATTAAAAGAGGAGGGGGAAAAAAAAAAAAAAAGAAAAAAAAAAAAGTCAAATAATTAAAGTGATGAAAAGGAGAAAAAAAGCATAAGCTCCTGGGGTTTGGCCCAATCTCTTAAATAGGATTGGAAGGTCTTGTAACAAAAAATAATGTAAATGAAGACTTTGAATATACATAAAAGATGTTTATTAGCAACAATCAATGTATACTGTATAATACTATGCATGCATATATATTGTGATATACTGACAGCTTTCATAAGGACTTTTCTATTTTTCCAGTACAGACTTTTACTACTTCTGTTTTTTCATTAACTATCTCAGTTTAAGCTCTTAAAGATGACTCTTTAATTTTTGATACACTGGAAATTCATAATCCCTATTCCAAACACAGAAAATATGATCTTTTGTGGGGTAGAGGAAAGGACATGCACCAACTTTGGTCAGTGCTCTAACATAATATAAAAGTGCTAAATATGAATATTGGAACACTCTAGAATTTTTAGTAAGCAAAATATTTTTATTTTTCATTTAGAAATGAAATCTTTATTAGTAAACTAATTTATTCTGCCTAACCCAAACTTTTCTAGTATCATGTAATATCATTAGACATTTTTTTTTGTCAATTGTTGACAAAAACACAGTGAAAAAATGCGATTGCTGCAAGGTTGGTTATCCCTGTTCCCAAAAATAAGTTATTTGAAGGCTCTGGAGGGGAAAGATCACCAGAAAATGCTATGTTTCAGAAGGACATGATGTCAGTGTATAATGCATAAATTCAAATTTACATTTTGCAAGTGAATAACTCTTAAGTGACTGGCTTGAATTTTCCAAGTATTTTTACTGAATGCACATTCATACAACTTTTTAATTTTTGTATTGGGTAGAGCACAAATAGCAACAGATTTAGATTTAATGTCATTTAAATATTTTCTCTCAAAATTAACCATATTCTGTTTTCTGCATTTGAAGCTCTATCAAGGTTATGTGGATTTCCCTCCACAGTTTCTTACAAGTGATGGTTATTGGGCTTTTATTCAATGTCAATTCTAAGCAGAAAACTTTAGTATTACTCCTGAAATTTTTGCTTAAAAATTAGATAATAATTTGGTTTCAGCATTAAACCTTCAAATTATTGTATTGATCGATCCAATTATCTAATTAGAATTTATACCCAAGTAGATAGCAATCTTCTTAAATTTTGTAAAGATTAATTATTTTTTATAATTAATCTGATGTTTTAATTCTGTATTGAGTCCACCTTGTTTAATTTGATTTTGATATGATTTTGAACTGACCGTCCTTGTGAAACTTAGCTTTGGGGAGATATTTTCAAATGAAAGAAAGGGAAAGGCAAAAAAAATCCCACACATACCTTACAATGAACAGCATGGGTCTATAGCTGTGCAGGAACTGGGTGGATACCAGGTGGCCAGCTTAAAGGGCTAATCTGTTTTCCTTAATTAGTCTTAGGTTCTCACACATTTACCTCCTGCAATGCACAAGGGTGCAGCACAGGGTGAATCAGCAGAGGCACATGTCAGAGCAGAATGAGTTTCTGTCACTTGCTCCTTTTAAGCACGGTAACAATTCCCTTCTTGTTCATCTACTGTGGCATCCTGACAGCAGCTGCTGATCCTCTCTAATCAGTATTTTAAATCTTTCTCCTTCTTAAATTCCCCATTGGAAAGTTAACCTCCTATAGGTTGGGGGTTTTTTTTTGTTTTGTTTTGTTTGTGAAGGTGGTATTTTACATGGCTTGAAGGTTCTGATGAGGGAGGGCTAGCAAAAGTGTCCACTAAAAAACATAATGGGTGTCCTCCATGCTATTGACAAGGCAGTCATCACATCCCATAGGTATAAACTCCCTGTCCAACCAAATCCCTGAACTTCTTTGTAATCCAAGCAGATTGAACATGCTATTGTTCAGACCTGACTTCAGCACTAGGTTTCCTTTGTAGACTGTTGGTCTTAAATCTTGAAGGCATCTGTCCTGAACTGTTTTGACCTCTAAGACATTTGAAGGCTTTAGATTTAATACAGGTTACAAACCACCTGAGGAAGTCAAGTCTTTAGGAAGCGTAATCAGCCCCTTGATAGTCCTGCAACAAGAACTTCCTGAGCACCACTCTCTGGCACTTCTCCAACCTTAGCATTTAGACCTTTCATGAGCTCTTGATCCACTTTTAACTCCTAGAGTGTTGAACTATGAAGCTGGGTTTTTTTTTGGTTTTTGTTTTTTTGGTTTTTTTTATAAGGTGCATTGATTTAACCTTTTGGCAGCCCCCTCTTTAACTGCATGTGGAGGTTTTCACTAACTCCAGGTTTTCATTCAAACTGACATTTTCCTTGACATCTGACATGACTGGCAGGGCTTCATACGTTTAATTATCCAAATGCTCAGCAGGAATGAACAGGAGTAGCCCTTCAGAATTCAGTAGAATGGTATGAATTTAGACCATCTGACAAAGCTGGAATTATATGGGCATTTTGAGGTGTTTTGTTTTATCTGCCTCATACGTTGCTTTTTTTAGACAAGCTCATTCTACATGCATTCTTACTGAGCTCATATATAATTTTTAGTTTGGTACAGTCCTAATAAATAATGAAATGGAAGCATTTTTTTCCTTCAATCAGCACCAGCCTTTACAACTCTGGATGACCTCAAAAAGTCATTCTGCCCTTTTCTTTACACATAACACATTCAAGCCCCTATGGCCTCATCATCTGATGTAGGGCAGCCAAAGGATTTCACTGAGCTGATACTCTGGGATGTTCTCCAATTTTGACTGATTCTCAGTGGAATTTTTTCAAGGGCACAGTCAGCTCTCATGTCCTCAGCTCCCAAAGGAAATCAAAAAGACTTTGCTATACAACCTCCTCTTTAGTCTTTGAACTCTTTAAAAAAAAAAAAAAAAAAAAAAAAAAAAAAACAAAACAAAAAAAAAAAAAAAAAACATTTTTTTAAAAATTATCTTTCTAAGTTTTTACCTTGACCAATTATATCTGCATAGTCTGCAGATGAAAGTTACATGAAGGAAAAGACTGAGCAGTTTTTCTTAATTTATCAAATAGTAAAGATGAGGAATCAAGACAGTCTTTTGACACTTTGGAAAACTTTGGTCTCACCAAGTGAGTCCTGAAAAAGGTTATAATGATTACACTATTGCAAGCTATTAAAGAGCAGTTTACTACTGGACTATACGATATACTCAATTATTATAAATACTCTGTTGAATGTTGTGCTAATTTTCATTCAACATTCTTTTATGAATCCTCTTACACACATTACACAGTCTGTCAAATACTTAGTTGCCTGGGACTGACCTTAAGCTTTCTTTCCTCTTTTTTTCCCTTAACCATGTTGATAATTGGTTTTGCTAATGCAGGTATAATCTGGATGTAGAGATGGAATTTTATGTGGGTTTTGATTCACTTTTGGAACCTGTAATAATACAGGAATTTAGGGGCAACGAGGCTGTGAAGGGACTCCAGCACAAGTCCTGTGAGGAGAGGCTGAGGGAGCTGGGGGTGTTCAGCCTGGAGAAGAGGAGGCTCAGGGGAGACCTCATCGCTCTCTACAACTCCCTGAAAGGAGGCTGGAGCCAGGGGGGGGTTGGGCTCTTTTCCCAGGCAGCTCCCAGTAAGACAAGAGGGCAAGGACTTAAGCTCCACCAGGGGAAGTTAGGTTGGATATTAGGAAAAAAATCTTTACCGAGAGGGTGATTAGGCACTGGAATGGGCTGCCCAGGGAGGTGGTGGATTCTCCATCCTTGGAGATTTTTAAGAAGAGACTGGATGTGGCACTCGGTGCCATGGTCTGGTAACCACAGTGGTAGTGGATTAAGGGTTGGACTTGATGAACTCTGAGGTCCTTTCTAGCCTGGCTGATTCTGTGATTCTGTGAATTATATTGGAAGGCCTAATTATGGTAATTTCCTGGACTAGGAAATATAATTAGAATATGCCAGTCATCATCTCATATCACTCATTAAAGGTGAGAGGAAAAAAAAAAAAAGCTTTTCACATTAGACAAAAATTTGTACAATTGTAATTATGAAAATCTTTTATTTCAGACTGTGGATTTCTTGTAGACAGATAAACCAAAATGACCAAAAGAAACTGCAAGCTTGTAAAAGAGTGACAATTTTTGATAAACCTTATGAAAAGTGAACATAGCAAGTATCTTTTACACCTACAATAGCCTGCAATGCTTCATTCACCACATCCTGCATTAAGGCTGAGCGGTCTTTCACACAGCACCTCTGACAATGAGAATAAATATGGTCCAAGGATTTTTAAATAATATAATCTCTCTCCTATTCCAGCATAAAAGCTATTGTCTGTTCAGCCTTAGTTCATTTAAAATACACCTACACACAGAAAATCTCCATTCTGTTTTGCCACTGCCTTAGTGAGAGTAAGGACTCATGTTGACCATGCTAGCAACAGACCAAAGCCAACCTGTGTAGTGTTCTCTGACTTTTCTGTTTTCCTTCTTGAACCACAGAATTTCTAATTTGTTGTTAAAAATATGTCATAAAGCTATTACGTTTTAAAACTGATCATTTTTACTGTGACTCCCTCTTAAAGCTCTATATGTAAGGACCTGTATCCTCAAGGCCTTAGGTTTTTTTCATCAGTCTTCCTGGCCTTTGAAGTTCAATTCTTAGACTCTTTGAGAGAAGAAGATGTCACTAAAGAGACCTTTAGTAGTAACATTAGGATATAATTGATATGAAGTATAATTGGAAGGGCATACGTGTAAATATCAGCAGAAACAGCAAAACAAGGGTTAAGAAAGTGGCATGTATTGTTAACAAAAACCACCATTCGCAGCAATAAAATTGAAAAATGTGTTGTTTCTATCAAGACTGGAAGGACTGCAGTCTGCAGGACCACAGAACAGACAAGTTTTTGGCAGAAGACATTACTTTGTGACAACAGGAGGATAAAACAATGTTACAGCACATCACATATGCCATTATTTCCCCTGTTTGTCCAAAAAGAAGACAGGCTGTAGCCATAAAGATTTGTGTATTCCAAACAAAGAAAAAGGGCCAACAAGTGGAAACCTTGTCTAATATTTATGGAGGTTTAGATAAGGTAAATTCTGATGCAAAAAGATCACATAAGTAACTGTGGGCATCTAAAGGGCCTAAAAAGATTAACAGAAAATCTATTTTGTGATATATATATTCTAGCATAGCATATTATATATAAAATAATATTAAAAAAATACTGCAGGAGGTGTGATAGAGACTAGCTTGTTTTCAAGTGGCCCTGGCAGATCTTCTGAATCCCCGTCTTGGGAAGACAGGAGTGTGAAAGTATCTGTGTAAGTAAAATCACTTAGAAATTTTACAAAAATATGAATACTTAAGGCGAATTTTCTTACACTAAATTTTTACACCAGACTCCCAGCAACTGGAAACCCTGGGGAAGGCAAAGAAAGGGCAACCATGTAGGCAGGCCAGGCAGACTGATGCAGAAAACTTGTCAGACCATAATTAAAAGTTCCTGTGGGTTTGATACCTAATTCTTTCCAAGATCCTTGTCCCCAAATCTTCTAGAATTAAGCAGCAAAACCTGCTTATCATTTACTTATGTCTATAGAAGTAGAGCAAGAATTAATCTTCTCATGTGTGTAACAGGCAGAGAGCACAGGCATCACTTCCGTACTGGGTTTGAGCTGGTCATGTCTAGTTGCTTTTTACTCAGTCAGCCCAATAAATAAGCTAGAATAATTTCTATCAGAGGAGATCTTTTATTTTGAAATAGTCAAGCATTCTCCTCTGGCATGGTAAAAAGCTGGTTTAATCATATGGCACATTAAGGATTTGAAAAATGTCTATGTACTCCTTAAACCTAGCTAAAGTGATTAAGGGTTTTAGGAATCTGAAACATTAGACAGAAAAAAACACAATAGTTCTTGAGATCTCAAGTGGCACATAAATGTCCATAAATTCCATTCTCCATTTCCAGCAGAATCTAAATTTCTTACACTTGGTTTTGGTTTGTGATATTATTTTTTTTCTTTCAGGATTTGCTTAAATTTTAACCCTATTGTCCAGTTTCATCAAAGATACTGAATTATGAGTGGTCTTCAGCATACTTTTATTTGTGGAAGTTTTATAAAGTAAATAGCTAATTAGAAAAGTTAGTTTATCTCTAACTGTATAACAGTATAAATTTCCATCTAGAAATCTATTCAACCTGGAATTTTCATTGCCCGTCCTAAGTTTCAAAGGGTGTTGATTGACTTGACTTATAGAAACTTTCTTTTCATTCTTAAACTGTGAAATTTTGAAAAAACTTTTCAGACATTATTTGTTTGTTCCAGTGAAAGATATTTCTCTTTTGCAATATCAATCTGAAATTATGCCAGACTTATGCTATTCTGATTTAAATCAGTAAAACAAAATTAAGAATCTGGTCCATGGTCCCAACAGTGACATTTAAAAAAAACATATTTTACACAAGATTCTGTACTACTTAGAATAAATTACTGGCATTGCACTTGACTTTTTGTATAAAATTTTTAGACTTATGTATGTTTAATCACTTTGAACAACTTTAAGGGATTCAATCTTTTATTATGTTTTTTTTTTTTTTTTCACAAAGAACAAACTATTAAATGTAAAATATGAAAATAAAATCTTAGCAGGAAATTAGAAGCCCTATCAATTCCACTTTAAAAAAAAATGGCAAAAAACCTGTGTGCAATTTCAGATAATTACGTGTAATCCTTGGTAATCCTCTGCAGCCAGCATGAACTGGCAGTCATTGGTATGCTTTGAGCCTTTTATTTTGCATACACACCAGGATATGCAGAATGTTAGAGCCCTGGATGACTTTCTGACTAAAACAGAAAATAAAGTAAGATTTACTGTTCAACTTCAGTTGAAAAGTAGTAGAAAAAGATTACTGAGTAACATGAAGCAATAACTCATTTCCTCTCAAAGACTTGAGTAAAAATAAATTCAGAAGTCTGTTTTGATGGATTTTCTTCTCTATTCCAAATCCAATGGATAACTGAGTGCTTGCTGTTTCAACAGTTTTAAGAGAAATAAATTCAGTCCAATACACTTGATTCAGTTTGCAGATAATTTATTTATATTTCTTGAAAATCAAAGAAATTGCTGAAATAAAAAGAAGGTTATAGTTGCAAGTCTACAAATTTTTAAAAGATTTCTTTAAAAGGAATTAGTATACCTTTTAGCATTCCTTTCCTCATGCCACCTATCATGAACATTGTGATTTAAGGACTCTGCTGGGAGGGGGGTTAGGTGAGTAGTGGTTCTGCAGTAATAAGCATTCAATTTATACAAATTGGAACAGCTTCACACTCCAGGCTTCTCTACAACTTGCAGACTAAGGCATTTTGCTGAGGGAGGGAAAATTTCTGGTGACACTTCTATTTTGAGACAGAACTCACCAGTAGCCTTTTCCACACAGTGAATTTCCTCCAACTTACTTAGTAAATCTGGCCTGAACTTGTGGACTTAGACCTGGATTCCAACATGCCTCCCTGTACACCAAGGTCAGAATATGTCATCTGGGAACTGCTGAAATGATCTTCTCTGACGTTTTTGAATGTTTAACTTATTTTTGTTTTACTCAAAGCAATCGCTATATTAAATTTGTGAGTAGCTTCAGGTAGTACACAAACTTCAGTGAACAAGATCTGTCCTAAAAAAATTATAAATGTTGTCCTTGTTATACTGTAGTATATATTTCCTAATATAAAACTAATATCTATATCAATTGCTAAAATATTTGCAGAAACGTAATACTGCAACAGTCTGTTCAGGTAAATCTTTTTACCAGATGAACATCACCCTTACAGGCATTGAGATTATTGTATTCTAATAAATGAAACCTTGCCAAATCTTTCCTTATACCATTATTAGTTAGATTAGTCCTTGTCATGATTTGTCTGATGAAAACAGTACCCTCCCTGGTACTTCCTAGGCATGGCTTGAAGTGAGTTTGGAGGCCAAGAGAATCTCCAGCTACCAGTTTGAATGCAGATGCCATATTCTGAAGGGTAAGAAAATCTAATAATGGCTAAATAGATATGTTTTGTTTGGTTTTTTGTGCCAGTTGGCCTCAAAGCCAGAGAACAGGTCTTGACATGGTTTAATTTACTGATACAGATATAGATATCTGTGTCCTGATTTGTCTCTACATGCTTTTATTTTTAATTCTTTTCTGACCGGGTGAAACGGAATTTATCTAGGTGGGAATGGAGGAATTTAGCCATTTGTATTGCATTCCCAGAAGTACAGCTGCTCCATCAGAGCAAGAGCAATTAAAACAAATTAAAACAAAAAGCAATTAAAACTCTCTGCAGTTTAATGGAGTAGAAATTATCAGGAATGCATTGGATTGTTCACGGAGTGTATCAGTAAGTGTTTAACACACCTGACACATTTAAATCATGTTGAACTGGCTGCACATGTATTCATTCTTCACATAGTGTCTGTAGAGCAGGACAGGTTCAAATGATCAATTTCTGCATAATTCACAGCATGTTCACTCATATTTCTGCTTGGGAAGTTAGAGATAGAAGCAAAAAAGAGGTTTGGTTATTTGCAAGCTGACCTGAATACTTAGATTACAGTTTCAAAGCTTGATAGTGGTGCAAAAGCTGACACTGACTGAGTTGGGAACCATATTTCTCTCTTTCTGGTATTGCAACTGTTACTGCATAATTACATTTAAGTGTACAAAGTGCTTTGACTGTGGAAAAAAAGAAAGGAGGTTGTGGAAAAAGGATTCGATTAGGAGGGTGTTCAGGCTACGCTGCTCAACAAATGGTGGGGAGAGGGGTGGTGTAGAAAAAAGTATGCAGAGAGGAAGAGGTGAGATCTTACCACTCAGAGCAGCTTCCGAGTGGCTTACTGTGGTTCAAAGAAGGTGAAAAACAATTATGGCACCTGGCATTGTATATTTACATAAGAGGTTCTGGAACAGATTGACTGAAACAGTGTGAAGGAAGAAATTATCTTCAAACATGGATATAATAAGCTAAGAAAGTATATAATGCAAAGACCAAGCTGATAATTTAGAGAATAGTGAATATTCATCCTGCATACAATATTCATATGTATCACGATACCACTTGGAACTTTTTCAGGATAGGGAAGTGTTTCTTATATCATATTAAAGAATGGAACTGTAAAATGAGTCTTGAAAATATAGACCATTCAGGGTGATTTGATAGTAATGCAAACATATTCAGTGCTGGATACTTCCACACATTTTATATTAATTTTCATAATTAATTAAATATTAAAACTTTTTAGAATCTCTTTAAACCGGTGTTAAGCCAATTTGATATAAGGTACTCTTAAATACGACATGGCTATTAGCCTAAAGTACTTCAAGACACTTTTATATATCATTTGTATCACTGAAAGTATCTAATTAAGGCATATTTAAAGTTTATAATATTATTTTCTTCATCGAAAAAGTATTTGTAATGCATTATAGTTCAGTATTATTACACAGAATATTACAGAAATTAGACAGATATTTATAGTGAAGTTTTATTTCAAAGAATAGTCACTACCTCTGTAAACCCTTGTTTGTATCATTATATGCACTAGTAAAAGAAACAGATTACCACTGTTAGCACTCAGATCTGCTACATGTAGTTTTCCTACGACTATTATATAGAAAGCAGTTCCAAATGTGAGTCTGATATTTCTTTTCACAGATAGGGAAAAAAAATGCCTCTACGCATAATGTTCAATTATGGGAAAATATTAAAATGTAGAACCAAATTTAAGGTGTATACAATTATCATTTTTTTCCCTTGCATATTTATTCCATTTCAACAAAATAATGCAAAAGGAATATGGTAGTGAAATGAAACAACTCTTCTTGATTAGCTCAACTGAGAAAAAAACACAAAGAACTCCAGAAGCAGACAGTAACAGCTTGAACAAAGGAAAGGTGACAAGAGACTGAAATAAAAGTTGGAACACATTTGAACTTTCTGGAACGGAAGTGACAAAATTAATTAGAGAAGAGTGTCTAAAATTGGGACAGTCATTATAGCACAAATAGTTTGAGCTATGAGAATTTTACAGCATGTTTTCATTTTTAATTTGATTTTTTTTTTTTTTTAGTGATAGTGTGGAAGTGCTGGAAATTGAACTTTAATTGCCTGTTCTCAAATAACATATTGGCTTTGGCTAATTAAGCAAAATTGAATACGTTCATAAAATCATGACCTTCTTGTCTCAAATCACACTGTGTGTTACAACCACTAAGAAATACGTGCAGCAGTAAAGATGCTACTTAAAAGGAATAGAACAGTAAATAAATTTACTAACTTTTGACTCCAGGTAGGACACTTTTTAAATGCTAGCTCAGGTTACAAAAAATATTAAGCTGACAGTATCCTCCTGGTTTATAAAAGGCCTCTAGAATTTGCTACAGATGGCATTTATTGCCAACTAGGCTTTCAGAATATTTAAAGTATATTATTTTAATAGTTTTTTATTTACTGACCTCCCAAAAAAGCATTCACTGAGATAAAATTATTTGTGTGATTCATCTGTGCTTAGAAACTGAATCCATCCTGACTTCATTTTGAATTTCCTTGCCATTTTCAGGCAGAAATAGAGGTTTACATGGAATGTATCAGGTGCACATTTGTGCCTTGTGACCTTGCTAATTAAATCACACTTTCATTCACTTGTGATGCCTCACTGTGTTCAGACAAGACTGATCATTCTGCCTTTGTTCCTATGGTTAGCTTTAAAATCTCAAAAATTCCTGGATCTATCTATTGCAGACCACCTATTGTAATCAATTGAGTGTGATGCTCAATAACCAGTTGAAAATTATCAAGCCACATTAGTCTGCACACATATTACATTCATATGTGCTGTTTCAGCAATTCCCCTACTTATTTTATTTTCCAGTGAAATTCTTATTTTGCATTGATATAGGAATGACCTAACTTGTAATACTGAAATTTCAACACTGCAGTTCTCCATCAACTCAAATTACACTTAATGGCTACAGTTGATCACCTCTAACATCCAATAGTTAACAAAGAGAAACTAATTTTATTGCATTAAAAACAAAACCAAAACAAAACCAACAACAAAAAAAAATCAAACCAAAATACAACAAATTAAAAAAACCTAAAAAACAAAACAAAAAACCCAAAAAAATAACAAAAGAAAAAACAAAACGAAAAAAAACCTACTCCAAACCGAAAAGAAACCAGAATCTAACTTCAGTGTAGTTTCTTTACCTCTTTGGGCTAAGTTCTCCAGTTACAGAAATACCAGTGTTCGAATAAGGTTGTCTACCCCCACCTAGTGGGCAACATATTTAGTGAATGTCTGAAACAATTCTGCACACTCCCAGCAAAACTGGGAAACATCAATTGTTCCTATTGTAATTAAATAACGAATACTACTTAAAATAGAGCCGTGATTTAAATAACTGAGGCTCCTGGGTTCTGTTAATACCTGTGCTTTAAAATGGATTTTAAATGGTCCTAGGCAGCATATTTTATGTGTTGTTTCAGCTTTGTGGAGTTCACCACATTAGAAAAAAAAAAAAAAAAAGGCAAAACCTGCAGGCTTTGTCCAGACTTATCACACCTCCACAGTCAGCAAATACCTGTGAAATATTTTCACAAGCTGTGTCGTTAAAGGAAGATGGGAAACAAAAAAATCAATGATACTCCTCAAGAATTCTTTGCATCTTTCTATTATCAAAATTCTGACCAGAATGTCAGAATCCTCTCTCAGCGATTACCTGGTGCATAGAGTGCAAAATCTGCAGTACAAATGAGTTTAGGGTTTAGCAAGAGCCTTGCCTATTAAAGAGGTTACATGAACAAGGAACTGTGGAGATATGGGCATCTTTGAATTCTTATCTTTCTGATTCCTTAAGCTGAAGGATCCATCCACTTTGAAACCACAGGGTAAACCGTGTGTTCAAGGAACTGGGAAGTTCTTTGAAATAATGAAAAGGAAAGAGAGAGATATGATTCATTTAGAACCCTTTTCTGGGATGCTAAATCTCCCAGATTTAGTTTTCTTTTTGTTTATGGAGTGTTTCAAGCTGTGCTGACAAGGTCACTTGTCTTTCACTTGCTCTTTCAGGGCTTCTGAATCAAGTATTCCTGTCTGAAGAGCAGCTCAGCTTCAAAAGCAGGAATGATGAGTACATGGAGGACACCACAACCTTGTGATCATGGTCTTCATTGACTATGCCACACCACTTGCCCTTGGAGTCCCAGTGCATTCTATTCACTGGCACAGAATAGATGGAGAAGATGGAAGTTCAGACCTCACCAGGTTATGGCTATGCTGCCTTCACTGTACTCCTCCCACTAAACTATTTTCCAGAGAGGTAGAATTTTTACCTGTTTGCATTTAAAGAGAAAAGAGTGACCTGTGCATAGGAACCAAAGTAGAAGCTGAAAACCAGAAATCCCAGTCACACAGAAGCAGCTGATCAAGACCCTGCAGAAAGGCACTTTTAGATGCACCTCTGATAATTTTTATTCTTTCTGCTGAGAAAAGCATTCCAGAATCAAGCATTCTGGTCAGTCTTCTCTGACTCAGTCTCAGTCACATTGTATTCCAGCCTGAAGGTGTAGGTGCAGGGGTATCTGTAACACCTCAGTGAAAAAAACCTAAATTATAGTCTCAGAGTTGGAGGCATAATTTAAAGACTCAAAGTGTCACCAGACCTAAGTCTACTTATTCAACTGACTATGGATATCTTAAGAATAGTGCCAAAATATATTCTTGGAGATTAAATGGTGACAATATGAAGGTTTTCAAAGTATTTTTTTATATTTATATACCTAATGTCTACTTGTAATATTAAGTGCCTAAACCCTTCATATAGTGAATGTATATTCCTAGTGCTAATGAGCCAGTCTTAATTTCTAATGTAGAAAATGTACTTAAAAGATCAGCAAAATGTTCAAGTTCTTTTTTTTTTCATTTTCATTTATAGTTTCTAGTCCTATATTTTTTTAAAACGTCAGAAAACTGAAAGAATGTGTTTCGCCAGATAGGGATAAGCAGTCTAGGGCAATAGGTGTTCAGAGTGATGAACAAGGAAGAGAATAATTAGGTGAGAGAAGGGACACAGATTTTATGCTCAGAGTGAAAATAAGTTGTATTTAATCTATTTTTTCATGATGCCTTCCTGTGTAACAGATTCATAGAGTAAAATAAATGCTGAAATATACAGATTTTGCTGTTGCAACAGCAGCTGGCAGTAGTCACATGGAAAGATACACATTTTCTTCTATATTCTTCTTGGTCTTTTAAAATTTTTACAGCTTTAAAAATTTCATTTTTGCCAGGTTTGTCAGGAATTTACTCAGGAACTTCATTCATCCCTTTAAATAGACAAATGAAGTTTCAGGGTTGTTTTGTAGCTGAAATGCTCCTTTGATATAAACAGGAAAAGGTTTTATGAGTAATCTGTCACTATAAAAATAAAAAAACCCAAACAAACAAAAAAACCAACCACCTGTAAAGACAGTTCCTACAGTAGTTTCAGCTGTGAAGGTACTGTATCCCTGTTCAGCTTACAGGATGTATATTCTCAGGAGATATCAGGAAATTATTGTCCATTAATGGATAGCATAAAATCTCAGGGTAGAATTTGCACTAAATACCTTTTCTTATGTTTGATTTAAGGAGCAGCATTCCCCAATGCCTAATTATACTCTAGATGCAATGTATGACCTTTTATAATTGCAAATCATTTAACACTCGAGGTTTAACCTGCTGATCATTAGTAGATGTCATACATAATTCTAATACATATAATGTTTGTTATGTGACCTTTGCTGAGATTTTGGATGCAAACTCAATACAAATAAGTTGAATGTATTAAAGAAAAGCATTTTCAAAAACTAGCTAGGAATTTATTTTAAAATTAAGAAAAATTCATACATAATTTCTCCAATTAATCTGACACAGCAGCAATGGTTCCTTTTAACGTGGTGTCTGTAAACATGAAATATCAGGTTACAAAATACTGAGGCTTTTAATGTTACCATTTTTGTTAAACTGCAAACCATTGTTTAGAAGCCATTAAATTATTGCATCAAGAAATGCTGAGTCCCCTTCCTATCAAGAGAAAAGGGAACTTTGTCAAACAAAAGGAGTCTACTTTTAGTAGCAATAAAGAATATCTTTCTGCCTACATTGACTTAAAGATCCTGCAGTAACTAGAGAATTAGAAGTTCTCCATTTAATTTGTCCTTTTGTCTTATATCAGTGTACATTTCAAGCCATTTAATTCTTTTGCACTGCTATCTTTAAAGAAAAGGGAGCTTTGGTTTAAAAAACAACAATAAATACTGTGAAAACTTTTGACCAATCTAATTACTTATTGACCCTAACAGTCATTCTTAACAACAATGGCAAATACTTGTAAAGCAGTATTCAATATAACATATGCTAACATAAGAACAAAGATTAGGAGATTCTGCCTTCATCAGGGCAAATTCTAAGTGACTTTAAATAAGGACTTGGGGGATTTTGTGCATGGACATGTAATTTAGGTGTTATTAAACATATTCTTTTATTAGCAAACATATAATAAGATAAAACATTCAGTAAGTGAAGTTTATTAATGTCTAAAATAGGCTTTAACTAGATGGCTGTCACCAGCAGAACATGAAGCGATGGGCCATGGGGCACTCTTTAGGGAACAAAATATCCAGGAAGGAACTGCAGTGACTCAAGGACTCCAACAGAGGACTGGGGTAAGCAGATGAAACTGCAGATGTGTTGCTTCAGTTCTGATGCTATATATCTTCCTAGTTTATTACTAAATAACAAAGAAATTTGGGCATCACCAAATTAAACCTACGACACCTTGTGTAAAAAGCATATTTTCAGACTTCATCAATACATGCTGTTCTCCTGAGTGGTAGATTTTTACTGCAAGTGAAGATTTTTACTTTTTTTCTGCAAGTGAAGACACAAAGACAACCTGCTGCACCAGTGGTGCTGGGGATAACTGGGATAACTCAAGGGTGAAAATGAGGAACAGTAATACTTAACATACTTAGCTTTAGCATAGGCACTAACATTGCATCAGAATAACCTGAAGCTTGGATTTTCAGTTTGAATAATTATAAGACCACTTCAAAAGACAGTGATTTTCAGCCTGTACCCTGAAATCCAACAGCCAGAAAGCAATTGGATGTTTTTCCTGACTGTGAAGTGTCTGGAGCAGACATTCATGGGCTGGCAATGGCACTATGACAACTGTTCATCAGGAGTCTTGTGCCCTGAATGTACCAAGAACTGCTCCACTTCCCTCATTATCTCTGTCCTATTTTTCCTCTGGATCTTTATATTTGCTAATTTTTAGCACTTGTCAATGGCCATCAATGATGTAACTCACTGTTATTTTATTTGCAGTATCCACAGATATGTTATGGGAACCAAAATTAAGGTTTTTAGGAGATGTTTCTGATGTTGTCTTGGTGTATGTCTCATTTTAAACTGCACCCTGCTTCTAATATTTCTCAGAAGTTTTCATTTTCATATTGAAACATTCAGTTTCTCCATTATTTTTTCAATAGGTATGTACCATGGACTATAGGTACAGGGGTTATGTTAATTTTGGACTGCACTAAGGCTAAGATAAGAATCTAACAGTGTAAAGGTAGCCTGCTTCCATGCTTCTGCTTGGAAGTTGGAACATGAGTCTACACACACTGTAAATTATCTTTATCCATAAACATTAGTGAAGTCAGGGAATAACCCTGCAGATTAAAGAAAAAAGTCATAATCTGAAATGATGTTGTACCACTAAGGAGTTATTCATGAAGGACAGACAGCATATTCCATACTAGGTGCTCTACACTCGAGGTAGAGCAAAAGCAGCCCACTATATATTTCCATAGTTTTTTCAAAAGTCTGATGAATCTGATCACACACACACACGTTCTCAGCTGGTTTTACAGGTCCTATTTTTAAGTGATATTCATCCGTTTATACTCACTTATCATGAGGTGATATAACCCCTTAGTTACATCACCTGAGAATCTTCTCATGAAGGCTTATGACTGTAGAATCACAATTACCAAGTATTAGTAGAAACGTGGACAAACCCAGAATTTGTTAGAATGTCTCAAGCAGATTAATTTAAGAGCCACATGCTGCTGCAGCTAAAGATAGACCACCCACATCCTGCAGTTTCCCTCTGCCATGCTTCCCTCCCACTCCCCCCTGTGAAGAAAAAAAAAAAAAAAAGTGAAAATTTAGAAAGTTGTCAGCATAAGGTAAGCAACAGAAACTCACAGTCAGGGTACAAGACACAGACTGTGGAACAGGTGGGTGGGACACCCAATTGCACTCCAGAACAAAATTATGGCAGCTCAGAGGTTGTTACAGCTCTTTATGCAAAGCTCTATGAAGGTAAAGATAAGAAACAAATTTCTAAAAGAACTATTTCATCAACAGAAATTGACTACTTCTGTCTTCCCTTACAAAATTGGCAATGTTAACTTCTTCATGAGATTTTCTGCTCAGTACCAGGGCTGGGATCTCTGGGGAAAAGCCACCAGCCAGCCACATCACCTACCTCAACCAGGAGCAAGGCAGCCAGGGGCACCAGGAACCTTACTGAGGGTGGGGAAAGCCCCAAGATCACGCTGGGACATGGGCCCACAGGTGGGCCTGGTTCAGGGGGCTCATTGCCAGGCAGGGCAGGTCTGTGGGCAGCTGGATACCCTTCTTGCTGTGGAATAAGCAAGGCAGGGGCTCGTGGCTGTGGGGGGCTGAAATGGGGTCCCTGGCCATGGACAGGATCAGGGGAGCCCCAGTGTGGGCAGGAGCAGCAAAGGCTGGCAGTGTCTTTGGGGGTCCCTTCCAATTAGCAGCTTTATCTGCAGTAATCATTCAGTGTGTGAAAATTGCAGGCAATGCATTTCAGAAAGGGAGAAGCAGAGGGGTACAAGCCGGTAGGAACTGAAACATGCTGTGGAGTTTCTCACATGTGAGCTGGATTCAGGTTCCCAGCAGTGTGGGTTTTCTGAGAAAATGCATTCACACAATCTTTCTTGCCAGAAGGAATTGTGAAGTTGTTAAAATACTGTGAAGAGCTCAACAGTACCCTTCTTGGTTTTTCTCCTTTTGCATTAGTTATAAGGGAGCTCAAATTTACACAGATCTTAGTGCTTGTGGAAAGCTTCTGAAAGGCTATTCATCCTTGTGCTAAATCCAGCTGTTTATAGACTGATTCATCAGCAAAAGCTTTACAACAGTGTTTGCAAACTGCTTTCACTCAAACTGCCTCAGTGGGCAAGCCTACAAACCACTGGCACTTGAAGCCTTTGGGCTCTGAGTGATGAACCAAGGTAAGTAAGCTGGTGCAAGACAACAGGGGTGACCATGCACCTCCCCATCCACCCTGGACCCCACAGCCTTTCCACGTCACTCAGACTGTCCACCTCCCTTCTCTTCTTTCTCTTCCACAACAGAGGGTCATTCTTTTCTTTCCTTTTAGTGTTACCACTGTGACTGGGGACACTGCCTGCTCAGGGCTGAACTGGCATCACTGGTTGCACAGGGTTTGCAGAATAGTAAATGTATGAAAAGTATATGTATGAAAAGTATATGTATGCATTTGTTTGGGTAAAGGGAATGTTAGAAAAATTTATCATAAATCTTAAAAGAGGAGAGGGGTGGTGGAATGTAACGGGCAGAGTTATGGTGTTGTTGGGTAAGTTTTATTCTCCTCTTTTCTGCCCCTATTTGGATATGTATGGAAAAGGACAAACAAATGAGAAAAGGTGGAAACTCCTTACAAGCCCACCCAGAGTGACGATGGGAAAGAGAAAGCCAAAAGCAAGTAAAGTATTGGGCTATGAGTTTCTTCTCTGCTTTTTCTCACAGAAAGGGAGCCAGATGAGGTAATGAGAAAAGCAGCAGCACCAACTAACCATAAAAGAAAAAGGCCTGGCTATAGTTTGACCTGAAAATAATGACAGGTGATGTACATAGTTTAAAGCACAAAAAATAGCAAAATCCTGGAAGTCTAATGTGAATTACCACCATGGGGGGAATGACACAGAGGAGAATATACAAATAAAGAAAATCAAGATTCTGTGGCCATGACAACTTTCTTGGAGACTGTCCAGCAGCCTCGTTGAGGCTCAGTAAGTTAAAATAGTTAGCCTTGCTGTGCCTGGACAGGCCAAGAAGGCTCCCAGGGGTTCCTTGAATATATAAAGCACAGAGGAAAAATAGAAGCAATGGACACCTCATATAAAATCACAGTCACTGTCAAAACAAAGTAACAGCATCTCTTCTGAATGTATATTACTCTTATGAAATAGCCCTTGGCCAGTACAGTTAACATACTCAGCTCCAGGGTTGTAGACTGAAGTTTAGATCTCTCTTCTACTCAGACAAAGACAGATTTAATGTCAGAATTGGTCTAGATACCAACAAGAAGGCTAAGCACCTGCTTAGTGAGCACTGCAACAACCATCTTTCTTGTTAGAATGAGTTCACTCTATAAGGACTACTTAAATATTTTGTGAGTCAGAGACTCAGGCACTAGAATATCTTCGGGGTTTTATTTGATAGATTAACTAGGAAAGGTTGTGGTATCAGGAGGGTTTTTTCAGTGAATGTCAAATTATTTATGTTACATGAACAAGTTTCTCTTCTCCATTTACAGTTCCTTAGCATCAACATGGAATTACTGGTAGCATTACAGGTGTCATTACAGTATGGCTTCAAATCTCTTTAAATAAAGTAGGGAACTGAATCCATGTGCTGCAGTCTTGGGGGAATGCTGTAATTCCACAGCTGCTGGATAAAATATATATTCAATGAATCCACTTCCCTTTAACTTTGGATTTCTTACAAGAGCCCAACACCAAACATTTTTTTTTTCAGTTCAAATGGAACAATACATTCAATACCAAATGAAACAAAATTGTACATCTCTCTGCATAAGTCATGCTTTAAATAACAAATTGTGGGAGGTTAAAAATAGCATGCTGCATCTGAACAGTATGTTTGGTTTTGACAGCAACTAAAAAATGCAGCAGGGTGTGTTGGTTTCAATGTGTGCAGGTGTGAATAATTAAAAACCCCCATTTATGTCTCTGATTACACAATCTTTCTCCTAGCTACAAGTGTTTATAATCAACTTCACTGAGAGCTGATGGAACCTATATAAATAGCAGGTACAGTGAGTTTGTGTAACTTCTGTGGAGTTGGGACCTCTCTCTTTTAGCATGCACATTGACAAACAATAGTAAACCCATAAAGATAGGCTTCACACATTTTCAGAACTTTTTTTTTCCTCTTCTTGTACTGCAGCCTTCAAAATAATTATCCTTTCAATGTTTTATAGTTGTGGAAAAGCTATTTTCTTCCTCCAAACAGATTCAAAACATAGACTCACATCCTAAATGTCTTAATGACAATGACTAGCAAGAAGATATCTAGTATTTTGATAAGCAAATAAAAAAAACAACCAACCCCACACTGAATGAATTTGAGTGAATCCCCTAAGGATAATTTATGATACAACTTTGTACTTCTTTACCTTATCAAATTCAAAGAATGATGCCTCATTCACAAACCAAAGCCACCTCATGAGCAATACCTCTGGTGGCAGCAGGTAGCAACCTACAAGGGAGAAGGAGAAATAACCAAAATGACTCTTTGTAATGGAATTGGATCTCAGGATACCAACTCAGTTCCTGGTCCCATCATCAGACTGCTAGAATATAAGCTGTCTGTCTACAATTAATTGATCTTGTCTTAAGGGTCAAAAACTTTCTCAGATATAGGCTTTTCATGTAGGAGTTAATAAAATAGGAGGTGACCATCAGGAAAAGTAAGTTTCCTGCTCACAAAAATCAGGATTT
Source organism: Phaethornis superciliosus (assembly GCA_023637945.1). NCBI lineage: Eukaryota > Metazoa > Chordata > Aves > Apodiformes > Trochilidae > Phaethornis > Phaethornis superciliosus. Next base: position 75,829,183 of record JAJQWJ010000003.1, on the reverse strand, counting down.
AGGCCAGTGCTTTTTCACATCTTAATACTTCCAGGCACATTTGCTCTTTCCCAGATAGGCTCTTTCTACTGAAGTGGTAAGAGTGGGGTTTTGTAAACTTTAAAAAAAGGATGAGACAGTTGTATGTGAAAAACTGAGTGCCCATAAGACTTGCAGCCACTTTTCCCAAACCACTTTGGTAAAGAGAGGTCAGATTGCCTAAAGCCGTGATTTTAAGTATAAAGGTTTTGATTCATTTCTACACAATTTAAAAGGTACAAAGCGTGCTACTCAAACTTTACAACCATGAAGTAAGTTTCACTCAAGGGAGTTCAAAACACAAGCGTAGCCTGAATATGGATCTTGTTTGATTAAATACACACTTAAAATAAATTTTTAAAAGGAAAGAAAAGTTAAAGGTGCAAATATTCTTAAAATGGAGATCCCAAAGGAACAATGACAAATAAGGTTTGTGTATCTTTACATGTAATTTGTTATCACTACTGTTTAAGTTAAGATTGTTTCAAGTTTTAAACTATTTTTTCCCCATAATTCCTAGGAAATATAGAGCATTGCCTAGTAATTTTGTGAAAGTACTACAGAAATGACGACAGTTATTTTTCAACTGATTCCGCAATTTTTGAATAACTAGTACAAAAGTAGTTTGTGAAATACATATACATATAAAACAAGTGTTAAAGAACACATTAATTGTATGAACACTTGCAAGCACATCACAGCATTTTACCCAGAGAAACTGAGAAAAATCTGTTTTCCCTACATCTCTTAAAAGATGTTTTTCTTTTAAATTTTACTTTATTTTATATTTTATGCTTTAGAAAAGCCCAAATTATTTAAATATTCTTATTTTAAGAGCAGGAAGGACTATTACAGAGAGAGCAAAGTAAAAAATCAAAATGGGGATATGTAATCTTAAAATAAATTTAGTTTTTTTCATTGTTTTGTTTTGTTTTGCCAGAAGAAAAAAGACTAGACAGCTATTTTTGTTTGCATCTTCTTTTGTGGTTTTTATTACTTTAACATTTGAAAAATAGTTGATGATTTTCAAGATTTTTTTTAGTATGAATCTCTATAGAAGAGGAAACCCTAGCCTAGGGAAAATGTTATGTAATGTATGCTATGTAATGTTATGTATTAGATGTTATTATTATATGTTATTATATATATTATTAAATGCTACGTAAAAATGATAACCTGTCAGATACAGAATCAGATCAAACAGCAATTTAACAATCCTAATTTCAGAATTCAGATCCTAGAGCTTTTGAAGTGATATAGTTGCCCACATTGTCACTACCGACAGCAATAAATTGCACATGGTCCTTTACTTCACTCACTGACCATGTACTGATATTACTCCAACTCTTGTAGATTCCATAATCACAGCAGGACCCTATGGAGAATTAGAAATTGTTGGAGCAATAATTTATAGAGTTGCCCTAACAAATAACATCCAGTTGTCACCCCAGAATGATGTGGGCCTCCCACAGGGCCTGTGAGAGCTGTAAATTTCAAGCAGATGTCTTGAATATCCCAGATATTTTAGAATAGCCAATGTTTAAGTAACTCAATCTCTCTTCACTAGTCTGAGAAAGATACACCTACCATGCCAGAAATGAAGCACTGGAACAGTGTGTTTTCATCAGTCATCTTTTATCCAACAGCCTTTGACGGGGCAATTAAAATTTCAAGTGTGTCAGGTCCAAATATCTTTTGCTGCCTGGGGAAGACGTACATGGACACGTTGCACAGAAGAGAGACCTTTCACCAAGAAATAGGTCTGGGGTGAAAAGGTACTTTCTATTTTTCGCTATAGAAGATCCACCATATTCATATAAGCCAAGTAAATAACTCACTAGGCCAAACAAAGAGAAAATTTAGACATCAATTGAGTATCCACTCAGTCTTTCTTCATGCCAGCAAATATTTCATTTGCTTTATAATGCACAGTGACTACAGAGCAGAGACTGAAGCACACATATTCAAAGCTACCAGTAGTCTAGCCCTGGAATAAGTTAAAGCTGAGACCAAGTGCTTTTCCTAATTTGAAAAAAAGTTCCCTCAGGGAGCACCAAAGTGAAAATCACATGTTTAGTCTGAAGAAATTGGGTAAAAATAGGGTGCCAGCATAAACCCTTTCTGGGACTGCCTTTTGCAGATCAGGAAGATCTGACATGATTTGAATGCTTATCTCCCACTGAGAGTAACAGAGATTACACATTCCAATAGGAATTCTCATATAGAAAATACTAATTACCCCTATCAACTGCTAGTGTGTACTAAATACACATTTTCAAGTATAATTACATATAAATCAAGGTTTAGGCAACTTACTGATAACGCTTTTTTAATTAAACTTACCTTCTATGATACAATTATTTGTGAAGCTTGTAGCTTTGAGTTAGTCACAAGTGAACACAGATGAAAGAAAAGGTCAACATATTTTCTACCACCTGTCATCATTATGTTCTGTTACTTCCAATAGACTCTAAAGTAAATGCAAACACATGATATCATTTAGAGTTATGAAAGTGGATAATTTACATCAGCTACTTTACTTTTATGTATGCCTGATATCACTCATCACAGACAATCCATGTGTGGGACAGTGTTTAATAGCTCATCTTTAGTAGGAAAGCATTCTGGTAGCACAATAAATTCTCCCTTATTGCATCTTGGTGTTGAACTAACATTTGAGCTCTTCATACAGTCTTGCACTGTGCAGAAAGCAAATCAAGCAGAGCCTGCAACTGTGCAACTGGTTTTTATTTAGAAAAGAAAAAAAAATATAGACTACTATTGAGACAAAAAGACAGTAAATAAAATCCAAATCTAATTCAATGTTATTGTTTTAATCTTTAAAGAAAGGTGCTTTAACAAAAAAACCCACAAACTGCTCATGTGGAATACCCATCCAAATATTACCAGTGCCTCTCTACACATTCAAACCAAATCCAAGTCTCTATTGCTGAACCAGCTTACACCAGACTGGAATTTAGCTCATTTTATCCATAACAGTTTGAGCAAATTGTTACTAAAATGAGAACCCACTACAAAGGGTCAAAAGAAATATTAACATGACTCACTCCCCTGTGCTAGAAATACTTCTTATAGCTAACATTCTTGCACCTTTTGCAAGGAAGGAGGATGTCAATATCATTCCTGAAGATATTGGCAGTTCTTTGACAAGACTGATTGTCACCTGTACACATGAGCAGTAGTAGCCAAGTCCTCTGCCAAATCACTGGCAGTTTTCCAGAGTCAATGTGGGGATTGCTACTTCTCCATCACGCTTAGCCCTAGGAGACACATGGGCTATATCTGCACTAATAAGCAACTACCCAAAGGGAGAAGATCCATATAGAAGAGCAGCTGGTAGAAAGGAACTGTCTAGAAGGCACAATACATTTTGGAAATTCTACTTCTGACTTGTTACTTTGTGGTCTGAGCAGTCAGCTGGGCACGATGTGTTGTGGGTGGCTGCCAAACTGAATCATCTGTTTTTGTTTCAGTAAAACTGACGTGCCCAAGATTTTGTTGTGTCACAAACCAAAGCATAGTACCAGATACAGCTGGGAGATTTCCTTCAAACACATGTCCTGATCCAAACTGAAATGCTAGTAGACTCATCCTAAAGCTATTCTGATACTCAGCAGAGGCCTTTCTCCCCTTTACATGGAAGTAAAGTCAGACTCTGTAGCTCCCCTCCCCTGCCTTGGTAACCTTGTCAAGAGAGAGACAAAAGCAGCAACTGACTTCATGAGTACTTCTCATAGAGAAGAGAACTTCTTTTAACAAAATCTCATCTGAACTATTGAAGCCAGTCCCCTAAGAGGAATTACATCACAGGTTGTTTGTTAATGAATGAAATACCACTTATGAATTACTTTCCGTCCTCTATGTTCCCACTGTAAAGTTGTGGGACTTTTGCATGGTACAGGATAACTTAATTAATTTAATGCCATCACTGTCCGCCAATGAAAGCAGCTATGATTCTGGTTCCCTCATTACCACTCATTCCTCCCACCTCTGCCCACCCAGTGACCTACCCTGTTCCCTTTTCCATCATTTTTCTAGGCTTTTGCTAAACAGATTTACATTTTATGTACCATACTTACATACTTGACTTTCAGGCACTCCAGATCATCATAGCAGTTCCTGTTTGCATTTTTTGAGGTTATATTTATCCTTATTCACCATGGGTGACTTCTGTGACCGAACTGCTCACAGTATCTATTAAACTGTAGGTCCTGCATTTTGTTAATATTTTTCAAACCTGATTGGAAATATTTAGACTGACATTATCTGGGATTACATTTCCATTTTCACAGCCATATGACACATGTTGCTCATAGTCTACCTTTAATCAATTAATGTGAAAAGTTCTTTTTCTTCCTCAGTAAATTCCAAATGCTGACATTTCCACCATAACACTTCGATTGTTATTATTAGTTCCCAAGAGTTTTACAAAAGCCTTACTATTAAATTTCATTCATATTCATTGGATAAGTTCTCAAGATCATAAAATTTCTGTTGGTATTCCAGGAAGCTTTCATGTAGTGATATCTCTGAACTTTAGAATATCAGCAAATTTAAGCAACTTTAACTTTTATCTTAATCTGATCCTTAGGAGATTCTGACAGTAACATAACACTTCTGACATCACTATCTATTGTAATTTTCCTTTCAGTGAGTTCTTTCTTATGACTTCCTTTGGTTTAATTAATGATTTTCCATCTTTCCTAGGAAACAGATATTTTACTAGAAGTCCAGAAGCATGCCATGTATTTTGTTTTTTTTTTCATTCAGAAAATAGGTTTATTAAAGAAAGTTACTAGGTTAGTTTTTCAGCCACTATATCTGCTAAAATGATGTTGCACATTACTTCATCTGAGGTAACTGATTCGTCACCATCACCATGCCCACAGTAGAAATAATAAATACTCACACAGTAATGTGAAATGTTTAAAAACAATAACAACAGATTTCTTGGTATAGAAAAAAGACAAATGCTTTTTATATGTGGTGGATTTAAGGACAAGAGAAAATTCACCAACAGCTGTTGTCCACATTGGGAATGGAACTTGGTTTTTTTGAAGACCCAGGTTGATGCTCAGTTTTTCATTCTACAGAGTATACTACATACAAAATTTAATGCCATGTCTGCACTTCATAAACTTTATGCTAGCTTATAGTGCAATTTGAGATTAGGATGAACCACAAAAGTATAGTCTTTTGGAAGAAGAAATTGAACCTATATGTTTTTACTGTGCCAGGACAAAGAGGGAAATAGCACAGAAATTAATAGAATTAATTTGGATTCATGAATATTCGGAAGTTGGTTTGAAAACACAATGTCTGTCAAAACAATGGTTTTGGTTTTATTTTTATTTTTCCATAGCAGGGCTTATGACAGAGCATAGATGTTTATTTCAATCAGTACCATAAAATTCTGATGTCATCCAGTTTCTTTTTCTCTGAAGATTATCCAGGTGAACTTTACTTACTGGCTCATAAATATAACACAGTCTGCTTACAATGCTTTGCAAACCATGAGCAGAAGCACACTCAGCTCTCTGTCCCCCTTGGGGATGTCCTCAGTACATAGTAACAGGCAATGTAGTCAAGTAGTACTTGACTGCATTACTCCATTATATTTTTGCTGTTGCTTTTGTGGTTGAGAAACTCTCAAGTTGCATGTTGGTCTTTAGACACAAGTATCATGGCTATCTATGCTCTACAGTATTAATAATCCACAACAATTAAGATCCACACAATGAACTGGAGCCCAAACCCATCCCGTAATTTTCTCATTCTTGCATCTTCCACTTTGCTTTTAAAATTTCCAAGCATCAAAATGAAGTATAAGCCTCTGTTTGTAAACATCACAACACTATTAAAAAAAAAATAATAAAAGAACTGTTAATGATCTTCACTAATTACTTACTAATTGCTGGCTGCAATCCTGAACAATGACATGACTGTGCCTGTATGTACATGCATACATATCATTGGTTTTTATTTCTGAAAAAAAAAACATAATAAATCTTATTGAACTTTTATTTTGGTGCAGGAAGACTTATAAAAGACAAGATAATTTTATTGTCTGATCTCATTCCTTCTAATCAGGGAAATCATTAAATTAAACCAAATGCAGTTGCAGAAGCTTAATCAACCATATTCCCATTTGTAGACTCAGGGTCACATTGAGAAGAAAGGTGTCCACAAAGTCCTGAACAGGAATTTCTGTCTGTTTCCAGGCACATGAGTGCTTATAACCAGCAAACTAAATAGGAAGCACCAATGTGCATAAAATTGAAGATATTCCTGCTGACTGATGGGCAGATAACTATGCCAGCTATAGCTTGGATCCCTAAGAAAACTACATGTATATGATCAGACAGGGTATGTGTGTCTATGGCTTTTGAATGACTGGCCATCTTCAACAGATTCTTGAAGAGGGATAAAGGTCTTTAATCCAAAAAAGTTCCTACAAGCTTTATGAAATCCAGCTGTCTTCTTTAAGAATAAAACCATTAGTGACCTTACTCAGGGCAAAGGCTGTAAAGTCAGCTTGGCCTTATCATGTTCAAGATAATCCAAACACAATGGAGAAAGCTATGGGGAACAAGCTTCTGACGCTCACAGGGTTATGTTAATATTATATTAAGTATATGAAATTAGGGGTCAGTTTACAATTCTATTGAAAACTTCCTGTATAGAATCAGGTAGTAATTAAGAATGGAGAGGAACTCTGAAGATCAGCTGCTCCTGGTCAGGCTGATCAGGGCCACAGACTCTGTTCAACCAGTTCCAGAGCTAAGATGATGTTTGTGAATTTTCTTTTTTCCTATTGTCCTATTAGATTCTTTGATTCTATTTTCTCTTTTTCATTTGCTGCACACGGTTTCAAGAACAGTCTGACTCCATCTTTATATACAATGCAATATATATGCAATTAAAAAGTTGAAGATGGATATTTGGATCCCTGTTTAGCTGTCTTTTCTTCATACTTAACAAAACTAGGTGTTAAAGCTCCATTTTATGCATAACATATATTTGTATCCACAAATTAGAGCAATGGCAAGGCTTTCCTTTTCTAACATTCATTTAAATATTAGGAAAAAATTCTTTACAGAGAGGGTGATCAGGCATTGGAATAGGCTGCCCAGGGAGGTGGTGGAGTCTCCATCCCTGGACATTTTTAAGAAGGGACTGGATGTGGCACTCAGTGCCATGGTCTGGTAACCACAGTGGTAGTGGATTAAGGGTTGGACTTGCTGATCTCGGAAGTCCTTTCCAACCTGGCTGATTCTGTGATTTATCTTACATATTCTGATTTCTCTTCAGCCACTAAATAAATTTTTAACAGCTGGATATCAAGCTTCTTAAACAGAATTATAGAAGTTTGTGAGAAATGTGATGACAATGTGGGTTATGTGAGGAAACTATAATATAATAAAATGTAAGGGTACTAAGAATTCTTTTGTTGTTTTTCTTTTCTGGTAATGCAGCAGTTCATTGGCTACATCTGCAGTTTTTCTTATTCATTGCAGTATGACATAGTACAGGATCCCTACTTAGAAATAAGCAATGCATTTTACACACCTCAAAAAATCAGTCCCATTAACCCAAGTGTGGCCAGCTGAGAAGCCTAATTTCATTCTTATCCCATACTGTGTGAAATTCAGATGGAAAAAAGTATGATGTCATTTTTTGAAGTCCTGCTTTGAAGTTTTCCAGAAAAAGATCCCAGCAAACCTTTCACACATCATCAGAGTTATAATGAAATGCATTAAAACTAATATTCATTTCTCTTGTGTGCTTTGAAGCAGAAGTGAAGCCCAACCAAATGAAGATTTATAACACTTAGTGACTTCCTGAAAAATGCAAAATACACATGGCTTAAACTGTGCTGGATGGGACCCAGTATTTACACTCTAGTAAGGACATTATCTTCTAATGTTAAAATCACAATCTGTGAAATATAAGAACTGGTGAATATCTTAAATATATGTCAGATGCATCATTATTTTTTTAATGCATGAAGTCAAATACATGAGGAAAAGTATGACAAGCAGTCAGCAGCAAACAGTAGTGGACCCAAAACTAAAAACATATGTATCAAGCAACTGCAGTGGAACTCACATTCAAAAAGCATGTCTATAATACAGTGTGCTTCCCACTTATTTGAAGTCAGCCAGGTCATATCATGGGGAAAAATAATACCATGAGAAGAGTAAAGCATCAAGATCTGTTCAGCAATTATACCTTTTCACTGGAGGGGCAAGTGAAAAAACAGAACAAATTAGGTAAATATTAATAATATTAATATGAAAAATATTTTATTCTCTTAAAACCATAGATAGGAAAGATACTGATTATACAACAGTCAAAATTTTAAAAATATTTCACTATCCTCTTCCCATCTCATCTACATGAATGCTTATCAGCCAGTTTAACAACTTAGAATTTTATGCTACTAAGATATTTTAAGCTATCATTTAAGACTGTGATCTACCTAGAAAAACCAATAGCCATTCTATTTAGTAGAGAGTATCTATTTCATCAACTAAATGTGATCTTGCTTGTGGTAACCCACCTAGGAAGAAGACTGTGACTTTCTGGTTTAATTTTTGGTTTGAATTTCTGATCTATACAGAGTTTTACAAATTTCAGTGTGATAGTTTGGAAGAGTCAAATATGTCTCAGGGTTGCTAGGACTTTACCTGGAGGGTTGTGGCAAGTGTTTACAGGAACTTGGAGGCTGAAAGTAAAATTTCTTTAAAGGGATATTTTCTGGATAACTAGAATTAATAGTAAAATCAGTATGATACTAAGTCTACAAACTACTTTAGCTTTAAGACAGTAGAATAGGACACTCAGACACACAATTTGTCTGTCTTGCAGACATGTTTTGCATGCCTCAAATTTGCTCCTCACTTAGTCCATGCATTTCAAACATGTTCTTTGTAGGGTTTTAGAAGACCCAGTTCACCTAAGTTTAAGCAGCTAAAAGATTTTGCCATAACAGGCTTCAGTCAAAAGTAAAGACACACAATTTTATGGTTACTTCTTCGCTACAAAAAAAGAAAAATAATTAATTAAATAAATCCAGGCTTATCTCTGGGAGAGTGAGAACTGCACAGTACAACCTATGTTCGTATAAGTAAATTCTCTTTCCTTCCAAGCCAGTATGGTTTTGCCTTTTCTGATTGTTAATTGAGAAAGCCCCTGTTCCATATGTAAGTGTTAATCATTAATACAGGTAATAAAGGACTGGTACTTGAATCACTGTCCCTATTTACTTTGCTAAAACAGGCAAAGCCTCTATAAGATTCTACCTTTTGGAGTCCAGCTGAACACATTCTCACTTGGGTGTGCCCCACTTGCACTTGAATCTTCCTTTTAGCTGTCCATTCCTGGATCCTAGATGTTTCAAGGAATCACATAATGATAGGTGTTGGGAGGGACCTCTGCTTCTCCTTCTCTTGCCATTTCTTGGGCCAGGGTCCCAAAGACAGTGGGTTAAAAACAGGAAGGTGTCCCTCCCCATGCAGGGAGGTTGGATCTTTATGACCTTTAATGTCCCTTCCAGCCCAATCATTCTATGATTCTATGAGCTACAGGTTCTTACATCATTGTGAGATTATCATTAACACTGAACAACCTCAAACCAACACTGCAGAAGTCAAACAGTTTGTCATCCCCAAAGGGAGTTCATACTCACCTGTTTTGATTTTGAAGTGAAATGGATAAGGCATGCTCATAGGGTTAGTGACCAGAAGTTACCAAGAAGTTACCAGAAGTTTTCTCATTCTGGAGAAAAGAAGTCAGCTGCTTCTTACACTGCCTCTAAGCAGCAACTAAAGTTCTAGGACAGATGTCTTAGATCCAGCTGGCTCAGCACCTGACATTGCTCCTCAACGTTTTCATGAGGCATGAGAGGATTTTGCAAATCTGCCATCATTGCAGCATTCTGAAAACTTTATTTTTGACAAAAATTTGGTGTTAAATTGTTTCAGCAAATTAGAGAATATTCATAGAAATTGTGCTGCTGATAGATTAATGAAGAACTTTTTAGGAAGACATGACAAACAGCTGCAGAAAGTAACCTTTTCTACTGCCATAGAGTAATCCAGAGGAAGACAAGTGTTTTCAGATTGACTACATGAACTTTAACTGTTCTTTTCAGTGCAGTAATTCATTTGCTAAACCCAAGTTCACTAGTGGTTTCAATTAACATGTTAGATTTCTAATTAGAGAAGTAAAAGAAATCACACTGAGATAAGACATCTGCTGGAAGATGGTAAGCTCAGTAGGGCAGTTCCTATGTAACTGCCCTTCCCAAATTATGTTATGTAGAAAGTTCTAGAATACAGATTTGTTAAGATTTGCCGTTGGTAGAGCTAACCTTCTGCTGTTCCCTAACCTTTACTTCTTGAAACTTTCAGATCGGCACATGGAACTCAAAAGTACTTACTGGACCACAAAGATGGCAGATCTTTGTCTATATTTACCATAAATCATCTGTATTTTACATTCTGGCAGCAAAATCTTTCCAGTCAGTTTTTAATAGTCATTGGATACTTTTCTGAGATTATAAATGTATTAAAGTAGAAAAGGGATGTCTTCTTGACAAATAGAGTTCAGCAAGGCAGTTCTTCCCTCATCTTCCCTTATAATGGAGGATTGTAAAGCCATGAATTTTATAAAATTAGTCTGTGAACTAAGTGAGCACAGTAGTCTATAAAACAAACAATGCTCTTTTGGAGAGATCTTACAGTTTTAAATTATGATTTCTGTGAAAAACAACTGAATCTTTAGTACCTCATATACTGTGTCGTTGGGAATTGTTTTCCTACTTGAAAGTGTATACAAAAATACCTACTTTAAAGCTGCTTATTTCTTCTTAGATGTTCATTTCTTTTTTGATTTAAGAGATATTTCCTAGGTTGCCAAATGATGCTTAGGAAAAAAAGGACTTTGAAAAAAGAAGAATAGGAAAGGAAGAAGGAAAGAAATAACAATCACGGAAATGAGGGAGGATTGAGAAAGGTAAGTTTGACTTACATACAGACATAAATAATTTGCTTTTCACAGTGACGGTACTAGATAATCAGGGGTAGCAAAGATTTAAGGCTACTGGCTAAAACTCAGGAGACAAAATGGATTGAAAAAACCAAAATCAAAAAAAAACACACACAAAAAATTATAATGAAAGCAATATGGTGGGTATTCATGGACAGCACAGAGAGAAGCAAACTACTTTTTCTTGATTAGCTGGAAAATAGAAACTTCTCAAATATTTTTACTTAGAATTATTTACATCAATATTGAACCAATGGTTTAAAAAACAAAAATACTTTGTTCCTCAATATTGTGATATGTCTCATTTACTTTTAGCTAGCCATACATTTATTATCCAGTCTAAGCTGCTTTCCCAACTCCCTCTAAGGCAATGGAGAGAGACAAAGACTTTCTCTGCTGTTTTATCTCCTCCATTTTAAACACCTGTTTTAGAATAGGATGAAATGGTCTCCAGAGATACCTCTCTCTCTAATGACCTAGTTTTACTGGAGAAACAGTGTTTTCAGCTTTCACGTATGAACTGAGCAGCAGAGAAACCTAAGTCACACTGAAATCTGCCCTTGAGCAGAACTCACACAATACTCTGAGTGCCACTGATGTGATCTGTGTACTAGATTTACAAAATACAAGACTGATTCTTCACTTTTTTCTCTTTCCTCAGCATGATTACCCCATTTTTACAAAATAATTTTCTTCTTATGGAAAGAGGTTCTTTGTGTAGATGCCTGTGTTAGAATCAAAGAAAAGGAGACAGAAAAAGATGGACTTTGTACCAGAGGAAGTGGTACAAAAGCTTAAGGACTCTAATGGCTTAAGGACCAAAATAAGGGGAAAAGAAATAAATGAATAGTTAAACAACAACCAGAAAAAGTTACATCCAAAGGTGGATTGGTTGAGAAATACATATGGAAAGACATGGAATTTTGTGTGCTAACTTTTTATGTAGACAGATTGAGTATCCAAAAGTTCCACACACAAGAAAATCTCTCCTCTAGTATAAAGTTTAGCTCCTCTGCCAGATCTATAATCCATCTGTCACTGAAGAAACAACCAGAAAGTTTCAGCCATAATGATTCAGATATTTCTAAGAACAAGTGAAGTAAAAATATTTCTTTTGCCTTTGTTAAAAGTAGTCTGTCAGACTTTTCTTGAGAATGTTTAGCAATTCTTATTTTAAGGTGACAATGTACAGGTTTCTGACTTCTGTTTTGGATGTGCCTTTGCTGCTGTTGAAAATCCATCAGTGTGAATCCAGACTGCTGTGACTCTGGGGAAAAAAAAAGCAAAGCTCACAAAAATTTCATAGGTACTTTTTTTTTTTTTACAAGTAATAAAACATGGATGTGAAGGAAGATGTCTGATGTTTCCTCACTCTGCAGTATTTGATTTTGCCATATCTTGTCTAATGACTTGGTTTTTTGTGTGTGATCATGTACATACATACATGTGCATGTGTGTTTGTGCTGCATATTTGACATTAGTATTTATTCAGTTCTTGAGGGAATAAATAAAGCTTTCTTTTTTATATCTGAAAAATCAGAAATATATTTGTTGGTTTTAGTAAAATAAACATGTAACAGTACTGAAAGTGTACTCCCTAAGTTTGTATATTTCCTGCAAATATTTATGAAAGTACATTTTTCCTTTGTGCACACATATTAAGTGAAAGCCCTACTAGTGGTCTTGGAATGCTGTTTAAAGCATTTAACATTCTATCCTGTGAGTTTAAAAAATGGTGTTTCAAAAATGCAAGAAGTGTTGCAGAAGAAAACTCAGCATATTGCATGCAAACTTATTTCAGATCGAGTGGGTTGTGAAAGCATTTTAGAGCTGTCTGTTTCATAGTAAAGAACTGTGAAAATTTAGAATAAATATGCCTCTCAATATGGCATCTTAGTCTTCCTCGGCCAGAAATCGTAGCACAAGTCACAAGCCAGTCTTGAACCAACTTCAGGCAGAGCAAACAGAAGGAAAGGAGCAAAAGAATTATTTAAATGTAGAAGATACATTCTTTTACTGAGATCGCTTAACTGTATTTGACAAGAGCTATGTCTGCCTTTTTTATGCCTGTCTGGACCAAAGGACCAGAAGGAGACCAATGTCCAAAGCACAGTTAGAAAACAGAAAGCATTGTGTTCTGACATAATTCAGGATCTCTGTTGGTCCCTCCAGAATCTGAAATTCATTTATTGTACAGTATTGTTACTGACATAAGTCCAAGGAACTTGCTCATTCACATCAAAACTGCCTCAAACCTCTTTGAGTTAACAAACAGAAATAAGATTATGGACAATAGATTCATATACAGTGATTTCATGTGTCCCACATTAACTGAATGGAGATAAAAAATACTACTTATTTATTCTGATCAATATAATTTGTTGTGAATATTTGTTGATTACTAAGACACATCATCAAGTTATTGTCCCTTTTGAGCATAATAAGAGTCTTGGACTGTTTAAGAGAGCTCAGCCAGACTGTCCACTCCAGACATGATATTTGCTTCCTATTAGCCAGAATGTATTCTCAATATGGGTTTAGAGATTTTTTTTTATTATTATTTTAAAATAGTCATAAGATAAGACAAAGGTTCTCTGGGAAGATGCATACCTCTGCTAAATTTCTACAGCCCTAATCAAAGCTGGTTTGGCATAAGTAGAATGACTGAATTAGTCATCACATTTTCTTTTTTTTGATTGCTAAGGCAAACAATGTAGTCTTTTAAATGCACCATCTCTAAATGTTTGGCTACATAGCCCTTTTTCCTGTTTATAAATCACATTATTGCCTTATAGTGTAAAAAAAAATATGAAAATGAGGAGAGATGTCATTAAAAGATAATTGTTTTATCTGCAGCTTATTCCCCTGAATATCAGGCTACAGTTTTCCTTCAGGAGATTAAATAACTTGAAATGGCATTGCTAATTTCAACAGAATATCAGGACATTAATCAAACATCCATAATACCAGTGTGCTGGGCAGGCATGGCAAGTCTGTAAGGAACTGAGCTGGCAACCTGAATTTCTAAGGCATCTGGAAACACAAATGATCCAGTGGATAGTTACAAATCTACACTAACCAAGAGCTGGGACCATCACATTTATATGTATATTTAATTCCAAGGTTAAATGTGGAAGACTAAAGCAGTTTTGGTTTTAGTTACTATGATAAAAACAATATGCTTGAAGCCTTGACTAGCTATATTTGCTACATTTTGGTTAATTCAGCTGTCAAAATAGAACTGTGCTCAGCATGTATAAAATAACTGACTAAAAGGTCACCTTTGAATATATTTTCATATTGCAGGTAATCAAAACAGAGTATAGCAGACTTTTGTTGGTAACTGATGGAAGAGCAGATATAGAACAGGGTCACCAGGATGTGATGATGTGAGTAGTCCTAATGAAATGCCACTGCAGCTCTTAACCATTTAGTCTGGAAAATAGGCTCATGTGGGATCTAATGTTTCACTCATGGTAAAGTCTGATTTTCTGTCTCAGTAGGGGCCAGCAACATGGGTAGCATTGCATCTACCTGATACTATGACTAAAACACACTGCTTCACTATTTTCTTCCTTTTTATTCTGTTTTGAATTGCCAGGACTAAAAAAGCAGCTGTTTCATGCAGCATAATTCACAGTGAGTGCTTTTCTTTAAATGCAACGTTAAATTATCATTTCCAGATTAACATTTGTGGTTTGGAGAAGACAATAATATTCTTTGAAGTCTATATCTTGCCATATCGTTCAAATCTGAATTTCAGATTATTTACATATTTTCACATGCAGACAAACTGGGAGAGAGAATGAAAACGCTCAATATAAATGGGTACCTGCCTCATAAGACTCTGTGGAGACCTGGAAAACCAAGTATTAGGACCCTAATGTAATGTGGCAGGAAACAAGCATATTAGGAAAAATCACAGCCATTAAATTCATTAAGATGTTATTTTGAGGGATTATATTTATATTATCATGTCTGCGTTTAGAAAGGAACTCTGGAGATGCTTCTTTTCTCAGAAAAGGGTCAGCTAGAGCAGGTTGCTCAGTGATGGGTCAGCCTGGGTTTTGAATAACCCCAAAATCTGTGACTCGATAGCTTGTTTGAACACCCTAATAATTATTTTTTTTTTTTCAATCAATAGATGTTTGATCAAGATCAAGAAAGTAGGATTTGTCCTCTGTAAATGACAGAAATGAATTCACACAAACATATCTGCAATATACCTACATTTAAACTTCAATCTTTTAAAATCATTATCATTTAATCTTTTTCACATCTTAAGGCAGAACTAGGAACAGAAATAAACTCCATCAACCAGCAGCCTCCTGGTTAAGCAACAGCAAAAAACCTCAATCTTAGTGGGAGTCTAATCACTTGATTTCAGAATTCCAGTTTGATTTACTAAGCTGAAAAGCTTAGATTTGATTAATATTTGCGTTCACTAGCAGAGATATATGTCTGAATGGAAAGAATAAGTTTTTCAAGTTGTATCTATCATTTGTTTGTGTCACTGAAGAATTTTTTTTGTTCTATATTTAGCATCTGAATGTAAGTTTTCTTCTTTTATTAGTCACTTTAACAATATTTATACCAAGGTGTCAGGAGGCTATTTGAAATAGCTTTCAAAATTAATTTTATCTAGCTATACAAATATACCATCAATAATAATAAGAAGAAGAAACAATGGACAAGGCTAGCTGTTGGGTGAATTAGAGTTTAGTTCTAGACCAGATCAATGCAGTTTTTCAAGAAAAAGAATATCCTACATGTTAAAATACAGTAAATCTCTCAAACAACAGTAAATTAGTTCTCAGAATTTACAGAATTCCACTTACTTCAGTGAATTTTTGATCTGTTTCCCACTTTTTTAGGAAGGAAGACCTACAAGCTCCAAACTAGAGATTCCAAACTAAAGCTTCTAAGCTTCCCATCTGTAGCATTCAGAGTCAGGCCAACATGAATCACAAGGAGCTAATTACTGCATAGTGTTGCCATGCCAGCAGTGGCATTCACTTTTCTTTAATATTTTCACTAACCTTATTTCCCCTGTGAGCAAAATAGCTGCTGCTGTTTGTTCAGACTTGGCGGCCATGGTAGGACTCGTTGTCAGACAGCCTGAGCTCTTCTTGCTAATTTCAAGCTCTGTTGAGTAGTATTGTGATGGCAAAACTATCACTCAGAGTTTAGGAACACTCCCCAGCAGAGGATGAAAAAAAACAATCTGTAGGAAATCTCTAGATTGTACTTATTAACCAAAAAATGTTGGATTTTTTAAATACAAGAATTAACTGCTACTCATTTCTTTAAGAGACAGTGACTAGAAAGAAATGGAAGACACTGGACAGAACCTGCTGCCAATATATATTAACACATGGTATAGCTTCAATTAGGATTATTAGAAATGTTAAGAACATCTGAATATAAAACATTTACATTAGTGAATCTGCTTGTTCTGTATGGCCAGAGAAGCACAATTCTTAGTAGCATAGGTACAGAAGAGCAAATATAAATTTAGAAACAGAAATACATTTGTTTCACAATATGATATACCTTTATGAGATTCCTCCCTGTTGTTGGCTTTTTTATTTCTTTTTTTAAATTTTTTTTTATATTTTATGCCTCATACACTATTAACAATGGAAAAACTACACAGGCAGCCTAGAGTTCTAGGCTACTAATCAATGCTATTATTGGGGAAAATAACTTCCTATCAGGAGGATATGGAGTTCACCAAAGGACATTGCCAAGCCTTGAGCCTGGAGAGGTATAATTCCATGGGCCAGCACATGCTAAGAAACCATCCAGCTGTAATTCAGAAAAAGGTCTGGCTGGACTACAAGTTGAACAGGAGCCACTGATGTATCCCTGCAACAAAGTGGGCCAAATGCATCTGAGGTTGCATTAGGGAAATACTTGTCAGCAGGCTGAGGGACACAACTCTTTTTCTCTGCTCAGCACTGGTGAAACACATCTGGAGGACTGGGTTCAGGTGTGGGCTTCTCAGGACATGAGAGGCATGGACAAACTCAAGGGAGAGGAGCAGAGGGCCATGAGGCTGGTGAAGGGATTGAGACAAATGACATTCAAGGAAAAACTGAGAGAGCTGGGGTTGTTCAGCCTGGAGGAGAGGGTTCAGTGGAAGCTGATCACATTATATAGAAATATGTGATGAGTATGAGTTAAAAAAAGACAGAACCAGACTCTTTTAATTGGTGCACAAGGACAGGCCAAGAAACAGTAGGCACAAGCTGAAACACAGCAATTTCTGTTTGAACATTGAAGCTTTTTATTGTGAGGGTGACTGAGCACTGGCATAGGTTGCCCAGAGAGGCTGTGGGGTCTTGATCCTTGGAGATATTCAACACTTGAACAGACATGATATTGAACAATCACTTGGTTGACTCTGCTCTAAGGAGGGGACTGGACTCCAAATCTCCAGAGGATCTCCACAAGTTCCTATTTACCTCAGCTGTTCTAGGATTCTGTGATTCTATAAAGGCTGAAAATATTCATCAGACATGATCTGATTAGAGAGGAATATCCCGAACCTCACCTAGAACTCTGTGGTGAAGAAGTGAACAATAATAGAAGACAAGTCAGGCACATAGCCAGCTATGTCTGTGATGACTTTACTAACAGAATGATGACTTAATACAGAGGAGAACCTCATGGTCTAGACAGTGCTATGATGGAAGCAACATTCATGGCCCATATTTGTGGCACGACATGGGACAGGTGAGATTCTGGAGTCCAAATTAATTAAATAAATGAAGGAAAATTAAAAGATCGAGACTTAAAATGCTCAGAGTCAGGCACCAGTCTGTTTGTATGTGAGAGCTGTGTGGGAAAAGGTAATGAAACTCAATAGAAATGGGAAAAAATTTTAAATAGGTGAATTTTCTGTTTTATGAAACTGGAAGATGAGTTTTATCAAAGTGAATATAGAATAGTGGTGCTGAAAGTTAAAAGTTTATGGGGAAGTTTTACACTAGACATGAGAAAGTCCAGAGCTGTAGAAGAGCACACAGATCACATTGAAATAAACTCCTAAGTAAAGAGGAATGAAGAGTTTATAAAAAAATCAGGAATGAAAAAGACAAATATTTTTTCAGGAAATGAAACTCCCTTAAAGTAAGGCATATATAAGAAAACAACCATTCCAAGAAAAAATGGACACAGTCACCTTTACAATTGTTTGAAAGGTAAAGCCTAAAATAGGTGAACAAGGACAATAACTTAATAGATTTATGAACTCAGTGGATACCAGAAAAAAGGTTTTGGCTATAGCATATAATTTAGTAAACCACGTGGCTAAAAAAAAAAAAAAA
Organism: Phaethornis superciliosus; assembly: GCA_023637945.1. NCBI lineage: Eukaryota > Metazoa > Chordata > Aves > Apodiformes > Trochilidae > Phaethornis > Phaethornis superciliosus. The sequence goes on along the minus strand of JAJQWJ010000003.1, from coordinate 75,810,761 downwards.
AAAAAATAAATAAAATTTTTATATTATTATATTAAAATTTTCAGAATAATTTTTGAATGCTGAGACTAAGAGAGACCAAGAAGGCTGCAAGAGCAATACATAATGATGGGTAATGGTAGTTATTCCATGAAGGTTTGGATAAACATTTGAACTAGTATCAGATTAAACTTCAGATGACAGATGCACAAGCCACTTGGTTAGATTTCACCTTCTTCTTGTAAAATTGAACATGTTTCAAAATGTATCAATTGAGGAGCCTAGGTGTGATACACTCCAGTTCAAACCTACAGCAGGAGTGAAAAACACCTCCGAAATAAACCACTACTGAGATATTCACCTTCAAAAAGGGAAATTATGTAAAACCAAGAAACTTGATGAAAGTAAACTACAAGAACCAATCAAAAAATAAAACTTTTGTAGTTAGTATGGAAGTTCCTTCAAGACATCTTACTAGAGGGACAAACAAACTATGAAATCAATCTTTTTAGAGAATAGAAACAATAGTAGAGAAAAATAGTAGAGAAAAATAATAAACAGGAAAAACAAAGTAGATAACAGAAGTAGAGAGTTATCTTTCATAAAATTAGTATTATGTCCAGATAAGGTGAACAGGAAATAATACAAGCTCTGACAAATTAAATCTGCAATTTTCTTAAGCCAGAAAAGATTCGAAGAAGAATTTGCTACAGGCCTTTAAGTTATTAAGGAGATATTTTAAAACATACCAGAAGAAAAATATTTCCCATTAAGTTTGTAGGGTCAACAGGTACTTAATATAGGGAAGAAAGGATACTTAATACAGAAAAGGAATAAGATCTTAGTAGAAAATCTGAAAGAGTGATCTACATCTACTTTTGCACCACAGAAAAACTTGGGAAGAATCCCATGTGGGAGGGAGCCTTTCCTGAGAGGAAAAGACTTGGAGGAACTGAATCAAATCACAGTGCCAGCTGAATATAAGAACAAATAAACAAAACAGTAATTCATTGCTAAGGCTAGATAGTACTAAAGGAACTCAGAAAATCTTTAACTAGTAACTGTAGAAATAGACTAACATTTAACTTAGCTGAAAGACTGGAGGAATGAAAAGCTAAAATTATACCAACTGTGGAAATGCACTTCAGGGACAGAAAAATTATTACAGACTAATAGATTTTTATTTCAGAAATAGGCTAATAGCTTACAGTTCTAATAAAGACTAGAATAAGTAAGTAGTTAAATACACTTATATGGAGAAACAATCAACACAGCTTTTGTAGAGATACACTATTTTTCACAAAAACTATTAAAGTCCTCTGAATTAGACTGCAGGCTTGCAGGGTGATGATCAATTTGTTAAACACACTAGACTTCCAAAAGCTTTTGATAAGTAAGTGTCAACAGAAAAAAGTTTGCTGGTTATGGATAATTATGCAGCATGGTAAAAACAAAATTTGATTGCAGAGAGATCTTATAGTATGGGTAATAAAGTGGCAAGTTATTATAATGGAAAAGCCCATGGGTAAAACTATATTAGCTATTAATGCACAACTGTGGACTCTTAAGTTGTTATTACTACTCTGAAAAGAGAGCTTGGAGTCACTGTGGTTAGATTTATAAAGGCATCAGCTTGGTTCTCAATGACTAATTGCAAGGAAAACAAACTGCTTTTGAAAATTACTAGAATAGGATAAAGGAAGAAAATAGAAAATATAATTGTCTCTCTCTAGAGACAGAGATTTGAAGTCTGTATAGAAATCTTATAGGCCTTAAAAAAGGTAGACAAGATCATCAAGAGAAAGGTAGTTTTTGCATTTGTCTGTCCAAAGAGTATTGCATGTAAAAACAAATGTACCCTTTTATTTTAAAATATATAATCTCAGATTTTTCCACAAAGAGAGACAAAAACAGGCAATGAAACAGAATTTTTTTTCCGCAGGACTGGCATTTGGCCAAAGATAAGAATAAAAAAAATTCTAACATGTCTGGCTAGGAAATACAGAATTTGTCCTGAGTAAGATACAGGATATATGTCACTATTACAATATGTCACATTCCAATTCACATGTTATAGTTAATATGCAAAGAGTAAAAATTAAGAAAGCTATCTCTCAATAAATAATAAAAATTTTAAATTCTTACTAAATGTTTTGTAGAAGATCAGAATATTCAGAGTGATGTACAGAAACAGGATGTCTCCTAGTGACAGGAGACAATTCTTATCCTAAAGAGATATTAATTAAAATAAGAAAGAGCAAACAGTTTGAAAAGTAATCAGTACAATGTCTTCAATATTATGATCCATGTGACAGAGAAGGATGGACTCAATGACTGTTCAAAGATCACTGACAACTCTGGGGCCAGGAATTCAGCTGACTATTTCCATCTCCTGGATCATTTTTTATATTTGTCATGATCAAATGTGAAAAGTATCCAGAAGGCACTATAAAATAATGAGATGATTTTGGTTGAAGAGTTGAAACATAACAATTGGCATTCATTTTTCTATGAGTAAAAGAGTTGTATGGAACCCTATAATGTGTATAGCCAGGAATGTGTGGCTCCTCTTGTAACAAAGAATCTGCCCATTAATAAAAAGTTTCTTAACTGTTTGAAATCAGGTTTGTGGAGAAAGAAAAAAAAAGCCTTGTTTAGGACTAGACATAGAAAAAGGGGAAGTCTTAAGATCATACACTTCTGAGTTACCCTCAGGGGGAATAAGATACTTGAATAGAATTCAACTGCTCCTATTTACCTATTTAAAACTTAAGCCAGTTGAATTACAGCTAATCTCAAATTTTCTTTATAAATAAAGGAGAGAAATACGCAACCATGGAGAACAATTCAACTTCACACTTTCCCTTATTTTAAAATCCTGGTTTGGAATTAAATGGATAGATCTCTGTAGATGTCTGTTTCTCTCCACTGAGAGGGACCCTTAAGTTGTTAAACCTGTATGGTTAACTTCTAGATGCCTGATTAGTGAAGGAGAATCACATCTGTATTAATATTTTCTTTTCCCTTGGGAGTTTGGTTTTTTTTTTTTTTCCATTATGAGTCATTCAATCGATGCAAATTGTTTTCTATTAACTTTTAAATATGTGTATTCCTCATAAATTTCAGCCAAGAAAGTTTAAAGTGAGACTTCTCCAGGAAGTCCAGGTGGAAATAGGAGTTTATTACTCAAAGAAATTTTGTGGCCTTAACTTACAGAGTTTGACTATAATACACCCGTAAGAACAAATTATGTTTTGTTGCCAAGACAACAAAAGTAAAAAGCAGGGAAACTAATGGAAGCAATTTGCAGCTCTGTTGGACAACCAGAGATACAATAATGTACTGCATTTCTTAGAGAAGGAAACACTATGATCTATCATCAAATTTCTAGGTTTATTGCAAGAAAAGAAGCAACACATGACAATAAGGAAAATCACATTTCCAATAACCCAAAGAAAGGTTTATTTAAGAGAATCCCAGGTAAGTATGAAGAAGGGTATATATATCAGTCTAAGAATTCCATCTCACTCCCATCCCATACTAGGGGGACAAAAACACCCAGGTATGCTGCTGTTATTTTTATTTTTATTATGTTGGAATCCCTATCCCTTTATTCTTTCTTCTTCCAAACAATTTTACTATTGCTTTTACTATTTAGAAATGGTAACAAGTAAAATGTGAGCCAAAATTTCCATTGCACAGCTACTCTGAGGAAGAATAGGGCTAGAACACAATAAGAATGAAAGAACACCTGTTTCTGAGGAAAGTTTAAACATTTCTTAAAATACTATGGTCAAATTTTGGCCTCTGAATAAATTTGCTACTTAGAAAGAAGAGATCCAATGGGAGAATTAGTCTTCCAATAGCATTCGTAGTCCAAATCATATTTTAAAAGATGGCAAAAGTGGCGAAAATTTTCTTTTAAAATGTAACACCTAAAAACTTGACCTTAAACAGTCTTCATTTATTTTCTTTTTGCCATTAGCTTCCTAAAATAGATCATATCAAACACAGCAGCAATAAAAAATAGCACTGAGGCCATACATTTCCTCAGACAATACATTTCCTTGATCATGTGGGGGAAAAAAAAGAAGTAAATGAAAAAAAACAAATTTAAACTACTGTATGACTGTAGTGGTAACCAATTGGGTCTCAGATATTTGTGTATTTTTGGAGGGATTGTCTTTTTCCTTTTTTTTTACATCTCCAGTGATATAAGATCTCATTGCTATTTTGTGACTGAAAACTAAGTCATAACTAAGCCCACAGGAAGATGATGTCTACAATTCACTTTCAAAATCTCTGAATATTAGGTCACCTGAACTAAATAAGTTTAACCCTCAGAAGTAATAGGATAGCAAAGATGATATTATAGGAAATTCAAATGCTGTTTCGATCCCATGGAGTTCAAAATTACATTACACACAGAATATAATTAACTTTACTGTATTCTATTCTAAATAGCAGGTTAAAAGAGTAGAATTCATCTATTAGCATAAACAGAATTAGAGCAATGACATGTACTATGTTAACTAAAACATCTGCAGAAATTGAGTTACAGGAGAAAAAGAGGATGTAGGCATAACACATAGTCTTACCGTGGGATTGATTTAAACTATAATTAAAATCACAAGCTAGAAATTAATACAGGAGTCTAGAAGATGATGGAGATTTTCAAATCACTGATTAATATAGGAAGCAGCAGGAGAAGCAGGGAATGAAAAACTGTCTCCCTTTAAAGAACTGTATGTCACTGGGGCTATGCAGTTCCCAGGCCTTAAAAATGAGATCAAAAGATAGAATGAGAATGTGGCATCTTCATGGTGGAATTCATCTCAGTTAACTTAGTCATCTAAAATCTAGGTTATTCAAATAGGCTAAATATAAGGGCTCCTGCTAGTATTTAATGGAAAAGTGAGACACTCATTGGGATGATCATCCTGTATCATTATGGTAGGAAAATAATGTAGATGAAGCTTATCTTTCCTTCTAACTGCACATGGAGTGAGCCTGTGAATCTATATTTCTGCTTTTTAAAGAGTTAATATTAACATCAATTAATCCAAGACAAAGTAAAAACAAAAAACTTGTGTGAGGAATATTTTATTTCCAAATATTTAGTCTTAATCTGTGCACAAAATAGTATTCAGCAGATACACTATCTAGAAAACTTCAAATGAAACAAATGATGTGAATCCATGCAAAAAATTGAAATTAATTCCGTAATGAAACAGAAAAGGAGAATATTTGCCAAAGTAGTTAAATCTCTTGCCTCTCAGAAAAAATGCGGAGGAATATTTTAATAGACATTGCAACAAAGAAGATTGTATATAACCAACAAATGACAATAAGAAAGGCTGGCTACTAGAACTTCTTATTCCATTACTGAAGAGCAACAGAGAGTAATGGAAAGGTGACATTTATGCTATCTAACATCACCACTTCAGTGAAAGAGAAAATGTTTACAGGAAACTTTCTCACTCATACTAATTCAGAATCACAGATTTGTGCTGGTGTGTCAAGATCTGTAAATTTCAAAGCAGGAACAAACATTCAGACCTAATACATTTATTAAAAAGGTAGCAACTGTCTGCTCTGCTTTTCACAGTAAAGCAATATTTTGAAAGTCTAATTTTTTTATTCAGGTAATATAAAACATAACAATTCCTGTAACATGCAGTTAATGCCTGTTCAGTTTATGCCATTCATCCCAGGCCTGAAATTGTCTTTGATAGGTGCAAGAAAAGCATTTCTCCCTAAAAGAAGTTTTGAGGATTATTTTCTGTCATGCAATAATTCATATTCCTGCTTGATAGGATTTCTGGCAAATAGCTGTGCTTTTGTTATGCTCATGTAATAATAATACCACATCAGAATGACCTGTTATGAACTATATTACTGAAGCCATGTGTAGTGTGCCACAAAACAGGTATGCACCTTCCATTCATATAGTGCTGGAGGACATACAACGTCCAAGTGTTCCCCAGCTCTTCTGATTTGAGACATGACAGAACTGATTTTTTTTTACTGATTTCATTTTCATTTAAATCCCTTCTAAGTAACTGCACTTGTTGAAGTTAACAGGCTGTTTTCTAGTCACCGTGTGCTTCTATGACTGATTATGCTCAATATTCAGTTACTGCTGGAGAATGATATGCAGAACCAAGGCTACTGCTTGGTTCTGAAAAAACAAGTTCTTATGCTCCAGAAACAAAAAAAAAAAGTAAAAGGGTCACATCTCTGACCCTCCTCTAGGCAGAAGCGGACCAGACAGGTGACCAGAATTTACCAAAATGTTCACACAGATCACAGAATCACAAAATCACCCAGGATGGAAAGGACTTCTGAGATCATCGAGTCCAACCCTTGATCCTAGACCACTGTGGTTACCAGACCATGGCACTGAGTGCCACATCCAGTCTCTCTTTAAAAACATCCAGGGATGAAGAACCCATCATCTCCCTGGGCAGCCCATTCCAATGTCTGATCACCCTCTCTGTAAATATTTTTTTCCTAATATCTAACCTAAACTTCCCCTGGCACAACTTAAGACCATGCCCTCTTGTCTTGCTGATATCTGCCTGGGAAAAGAGCCCAACCCCCCCCTGGCTCCAGCCTCCTTTCAGGGAGTTGTAGAGAGCGATGAGGTCTCCCCTGAGCCTCCTCTTCTCCAGGCTGAACACCCCCAGCTCCCTCAGCCTCTCCTCATAGGACTTGTGCTGGAGTCCCTTCACCAGCCTGGTTGCCCTCCTTTGGACCTGCTCCAGGACCTCAATCTCCTTCCTGAACTGAGGGGCCCAGAACTGGACACAGGACTCGAGTTGTGACCTCACCAGGGCTGAGTACAGGGGCAGAATCGCTTCCCTGGACCTGCTGGCCACACTGTTCCTGATCCAGGCCAGGATGCCATTGGCCTTCTTGGCCACCTGGGCACACTGCTGGCTCCTGTTCAGCTTCCTGTCAATCCAGACTCCCAGGTCCCTCTCTGCCTGGCTGCTCTCAGCCACTCTGTGCCCAGCCTGGAGCTCCCCATGGGGTTGTTGTGGCCAAAGTGCAGGACCCGGCACTTGGCCGTGTTGAACCTCATCCCGTTGGAATCAGCCCAACTCTCCAGTCTGTCCAGGTCCCTCTGCAGAGCCCTCCTGCCTTCCAGCTGACCCACACTCCCCCCCAGCTTAGTGTCATCTGTGAATTTGCTGATGATGGACTCAATCCCTTCATCTAAATCATCAGTAAACATATTAAACAGAACTGGGCCCAGCACTGATCCCTGGGGGACACCCCTGTTGAGCGGCCGCCAACTGGATCAGCACTGTTCAGCACCACTCTCTGGGCCTGGCCCTCCAGCCAGTTCCTAACCCAGCACAGATGCCCCTGTCCAAGCTGTGGGCTAACAGCTTTTTCAGGAGAATGCTGTGGGAGATGGTGTCAAAGGCTTTGCTGAAGTCCAGGCAGACCACATCCACAGCCTTCCCCTCATCCACCAGGCGGGTCACCCGATCATAAAAGGAGATCAGGTTGGTCAGACAGGACCTGCCCTTCCTGAACCCGTGCTGGCTGGGTCTGATCCTTTGTCCATCCTGTAGGTGCTGTGTGATTGCCCTGCCAGGCACTGAGGTCAGGCTGACAGGCCTGTAGTTTCCCGGGTCCTCCTTCTGTCCCTTTTTGTGGATTGGCGTGACATTTGCCAACTTCCAAATATCTGGGATGTCCCCAGTGAGCCAGGACTGCTGGTAAATGATGGAGAGCAGCTTGGCGAGCTCTTCTGCCAGCTCACTCATAACCCTGAGGTGGATCCCATTTGAATAGGGATCCTAGACATAAATACCTCAGCCTTTTCCTCATCAAGATGTCTTTCTTGATTGCCAGCGTGCTGGAAGGACTCTGCCATTCACCTACCTTCAATCATGATCCTTGTGTTTCTGCATCCAGCTCCTGTCTGCCCCTGACTCCAGAGACTGGAGTCACAGTCTGGGACTTCTCCAGAGCTGCCCTGCAGCCTTGGTGGTGACATGAGTGTTACTGGTTATGGGAGCATGATAATATCTTTGAATATATTTCATTATTATTTTTTCTCAACACTACATTAAAGCTGAGTATTTTAGGTTCCAACCCATAAGTCTCTCTTTCTTTCCTCTCCCTATAGGGAAAGCACGAGGGATTAATAGAGAGCATCCTTCATTTGTTCAGTTGTTGGCTCAGTGTTAGACCATGACACTACCTGACATCTCCGAAGTCTAAGAAGCGGAAAAATATTTCACAATGTAAATAGCTTTACAAGGAAAAGAAATTATAACCTGAAACCTTACTTCTTTCTTTGATAAATATGACTGCTTGAAGGCACTGTTAAAGAAGGTACAGTCTGACAGACAATATTAAAAGCAGTTTTATTTCCAAATATAAATAATTAACAGCATCCACTCTTTCATTTCCCCACAAAAAATTCTCTTTTGCAACACTCTCTCTTGATATCATGCTTATCAACACCGTGAACAGACATATGCTGAGCCACCCCCATTTTAGAGAACTAGCTGACACGATAGTGGTGCACCATATTGCCAGTGAGAAAATGTGGTATTTAAAATCACCAGATGAAAGCATGGTGTTTCAGTCTCCATACTGTACATCTGTCTCTTCCCAGACGTGAGACTTAACCCAATTAAAGGCATTGAGAATCTTTCATCTGGCCTCAGCAAGCCTTGAATTAGACCTCCAAACTCAACCACGTTGCTTTTTGATATTGTCTTGCTTTTAGAGTAGCAAAATGGAACCAGAGCTCAGTCATCTTTACCCTACTCTGAGGTCCAATCATGTAGTGCTTAGTCAAATTAAAATCACATTGAAAACTGTAGATTTTTTTTCTCCCTCTCCGGTGTATGATAAGAGGTCAACAGACAAGCCAGCAAAATTCAGCAACTCTCTAATAAGCTTATGAAAAAATGAAATGTCCTAAATGAAATGTCCTAATTAAGGGTGAAATAGGCTCCTCTGTGAAATCTACTGCCAGTAGTGAAAAGGACAATGATACAATAGTATCATTTCATAGTTAGGTGCTATTTGTGACATACACTAACTAACTAATGATCTTGGTTCTTTAAAGGTGCAGATCAGATATTCAGATAAGGTAGACTGATCTACCTTCTTTTCTTCAAAACATCTATATCAAGAGATATGAATTGCAATCTGACTTTTTTTTTTTTTTTTTTTGGTGATGTTGCCAGCACCCACATATTTCTAATTTGTCTACTAAGCCAAACAGCTTTGGTCAATTAGAAAATATTAAACCCCTCTGCTCTTTTGCCACTGCTTCTCTAAACAAATAGAATGTGCTGATAGGGATTTTTTAATTTTACTATGTGTGTGAACTATTAAATAAACAACAGATACAAAAGAAACACATGCTCTTTTTATAAGGAATGCATCTCATGAAAAGATTAGAAATCATATTAAGTGCTAACTACAGAGAAATCTGAAGTTATTAGCTTCTGCAGAGTTGAAATTTTGGTTTTTTATGGTTGTTGATTTTAATTCCTTCCTTCTAATGGTAAAGCTCCCTTGGTTTACCTTAGTAGAAATGTATAACATCAAATACTTAAAAGATGTATCTAAACAAAGCAAGGCAATACACTAACTAGTGAGCATCTCACTAAGTACATCTATATGATAGATATGAAACTCTTAATTTTCCAAAATGTTCATTATATTCACTTCAGACCATGTAATTGTATGGCAAATTGAATATAACACTACTAAGCTGAAGGCAACTCAGGAAAGATCATTTTTGTTTATTTTATTATTATTGTTATAGAATTTGACTTAATTTGAAAGCTGTGTTATTGTCCTGACAGTGAAAAGCATTGAAATCTTATCCTGGGTCCATTATATAACATTTAATAAGCATATCTAAGTGTGTGTGTTTAAATATCCCTCATTCCAGTCAAATAATTTCATTTGTCAAACTAAAAACATTTACATACTGTTTTTTATCATAGACATCATAGTCTTATATTTAATATTTAATTGTATTTTCATTGTTTTCACTAAGCTTCTTTTCTGAAAAACTCCAACAATTGTAGGGAATCTTACAACAGTAAAAGGAATATATTTACATTCTCATGTATATTAGCCAGATTTACAAAGTATCCCTCTCACACTGAAATAATAATCACCTCAAATTTAGAACTATTTTCCTCTTAAAGTAATGTTTATGATTTCCCTATATGCAATTCACTATGGCCAATTAATGTGATTCTGAAACCCATTTGCTCTGGTGTATATTAGAGGTAGACCAAGTAAAATGTGCTGAACTCTCCTGTTATATGCAAATAAAGTTTATACAAGCTAGAATAGAAGCTAGAATGTCATTAAGTAATACATCAAATCTAGTATCCACTTGCTGGATGTCTGACTAGTGCTTCAGAGAAGGGCAGACCTACTCCAGAGTCCAAACACAAACCCAAAAGCCAGGATGAGGAGTCTGATCAGCAGGATGGGTGAAACAGGACAGAACATAATGTCCCCTGTTCCTTATGTTACTGAGCAGGAAGAGAAAGAGCAAGAGGCCTGTCCCACAGCAGAATTTCATTGACAATCTGAGAGTACTCTGCCAGAAAGTGTTTTAGTATAAGATACTATATAAGGTACCCATGACTTGGGATAATTTTCTTGATAGGGGATAGGGTGGAGGAATGAGAAGTACTTTCAAAATCTTTCTGTAGTTGCTAAAGATGTGTAGTGGCAGCCCTGGGGGCATCATCCCTTGGAGTGGGACTGATAAAGGAAGCTGCATCTGGACAGACCAGTTTTGTGTAGATGAGGATGATAAGGATAAGACAAAGGATGGACAGAGGATGCCTTAAGACTGAGCCTACCTAGAGGATGCAGTGATGAAGACTACGGAAAACCACCCAAAGACCCTCAAGGACCACCAAGGGGCTCAAGACGCTCAAGCACAAATGTGCTAAGGACATTTGCAAATGCTAATAAGTTCTTGGAAAATGTATGAATATGCATATCTAACCTGTACATAACTTCTGTGCTCAGACAGCTAAGCATGTATGTTAGGTTGGAATTATCCCCTGTGCATCTGGCGCCATAATAAAGAATACCAACCTAAAAGTGACAAGGTGCTGCTGAGGTGATTTGCTTTGTTTCAGTCCTACCATCAACACTTTTTAATATTAGCTTACCACACAACATAGTGAATTAAAGAGATTTTTGTGTCTCTTTCTTTGCTCTCACATCCTTGGTTGGAGAGGATTTTGCAATCAGCAAATAGATCAGGTTTTCTTTTTATAACAAAAGAAAAGGGCAATAAAGCTGGTTTAGAAACAGCTGTGTATTAGCCTTTATGTATTTTACAAGATAATTCTCTTATGTAGCCCCTCAGTATTAGTGCTCTGTGAAGGACTCTGTCCTTGAATTTTAGAGACTTGATTATTTTCTATATCAGTAGAGGACATGGAAGCAAAATTTATCTACTTTACTCATTGTTTAAATGCTGTTTCTCAAGAAACAGTATTGGAGCTCTTTTATTTTGTACTAGTTAAAAGACATTGCTTTCCAAAATTTGTGCAGATGGGTACACTCTGCTGTAGTAAACTCACCAGGTTGAACAGTTCAGCATTAAGAGAAGGCATTTGAAGAAAAAACAAGTTTTCAAGTGAAAAATGTAGCTTGAAGAATTTGAAGGTCTGAGAAAAAGGGAATTCTTTTTTTTTTTTAATCTGAAAAAAAAAATCATCTGTTTCCTGTGATAGTTTATTAAAACAGATTGAATATATGGCAAAGCATCTGTCACTGCTCTTTAGTATAAACAGAAATATGTAGTGAGTCCCTTATTGCTAACCTGCTTCTAATTCTTCTAATTGCAATAATGTTCATAATTTTTTCACAAACATGTTTGTGTTTTGCTGCAAAAATATTGAGCTGCTTTCTAAATTAAAATTAGACATTTTAATACCATATTTAATCATTAGATAATTATGGCTTCTTCCTGTGTATATGTATGGGTGATAATAAGTAGGATTCAGCTCATCTTCTGTCAGTCAGGCCAAACAAGAGGCTTTCTCACTCTCAGAAGAACAACAAATGCATTCAGAAAATGTGTAAAGCATGTATATTATATAGCTATTGTAGGATAGAATTCTACATAGATTGTAGAAGAATATTGAAAAGCATTGGTTGTTTCAAAGAGGAAGCAGATATGTCCTAATGAATAGATATTATTTATATATATTTGACAACTAATTATTTTGTAGAACTTCAGTATCAGAACTTCTAACAGGAGCAGGTTCCAAAGTTAGTTCTCAAAATCGGTTCCATAACCATGGAAGATTTCAGAACAGTAAAAGTACAGAAGAATAATTGGGAGAATAAGTACAGATGACCTATGCTAGATCAGGGATTATTAATTTACAGTTGGCTAACATGTCATGACATTTGGAAACTTACACTGTATCCTTAACCACTCTGAAAATCCAGATTTCTTTTAATCAAAAGCAAGAGTCTACAAAATCATGAAGCATTTGGCCAGAGCAGCTAATCAAAATGTAATAAATTTATTTAGTAACAAAAATCTGAAAAACTGTGTACTTTCTACACTGGACAGCTCGTGAATTCAAATGACATCACAAGAATGCGAATTAGTCTTTGGAATTTTTACACATATTTCATGGAGTTAAAAACTTTTACTAGTAGGTAAACTTCTTCCCTAAAATCTGATATTTACAACTAAGCAGAGCATTAATGTGTTAGCTGCTATTAAGTAACTAATTTTTATCTTAAACCTCAGTGCTTATTACATTTATTAAGTGACAAGCAAGGTAACAGCAAATCTGAAATTTAAACAATTTGAATTAATCCAAACCAGAGGATTGGGTTAAATGTTAGAGAGAACTAAACAAAAGGGAAATGATAGTCAGAACAAATAAGTGCAGAGAAATTTATGCATGAAGAAAATTTTAAGCTGCTTGCTTACCTCAGTCTCAAGAAGGAAACTATTAGTCATTGCAGTAACTGAAAGGTATTTTCTTGATTCACAACTGCAGACAGAAAGCAGTCAAAATATTAGGCTACATAAGAAGTAAAATGATGGATAGCACAGTTTCAAGGTTCATTTATCAGTGGTTGGATTTGCTCATGAAGGGCTTTTCCAACCAAAAAGATTCTATGACTATATCAATATTTTGGCATTCTCTGGAAATTGTATGCACTACGGCATAGTGCTGGGAGATAAAATATGCACAAAATCCCAAGCTTTATGTCTTATTCCAGCTTCTACCAGCTTCTATTGTTCAGCTTTGCAAGATCAATAAAGAATTTGTGCACAACTGAAGGGAACGTGTTGCTAACATCAAGATAAGACAACTGGGGATGAAGGTGAATGCTACCTAAATCTCTTATTTCTTGTTTCAAGAAAGTCCATGGGGTTTACTGGTTACTTACGTTAAAAAACTACACAGAGAAGCCTGGAAAGAATTACTAAGACTCATTTGCAAAGAGTTTGAAAAGGAAGAATTTTTTACAAGGAACATTGATAAAAAGATCAATGATGAATGCATATCAGATAAGGAATGGCCTACGGAAGATAAATGTCTGTTCTTGAAACAGACATTTCTTGAATCTTGAAAAAATTAGAAAGACAGCACCATGGTAATAAAAGAATTGGGGGGGAGGGAGGAGGGGAGGTGTTAAAAATCCGTAGAACATACTTCTTCACATGATGTGTAGTTAGACTGTTAGACACATTTCCAACAGTTTACAAATGCTAATCAGGACATTAGAAAAGTGTGAAGGGCCTAGAAAAGGAGTGACTGAGATCTGGGGGCCACTCGTGGATGAACACAGTGATAAGGGCCAACCACTGCGTACATCTCTGAGTATGCACGGTGTAAGAGAAATTAGTAAAGCTTCATTCTGATCCTCAGAACACAGGACCGTGTTGCCCATGTTTATCTAAGTGCTGTTGGCTTTTATGTGGGTGCCAATAAGATCCTGGTCTAGTGGCTGTGCTAAGCTGCATGGTGATTGCATTGATATGTGTGAATCAGTGCATTAAGAGCTCCTTGTAACTGCTCAGACCTGAAAATGTGAGTAGCAGCAGCCACATCTATCAGACTGGACAGGAGGAACCCTCAGGTCCAGAAGCCCACTTTTTCTGGAAATCTCTAACATTTAGAATACAATGTGGAAAAGCCTTGACACAGTTCTGCTTGTGCTATACAACTTGCACTTTTTTTGAAGGGTCTGATCCTGGCAACTGCACAAGTCAGGCATGAGACCACAAGGCCCTTAGGTCTGACAATATATTCTAATTTCTTTTTGAAGAATTCCTGTGTGAAAAACTCTTCTTAACTACCAGAATTTACATGAACAAAGAAAATACATGGTATTGTGTAAGAAATATTCACACTAAAGAAGAAATTATGTTGACTCAATTTTGCTTTTTGTAATAAAAAGAATGTAAGAACAATTTGTGCTTTACTATTTACTTACAAACTTCCCAGTTCCCTTTTAATGTGTCAAGCAGCCTGTAACCAAGGTTATATTTACTAACCTACGTATGATGCATAAGGATAACATTTCAAGCAAGTTATTTTTAAAATTAAATGTTATATAGGTAGCAATTTTCATGGTTGTAAAATTGAGTTGACTTAAGAGAAACCTATAAAATATACACTGTATATTAAATACAGTGGTGAAATGTCACATTGAAACCCACTGCAGGAGCCTGTGTAATGATGTATATTCAGATCATTGGTTCAATTCACTTTGGAATAAATAATGGAATGTACAAAGAACAGAAACTTATATTTAATTTAGTGATGATTTAAGAGGAATTTTTAAAATAGAAAAAAAAATATATATTTTAAGATTTTATTTTTTGGGTGATGTATTACATGTTATTATAATACTATATTCCAGTTCAGCTAAGCACTTGAGAAAATCACCATGTTTGGTAATTATCAGTGGTGGATAACCATGCTGGTTTTTAAGCATATACTTAAACATTGTATTAATGGACCATGAGACAGCACAGCAGTGTCAGGATTGTCTAAACAATTTCTTTTAATCAGGCAAAAACAGGTTTTCAGAAAAAGTTTTCCATAGACACAAAACAAGTGCAAAAGTAGTAGCTGATTCAGTATTTGCACTGTTATTCACCCTGATATCATTAGTACATCATGAATCTACAAATCTTTTCAATATTCTTTAATTGCCTGATTTACATTTTGCATGAAGAGCAAAACTTTTTCTACCATGTATGAACAATTGTGAGCCAATAGTGAAGACAACAGATTAATACTAATACATTAAAAGATGGAGAATGGAGGTGTTGTGGTTTTTTTGTTTGGGTTGGGTTTTGATTCTGGGGGTTCCGAGGGGAGAGAAGTGTCCCAAACCATTTTAGTCCTTCCTAGAAGACTGTATAGTGGAATGTAGAATTTGATGAAGTGATGAAGGGCTAGTTTTGGCTCCAATCCAGCCAGCAGATATGCACAAACAGATATAAAGGAGTTGATTTTACACATATATATCCCACCCTATTTCTTTTTTTAAAGAACTTACAACTGAAAAATAACTGCCACCAGCTACTATAAAATTGTGCATCAAAAACTAAGCCAAATTCAATGAGATGTGAAATAATCTCTAGTCTATTATTCAACCCACAAAATAGATCAGTCCTCAGTATCTTCTGCTTTTGAAAGTCTAGCTGCAAACATCACCCACTATATCTTTTGTCATCCTCAAAGACAGCACTATTTATTCAGATAAGACACATTTCATCTAAGACATTAGTAAACTACATTTTGTATACTGATTGCTGAGGCATCAATTTCTTATAAAGTAACAAGATTTACAAATTTCTAGTTATCTCTTCCTCTCCCTTTACTTCTCTAGTCATCACCCATTCAACATATGTAATGGTTCTAACAGGAACCAAGGTATCCAAATATTTGAGGTGCATCTACCAGACTTTTTCTTTATGTTAGGCCTTCAAAGATTATTTGGAAGCTTGCAAAGTCAGAAAAACAACCCATTCAACCCATTTTTGAATAAAAATTAAAAACTCTATGTCAAGAGTTAATCTTGGCTAAAGACCAAAAGCCCACCCAACCTTTCATGCCTCTCATGGTCTCAGAGATCCTCTATGCCACTTCTTCCCCCTTACACTTTTCCTCTCCTCCCTCAAGTGCTCTCCATGAACCATATTTCCTTCAGGGAATGTTCCACTTGCTCCAGTGTGGTCCTCCCCAGGCTGTAACATGGTTCACTGTGAACTTCACAGAGGACTGAAGGGAGAAACTTAAATGCAGTACCTGGAGCACTTCCTCCTTAATTTTTAGCACTTCACAACTCTCTCTCTCTCTCCCTCTCTTTTTTTTTTTTTTTCTTTTTCTTTTTCTTTTCCTTCTCCTCTGTCTGCCTGATGTATACTGCTCTTTCTTGAACAAGCTTTCCCAGAGGTGCCACCATCAATGTGCCCTGCCAGGGTCAGCTGGAGCTAGCTGGAAAATGGGCTGTGTCCAGCACAGGGCAGCCCTGGCCTCTTCTCAGAGGCTGCTCCTTCAGCTACCCTGTGCTACCCAGTCCTTGAAACCTACTCCCAGTGTAACCTTGAGGGACAGGCTCAAAAATGTGAAAGAATATTCCCCAAAATTCCCAGTGAAGAGAAAAAAGAAATGCACACTGGTCATACCAGGTGCTGACTGACTGCTAGTTTGGGATCCAAACTACCACCTGACTTTCCTTATGCCTAAAATAAATGGTCTTCTGCAAACTAGCTAGATTCTCATTTTAACTATAAAAGATAAAGAAACATTCTTATCACGTGGTGTGTTTCTCAAAAATCTTCAAAGTATTTCCGTGTTGGATAGTTTACAGGTATGGCACTTTTACCTATGGCAGATAGCTGCCTCATTCTTATTTTTAGAGCAAATGGGAAGACATAGTGAAGGTGTAGGAATTCAAGATAAAGGAGCTAAGAGATGAAAAGTTGGGACAGATCTTTGCAGAACTTATAGGAATTATGTGCTCATTGATTGCAGTTTGCAGTTCCCTGCTTATGTTTAACAGTTTGTGTGAATTTTCCTGTAATGGCAATGGGTAGGCTTAGCTGCAACATAAGAATCACCGATATTGGAAACATTTTATATTGTTAGAAAATATAATTTAAAAAAAAATTATTTTAGTAGAAGTAAAAGCAGAGATTTTAATGTCATGAGATGCATTTAGTTGTTTCTTCGGGTTTTTTTTCCGTGAGAAATTACTTTATATCTTCAAAATGTAACTTTAATTTCTGGGTATTCACAAGTCTTAAATATTTTTGTTTGTTGTGTCTAGGACTGATTAAATTTCTCACTTTTTCTCCCACTCTCCCCGAGCAAGGACATTTCCTTCGTATCAATTTTATTACTATTTACTCACCTTTTAAATAGACAAAGTTGTTTCTTTAGGACTTAGATGCATGGGACAAGAAAGGCAATTACATTCCTCAAATCATCAGGAAACAAGGTCAGTGAACATACAAATGCACCGAACATTCTGTGTATTGAAAATAGGCTTAAAAAAGAAAATCAGCAAGCACATCAAACTGTAAATGTTAATATTAAAAACCAAATTATTAAAATCAGACATCATGAATTAATTTTTACATGCAAGATCAGAAAGAGCCATTCTCTAGGATTATATATGTTTCCACAACAATCATTGCTCTGACAGCTAAATGAGAGTATACATAAATTACTCTGTTGAAACTCAACATTTATATAAGCAGGAATAGTCCTTAGATTCATTAAAATTTAAAAACATCCTTGACTCTTTGTTTACCCTCTTCTCTTTAACTTTCTATTTTCACATTCTCTAGAATGTGCTGAGAAGATATCCCTCATTCGTTCAAATTTCAAAATGAGTGGAACTTGAAAAAAACAAAAAAAACACTTTATTTCAGGCCTCAAAGTAGTCTTTATATATTTGTGATATGTTTATATTTATTTAGTGAAAAGCTGGAATGCTAGTCTAGACTAAAAATAATTACCTTGTAACAAAATAATGACTGCTGGAGAAATAAATACAAAACAGTTGCTTTCTTTTACCCCATTTCCCATCCAGAAGCAAGCTAGAATTTCCCATCCCAAGCCACTTCAAATTAAAGCATTAGGCAGAGGAAAACCTTTTTGGTGTCTTTACTATGCCTTCTTTTATTCCATTCATCCTTCTTTTTCTGCCCTCTTGCAGCTGGCTTCCTAACATCACTAATTCAGCCTTATCATCATTTCTCATCTCCCATTTTCCTAGTTTCAGTGCTAACAGTTTAATATTTCTTTCAACATATAGGTCCTTGTAAGCATTTCAGAATTCTTACAAGGGTTTCATTAAAGAAACTTAATTTTCTTTGATTGACTGTGACAGAAGGAAAGTACTCTTGGAAAACAGCACATTGAGATGTCTGCAAATAAAACACTGTGGAAAAAATCTTAAAGGACAATTTCACACAGTACAGCACCATACCATTCAAATTTAGCAGCTCAGGCAGAGAGTGAATCCAAGTCAAAAATTCCAGGAACAATGTCATTGAATCCAAGCTAAATGTTTCAAATATTATTTCACTGCATGGAGCTATCCAGCCCGATTTTACATGCAGAAGAAATAAAATTCAATAACCTTGAAGTCTATAAAGAGCACAGTGATTATAGGCTAGCAGGATTTCCAAAGTGGCAAGGAAGGAAGACATTGTAATCAGGTTCAGAAGACACCTAGTAACATCATTGCCATCAATCTTTAGGTTACTCAAAAGATAGGGAATTCATATGAGAATGAATCATACAAGTTCACAACTGATGAAAAGACAGATTGTTTTCCCCTTATAAAGGACACAAAGGATGTAAAATGTAGTTATGTGCTTTGACTGCTATATCCAATATCCCTGTCAAAGTATGTTCAAGGAGTAACAAAGTATAAAATTATGATGAAGCAAACACAACCTAAAGAGGAACATTGTAACAGAGCTTTATTTTTACCTCAAATAAATTTAATCTTTGGAAAGCAGAGCACCGAGATAACATAGCAATGGAAATAACCTTTTGCTTCATCATATGTTGCTTATTATCATTGTCATTAGCTTTCCAGTTCCATCCAGAAACACATTTAATTTTCTGCCGCTATAATTTGGAAGGATGATCCTGATTGCTTTATAACTTAGGAATTCCTTCTAACTTCTAACCTAAATTTACTCATAGCCAGCATGCACATTCTTTTTTTTAGCTCTGATCTTTGAGAAACACCTGGTATGTTACACTCAGAAGTAACCACTACCTTCTTTATGTTCCTTGTACATGCATAACTATTACACTTCAGTTTTCATCATACAGAATCTCAGAGATGTCCTTTGACTAATCAAAACAGACAAATCTTTTTCTTCCTGTGTCATTTTCATCAGTTCTGTCTGAGTTTATTGTGGATTTTCCTATTAACTCCCAAGCGAGTGACCTTGAACTTTGTTTTATTATTATATTACATCCAATTTCTGATTTTTAAAGCTTAAAAGCAGTCAAGTTTTCCTGTATAACATTTTGATCATCATCCTCTGTGTTGAAATGCCTTTATATCAGCACCAGATTTCACTAGCTCGTTACAGCTTCTGTCAAGGTCATTTAGTAACATTTTTCAAAGATCAAGATTCAGATATCCACCAAGTGTATGCACAAAAACACATTGTTGAAGAGGTTTTTAGGCCTCGGCACTCTTTGTCTAAATCAGAATTAAAAATTTCCTAGGATTTTTCATCTTTTTGTCTTTTTTATTTTAAGCATACATAATTGCTTCAGAGAATCACAGAATGTTAGAGGCTGGAAGGGACCTAGAAAGATCAAGTCCAAGCCACCTGCCAGAGTGGGGTCACCTAGCGTTGGTCACACAGGAATGTGTCCAGGTGGGTTTTAAATGTCTCCAGAGGAGATTCCACAATCTCACAGGGCAAGCCATTCCAGTGTTCTGTAACCCTCACAGAGAAAAAAATTTTCTAACTATTACACAGAACCTCTTATGGTCCAGCTTGCACTCATTGCCCCTTATCCTAGCATTGGACATCACTGAGAAGAGTCTGGCGCTATTTTCCCGACATATTTACAAGCATTAATGAGGTCGCCCCCTCAGTCTCCTCCAAGCTAAAGCTCCAGCTCCCTCAGCCTTTCCTCATAGGGGAGATTTCTCACTCCCTTAATCATCTTTGTGGCTCTGTGCTGGACTCTTCCAAGCAGTTTCCTGTCCTTCTGGAACTGAGGGACCCAGAACTCTTCTATTCTTCCTTGTGGAAGAGGGTGTTATGTTGCTGGAAGGCCTATCTGACAGTGGCAAGACCTCTGGTATAGGTTGCCTGTCATCCCCATCCCTGTTAGACACTCTCTGCCTCTCCAGGGAAGGACCCGTTCGTTCCCTTTTGCCCCCTCCCCCTATCTCTTAGGTCCCCTTCTTTTTTCAGATGGCAAGAGGGTAGGGGATCCCCTGCTTCCCACGGAGCCTGCACCTTAGAATCATAGAATCATAGAATTGGCTGGGTTGGAAGGGACCTCAGAGATCATCAAGTCCAACCCTTGACCCATCGCTGCGGTGCTAGACCATGGCACTGAGTGCCACATCCAGTCTCTTTTTAAATATCTCCAGGGATGGAGAATCCACTACTCACCGGGCAGCCCATTCCAGTGCCTGATCACTCTCTCTGTAAAGAAATTCTTTCTAATATCTAACCTAAACCTCAGATGGCACAACATAAGACTCTGTCCTCTTGTCTTGTTGAAAGTCGTCTAGGAGAAGAGCCCAACCCCCCCTGGCTCCAGCCTCCTTTCAGGGAGTTGTAGAGAGCGATGAGGTCTCCCCTGAGCCTCCTCTTCTCCAGGCTGAACACCCCCAGCTCCCTCAGCCTCTCCTCACAGGACTTGTGCTGGAGTCCCTTCACCAGCCTGGTTGCCCTCCTTTGGACCTGCTCCAGGACCTCAATCTCCTTCCTGAACTGAGGGGCCCAGAACTGGACACAGGACTCGAGCTGTGACCTTCTGTCTTTCCCTCAGGGATGGTAGATTTGGTTCCACCAGTCTATCTCCTTTCCACATCCTCTCATCGTCCTCAGTCTTTCGAGTTCCACCTTCAGCTCAGCCACCGCTCTGCGGGGATCATTCCCCTGCTCACGTCTAACAGGGCTCTGGTCTCCAGCACCTCCATTACGAGTGCCCGGCTCAGGCACCCTCTGCACCCAGGGGCCCGGACCTCTACACCTTTGTGTGGGACCTCTGCCTGGGTCGGCAGGTCCGGCAGCCTTCGGCCGGCTTGCGACCACAGCCGGGACTGCGAGTGCCGAACCCAGCACGTTACCGGGACACCCCCGGATGCCTCAGGACACCCCCTTGGTTCCACCTTCACCAGTCGAAACCCCGAGCGGTTCCGAACCGCCGCGGGCACTGCCCGGCACGGCTGGGCCGCTGTCAGCCCAGGGATGTGGCTCAGCTGCCGGGCAGGTGCTGCTGGCTGCTCCGGGGAGGCCGCTCCTCCCCTCCTGCTCACCCGGCACGCTCCCATCCTCTGCCAAGCCTCAGCCCCCTCTCCCTCTACATCCAGCCCAATTTTAAAGGCACGGCACTTACCGGTACCGGTGTCGCTGCCTCCCTGCTCGCGGTCCGATCGATACCGGGCTCTACCCTGCCCGCTATCGCCGCTTTTCAATTTCCCGCGGTTGCCCCGCTCTCGTCAGCCTGTCGCGATAGTGGCCGATTCGCGCCTCTGTTTGGGTCTTCCCGTAAGCCCCCTCTTCGGATCCATCCCAGGCCATTTTAAAGGCACAGCATTTACCGGTGCCGCTGCCTCCCTCCTCGTGTTCGGAGTGAAGCTGTCCAGTACCGCCGAGTTTAAATTTTCCGCGGTTTGTTTCATGATTAAAAAAAAAAAAAAAAAAAAAAATCGGTAAATTTTTTTCAGAAATCTCAAACAAGTCTCATGTTTGAAATCCAGCCCTCATGTTCAGTACAACTCCACTACTGTGATTGTGACTTGTCACAAGTACCAGATGTAGTTGAAATAATTGCCCTACTTCATCCTCTCAACCACATTTGACTAATTTACAGTCTGAGAGGAACAGGGCTGTTGATAATTCTAATTTGCAACTACTTGGGTCTTTTATCACTAAGGTATTAAAAAATGCACTTAATGTAAGTATGAGTATAGTTACCAAGGGCTTCTCACAGAGAGAAGACTGATATCTCAGTATATTTCCAAAGATTTCAGTCTGAGATTCCTTCTGGAACAATGCTGAGATCTATCCCCAGTTAAAAAAGCTTAAAACACTTTTCTATACGTTTCAGCCATTACATATATACAATTCAGCCATTTTGTCTGGAGAGTCAAACTACTGATCCATGATTAATCTCATTTTATTACACACATTGGCTAGAAAACATAGCATTCCTTAATCATACCATCCCTGTTACTATTTTTGACTAACACACTGCTGAATCAGGACTGTTGTCTCAGCGGGTCTATTAGGATATTTTTTATTCTTATAGTGTTACATACCAAAAGATAATCAGTACTGCAATTCTTCAGTCAGCACAAGTGGCTTCAACAAATAACAAAACATGTTTAAAACTGTGGAAGTGTATCATACAGTATAGATTACAAACTTACTCCAAATACATTTTTATGTCAATTAAAGCTAAAAAAAAATACTACAGAAAGTGACAGAGAAGGTGAAGAAAGAAATAGAACAAATAGTTGTGTTTTTTTCCTGTAGATTTACTCCTGATCAGTAGGGAAAAAGTGCTGAAGAGCTGGAATAAAATTCGGGAGTGATCTTCAAAATGTTATGATTCTTGAAGAAAATTCCAAGTAAATGATTCTCAGTCAATTCACCTAGTTCATAAGACTGAATATGAAACAAGTCAAAAGAGGAAAAGTGTCATGAAGAACTTAAATTTTCTCAGAAAAATCACATGTGGGCCACTCATGTAAACTATGACACCTAAAAGCAAGGGAACTACTTGGATAAACCAGATGCTCTCACCGATTAAGAAGAAAGGGGGAAACATGCAAGGAATGAATGGAAAACCAAACCAATGAAGCTCCTCAGAACCAACAGGAAGTTGATTTGACAGGCAAGAAATGAGATCCAAATAGGAAGAGAAACCCAAAGTATCAGGAATCAGCTCCACAGAAATTGCAATAAAAAACAAAACCAAGGCAGGAATTGGCCACTATTCAGCAAGAGGGAACACCTGATGACAAGTAGGTGACCTAAGTATAATTTAGATCAGTTTTGCCCAGTTGAAAAATATAACTTCAAATGATACAAACAACAAATGCTGAGATCTTCAGATAGAAGATGAAAAGGGCAATTAAGAGTAATTTTTTTTTCAGATTGCCTGGGTCTAGTCAATTTCATTAGAAGGTAATGAGAAGGTAGCTGAAGTAATTTCTGAAAAAACAGCAGTTCTTCATGAGAATCTGTGAATTGCAGATGGCTCAAAAGACTCAAAAAAAGGAAAAATGCAGTGGTGAACTTCAGCAAAGAAAAAGTTCCTTTAAAGAAACTTCAAAACAAATTATTGAATAACCAATTTGTAAATATGAGGAAGCAACAAGGAGCTGATTTATATTTGTCACAGAAAATCATTTTAAGCAAAGTATATTTCTCTCTACAACTTACTAATAGATCTCATGGATAAGAAGGAAGTAGCATGGCTATTCATCTTGACTTCAGGATGTCTTTTGACACTGATTAATAAGACAGTATTTTAAGAAAGCTAGAGGAAAAAAGAGTTCTGGAACAAGTACAAGATCCTCCACAGGTAGAAGGAACAAATACAGGTTGGAGGAAACCACTATATATTATTTATATAAAAGAGAATGCTATTTAGCCTAATACTGTTCAAGTATAAAAGAAGCTGTTACAGATGAAATGATCTTTCCACTTTTTCTGTGGTGTATATAAGAAGGAGAAAACTTCAGCATTAAATTCTTAGGAAAAAGGGACAATGTAAGTCAGACCCATGTTTACCAGGAGAGAAAGACAGAGCAGGCAGGGCTATCACTGATATCAAATGGCTTAACAAACAGCAGCTAAAGGTCTGTCAGTTGATAATGGTTTCAGTAGGGAACTGGACAAGATTAAATTTTGCATGATACAATTCAGTTATCTCTTTCACCAATTCCTGCTAAGGTGCCTGTTCACAGAATACAAGTCTTCCTGCTCTCTGATGGTCATGATAAGTTCAGTTTAGAACATTTCTCTAGAAAATGACAGATATAGCAGCCTCAAAGATAAGATAGAAGGATTTAGAAGCTGATACAAATGTACTGCTTCCTTTATATTTAGCCTTAGTGCCACCCGGCATGAATCTGAAAATTCTGAGATTTATAAGTGTTTCCTGGGAGAACGTAATATCAAAGGTGTAAACCATTAAAAGTAAACAAGATCATCTTTGTGAAACAGAAAGCCTCATCTCAGGTTTTGGAATTCCCTTGTTTACTTCACTCTGTTTCTAAAATACAGGTGATTTTATTTTCTTATTTCTCAAGAATTTTTCTTTTTTATAGTGACCTTATTTCATCAAAGCAGCATAACAGAAGGGCTGATTTGAAGACACACCTTAAACAAAAACACTGACATAGAAAGGCTAACAAAAGTAACATGAAATTCTATATTTCTGCTTCCTTTTCATCATTATTGCATTTGTCTATAAAAATGACAAACCAGTAAAAATTGTAACATTTTCAGTCAGCTAAAAAGAATTTAAATTCTGTTCAACGTTGGAAAATTTGAATTATTTCTGAATACCTTTAGACATTTATAAAAAGACAAACCAACCTAACATTTGACTTTTCAAATTGTGCTAGAATGAATGTCAGTTCCCTGGGTGACATAAGATCAGAAAACCAAAACTATTAAATTCAATTTTCTGAATTGCAGGTTTTGTTGATCACACAGTCAGATGAACTTGGAAATTTAAGAGAAGCCCTCCTCCTCTGTTGTCCAGGCTTCCTGTGGCTCTCTCCAGGGCATAGCTTCCTTCTACTCTGATTCAGTCTCTCCAGTAGCTAAGCAGAGTGTGTATAATGTATAGTTTATGCTATGTATAATATAAATGCATTTATACATGTATATAGGTATGGCCACAGATAACAGGCAGACAGACAGAGCCCTCGAGTGAACACCAACAGCAACAATGGTCTCATCCTCCTGCCCACTACGTCTGAGTAGGATGGAGTTCTGAAGGTACAAAAATATGTATATACAAGGTGGGTCCATCCAGCAGCCGAGCTCAGACACTCGGTCTACCCAGTAGCTGCCCCCTGCTATATATCTGGCATCTGGATATATATGAGCCCCCCAAGGTCTCAGCCTCATCCCAGTGATTGGTACAGACCCCTCACACACCTGCACACACACACACACACACACACCCACACACACACACACACCCCTGCTCCCACAGCCTCTACTGGCACAGCTGCTAACTCTCCCAAGAGCTCCTGGATCACAGAGCATGAATTATTTTTAATCTAATATCTTTCATTTGTGCTGGATTTGACAGAAGAAAATTCACATTGGTCTACCTGGGGAAACCATATCTTGTTTAGAATCTACTTCTTATAATGTACATTTCTAAATCAAGCTTGTCCCTCTGATGACTAAGAGAATCACAGTTGTATTAAAATAACATAAGGAGTTCTCTTTATCTTTCCTTTCTCACCTTTTGCATTTCTCTTGCAAATGTTAGGGTTGCTAAAAAACAAACAAACAAACAAAACAAAGAACAAAAGAAAGAAAAACACTAAAAGCCCGCAGAAGTTCTCCTTTGGTTTATTTTGGAACATTAACACAAGAGATTTTGCTGTTGTTCCTTGGAGACACTTGGAGCAGAGGGGATTTTACATGGTGCAGGCAGGCTTAGATATGTTATCTCTCATTCTGCTTACCTTTCCATGTCACCTGATCCAAATGCCAAGCTGAAATCCTCAGGCATACAAGAAACATGTTGCATTTGCTGTATGTCTTTTTCCATGCATTAAGGTACACCTCCCAGTTTTGTTTTTCCCTTAAATGGAAGACAGAGGAAATATCAGTACCACATTCACTTTGAAAGAAGCCAATTGAAACTGTTACCATGACAGTGATTACAGTCCAGGTCATTTATGTATGGACAAATTGAAAGATGTATAGACTCATTCACAGACAATGCAAGTGCTATGTTATGTACAGGACATTAAACAAATGATTATTTATAATCCCAATGTTATGTTTTCTTCAATATCTGTAACAGGTGGTTTTTTTGAGCTTCATTCACTACACAATTATTCAGCTCTTCCATATAATGACAAATATACTACAAAAAAAAGATACTGGCTAATGTGTAACATTTATTGCATGGAGAAACTTCTAATGCATATAAGTGTCTCTGTTCTATTCTTACTGGAAAAAGTTACATGGTTTAGCAGAGCTAGTTTTGATCTCAATGTGAAACAAGCTTCAGCAGCTCCATTCTCTTAATTGGAAGTGCTATGTGTTGTAAACTAAGCAGTACCTTTGACTCAGCTGCAAAAATAAGCCAAGTTTTAAAAATAGTGCAGCTTCTGATATTTACAATATATACCAAAAATCACTGTGCATCTTTTTAATTCCTCAGATAAAGGCTAAACAAAGTATTCTTGTCTGCTACTCATAGAACATGAGGGTTGGCTGGTGAAAAATACCAAATATCCAGAGATACAGGTGTGATTTTAAATATGTTCTTAATCCCAGTTGGATGCATATTGCCATTTAAACTGAAGTGTGTGTTTTAGTGCTTTGCTGGATGAATTTAAAGGTTTTGGGGTTTGTCTCTTCATAAGACCAATCCCTAGGAAGGAAGTAGTAACTTCTTGCAATTCCCTTTTCAACTAAAGAAAAGTGTAACATCATACAAATTTCAACATCATATAGAATGTAATGACATACCTAAAATAGATGTCTTATTTGAATGACTTTGTGTATATGTAAAAGTCTATATCTAAACCTACTGTTGAAATATGTGACTTTTTAAGTGGTTACTCTAATCATGATATGTTATAGTAGCTTGTCTGAGAGTACTGGGACACTTAGAAAAAACCACAATCATATGGGCACATCTGTCCCCTTGTGACCAAAATGTTTACTTTATAAAGTAGAACTCCACTAAATTTGAAAGTTAATTCTTTTAATTTGAAACATTAGAGGAAACCTTGCCTGTTTTCTTTCAGGCCTTGTTGTTTTAAGCATAAAATCTGATGACATCTTTGAAGTCCTGAATTAGATGTGTGACCTCTTTTACTCATTCTTGATTTAGGCAACACAGAAGACATATTTGCTACTTTTCCATTGGATAGTCAGTTCATTTCACTTTTGACTGTTTCTATTTTAGCTAGAGTAAAATCATTACTCTCCCTCTGGAATGTCCGTAGAAGTTCTGAGGGTTGCATGCAAATATTCTTAACACCTCATTGCAGTATGCATTTGATTTCTCAAATTATACTTAAGCTATATGATGGTTCTTGATTCTGCTCTTCCACGAGATTTTCCAAGTCTTTTATTTTCTTGCAATAACAAGAGTAAGGTAAATTCCTGTTTGTAGCATAGGTATTTTTTAATGAGTATTTATTTGGGAAACTGAACACCTGCATAATGAGCAATACAGAGGCCAGATATAATTAACCACACCAGTAAGTTAGGTCACCTGCTTACAAATAAAAACCATTAGTTCAATGTTTAGTTTCTTGAAGCACCTTCTCAACATAAAATGATTATATGGCTGCTTCAATACTTCGGACATCTCAAGATTTAATTAATTTATACCTACTACCTAGAATAGTATTTTATAATATTCAGTTTTATGTGGAGAACAAAGTGATTAGTTCTAATAAGGAGGGGAAGTACCTCTTTTCAATAGAGAAGAAACTTCAGGTTAGGTTCAGCCCTAGGATGTGTGTAATCTCCTGCTAATTCCACCATATTTAAATGTTCATGGATATGACTAGAGTGTACATAAATGCTATATACATACAGGAATCTGCCCAACCTTCTGTAGGAGGCAAGAAAGATTATCATATTGGCAAAAGATGGCTGACACCTTTGTTATATTCTTGGCTTCACCACAGACTTAAAATGGGAGCTGCTACAAGTTATTTATAGACTGAGTCAAAACAAATATCTTAGTTTCAAAAAATTCTACTCTGACTTCATAACAAGGAACCTGCTGAAGTCCATATTACCTCAGGCTAGCACTACAACAAATCTAATGGCATAACCTAGTGAGAAACCTCAACAGTTCCTGAAACATCTATATTTCCTCACTATGCTTATACCTGGAAACGTTTTAACTTGTGTTCAAGTCCCATCCAAACTCCTCTGAAACTAAGAAAATAAGCAGACCAATATGTAAACCCACTGACCTGGTCAGCAGTGTCAGAGCAGGTCTAAATACCTCATGCATAACCACACTTCTCAGAAAATGTAACTGGAGGAAGTCAGAAGAAAGAGAAAGGGTAGTAGTGAGGTCCCACTTCCATTCTACTTGGAATTTATCACCAAATCAGTTGTGCAATAACAACGCAGCAGGAGACATCCAGGTTTAATTTACTCAGATTATCTTCATGGGAGATGTGCTTTTGAATCCTCTCAAACTGAGGAGAATACTGAATTCTGTTCATGAAGTATAAACTCTTATTTATTACTTAACTTTTGATTTTTTAAATGAAGCACAGCTTTTTACAGTGACCCATTTAATAAAATATTTTGGAATTTATGTTATAGCTGAGGTTTAGGGTGCATTTAGTAATCCTAATCCAGGAATTGTAACATTCTAAGGCACAGAAATTTCAGATTATAATTATTCAGATTGTAAAGTTTTAGATCACTTTTCTGAAACACTTAATGCAAGATTTTGGATTACAATATTCAAAGACACAGTTTTCAGACATCAGAGTCTTTTACTTGATCTAAGCCTTATTTTAATTAGTCATACATTAAATAAGTATATGATGTTCACACATTAGAGCGTGAGATCTTCCCTATAATCTTTCTTCCATAAAACAAAACAAAACAAATCCCAAACAACAAAAAAAGCAGTATTTAGCAGTCAGTGCAGTAGAGAGCAGCATTTTCTTACCTTTCCTTTTCCTGTCTCTGGAGTTAAGGATAACGCTTCATGGCTCAGGAGCAATACCTGGAATTCCCATCCCAGACAGCTGTGGTATTGTTTAGGGTATTTGCCTGGAGATTGAAAGCTGGAGACTTGGAACCTTTACTGTTAGTGCTAAACTTGAGTTCAAGTCTCTCTCTTCCCAAGCATATTTTGCTTGCATATTACACTAACGATGGCCACTGTCCCTTCCATGATCTTGGCAACCTTCGACAGAAAATCACAACTGACATGTCTACAATAATATTTTTGAGTAGAACCAAGAGGAACCAAGAAGGAATTTCTGGATAATGAACCATATTTCGTATGATTATTTATGTCAGTGTTGAATGCCAATTTCTTACACACTTGAAGATCCCCTAAATCTATTGAAATCATGAAACTGACTTCTCCTGGTTAGTCAGTGTGAAATCCAATGACTTCAAGTTAATTCTTAATGATTGAACTACAAAGAGTATTTCAAATTAATTTAATGAAGAGATTTTTCCATACGGTGAAATAAAATTCCTTAACCCATTCCTAAATGTCAAAAACCAGAAATGCCTAACTTCATTTTCATATTTGAATGAAAGTTACTTTTAATGCCTAAGATGTTCTAGTGATTACTGTAATCACGATAAAACTGAACAAGGCTGCAAACTTAGATCTAATTCAAAGCCCATTGGAATCCCTGAAATAATTTAATTATTTTTGTTGATATTTGGGTCAGATATCATAATAGAATGAATAATAATAAATAATAGTAAGAGAAAAAAATGAACCTTCAACTCATGAATACAAGGTGAAAGATACCATGCATAATGTGAAAATGCAAGTAGTTAAAAAAAATAAAAACACCACAAATGGGAAATCCTGCAAAGCATGCTCAATCAGATCATTTCAATGATATGCTTGCTGGTGACCTTTCACTAGATGATAAGCATAATTGGAAAATGTAGTGTATTATGCATTCTACTGTATAGTCCAAATGCTCAAATTTTCCCTTTGTCCATCAATCATTAGCTCATATGGGGAAAGGAGCAATGTCTCATAGTTGTTGCGCTGGCATGTGATTTTATATGTACTTAAAATCTGTGAATTTTATCTTAAAATATATACCCAGGCCCCAAGTAATGACTTTGAGAATCTGAAAATCTATTTCCTCTCTTCTCTCTAAATGTGTACAATACACAGTGGAGATTTCAATTGTGCTTCTGTCCTGATAAAGACAAAACCTTTTCCATTACTTCAAATGCTTCCCTCAGGACGCAGAAGCTGTCAGATTCATGGCTTTGTCTTGACTTCATCATCATCTAGAGACTACTTTTCCATAACCAGTGCTATACCTACAGCTACATTTTTATGTGGGATATGATAATATCCAATTATTATTTCTTTTTTCCTTAGAATTCTACACCTTTCATTGGGTACAGATTTAATAGTCCCTGTTAAATTAACCTGGCTTTAGTCATCTAAGTAGTAATCTGGCTTTATGACTTAGGTTTATTGACCTTTACTGCCTAGATAATTACACCTTTTGTCATAATTTTGAACATTCTGTACTGGTCTCAAATAGATAATACCATTTAGAAAAACTGCATATAAAGAAAAGAAAGCATCAGTCTAAAATGGAGGATTAGAAAAGATAGATATAGATATAGATGATATTGATATATCTATCTGTAGTTTCAGACAGATTCTAGGTTTGTGTAGTGAAAATTTTCACAGAGTATTCCCTGGGTATGCTGATATTACATTTTTTTTTTTTTTACACTAAATTACTTCAGTGCTGCAAATTGCTCAATAAGGCCAATGATTATGCTATCAGCTATAAATATCAGTAAGTATAAGTCATGCTTTCACAAGGGAGAAGGATGTATATCACGCTACAATTTTTTTAGAACACATTTTGAGCATGTCTTAAATATTTGTTTCCTTATTTATTATCCTGTAAAATGTAAACCACTTGCCTCCTACTTAGATATAAAACACCAGTTATTTAAAGTCTAAACCCATTTAAACAGTTTATGATCGTAGCTGCAATTTTAACAACAACGTGAATATTTCTTTGTGTTTACTGATAATTGTGGAAGTGGTTTAGTTGACTACTTAAATTATAAATCATTAAGTCTATTTTGTAAAAAGATAAGAAATAAAACTGTGCACATGTATATACATGTATGTATGTATAAAAAGTAGGTGCTGGAGGTACGTTCTAGGGATCAAGCTATACAGAACAAAGGATATAGGCTGAAGTCAAATATCATGATATTGTGGGTATGTACAGCTCTGTACAAAATAATTTTTATGTAACTGTATACAAAACAGTTACCCAGACTACATTTCAACAGAAAGAATAAGTGCAAAAAATTCTACTGAACACTATGATGTATTTCAGTCCCAGAAGATTCTGTCTAGGTACTCAGGATGTGAAAACTTGGACATGTTGTGGAGGTGTTTGAAAATACTTATTTTTTGCTTGATTATATAAGAAGAATCTGTTGGCACAATGAGCAATTTATTCTGGCTTTATATATAGAAATTAAGGCCTGCAGTTCACGAAAGACTTAGCCATTAATGTCTCATATAGGTAAGCCCATCAGTTTCAATGGAGCTACTTATACAGTTTATCTATAAGGTAAGACCTTAGGATCATGACTCCTAACATGAGAAATATTTTGAAAAATCTGTGCTAATGAGAGCAATATTATGACATAAGAATATTTTAATAGTCTCTTGTTTTTAATTTAGGCTGGTATTCTATTAATACACAGTCTAATGTTCCTTGAATTCTTTCACAAAATATGAGCTTTCAGAAGGTCTATGGTCATTGTACATTGCATGTACATTGTGCAAGGCCCTAACTCTGCAAGGTAAGCAATGTCAGCACCTGGTTGCATAGTAAACCTTGCAAAAAAAAAAAAAAAAAAAAAAAAAAAAAAAAAAAAAAGATCTAAAGCAAGACCATATCATTCATCATAGACCTCAGAAACGCCTCTTGCAATGCATGGTATAACATTTATATCTGTATTAGTAACAGTACCATTAAAAGTAAAAGCTCTGTCATTAATTTGTAGTGACCTAATTGACATAAAGGCCTTTCATGACCCATAAAGTGAGCAAGGCTCCCCAGAGGTGGGGGCCAAACAAAATATCATGTCCCACAAAGTGGGCATGGTTAAAAATTCCTCAGAGTGGAAGCTGACTCAGGACTTGCTTTCTAAACTCCTTCAGAGAGAAGCCTAGGTGCAGATGGGCCCATTCCTCCCCTAATTAATCTCTGCTAAGAACCCATTTGGTGAGATTAAGTTCAGGAATTCTCTGCTCAGTATTCTAGGAATAAGATTATTACCCATGAGGTTTGTATAAAACCACAATTTTACTTAAAAGTGAGTAAGATTAAAAAGCATGTCAGATTACAGCTATCAGAATTAGAAATTATGGTACTTTCCAAGCAATGGATTCAAATAGCAGAATTTAGCAAAACAGTACTTTCAAAGGAATGTACTACAATTTAGCAAAACTTAGGGAAATTGTCAAAACAACAGATTTTGTAACTAACAAAACAAGGCAATGGGGAGTACAACTTCACAAAATTAGAAACTATGTTACCTTTATGTGCCGAGATAAGGTTAGAAACAGAGACACAGAGAGAGAGAGAAAAAGAGATAAAGAAGAGATAGAAAAGATACCAAAACCCTTGGATCCAGCAATGATCTTGGTAGGAAGTTGGGATCCTTGGATGGCAGGAATTTATCCAGCATTTCAAGTGTGCGTCTTTTATGCTGCCTGACCCCACCTTTCTGGGGGGAGAGGAGGGGGATGCTTTGTCACATCTCACAAAGTCAGGTGTTCACTTGAGCCCTTTCAGATGAGATGACTGGGCAATAACCCTTATTTTTGCTCATGTGCCCTCTTCAGTGGCATCACTTTTTGGCAGGGTGGCTGTTTTGAGACAAATATTCTTTTAGGGATTCTACAAGGCCAAAGCCATAAGTAAATAGGTCACAGAAATTTAATATCTATGTAAAACTGCAAGAGTTTCTAATGTACAGATATTCTTTGGGTATGGTCCAAATAAAAGAAGCAATCTTCAAGAAACTGCCAGTATCTCAGTTCCACAATAAAATGTAGGTTGCTCTTAATGAAAGAGACTGAGCGTGCATGCAAATATTTTAATTCAGTATTATGTACAAAGTCAAAGTCTGTTACTGCTTTAAAACTGCTCATTAGTATGTATTTATATGTGCACATATGAACATTCACGTGTACAAACATTTTATTTATCTGCATAGCAATTAAATAGAACTGGAGGCATAGAAATTGGATTTTTAGAAGCGCTACACTCTTGGAGATATTGTGTCCCTCCTCCTACTTTCTGCAGGATCTTATCAACACATTTTCAGTTTTAAAAAGAAACAGCACCATCTTGTATCCTGAAATAAAGCTACAGCTATTGAATACCTTAGTGACTAAACAGTATATAGACATGCACAGAAACATAATTATTTACCATTTCTTTTTATTATTATTATTAGAAATGTCAAAAATAACATTAAACCTTGTTTCAAGACATATCTGTTTTGGAAGAAAATTATTACAAGGAATTGGATGAATATTTGATCTAAAGTATATTTCTTTTCATTACTGAATACCCTTGAATTTTGTTGTTTGTGAAGAAAAAGATTAGGTTCAATTTGCATTACCTGCAGGATCATACTAGATGGTTTTCGCAATCTAAACAGTGATGGATGTTGGTGAAAATGCTTCCAAAAAGGTCTGTATAAATTATTCATCAACTACATTCATTAGCTGATACTTGATCTGCTGCTTTTTAAATGCTTATCATCAAAAGCAGAGATAAAATAATATTATGTAGGTAAGTAGCCATCCACTACTGCGTAAGAATAACAAATTGTTATGAAGTCCACAGGTGAAAATTAGTTGTCCATATTATATAGTGAAAATGTATTAATATATTAAAATTAAATTTTGATCCATTTGTAAACCATACTTAATGAAAAAGAATTATATTTGTAATGAGAACCATTTGCAACTAATCTTTCAAAGTACTTTCTAGAGAGAAAACTATTTCCTCACTCATCACTAGTGTGTCATGCTTGCTAAGACAAAGATAGCTGGAAAACTGCCCTTCAATTAGAAACACTTTTTACATTAGTCAAACTAAAAAATCCCTTACGGAAGTGGAACTCATTAAAATTGCAGTCAAACAGTGTGTCATGTCTTGTTTTGTTTCCTCTCCATTGCTTATCCTGCAGAAGGCAGGATATAAATTTTCTTTCACTACCAATTTTTACTGTTCTACTTCTAAATACTGATTTTTCCCGTTACTCTCATCTTTCAAACTCTAAGGGTAATATTATACTGCCATTAGAGCTGACTGACCTACTGAAACAAAAATTTAATTGTTTCTAACTCTCAGAAAAGAATGCAGATCTGACCTCAGCTGTCGCTTATATTAACATTTTAAAGTTCCAGTATATGCATCAAAATGTAGCGAATCTGTTGCCTACAAATACTTTTGGACAGACTTTTAGGTAGTGGATTTTCTGAGGGTCCTCTTCATGGCAACCTCTAGAATATGTAATTCTGAAGTTGAAGGAAAGTCAAAGCATCTAGAATCATAACACCAACATAGCTGTAAGTGCTAGCCCCTTTTTAAGAAGGCAAGAAGTGGACAGAATTAATTGAATAGGATTATTGCTGAGTTGGGGATCTGTATGATTTACCAGAAAAAAATATTAAGGTTTTGCTTTCCTGACTTTCAGAAATTAAAAGAAAACTGATATGGGATATATGAAACCAGTTCAGCAGAACTGTAAGACATTCAGTTTGAAAGATTAGTGAGAAAGCAGTAGACAACATGAAGATAAACATTAAAGCAAAGAAAGAAACTAAACACAACAGGAGAGGTAACTGGAGAAGAGGAGGAAACAATGCAGAATATCAACATTCTTATTAAAAATCACAAGAACAACAGTTGTGGCACCATCATCTGAACCAAAGAAGGATTTCAGATCCTTCCAATGTTCATTGCAACTACAGCTTATATAGGCTTTTCCTGATGTCTTCTGTATTTTTAACTGGCAACTTTCTTTTGATATAGGTCCCATGAGGAGTGTGACTTCTTGCATAGCTACAGGTTGGGAGGCAAAAGGATTGAGGACAGCCCTGAGAAGAAGGACTTGGAGGTGGTGGTGGACCAGAAACTTAACGTGAGCCATCAATGTGCACTTGCAGCCCAGAAAGCCAACCATGCCCTGGCCTGCTTCAAAAGAAGCACAGACAGTCAGTGAAAGGAGATGATTCTGCCCTATTTTGCTCTTGTGAGACCCCACCTGGAGTACTGTGTCCAGTTCTGGAGTCCCCAACATAAGGAGGACATAGAGCACCTTGA
This sequence comes from Phaethornis superciliosus, assembly GCA_023637945.1. NCBI lineage: Eukaryota > Metazoa > Chordata > Aves > Apodiformes > Trochilidae > Phaethornis > Phaethornis superciliosus. The sequence continues at coordinate 75,775,187 of JAJQWJ010000003.1, read as the reverse complement.
ACATGTTCAAAGGAGAGGCACTAAAGTGATCACAGGGCTGGAGCATGTCCTAGACTGAGGAAATTGCAGTTGTTCAACCTAGGGAAGAGGCTCCAAGGTGACTGTATAGCAACTTTCCAATGTCTGAAGGGGGCCTGCAAGAAAGCTGGGGTAGGGCTTTTTACACAGGTGTGTAGCAAGAGAACAAGGGGAAATAGTTTAAAACTTGAAGAGGGAAGACTTAGGTTAGATATTAGCAAAAAATTATTTCCTGTAAGAGAGGTCAGATGCTGGAACAGGTTGCCCAGGGAAGTTGTGGCTGTCCCCTCTCTGGAAGTGTTCAAGTCCAGGTTGGATGGGGCCTTGAGTAACCTGGTCTAGTGGGAGGTGTCCCTGCCCATGCAGGGGGGTTGGAACTAGATGATCTTTAAGGTCCCTTCCAACCCTAGATATTTTATGCCTCTATGATTTTATCATTTGCTACAGTTTCGTATTGTTTTCACTTTTTTGGTTTGTTTTTTGTTTTTTTTTATTATTTTAAAATTATTATTATTTTGTGGTGTTGTTTTTTTTTTTAAATTTTAATTTACATTCATTTTAAGAAAGCTTAAGCTTGTTTTGAGGCATTTGTGGCCTCACTGTGGAGGTATTTGAAATCATGCTGCTCCTCACTTCTTGGCCTCAAGACCCAGTCATGAGCTCTCATGTAGAATCACTTCTAGTAAGCTGCTCCACTTCTGTTTAAAATGGAAACTGAATTGCTGATGGAAACTGAAGAACTGATGGAACTATGATTTTCCTATCATACTTTTTCATATTTTCACTTCTCTTTTTTTAATTCTTTTTTTTTTTTTTTTCCTGACAACATGATTATAACAGTAGTTTTTCTGCTTCTTGAAATCCCTAGTATGGGGACAAAAAATGATATACAGTATGCATGTATAAAAACCTCTCCAGGAGCAACTGTTGAAGGCATTGAACAGTAATTGACTGTGCTCATTTTTATAAAGGAAAAAAATGTGATGCTGTTTGACAAGTTTAACCATTTTTTTACTTAAACATAACACGATGTTTCTACAATTCATATTAAGGAACAACAGGTATCTCAGCTTCATAAAGAGTCCCATCCTACCTCTTTCAGTTAAATATACAAGGTACAGGAGATAAATTAAAATCCTTTGCTGTGTATTCTTTCAGAATTCTTAATAAAGACTTCTTTCATGTATGAAAATATATGTTTGCAACAGTATTAATATTTAATCATGATTCTAAGGCTATAACTGAGCCTTACGATTTTATATTTTATTGGGAAATGGAACAATTTCTTGAACATTCCATGATATACAAGTTAGGGCTGCTTTTTCCCAAATACTTACATACTTTTAAGATTTTACATATTTTAATTTCTGGAGTTAGCATTTATGGTTACAGTTAGTCATAGCTATTTCTTTTTCTTAATAGTATTCATTAGCTAGCCAAAATAATTTTGGGCTAGTAAACTACTAAATTTAAGTAAATGTAACCACTATGTTTCTAATAGCCTGAACCGAAACACTAAAACTGTGAAAAAATATCCCTTTATCCCTAGTCTTTTTCTAAAATAAATAAATAACTAAAATCACTTAAGATAATGGATAAACTATGTGTTGGAAATGGAAAATGGAATAAGATTGTTCTGAGGCTGAACCACTGGTGCTATACAATGTTGTCTTGTGTTTAAAAATATTTGCAAGTTAACTTGTATTAATATTTGCTTCTTCTGGTTCCTAGTCTACAGATGATGATACTGTTTGCTTTGATTCTGTAAAATGCATATTATTAATAGAAGAAAAATGCACCCTTTTTTAATTTTTAACTTTTTTTTTTTTTTTTTTTTTTTTGTTAATCTGCCCCTGAATTGTGCAACATATGCACTTATTCATGTGTACCTATACAAAAAATACCTATGTCGGATACAAGTGATGGCTTACTTGACCTCTCCTGTTGAGGCTGAGAGCATGAATCTTCACTAGAGGAAGGAAGCTGAAACAAATGTATCCCATATAAATCCTGAACAAGCATCTTTCCTTCCCTAGTAATACTATTTCTGTAAAGCTAATAATGGTCAGTCCAGATGTTCATAGTGACATAAGAGACTGATAGAGTAGGAAATACATAGGCCTGGTAAAAGCAGTGTCCTGAAGGAATTTCTGCAATTCAGAAATCAGAAAACATTCTGCATCCTTTCACAGTACCTCCTCCTTGGCCAGCAGAACATGGTTTTACAGTTATTATTGCACATGGCTTCAATTTTCTCTCTGCGTGTGATTCATTCCAACATGAGCACTTGACACAAATGATAGCTACATTTCTGTGTTTTTCTCCACAGTCCTAGGCACATGAAGAAAAAGGAATATAGGAGGCATAATTTGAAATTGATGCAGTAACAACTATCCTTGGTAGAGATATTTCTCTTTCTCACTTCTGATGAAGTTATTATATTATTGGTATGATGACTATGAAATTCATTCAGAGTGTGTGAGAAGAAAAAAGTAAATACAAATTTGAAATCAGAACAAGTGGCTTAACAGCTTTCAGAAGTGTTTTGTGTGCTTTTGGTATTTCTCTCACACCAGGCTTTGGCAAGAAGCCCAAGGATGGAATGGCTTTGTACATTTTATTTATTAAAATACTCTGGAAACAGATTAACTTCCTTTGTGCATTATTTATTATTGTTTCACCTGACACCAAGAGGAATAGCATTCACACTGATTTATATACTGAAGGTGGCCTACTTTCAGTGTAATGAAACAATGCGTGTTTCTATTTCAATTAGACTAGATATAAGGAAGACATTTTTTATCATGAAGGTGGTGAAACACTGGAACAGGTTGCCCAGAGAGGTCGTAGATATCCCATTCCTGGAAACATTCAAGGTTGGATGGGAATCTGTGCAACCTGATCTGGTTGAAGATGTCCCTGCTCACTGCAGGGAGATTGAAACTAGATGACATTGCATTCCAAACTATTCTGTGATTATATTCTATGATTCTATGCCTATTGTTCAGCTTTTGCAACGGTACTTCACAAAAGACAACTTCTAAAGAAATATTACAGTAGGGAAATACTTGCATCAGGAATCAAGGAGATATTCCATCTCTTGAGTGAAAATCTTGGACTCAGTTTTCTGATACTTATTTTGGGTGAAGTCTAAAATATGAATATCAAACTACAAAAGAATTTAAATTTAAGATATAAAACAATGCAGAGATGAAACAGGGTTTCTCTTGTAAAGGTTTTCTATACATTTCTGGTTTTAGCCTTGTTTGTAAAGAATGCAGATCTTCCTTCTGAGGCATCAATTTCTGCTACTTGCTTCTCCGATTTTATGCACATGAGACAGCTGAGGAAGTTAAAAGGAGAACTTGCATTTGGTGACAAGTTTCCACTTACCATAGGAATTCTGCCCTCATCCAGAGATTAGCAACTCTTCTTAAAGTGTAAATTCCCAAAGATATAATGTGTACCACTGTATCTGAAGTTATTCCAAATGTCAAGTCACTGCCCAGAATTCCCTGAAAATAGGTTTAGCTTCTTTTTTATATCACAGATCATAAACTGCTTAAGTAAACACAAAAATAATAACCCAAGGTAAACCAAACTTTCCTCTTTACAAGCAAAACAAAACAATGAACATGGAATGTGACCTCTAGAAGTGGTGAAGCTGCATCCCAGAAGTAACAAATTTGCTCCTGACTGATTTAGAGTGTATTTGTCAAAGTTTCAGATACCTCTTACATGCCTCACAATATATGTGCTGCTCACTTACCACACTTGCAAACGCATAACCTTCTCATTTATACACAGATGATAGCATGCTATTTACTTCATTATTCTGCCTGAGCTTTTCTGTTCCTGTTTCTTTAGCATCATTGTAATCTAAATATTTAAAATTATGGTTTTTTAAAATTTCCTTGATAATTTTTTTCTTCCATGGAATTTATACCCTTTAAATATCATAACAAGTCATACTTATTGTACTGCTGCTTTATGTATGCAGTGCATTTAGCACCTGTATTGCTTTTTCCATTCTTCTCAAATCAATCCTGCCTCCTTGGCAATCATTTTAGTACTTCTGTCTCTGAACTATCTACCTAGAAAAACTCTCAGAGCTGTTCATATATGTTGGATGTTGAGATGCCTGGAACTGAGCACAGAATCCCTAACATGACCTCATCAGAGCTGTGCAGAAATTAACCCTTCATTTCTGCATGACTTCATGCTTCCCTGCAAGCAGGCAAAAAGTCCCACTTGCCATTCTGCCCTGAGATGCACTGAATAAGTTCATCTAAAATTTACTGTCCACAGTCACCCCAATGTCTGAAGTTTATCCCTTGCACAGAATATTGTGATTCAGATTATTTCCTTCATATATAAAAGGAATGAATTTTCTGGAAATCCATATTTTTCATCTATTTTACTATGGTTTTAACAATATTTCTTTCTCCTTTTTTAAAATTTCATAAGTACCATCCCTTAACCCTAAAAAATATCACATGCACATCAAAAGTATCACCCCAAAATTGGGCCCATTTGGAAAATGTATTACAAACACAAAGTAGTCAATAGTTTCCACCTCATTTACCTCTTGTCTACAGATAAGATAGGCTAAAAGAATTGAGTCAAGTTAAGTGTGATGAGTTGACCTCAGAGGGTTGTCAGATGCCCATTCAGCCACTCTCTCACTTCCCCTCTTCAACAGGATGATGGGAGAAAATAAGATGAAAAATGTCATGGTTCTAGATGAAGACAGGGAGATTGCTTATCAATAACCATCATGGAAAAAACAGACTCAAGCTTGGAGAAATCTGATCTAATTGATTACTCAGTGAAATAGGATGGTGAGACACAGAAAATTAAAACATCTCCTCCCATCAATCTTTTTTTTTTCAAGGTTTCCCCAGCCCTGTGCTGCCAGCACCTTGGCAGAGACACCCAATACTTTAAGAACCAGAGCTAGGCTAAAAATAAAAACAGCAGAATGACAATGAGTGCAATATTAATGCTTAGAGATTTTGCAGAGGGTCAGTTTGAGGGATTTTAATCGGAACATTAAGCACGGACTGGAAGCAGGAAGAGGAATCAGAGAAAGAGGACAAAGGGGAAAGGAAAGTAAAGGAAGTAAAAAGAAGAAAAACAATTTAATGGTGAGTTTGTGAAGTTGAGAGGATTTGGACCAAAATGTTAATCCACCTTCTTTCAGAAAAGACTATGGAAAACTTCATCCCCTGGTCTCAGTGTTAGAGAAGGCAGAATGTGTCAAAGAAAACTGGTTTGCATTCTTAAATAGAGCTGCTGTGAGTAAGTGCTTGCTATAATAAGTTGAATAAATAACCTTCATTACAGAAATCTATGTTTTCCCTGCTGCTCTCCATCACAGTTGATAGCTGTTCCCTTTAGGTTTTCCAGTCTTTTTAGCCTACACATAAAAACAAGCACTTTATTCAATTTCACCTGTTTATTCCTTTTTAAAGATAAAAATAAATTTATTTTGGTAGTATTATTCATGTTAGTATGCCCATGTATTCATGAACCACCTAGGTATTCCTTCCAAGAAAAGATGACTATATCTCTAGGGAGTGTTCTCTGGATAACTAATGTGCAAGCTGTATGAAAAATTGTATTACAGCATCTTGCAGGCATGATACTCCCACTCTCCATAAGCACATTCAACATATGTACACTTATTTATTTATTTATTCTTCTTTCCTCAGCCTGCATTTCCTTCTGCTCTGCTTTCTACCCTTTTGAGCAAGATCTCTGACAGCTATGTACTCCTTGGTTCTTTGCATAGGCAATTTGAAACAGGATAAATGGATGTTCCAAGGTTAGAAGACATTTTTCAGGACTGGTTGAGCTTCTCATCTCCTCAGAGGTGGTTGTTTCTTGGATAGAAAATCAGAGAGCAATATGAAGGCAGGGAGAACAATATCATAGAGTTGGTTTATAGCATATGGCAAGAGCACAAATGCAAACTTGAAGTCTGAAAGATGAAATGCTTTACAGAGGCCATTTGACTGAGAAGCCTGAATATTCACTCTTACTTCTGATATCAGATTTATAAAAGGTATTTAGGGTTTATTACTGATAAAAGCTGTAGTGCCACATTTAGAATTAGGTTGTTCTAATGGCTGCAGAGAGAATAGTGACTGAACTGAACTAAGTTTTTTTCTCCTCTCACTTTTTCATGAGCAGAAGCCATCTATGACTGTAATTATCAACTGTATTTGTTTTGCTCTGTGGCCTAATATAATACACATGACACTTCTTTTAGAGTGTGGAATCTTGAAGCAATGAAAAATTAATTTTTATTATTCCATTCTCCTGCTGAAAAACTCAGGTATACAATACAAAACTGATGCATCCAAAGGTATGCAGTAGAAAGGTAACACATTGAGGCATAGATGGGTTTAGGTATAATTCTAAGAATAATAATATAGATCTATTAATTCCTCATTGTCACCTTCCTGAAGTGAAAAAAATTAATAATAAAAAAAAGCTTCTGTTATTTCATAATACACTATCAGGTTTCTTACACTTTGTCTATATTTTCAAGAACTGAGATCACATCAACAAACCACATCTTTCAGAGGGAGTAAGAAGCTCAAGTCTAAGAACTGGTAATACATAGCACTGTGCTGCAGGGTGCATATATTGTTCTTTACATGGTGGAGGATTAATGTTATTACTATTTATATTCACTGTAATAGTAACTGTACATCAATATAATGGTAGATAAGTAGCTGTTGGCTTCTTCATGTTAAGCATTAGGGATGTTGTTTACCATGTCTCATTTTCACACAGCATTGCTCTGTAAAACAAATAGCGTAGGCAAAAAAGACATCTTGAAATATATACGTATATTTTCAAAGTACATCAGGGAGATGGAAGGTCACTGAACAATGTAATTGATGGCAGTAGCACAATGTTTCCTAACCTGCAACGTTGCCAGACTGTGTTGATCACAAATGCCAAATCAGATCAAAGCGTAGAAAAGCGAGGTAACACCCTCTATTGTTTATATTGATTGCATCAAAGGAAATAGAATGTAAATTAGGAAAGCTTTGATGTATGGATAGGCAGCCAAAGAAGTACAATAAAGTGTTTGGTTTCTCCTTCTTAGCAGAAGCATAACACTGCGTTACCCAGCTAATCAAAATGCGCAGTGCATATTTCAGCAGACTGAAATCAATTGTAACATGAGATAGCCTTTTATTTTATTCATCTTGACTCTACTGAGTGATTGCTTTACCTTCTGCTGTTCAGCAACTTTCAGAATAATGCACAACTTGGTGGACTTACTTAATGCTTGTGTGTTGAATCTTTATTTAATGTATTTACCAGAGTCTGGTGGTGCAGAAGGCTGCAGCCTCATTTGCTTCCTTGAAGGATATGTGGGTCACAGCTTCACCAGACGAAACTTTGATTTCTGTGCCTGATATAAATTTGGACAGGGGTAGAATCACAGTCCTTAAAGTAGAGAGCAATGGCTGCACTATTTTTGCATTGTTGCCAGCCAATTAGAGGGACACCATTGATCATGTGGTTTCACAAAAAGCCATCAGGCTTCCCACATTGTAAACCAAGAATAAATTCCGTAAAATTTATGGCCAAATTACTGGCAGCTGAGGTGAAATGTAGTCAATTAATGTGATCACTGTAAATCAGGGTTACTGCTAGATGTTTAAATAACAGTTTATAACAAACATAAATAACAACACAAGTAACTGTAAAGTGGTGACACAAACTGTTGTTGAAGGTCCACATACTGAAGTGTGGAAATAAAAACAAGGTAAATATACAAGAGAAAAAAATTTGTAACCCCTAAGGCAATGTTTTAAGTGATGTACAAACATGTGACAAGGTACAAAGTGACAGGCTGACAGAACATAACCAACCAAAGAATCTCAATAACAGAGAAAAAAGAAGTCAAAAGATGTACAGGAATTTATGAAATGAAGTACATTTCTAAATAAAGTTCTAAACAAATGTTCATCATCAGTCTCTTGAGTCATAGTCATGGGTTTTATACCTTCTCATACTTACTGGTTTCTTTCTCACAGTAATACCTTACAACTGATCTACTTCTAATTTTCCACTATGTACCACACAATTAAGTCAGTTATCAAACTGAGAGATTCAAATTAGAATTCTATTTTGCTCTACTGAATTTAATGACATTTTCTTAGAAAAAAATTTGCCCCTATTTTTAAAAGAATCGCATGAAAAAGATCGTCTCTCTGAAGTCAAAGTGTTTTCTTCAACAAATATGATCATGTAAGATAAGCAAGTATTGATTTTTCTCTTTCATTAAGGGAAGTGTGATGCCTGTTTAATGAAACGCCCACAGGTATATCTAGTTAATAGAAATTGAGAACCTTACAAATATTCATAGTAAGTTGCTTATGCAAGTTCTGATGTTACTTGTATCCAAGTTTGTTTCAACATGGGAAAGTGGGAACGGGTGTTAATGCTAGTGTGGAGTGGAGAATTTTTGAAGGCATGGGTTTGTACTTCAGAAACAAAAAGTTCAGCATTGTTTCAAGTCATATCTCCAACAAGAGTTTTTGTGAAGGAAGCTGAAGCAAGTCCAAGTGCAGTGTCCTGCAAACAACTCTGCTTAAATCCTCAACAAGGGATTCCCCAACTTTTCTTTGGGAGATGCTTTTAGAGGAAGCTCTTGCTGTTCAGCTTCCACTTCAGCTGTTTTTCAGGTGTGCTTTGTGCCATGCTGTGCTGCCAGGTACCCTTTTGGTCCAGACTGTCCCTACCTGCAGGTCCTGATCTCTAGGCTGATACCCAAGCCTGGTCTCAGCCCATTCTCACAACCCTGCCTGGCCATCCTGGAACCATGTCTGACCCTGAAACCATGTCTGACCCTGGATCCCATCACTGACCTGATGCTGACCTCTACCCATGGGCCAATGGCCCAGCCTGGCCTCTGCCTGGCCTCGTCCCCAGGGAAGTTTCTGATGCCTGGGGCTGGAACTGCCCCTGGTGCCCCTTGTCTGTCCTGCCTGGGATGATGGGACAGGTACTGGCTTTCAGGTGCTGCCCTGATGGAGCCCAGGGAGCCTCTGGTCCCCCAGCCACAGAGAAATCCTGGCACATGAGACACCCTGAAAATTAAATACAAGAAAAATTAATCAGCAAGATAGTAGTTAAACATCATGACAGGTTTCCTGTTATGCACAACAGCACCAGAGAGGCTGTTGAATTTCCATCAGTAGAGATGTTTCAGAGCTCAAATGGACAAAACTCTGAGCCATGGACAAGACCATGCTGCAGCCTGGAAGCTGATATTCATTTTAGTAGGGTGTTGGAGATGGTGACCTCCAGCCATACTGAGAAGAGACAAAAGTTTTATTTGTGTAAATTAAAAAGCAAACTCAAGGCTTCTTTCTTTCATGACCACATTTCTAACATCTGGTTTTGAAAGCAACAGGCCAGTCAGCTGATAATGCCCCAAGAGGTGCACCCAGGAATCAGCCACAATTCTCTCTTCAGTGGAAACGTAGTGCTTTAAGCAATGAAGTGTGGAAGATAACTCAGTATTCAAATATAATTTGTTGGATAACTACATCATAGAATCATAGAATAATCTGGGTTGGAAGGGACCTCTTAGGGTCATCTAGCCCAACCCCACTGCAGTAAGTAGGGACATGAGGTTGGTAAGTTACAAATTCTGAGCAGAATACTTACCTAAGCATTGAAAAATCTGAACCTTAATGACTACTGAATTTTGAATGTAAAGTATAATTAGTAACATTAAAATTTAAAAAAAGGGGGTCCCAGAGGGAGAATTTGATCTGTTTAAAATTGTTCATAATTTTTTTGTGTGTTGAGTATAAGTAAGATGTATGAATTAATTTCCTAAGAACTGTGGAAGACAATTCAAAAAGCCTTAGCTGATAGCAGGCATCAAGCCCTGCTATCATGGATACCACATTTTATAATCTCCTTTTTCAAAACAGCTACATTTTTTCTATCCTAGTAGTCTTGGAGAATAGATCCAAAATCTGAGTGCTCCATTGGTTAGCAACATTAATCTAATTTTCATCCTGGATTTATCCATCACTGGTTTATACCAATCTGTTATTTTGCCAAAACAAACTGTCAGTCTAAATAACATTTTTTTCTTTCTTTGGATATTTTAAAACAAACTCATTCCCCTTCTCAATATAGGCTGGCTAATCAAACAAAGCTCTTCTATTAAAGGCATGCACAAGAGAGTCTTGTCAGGGTCTTACATGGCAACGCTACCACTTCCTGTTTTTGCTATGTCTTTCAAATAATATTTGAAATAATATTATATATATAATATATAATATTTCAAATAATTATATATATTATATATATTATATATATTATATATATTATTATATATAATTATATTCTTATATATAATTATATATACTATATAATAATTATATATGTAATAATATAATTATATATAATAATATATATTATGTATTATATATTATATATAATAATATATAATATATATTTTATATAATAATATAATTATTATACATATAAATATATTATTATATATAATATATATTATATATTATTATAATTATATATATTATATATATAATATATATATAATATTCCAAATAATATTTCAAATGTAATTTTCAGAATTATATTTTGCATATTTAGAATGGAATTTCCTTGGCATCTCTAATTCACCTTGAATGTAATCTATGAATATAGAATAATTGACCATAGTCCATTTGCCATGTGCAGGTGGTGGTCCCCAAGGTTAAAACAAAGCTTCCTACTATGGATCATCAGGGGTCTGATGTGGCATTTTGTGCTTTTTTTACTTTATCACTTTTTTAATACTTCACTTTTTAAAGTTTATTTGCTCTGGGTTTTTTTTTTTGTTTGTTTGTTTGTGTAGTCTGGTTAGAATTTTTTCTTTGTTTTATGAAATCCACACTTTTCTGCTTCAATAATAGCTTCCAATTTGTGGATTAGTATTTCATCGGCACAATATTGTGCCCCAAAAGCTCATATTCAGTACAAAAGGTCTGAAAAACACTCTCTTTGGAGCTATCTGCAGCTATCATATGTTTCAAAGATTTACTGACACCAGAAAAACTAGTTCAACACTCCTAATTCTACTAGTTAGATGAATAGATTATTAGTTTTATCAGGTTATCTATGTCTTAGTCTGACATCATGATCTAGCATTCATAATCCATTTATAAGTTGCACCAGGAGAGGAATAGATTGGAAATGAGGAAATTTTCTTTACCAAAAGGGTTATCCAACAATGGAGGAGGCTGCCTGGGGAAGTGGTTGAGTCATCATCTCTGAAAGCATTTAAATGACAGATAGATGTGACACTTAGGGACATGGTTTTGTTGTGGACTTGGTAGTGTTAGGTTCACAGTTGGACTTGATGATCTCAAAGTCTTTTTCCAACCTAAATTATTCTCTGATTTCTTTATACCTTTACCATCAGGTAACTCTAATAATGTTTTAATTTTCATTTTGTTGTGTGCTATTTTCACAGCCTTAAGAAAATTAAGTTCAGTTTAGAGTTCGGCAAGTCTTTTATCCCCTTTCTTTCTACTCCCAAGACAGGTCTTTCCAAAGACTCATTTCAAAGTTATTCCATACTGTGAAATATTCCATATTTCCCCCCCTCCTTAAACATATATCACTGGTCGGCTGACTTCAGGGGACTCAAGAAACTGAAGTTCTTACAATACAGTTATACCAGCTAAGAATAAAGCACTGCTGTGATCCTGTATTTTTCTGTTGTGTTCTCTTATGACATCTAGTACATTTGTTGCTTTTCACATGAAGTTCTACCATATTCAGCAAACTTTATCGCATTTTAATTAAGAAAAATTGTAGGCTATTTTGAATAAAAGTACTATCCATTTATGAATCATGACTATAGGCCCAAAATTTCCATTTATTTTTGTTAGTGCTAAATGAAGGGAGGAAAAATCATGTTTTCTCAAGAAAAGGTAAAAATATGCCCTCTGTACTAACAGCATGTTTATTACTACATAGTTTGTCTAATGTTAGAAAAAAAAATCTAAACAAATCTATCATTATTAGATGTAGAGCTTTACAGCTTTGTCATGTGTCATCTGTCACAGTACGTGGTTATTATACACCAAAGGTCAGATCTATAACAAGAAAAAGGAAAGTTTATTTTCTTTTCATTGTAGTTTTCAGTACCTGAATCACTTCAGTCAAAGTGTTTAATGTGGACCTTTGCAACTGGATAATTCATGACAGAGAATATAGTATCAAAAAGTTTGCTGAAGGTAGTATACAGAGGATAACGAACATCAAACTCAGGAGAGTAGTTGTTAAAAACTTACTCTCTTCGTGTTCATATGAAGTCAGGGTATTGCCCTGTCATATTCATAGAGAAGAAGAGGTATATCAAGAAGCTAGAAACAGACAACACACTGTAAAAATCAGCAAGCAATGAACAACAGCTTCCAAATTATCCCAGACTAAGAAGAGTCCACTTCTGCTGTGTGACAAAGGACAATTAGCGATCAAGCACAGAAATACCAGCAGACAACTGATCATGTTGTAAATCGAGATAAATGCGTACTTTGGCAGATTAGTCAGCTGTTTGTGCAATTGCTTGTTGCCTATGGGACTCCAGAGGATTAATTACTCTGTGGCAGCAGGCTTTTTTGTTACTTAGTTTTGTCTGTTTAAGTAATTGAGTGTGCAGCTCTGAATAGTGCGTGCTGCTGTGATTGTAATAAGGACAGACAGCAAGAGACAGGCATGCCATGACAACACAGCCTACAGACCACAGTGCCATCCCAGGAAGGGGAACTGGGGAGCAAATCACACATTTTCACTGAGCCTAAGGTTCACTTCTGTTGCCCCAAGACAAGTTGCTCCGGTTAATTGAAAGCAACTTATGTAAACGGAAAAAACAAAGAATCCTAGATGAGTACGGGATCATTATTGTTTTCATCCAAAGTAAAGCACAGTAGGCCAGATTGCCAGCTTTTGAAAATTAACACAGTATAGATAGATCAGCATTTATGTGAACTTACATTGAATGAGGGTCTAAGGAGCACACTCTAGGAGCTATGAGCGTCTGATTCAAGCCCAGAGTATTTTAAATTTTACTTAACTCTTTAGTGAATACTTTTGCGAGGATATTGGTAAGCTTCTCTGCACAGATCCAGGATAAATAATCCCTTTATCTAAAAACTATAAGCTTTTAGAAATTATTATTAGTAGTAGTATTGCTATTATTACTATCAGAATTATTAGTAGCAGTAATATATTTATTTTAATAATATGTAAACATCCCATCCCACAGAGTCCAACCTTTTGCTATGGTACATGTTAGATACATAGGATGCACTGAAATTTCTGGTGAATTTAACATACTTATAGCATAGAATGATGCATCCCTTCTAAGGTTGCTTCTTCTCTATTGGTTTTAGGATTACTTTCTGGTTCCCTCTTCAAAAAGTCAATGGCTATTTCTGAACTCCTTCCCTAATTACAGGATCTCTATACATTCTTCATCCAGACACAATATACATTTTCAGCCCCTGTGCAATCGTTTTAGAGACTTCATGTTGCAAAAACAGATAGTATGTTTGTTAGTGAACTTTCTGTAACTATCTCAGTTTACCTTTCACTAGTTACAGTATAGCTTTGAGCTGGAAGACATTATACTCTTGGTAGTCTCAATTTGAATGAGGAAGTATCAATAAGAGCTGTAGAAAAAGTTTCTAGAGATCCTGAATATCCCAGAGATCCTGAAAATGACTGGAAGACAAGAGTTTTCCTGAGAAATAACTGAAGGAGGACAGGCATGAAGGAGGACAGTGAAAAATTGCTGGATGGTTGAGTGATGAAACAGCAGTAATTCTCCAAAGGAAACAAAGGCTACAATATCTACCCCACCAGATGGAAACATGGCTTATGATGAATATTAAGCCTATAGTATTGTATTTCAAAACAGATTTCATATAAAGAAGAGACCTGACTCTTTAGAGGACATGATTACCTTCTGTGGAAGATGTTATATTTTTCTATCTATGTCACTAGGGCAGTTCCAAAGCTATGTGAGTTATATACCACAAAATCAGCCCTTGGACATTATCAGGTGATGGGAATGCTGGTGAGCATTTTGTTAGTCTCTGCTTTATTAGTATTGTTCACCAATAATATGCTAGAAGACATTTCCAAGTTCACATCCAATAGATTTTCAGCTAAATGTCTTTAAAGAACTGTTCTTCTAAAATTGTGGACAGTATCTGAACATGACATAACTGGCTCAGATGACTATGGCAAGAAATATGTGTTGAAAACAAATACTATACTGACCATGTCATAATATTTCTATTAATAGTCTGCTTAAATTTGAACTGGTCTAAGAACAACTCTTAAGAGCTAAAGCTTCAATTAGTGCAACTAGGGAATGACCTAGATCAAAATTTCATGTAAAAAAAATACCTCTAATTATTTCTCTTTTTAATGTCTTGAACTGGTTTCTGAATAAACAAGAAGAATCAGTGGAGAGCCAGTCCAGAAACAGGGCAGGCTGGCACTCTTCTATTCTTTTAACAAATGCTCTCTAGCCAAGCCCTTTTCAAATCAGATTAAAAATCTTAGTTTAGTGATACTGTGGTTGTTGTTATTGTGGTAGGTATATTCAAAGTACTGTAACTAATATTGTAAATCTCCTAGGCAATCTTTTTTCCTAAAGTTTGTTACATGATTCAATTGAACAATCACCTGATACAACAAATCTCTAATTTTCTGCTCATCAAAAATACCTAGGTTTCACTCCATCAACAGGAAATGAGAATAGGAGATGACCATTGTCTCATCTATTAAATGAACAGTCTTCAAGTTTCAGGTTCAGATTTTTCATACTTCATGTTCTCATTCTGCCTTTTGAGCAACTTTAAAAAATCAGCATAGCATTACACAAGTTGCCAGAATTAGCCAATTAGCCATTTTCAGGGCATTTGTGACCCCTACAAGGTGACCCTTTTCTAAGCAAAACCTGAAGAACTGCTGTGTAGAAAGATGAACTATTTTGTTAGATGCTGGTACCATGGACTGGAAAATCATAACAATCATAACATCAATTTTTCTTCCTCAGCTATTAAACCACTTAACACTTGCTCCACATAATCTCCTAAATTACAATCTCTGTGCACACGGTATTTCTGAACCACTGAAAAGCATGCAGATAACAAAACCTTGTGTCAAAGCCAAAATGTTCCATGATAACTCAGTCATTTGCATTTTCACATTAGTGTCTTTCATTTTCTTTATAAATGTATAAAATGTAAATTTAGTTTGGTATATTCATCATGATTCACATGATTAGATTTCCTGTTAGACCTTGGGCCAAACTCAAATTTTCTTAATGTTATTTCCAACTCAAGTTTGTGTAAAATGAATGTGATAAAGTCTTTCCTTTAGAGACTGAGAAAAGAAGAGCAGTTTGTGCCATCTGACAGTACATTATCAAGCATAGTCTGTATTTACAAAAAAAAAAAAACAAACAAAAAACAACCAACCAAAAAAAAAAAAAAACAACCCAAAAAACTCCCCAACAACTAGCTATGTCCTAAAAAATGTCTATTTGCATTCTGAGTTCTTTAAAGTTTTGGGGGTTTTTCATTATTTTTCCATCTTTGCCCTGATATTTTATCTCTTCTGTAGTTAAATTCACTAGAGGAAGCAGATGAAGAATTGTCACATGAAGTCTGGCAACAAAAAAATGAAAAGCATCCCACTGTAAGAAATTTCATCTATTTGATAGGCTACATATAAAAAGATATTATAACAGAAAAGAGAAATTATCTAATGTACCGTGAAGAATAATTTCAGGAAGGACAGTTAAAAACTATTCAGAATCCTTTTCTCTGCATTGAAAAGGGCTTTTACTGTTTTAGAGACATATGCTTGTTCAGCTACTTCTTTGAATGCCATTCCAAGAATGAAAAGCAAGTATAAAGAAGTCTTGTATCTGATGAAAATGATTTTAACATAAATTTTTTTTTTCAAAATTAGCAGAATATGATCCATTTATAGGCTACATGTTTCTAAAGAGAGTTGTACTGTATTCTAGTGGTCTAATAACAATAACCAACCTACCATTTCACCTGGAAACAATAAATTTTTATTTCATGTTCCGCTTTTTGCAACTACTAAAATGTAATTTCCAAAAATTACTTCAGTTCAGTAACTTCAAAAGCTGTACCTGCTTGAGTATTGATCCTTTTAGAAATATTTCATCTATATAAATCTCTCAGTTGACAAAATTACAACGTCAGCTGCAATTTTCATAAACTAGAAGCAACAAAAACCCTAGTACCCTTCTTCAATTTTTGATTACAGCATCTGTTCTCAAAGCTGCAGCAAAGTGAATCATCAAAGCAGCAAAGATACACAGAGACTGATGAGAACTGCTACAAAAAATAAATCTAGATTAAATGAGTAGGTAGTGAATTTCAGCTAGTTTTGTAGGTCTTGGCTTATAACATGACATCAAGCATAGGGGTACATTGTGAAGAGGCATGATAATAATTAGAAGACTACTTGGAAAAGTCACTGGGTTCAGTAAGATAACAAATAAAAGGGGTTTTGACAGCAAGTCTGAAGGGATATGGTTAATGTTATTATCATCTCTTCTCTCTTTTGGAAGTGCAAGGCTTTGATAAGTTTTTTCAAGGTATGAGGTGCAAAAAAAATCTGCATGTTATGAGATTTCACGATGTTGCATTTTATTTTTTTTTCTTTCTTACCATCCTGCAATTCTATACCTATGATATCTTCTAGTTTTCCTCCCTTAAGCATGGACTACGTAAACACACACAGAAACACAGCTATATTTTTCTAGTTTGTTATTTGTGATTATTCATAAAGATGCCCAAGGGATCACGGGGTTTTCCGCAGACCCTTGGAAAGTGTCTGATGGCAGTAACATCCCAAATCTGGAAGGGTGGCCTGTTCTCACTCTTGAAGAATCTGCCCTATGACACTCCATGAAGAGAAAATTCAATAATCCACAAACTATACATTACAGAAAGCCACTCCAGACCATCTTTTACCAGAACTTAAGAGTCCTTGAGTGATCTGAAACTAATTACCTCATATCAAGGATAAGTGTTTCACTGTTTGTGTATGGCTTCAAACAATTTATTTTTCTCTTTACACATACACTTATTTTCCAGAGCTCTAAGTGCCTCAATCCTACCTGCAGTGTACAATTTCTTAAGCTACATTGCTTTCTTTATGTCTTAAGGAAAAAAAATCTATTTTTAATAATACTTTCTCAATGAGCTCAATGAAGAAATTAAATTACCTGGCTGGTGCTAGAGAAAACTCAGTTGTGGTGTTATAAATGAAAGTGGATAATTTACATGTTTAATGTAGATAAACTCCAGACTGTGATTTCTTCTTACCTCAGCTGTTTTAAAGGGCTCCATTTAGCATTCACAGAAGATGAACAAAATCTCTTAAGCTAGTACTGTAGGACAGGGTAACAATAAATCACACTCTTATATGTTTTATCTTATTATATTTCATATATGTCTGGGTATGTTACTACACCAGGTAAAGTGCTGCAATGTAGTGTACTTCTTTGTCTTTATTATTGGCAAATAGTTTGAAAACACTGAGCACTGAAACCCCTGAGAGCCAGTTAATATCAATAGCCTGAAAAGAACAACCTGCATGTTTGCAATACAAAAGAGGGATATATTGATTGGTAGCGAGTTCACTCAAATTAATTGTGCCAGCCAATAAGAAGATAACGTCAATTATTTGTTTAGCTTGAAAAACACTGGAGTTATGAAAAACAGACTTCTCGAAACAGAGTAAAAGAAAATGCACACATTTGGAAGAAAACTGCACAGTCAAGCACTAATAACTATGAAGTACTGCAGTTATGTAACTGTTTAAAACAATTTTATTTTAGTAAAACAGTATAAAATAAGAGGCGGAAAGGAAATGATTGAATAAGCACAGAATCAACAGGGAATTTAGTAGGGATAAAGAATGTGTTTTTATTAACAGTTTATGTATACTACACAGCAAGATGAAAAAAAAAAAAGAATCAGTATATCTGATAATTGTTTTGACATCCCTCAAAATGAAAAGAAATTTTTTAAAGGCTTGACGATGGCTGAAAGTGGTGAAGAGCAAAGGCCTGAAAGAGGAAGGAGTGATTTCTTATGAAGGGAAGAAAGTCCAAATCCTTTCTGCCAAGATCTACTATACACACAGCCAAAAGAGGCATTTTTTGCCTTGAAGCAAATGGGGAAATATGAGTTCAGTTATGAGAAAAATCATGCAGAGTGTACAAGCTGAGTTCTAGCTTTCCTTCAAACAAGAACTGGACTAGTGGGAAACCATGCCATCATACACAGGGTTATCACACATATACAGATATCAAAGGAATAAAGACAGATGTTGTAGATGGTCATCATATTCACTGCCATCTTCAGTTAATGTTAATACATATTGATTTACCAGTCTCACCTTCATAGGAAAACAAGTCTATGCCCTCAGTCTCAAAAACCTGCAAATGTGGTAAAACCAAGCTGAGCTTCAATAAGAAAAAAATGGTTTCAGCTACCTGTTCAAAAGTTGATTTAAAAGAGAAGTTGTCTTAGAGTAATTTATCCATTCTCTATTGGAATACAAAACCAGACCCACTTGCATTTAGGATACATATAGAAGTAAACTAAAAAACACCAGTTAGATAAAGCTAATTAAGTTTTCATTCAGTGTCCATGGCAGTACAATTCCAGTACTTCAATATGTTTACCATAGCTCAGCATAAGCTTTAACATTTGGTGTGCCCTCTAAAGATGAAATTAAGGAATGAGATTTTTGAACATCTAAGTAGCAGTCCATCAAGAAGAAATAAAGTTTCTCAGAAGTTATTCCTTTTAAAACATTATCCCTAAAGTGGAGTTTCTGGTTTCTTTCATTGTATCTTCATTTGTTGTCATTGTGTATAGTTTTGAAAACCAAAATGTAATCCAGTTTAATATTCTACAGCATAAAGTATTCACTTTAAAAAAAAGGACAAAACCCCTGTATTACCTTATACTATACTGCGACCAGTGCCAAAGGCAGAAAGTTATAAATGTAATATTTAAAAAATATAATTATTTTCATCACATAACCTCCATGCAACCATCCGGAAAGCTACTTTATGTGAGCTTTCCTCTTTGCATTTGATGTGAATTATCTTGATGAGAAATTCAGTCATATTTTGAAACTTTTGTTTCAGAAAAATCAGATTTTTTTTTAAGATTTTCAGTTCCTGAAATGCCCCTGGCAAGTGAAAATATGTTTTAACTTTCTATCCACAAACAACGTGCCTTAGAAGACAGTACAGGGTATTGACTGAAACACACAGAAGTCAAACTGAGATGTAGTTTCTCATTTTGCAGGAAGGTAATTAAGTCACTCAAGTGTAGGTGTAATTGTAAATCTGTGAAACAAAAGTGTAACACTAACACCCATAGGTATTCCAAAATACTCCACTTGCTTTGATAAAACCATTACTAATGGCAGTAAACAAATGTGTTGTCCTCCAGCACATAAAGAATGGATCACATGATCTTTCAGTTTTTGAGACAAGCCATATGCCTTGATTGGTCTTTCTATTCTATTCTATAATACAAAAAAACAAAGCAAAAAAAAAAAAAAAACAAAACCCAACCAACAACAACAAAAAAACCCCACAAAAAACAACCAAACAATCCAAAAATACCACCCAAAACAAATACAAAGAAAATGAAGAAATGACAAAACACAGAAAATATTTTGTAGCTATTTTTGTATTCAAATAATTCTAGATAGTCCCAGCTAAACAGTAAACATGATTGTAAAACTATTATAGATAATCTATCTTCTTACAGCTGCAGTACTGCCATTCCTAGGCTGACCTTTCCCAAACTTTCTTTTGTGATCAGGCTCAAGTCACACCATATCTCTATCATTGTCATAATTGAAAAATAAATCCTACTTTAGAAATCAGTGCAACAACTACATCTACCAAGGTCAGTGGAAAATCTCTTTCTGTATTATTTGGTTTTTTGTAACTAAAACCCAGCAAATTAAAAATTATCAAAGGAATGATGGAAGTGCAGTGATTAGTTTCCTGTTTGAAGGACTGGAAATCTTAATGGCCTACATTAGGAGAAAAAATTCTTGTTTGTTTTTCTCTAACAACTCACAGTCACACATAATCAACATACCACTATAATAATGGTTTTGTTCTGAACAGAGCATATTATCAGGATATTGTAATAAGTGTATAATGATCTTTCATGAAATAGGAGTAAGCATCATTTCACATGAAGAACTGCATTCAAGGGAGCAGCTAACATGTCAGTGATGACTTCTTTAGAAATGAGCATTTCATGTCATTTAATGTGATGGACAATAGATATGGGTCATCCACCAAAAGACAAATATGTGTTCTGAGTGCCTCTTTAAAAATTAGTAAAAGGGTTATGCTTGGCAAGATGAACAACTGTCTACTGGTTGTTAAAGCACTGAGAACCAACATTCCTTTTTTTCTTCATTCAACAGTGTATCTAATAAGCCTGCCTGTTTCTAAATTTCAAATTTAACACTCCTTCTTCATAGAAATATAGACACTACTCAATTAAACATATTTGAGCTTGCTGAACAATTTCATACACTGTTTAAATCACTGAATATTTCATAAGGTTTTACTTTAACCTTTATACTTACATACGTATAAATTCTAGATTTAGAAAAGTAAGAGAATAAAAAATACCTCACACTCTCAGTGACCAAAAAGTCTCAGAGATTTTGGCAACAGAGATTTTTGTTTCTTCTAATCCAAGGACAGCTCTGTATGTATAAACTGTGTTTTCATGTTATTTAATACTATTTTAAAATTTTCATTATTTATTTATTTCATATTATTTTCACAGAATCACAGAACAGTTGCAGGGCACCTCTGCAGACTGTCTAGTCCAACAGACCTGCTCAAAGCTGGGTCAGCTAGACCAGGTTGTTTGAAAGTGTGTCCAGTTGGGTTTTAACTGTCTTCAAGGAGAGAGACACTCTGGGAAACCTGTTTCTGTGTTTGATTATCCTCACAAGAAAAATAAAGTAAAATAGAATAAAAAAGGGGTTTCAGATACAGAGCTTCCTGTGTTTCTGCTTGCGCTCTTTACTTGTTCTGCAATTAGACATCACTGAGAAGAGTCTATTAATGAAAACAGTTCAGGATTTTCTCAGTGGGAACAAGGAGATACAAAGTACATTTCTTAGATAACATTGGAATGAAAAGGGTAACCTTGGTAGAGAATGAGGATATAACACTCACAAATAGAATCTGCACAAGAACAGACCTGAGCTCAAGAGTTTGCTTCACTTGGTAAAACAGATTCTGTTTTGTCCAGCCCTTGTAAGGACACAGTTGCAGACTTGTTTGTAATTCTGAAATTCAAGAAAGTCCCTATCAGTGGCAAGAAAGCAAGATTAAAAAAAAGAATAGTGAGAGGACTATTAGTGATCTCTCTCAAGTGCAACTGAATGACCTAGGTTATTTAGCCTGAGGTAGAGAACACTACATGCAAAAGGGACAACTGCAAGATGATATCCATGATTTACACAATGCATAAATATATCTTTTTTTTCCTAAAGTGAGTTGTTCTTCATGCCTGTGGCAAACAGAACTGGAGGTTATGCTTTTGCAGAGCAGCAAGGAAGATACAGTTTAGATATTTGAAAAAAATGTATCTTTTGCAAAGGTAGTGGAACACTGAATTAGATTGCTCTGAAAAGTGTCAGTCTCCAACATTGGAAACATATGGAAATATATATTAGGAATGGTATAAATATGGAGCCCTGTTTACCACTGGATAAATGACCTCTCTAAATTCATGCAGTCCTATGAGCCCATAATAATCAAAATTGCACAAACAGGCATTTATCAATTATATGTGAATTTAAATGAAGTTAATCGGTACTGATTTAAAAATAAATTAAGAAACATCAACATGTCACTTGACAAAAATTAAATGAAACACATTGTCTAGCCAGAGGAAGAACTAAAAGTAATATGGATACATAGGTGTAAGAACAAAAACTGAATGAAGTTCTAGAATTATAACTTGTACCATGATTTTCTTATCAACTGAACTATTACTCTCTAGAGAATAGAATAATAACTGGAATCAGTTCTTTGTTACAGAATTAAAGCAACACTGCTGTGTTGCTGATGCTGACCCAGTATTTTGAGCTTCCTTATTCTATTTCTTCCTAGATCTATGATTTACGACATCTGAAGGCTGACCTTTAAATTTCTGCCCTAACAAGCAGGTTTATTTGCACTCCTTGGTAATAAAAATACAGGTCTGTAGGCCAGTAAGTATTAATTTCTTTAAGCATACTATGATGTCTCACATATGACCTCCTAGAATTTCTGACAAGCAACATTATTTGAGGCATAACTAGTTTCCAGTCTCCTAAACCAAATCTAGTTTATGCTGTCTAATGTACTTTATTTTGATACATAACAACTATTTCTAAAGGCAGCAGAAAACTAAGCTTCTAAATCACATTGGCTTCTGAAATGAAATGGAGGAAATAAAATGCAGCATTATTTTTATTTTTCCCCCCTAGTATAGTTATGAAATAATAATTTCTATGCATCTGAATCTGAACTTTGTCAAGCACCACACATATCAATTCTCTTTCTACTTACAAAGTATAAATGTCATTTTTTCTCTTGTTATCTCTTAAGAAATGTGACATAAATTTAATTAAAGCATTTATTTAGGTGAATTTTTAAATAGAGGCTGGGCTTCTTCAAGATGGATATTATATACCTAGGCTCTAGGGTACGGTTTTCTAAGATCCATGTCGATACAGATATAAATATAAACAAATATGGATTTATACCAGAAGAGAATATGACTCTATTTTCTCTTTAGAGATACCAAATTACACTAATGAAGTTGAAGATAGTCACTTGATTAGATGTATTTCTCTAAATTATTCTAAAAGTCTTTATTGTTTTATATCTATCACTGGATTAGAAGCACTTCTGAGAGAAATCTCAGTTATGTCATTTTTGTTCTCAAGTATTCACTTCTGCTTTATGCTAGTAAGGAGGAAAGAACTTAGGACATTGAGGTATAGCTCATAGCGATTGGCTATGCAAAGTTATGTTGAGAGATGAAACCTCCAAGAACACCAACTGATGTAGAGAACTTTCCTATAATTACAATGATTTATAGTATTTTAAAATGAAGGTTTACTCAAAACCAAATGCATCATTTTATCTAGAATAACACTCCAACAGAGTTCTATCCATGTCAATGAAACACAAAAAGGAACATAAAGCCCCTGATGATTCCAGACTTATCTGATCTTACAGGTGGTGGTCTACTGCCCCTTGTTTAGCAACACTTATTAAGTAGGAAGTGAGTAACAGAGGAGTGACAGTGGGGAGAAGACCTCTCATTTCTGTCTGTGTGTACCTAGCTACATCTGGAGCAGGCTGAATTATACTTCTAAGTCTAGACTCACCACTTCAGTCCAGAAACAGCCAAAGCTGCAGCACTGGCTAGTTTCACAGCAAATTTGGTTGACAGTGTTACCCATAGTATATCAACTAACTTCTTGAATTTTATCCTTTTAATTTTAAAATAAATGTATATTTAAGGACTACAAATGGTAAAGGTGAATAAGATGTTAAATTCACTAAAACATAGTAAATTAAATATGTATGAGCACTAGTATTTTGCACATTAAGGCAATACCACTTGACACAACTGTTCAAGTGCTTGAATTTATAACAATTGATTCCACTAATATAGTTTAACACAGGCAAAACAACATGCTTTTCAATAGTTTCATAAAGGCATAAAGCATTTTGGTGAAGTGAAACCAAAATTCTAATAGGAACTAAAGAAAGCAAAGAAATAAGCTATAATTTTCCCAGATTGCTGACCTACCTATAGAACTTTGTGCAAGCAGTAACAATTTGAGCATTCAGCATCCGTGTCTCAATATAGTAGTGAATTCTTAGATAACTCGTTAAGTGAGGTTTAATAACAAATGATGCCCATACACTCATGCATTTAATGTGGCAGATTAAGACAATTTGCAATAATGCCTTGTAAAAAAATGAATTACCATTCTTTGTAATTGAATCAAGGGGTTATGGGAATGGAAAGAAAGATAGCCAGCACTTTCCACTACACTTGGCCAAAGAAAGACTGCAGTATAACTAAACGTTTTCAGATACATAGGCATGTAAGGCATTAAATACCATAAGTAAATAACTTAAGCTCATAAGCATGTGCATCCTAGATGTAATGGTGACACACAAATATACCCTTAAAAGGAACTAGAACTAGAAACATAAATTGACTTTACTTTCAGACTCCCACAGGTTCAGACAAACACCTAATACATGTCTATTCCAGCAGGACCTTTGAGAAAGAAATTACTGGTCTCATCACTCAAAAAGTGCATTCCTGAAAGTTTGGAGTTACTTAAAAGAAATAAGAAAGTTTCAGGGGAAAAAAGAGGCTCATCCAAGGACTAATTAAAATGACAGACATTCATCTGACTCATTGGTTAGTCACAGTACTCTAAGTAGTAAAAATAGTGTCTCATTAGTCTTTTAAACGTTAATTCCTTATTCTACATGAAATTGATACTTAATCACTTTCCTAGTGTACAGCAGGCACTTATTACACAGGGAAAACTTTGAGAATGGAAAGTTTATAAAATCTCTGTCAATCTCTCCTACATGTTAGGCATGATTCATTAAAATGGGCCATGAGCGGCAGGGTGACTCTGAATGGAAGCTTGTAATTAACTTAACTTCATGTTTTATTGATAGCATTTGCTGGTTTTTGAGATTTAATCGTACATCTTGAGCAATGTGCAAACTTATGGCTCATGGTGTGCTTAGATACCCTGGCATTAGGGGATATCTGTGAAACTAAATAGATGAGATGGAAAATGTACCACATCCCTTGTGATCTGTACACACATTTAGATACTCCCTTTTCTGCCACCTGTTTGATGTTGTTTCTGTCTCAAAGCACACTTGACATTTAATATGTAACATGAAAGTCAAAGTTCTTTTACTGTATTGAGCCAATATTTGCTTATATCAGTCATGGGCATGCTGATAGAGAACAGAAAAAAATCCATAGTCTCCATTACAAACAAACATATCTGTATTTTGAAACGCTGTGGATCTTACACTTTAGAGCAAATTTGGAGTTGAAGAGAATTTGCAGCTAAAAACTTGAGGAGAGATAAATGGATGTGGATGAGCCTTCTGTTATCCTGGAAGCAAGTCACTCATAAATTGGGAAAAATATGCAGGGTTTTGTAATATGGGCAATTTGGCAAAGTTAAAAACAAATTTACAAAATCCTTAAAAGACTATGGATTATTTAGGAACAGATGGTGTGAAAGGCATTCTAAATCCCTCCTGCAAACTGTGTTCTACTTCATATAAACAGTATAAGCAGAAGCTCACAGACCAGGATGCTTCTCCAAACAATTTTGACCCAAGTCTTCACACCTGGTATCATATTCCCGATCAATTAATTACTGAGAGTTTTTTCAGAAGGAAAAATGTCAGAGGTTTTACCTATCAGAAGGCCCGCTAGTCATATGATTTGGACAGTGGCTTAAATCTCCCACTGTCTGCAAAGAAATTTCTTTTTTTAAAAAATATATTTTAAAAATTTGGAAAATCTAGTCGTGGCTATTTTTTCCCAATTGAAAAAAAAATAATTGCTATGAGTTTCTGAACTATTTTTAAATTATCATAACAGTTTTTGCTGTGAAGTTCTACTTCTGAACTCTGTTCACTATTTCTACAAAGTTTATCTACAATGCTTTTAATGAGATCAACTTTGGAATCACAGGCTTCATTGAAAAAAATGCATTATTTTTTTCTTTTGTCTTTCTTTTCTGAGCTTCTATGATACATCCGGTTCATATTTTTAAACTTTAATAGCTTTCTTAAATATAAAACCTGAGTCTGAAGAAACCCCTCTAGTGTGAAGAATGAAGAAAATATTAATGGGGAAACAAAAAACTCAGAGTGCAATCACATAATTAAGGACAACATTGTAGACAAGAGAGAAATTAGAAATTCAGAAGCATAAAGATTTCTGAATTTCCTAGTTATTGAGTGGATAGGCTATCAAACTTATTGCTGTTCCTTCAACACTTTTTTTTTCTACCTGTCCACATATTCAAATTCAGACTTGACTAATGATGGAAGAAGAAGGAAAGTGATGGACAGTGCTCTGTTATGGATCAATCTAAAATTCTGGTTGTATTGAAGACCTTTTAACTGAAGCCAAACTGAGAAAATCATTAATAGGTTATAGAAAGCCTTTTGTCAGAAACACATATTATATTTTTGTTATTGTGGCAAAATTGAAATATGAAAGAGTGCACTGAAACACAACTCTATGTTGGCAGCCACAGGCATTCAAAAAAATATAAGGTATATTTTAAAATCTCAGACTGGTTAATGATAATGAAGATTACAGAAGATTTTACATGTTTTCCCCTTGTCTTCCAGTTCTTCAGTTTTAATAGCACATTTTAAGTTTCATTTCCAAGCATTCTTCTGCCAATCTGACAGGCAGATTCTCATACCAGCTCTTGATTCCACACGCTGAGGGTTTGTGACAATGTGCTGAAAAATATGAACCTTGCAATGAAATCCCAAGATGGAAAGCATTGCTGCAGTCTCACACTGGTTCCAAATCATTTTTCTTGATGTAGTACAAACATTAGGGAATTTTCACTCTACTCTTTTCAATAAACAGTTCACTAGTTTGACAATCTGAGATGTTTACAGTGATTTTTAATAGCTATCTTTCAATAGCTCATCTTTTAAAAAAATTTAAAAGTCACACAGGCATATATGTCACTCAACGCATATTGCACTCATCTGCTGATAGTTACAAAGCATTGAAATTTTCCTGTGAGACAAAATGTTTAAAAAAATTAAGGCTTAATCTAGTTTGACTGAACTACCAACTTAATACAATGACTCACTAAGTTATGGTAAGACTGAATGTGTACCATGAAGGAGTAAACCCATGTCTGTAAAGCAAAAAATTCTGCATCCAAGATTCTATAAATTTTGCTGCATTTTTAAAATTATTAAACAAACAAACAAACAAGCCAAAAGGAAAAACAAAACAAGCAAACAAAACAAAACAAGCCTAAAACTTAGTTTGCATGTATCTATTTATTTTTAACTATCTTTATATTCAAGGACAGTTACAACTAAAGAGTAGGCACTTTCCCAACATAGGCAATGTTAAACCAGATGCTAACACAAATAACTCTTATTGGCTTAAGCAGACTCCAGGATTCCAAAACTCCTGCAGGTGTGTTACATTAAAATGACAAAGTAGGACTTTTTCATACAAGGTTCTACTCTCAGAATCTCTTTCTCACTTGAAGAAAAATGCTTTGTTTTATTTTTAGCCAAATGTGGGTCACTCTGATCTGTAGTTGGAACTCAGAATAATTATAGTTGGTTACTTTTCACTTAAAATTTAGGAAGAAAAATATTCTTAGCTTCAAAAAATAACAACAGAAAACACTATACAAATGGTTTCCACTAATCAAAAAAAAAAAAAAAAATTCCAATTAGACAATGAGGATATTTTTAGTTAAAAAAATATTTCAAATCAGTCCAGCTCCTTAAGTCTTCAAAAAACAGCTATGATTATAGATACTCGCGCACACATCTTTAAAGTTGTGTTTCAGTATAAAAACTGACTATATCAGGGAAAACAGTTACCTAAATTGATCTCTTATTTGCATCCATTAAAATGTTAATAACTTTTCAAAATATACACTTTTACACAACTTTTTCAATATTCTGATAGCCTTTCAGGAATGCTTTGAAAGCTGTCAGTCTCACAGCTTTTTCTATCCATTCTCCAACCCATAGTCATTTTCTATTCCATAAAGAAGAAGCAAGGAAGATGCTATAATCCATCCCAGTGTTCTCAGTTGGTGTATTTGCCAATTAGTGTATGAACCATCCTCTGAGAACAGTATTTAATTGCTGCAGATATTTAAGTGATATCATGAGATTCCAGACAAGCCTCAAATATTTTTTTAAATTACCTTGGTAATTTTTTTTTTGCAACTATTAGCCTACTCTCTCTGAAAAGCAAGGTCTGTAAATTAAAGAAATGTTGTGGATGAAATGTTATTTTTTTGCCTCCATCAGCAAAAAGATTTTCCTTTATGAGGTTGTGTCAAGTAAAAAGCTTAGTAGGCCACTAATGGCCATGACCTGTGGCAGCCTTATTGTACTGTGTAACTGAATTATTTCCTTCTCTAAATCTCCAAGCATGCCACTGAGAAAGCTAGGTCAGCATATATAGCAAACAAATCACCAATCATCCAACAACTGCTGCGCTGTTGGCCTCCACAATGAAAGATTTCATCCACAGTTTGAACTTTTGGACCTTGAATTTGACCCTCTCTGAGTTTTTTTTTTTATGTTAACAAATTATTTTGGTGGTAAAACTGGGAATCTACATACAGGAGTGCTGAGGGAAAAACATCAATAAGGAATTACTTAAGTAAGTCAGGTTGCTTGACCCAGGAATACAAGCTCTCTAAATTTATTTCCTTCTCATCCTTTTGTATTGTCACTGCAACTTTAATTTCTTCCTTCTCATTCATGAATGCATTTGTACTGATCACACTGTTGTTCTTGGCAATTTGTTCCATATCTCTATTATTCTTTGCATGAAATAGCACTCTCTGATGAAATTCCTATTTACTACTTATTTGAGTTTGTTTCCACCATTTTTTCAAACAGAGGGTTACAGTTAATTAAAAGAAAATCTGAAGACATATACATTTAGTATAGGAAATGCTTGGAAATTTATTTTCTTTCTTTTTTTTCTTTAGCAATATTTTGAAACTCTATGTTATTAAGAAAACTGGAGAAATCATTACCCTAAATCTCATATTCTGGTAATAAGAAAAATAAAATGAACATCTGTTAATACAGAAACATAATGCCAGTCATAATGTGCAGGTTAGGGGTTAACACAAGCAAATTGGACGTAGTACATCAACACAAAGTAAATTATTTCATGGCAGTGCAATTACATTCCAATCATTATGTTAATTATAATTTATATAAATTCAATAATTAAAGAAAACAAGCTCTTCCTTTGGTTTTCTATTCTGTTTCTTCCATGTACTAAGTTATTCCATGTCAGCTTCGGTCACACTGGGCCATAAATCTGACAGCAGTTTATGGCAATATTTTTAATAAGTAAGAGAAAGCTTAGTCTATATGCTATATTTGAAAGAAACATTTTCTTAATTAAATTGTGTCAAAAGTAAACAAGGTAGAGCTAAACAGGGCATAGAATATCCACTTGTTGATTGCCTAAAGAATAAATTAGCATTTATGATCTTACAGATACTGACCTAAGATGTTACTTTCAAATGTCTTTATTTCAGAATTAAATTAGAATGGGATAGATTGTCTATGAACAATCCTAGGAAAAAAACAAAACCAAACATAAAAGACTAGAAAGATCTTACACAATTTAAACAATCTATATAAAAAGAGAGGTTTTAAAGAACACTTTAGATATAGAAGTATATGCAGAAATACTCTGATGTGCTGATAGTGAGTATGACTTGTTTTACCAGGACATCACACAACTTGTCTTTCCTCTCCCTCCTGAGAGACAGAAAGTTAATCTTTTATTTACAATAAGAAGAATGGAAGCATTGTCAATGTCCACATATTAACACTCAGTCATGGCAACTGGGAGAAGTGCCTGAATACTGGAGGAAAACAATTGCTACTGCTGTCATCAGGAAGAAGGATGCCAGTCAGCCTCAACTTGATCCCTAGGAAGGTAAATGAAGCAGCTAATCTTGGAAAACTATTTTAAGACATATGAAAGACAAGAAAGTGATCAGGAGCAGTCAGCATGGCCTCATCAAAGGGAAGTCATACTTGATCAATATGAGAAACTTCTATAATGAAGTTATAGAAGGGTTTTGAATATCTACAGAGAAGAAATCTTCACAAAACTCATAGTTTTGCAGATGAAAGGAGAGCAGTGGATATTGCCCACCTAGACTTCAGTAAGTCCTTTGACAATGTCCCTATAAGACCTTCATAGGTAAGCTGTTGATGTACACACTAGATAGGGAAACAGTGAGCTGGCTTGAAAACTGCCTAAAAACTGGGTCCAGAGGGTGGTGGTCAGTGAAAAACAGTCTAGATGGAAACCAGTAACAACTGGTGTACCCCATGGGCCAAGACTGGGTCTGATCTGGTTTATACAGAATGTTTACTGAAAAAAAATTGAGTCATTAATTGGAAATTCAGATACATGTCCAGCAGCAACAAAGAACTGAAATTATATTATAACATTTGGTGGGTATTTTAGAACATTTCCGAATATTTTTTTGCACCTTTGTAAGAAAGATGACATTTTGTTTGCCTAAATCACTGAAGTACTTTATATAGCACAACATCTTTTCTATCAAATGAAGGATATAATTGAGCCACCAACAAAAGACTTTAATCTGATACAATTGCTAGATATTTCAAAATGAGTCAAGACTCTTGATGCTACCAAGATACTGAAGACTGCATACTATAAAACATCTACATAAAGTAGGTGCCTTTATGTTATTCATTTTCTGAATTTTCATCACTGAGTTCTGTTACTATTTGCATTTTCTTTGAAACTTTTTTCTTCCTCAGAAGTTCTGGTGTCTTGACAGTCTCTTTATTTTCAATTTGTTTCATCATCAATTTAACTTTCAATTTCAAGATATTTTTGCAGAATAATGCAAACTGGCCTCCAGGAAATTAAGCCTCTTTATCAATAACTTTGCATCACATTTCAGAACTGTACTTCAACAAAAGCAATTGAAAGAACTGGCATTCAGCCTTTTCATT
Source organism: Phaethornis superciliosus (assembly GCA_023637945.1). Lineage (NCBI taxonomy): Eukaryota > Metazoa > Chordata > Aves > Apodiformes > Trochilidae > Phaethornis > Phaethornis superciliosus. The sequence goes on along the minus strand of JAJQWJ010000003.1, from coordinate 75,744,163 downwards.
TAAGATTGTATTTTTTTAGTTTGCTCAGCTGAATGCAGTTGTAGTACAAGTCCTTGTCTGACAAGATAACACATATAACTTTGTAGTTTCATTGCAATCTTACTATTTTCTTGTCTCTTACTACCAAAAGCTTAGGAAAATTTCATCAGTCTTCTGCATGATATTTTGAAAAAAAATCACCACTTCATGGCAACATGAAGAATATTGATATTTTCTCAAATTATATCAAACCTTTTCCAATTAAGGAATCTTATGAATATATGAAAATATGAATATATGAATATATGAAAGTATGAAAAAGTAAAAGTAAAAGTATGAAAAAGTAAATATATGAAAGAATATGTGAAATATATGAATATATGCAAGGAATATATGAAAGCATTTTCTCTTAACCATCTCATATTTCAGTTTCTACAAAAAGGCTGTAATTTTTGCGTGACTTAAAGCATTTTGTTGCTGTCAATAATGAAGCCATCAGAAAAAAAGATAAAATGAGTGGAACCAGAGAACTACCTGTTTCCCAGAATATGGTTCAGGACTTAATATGTCATTCCACAGATTCCTTAAAACTACTAGTATTAAAGGAAGTCATATTTCAGTTTGTGTAATAGAAAATGAAACATGAAAGTGAATAATAAAAGGAAAGAGAATTATTTTCTGAACTGATTATTCTTCATTTCAACACTTTGATATACACTTTGATTTATTTATATTTTATAATGTTTATTTGATCACCGCTTTCTGAGAGGAAAGGCTTAGTATTAAACAAGTGAAAAGCTCCCAGATAAGCAGAGAAATCCAGAGGAAACAATAACGCTTTGTTGTTTGAGGTTTTTTTATATTGTGACTAGTGTTACTGTCAAATAAAAATCTGGTCTTGCATCCTTTAATAGCATTTATATCTTATTCTCCCCTAAGATATTTTTTTCTCTGTGTAATGCCTTCCATCCAATTGGCCAGGTTGCCTTTGCTGGCCTTTGAAGTCTGCGCTGGCTATGTAGGAAACTCTTGTTCCTGTTTGAGGAATTCTAGGTTACTTAGATTTAGTCCAGTCATCATCTTAGAATTCACAATGTGGCAGAGAGAAAAACCTGCTCCTGATCTTTTAATTACACTGGAAAGTAGTTGCTTTTCCAATTTACTCATGCACCATTCCTAAGGACTTTCTTCCAGTGAAGCCTCTGACAGAAAAAGACCACAAGTTAGATACTAGATGTCCTCCGACCCTTCTTTGATGGGTATCATGTGGTAAAGGCATTATCAAAAACTGCAGTCAGAAGGGAGATACCAAAACAATCTCATAAGCACAGAACCACCAGAGCTGGAAGGAAACACTAGAGATCATCTAGTCCAACACCCCTGCTGAAGCAGGAGTCTCTAGAGCCATTACACATTGTTTCATTCAGGTGGGTTTTGAATATCTACAGAGAAGAAATCTTCACACCCTCTCTGGGCAGCCTGTTCTAGTGCTTTGTCACCCTCACAGTAAAGAAGTTTTTTCTTATGTTTAAATTTAACTTCCTGTGTTCCATTTTGTGTATTGCCCCTTGTCCTGTTGATGGGTACTACTGAAAAGAGTCTGGCCTCGAGAGCAGTGGGAAATTCCGAAGGCTAAATTCCCAGAGTCTGAATCAGCCACCTGAGTACTGGGGAAAGTCCTATCAGGAATGCTGATGAGTTCATTCATGGCCACTTAGCACTGGCCTGACACCAGATTTTTGCCCCAGCTGTAATTGGACTGCCATACTGAAGAAGAAGGTTTGCCAGACACTGATGGATCTGTGGGTGATGATAACTCTCTCTGTCCCTCTCTCTCTCTCTCCCTTTCTCTGTCTCTCCCTCTTTCCTGTTTTCTCTCCCTCTTCCTCTCTCCCTCTTTCTCTCTCCCTGTCTCTCTCTTTTTGCCTCACAATATATTTGCCATAACTTTACTGGGTTATATCACTTTGCCTGTATCATTTGTCAAATAAAACTTTCTGCTTGCATCTGACCCTTCGTGGTTGGACTTTGGTCATGCAGGATCCAAATTATAAATTACATTAGATCATAAGATATTTACTGGAAATGAAACTAGAGTTCTTCCCTAAGGCAATGGTACGTCCAGTGTAAACTGTGGAACTTTTAAGTAGAAATTATTATATAAAGAAGATAATAATGAAGATGGCAATTGCTCACAGCTCATTTTTTTGAAGGAAGGATTTTATACTGCCTCACAGCTAAAAAATGGGGGCAAATGCATACAACGATTTAGACATGAGGAACTGGTTTCAAGAAAAACTTATTACATGGCAAAGCTAGCTCACATGATTAAAAAAATTGACTTTGGTATTGTTTTTTTCATTGTTAATCTGGATTATATAAATCTGTTCCCATAATGAGTTGTATTAGTACAACTAATGTAGTTTAGACAGGAATATTCCAACCAGGTGTCACTGGTGCAACCTATGAATGACATAATTAGGGTATGAATCAACATATATTCTTATGTAAATATTTGTTTAAGTTTGTTTATACCCCTGTGTAACAAGAATAGTCCAAAATATTATCTTGTACTTTAGTAGACAAATCTAAGTAACTTCCTCCATGGTTTTCCATCAGAAATAACTTTAGAAATGGTAGAACAAGACTATCTTATATTATACATAATATATAAGGATTCCCCACTGGCATGGGGATATTATTTATTATTGACATCCCTAATTCTTGTCCCAAGACAATCCTAAATTTGTCTGGCACTGTAATCCCTGATAATCACTGTAGTTACTAACATACCAGTTTTGGGAGGTAATAGTTGATTACCCATTGGTTGCTATTTTAAATGGGTATGTGCAGTCTCAGTATATCACTGTCACCACCAACATTGCCTGCCACACTTTTATCACTGAGTCCACCACACAATTGAAATTTTTCATTAAAATACATTTCTTTGACTTCATATGGACATATGTATTAAAAAACAGACTGAAGACAACCAACTGCCTAACAAAATAGAATAAAAATTTCAGAGAAAGCACATTCAATAATATCTATTCACTGAATGTCTCAGGTAACAACTTGTTTTAGAGAGAACTAAATACCATTATTCTTCCTGTATTTGGGACAACACAACTATTGCATCATAAGGTGCATTGGCTATATTCTGCAGCAATTTACTTTTATTTTTAATACACAAAATCTCATAGTTGCAAGGATTCCTGTCCGATCCATAGTCAATATTCTGTGAGAAACACAAATTAAATCTTGGTGCTGAATGCACTGCTAATTTCTTGGTTCATCATCCAAATATTGCAGAACTATAGGAACCAAGGCTTATAGACTAGACATCATTTTTATGAGATTTTAAACTCCATACTTAAACAAAATGAATGAAAAATATCCTTCCTTAAAAATGAAACAAACTTGTGAAGAATAATGATATAATGCATTAAAAGTTATTATCCATGCATTTCCTTTGATTTTTTGGAGTACAATACTAAAGAGAGTGACCCCTTTCATGTGTTACTTCATCATTAACAGATGAATTAAAAATTACCTTATTCATTTTCATCTTTTGAGAAACACAGTGAGCATAACTAATTTGGGACATTTTTCATGGAAGCATTTATTGCTTGATGAAATGATGTGTTAACCCATTATAAGAAGTGGTTTATATAATATATTAGGTGTCACAGGACTAGCCAATCAAGAAGAGTTTTATGAGTTACTTTGGTTTACTTGTACATAAGTGAAGTAGTTCCCTGCAGAACTACATTGGCATAAGAAGCTCTTTTTTCATTTTTCACCAAAGGTAAAATCATTCCTATTGGTGGCTGGATGCACAAGATAGAAAGAAGTAAACAAAAGGACATAGGAAACATGTCTGGTAAACTTAGATGGGTGTATTGGCTGTGTCCAAGCTAAAAACCAAGCATGTTCATGCACCACAATCCTTGCACCCGCAAGCCAGGCAGAATCTTTTTTGGAGTGCACTGTAGATCCACTCCTGTATAGACACATACATTATTTTTCAGAAGAAAGAGTTCATAGGGAAGGATGGAGTATTCCAAGACCAGAGAGCTGGAAATCCCTATGTGGTCATCCAGTTCAGACATTCCTAGGGATGGTCCAAAATTCCAGTGACACTGTTTCTACTCAGAATATGCTGATAAGATGAGGCTTAAACAATTCTTTTTGTGTACACTGGGAAAAAAACAGTCTCTCGTACAGGATGGATGAAAAAGTAAAAATTAGATTTCTACTCTGAATTAACTGCTAGAGGACCTGTTTTGAAATGATTCAGAGCAGCAGCCTTTATCCAGGAGCTCAACATTTCTCTGTTTAGCAGTGTCTCCCTCATCACCAGCTGCAGAGGAAGCCTAAGGAAATTCATTTCCCCATGCTACAGAGAGCGTTTGTGATTACCAAACCCTATAGTTCTCTTACTGAGATTTGACTGGAGTTTCAGTGCAAAGGTAAAATTTTAATAATGAATGATCCATACTGTTCTACATTTAAAACAATGGGAATTCATTGTTGAGGAATAAGGTTCAGAGGGAAAAAAAATCCAACAGGAACAAAATGCTTTCTAAATAGAACAAAGAGTGACAGAAAGGAGTTTACTGATTTATTATTTTCTGCATGCTCAACGCCTAAGCTTTTGAGATCCTGCCTATTCTTCGAGGACATATCCACCTGTCTGTTAGGTGTTCATGACACAAACAAACCTGACAACATAAAAACATACTGTGCATGCTCTTTATGTAGGAATGCACTGTCTTTACATAGCATGATGTACACCTGCCTTTTTTCTTTTCCTAGGATCTATTTTACCTAGTGTTCTATAAGAACAACTATCTAATGCATACATTGCCTTAGGATCCGTGTCACAGATATAAGCATCCTTTGCTGGGGAGAGGGAGAGAGCAGAGGATGGCAGGGAAGAGACTGAGCTTTTTTTGTTAACTTGCTTTCTTCTTCTTTCATTACCACTGTTATGCTTTTATAAGTTATTAATGTTATGAGAGACACCATTATGAAAAAGAACAATGTGTGATGGTAACTGTGCCATTAAGGTCTCTAGTGGAACATTAACTATTGATCTTTGCCTCAAAAGCATCACAATGTTGTATTAGAGCTGCAATGAACTGTTCACCTTACAAGCATTCAACTGAACTATGTCCTTCAAAGGTGACAAGGTTTAGTTCTGCTATTATATTCAGAGCACTCTGAAGACTGCAATAGAATTGCAAACACAGCCAAACCGCCCTAACAGAAATAGGATATCTGACAAAAATAACCTTTTTGTTGGGCAGGACTTTTTTTTTTTAACTCACTCTCAGTTTCTTATTCCATATTGTTCTCCCGAGTTCCCTTGCTTCCTGCAAACCATGCTTTTAGTGATAAGTGTAGAGTAGAGGGTTTATCACTCTTCTTAAGCGAGTGGCCCTGCAGTCAGTTCTCTTGACACCATTCAGGGATGAAAGAGCCTTGCAGGTAAACTCCCAGATTAACAAGCCAGTAGCCCTCCCCAGTAAGTGCTGTACCACGAGTAAGTAGTCATATCACTGCTGTGATATGGGCTGAGATAAGTACACACATGCCAGAACACTACTCAAAATCAATCACTAGGAGAAAGTAAGGCCTCTTCCTGCTGCAGAGCCACCAGCCTCTCTCCGTGGTTTTGCAGGAATTTTGAAGTTTCCTTCATTAATTTGAGCTACTGAAGTGTTACAGCCCTGCTGATAGAGAAACTGTCTGGTGTGTTCTTTTCTCATGTGGTGTCACATAGCACAGTCACCCCCCTCTAGTCCCTACTGTTCATAAGCATATGCCTTACTTTTAGCATCAGTGACTGACACATGGTAGGACTAAAAAACTACTTTAGGTAGATAGCTTTTAACCACCTGTGGCTATACCTAACTTGGCTTTTTCCTCTCCCCCCGAGCCTTCCCCCTCATTTCTGTCTCTTACAGAAAGAACAGTATATTCATTTCTGTCTCCTATCAAGTTAGTGCTGAGTTTGAGAGAGCAACTTTCCACTTCTGGTTATTCTTAAACCTAACAGAGTACGGACTGTACTTTTCACATTCATAGATGTATAGGGTAGAAAGGTCATTTTTCAAACAACACTTTTCTTACTGTAATTGCTTTTTGTCTGTCATTTTTCCCCCTTGATGATGGCCATTAAAAGAGGACTGACTGACTGATGTGGTGATGTTGGTCAAACTCAGCCTTATAGATGACAGCTTGAGCCTGACCAGGTGACAAATCAGTCCATGGAGCCAGCACATCTATTCTCTTAGTGTAAGCAACCTCAGATTACAACTGAGACAGCACTGTTGCTGCAGAGCGTGGCAGGTTTTTGGACAAACCCCAGCAACTCACAGTAGTAGAGAATCTAGTTCTGATAACATGCCAGCATTAAAATATCTAGATCAGACTGAGACATCCTAAGAGAAATTAAATCACAGATATTATACCTGATAAAAAAGATAATTCTTGTCCCTAAAAGGAAGCTCCAGGTCTATGTAACCTTCACAACAAGGTCAACACAGGTAGGAGTATATTAAACTACGTACTAGCAGCCACATAGAAGACAGACACGAGTGAAAAAAAATCTAGAATTCATTAGACACTGGAAAGAAAGCACAAAAGACTAAGAAGGACCTTCCAGATAATATATGATTTGTCCTATATTTTATTTCATGATCTCTAGTATCATTCACAGCACATGTAGCTGTACGATGAAGAGAAGCAAAATAAGGTTGCTATTACTTTTTTCCTAGATTCTGCTATTGTAACTCTGTGAAATAACCTGATGAGTTGAATGCAGAGAGTTTCCCTGAAGTTACTTCAAAATTAAAATTATTCACTAGCTGCCACACAGATATATCAGAATTCATTTGCAAGGATTTAAATCTCCCGTCTGTAAACTGACAGCTAAATCCAGCTCAAGCTGAAAGCAGCCAACAGCCATCTGATGGCTGCTCAATGCACTGTGTAAAATTACTTTAATTCAATATTGGACAATACACAAATAATAATATGCATCTTCCCCAACTCAGCAAGTGACAGTTTTACTCATGGTATCACCATCAAATCTTGTGTCCCCTTAGACAGCTCCTCTAGCAACTGGCCTTTTGCCTAGTGAAACTGATAGGCATCAAAGCTATAACCATTCAGCTATATCTCCATCACTCTCTGCAGTTGTGTTTGTACTGAGCATCACTGCCTTTATTGGATCTCTGTACAAATTTAAGCCTTGCCCACAAGGAGCATGTTAAGTGGACAAGCATCATTTTGTGTTGTAGATCCAGTCTAACACACACAGTTCCTAGCCAAATTCCAAGGGAAACAACCATTCAAATGAAGATGATTCATTTAAAAAGAAGAATATTTAATTACTGGGCAGTCTGCCATACATTAAACAACTTTCCACTTCTGTACTTGTTCCTCCTGACTGTGCTTGGAAAGTGGGGCTTGTAATATTCAGTCACTGTGACCAACATAAATTAAACAAATCCTATATTTCTACAAGCTTAGTAAAAACCCCTGAAACTTCCTTAATTTCACCAGTGTTTAGTGCTTATACTAAATCACTATTAGCATTTCAGAGTTTCCATGAAAGTGTCAAAAACAAGGCCTAAACTTGAACATGTATCTACCTAATGATAGCTTACTCCTTTGCAAGACTAATAATACTGGTAGAATATAAAGTAAAATAAAATAAAATAAAATAAATCCCTACTCCACTACCTCATATCCACTAGTGGGATCAGAATGAGTATTTACTCGAATAAATGTCAAAAGTACATTTTTTTATGTATATTCTCTAAAATATATACCAGAGGGCCATAAGATAATTCCCTTTAAAAAAAAAGGAACGTTCTTATATAAGAGTTTCTAAAAAATAATTATCTCAAATACTTCCAAAAAAAGAAAAGGTTTGTTGTTATACTAATGCTTCAACTTTCCTATATAATATTTCCTAAACTTCTCGTCTAGTTTTAAAACATTTTTATTCCCACTGGACTTTATCTACTTTAAAGCAAAGTAGTGTTTTACCACCAACAAGACATTTTTTTAATGTTTTACAAGAATTTAAAAGGTAAACATAACCTGAAAACCACTATGGTTTTTGTCCTCTAGTAAATAGTAATTTATAAGCTTCTTTAGATTTTTAACTCTGGAGCCATAGTGGCCTCTATTGTTGTCATATTAGAATAGCATGTATCAGGACTGTAGTAAATAAACTATCTTTGAACATTTTTCATTCTTTGAAAATACATGACAATAATTCTTGTAAGTGGACACATCACCCTGGGTGCAATAAAGACAAACATTTAAAGATATTCCTGTGATAATTACATCCTCATGCATCCGTCTAATATCAGAACAGTCACAGACATAATAAGTTTTGTTGTCAAGTGAAACTGGGTTCTGCTTTAAAAATTACAGAGAATGCAAGACCCATAAAATTTTCTCAGTGTACTGAGAATAGCAGGAAAATCACATACACTGCTTTAATTTTTACTTCTTGCTAAACAAAATGGTTGCTTGTTTGAAGACAAAAGATGGAGCTGCATGCAACTTTAGCTATTAACAAACATTTAGGTCTTAGCTTTTACTCTCAACTTTTCCAGTGCAATTTTAAGACCTCCATTGACAGAAAAGTTATTTTTTTCCAAATACATTTTAACCAAAGTTATATAATATGAACCTGATTTTCATACTATGTCTGAAATTGCAGACAGTTGTTGTTAGATGATATGTATAATGTTTCAGATTAATAAAATTAGGCAAGGTGATTGTCACTCAGATTAAATCTGAAGCTAGTTTACAGAAAAAACAGTATAATAATGGCTCCACAGAAATGCCTAAAAGCAATTTATGCCAACACTTTATACACCAGAATGAGTTTCTCATTGTGGAATTGTTGAGTAGTATCTAGTTAATATCAGGTTTTGCCCAGCACTGCCAGAGGAGAATTAAAATCATGAACTAAATTTCAGTTCCATAAAGTATTGAAGTCTGCTATTATATATCCTATTGAGAATAGTTGAAAACTCAACACCCTTGTTCCCTTTCCCCTCAGGAAGCATGACTGATCTTCCTAGTTCTCAGAGCTACAAAAATGATCTATATTCCTTGTGATTAACATCATATGACAAAATTGTTTCCTTTCACAATTTTTGAGCCAAAAATAATCTCTGATATTATATCATTGAACCTGTGAAGAAAAGAAGCTGTCTTTTGCACAAAAGGAGTGGGATTAGATGTTTAAGATTTCATATTTTACAGTATCAAATGTTATTAATGTTCAGGGTGGAATAAATATGAAATAAAATAGTAAAGATTGTAGTAATAACATCATGTGTGTACTAAATTGTGAATATGTTTTTGACTGACCTTTTAAAAAAATTCAAAAGTAAAAAAAATTTTTGACACTGCAAGCTTCAAAAATTGGTACAATGGACTTTATTTATCAATGGCCAAGGACATGATGAATGAACCTTGGGTAACATGGACATACAATTTAGAAAGGAGACAAGCCTAGCACAAAGTAATTGAAGATGTTGAGAGATCACTGTTCTCATATTTCATTGACTTTGCAGCAAATAGATATGGTACATGCACTGTAAATGGGCAACTTGATTCATGATCTGAGCAGATCACTCTGCCAATCTCTTATTGTACAGGGCTGCAAACCTGTCATTTTAATTTCAAATTCAGACTGTGAACTTTTCCAGTTGCAACTTCCTTGACATCTCTTGAGAAAAAAAAAAAAAAAAAAACAAAACAAAAAAACAACAACAATCGGACAGGAGGTAGAAAGAAAATAAAATTAACATACATGCCTGAGATACTTTGACAGATATTTGTTCCCTTTCCAGGTACCAGTGAAATTAAAAATTAAATAGCTTTCAATGGTAAGACTAGCTGGAAGAGCAAGCCAATAGTGACGCTTTGTATATGTCCAGGTATATGTTTGTCTCCTGTCAGTACCTTGCTACTTACCTGAAGAAGGATTATATTAGCTATTTAGTTAGGTAACTCATAAGAAATGGTTACATTATTAAACAATTAGCATCACTGAAATAAGCACTGGGACTGTCTCCTAAAATATTACTTATTCCTTGGCTTTCCACGAACAGATGTAGTAGATGTGACAGTACGATAGAACAGTCCAAGCTAAAAGGGACCTCAAAAGATCATCTAGTACAACCTTTTGTGGGGAAGGGAACCTAGAAAAAATTATCTAACACCATGCCCAATTGCATCTCGAAAACCTCCAGTGATGCAGACTACCATATCCCTGGAGAGGTTGTTCCACTGAATGATTGTATTCACAGTAAAAAATTCTTATCTTGTATCATGATCCATCGCCCTGTGTCTTCTCCATGTGGCTCCTTGTGAAAAAAGAGTCTCCATTCCACTTTGCAGTGGAATACTGTGATGAGGTCCCGCCCTAAGCCTTCTCTTCTCCAGTGTCCTGGTTTCAGTGGGACAAAACTATAGTCTGGCCATGGAGGTCAGGCCACTAGTAGCCCTGAGTCATGTGGGAGCTTAAGTTGGTACAGCTGGCCCAAGATGACTGACAAATGCATCCTATACCACTTACATCTTCTCATTATAAAAGCAAGAAGTAGGCTGAGGGTAGAGAGATGTTTCCTGGGGCTCCTTCATCTTGGTCTGCTACTTCCTCTGCTATGTGGAAGGACAAGGCTTACATTATAATCTTACATGCTGATATTGGTATTTCTATTTGTTGTGCTATTTCCTTAGATCTATTTATATTTCAAGCCATGGGGCTTCTCGCCTCTCCCTGATTCCCTTTCATAGTTGAGAGGCTCATCAGGTGAGAGAGTAATTCCTTCAGTTTAGCCTCAGATATAGTCTAAATAAAGATTTCCAGGGAAAAAGACATAATTCTTTCGAACTCTCCTTATTGGACAGGTTCTCCAGCTATTTGATCATCTTCATGGCCCTCCATCACACCCTCTCCAGTCTCTGCATGTCTTCAGCTGTGGGGATGAGACGTGGACACAGTATTCCCTGTGCAGCCTGGCAAGGGGTGAGTAGGGCTGGACAATTCTAAGTCTGTGTCTGCTAGTAATACCCCTGCTGATGCAGCCCAGGATCCATCCAGTTTGTCACCATTCCTGCAGTAGCTCACAGGTGACATTTTTGGCTTTAAGTTCCCCAAGACTCCAGATCCCTTTCACCATAGCTGCTCCCCAGCCATACAGATCCTAGCCTGTTCCAGACTCTTTGGTTCTGTCATCCCAGGTGCAGGACTTTGCACTTCATACTCTTCTTGCTAGCCCACGCTTCTAGATGTTTTAGGGCTTTCTTAAGGTGGCTTTCTCTCTCGGTTTTCTGCTTCATTGTTCAGTTTTGTGTCATCAGCAAATTTGGTGAGGGTGCTTTCAATCTGCTCAAACGGAGTGTTTATAAATATTTTGAACTGGTATGAATCCTGAGGAGAAGCCCCACTTTTAACAGGTTGCCAACCTGAGTAAAAGAACATTGCCATTTTATCATGAAGAAATACTACTCTATTAGAAACTGAAAATAGGTAATAAGTGATGAGGATAATACAAGTGTGTAAGTTAGGTAGCACATTACAAGAAAGATTAATTTACAAGAATATTCAGCTTCCCACTGTCTATAGGATATGTTAGGCAAATAATTAGTTTTTTCCTGAAAATATAGCACTTTTTCCTCACTGTAGCACTAACAAGTGCTACAGTATGAATGACCTAATTTCAGATATGTACAAGCTTTTTTTATTTTTCTTCTAACAGAACTTTCGAAGACAGGATTTAGTAGGAGGACTTTTTTTTTTTTTTTTAAATTAGAGATTCAGAAGCCCCGTGCAGTAACTTTCATTTAAAAGAGTAAACACTTTTTTTCCTTTCTTTCTAATCCATTTTCAGACTTCCTATAAGTCTGTGTTATTCAACACAAGGCACATCTGCACAACTGTCCTTTTCCCCAGGTCTCATTTGGAGCAGGAAGTCAGAGGTAAATTCAGATGCAGCTTTGTGCTCTCAGTGTTCAGAGGCTGCTAGAGGTTGCCCATCTTTTCCAGAAACTCACAGCATCCTTGGTGATCTGTTTGCCATTCAAATAGCAGAATTAAGAGAAGACAGATGGTAAGAGAAAGAATTAGAGCTGGAAGCAGCTGCTAAGAAATCTGCTTCAAGAATACAATTGTTTATATAGACTTTTTCAGACAAAGCCAAAAAGGAAAACATATTTTTCACCTTGGCACACCAGCTGCTGATGCTGCTATAGTCAGTGTAACTGTACTGCTTAGAAAAACACATATTAGAAATCACATCATCAATGCCAATATGAAAAAGAGCAGAAATACAAACTAGTATAAGTCTTACTCATTCTACCATAAACCTTGAAGCAACTGTAGTAATGTAACTGAAACATATTGTCATTATAGGAATAGGTTTTACCTTTTAAAATGTTTAAACCCTGAGCATTCTCATTGGTATGCTATCTCACAATGCTGCTGGGGATAGTTGATGAGGCCACTGATTAAATCAGTGTGAGGGTGGTGATTGAGAGAATAAAAACCCAATCTTGTCTATATTAGGTAAAACTGTATTTCCAAGCCCATGTCCTAGATTGATCCATCTTTTCTGTTTCCTGCCACATGTTATTATGAATGGTGTCCCAACACTTTGTAAAGCTATTAGTCACATCTCATACAGACAATTACTTCAGCGTGCATGGATGTGATAGAAATTACATACACAGTCATAGAACCCTGCTCATAGGTGAGATTTGGCTTGTGGATCACTGCTTGGACCACTCTGATTTACCTGGACATTGTCAAAATGCCCATTCCCTGAACCAATCAGTAATATAAAACTTCACAGAGTTACATTATTGGCATGGCTAGGAACAGAGATAGGGGTGAGATTCAATTGCCTAAACAGAATATCACTGTTTGTGATGTCCCAGCATATCCCATCTGGGTTCCTGCTGCTATTCCAGATGAGTGCAGTTCTTCCATTAGTTCTGTGTCACATGCACCAGCACTGAGCAGCTGAGAGCAACTAAAATGACATCAGTCACTCTTTTCAGGGAACTGAGTGCTAAATAATTCTTTCTTCACTAATCATAGAATCATAGAATCATAGAATTGGCTGGGTTGGAAGGGACCTCAGAGATCATCAAGTCCAACCCTTGATCCACTACTGCTGCGGTTACCAGACCATGGCACTGAGTGCCACATCCAGTCTCTTTTTAAATATCTCCAGGGATGGAGAATCCACTACTTCCCTGGGCAGCCCCTTCCAATGCTTAATCACCCTCTCCATAAAGAAATTCTTTCTAATATCCAACCTAAACTTCCCCTGGCACAACTTAAGACCATGCCCTCTTGTCTTGTTGATATCTGCCTGGGAAAAGAGACCGAACCCCCCTGGCTCCAGCCTCCTTTCAGGGAGTTGTAGAGAGCGATGAGGTCTCCCCTGAGCCTCCTCTTCTCCAGGCTGAACACCCCCAGCTCCCTCAGCCTCTCCTCACAGGACTTGTGCTGGAGTCCCTTCACCAGCCTGGTTGCCCTCCTTTGGACCTGCTCCAGGACCTCAATCTCCTTCCTGAACTGAGGGGCCCAGAATTGGACACAGGACTCGAGCTGTGGCCTCGCCAGGGCTGAGTACAGGGGCAGAATCACTTCCCTGGACCTGCTGGCCACGCTGTTCCTGATCCAGGCCAGGATGCCATTGGCCTTCTTGGCCACCTGGGCACACTGCTGGCTCCTGTTCAGCTTCCTGTCAATCCAGACTCCCAGGTCCCTCTCTGCCTGGCTGCTCTCAGCCACTCTGTGCCCAGCCTGGAGCTCCCCATGGGGTTGTTGTGGCCAAAGTGCAGGACCCGGCACTTGGCCGTGTTGAACCTCATCCCGTTGGAATCAGCCCAACTCTCCAGTCTGTCCAGGTCCCTCTGCAGAGCCCTCCTGCCTTCCAGCTGATCCACACTCCCCCCCAGCTTGGTGTCATCTGAAAATTTGCTGATGATGGACTCGATCCCCTCATCTAAATCATCAGTAAAGATATTAAACAGAACTGGGCCCAGCACTGATCCCTGGGGGACACCCCTATTGAGCAGCCGCCAACTGGATCAGCACCGTTCAGCACCACTCTCTGGGCCCGGCCCTCCAGCCAGTTCCTAACCCAGCACAGATGCCCCTGTCCAAGCTGTGGGCTGACAGCTTTTTCAGGAGAATGCTGTGAGAGACGGTGTCAAAGGCTTTGCTGAAGTCCAGGCAGACCACATCCACAGCCTTCCCCTCCTGCACCAGACGGGTCACCCGATCATAAAAGGAGATCAGGTTGGTCAGACAGGACCTGCCCTTCCTGAACCCGTGCTGCCTGGGTCTGATCCCTTGCCCTCCTGTAGGTGCTGTGTGATTGCCCCCAGGATGATCTGCTCCATAACCCTGCCAGGCACTGAGGTCAGGCTGACAGGCCTGGAGTTTCCTGGGTCCTCCTTCCGTCCCTTTTTGTGGATTGGAGTGACATTCGCCAACTTCCAATCATCTGGGATGTCCCCAGTGAGCCAGGACTGCTGGTAGATGATAGAGAGAGGCTTGGCACGCTCTTCTGCCAGCTCCCTCATCACCCCTCTGGCCCCATAGACTTGCGGGGATCCAAGCAGCTCAGTAGGTCACTGACTGTTTCCATCTGGGTTACAGGGGGGCTGTTCAGATTCTCGTATCTTTCTACAAGCTCCAGAATCCAGCTGTCCTCAGGACAACCTGTCTTACTGTTGAAAACTGAGTCAAAGAAGGTGTTAAATACCTCAGCCTTTTCTTCATCTTTGATAACTATATTCCCACCCATGTCCAGTAAAGAATGGAGGTTCTCCTTGCCCCTCCTTTTGCTACTGATGTATCTGTAGAAGGACTTTTTATTATCCTTCACAGAGGTGGTGAGATTCAGTTCAAGTTGTGCCTTTGTCTCTCTAATTTTTTTTCTACACAACCTAACAATATTCCTAAATTCTTCTTGAGTAGTTAGCCCTTTTCCCATAATTGGTAGGCTCTCTTCTTTACCCTAATTTCTTTCAAAATCTCTCTGTTCATCCAGACCGGTCTTCTTCCCCACCGGCTTACTTTTCGGCACACTGGGACAGCCTGCTCCTGTGCTTTCAAAATTTGCTTCTTGAAGTACGTCCATCCCTCCATCCCTTTGTTTTCAAGGGCTGTTTCCCAGGGTACACTCTGAACTTAATCTTGAGTGTTGGGTGCTACTAGAAAATCTCTAAGGCTAACTCTAGTCAGTTAAATTTAATGAAGAAGAGTCCTGGCTGTGAATGCTAAAAGATGGAATGACCTACATCTGTACTTATACCTAACTACCCCGTCAGTCAAAAATAAGATTGTGACAATTACACCATTTGTTGGCTTTGTCCTAGTACTCTTTGTTGAGGTACTGAAACAGGCTAAAAGCATGCACAGAGCATTTAGAGCATTTAATAGTGTAGATGGTCAGGTTTCAGTGTCCAGGACTGATGTTTATATTGTACTTGTTTTTGAACTAAACATTTTCTCTTTTTCCAAAGGGGGCAGATGAGGAGAATTAAATATTTCTAATGACACTTTTTATCAGCACCCATGGAAAATATAGTGTTTTATTCTCCAGTGACTCAAGATTCCCAAATCCATGACTCATAAGGAAAGGTTATCATCAGAGATTTTGAGCATCAAAATATCCAGCTGAAATAAAAACAAACACAGTGCAAAGGAAAGCAGAAAGTGTCTGCTTCATTATGGTTAACTTTCAAGCAAAAAGGGGTAATAAGTAAAAGGGCAATGGAAAATAAGGACCAAACAATAAACAAGAACTCAGAAACACAAACCCAGTAGACAAAGGGTAAGAGGTAATTGAGAAGGCCAATCTGGACTTATTACTGACAAGAGGAGAGTATGGATTTAGGATAATTGAAAGGGTTCTGTGGGACTGTTCAAAACATACAGAGGTTCCTGATAGGGGTATTGGTTGGGCAGGGGATTTGTTTACTGGTATTTGGGGAATCCTGCAAATGGAGATGGCTTGGGGAATCCTGCAAATGGAGAGGGCTTGTGTGATGAACATGCAAGTGCTGTATACATGCAGCAAGAACCAAGCTGGACTGTCTGGCAAGTATGAGACTTTGCAGATGAGGTAAGAGAGATACAGGCAGGGGTCTTGAAATATCTGAAAGAATCTGAATCATCTAACTTGAAATGTTGGCTCCCGTGCCATGAAATGGGCAAGAATGAGCTACACAGTCTGGTACTGAGCTGCAAAACCTTTTAGAAACTAAGAGTAGAGGGAGTGAGGTAGTTAATTCGGTAAATTGCCTTTTCAGTAAGAAAACGAGAAAATTTCTTTCTCTCCTTAAAATATTAGAATTCTTAGCAATTTAAAATCTTCAGATATTTTTTTCCCTTGGGTGAGTAGTTGAAACCAGAGCTTGACAGGCCATTCTTCCATACTAGATACCTGCAAATGTTCTGCTCACAGATTCAAGACTGATTTGAATAAAACTTACTTGTTTTCAAATTAGTTTTCATTAAAATATTGTTCTTAGTTCAATGTATACTCCTCTAATCTTTTGCCATACTATTCCAACGTACCTATAGACAACAAACATGTCCTACCTGAGTCTGCATTGTGCTGATTTAAAAAAAAATTAGTTTGTTCCACTCTTGTCTTATAGGTTGTCTTATCTGGTGGGAGATTTGTCAGTCCTGTCTCAAACTCAGAGGTTCAATTTATTTAGCATAACTGACTAGACAATATCATACCACTGTAGCAGTTTTTTTCTTCTTTACTCTTGAAGGTCTCCTGACACAATTTAGATTTTAATTTTCCAGTTTCACGGTTGAATCACAACAGATACTGTCTGCTACTGAGCTATGAGTTTGGTCTACTTCTTATACTCTCATTTTCCCTTGAGGGGCTTACAGCACAAATGTAGTTACTAGTGCTGAAGTGCATCAACCCACACTCTGTAATACAGCTTTTCATCTCAGATTTTTCAAACTGGTTTTAAAATTATCACCTAAAGGTGTGCAGCAAAGAGTCTTGTCCTTTTTTGGTGGGGAAGGACACTGGAGTTTCAACTCCCTGAGAAAACCCTCTAACTGTTCTCTAATCATTATTGAGGGAAAAAAAATCCACAACAGTCCATTATTTCCTGAGGCTCTACCTTTGGGGCTGCAACTTGGCTAAGTGAAGGTAGGTGCCTGCAGACTTGGGTCAGGTCTTCAGAGAGGGGAAGAAGCTTCAGAAACACGCACCTTGGCATTTCCCTTCTTTCCAAGAACATCTCACTCTTAGGAGCTAGGGGTTAAGTTCTCTGGAGGCCAGATAATGTGAGCTAAGCCTTGCTGAGTATCATTTTCAGGTAATCTTTATTGAATTTAAAATATCCAAGACTGACTAAAGCAAGAACTATTGTGTCTTAAGTAGTAATTAAATCTCAGAGGAAGGCGAAGACGAGTGCAGCAACACAGAGTATGAAAGTATTGCAGGGTCCTGACCACAACTAAAGGCTGACAAAATGGGAAAACAACTCTCATTTGATTTAGCTAGTTTAATGAATTAAAACTTTCAAAGATGCTATTTTTGCAGTCAGCCTTAGGCTGAGGTTAGAAGGATGTCAGAACTGGAACCACAGAGAGCCATGTAATAGCTGCAAGTGAAATGAAGGGAAAAGATTTTCTTCAGAAAAAAATGCACTCTGGTTCTAAAACACTTTAGAATGCTTGAAATTTCTACCATGAACCAATAATGTCTCTAGAGGATCCCATTTTCTTAAGACCACTGACACTATAGTACAAATGCTAGCATAGAAAACTGGAAGAAAACTTTTCCTGAACATGATGGATTTTTTTCAGGTGACTTTCCAGAAGCTATTTATCCTCTCTCGAGTATTCGTATGACATGATATAAAACATTGTCTCTATTAATGTACAGCAAATGTTCCCCAGGGGGAAAAATATTAAAAATACTTAAATTCTCTAGCATAATTTATTAAGACAAAGAGAAACTAAACTGAAATAAATTTTAATCTGTTCTTTTATTCCCTAGACTTGCTTTGGTTAGGATAACTTAATTATGTTAATTGCAGCTTAAATGGCCATAATGATATAATTTTCAACATTAAATACACACCTTAGACTATTTGCAACATAATTTTGAAGATTAACACCAGCTGATTAATCTATTTAACAATCACCAACTGCTAGCATATTGCAGCATATGATGATTTACAGGATATAGGTACTACTCATGAAGATCAAAATGGACATACGGTATTTAATTTTGATTCAGTGCTTATTTTTCTACTAAATAAAAAGGAAAAATTACAATATTTTATGCTGCTAAAGTATGCACAGAAAGCAACAAATAATGTTGTTAAGAGTTACAAATAGGAACTAGGCATAAGGAAACCAACTTTTGGGGAAAAACAAAATTAAAGCAAAAACCCTCACCACAGTTCACCTTTGTAAAGTTCAGAAAAATTCCATTTATTCAAATAAGAATGATGACATTTATCATCCGTAAACCGACCTGTCCAAAGCAAACTTTTATATTAACTTCAACTTCATTGCATATCTTCTGACCTTTGGGTGACTGGAGTTTCTCCAGGTCCAACTTTGGAAACTTGTAGTCCTGATATCCAGGAGTCCAAATATTTTACCTGGGTAAGAAAAAATGTCTCAAAATGTCCCTTACTCTTGGGAAGTACTTCCAAAGTTGTGAAACTACTATTCATCTCACAACCACCACAATTTAACAGCTTCTCCTATTAGCACATATTTTATGTGGCAATTCTTAAGAAGGAATTCACAAATCAGTGACCTGGGGTGCTAGGGCACAGAACCATCTTATTAATTCCTGCTTCGGGGACAGAAGCCTTCAACAGAAAGGCAGAATAGGCAGCCCTGGATGATAATGGCTACATCAGAGCAGCCAAGTTTGCTTGCAGGTCGAGGCAAAGCCCTTGGTCACACACAGCACATCACACTTTGGAACTGCCAGGTCCACCTGACTACCAGAAATGTCTTCTGTAGATGATGTGAAGCATCAGCAGCAACAGTAGTTAAGACAGTAAGATCCCTGGGAGAAGAATTGGCCTTGAATCCACCCAAAAAGCATGTCTTCACCCCCTCCCTCCTCTCCAAAGAAAACAAATTAAGCAACAAAGCAGTAGGAAATCAGAGCACTAGCTACAGAAAGGAACACATTTACAAGTAGTTAGGAGAATAACATATTATTTTCTCTCTATTCCTGACATACATGCTTCCCATTCCTATTCTACTAGTCCTTATTTTACAATTTCTGCTACCTTTTAGAACATTTTCTTACTAAACATTTGCTTTTTAAAATAAGCTATAGAGAGATTTTCTCTGAAATTAATAAATTTTCCCAGCTTCCTAAGCATATTCCCCTTGAACCACTGAAACTGTCAAGCCTGACTTTCTCCCATGTTATGCCATAGCTACTTACACTGCTCTGACAGACCCACAGACCTTATTCTTCAGGACTGCAGTAATTTTCCTCACCTGGTGTCCCTCTCATCCTATCTTTGTAGAACAGTACTCAAAATTATACTATTTATGGAAAGATCTGTCTACTAGGTTCCTAGCAAACTTTCATTATTCCTTTATAATTGGGATTTCCTATGAAAAATACTAAGAATTTCAATTAGTAGGGGTGGGTGGTGTGAGACAATCTTCATTTTAGAGTGGAGGAAAAGTGTTTATAAATAAATATTTATAAAACAAACATTTTACAAGTAAAAAACAGTCTGACATTTTCTTTTAT
The DNA here is from genome assembly GCA_023637945.1 of Phaethornis superciliosus. NCBI lineage: Eukaryota > Metazoa > Chordata > Aves > Apodiformes > Trochilidae > Phaethornis > Phaethornis superciliosus. Next base: position 75,724,337 of record JAJQWJ010000003.1, on the reverse strand, counting down.
TGCAAACTCTTCGGAACACAAATGAAACACTTTTTTTCCATGTTATTTATTTTTTATGGAAATTTGCTTGATTTTGATGTAAGGAACAGAGTAGTTCTAGTTTAGTTACAGTCTCAAACATCACTTAGCCTAGGTTTATTCTATCCAAGTAATTTTAAAAACATTGGATATCTTCAATCCATCTGCAGTTCTTTTCCTGGATTAATTAAACTAAAAGTTTTGGGTAGCACGCAGCAAAGAACTGGAAGAACTTTAATCTATTAGCATCTCTTTTTCCAATTAGGAAGTATCTGAATTCACAGATGCAATAAAACTTGGTATTGAAGTTGACTTTTCGTAATAACTCCTATATGTTTATTTTTAGTTTATCTCAAACAACAGCCCTGAGCCTATATATTTGTTTCTGCACCAACCATGTTAATTAGGACTCTTCCTTATCTTTCAGAATAATATTATATATTTCACACAGTATTATTCCTCCTCTGCACAACTCCAAATAAACTGAGGGTATCAACATGCCATTTACTTCAGCAAAACTTAATGTAATAAAAATTGTATAGAATAGAGCAACAGAAAGACAGTACACTGCAGTCCTAAGAATTAAAATATAAATGGTAACACTTCGTTCTCATACTACCAGAGCACTAAAGAAGTGACGCTCAGTCTGTTAGATTCCAACAGTCCCTCAGACTATTCTATCAGGCTTTTAGAAGAAAAGTAAAACCATTCTGTCTATCCACAATTCTTGCCCCAAATAAGTATGACCAGATCACTGCTATGGAATTAAAGAAAAAATCTGCAGCAGATAAATGCTGCTCTATCAAGTATCTTACAGCTGCAACTACTGTATACTCTTCATTACTTTGTTTTGTTAAATACAGCAACAAATAATATCCACAATGTCAATAAAGTGTCACTGTTTGGAAGTAAAGGCTGACTTAAAAGCAAAATCTTTTCCAGCTAATTTCCTTGCCACTAATTTTGAATTAAATTTAAGTGAATTTTAAATTCACATCAATAATCTATATTAATAAAATACATCCCAGACTCAAGGGCACTGTAATGAAAGGTGGAGTCTTACACAGGCATCAGGGATGCAGAGACAAAAGAACAAAACAAAACAAACAAACAACATTTTCAGAACAGTCTCTTGTTTTTCATTTGCAGGTCCACACCAGGATCTAAGTGGTTTCTGATAAATTTAAGTGTGCAGTTTTAAAATAAAAATCAAACACAAGCATTCCTAGCTGAATTGAGATTTTCTCAGAACGTAACCGAGTGAAACCACTAGAGGGCGAAATGTCCATTGCTAAAAGAAGATGTGAGCCCTGCACATTGATATGACGGACAAAGGTAGTAGAGGAGAAAAATATCAAATATCTTTTTTTTTTTTTCTTTTTTCTTTTTCTTTCCATGCCCCATCGAATTAAACAGAAGATTTTAATCCAAATATCTCTTAAAAGTCTAATCGTTGTCCCTTAACTTCTCTCTCAGAAGAGAGATCATTATGTGACATTTCTCATGGGGTTAAATCCATATTGTTGTTTCCTCTTTCATGTTTCTACAGATAGCTACATTCTGCAAGTATTTTGTTGTTCTCATCACTAAAACTTACGGTTTAAAGTATCTCGCAATAACAGAAACCTGAAATTGCTTTGGCCTGAAAATTTACCAAAAGTGGGGAAAAAAAGATACATAGACACGAGTGATGGTGATTTTATTTAGCACTGCCATTCATTTGGCCAGCAGTAAGAGCAAACATGCATTTCTCCTTTTTAAAGACTGGGTTTTATAGCTAAGTTGCATTTGTGACCTTTATTGCTTTAGTAATAGAGCTCTTCACAGTCATCAGTGTGTCTATGCACAAAATCCTTCAGGAGTTGGTGTTGCCAGTAACTTTCAAGTGACATGTTAAAATCTGAGCCTAAAATCACATAGGGATAGAGCTATTAAATCTATTGTAAAGTATGTTTGGGGCATCTTTCTCTCCAGCGGAATTATGGCCACAAGTTGGGAGCCCAGGTGTCACATCAAGTGTCACACGAGGAGTGTCTGATGCTGAAAGGTAGAACCATGCACCAGCATATGCTAGGGGCTGCCTGGCTGCAAAGCAGCTTTGCAGAAAAGTAGATGGCAATGGGAGTCTTGGTGGAGTCATCCTTGTGCTCTTGTCACCATGAAGGTGGATGGCATCATGGCCCACAGTAAGCAGAGCCCTGCCAGCAGGTGGAGACAGATGTATCTGCCCTTCTACTCAGCACAGGTGAGGCCACACCTGGAGAACTGTGTCCAGTTCAGGGCTCTCCAGTACAAGAGAGAGATCCTCTAACTGGATTGAGTCCAGTGAAGAGCTAGTAAGTTCATTAAGGGACTGGAGCATCTCTTGTATGAGGCTTAGAGGGCTGGGACTCCTTAGCCTGGAGAAGGCAAAGCTCAGGGAGATCTCATCAAGGTTTATAAACATTTGCAGAGAGGATGCAAAGATACACCCAGGCTCATCTCAGTGGTGCCCAGTGACAGAGGCAATGGGCCCAAACCAAAACACAGGAGGTTCCCACTGAACATCAGGAAACCCTTATTTACTAGGAGAGTAATAGAGAGATTGTGGAGACTCTTCTTACCCTTAAGTACCTTAAGATAACTTCTGGAAGGCAAGTGAACAAGTCTGAAAAAGATAGAAATACATCACTTGCATTCAAGAGAAAAGAATAGCTCAATAAGTAGACTTTTTCATAAATAACATGAAAAGCTTTTGTAAACATTTTCCCATTTTTCTACCTATGGACTCAGATTTGCTTGCTAAAAATATTAAAAATGTAACATGACCTTTTAAAAAATAAAATTATTTCTCAGTGGCATAATGCAGCTCATCTATCTGGACTCTAACACTCTGACACACTACAATCTACTAGTTTAGTGGGGATGCTCAAAAGTTATCTAGACATAGTCCTGGGCAACAAACTCTGATTGAGCAAGGGAGTTGAACAAGCTGACATCCAGAAGTTTTTCCTCAAAAAAACAAACTCTCTGTCCCACCTCAACCTGTTGGTGATTCTAGGAGCAACTCTGAGAGGTATAGATGCACACAGTGACTGTGCTCTCACCTGGCCAGCTATCAATGACCTCGGGTTGTCAGGATACATAACCTTGTTTTTAAGAGATCTAGAAGAAGGAACTATGACAAGTGCAAATAATGAGGTGGAAACTAAGTATAATGAGTGGCTTCATAAATAAATAGAGAGTTTTCTTCAGTTTTTAACAGAGCATGACACTGACCTTGCAAATAATGGTTAGACAAAAAAATATTTCATTAAAAGAAAATAAAAATATTGTAACATAATTGAAAGCAGATCTCAAGGAACTAAACAATTCTAAATAGTAAGCACCAGGTCACCACTGTCTCAGGACTGTGGATGAACTAAAAAACTAAGTTGCAGCTCTGGTAGCGTGTACCTTAAGATAACTTCTGTAAGGCAAGAGAACAAGTCTGAAAAACAGAAAAATATATCACTTGCATTCAAGAGAAAAGAATAGCTCAATAAGTAGACTTTTTCATAAATAACACGAAAAGCTTTTGTAAACATTTTCCCATTTTTCTACCTATGGACTCAGATTTGCTTTCTAAAAATATTAAAAATGTAACATGACCTTTTAAAAAATAAAATTATTTCTCAGTGGCATAATGCAGCTCATCTATCTGGACTCTAACACTCTGACACACTACAATCTACTAGTTTAGTTAAAGAAGATAAAGATTTATAGTAGTCTTACCTGATCAAGGAATTGGCCTAAGAGGAGAAAATACCAGACAGGATTAAACAAGAAACTCCTGGGCTAAGGTGATTGATTGGGGAAGCAAAAATTGTCTTTGGGCCTGATCTCTTTGCAGATTTCCATTGCTAGAAAAGGAGCTCTCATCACAAAAATAGGGGACACTTTAAACAAAGCACAGGGACAAATAACCTAAAGAACCTTGTTAAAGTATATTCAGCACTACTAAATATATGGCTGTGCACTAGTAACTGAAAATATTTAAAATAAAACTTATTTTAAATTTCAAATTTATTCCTATAACATGAAAGCAGAAGGGCTTGATTGGATCTGTTGATCACAGAATAATTAATGTGATATTAATGTGATTCAACTATCTAAAAGACAAAAGCAATACTTTTGCATCATCATTAAGAACATAGCAGTTGTCAAACCTAAAACATATTAAAAAATAAGGAAGAGAATTAGGGAAGAGCTATTAAGATTATAGGGACACTGAAAAGCCTATCATAGGAGAGAGGGCTGAAAGAACTCTACTTTTCTTAATCTACCAAAAGGAAGACTTAAGTAAAACTTGTCTTTCTAAAATATTTCAGGGACAAAAACACTAAGGAGGAAGAAGAGTGACTTCAGTAAGGAATAGTGTCAGCACAAACACAGCTATGAATAAACTGTCAAAGGGAATTTAGCAGAATCCCTCAAGCAACTTTCCAATGGAAACCAGGGCAGAATGGGAGGGCAGAGGAAATGCAGAGAAGCAAGCAAGCAAACCAAAAATCCAAATGAGATACTACTGAGATGTCTTTGTTATACTTATGAAAATAGAGTCTCTCTCCTATCGTAGGCACCATCCACAGAGACCCACAAAGTCCCTTCTAGTCCCAGTCTTCTCTTGAGGGCATGGTCTGAAATCTCACAAACAGAATAAGGATATTGTACTCAGAGAGATCAGCTAGTATCTGAGCATATTCTTTGAACAGTTTGACAGACTGGGTGAGCATTTGAAGAGTTAGGCAATACCTGTACCAGTACAGTGAGGAAATTTAGGCATTTTATTAAGTTAGGCAGCAGCTGAGAGATCTAAGGATCTCAAGTGATACATAAATTTAAGTCATTGGCCCATCAAGGGCTCTAGCCCACAGTGAACTATGCATATGTACAATAAACTATGTGGCACTATGCAGCTCCATCATGATTAATCATTTATATTGCTTTTCTGTCCCACTAGCCAAGCTAACTAGAGATCCCTATACTGAAGTCTACACTGTGCACACACCAAAAATATCTTGCTTTTAATGAGAAAGAAATCTGCTGCAGTAGAGAGCTATAGTGATTTTTGAGTATTAATATAAAGTAGTACACAGGTTACATCTCTCCTTTCTCAGAATGAACTTTCTAGAAGACTAGCGCCTTGATAAGGGACAAAAAACCAAACCAACCTCTCAAAACAAGCCAAACAAAAAATAAACCCCAAACCAAGAAGAAACTGGTTGAGGAGGTTATGGTTTTAGAAACCTTTGAGCTAATAGTAGGTAAAAGAGAAAAAAAGTCAGGCTGGCTGGCACACATGCTGCACCAAACAAATTACTATCCCTAGCCCATTTTTATACAATGTTCATCACTGTAGTACTCAGCTGTAGGGAGCAGAATAACTACACCGTTGAATAAGGAAACTAAAAAGTTACTGTAAATGAAAACAAGTCTATGAACACAATGAAAATATTCCATGTTATCAGAAGAACTGAGTAACTTCTGCATAAGAATTTGGATCAGGAACTGAATGAGAATCAAGAAGAATGAAAAAGAAGCATTATAGAAGCATAGAAAGTTAGGGGTTGGAAGGGACTTTAAAAGATCACCTAGTCCAACCCCCCCCACCAAAGTGATTGCATGTGTGACAGATGTAGACAAGCAAGTGGAAATAAAAACCTAAAATAGGATTAAGAAATTATTAAGACGTTATCAGGACAATAGAATTGTAAAAGAAATCAAAGGAAGTGAATTGGAGAAAAAACCCCAACAATTTTATAAATAAAAAACAAGAGGCTGTAGTACTTCATTACCACAACACAGCAGCATTCTTAAAAGATAATAGGAGGGTGAAGTAACAAAGCAGCTGCAATAAGAAAAAGATTGAATTCATTGAAATAAATGAATCTATATTAAATTCAATAAATCTATTTAATAAATTCAATATAGATTAATAAAAGTGACAGCAAAGTATCTTGCATTTTCCGTATCTTTTATGAAAGCTGAAATACACGTAACTTCATGCATCAGCCTAACACAAAATTTAATGCAGAAGCACTTAAATTGATCTAGTTAGTTTTATGTTTCAAAAGAGGTCTTTTCCAATTTATCTACATTTTGGAGCTGTGTTTGTTTTATTTTGTTGGTAGTGCAAGGAAAGATATTTCATGATGAATGCTGAGTATTTAATGAGATGTCATTTTAAATTGGACATGAAATTGAATACTGCCACAGTGAAAAGAAAGAAAACTGTTTTACAAGACTTGTGCCTGGCAAGAGAGAGAGAAACAGAAGGAAATTTTGTTCTGTACAAAAGTTATCAATGGGTTTAATCTGAAATACCAAATTTCTGATTTGGAAATACCTGGGTGTAAAAAAGAGACTAGGATCTCTCTTTTCCGTGCTGGAAAAGACTGGCTTTAATTTTCAGATGATAGAAACAAAAATTAAACCTGATAACTGTTTTCCACTCCTTTCTTCTCGCCTACCTAACCTTGGTGTCCATATAAACAGGTGAACATTCTTCTGCACTCCCACATAAACCCTTCTTTTGAGAAGGTGAGGATGTTGAATTATGTCAATCTGCCACCCTTATAAAGCAAAACAAAGTCATGATGCACACTCATACGATTACAAGTAGTCATGTTACAGGCTTAAGAGATGTCTCGTTAGCAGAGCTATTACAAATCTGGTCTATTGTACTGTAAAGTAAAATGTTTCGTCAAGTTACAATCAAAGTAGGCTAATAAAAGATTTATAGGAAATAATTTTTAAGTGGATTTCTTTTTTGTATACATAAAAAAGAAAGAGAATTTTTATTTACACTATAGAATTGATCCAGTATTCTAGGAACAAATTCTTCCAAAAATTGATGCAGAGAAGTTTTCTTTGTTGTTGGGTTTTTGGGTTTTTTTGCTCTAAATGTGTCATTGCTCCTTTTCCTTAGGAAGACATTTTACACAATAGAGATGTCTCCAGGCCTCCTAAAAACAAATTTGTAATTATCCTTGACACAGGTCTTACTTTTTCCAAGAACCTTGACATAGAAAAGTCAAACTGTGAATAATCTTCACAAGATTAGATGGCAGACTGGAAGTCCTTCCTTTAAAATCAATAATTCTATTAAAGTAAAATATTTTTAATGCCTTGTTAGTACCCTGATAACGATATTAAATTTCATCACTAGAACAAAGTACTATGTTTCCCTGAAAAAAAAAAAATAAATCAGAAACCCTTTGAATCTCTGTCCCTCCTCACTTCTTAATTTCTGTTATTTCTCCATTGAACCATTTTCAAGTTTCACCTGCTTTTTTTTGCTGGCTCCTTGGCTATTTTCTCCACACCCCCTCCTCCATTACTAATAATTTGTGCCTTTATAGAATCATTTTCCACCTTTCTCATGGGTCTTATTTATCTGAAGTTTCCAGGGTTTCATTGTTTGTTGAGGTTCCATTAGTCACAGGAATCATCTCGCTCTATATAACAGGGCAGCTCAGGCAGGCTGCCTTTGCACTACAGCATCATAAAATCCTGCAAGAAAAAAGTGCAAAAATGAATTCATTTATTGTTGTATTAGATTTCAGAATTTACTGCAAAAATTTTTATGTTTTTTACATCATTTTGGTTTTGTTTTGTTATTTTAGTTTTTTTAATAAGAAAATAAAGTGGCTGTTAAATCAGCTACAACTGGGTTTGGGGTTTTTTTAATAATTGGACAACATGGTTAAAATATGTATATTACTTTAAATCAAGGTTGAAGTGACAGATTTAACAGGTAAGGTTTCTTTTTAGAAACAAATTGGACAGTTTGTTTTTTTCTCTTTAGTCCGTACAGTATTTCTCCTTCTCCATCTTTTTCTGTCATGAACAAACAGCAGAGATGAGTGGGTCCCAAGAAACTACCTGTGCCATGCTGCTGTGCACATAAAATCCAGGCTTTGTTACATGAAGGAGCAGAAGAGACGAAGGCAGCTGGGAGACAGCCTTTAAACCCTGAGTATCATTAAAACCCAATTTCATAGAGTTTTAGTTGCAAATTTCTCTAGCAGGTCTGGGAGTAAGTGAGACTCCTTGCTCTTATATCTGAATGTTAAAATGGTGTGGAAAAAACGTATATGACCAAACTAATTGAAATGGAACCCCAAACTGTAAAAAAAAAAAAAAAAAAAAAAAAAAAAAAATAATAGAAAGAAAGGTCTGATTTTGTAAAGAGAATTCCTAAGGTCAAAGGAATTCCTCATGAAAGACAATGGTAGTCCATTTAATAAATGTTAGCTTTTGTTGAATGATCAGCTACAGCACATACCTCTTTCATAATCTGATGACATAGCTCTGTATAAGCAGCCAAGCAGCCTTGCTAAAACTTAAAGAAAAAGTGTTTTCCAAACCTGTTTTTCCTTTTAGGTTTCTCTCCATCTCACTTCTTTTTGAATTCTAGCTAAAGATGAACTTAAATACTTTGGACTGGGAGGGGGTTACCTAATGGACTGTTTCAGAGGCTTCTGGATTCCATTGTGATCCACCACCACCTGTAAAATGGAAACAAGAGCCTAGTAGACTTCCCCTTACCAGAAGCTTCCATGAATTCACACTGTGGTACACTATTAGAGAAGTATAGGGAAAAAGATATTAGTTCTGCAGCAACAGTAGAGAGAAAATTAAAAAAAATATTTTCCTTTATAAACACTGATTCAGAGAAGCATTACCAGCTTCAATCTCTGAAACTAGATGTTTCCATTTTATCAGAACTGATTTTGTAACCCTTTAGACCCACTCCAGACACATAAAGAAAAAAAACAAAAACAACTCTCCTGTCCTTCCTCAGACCCTATGAGACCATTTAGTTTAAATAATTTCCACTAGCAACATAAAGCTGCACTCTGAGCAGGGGTTGGACTAAATGACCTTCAGAGGTCCTTTCCAACCTGAACAAGTCCATGATTGTGTTATATATGTAATAGCCTTTTTTTTGTTTTGATTTGGTTTGTTTGATTTTTTTTTTCATTTTTGGTTTTGCTGTGAAAATAGCACAAAATGACTCGACTTGCTGATCTTAACTTCATGCCTTGAGATTATGTTTCTAATCATAATTATAGTTCCTTGAAGATCACATAAGTCTGAAATCTATTTGGTGTTGCAACACGATTCCAGACCCTCTCAGGACAATACAAATGGGTGATGAGCAGAAACAGAGGTTGCTGAAGTTTGCTTAAAAAGAAAAGTTCAATTATTGATAAGTTCTTAGTCTGAGGACATTTCATTTGACAATAAACAAGAGGCAATTTTTTTGACAGCTAACTACCAAGTACCAGATTTCCAGCAGTTTGAAGTACTTACATGCATTGGTTTTATCCTCCCTATTTCCCTGGTAGCCCCACACCGATTTCTAGTGCAAAATTAACTATGACTGGCACAAACCATAAACCTGCAGGGAAGGAGATTGGAAGAGGCACATATATTTTGCCCTGGCTGAAGTTTCTGTTGAAGCTAGGTTGGTAGCTTCAGTTACCTTCCAAGCTGAGTTTTTGCAGAATGCATTGGTTTATATTGGAAATCAAACACCTGACTTTCTAATAAATTAGTGTAAGATTTTTTAATTTTCCTCCTTCCTCTTATGTCTAGCTTCATCAGATGCTGTGTATTTTGTCAGCATTATTCTTTTTAATCAAATTCATACTTCAAAAAATTAAATATATATATATACTTTATTGTTACAGTGGCTTTTATTGTTTGTATCATTATAAACTAAATCAACTGTTCCACTTTATGTGTGGAGCAGAAATTTTATGGTCTTATTAAAACTCCAGTAACAGCCTTTACAATTTATTGTGCATAACAGAAGACATATCTCAAAGAGGGAAGAGTTTTATTGTTTGGGCTTTTTTCACCATGAATTTCAGCCCAGTTCCCTCCATCATCATGTCTACCAGAACAGTAATGGTAAATACTAAAGGACATCAGGATAAACAACAATTGAATCAACTTTGAATGCTACCATAATTCTCCACTTACTGAATTCCCATGTGGTATTAGGTATATTTGAGGATATTATACTCCTATGTATATTGAGGATATTATAGTCCTATAGAGAGAGCTATCTGCTCTCTCTAAGATAGCAGGCTTTCTGTAAAATAACCTCTTGATAATTCACTTCACACCTTATTTCTCCGTATTTTCCATTTCTTTCTTCTTGAATCAATGCCCTCAGAAAAACACCTGATTATTGAAAAAGTACGTTACCCACAACTGCAGCTGGCACAGGTTCTCTCTCTGTTCTAGGCTTATGGGACAACAAATTTCTGTGTCTGAAGAAAGGAAGGTGATTTATTGATTCTGCTTCTCTGTACTGGCTCTATATGTCACTGCCTTCTGTCAAAGTGAGAAAGACACATTGAGTATTGGCATTGCTTATTGCCTGAAACAGTCCATGAAACCAAAATACACATATACACACAAAAAAGAAGAATTAAAACCACAGAGGTCTGAAGATGTTGAAATCTGTCATAGATTTTTTGGTATGTAGTAAATGTGAAAGGTGATCCCTCAGCTTGAAAAATTAATATTGCCATGATGCTCCAAGACAAATGCTCTCACTACAATCATCCTTTGAAGCAGTGCAGCTTATGAGAAAGCTTGTTAATGTGGGGCCTGACAATGTCTACCCATACTCACCCTATCCATTCTGTCATAAAGAGAAAACCACAACTTTGTCCCCTGTGGTCAAACTTTTCAATATCAGTCTGACCTTGCAACATATAATAGTGAGAACTGCATAGGAAGGACTGTCCTGTTGCAAGACACATCATGGTAGATGTAGCCAACACAAAACCCCCCCATTGTTACTCCTATGTCCCAAACTTTCTCCCAAACACACACATAAACTTTACTATCTGGAGCTGAACATGGGCCTGTATTGAAGTTCCAACACTAAAAGAATCATTTGAGTTTAAGGGTGGTTTCAGGCCACCTAGCTGGATCTTAAAATGGAAATGTAATTAATGACAATGAGACATGCACTTTGTACAAAATTGAGTCACCTCTCCATTTGGTATGAATACACCATGTATAGAATAGAATATCCTGTTGGTGGCTGCTTAAGAAATGTGTTAGTCAGCTGAAATGAGCCAAGGTAACCATAGCAAGGTGTGACTGTCTGAGGGGGGCACTCTACACAGTTTCAAAGCTCTCTATTCAGTTTATGAATGATCATGCCTTGTAATATTAGAATTTGTCTCTGCTTAAGATGTTATTCTTTGGTTATGATCTTACTAAAATTCTATGTTTTACTGTGTAGTCCTTGGCATATCAGTATCTTGCAACACATTAGCTTATTAGCTTCTTTTAAGGCATGTATGATTTCACGTCCTCTAAAAATATTAAAAGCTATCTCACATTAAATCATTCATAAATCATTCCATCACATAAACTAAATGCAGAAAAGTATATTAACAAGTAATCTAAAGTACTAATAGATAGCATAACTGTATATATCAAACACAACGTATAATTGTGTTTCTCCTTATTTACTACTGGCTCCTGTAAACAAGCCAAAAGGAGCCCTTAAAATAGCACTGCCTCACTTACTGTATCAAACTGAAAAAGTGTTTGTACATAAGACACCCTGACAGCTTTGATATTAACTAGTATTTTCATGCTGAGATTGTCAACAATTTAGATATTAACTTGAATTGAGATCTCTGTGCTGAAAACCATAACCTGATGAATCATATGTTATTCAAATTAGTGCCCTAATCTAGAATTAAAATTTCTCTTTCTCATATGTTCTGCCCTTTATAAAAAAAAAAAGAAAAAAAAATCACAACTACTCTTTGTGTACTTTGTTATTCTTTGGAGTAGATTCTTTATGTCATAGTGCCACTGAAAATTTTCTCCCATGCTGTAGAGAAAGAAGAGCATTTTCTAAAGTACAAACACCTTTGTCAACCTGCTTGCCTCCAATCCCAAAACAAAGACCCTCTAATTACAGGATCTGAACCTGATTTTGGCACATGCATGTAAACGAAGACATCAGTTTCTACAGGTTCTAGGGACTTCTCAGGTAAGGGGCTCAGTATCTCACAGCATCAAGGACAAAACTGTTGACATTCCCTTGCCCTGTAACTCCCTCTCTGCTATCCTTCTGCTCGGACTTCCAGCCTAAAGCCATCAAAGTATAAGAATCATTTTAACAGCCTTTGAACAGCCAGATCTCTCTAAAATGTCCAGAGCTTCTAGAGTGGCAGATCATTCAACCTGCACTGTTTGTTCCAGCCCCCACCCCAGAGGATAAGTCATAACATCCACAAAATCTATATTTACACTATAACTGCTGACAGCCCCTTCCCTACAACATTTGGCATGTTTGTGCTGTAATACAGAGTAAGAGATTAACATATTAAGTTTAGCACTGTTGATGAGTCCGTAAATTTCTGATTTAAGCCTGAAAATTCTTGCCCTACATTTTAAATTGAGCTCATTCTGAGTGTGTTCCTTAAAGGCACTAGTAAGATACACTGGTGCATACACACAAAATCTTACACAAGACAGAGCTGAATAATTAGTGTCAATATATTCTTTGATCATTAGAGACAAAGGTAAAACCATAGTACCTCTTATTAAACCAGATAAACTGGTTTATAAACTAAGATATAGATGGCTAAACCAAAGATACCTAAATCATAAATAGTTTTTTTTTATTTTATGAGTAAACCAGTTCTCTCTACTTAAAGCAAGAACTGCTATTTTGGCAAAAGACACTGGAAAGTAACTGAATAGGTTTGTTGTGGTGGGTTTGTTTTTTCTTTTAGCCCGTCTTGTTTGAGAAAAGCCACCAATTTTTCATCATTCAAGCTTCACTATTGTATTTTACTTTTTTTCCTAAGGAAGATCAGAATAACCATGGAATGTCAGGCACTTAGCACTGCACATTGCAAAGATGTGAGGTCTTTAGACAGAGTATTACAAGTTCTTATCAGCACCACCATATGGTATAAGACAGAATGTACATAAACCTGTCAGCACACATAATTCTCATTTTCAGATTAAAGAATATTTTACAAGAAGCCACACATACTTGTTTCCTTCAGCATTATGATCCTGTTTAAGGGCATAAAAATGCAACTAATCTGCCAGAGAAAATTATAAAAAAACCAAACCCAAATAGCAATGTATTTGAAGTAGAGAGGATTTGATTTGCCCATTAACTATTTCAAGTCAATTTTCTGTATGTAATTGCAGTGTCAGACTTCTGGAAATATTTCCATCCAAACATACATTAACAATTTCAATAATAGAATATTAAAGAAATCAAAGTCTTTAGTTTTGCAAATTTCCACTGATTATTTTTTGAATGTGATTATGGCAGTAAAATATATATGAGTTTTCAGTAATAAATCTTTCATCAGTCCAACAAGGAATCTTCTCCCCCTGAAAAAAATCTTGTTGTTTACAGTGTGTGACAAAAAAGTACATTTTTCCAAACAGCATATAATTTGTGTTTGGGACAAAAGAAGAAAAAAAAAATCAGTCTTTGCATACATCATTTAAAAAGTATGCAATTTTATTTTCTTTCAGCTGGGTAGACAAATGAACTGTGAGAGGTAAACTCCACTGGTACATATTGCAAGAATATTTCACGAAGCAGTTTTTATTGTCATTGTAGTTTGAGAATATGAGAATTTAGGAACAGGTAATATCTTTTGTTATGTGTAAAAAAGATGATCTCAAAAATAGTGGTGCAGATTAACAATGGAGCCTCTGAGGTTATATGCAGCTCACCAGTCATGAGTTAAGGAAATGCAGACTTTGGAGGTGGTCAAGTAAGAAGAAAGCCCCCTAAAACAAAGAACTATCAAGTCACCTGCATAAAATATACTTTATTTGTACATTGAAATGTAACGAAGTTATAGACCCTCGAAGAAAAAATCTAGATGTAAAACATGTAAGAAAATGTTAAAATAGACCAAGTAGTCATTAGAATGAGAAAACTTAAAAACATTAAAATACTCCTTTTAGCAAAGAAGAAGAAATTTCATCACTAGCTTCATCCTCCTCTGTCAGGATCCTGACAACTCATTGCAACCCCACTCCTACTCTATGACAGGAGGAGCAGCAAAAGGATAACTGTAACACCAGAAAACAAAACAAAACCCAAATAGGTTTACTGAAAAGTTTTGGTATAACAGTTTAAACCATATTACTAATAAGATGTATTTGGTATTAATTTGGAATGCAACAGTTAATATAATTCCAACTGGACTCATAGTAACTTTGTTTTGCTTTAGTAAAGTCTTTTAAAATTTTAAGGCAACTAATAATAAATTCTTTGTTTCACATGTATAGTATGCCTCATTTTGGTCAATAATAAGATTTTGAGGGTAACAACTAGGGTACATATTTTAAAACAAGTACTTAATTTTCAATCCTATATAGTACTGCAATGTGGAAAGCAATATAAAACTCAAAAAAATTGAAAGATGCAAATGTCCAGGCATACAGACAACATCAATTAGTCATGCAACTAAATTTTGCAGCTTCACTTCCTAAACTATCTGGGATAGTTGTAGTGGAAGGTTCCTAAATCCAGTCTATGCTGATGAATACATACATTTATATTTTGCATACATACATATGTCTTTATTTTGCCAGGGGGAACATTTACACATTCAAGAGAAAACAGCTCCTGACCTGGTAGGTACACATTCCAGAAACAAGCAAAATCAGGGGTGAGATTTATTAGGTGTTAGCGAAGCAATTAAAAACTAAAAAAGAATGTATTAACTGAACAAGATTGCATTGAGGTAGCATGTCAAAGAGTGTTTGAAGTGACAAGTCTGCTTCCAAAGAGATATTTTTTGACAATAAAACCTCAGATTATTATGCAAATAATATTTTCATGCATAGCACTTGCCAGAAGTTAATTTGACCCATATTTCCCTTCCTCAGCCCTGGAATAAAAGCTACTTACAGCACCTAAGTACAAATTAACATACTTGAACTTTCTGCTGCTGTTGTCCTTAAATTCACCTTTGACCCTCCCTGTGTTGACATCTTTTCTGCCTTTAATAAGTTTAAGCTTACTTGATCCTTAAGGACTTTTTTATCTTTTCGAAGCTACTAATAATAAAGATGAGAGCTGTAGTAGCTGATTACAGTAGACAAACCAGCAAGCTCCAGACCAGGATTTACTGGCAGATGTTGCTTTTTGTCCTAGGAATTTAAGAAGTTGAACCTAAAGCCATTTGCACTACAGTCCCTGCTAAAAGAAAAGAATTATGTCACCTGCAGCAAGTTATCACTGGTGTAAGTGGTCTAATGGCAATCTGCCCACATCATCTCAATACAAGATTTACTACAGTAAGTTACTTTCAAGGTCTTTTTCTCTTACCTGCTCATTGATTAATCACCATTCTTTACCGTGGTAACCTCTGAATTTAATTGGAATCATTGCTGACAAATATTACACCACTCCAAACACTTAGTATTGACTTAAATGGAGAGATATGCACTTCCAGTTTTAATTTTCAGTATGAAACTTTACCTCATCATTTCTGCTGCTGTGCTTTATGGCAACAGTCAGTTCTTTATTGTTCTGTCTGATGTTTATAATTCAAAATGCTATGAACTGCAGAGCTTCCAAACATTTTGTTTATTTGCTCTTTAATAGAGAAATGTTATCACAGTGTTCAGAACCCATTTAGACCTTTCTACCTGAGAAGGCCCTTATCCCAGGTTTCACACGCATTTTTCAATTTTAATATCAAACTAAGCTAGCAGTTATCTTCAGTGTTCAGCAAAAGCAAAGGGCCTCATCTAAAGCAGGAGAAATAGGCTTCTGTCACACGTGTCCATAGTGCCTTCTAGCTTAGGAAAGGTTAATATAAAATGTACTGTAGTTTAAGCTGCAGGATATCCAATTATGAGAAAAGAGAAATTTTTAGACTAGATATATAGCCCTGCTCATCCCTAAAGGCAAATACATTTTTAGACAGGAGCGCACTGAAACAATTATACTCTAATTATATACCCTGAAAAAAAAATTTTTTTAACACCGAATTTAACATGTGATGTAATGTTACAGAGGAACATGGTATCAGAATTTTAGTGCTGTGCTAGTATGAAATAAGGACTTCTGTAGTGGTTCTGTACATGATTTTAAGGTTATTTTACACTAATCTAGAAAAAGCAGAAGATAACTCTTGAAAGGGTCAATTGGATGAAGCAAAATAATACTAGTTAAAGTCACAAAGTTCCCAAATGTTGTCAGAACCTGAAGATCTATCTATTTAAATTATAATAAATGATACATTTATGAGTTTAAGCTACATCTGATAAGGGTCTCACTGGAAAATAATGCCAAATGATATAAACTCAATTGATAAAAAACAGAGCTAACATAATCAGTGCTTTAGCTTAGTAAACACAATGACTTTGAAAGACCTTTCAGCTTAGCAGTTCACTAAAATTATGGCAAGATTTTCTTTTTAGCCACTTCAAGTCATATAGTAAATATAACATTTTGGCTGTTACACTTTACTTCTTCGAATTATTCATGAAGGGACTTCCAGGGCAGACAGACTGGGGTTTTTTCTTCTTGCTATAAGCAGTGGAGTACATTCCCCCTTTTCTTTCTTCCTCTCTGATTTTCATTTTGTTGGTTTTCAACTTGAGTATTTAGTCTATTTCTCTGAAGTCCTATAGAAAAGTTAACTAGAGACAGAAGCATGATATGAGTGGCAAAGAAATGGAGGACACATCTAGTGGTCCTGGACCACTAGACTAGCTCTGCATTAGTCTACCTGCATTAGTCAAAATGATGGCTGATCTTAGCAATGTAGTATCTCTCAGCTGGGAAAGTTGTAGGTTTGTAATACCATTAAATTGGGTAAACTATACCAGAAAAAAATACAATGGCTACTTTTAAAATGCTATTAACACTTATTTTTACAATACTAAAAGTTAAAATTTGTAGAAAATTCTAGATTTGCTTTAGGAAGCCTAGTATAGTATAGTATAGTGTAGTATAGTATGAATGCAGATAATTGGCTTCTCTACTGACTATTTTGCACTAGAGGAGACTCCCAAATTACCAATGCACATGCTTATGCTCCTGATTTACCCTTTTAGTAGAGTTTTTGAATGTGTCTGCATCATGGTATCTACAAGTGGCAACCAGGGTCTATCTATATCAGTCAAACAGTACAAAGGCTTGCTCGTTACTTTACTTCCACATTGCTATATTTTTCTCTGATAATGAAGTCAGAAGATCTACACACACCTTAGAAAAGAGTTCCCAAGTTGAGCCCAGCTTAACACTGCACTAGGCTGGAGACCTCTGGCAAAAATATGAAATTTTGCTTCATTGTTTAGACTTCATTTGATTGAATAAAGCTTATTCCCACTTCACTTTGTGAAAATGCCATCCTCTCTTCAGTGCTTTTACTCCTGGGACACATGCCCTACTTAAGGTCTGCAAAGCTACTTAAGAAGAACATTAGGGAACATAAAGAAAGGATAAAATGTTACTTCTATTTCACTTCAGTCACTTAGAAGGAGAAATATGCTGGTTCTTACCATAGGTTGTCTTACTATGCTCCCAGGTTACACCTCATTTTATGATTTGACAAGCTATTCAACAGAGTGACTGTCTTTTATTATACACAGGCACATTGCCTGCATGGGAAAGCTCAGAACTCCCAAACTATTTTATGTCTTACTATACTAATAAAAAATGCTACTACAATATCAGTTTCTCAGTGCAGGCTGTTAAAATTATCAGCTAACATTTGTTAAATAAAACTTGTGATATAACTAAGTTAATTCTTTTCTGTAAGCATTTTTATGCACGGACTATTACCCTAATTGCCAATGACATTTCTAATGAGAATTTTCACATTCTGAGTAATTCACAGTTTCAAATGACATTTAAACATTGAATCCTGCAGATCAGTATTTAGGAATCTACTGCATATATCAAGACATGTTAACTTAGCTAGACAATTGAGTGTGGGGCTAGGGGTCTGGAAATTTGTTGTCTAATCACTTTGCACTAGAAAAGGCTGTATGTTGTAACAGTCCTTTATGGGAGATATATTTAAACCTTACAGAACTCAATAGTAAGACACATACTTGCAGCAGTCATTGAATGTTAAACTCCAGAAGGCATCTTCATTACTTTGAAAGACACATAGAAGCTTAACCTAGTCGTGGGGTCCAAAAGGAAGATGTGGATTGTGGTGGCCAGTCTTGCAGCACTGCTTTTGCCCCTCAGAGTCCCTGCTGCTGTGGGAGGAACATACAACATCAAGTTAGACATCTTTTAGCAAACTCAGGTAGCCTAAATCCCACACAGGCTTTTAGATTCACTGGTTCTTACAAGGTAGCTTCAACCAAAGTACTTGCACACAGAAAGCCCAGGTTGAGTTTGGCCCACCCAAATGTGGATTTCAGATTTACTTTTCTCTAGCATTCTTTAGAAACTCAATTCAGTGCTGATCCACAGCTGCCTGTATGCTCAGGAGCATCCAGGCTGAGAGAAGAGGGGTCTGCTTTGGTTTGCTGGAGATAGCTGAAAGTACTTTCTTGTATCTCCTTTTCATATCAGCATGCACTTAGTACAGTGAGTTCCTAATTAAAAAATGGGAACATGACTAAACATTCTTAATACTCAAAGCTTCTCATATTCCAGCAAAAATTATCATAATACATTTTTCCACAATGCACTGAATCTTAAAGGTAGCTGCTGTAATATAGCAAATACATTTTTCCATACTGTAGAACTGTAATTCTCAAACCCAAAGTAATATTCAGCAATATTTAATGATGTTTATAGTTAAACATATCCAGTGCTGAATTATTCCCTTCATTACCTTGTTAAAAAAAAATGATATGCATAAAAAATAAATATCAATACTGGCACTGGTGAGGCCACAATTCAAATGCTGTGTTCAGTTTTGGGCCCTTCACGGCAAGAAAGACATCAAGGTGCTGGAGGCAATGCAGAGAAGGTCAACAAAACTAATGCAGGGTCTAAGGTATAAGTTGTTTGAGGAGCACCTCAGGGAACTGGGAGTGCTTATCCTAGAGAAAAGGAGGCTGAGGGGAGCCCTTATCACTCCCCACAAGAAACCTGAAAGGAGGTTGTTGTGAGGTGGGAGTTGGTTTCTTTTCCCAAGTAATAAGTCATAGGACAAGAGGAAATATCCTAAAGTTGTGTCAGAGAAGGTTTAGATTGGATATTAGGCAAAAAGTTTTAATTGAAAGGGCTCTCGGGCACTGGAATAGGCTGCCCAGGGAAGTGGTAGAGTCACCACCCCTGGAGGTATTTTAAAATTTAAAAGACATGAAGATGTGGCACTCAGGGACATAGTTTAGTGTGCTAGCTTAACAGTTGGACTTTGTAATTTTAAAGGTCTTTTCCAACCTAAAGAATTCTCTGATTCTATAATACACCAAGCCCTTCAGGTAATTAGAGTGACAAGAAATGCAATCTATATACATGTACTGGTTCCATATTTACAGAATAACAGGAATAGCAGCTTCATAGTTATATCCCTAAATTACCTTCTGAGAACACAAAATTGAACAATCTCTGAAGGCAATATGATTATATACATATTTATAACTAAAAAAATTAATCAGCTTACGGTTAAAAAGTCTCTCTTTTATCATGAAGAATAGCTTGAGGCTAATGATTTGTCCCACTATTGGGAAACAAAAAGGTAAATCAAACTAAGTGTGATAAGCTGGCTACTATCCACTAGCTTTAGAATAGAATTTGGTTAAATCAGAAAACAGAACCTAAGGCTGACCAGTCGGGCTTGACTTTCTCTGATGAAAAGAAATGAACTGGTAAAATGTTTTATAATGCTGTCATTCCTATGTTTCACTGTTTACATAATTTATTACATTTAGAGAAGAGGCTTCTAAAAGACTGTTAATGAGGATATTGTTTTGAATCTCTTTTGGACTCTTGTTGCTGACTGCATAAACAAGACAACATGGTGAATCCAAGATGTTTTTTGGTGGAATTTAGGACTCAGATAGGCCTCTGAGGCAAATCATACACCTGGCTGAGTAATTTAGATGTTCAGTCCCTGTCTGATGTTTTAGATTTGCCCTGGCTCATCTGCAAAGTACATTGCCTCCAAAACACACAAACATCATGAAGGCTCCCAGATGTTCAAGATACCTCTGAGATGTCCGAGGGACCTGAAAGACCTTGCTCCTCCCCAGTGCCTCCAAATTCCCCATGTCTCTCCTCACCCATTTAAGTCTGAAAGTGGGGAGAGGAAATGGTTCACAATACAAAAAAGCTCAAATAAAAAATAAGCACAGTCCAGCTCTTATTTATAGAAATTTGTGTGTAAAATTGATAGTAAAACAATTGCAGTGAAATAGATAATATATAAGAAATGGGAAACTTTCTAGCTTTAGATTTGGCCTTAACTTTCACCTTTAGTTGTACACTATACCTGTTCCTCTTTAGGATAGAATAAGTTATAATCAAAATTTATTTCTCTGTAAAAATCAGATAATTTTTTAAATCAATGAAAAATATTGAGTATTAGCTTCTTACTTTTTTAGAGATTAATTTTAATTAATTATATATTTTAATGAAAAATATAATTAGAATAATCAGAAATAAGATTTGTAAGAGCAGCTGTTTAAACTCTGGTATATAGAAAGTCATATTAACAGATAACATAATCACCAGTAGTAATATGTGAAGAAACAACTTTTCACAGCTTTCATAGTTTAGGAGCTAAAATGAAAGGTATTAGATAGAAATGTAATTTCCAGTTTCCTTTTTAGAATCTCTGTATTTAATTATTGGTAATCAAAATAGTGATTAAACCACTTTCAAAACTAATTATTCTTAAATTACCCATTGGCTGTTCCAACTGTGTTAATTAAAGTAAACAGAAAGCAGCTGTTCTTTCACTGTCACTACCTGCTTCTTTTAAATGAAGTCCATTTATTTTTTATATTGATAGAAATGAAAATATATTTTTTCTAATTTTGTCTAATAATTTCTTGTCCTCCAATAGACAGAATTCCATTAAATTTCAAATACTTTTGGTATGCAAACAAGGGTGCACACTAATAAATTCATAAAATCATAAAATCTGAAATTATATGGACAGAATCAGAGTCTTTATTAAGGATAAATCATAAAAGATATTTAAAATTTCAATGTCTCCATTAGGTTAAATAGAAAAAAAAGGTCCTCTAAATTAACTTTACCTGTTACCTCACTTTATAAACCAAGTTCTCATTTTTATTTCCTCGGGGAACTCACAGTGCTAATAGAATAAGGAGTGAGAAAGAAATTTCTTATGACCCTTAGAAGCTTTTAGAATCTCCCATGGGGAAAAGTATGATGTATTTTTAATAAACTTTGTGAATTTTACTGAGAGGACTTAAAGCACTGAAGTAATATTTCACTGAAATAAAACCAAGTGATGCTAAATTATGCCCCATCCTTAACAGTGGATAAGAATTTTTTTCCTTAAAATCACCTCCTGAGATTTAATTTTTTAAATTTAAACTGTTCAAAGAACTTCAAAGAAGATGGATGTGCCTTTTTTATTTTCTTTCAGAAATTACTCTTGTTTTTTAAGACTTGATTTTTTCCCTAGCATTGTAAACAATATGCTGTCCAGGGTTTTTCCTTTTTTTTTTTTTTTGGGGGGGGGGTGGAGGGGTAAGCACAGAAAGGAGACTGCTAAGGCAGGAGAACTATTTATACATATGGACAGAATAAGTAGAGAGAGTCCAAAAGAATTCAGCTGCTAGTTTGGATGTGTCTATCACTTTCTTGCTTTTTCAGAAAATACATGCTGCCAGATGTCATGGGGTATTCATTTAAAATCTTGCAGACAAGATTTCTACTGTACTGACAACTGTTTCTTAAGAATTCAGAGAATGTAGGAAAAAAACCTGTTGCCTGACAGTAGCTTTTATTGGTGACACTAGAATGAATCTTCATCCAAAATTTAGCATTCAAAAAGAAAATATTCATATCATAAAGTACTTCAGGAACAATTATGTTAAACACCTAGTGCACACATAGCACTGAACTTTCTTTTTCCCTCTATCCGATGACCAGGAATTTCCCAGAGTCTCTTTCATCCCCACAGTGCACACATCTGTACTGTAAAGCACTGAGCTTTACCATTTCTGGTTGTGTTAAGGACAGTACTTGAAGGCATTCTCCACTCTGAATTAAGAGTGTGGGGACATTTTATGCATGTAAGGAAATCAGAATTATTTGCTCACCCATCCTCTTCCCCTTCATTCTTCAGCTCATTGCCCAGCCTCTCCCCACTGCCTGTGTCTATGTTTTGAGAAGGACATGAGCAAACCCCTGTTTGTAATAATGGATGGATCCTACTCATCCTGCTGAAGCCCCTGTGTTCTTATATTGACTGTCAATAATATTTAAAGTCTATGCAAATGGTAGGTTACTACATATTTATTACTACATATTTAAATTTGTTTTGATCCTCGGTTTCTAACTTGTTTAGTCTTCACAGTGTTAAATAGCCTGAATACTCTACTGGATCTTGCATTTCATGCATATCAGCCCTCCTTACCAAACTGACAAGTGAGCTGGACATTTCAAACAAGTTTAGAAAGCTGACTTGCAGCTGTTAACTACTGTTTGCTAAAACCAGAAGAATGGAGAATCATTTTTTTGAGTTGGGGTTAGACTGAAGTGAGAAGCAAGAGTACTGCTTCCTAGTTGATATTGCCACCACCATTGTACTTGTATAGCTGAGTCTCATTTCTCCTTCTCCCAGCGGGAAGAGAGCACAAAATTTGGTGAAAAAGTGCTGTTATTTGCCACCACTGGGGTCAAAGCAGAGGTGCTGTGCTACCACCATCCCCTGTTCTTGGGAGGAGCACCAGGTTCCAGTGAAAGGGATAGTTCCCATAGCCTGCCTCCTAAAAGATACACAGTCTCTGGGCCCCAGCCTCTATGCTTCAGTCCTGAAGCCAAAGGAAAGATATTTTACTCATGGTGAAGCACAAGTCTGTAAAAAGAAGCATGTCTGATGCTGGAGATCTTCCAGCTCAGGCCCCTGCCCACTGTGGGTCAGCAGGCACGCTCCCAGTGCTCAAGCCAAAGGAAAATTCATAGTGCAGCTTCTATTCAGTTTCTGAGAAGACTTTGCAGTCAAACTAGGGAACAAAAAGGAACCACTAACCTCACCTATTCTTTTGGAACATTGTTACTTTCAAATTTCAGTAGTTTGCTTTAACTAAGGAAGTATTTTGACTGAGGTCATGTATAGGATACAACACTTCGTGAGTCAGTCTCAATGTACCAGATGTCTTTCTGCTCTCCTCTTCCTCTGAAGATTAGCAGATATAGTAAATAACACAATAAAATGCTAAAGAATTGGCACTGTGTACTCGGAGAATATAGAATAGAATATATCTATTCTAGAGCATATAGTATTCCAGTTATATATGTTAATAAAATATGTGTAAACTTTACAATAAACAGAGGCCTGGGATATCTCATAAACATACCTGCCCTAGCCTCCTCCTTCACCAACTTTTTCAGCTTCTTACTTTTGTTTTTCTTTTTACTGTGTAAAATAATGACAGGGTTTTATCTCCAGTATATCATATTTGTGTCATAATCCTGAGAGGCAATCCACAACTAGTAAGTATGAATCCTTCCAGGACAATGCCTTCAGAAACTCTTAATAATGGACAAGAGACTGACTAGTTCATACACTTTGCATTTCCACCTGGTCCTTGTACCAAGGTTCTGTACTTACCATAGAATCACAGAATGTCAGGGGTTGGAAGGGACTTCTGAAGATCATCAAGTCCAACCTTCCTGCCAAAGGAGGAACAAAACCAGGGCAGTTCACTCAGAATACATCCAGATGGGTCTTGAAAGTCTCCAGAGAAGGAGACTCCACAACCTGTCTGGCATGCCTGTTCCAGGGCTCTGTAACCCTCACAGTAATGAAATTAGAATCATAGAATTGGCCAGGTTGGAAGGGACCTCAGAGATCATCAAGTCCAACCCTTGACCACTACCGCTGCAGTTACCAGCCCATGGCACTGAGTGCCACATCCAGTCTCTTTTTAAATATCTCCAGAGACGGAGAATCCACTACTTCCCTGGGCAGCCCATTCCAGTATCTGATCACCCTCTCCACAAAGAAATTCTTTCTAATATCCAACCTAAACTTCCCCTGGCACAACTTAAGACCATGCCCTCTTCTTCCTCATGTTGAGGTGGAAGTTCCTGTGCTTTATCTTGAATCAATTTCCCCTCGTCCTATCACAGGGCACAAGTGAGAAGAGGTTGTCTCTTCCTTCTTTATGCCCAGCCCTCATGTATTTATTAATTAGATCCCCTCTCAGTCTTCTCCTCTCCAGACTGAAAATCTCAGGTCTCAGCCTTTCTTACTAAAGCAGGTGTTCCAGTCCCCTAATCATCCTCACAGTCCTTCATTGTACTCTCTCAAGTAAATCCCTGTCCCTCTTGAACTGGGGAGCCCAGAGCTGGATGCAATACTCCAGGTGAGGTCTCACTGGGGCAGAGCAGAGGGGAAGGAGAACCTCCCTCGATCTGCTGGACAAACCCTTCCTAAAGCACATTGTGTCCCAGTGTGCCCCATGGGCACATTGCTATCTCCCACCAGCACTCCAAGGTCCTTCTCCATGGAGCTGCTCTCTAGCAGATTGCTTCCTAACCT
The DNA here is from genome assembly GCA_023637945.1 of Phaethornis superciliosus. Taxonomy (NCBI): domain Eukaryota; kingdom Metazoa; phylum Chordata; class Aves; order Apodiformes; family Trochilidae; genus Phaethornis; species Phaethornis superciliosus. The sequence goes on along the minus strand of JAJQWJ010000003.1, from coordinate 75,699,591 downwards.
GTTAGGTTACAGTACTAACCACTACAGTTACTGGTGCATTTTTTATTCCTTTTCAGGTGCAAGACTCTGCAATTGTTGTTGTTGAACTTCATTACGTTCCTCTTGGCCCACCTCTCCAGTCTGTCCAAATCTGGCTGAATGGTCACTTTCAGGTGAATCAGCCAGTCCTGTTTTGTGTCATCAGCAAACTTGATGAGAAGCCATTGTCACATCATCAAAGGCATTGATAAAGATACTGAACAGGACTGGACCCAGCACTGTTTCCTGGGGTACTCCACTAGTTACAGTAGTCAAGCTTTCTGGTTACACTTTAAGAATTCAAGTCAATGAATGCAAATGAGTTTTCCTAAATTCTGACTTTTCTGGAAGGTAATAAAGGTGAAGGGGTTGTGATATTGATTTCTGGCAGTGATTGTTAAAATGATACAGCGTAACTCATTCCCTTTTGTTGGTCAAGGGGGAAAATAAATCAATGCTTCTCTGCTTTCACTACTATCACAGCAGGCAAAATGTATGGACATCGGAAAGAGTCAACAAATTCCACACTCCCAAAGGTTCAAGGAGTAACATGATGCACACAATACAAGAAACTCTTAATGCACCTAAATAATTTTCCATGTGGAAAGAACACGGATAAAAGGCTGTGCTCCAATAAACAAGATACTGATAAGGAACAGAAGACCTTTGATTCCCTTTCTAGCTTCACTGCAAATCTAGTCTGCAGTCATACTCAAGTGACCTTAATACCTCATGACTCAGATTTCCTATATGGGCAATAAATACAATAGCCCTTTTCAAACAGCTTCTATATTTGTGGTTGAGTATTGTTGCATCAGACTTGAAACCCAGACATTTCAGATCTATATTTCAGTATTTCTCTTTAGATAAAAAGTGTGCAGCATTACTAAGAAAAAAAAATATCTTTTTCAACCTTTATTGTGTTTTGTAGGAATAGAATTGCCACCAAAAACATGGTGCATCTTAACCAACAAAATAGCCAAAATCTAGGAAGCAAGGATTGCCTATCCAGATACACAGATTTTGTTTCAACCCCTTTAATCTTAAACTTATAATCTCATTGTTTTCCCATTTTTCTTTACACTTGTTAAATCATAGCAGTCCAACTTTGGATCAAGTGAAACCAGTTAATCCATTAACTTGTATCATTGATGTTCAACAAGGCTCTTGCAATTTTTCATTAAGCTTGCAACATCATGACTAAATTTGCAAGGAGTGTAGTGAAACATCTATTTTTATATAAAACTGAATGGAATGATTCACATTTCTCAGTAATAGAATCATTAGATAAATTAAACACTAAAATCAGACGAACAACAGAATTTAACTGCCCAAATTAAATGTTTTAAATGTTTGGGATGCTGGGCTGTTTGATTGCTTGGGTTGTTTTCTTTTTTTTTTGTGGGCTTTTTTTTTTCTTTTTTATAATCAAGTCCTTTGAATCTGTGTTCATTTCATTTGCAATGGTAATCAGTATTAAGTCTGCTGTTTCTTTCTCTCCAAACATTCAGAGAAATTATAGCACATGCGCTAGGAACTGACATGTTACTCTTGAAAAGCTTTAAGAAACACCATTGCTTTTAACATCTACTCTTCCATATTTGTTGATGAAGCATAATTTGCAGTAAGTGCGTGTCTACTGAGAAGCATGGCAGAAATCACTTTCCAAGGATGTTCGGATCATTTCATTTATACTTTTTGCTAAAAGACGTGCTGATTTCTAGTGCCTCAAAAACATACATAAGGGGCACATGAAACCTGTATTTTGCTACAAAAAAATTATTGTGGAGGCCACAGTCCTTCTGATGATTTCTGCCATCTTGCAGGCACCGATTTCTTAACACTACTCACAGCAGTAATACAATATTCTAGGCATATACAGAAAAATACTAACATGTTTCAGCAAAACAAAAAATATCTTCCATGAGAGGTTCTAAATTGATTATATGCAGAGATTCCAAACCAACAGTTACAATATTTTATAATATTTATAAAAATCTGCAGAAGCAAGCAGATGAGAAAAGTCAATTTGGTGATGTCTATACCTGTACTCATAATGCAAGTCTGATCATTAAATGGGTGAATGAATATAACTTATGCTAAATCTGTAGCAAGAGAGTGAAACCTAGGAATAGACTAATTAATGGCCTTGTGATGAAAGCTTTGACTTAATGGACAAGAAACAAAAAGTATCTGTCTTACTATTTTCTCAACTCAATCTTGTTTCTCACAGTGAAAGCATCACTATTTAAATAATTTCATCTGGATGATCAAACCTCTGATTTTATTCCAGGCTAAGTTACTTCAGAGACTTCTCTGATTACTGACAGTGTACTGCACCTAAGAATTTTAAGGTAATAAAGAAATTCCATTACCTGAGCCAGGGACAGAAATTATGCCTTACACAGTGAAATTTCTAATGTTTCTATGTACTGTTACTGCTGGGGAAGATTAATAAACATAATCACACAGAGAAGCTGTAACTTCCACCCTAAAGGATTTTGTTTTATATATAGATCAAATGTATAGACTGAGCTGCCAGCAGCTCCTTCTAAAAGCAAGCACAGCAAAGGCTCTATGAATCTTTAATGCCCAGATTTTATTCGAATACAAATTAGATTATGTTACATCTTAAAGGGAGAAAACTTGACTGTCCTGGTTGAGACAGACCAACAAGAGATTTTAAAACAATTTTTTGAAAACAAACTTTCCTGAAAGTTTGCAGTCCGTCCTTATCCTAGGACTTTGATGACTGTATTAAACTCTGCCTCTCCAGTTGCCTTCCATGCCTTCAGAAAATTTCCTTTCCAAGACTTTGAGACCTGTAAGTGTCCACTCCTTATTCACTTCTCTCCAGCCAAGCTACAAAAATCCTCATTTTTCTCATGTCTAATTGGCCAACATGTATTTTAGCAGGTTCTTTCAGGTAAGTAGGGTCAGTTGTTCTTGAGGAAGATAGAGTCTTCTCTCTGTCCCTGAACTGGCAGATGTGCTAATCTTTTCTGTACCATTCCACTGAGTTTTTAAATTATTTTAACACGGACTATTTTATTTAGTTTTAGATAATATGAGTGGTTTGACTTATCTCAGTCTTCAGAAGAGCTATTTTGTCAAAGAGGACAGAAGGATCCAGCACTTACTTAAATAAATAGATCTTTGTGTGGGTGGAGAAAGCAGTGACTGCTGAAAATTCTTCATATGCCTACCTTAGTGCATCCATACACATACAAATACTTCTTACAAACTGTGCTAGCTGTCATTCTACTGGTTAAATGAAGTTTATATTTTCATTGCAACAGTGATATTTGGGCATACGTTTTGAAAACCTTCAAAGTGAGTCTTTTTTGCTTTAATTCAGATCTCAGTTGGCAAAAATGTTTTTACATAAATGCCCATGTAGTCATCCATTCCAATTTCCCTAGGAAAAATGCCTTAACAATCTTCTTTCCTTCTCTGCAATTACAAGGCATAGAGGAGTTGATCTCCCTAATAAAAATTTACCAAATACTTAGCTCCCTATTTCCAGTTTTAAATTTGCAGAAGCACCACTGAATAGAAGGTTTCATGTCTAGGAAACTGCTGAACTTTTGGTAAATACTAATTATTGTCAGTCAGGAAAAACCAAAATAGAGGCATATGAATAAGGTTTAAAACTATTTTTTTGCTTCTGGTTGTTCAATTCAAAATATTATCCTGTAACTACTCAGTTAGATTTTAATTACCTTTATGGGTAACAGTTGCACATTTATAAATGCAGTTTGAGATACCAGCAACAAATACGGGCAACAGCAGAGATTTCAGTGAGCCTTACAGAAAAAAAAATTCCATTTGACCTGATGACATGCCCTTTTTCCTTGAACAGATTCAGTAAAAGACCTCTCTTCTCAATAAAGCATACTCCCAAGTTTTTGGGAAAGCATGTTGAATATTTTTACTTTTGCTTTTGAAAGCAACAAAGTCATTTGGTTAAATGTTAAACAATATCTGAAATAATCTTCAGGTGTTCAAGAAACAACCTTATGCAATTGTCAGACAGTTTTGCATTATTAAAGTATCTTGTAATCATGCAGTTAAAGATGTTTAATAATACATACATCTACCTCAGAGGGACTTACTGAAGACTGTATTTGTGTAATGTTCTGAAGACCTGTGAATTATCAGCAAACCATTAAAAAAAAAATTAATAGAATTTTCATCCAATGTGCAGATGAAGTGCAGAGGCACATTACCATACAATCCTGTAGAAGTCAATAGTATAAAAGACAAGTTGTAAGAGTTCAAAAGGTAAACAGACTAATGGTGCAAAATCTATGAATAGTCTCTGTTCACAAGAGAGATGACTGTTGGAAGCAAGCAGCAGGTTCTAGGAACTCAGCATAGGCTTGGTCAGTTCATTTACTTAACTACACACTGGCAAAAAGATTATGAACTGATTAAGGTTTTTTGTCTGCCCCAGAGCAAAAAAAAAGAGAAAATAATAATTTTCCCCAGCAGCTATAGTAATTGCAAAACTTGACAGCAATAGAAGCACTTTCTTCTGACCTCATTTGCTCCCAAATTAATACAAAGCGACATGCACGGAAGGGTAGCACAGCTGCAATATCAACAGCAGTGGAAAATATGGCTCCTGCCAAATCAAGTTGTTACTTCATACCATAATTACTGATTAATTTTTTTTTAAAGTATTCAAATTATAGACTACCTTATTTGCTTCCAATTTATATCAGAATCCATTGTGTGAGACTAAAGGAAAATGTAAGGTCTTTCTCTACCCAAGTTGATGGCTTACATAATCATTATCAAAATTAGCTATAAAATAGATTTGCTGCTGGTGGATATTGAAGCTTCTCAGGGCTGTTGGATATTGGAGCTTCTCAGGGATCTATGACTTCTTTAAATTATTTGACTTTACTTATGGCTTGTGAATTGCCTTATGCAATAGCAGTAATTGTAGATTTAAATTATGTTTTTCTTAGCAAACTACAATCACAGTTTCATCAGACGTGTTCAGATGTATCTTGCAGGAAATTACAGACCATACACCATGTTAGAGAAATCTAAATTCTACATGCAAATTCTTTGCTTCTATGATCTGATTATTATTACCTTTATTATCCATGCCATTTTATGCTATAATATGGATTTACATACATACCAGAGAAGTTTGTAATGGGTTAGGCTTCTATTCATTTGGAGAACCATTTGCTAACAATTGCAAAACAGAGAGCATTTGAAAACTGTTACAACTGTTTATTAAATAAAGATATGCTTCTTTGAAGATAATTAATAGAGAACAGTTCAGTTCCCACTTTCCTGTTTTCCTCCTATAATATTGTTATTCCCTTTTCATATCATCTTGAATTAGAAATCTTAACTAATAGTCTATCATCCCTGAAAGCATTGTTTAGCTTCTCATCCATTTTAGTCTCATTTCATATTCATGATTCTTATGCTGCTTCCCAACAACTAGTTATTTTCATGTTTCATCCCATTTTTTAGCTGGCCTTGTGTGTCACATGCTCTCAAGAAGCCCATTTGTCTGGTGACATCTAAGCAGTACTAGCACAGAGTGACAGTCTTTCCCAGATTTAATTTATCCAATAATCACCACCTTTCTGCCTCAGAACATCAGAATCTCAGCTGAGAATTCACATTACCCAATTCCTTACCCTCTTCCAAGTCCTCTGCTTTACTTTTCTTCAGCCAGACTTTGCAAATAGCCACCAACATTCACCAGTATTTGCAGCTGTCCAAATCTCTCACCTAGCAACACCAAACCTCGTCTATTTTTCTTAAGATTCTAGAAACTTAGACACAATGAGTAATTTCAAAAAATCTACCCAGGTAGCAAAAAGAAAAAAAGAAATGAAGGACAGTGATAGGACTTACATATTTATACAAACAGATCTGAAAATGATGCTGTTGTGAACTTTAAATTTAGATTCAGAACAAGAATTTTGCACTGAACCACTGAACTTTGAACTTTATTCTGTGACACAGATGCAACAGCAGTAGGCAGGAGCTGGGATGCTGAAATGTTTAAAGTACCTGGTGAACTTCTGAGTTCAGAAAGAAACATTAAATAATATTTAGGTATCTTTAGCATATCCAGAAAGTGAACCTGGATTTTCAGAATTATGTAAATATATTTGTTATATACACCCATAAAAGGGGAACTGAAGCATTGGAGTTTCATGTAGAGGGTAAAAAGTACTAGGGAGACGTGTGTGGAATTTAGTTATCTATAAACATACACATCCAGTGCTTTTTTTGTGCTACTTGAGATGTCTCCTAAAAGCTGTTACCAGAAGGCCAACAGTCTCCTGTAGTTGTCTTGAAACTTCCAGCTTCCACTGTATGTTTTTTTATGATAACCTAGAGCCTCTTAGAGGGCACTGGGTATCTTTAAGTACCAGAATTCAAACCTGGAGCCTTCATTAACCTGACAAGGGAGTGATGACATAATTATTTCTTTTTCTACTCCTCTTCAGGAAGAACTTACAACATTTTAGAGCATCACACCAGAATCTTGCCTCCTAGTAAAATAGCAGTGTCTCAGGATTGAAAGTGCTGAATGAGGAGGTCAAAAAACTGTGTGTTAATAATTTATTTTGAAAATCTTTTGGTGATATTTTTGAAGTAGCTGTGGTGGATGTAAATTAAGATAGTACAAACATAAAACCATCTAAAATCATAAAGAAAGAGTGACTTGGAAACTGAAAGTAAAATTTTATTCTTCAGGCTAAAACCAGAAGTAATGAAGGGAAATACCAATCGAAAAAATATATACATTTGTACAACATACTGTTTTAATTTCAGTAGCCTGTACAGTCTACAGTCTGTAGATCAAGGATTGATCTTGATTTATTCTACATAGTTTGCAAAAAAAGAAAATTTCTACTCACCATAAAATTTTAATGCTTACAGTCCATCAGGCTTCCCCAATAAATAATGCATTATAAGTTAAGAAATAGAAGGGCTGCTTCTTTGAGCTATTTTCTAATGCGCTGTTACATAACTTAGTTGCCAGCATGTTGTCAACCACTTATAAAGTAGGTGGTCAGAATGTGCATTTGACCTCTGATTCCAAGATGTACACAAAGAATCACTATCTATAAACTATATATTTCATATATGACCTTTTGACATATTCTTCTCTTTTCTTCTTTCAGAATCAGATGGAGAATGGGTCACTTCAAACACGACTAGGAAAAGCCAATATGGTGAACTCTCACTTGCCTTTCTCTTCCTCCCTCATCCATCTTTCCCATGAGACTTAGGCAAATGATTGTTTTCAAGCATCTGTTGCTTTTACTCACCAACTAATAAAACAGAAGACTACTGTTTTAACAGAAGACACTATTACCATCAAAACTTTCTTTCAAATAACTTTCAGAATAACTTTCAAAAAGTAGCAACTGAAATGTATTAGGACTAATAGTATTCTGATCCTTTTATCACCCTCTTTGTGCCCCACTGCTTCTGTTTTGCAAGGTAGACTATTAATTAGTTTCTTTGATTCAGTATTTTTTGTGCTTATTTAATGAGTTGGGGTTTTTTTGGTTTTTGTTGTTTGGCTGTTAGTGTTTTTTTTGTTTGATTTCATATTCTTTTAAGTATATTGAAAAAAATCCCTGGAAATGTATATAGTATGTGCCCACAGCGGAGGAGTTTATTTGACCACTTTTACAGTTGAATTAACTTTTCATAGTACATCCTCTACTGGTTCCTGTGGATAAAACTATTTTTGAAATGGTTTTTGCCTTAGCAAAACAGAAAGTGTAATTTCTAATTATCTTCCTAGTTGTATGAAAATTGTAAAAGTTATGAAATGGACAGAATTGTTTTCAATCAAGGGCTATGTTTATTCCCTAAAACGTGCTTGTTTTATCCTCAGAGACTTCTTAGAAGTTCAGCCTTGCATCAGAGTTGCCAATCAACCTTCATATTATCTGCAGTATTATCTATCATTAGGCAGACCTAACTACCTCTACAATAGAAAATCAGTAACTATAAAATGATTTTCAGGTCACCACCTCTATTTTGAACTGTATTTTGATTAACTTCCTGACTTCCACAAGATGAATTTTAAGGAGTGAGCAGAAAGTAAGTCATACAATAAATCTGAAGAGTGAAGAGTCTGAATGTTTCAGACAGAAAGGTATTCTTCCCTGAAGAAGGACCCTCTTCCTAGAAAAATCAATTCATCTAAATATATCCCAATGAACACCAAGTAGCATGTCATCTCTTGAGAGTATTGCTCCCTGAGAGTAAAACAGAAATAACTATAGACAAAAAAAAAAAAAAAAAAGAAAACAAAACAAAAAAATTGTGCTCCCATTTAACTTTCACACACACACCTATGGAACTATCTATACTTTCCAATATTCTACATGCTTTAGTGCCAATAAGGTTCATGTTTAGACCAATTCATTTTGCAGATGCTACAAGAAGATAGCCAACTAAAACTTGTGGTTTATTCCATTCTTGGTAATACCAATATTAAAATGACAGTAAATTGGGTTAAAGCCACTAATGGCCTACATCTACCTTTCACTTCTAATACCACATTGAATCATTGAGACATTTCACAGCCCTAAGAATAGGCATAATCTCTTATCATCTGTTCTAAGAAGCATTTTCACCTAATTATGTGCTACAGAAACAAATCACTATGGCTATTATTATAGAGGCACTGACCAATGGAGATTCACATTCTGTCAATAATATAATGCCAAACATTGTTAGTGATTGTAATAACAAAAGCTGCAATAAGGAAAGTTGCTTTATCATTTGCTAGTTCAGTGAGGTCTTTTGTCTTTGTGATAAATCAGCTATCAAGTTTCCCTACAGTCTTGAATGTAATACTAACTGCATGGAGTTCCTCCCCCTCTCATCACATAAAATGTAAGATCTTCAAATTAATCAAATGCCTTCATCATGCAGACAGTTTTAACTGCATAATTATGGAAATTACTGCACTCACTTGGCAACAACACATTACTAATGCTTGGCTATATGGTAAAACAGATATTTTTGTGACCTGATGCGCCCTCTTAATGTGTCCTGGTCTCCATGATCTTGCTTTGCTGCTCCAAATGCTAAAAAAGTTCCAAAGTGAGACCTCAAATATAAGAAATTTTTTGGTGGGAGAACAGATCCTCAGAGGCAGCTTTTGTAGAGAATGGCTAAAAGAACAGTACAGATTCTGTCAGTAATTGCACTTCAGGTTTTATGCATCTCAGTTACACCCACACAGATACACAGATGGAAACATTGTTTCTTTATAGAACAACACTGTAATAAAAATGGTAAAACACTTCCCATTTTATTTTACGAGCCCAAACTAACTGGAACAGAAAGCGGGAATATTTTTTTAACACAAATACATCCTTTATTCTTTTCCTTATGAGGAAAATCTATACTTCCACCATTAGCAGTTCTCATTCCATAGTCTAATCCACATATTCCCTCCCATTCCTTTGTAACTCCTTCAAGAACAAGGCTTTTAACAGGTGCACCCTGATTAGGCAGAATAAAAAATTCTTTGTAGCCTTTCCACATCACAGTTGCACTGATATTATCAGGTCATGCAGTATTTTTCAGTGGTTTCTGATATTATAGCCTTTAACTTACTTTGAGTCCATTTATGCTTAATATATGACTACCAATCTAAATCTGTTGTTTACTGGGAAATGAGACAAGTAATTAATGTCAAACAGCAACCCCTTAAAAAAACCCACTTATTTGAACATACAGTAAGGAAATCTATGCTTGTGCATTTGCATTTTATAAGTAAATTGTCCTGTATGTCAAGACCAGAGCTGTGCTGGTTTTGGTTTGGGATAGACTAAATTTTCTTCAGAGCAGCTAGTATGGGGCTAAGTTTTGGATTTGTGCTGGAAACAGTCTTGATAACACAGAGACATTTTTGTTACTGCTGAGCAGAACTTACACAGAGTCAAGGCCTTTTCTACTCCTCAGACCATCCCATCTGTGAGCTGGATGGGTGTGCACAAGAATTTGGGAGGAGACAGCTGGGACAGCCAACCAACCCAAGGGGTATTCCAGACCATATGATGTCATGCTCAGCGTATAAAGCTAGAAGAATCATAGAATCATAGAATCGGCTGGGTTGGGAGGGACCTCAGAGATCATCAGGTCCAACCCTTGACCCACCACCTCTGCGGTTACCAGCCCATGGCACTGAGTGCCACATCCAGTCTCTTTTTAAATATCTCCAGGGATGGAGAATCCACTACTTCCCTGGGCAGCCCATTCCAATGCCTGATCACCCTCTCCATAAAGAAATTCTTTCTAATATCCAACCTAAACCTCCCCTGGCACAACTTGAGACCATGCCCTCTTGTCTTGTTGAAAGTTGCCTGGGAAAAGAGCCCAACCCCCCCCTGGCTCCAGCCTCCTTTCAGGGAGTTGTAGAGAGCGATGAGGTCTCCCCTGAGCCTCCTCTTCTCCAGGCTGAACACCCCCAGCTCCCTCAGCCTCTCCTCACAGGACTTGTGCTGGAGTCCCCTCACCAGCCTGGTTGCCCTCCTTTGGACCTGCTCCAGGACCTCAATCTCCTTCCTGAACTGAGGGGCCCAGAACTGGACACAGGACTCGAGGTGTGGCCTCACCAGGGCTGAGTACAGGGGCAGAATCACTTCCCTGGACCTGCTGGCCACGCTGTTCCTGATCCAGGCCAGGATGCCTTTGGCCTTCTTGGCCACCTGGGCACACTGCTGGCTCCTGTTCAGCTTCCTGTCAATCCAAAGAAGAAGGAATGGGGGTAAATTCAGAGCAAAGGTGTTTGTCTAACAGAGCCCTGCGTGCTCTGTTAGCCCTGCCAGCTAATGGGAAGGAGTGAAAGAATTCCTTGTTTGGCTTTCCTTCCACACATGACTTTTGTTTTACCCATTAAACTGTACTAATCTCAGCCCATGAGTTTTCTCACTTTTACCCATAAGTTTGCTCATTTTCACTCTCAGTTCTCTCCTCCATCCCACTGTGGGGGGAGCAAGCAAGCAGCTGCATGGGGCTTAGTTGCTGGCTGGGCTTAAACCATGGCACGTATTTATTTATTCAGAAAATTTGCATGCACTGCTGCATGATGAGAAACCAAATTGCTTGATTGCTCTTAGAAGCATGATAAAATATTAGTCAGTTAATCTATTTCCTCTATTAATAATAATTCAACTGAGGATGCTGAAATGGTATTGGGACACTCTGAAGCCAAACAGATATGTTTTTAAAAGGGTACCCACAGGCTAAATAAGAAATATTTTGCTAAACTCTCCCTTGCTTCAGGTTTTGTGTTTATTTTTTTCCTTTTTTTTCCCCAATACCGCCTAAGCAGATATTTTTAAAGCATATATCACCTTATTATCTAAACATTCATATTTGTTGAAGAACTATTTCTTCTGATGCAATTGCTGAAAATAAATAAATAAATAAATAAATAAATCGGTGCATAAGACAGATGAATTGCATTTTTTTGCCAGAAGAAGAAAACATCATTGTCTTATCACAGTTCATTTAATCTGGGAGGAAACACAAATGAGGCTTCTAATTTCTGAAGGAGATGACACTCCAGATCAAATACCTCCACAGACTGATAAGTACTCTAGGGAGAATCTTGAAAACAACATGTAATTTTTTTCATACCATTTTCTTTATGGGAAGGGAGAAAAAAAGAAACTCCCCTCACACTCTGAATATCATGTAGCTTTAAAAGACTTACATTTTAACTAGCTATGCCTTTCCAGAAAAGGTCTTTAAACTTAGTAAGAACTAAAGGAAAGAAAAAGCACATCCCAATATGTAAGTGATATGCAGTGTTTTTTCTGCATTCATTTCCCAATGAACAATCTTCATACAAATGCAATATACAAAACAGCATCCAGTTTAATAAGCTTGGTATGTACTCCTAAATTAACAAAGTACATAACATTTTGGACTCATAAAATTTTCAGGTATATTTGATTACTTCTCTCTGTAAGTAACGGAAATTTCTACTGGCATATATTGCCTAGACATGACAAAAAGTAAATTGAACTTTTTGGGATGAGTACTGTATAGTATATATCCAATGGCATTAATTCAAACCTTATTTTTAGTTGTCTTTTTGTTTGCTTGTTTTGCTTAATTTTATAAGACCAATTAAAAATTAAAAACACTCATTTTCTAAATTTTAGAATTATTTTAGATTCAGAAATAACTTCCATATTTATACAATAGCTTAATTTCAGAAAGTCTGGAACAAACCTTTAATACACACAGCAATGTAGTGAACCATACATAGAATAGAATCAGGATGGTTTGAGTATGAAGGAATCTTAAAGATCAACTAGCCCAACCCCACTGCATGTGCAGGGGCATCTTCCACTGGACCAGGGATTAGTTTCATGATGGAATAAGACTATGACCTCTAACAAGGTTTGTTTATTTTCACATCTTGAAGATCTACAGTTGCCCATGGCCTACAGTCAGATAATCTGGCTTTGTTCTACTGAAGTCTTAATAATCAAAGCTTTCATTGCTCTAAATAGTCTGCATGACCTGTCTTTATTGTCTCAAACTTACCTTTGGAACTTGTTAGAAGCACGTATGTAATTATCCAGATCCCATGAAAATCACATGAAAATATAATAGTAGCTCTACTGCTGTTGAAAATTTTTGAGTGAAAAATGGATCAGCACAAAAGCAGGATTGTCTTCAGCTTCTCTCCAGGAAAATGTAGGATGCAATAATAAGAAGCTCAAGGAATCAGTATTCAAAGAGGTGGCTGTATATCGGATAAAGTGGGAGAGACTCAAACTTTGTACACAAGTTCTGGATTAACAATGATTACTGAAGGGAAAATGGAGATTCATGATCTTGAGATAGATAGGACTATTCAGAACAGAGGGAAAGGCTACAAGCACAGACTATTCCCCCTTTTGTATTTGTTCTGAGCCAGAACAGTATATTACAGCTATTATACCCATAAATAAAGAATGAGTGATAAGATACAAGATATAATGGAGGAGAATATTATGTAAACTGCAGGGAAGGTAAAAACATGCAGTGAAGGCAGGTTAGGGAAAGGTACACCTTGTTCTAACACACAAAAATAAGCAAGCATAAAAAAAACGAGGAAAAAGTAATATAACACAAGACATTATAAAAGGAAGTCAACCAATAATATCACCACAATCATACTAACTTTCTTTGTTCCATCTAAACTTAAATGGAACACAATAACTTTATTTCCTTAGTATGCAGAAAGGCTTGGAGGATACTATGTGATAAAACAGTTTTGGTTGGTTGGGGTTTTAAATCTTAAACAGTAGATTCCATCTCTTCTGCAAGTACTGATGAAAGAACATAACAGACCAACAAATCTTAGTTTTCTTCCCCTCTTTTTTTCCCCCTCAGATTAAATGATTTTTTTAAAATTTCCTAATACAAGTAAGTTTTTATCCTGATAATGTGCACTCTTAATGGATGATGACCAAACAAAGCATCTGATTTGTTTTCCACACTTAAGCTTTCCTATAATCTTATTTTTAGACACACTTTCTTAGTTCCAGTAAGAGTTTTTCCAACATGGTGAAATGAAGTGACAACTAAAGTTACGTCCTCCATAAAATAGCAGTGAAGAGTACTCACATTTTATCTTTTCTTTTTCAAGAGAGAACAAAAGAAGGGGAAAAAAAAAAAAGAAAAGAAAAAAGAAAAGAAAAGAAAAGGACAACAAAAGAAAGAACAACAAAAGAAAGAAAAAAAAAAAAAAGAAAAGAAAAGAAAAAAAAAGACAACAAAAGAAAGAACATCCAGTAAAGAAAATTTTTATAAGACTGTAAGATAATGATAAGGAGAACAAGTTTTCAAATTCTGATCTCCAGCTTATTCATATGCCAACTCATTTATTATTAAAGCATGACATTCCCAAATCACTTACCACATACTCCCCCTTAATGAATTGATTCAGATACGTGCAAAAATATTAGAAATAGGCACTACTGAAAATCCATTTCCCATTGGAGAACTCAGACAGCATAAAGAAAACATTGTGCAATAATTTTGCCTGTCCTGTCAATTTTCTCAGAACTGAAGAACCATGGGAGCTGTTGACTTTACTTTTTATTGTGTTTATATCTACAGCATGAGATGCTCCTTCCATGTCTTTTAATCCACATACAACATGAAATACTTCCTCTTCTGAAATCAATGAGACATTTGCAATTCATTTCAATGAAACCACAATTCTGGTCACTGGTTGTACTCTCTTCCTGTCAGGGATTATAGATTCTTTATTAAAAAAAAATAAAAACAACCAACCAAACAGACAAAAAAGAAAGAAAATGCCAAAAAATCCCCCCAGACCAACAATGAAACAACCGGCAAACTACACCACAGGGTTCCAGGTCATTTTTCATAAAGCAAGGGAAAGAAATGTTTCATTTTATGGGAAAACTGTGCTAATTACCTAGTGCAACAATAGGTCAATCTGAAGTGTTAATCACCAAGTGTTCTTGTTACAGTAGAAAACTGGATATATATATTTTTTTTGCCATTGATTTGGTTACTAATCTCACCCTGGCAATTATTTACTTTCATTACCCCCCCCCCCCCAAAACAAAACAAAACACGAAAAACTGCTGAAACAGCGTGTGAAATAGCGAACCCTTTTTTACATTATTGCAGATATATGCAACTACACAACGACTGGGTAACATCCGTATTTATCACACTTATATCCACACACTTTTTCCGGATTTATTCCCATTTCACTGATGTGGTATAAAGACAGGCAGTCACCCCAAAGCATTTACTTTCTCAGTCCATCACCCTGAACCATCTGTGGCGACTGTGCATAACCCAGCGCTGTATCGGGGCTGCTCTTACACCATTCCATCTATCGACCATGCTCGAGAAGCAACCAACAGAGGGAATTTTGAGGCCTCTGGGGCAAATAAAAAAAAGTATTTCAAGGCCCAGAGAGGGCTAGCACGCAGCTGCCTCCACAGACAGAAAAGTCAGGCAGCGCTTGCCAGCACCCGGCTGCCGACCTCGGCTTCTGCCCCTGTACTCAGCCCTGGTGAGGCCACAGCTCGAGTCCTGTGTCCAGTTCTGGGCCTCTCAGTTCAGGAAGGAGATTGAGGTCCTGGAGCAGGTCCAAAGGAGGGCAACCAGGCTGGTGAAGGGACTCCAGCACAAGTCCTGTGAGGAGAGGCTGAGGGAGCTGGGGGTGTTCAGCCTGGAGAAGAGGAGGCTCAGGGGAGACCTCATCGCTCTCTACAACTCCCTGAAAGGAGGCTGGAGCCAGGAGGGGTTGGGCTCTTTTCCCAGGCAGCCACCAGCAAGACAAGAGGGCATGGACTCAAGTTGTGCCAGGGGGGGTTTAGGTTGGATATTAGAAAGAATTTCTTTACAGAGAGGGTGATCAGACATTGGAATGGGCTGCCCAGGGAAGTAGTGGATTCTCCGTCCCTGGAGATATTTAAAAAGAGACTGGATGTGGCACTCAGTGCCATGGTCTGGTAACCACAGCGGTAGTGGATCAAGGTTTGGACCTGATGATCTCTGAGGTCCCTTCCAACCCAGACAATTCTATGATTCCATGATTCCCGCCCTCAAACCCGAAGTCACCGGCGCTGAGGCCGCACGACACCGAACCGGACCGGCACCCCAGGTTATTCCGGGCCCACAGCCAAACGGGCTCTGCCGCTCCGGACCCGCGCATGCGCGCCTGCTGGCGCCTGCGCACCTACCCCTCAGCCTCGGCGGGGCGGCCATCCCGCCTCACAGCCCTGAGGGGGCCTCTCCAGGCCTGCCCGGACGGAGCTGCCCCGCCCGGCCGCCCCGCCATCCCTTCCTTCTCCCCGCCATCCCTTCCTTCTCCCCGCCATCCCCCCCGCAGCTCCCCTTCTTCCGGCGGGTGAGTAACGGCAGCGGCCCCGGGGGGGTTGGGGAAAGGGCAGCGAGGAGATGGGCCACGGGCTGGGCCGCGTATGGAGCCGCGGTGCAGCCCGGAGGTTTTTCCCGGGTCAGGGCACTGCTGGGCCGATCCCCGGGGCTGGGAGAGGAGGGGAAGGCGGCCGCTCGCTGAAGGTTTGGGAGGGGCTGGCGGTGCCTCCTGTCCGGCCCAGGCCCCTCGGCAGGTGCTGAGCTTGTGGAAAGGGATAAAGAGGGTTTGGCAGCAGGGTAACAAGGGTATGAAAAGCAGGAGTGAAAGAGGGGATAAACCTCGTATAATAAATAACCTTGTCGAGCGTTATCTTGAATGGGGAGGCTTGCCATTTTATTTGACGAGCCCAAACTAACTGGAACAGAAAGTAGGAATATTTTTTAACACAAATACATCCTTTATTCTTTTCCTTATGAGGAAAATCTATACTTCCACCATTAGCAGTTCTCATTCCATAGTCTAATTCCACATATTCCCTCCCATTCCTTTGTAACTCCTTCAAGAACAAGGCTTTTAACAGGTGCACCCTGATTAGGCAGAATAAAAAATTCTTTGTAGCCTTTCCACATCACAGTTGCACTGCTATTATCAGGTCATGCAGTATTTTTCAGTGGTTTCTGATATTATAGCCTTTAACTTACTTTGAGTCCATTTATGCTTAATATATGACTACCAATCTAAATCTGTTGTTTACCGGGAAATGAGACAAGTAATTAATGTCAAACAGCAACCCCTTAAAAAAACCCACTTATTTGAACATACAGTAAGGAAATCTATGCTTGAGCATTTGCATTTTATAAGTAAGTTGTCCTGTATGTCAAGACCAGAGCTGTGCTGGTTTTGGGTTGGGATAGACTAAATTTTCTTCATAGCATCTAGTATGCAGCAGGCTTGCTCCTCCAGGCAGGCTTGCTTTAAGTTTGAGGAACAGTGTGGAAAATACTTAAGCTTTTTAGTTGTTTTAGGAAGATCAAGTGGAGATTTTGTACTGCTCTGATGAGTTTCATGTTATTTATTCCCGTATAACAAACTAAGTAATTTGGAACACAGGTTGTCATGGAGGGATAAACAACATTTATTTTGTGTTTATAGTCCATAGAGCAGCTTACAAAAGTCTAAATATTTAAGTTTTTTTTTTTTAATAAGGGGACTAAATGCTATGAAAATAGAGATTCTACCCGTTGAAATTCAGACTTCATGTTTTTCTGATGGGTAATGAAAGAAATTGTAGTATCTGTAATCATAAAAGGAGAAAACACATCAGTTGGCATCTATAGATATGAAGATAACAATTAGTGATTTCTGAAATGAAGTATAGTAGCCCAGAGTACACTCCACAAGTTGATTAAAGATCCCAAAATCTTTAAGCACCTGACTGGAAAATTTGCCAAAGAACTTTCTAATAAGGAGTGACTTAAAAAGATAAATATATTTTAAAAACAGGTAGCGTAATGCCCAGTAATGTAATAATTCCCATAATTTACATAATTCAGAAAACGAGTAAAGGAACCAAACTCAATTTCAAAATAATGACCTCTGAGCTTATTTTTAACAATCAGGACTTGGATTTCGGGATAAGGGATAGTTCTGTGATCAGGTAGCTTGCGTTAGGTGTGAACTGACACAAAGCAGAAAATTTTGGAAAAGCAATAGGGAGCAAAAAAGCATGTCCAGGATGCACGTCTAAAGCCACACTATTCAAATGTTTTCAGTCTCAGAAAGGAAGGATATAGTGCAGCTGAAACAGTACAGAAAAGAAACACCTCAAAAATGTTTAAATGTATTTTATGATAGTGATAAAATATACAGACTAGACAGAGTGGAAATTTACTTAAAGGGAAAGTTGGAGAACCTGATAGGAGCAATTAATTAGTGAAGTAGAAGATATAAATAAAAAAAAAAAAAAGTAAACAAATGTTTGCTTATTCTCCCTTATAACTTGAGAACTAGGGGCATCAAACTAATAGGTAAATTTCTAAGTATAAGGTGTTTTGTTTTGGGGTTTTTTTTGTATTGTACAAAGAAATGACCTCTTGTTCAGGAAATGTGTAACCCACAAATAAATGAAGATGTCTAACTAACTGCTGTGGTAAATAATTTTTTTTTAAATTTTAGAATTAATTTACTTTGGAGGAACTTGAGCTGCTTGCATTTTTGGTTGGTAGCCAAGATGGGCTACAAACTTGGGGTTAGAATGCAAAGGTGCTACTAGTTAACAAGTTAATATTTGAGTCAAAGTAACTGCCTGCAAGATCTTAATCTGTGTCAAACTCCAATTACTCATGCTGACTTTGTCCTACTGAGAAAGAGAGCTGCTGTTTGATCCAAAGGCACAAAACAGTCCAAGTCAAGATAATTTCTAAGATTGTAGGACTGACCTGTGTTATCTCAGTACATTGAAGTTAGATTCTTAAATTTGTCTGTCTATGACAGAAATACAAACCCAGGACTGTGGTATCTGTAAAGGCTGTTGAATCAGAAATGTATTCAAAGATTTTTCTTGTTCCAAGGATAGACATAAATTCAACTTCAGGTAGTTGTTTCACTGGCATGTTTGCTCAGTCTGTTTCCCCATTACTAGTGTTTGGATTTTGCACTAGCATTGGTGAGGGAAGAGTATCTCTGAACAAGATTAAATGACATAATGCAAGCACTGCCAACCTGCAGCTCTTCACTGCAGATTTTACAGTATATCTATGCCAGGGATGAATTACATCTTCATCACTGAGACTGATGTTTTCCCAAAACACAAACCTTTATTTTACGTGTCACTTACTTGTTCTAGAAATTTTGCACTTTTGATTCTGAGCTTCTGTAAAAATACCAGAGGTTCATAACATGGTTCATGGTCCATACAGTGGACCAGTATCTGTCCTAATGTTAGGCAAATTTTAAAGAGAATGGTCATTTTTAATGCACTGTAAAGATAAATATTGTGTAGAAAAAATACTTGTTGAAATAAGATGGAGCACCAAGATCAGTTCCTGACACTTCAGAAAAATCATTTTATGTTAGTGAAATCTTGATATAATAGAGGAAGACTTTAGTAGCAGATACATCAAAGAGGTCTTTTTGTTGTTTATTTTTGAGATGTTAACAAGGTTTTGCTGCTCCAGTGCATGAGTGACTTTACTGTAAAAAAACAGATAAAAGCCCAAAGTTAGACAGCAGGATGAATGGATTAAGGTTGGAAATGGGAGCAGAATTTCCCTTTTGGCAATGTATATTGCTAATCCAATTCAGGCTGTAGATTTAAAATGCATCTTTGAAAAATTCCTAATCTAAAATTGTCCCAGGAGTACCAAATCAAGTGTTGTGGCAACTGAACTATATATGTTAATGCACTTGAACAATAGTAAAGCAAATTGACAGGAGACTAAGGTGATATACCAAGTATTTTGAAACTACCTCTGTATGTAAGATTCTAAAATTTGGAGATTTTACTGACAAGCACAAAATCGTAGCTACGTTATGTCTAATGGCTGTTGAATCAGAAATTTATTCTAAGATTTTCCAGTTTAGTGTTGTCAGTTTTATGCATAATCTTGTTCCACATAATTCTGTGGTAACCTAAATTTTGTTAATCCTTTTCTCTGGCTCTCTTGTATTTAATATTGAACAGGACCTATAAATAAAATAATCAGGCCTTCCATTATGCTGACATTCTCCACCTTCCTTTCAGGGTTAAAATTTTGCTGTGTACTGTTGGTCTTGTTTTTAAATTCGTTGAGGAATTCTACATGAGTTTCCCCACAGCTGTGACATTGTATTAACAGGCTGCCAGCAGCTACCTTATAAGCTTTTATGGTTGAGGTATGTTCTTATGTTCTGGTTTTTTTTTCTTGTTTTTTGTTTGTTTTTGTTCCATAATTTACATAATTTACATAATTCAGAAAACAAGAATCTTAGATTTGTAAGGTAGGAAAACATAAGGGTTTGAGTTTAATTTGTCAAAGTATTTAGTCATTAAATACAAAGTGGTTTGTCCAAAGCCAGAAAATAAGTAAATGAACCCTGTGTTTTCAACAGCTGTACTTCTGCCATATTCCATTTTGTACCTTATTCTTGTTCTACTATGTTATTCTCTTTTCATGGTTTCTGCTTTTTTTTTTTTTTTTCCTTTTTTCCTATGCTATTCTATCAGGCTTGTCAAAACATGATAGTTCTGAAAGAATGTAACCAGAATTTCCATTTCATGGGATTTATTTGGGTTAGAAAAACAACGAAGTTCAAAAGATGCTCTATAAAATTTGTGAGTCCTTGGTGGTTGAACCTCACAATCTGACACAGATTCAAAAATGCAGAAATGTTTTTTGTCCCATCTCCCTCTACTCCTTGTTCTCCCAAAGGGCTGTTAGTTATGCAGTCAGTCTATGCATCACATTTGTCACCTATTACTTCTGTTACTATTGTGTAGAAACTTTAGGAAGCCTGAAAGAGGTTGTAAGAAATCTGACTTTAAAATATTTGTCTTTTGATCAGTTGCAGCCAAAGTCCTTCTGTTTGGATTCTGAACTATGACATCATGGCAAGATTTCGCAGAAGAACATGCATCATTTTGTTGCTTTTTATTTTATTTATATGCTCCATAATGATGGCTTTGAAGACTCTGAGACCTGACAGAGCTGGATTTGGGGATCCATTTGGACTTGGCTTGTTGCCTGAACTTCAACAGCGGACTGTGATCTTAGAAAATAAACAGAATTCACTAAATAGGGTGCAAGGAGATACTGTAACACGTGCCAGTAATTTGCATAGTATTACAGTCAATACTATGAAAGCATCTATGCCTCCTGTAAACAAACTGGATGAAGAGCTTTCTTCTCCTAATTACAACTTTCACATATTCTACTATAGTTGGTTTGGTAATCCACAGTTCGATGGCAAATATATTCACTGGAATCATCCATTGCTGCCACATTGGGATCCCAAAATTGCAAATAATTATCCAAAGGGAAGGCATAATCCTCCTGAGGACATTGGGGCCAACTTTTATCCTGAACTTGGATCTTACAGTTCCAAAGACCCGTCTGTCATAGAATCCCACATGAAACAAATGCTCTCTGCCTCAACTGGTAATGAATATTAACATTTCAGCATGTTGTTCATTCATCCAGCCTTAAATATGTGAACAAATGCATCTGACTCATTCTTCCTTTTGTCTTCCTTTTTTTTTTTTTTTTTTTTTTTTTAGTGTAATTCTGTAGATGTCTGAAACTAGTAAATGTCTTTGTAAAATTTCTGAGTTTTAACCCCAGACTGAAACCTACATCTTCAGAACCTACATCTTCAGGTGTCTTATGGGTGTAATAGC
Source organism: Phaethornis superciliosus (assembly GCA_023637945.1). NCBI lineage: Eukaryota > Metazoa > Chordata > Aves > Apodiformes > Trochilidae > Phaethornis > Phaethornis superciliosus. Next base: position 75,678,307 of record JAJQWJ010000003.1, on the reverse strand, counting down.
ACAGAAATGTAACAGGTATATTGTTAATCCTGTTGGTGTACGTGTTCCATGACTTACTGTTAAGCACTAATAACATAAACATAAACAGAAAATACAGAAACCATTGCTAGAATATACTGCCTGTGTATTTTATTTTTGGAGATGAGTACTTCAGTTTTAAGAAGACATTTGGTAAATCATAACCTGGTTACGGAGCAGTATGTTCAAATAAGAGCAGGGCTTTTTCTGAATTCTTTGTGTGTAGTAACAATTACATATCCTAGCATGGAAGATGATAGCTGACCCAAGCCTTGAATTCAGGTATGATAGTTTCAGTGTAGCTAATTAGAGGTTATTTCTTTGTCCAAAAGTATCTTTTTTCCAAATCAAATGTATGTTCCCTTTCTCTAGATAAGATAAACTGCATACTTAGGAACGTTCAATATATTTTTTGTGTCATTATTTGTTGTTGGCATTTCTGTCCTTTTTTTATGTTCATGTTTAAAATATCATCATATAGGCAGTTACTGAATTCTGAACAGCTTCTGTAAATGTAGTTGGAACCAGATGATGAGAGCTCATAGCATTATTCAAAGTGCTAATCACCTTGAATTGAATCATTTACATAAGACCTTAATGATTAGGTGAATGAAATCATTATATTCCCATTAGTACTGTTTACTTGTTTAATTTTTCACCTCGGTTGTTGCTTCCTCTTTTTTTTTTTTTTTTAAGTAAGCTTTGTTCTCACCTTCTTCAGTAATATGATACCTCCATTAGCAGGAATGTCAGCAACAGTGGGAAAACTGTTGCAGAGAAATCTCAGGTATTAGGTTGCCAGTAAGCATGATAGTTTGATGAAAGCAGAGGGGATAATTGTAGCTTTAGGAGACTCTGTGATGTTTCTCAGTCTTATAAAGCCAAACTGCTGGTTGAAAAAGTGCCAAATACTAGGAAAAATGCTTTGCAAAATAAGAGATTTTTCTTCAGTAGCTTAAGTTTTGCATTTATAACTCAGCAATGTGAATAAGTAATTCACGCTTCCTGTGACATACTCCTCACAATGTATTACTGACAGTTGTAAAAAAATGTTTTCTGCTGTTTATTACACAGATTTAAGTCTAATTTAATTCTTCTCTTCTGTCTAGATTTGACCAATGCAAGCTTTTTTTCCCTCTGGTCATTTTAAGAAAATATTGCAAATATTTGAAGCATTGTTAATTTTTTTGTGTACTGTGAGGCTGACTATTTACAGTTTCTCCTTTTTGTCTCTTAGTCTTTGTCTAATCCATGACTGCCTTCTATATTTTGTTGAGTAATAATTTTTCTTCTAGACTTTTCTGAGGGTTTATCAAGGATCTGACACAAGCAGAAAAATGGAAGTGGTTCTTTCAGCCAATATTGTGTAATGATCAAGGGCATTAGAGTCAAAGGCAGCAAGAGTCTCATGCAGTGCTTCCTTGTATTAGATTTTACAGTTCTTTCCTTTTTTATTAATTTTCTACTTTTTAACAGATTAATGCAATAGATATTACTCTGCATATTTCTTGGTGAGATTAATTTAATTTTTTTTGCACCAGCCTATTTTTGTGACAGTCCAATTTGAAGTCCTTCATTTGTCTTGAAGGATTCTACTCTGGTTTTAAACATGTTTATACTATTGGTTTTGTCACTGAGTCCATCCTTTTTTACTCTCTTGAAGTGGTACATAACATTTGTTTTTAACCACAGGGAAGAAAATATTACATAGTTTTTCTCAGGGAAAAATCAATGGAAACATGTACTTAGGTTCCTTGATGAAAAATCCATCTTCTATTTTTTTTCTTCCCTGTTTCATAAAGGTGTAGAAAAGGGCTTGACAGACGCATTCAGGATACCTTGACTGTAACCTGAGTTTGTTGCTGCTGTTTTTCCTTTACATATTTCTCATTTGAATTTTGACCTTTTCTTATGTGTAAAATAAAAGATAGGGTGACAAAATGCAATAAAATACTGCCTTTTTCTTGTCGTTGAGCAGACTATCTCTTCAGACAGTCTATTGTTTGAGGTTTTCTTTTTGATAAAATGTAGAGAGAACATTTTGAGGGTTGTTGATTTCACTTCTGTGTATAGTAAGCTCATAGTTCTGGTTTAGATGTTAGGAGATGATTGTGTATTCACTCTAATTCATGCTTTCTTTTTCATATGTTTGGACTTACCTGTTTGGAATATGTTAGTTAGAAATGTTATCATGTTAGTAAGACAAGGTAGAATTTAGAATATATATTTCCCTATCTTAGAGATGCCATTTTTGTACTTAAATCTTTACATAGTTAAAATTACACTTCTTTTAAACTATATTGTTTGGAAAATATTTGTACATCAGTATTTAATGTATTTCTTTGTCTTACCTTCCTCTTGGTACTATTTCCAGCTAAACAGCTAAAATGTTTAGCTTAATTATCTAATAGCATTTTATTTTAGAAGTAAAGGGTTTAACCTTTTTGAAGAGGTATGTATTATTTTATGCTCATTGAGAGTATCAGGAAAATTTACAGTTGTGGGGATATTTTATTTGTTGTTTCCTTTTTAACAGGAGTAGTAACTTCCTTAAATTATTGATAGTTACTCAAGTATTTCTTTTATGTCATAAATTAAAAAAAAAAAGTTCCATGTGGTTGGAAGGGAAAAAGGTAGCAAGAAAGAATGTTGTGGGGATTACAGTCACTGTTTCCAGTATGAAATGGTTGTTTTGTATAAAGAACCAGGAGTACAATGCAGAAATATGGTGGAGAATAAATTTTCATAAAATAAGAACCTCATTCATCACATTTATAGCTCTCCTCTCTTTCTCTCTACAACCTGGAGGCTAGAACACTATGCTGAAAAGAAGGAGGCAGTGTCTCTAAGTGTTAGGCTTGGGACACAGAGAACAAATGTCTTCCCTTGACAGATGATCTTACTTACCACTGTTTATTTTGGCTTTCAAACAGAAGTTAAAATCCACTCTGTGAATGCTGATATTTTTTTAATTGGTTAAAAATTAATTCAAAATTCTCATATTCTGTTCATTTCACATCAGACAATAATTGTAACTCATGCCAACTTGTAGAAGTTTTATGTTAAACAACATGATTTAAAACTTAAGTTTTGTATTTTTAGGTGTAATAGTGCTTTCATGGTACCCACCAGGTATGGCTGATGAAAATGGAGAACCTACTGATGATTTGGTGCCTGTTATTTTGGATTATGCACACAAATACAATCTAAAGGTAAAATATTTCTAAGATGCATAAAATAAGATTACTTAGGAAAGTAAACCTGGCTAAGAGTCTACTGCATGGGGCTATGGGGGCTTCTGTTTCTGTCTCCTATTACACTGCACTCCTTTTTGTTCACAGAAGCAAGTGCAAGTGCCCTTTGAATTACACTGATTTTTTTTATCAGACATGAGCAATATTGCCTTATAGGTGGAGTAAATACCATAATCTGCCTTTTTTCTGTTTTGGTTCAGACCTAAAGCTTTCACAATCTGTGGTATATTGTTGTGGTTTATTAATTTAGTTTTTTTAGGAAGCAGTTTATAAAATAAGACAGTATGTTCTTTTGAGATGAGTCTTGGGAGTTGAGGGAAGTATTATGTATTTCAAAAAACTATGCAATACAATGATTTATAAACTAAGGAACTTTGAGAAAGAATAAAAACCTCATTTTTGCATTACCACGTAGATTGCTGGTGTCTTACTACAGAGGGCAGGAGCAAACATTTATGCATAATAAAGAAGGATTTAGAAACACATGTTTGAATGAATGTCTTTATACTGAAAGTTATCACGGACACTTGACTTGCACAGTAAGGTCACAGAGGTGCTGCTCTCACTTCAGGTTACTTGAGAGCATGACTGCACAGAAGGGCTAATTTACTGCCTCCCTGAAATAGGTGAAATACTGAATCAAAAATTATATGGTTGATCAGCAGAATTTAAAATTGTTCTTTGCTTTTGTTTATTTTAAGAGTAAAACTTGTATTTTCTGTTTAGGTAAAGAAAGCATGCATTGCCTTTTAGTCTTGCCAAGTAATAAATTTGTTTTTTAACTATCTAAAATAGCTGTATATATTTCATCTCTAGAGGGTGTTGCCTGTATTGGGAGCTAAAAATACAACCTGTACATCTGCTCTGGTTTTAGTTGCTTGTGAAAGTTGCAGATTCTCAGAGAAATTTCCTGTCACTAGTAGGAGCTCTATGTAGATTGACAAGTAGGAGCAAAGTAATTTTCAAACTGAAAAAATGCTGTGCGAATTGCACAATGTGACATAACTTCCACATATGTAATAATAAATTAATTTTTAAAAAATTATCATTTCCCCAAATCTTTTTGATAATTTGATGGAATTTACTGTTACCTAAAAAAACTTGTTATCATTCAGGTCTCTTAAGGAAACGAAGACAAAATTAAATAACACCAATAATAATAACAATTAAATAATACCAAAGAAAATGTCTTAAATAGTATGACTGTGATTGGAATATGGATGGAACTGCTGTTATTGCTTGGAATAATTACTGGAATATAGATATTAAATATAGATACTACCAGGGAATGCTACCTTCACTGCACTATTTTTAAACATTATTGTGGTAGTAAGCTATTAGAGCTAAATTTTAGGAATGTCAGTAGAATGAAACCAATGTACAAAATACACTGCTATTATATCTGCTAAACAAAGGTCTTCTAAAAGATACATCCTTTTGATTTGCCTGGTTATGGTAGTTGAAAATAAAATACGAAACTGTAGTGCTTTTCAGCTTGTCTTGTCAGTCTGAGTGATTCATTCTAGCACTGTATTTTTCTATAATTTGTACCTAATAGAGAGGGATATTGGATCTAGAATGGAAATTTGCTACAGTTGCAGAGTTGTTGAAGACTTTATTAAATACATTCTGCTCGAAAATTGGTTTTGAAAAGCTAGTTGTCTTGATTAATGTAATATAACCTTACATTTAATTGAATATTTGAAAAAGGTAGCATTTTTACATTGAAATTACTTCACATGTATAGGTTAAATAATTCCACAAACTCCAAGCTTGACATCCATAGCAGTAATAGTATATTGCATTAGATTTATTTCCAACAGTTTATTGTTGTTGATAAATCTATAAAATTTTAAATTAAACAATTCCTATCCAGTATTTTAAAATCTATTTTGACACTGAAGAGTCTCCTTGGAGAATCATCTCTAGCAAATGTAAATCATCTCTATGAGAATCATCTCTAGCATTGGTTAGCAATCAAATATTAAAATATTTCATTGATTCATGAGTTCTCTGACATTCACATAGGTAATATTTTATTTTAATTTTTAGTTTGCAGTTTTGCTGCAGTTTTTAAAGTTTTCTGAATCATGCTTACTTTTTTCTGTAGCCTAGGGAAAACAAAAGTAGTTATTTGTGTCAATGTAAAGAACTAAATATTTGCTCCGTTACCAAACTTCCTTGAATCTGAAGCTTCTAATCTTATCAGTGCATCAGTTGAATTCATGTTGGGTTATTCTCAATCTAGACTAATGTAAGTGTTTGCTCTGTGGCTAGTACTTGCTTCATACCATATGGGATGCCTGTGTATTCACTAGAATTTTACATTTTCATCTTTCAGGTCACTTTTCACATTGAACCTTACAAAGACAGAGATGATCGCAGTATGTACCACAATGTCAAATACATCATTGACAAGTGAGTGCTTTCACAATGCTTTCCTTTGGGGCTTGTTACATGCTGTTTTAGGATATCTGTGTGTTATATAAAGCTTGGAAAAACAGATAAAAATGTGTACTGAGACTGAAGAAAACTACAAGAAACTTTGTTCATATTTCAGTGGCACAAATTTTACATAGATACTCAAATATTAATTGCTTTTCAGCATGCATTAGTGTCACAAGTCCTGATACTTCGATTAAAGCAGTTAAAGTCTAGCTGCATGATACATACAAATTAAACATACATTTTTATAGTGACAAATTTATGGTTGGAGCTTTAATGTATTGACCTCTAATGACATGAATTCAGCTTGATAGATCATGTACAGCTAGCACTAGTTTTTTGTTTATCAATGCTACTACGATTGTCTTATTTCATACTGAATTAGAGAACTGCCCTTCAGAGAAAACTAATACCTATCGTGCAGTGTGCCACTAAATTACTAATCTGTAGTAATTTGCAAATTCATTATTTTAATACTTGGCAAACACAGGACTGAAAATGTGTGTCAATAGCTATGTTTTGAAGTACACGTACTGTCTTTTTTAATTAGTTTTTAGGAACAAGTCTTCAGCTCAGATTGTAAAGCAGTATTTTCCAAATGGCAAGTTTTGTCTTAATGATACTTATTTGCTTTATAGATATGGAGGCCATCCAGCCTTTTACAGGCATAAGACCAGCACAGGCAAATTGCTTCCCCTGTTTTATGTTTATGATTCTTACGTAACACTTCCTGAAATATGGGCAAATCTGTTAACAGCGTCTGGATCACAGAGTATTCGCAATACTCCATATGATGCCTTATTCATTGCACTTCTGGTAGAAGAAAGACATAAACATGACATCCATAGAAGTGGCTTTGATGGAATGTACACGTACTTTGCCACCAATGGCTTCTCCTATGGCTCGTCCCATCATAACTGGGCGAGTTTAAAAGCCTTTTGTGACAGTAACAATTTAATGTTTATTCCAAGCGTGGGGCCAGGGTATATTGATACCAGCATCCGACCATGGAACAACCATAACACTCGGAATCGTGTCAATGGGAAGTACTATGAGACTGCCTTCAGCGCGGCCCTTCTGGTGCGTCCAGAAATTATTTCGATTACATCCTTCAACGAATGGCATGAGGGAACACAGATTGAAAAAGCTGTCCCCAAACGGACTGGACAGATGGTTTACCTTGACTATAAGCCCCATAAACCAAATGTTTACTTAGAGCTTACTCAGAAGTGGTCTGAGAAGTACAGAAAAGAACAAGAACAGTGGCTTATGTGAGCTGTTGCTGCTGCGGTTGTGTCCTGAGGCATTGACTACCTTGAGAAAGAAACTGAGAGCTGAAAAACCTGTTGTTCATCTGTCTATATTGTAAATATGTTTAAATTACTATATTTCTTGAATGTATATGTGCTACTACTGAATTTGTATTTTGAAGTGTAAAAAGATGATGAGAATACAGGCATTTCTGTCTTACTGGATACTGTAGAGCAAAAATACCCAGGGAAAATGGTAGGGTCTTTTTTGGGTTTGTCTTTTTTTAAAAAAACTTTGTAACTCACATGTTGAGCTTTGAGAACATCTGCATGGAAAAACTTTACATGACCAAAGTAACAAAATCTAGCATAGTTATACTTCATTTCTTCTCGTATTTATGTTTCTAATCAAAGTGATACTGTAAACTAAATTTTTATCCTGATTGCTTCTTGCAGCATGCATGTCTACAATGTGTGGAATAATCTACCATTTACTGTTCTTAATTCTTTGCACACAGGTAGTTCTTGACATATAGTTTTCTTGTAAAAATACCAAGACGTTATGTGATGCAGCACTATTGTGTTCTGTTAACAAATAAGAAAAATGTGTTTTAAAAATTGAGTTTCAAAGAAGTGCTGGAAGTTTCTAGTTTAATTCCGTTCTGTTGGGTATACGGTGGAGACTTTTGTGGATTACTGGATACTGACTAGTAACAATTTTATGTTATTTTGATTTTTAAAAAATTGTTTGAAATGAAGAGTGGGGGAAAAATATTCAGAAAATATACTAAAACTTCCATTGTTGTACATTGTTTGCTAATTAACTGCAGACACAGATCTGGTGTGTTTTTTAAGATGTTTAAAGATTCTAAAGCTAATATCTTACTAGTCCCACAGTAAATACAGTTTTAGGAAATGTTTTTTTGTTTCTCATTTAGGAGTAGTCTAATTTGCTCTCAGTGCCAGCAAGTACTCAGTTTAATTTGAAATATGAATTTTTCATCTAAGTGTTCCAGGATACAGATCATACAGGATACTTATCATTCAGATAAGCTCTGTGCCACCACTACGTTTAATATTGTTGTGTGGCTAGAAATGATTACTTTCAGACCTAAGAATTTTGTGTCATGATTATTAACTGTTTTTTTTTTTTTTTTTAATGAAGCTTGAAAGGATCAAGTTACATGGACGTGCCTCCTCATCAGTCATGTTTTTGACATATTCATACAACTTCATAGCAAAGATTTAAACTCTGGAACAGTAAAGATTGCACTGTTTTGTTTATTGGAAGCATTACATCTGTAGCAAAGTGGCTTTATTTATATATAAACACACAAGATGTTGGTCTTGTGTTTTAGTTCATATACTGGAACTTTTGTGACCACTAGAGTGACATCAGGAACCATTTAGAGTCTTTACTTGGTTCTTACAGTAATCTGCCCATGAAATTGTAAGGTGAATTTGTGGATTTTTTTGGTTGAAAAAGAAAACAAACCCAAACAGTATGCTTTTTTTTCCTGAAACCTTTGTCATTCCAAATAAACATAAGCCAGTTACTACTAGTATTTTCTAGTATGAGAAAGTTTTGTTTATGTATCTTTCACTTACTTACAGTCTTTTCACTGCAGTGTTAAAATAGATGAAGTGTAATACAATGCCCTCAACTGCTTGAAAAAAAAATGCAGAATTTGCATGACAGATATATAAGCTGTTGATGATAAGATGTTGAAGGGTACCTCTAGAGTTATTTGAGTCTTTTTAATATCTCTTTTTGGTTTTTCCTACTAAAATTTTTGGGTTTTCCTACTAAATTTCCTATCACTTTTTGGGTTTTCCTACTAAATTTCTGGAAAAAAGACAGTTTAAAGTTTACTAATGCTTTTTTTGTTTTACAGATGTTCAGGTGGATAAAGTAAAGTAGATAAAGGCATGACCACAGTCACACGATCGTATCTGATACATGAGACACTTGCTGTATTTTACCACTTCCAAGTTAACCACTGTTCTCCCTTTATTAAAAAAACCTGATTTATACATTTTTACTATAAATTCATTTAATAGATATATGTAATTTCTTTTTATAAATTTTTATATTTTTATGCTTTTACAGCCCCAAAAGCTCCTATATTTATTTCAAATGTGAGGGAATTATTAATTTTTTTCATATAAATATTTTATATATTATTTAGAATCTTCTGAAATCAAACCTTTTGAAAATACAAGTCTCTGTTTTTGCTTTCCTTAAACTTTTGTCATCCACTGGTCTTTTCTCACTGTAGTTGTCTGAGCACTTTACTAGGCATGACAACCTTGCACTCAGCTTTCAGCTTCCTCCTTTCTCCCTGTGGCAGTTTATTTTCTCTGTGACTATAGAAGTTGCTCCTCTTGTTACTGTGTATAGAAACATTTGAAATTTTTATTGTATTGTACAACTGAGGTGATATATCTTGCTTAAAATATAATTTATGCTAACAGTGTAATGGATTTTCATTACTCTGAAACACTTCTGTAGTTGCTGTAAAGGTATCATTTAGCTCTTGCCATGAAGTGGTAAGAACCATAGCACACTGATGTCTAATGGGGTCTTTAGAAGAATTTACAGAATTTTTGCAGAAAAGAATAGAAGTTAAATGTCTAGACATTCTTTGCCCCTAAGCACTTAGTATATTTTTATGTGCTTGTTGTGTTTTGAAATATAAATATGCAAGCCAATAATATTTTTTGGAGTTTATTGTTTAATTTGATGATCCTAAGAAGAGCTGATGGAATAGCAGCTACTAGAACTACCCCACCTGCCTGGCCAATATTTCTCTGTACTTAGAGCAAATATTAGTCTACTTCTTGTAGGGGATGGAGAGTCTTGCTGATGGACTGCTGGTGTATTTTTTAGAAATTTGAGTAAAAACAGGTCTGTGGGAGGGGAGTTGTACAAATGCAATGGAAGAAGATTATTTCAAGCACACATTTTTTTGGGTTGAGGGTGGTAAAGCTGAATGTATTTAGAAGGTTTTTGGTCCAAGCTTTACCTTTATAGTGTGAAAAAAAGAAAAGAAAAAACAAAGACTCCAGTGTTCAACCAAAACTGGGAGGGTAGGAACAGTATTTGTCATGAGTTTCAGATCCGAAATGTTATTTAAGGAATACCTAGATCTTATTTCATTTTGGCTTCACACCCCTATTATTTCTTGGCTAATTGAAAAATAAAAATAAAGTAATGATTACTTCTATTATTTTTACACTGCATTTGAATCAACTTGCTATAGTGTGTTAAAGTGCTTAGAGTGATATATTACATTTATACCGATTAGGCAAGAAACACTATGGGAAGTTTTAATAGTGATCATGCCATACTACTCCTTCACAAATATAGAAATACCTGAAGTTATCAATCACGTACTACTGATTTGAGTATTCCCAGAGGTGAAATGGTATCTGAAACAAGTAGCAAGCCTTTGTGGTAAAAGATAACTTTTTTTTTTTTTAAAAAAAAGTCTATAGGTTAATATGTGCTTCTGTCTGTTGTGATCAAGTAAATTGTTTTAGTTCTGTGAGCTGTCTCAGAACTGAAGGTTAACACATTTCTGAAGTAAGAATTTGTAATTTTACAATAGTGTATGATTTTCAGATCTGTAACCTTGTACTAAATTTTAAAGGAAAGATCGTGTGCATATGCTATTACTATTTCAGTGGCAAGCTGTAGATTATTGTGAATACAGTTTCTGTGCTGATGTTCACTGTGTTTGTCTAGTGCCTTTCTTCTGGTGTGCCAATGATTCGTTAAGAGGCTGCTGAAGCAGAAGGGTCTTTAATGAACTCAGAACTGTTACTTTGCTAATTTTCATAAAATTTGATAAGTATGCACTCTGCATAGTTTGAATTAACATATTTTACACGTGGCTCTTGAGTTCTCTTGAAAACATTTCACAGGATTGTTTTCAGCACTCTTTTACTAGTAGGAGAAAGTATCTCTGGGCACATGGACAAGGATGTACTGTAATTTAGGACACTTTTTTGTGAATCTTGTGTACCTTAAAAGATGAAGTATTTACAGACAAATTACTTATCACTTAAAGTGAAATGCTCTTTTCCAGTCTTAAGATATTTTGCAAGTATTGCCCCTAATCTTTCCACTATATTGATAGTGTCAATAATTCATTCCTTGTTTTATACTTTACTTTTGACCAGCATGTTAAATGTTGCATAAACTTCCAAAGTGATTTGTATTTCTAAGACGTAATAGTTGTAAAATTCAGTACAGAGTCTACAAGACTATAGGCACTGCAGAAAAGCCTGATATGACTTTTTTTTTTTATTGTATAGCTATGAATTTTTTGTGAATGCATAGTGTATCTTTGCTATATATTTAACATTAACTAAAAAATACATTTCATACTGTACCTGACTGTGGCAAAGATGCCTTTGCTTACATGCATTAAAGAAAAATGTGTGTGTGTGTGTCTATTTATAAATATTATATATGTGCATACAACTGAAGTAATTATTTTTAAGTACTATAATTGTATTAAAACTACAGGCTGGATTCTGCTACTTTTAAGTAAGAAATATTTCAAATTCCCTATGATGTTTACAAAATACCTAGTTGCTTATGTATGGATATTTCATGAATAATAAATATATGCCCTCAAAAGTTTGATTTAAATGGAGTGTGTATTTTTTTTTTTTTTAAATAATGTGAGTTTAGACAGAGTGAATTTTTACTTTTCTATTGCAGTATGTGTGCAGAATTTAATAGGCAGGTATCACAACAGGCTTATCACAATATTCTTCAACCAGACAACACTCCTGAAGTTTTTAGGGGTATTTGTATTATATCTTACTAGGCTAAGTGAGTTCACTAGTGCATAGTGTTGCAGGTATCCTTCAGTCCTGAGGTTCAGCTGTATTTGATGATGTAAAACTGAATTTCACTGCTCATACAGAAGTTTAAAAGGGATGGGTGCACAGATAATTAGCTTCATGGGAGAATGGTTTAAAACAGAATACTACAGTGAGGTCAAAGAAATACCTAGTGCATTCTCATCGTGTATTGTGGTGTTCAGATTAAAAATCTAGAAGGTAAGGGCTTACCATTTTAATTAAGTTTCAGAAATGTGAAATTACCTTCTTGGTATTTGAAAAACAGTCTCGTTATTCCCAGTAAACTAACTACATTGGTAAGAAAGCAATTAAAGCTAAATCAAACACATGTTCAGTACTGTGTGTTTCTGTACTTTAAAATGTTGAATAATCATTTTATATTTCCTTTGTGTATCACACTAAGTGATTCTTCCATGTAGTTAAGGTAAAATATTTTGCTCCACTATAAAAATGATTTCCTGAAAATTTCCTGCCTCAGGAAATGAAGAAGGTAATTAACATAAGGTGCACTTGAAATTTAAATGTATGTTCATACCTGGCATTGACACTTTAGTAGGAGACTGTTAAGTAGTTCTGCATTTTGGTAGATAAAACCTCTCTGGGTTATTTCATGTCACTTCATGTTCATTCAGCAGAAAGACGAAACACAACAATGAAATCGTTTTTATTGCCTTTTCTTGTTCATCTAAGCTAGTTGATTTCTATACATTGCATGTTATGTATATAAAATTAGTTCTTTGTGTGAAAGATAAGGACTAAAGACTACATATGTTTGTTTTATTCAGCTGGGCAGTTTAGGAAGAGGGAACAGTCATAACAGCAAAAACTGCCTTTAGCGTTCGTTTTTTAAACTTAGTCACCTTTAAAAAAAACACAGTGAAAATAATGGAATATCCCAAAGTTTGTTACAACAAAACTTTGAAAAATTAATTCTCTGACCTGCTTTACTGATAGATTAGGAATGAAAATGTCTTGCGCCTATAACAAGTGTTTCAATATTGTACAAATCAAAAAGTGCAGTCTGTGAAGCTGGAGTCAGGAAAGAAGCTACATTATCATACAATGTGATGGTCTTACTATAAGTGATAAGTATCCTTTTCTGTATATTGCATTATTTCTAATAAAGCTGCCTTAGCATGCTAAAAAATGGGGACCTCTACAAAATATATTCTGTGCTTAGAGTATATGTTTGCAAATGTATGTACATGTGTTTTTTTTTTCCCTTCCATTTCTATATGGAAAAAATAAATGCCCTGGTCTAATGCAGCAAATCAAGAGCAGTTTTTAAGCAGCCCCTAGATCTATGCTTGTCAGTTTTCATGGAGTGATATGGGATGTTTCTCTTCTTGATCCCAGAGTATTCCCTTCCTACCATCTTTTATCTAAAAGTACAAGTATAAATTTACTGAACTTTTAATAATTAGATAATGTTGATAGTGATTCAATGGAACTGCTTTCCACGTGGATTGTAATGTAGCAAAAATGTGCACTGACTGACTAAAGCAGCATGTTCGAGAAAAATAATTTTATTAGATACTGTTGATGCATGCTATTGCGTCCAGAGCTGATTTACCACTTTTAGAAAACAAGTTTTGTTTTTAAATTGCATCTCATTTCTACTCTAGAACAGATAAAACTCCACATTTTTATTTAGTTAGCATATATGTTTTTTTTTAAACCTTGAAGAGGTATGTTGCTAGCTCCGTGTAGAGCTAACACAATAACAGCTTTTTTTTTTTTTTTTTTCTTTTGTTTAATACATTGAAATGAGCACTGTGCATCTTAAGAGTAGGACTGTGCCTTCAGAGTTTTGTAACTTGAAGTCATTGCTATGGAAAAACAGCATAATCTCTCAAGACTGATTCTCGGACTGCAGTGTGATTCAAAAAATAAAGAGCAAACGAGAACTCCAGCTGGTTTTAGAATACTAGTGAAAAATTGGGCTGTGAGTTTGTTGTGGTTTTAAGAGAAGTTTTGAAAATTCTCATTAAAATGAAAACTTGGGTGAGCAAGTGTAAAGCAACAATTTGAAAATTCCATTGCAGTAACATGACATTGAACAAGATAAGATGCACAAAAGTGAGGAAAATAGTTAAGAGATGTCAAAGTGATAAAATGTCTGTAGTCAATATAACACAGGCAATATAACTACATTTAAAGTATTGCACCAATCAGAAAAGATTCTTAAGGAGGCTGGAAGGAGTTCATGTAGTTAAACAACAGCGTAAAGAAATGTGTTAAAAATAAAAGACATCTTGCAAATGAAGATTCTGTCTAAATGATAAAACAAGTAGAGAGCCTAAGTTCTGGCATTAATAAAGACAGGCTAAAAGAAATCCCCTACTCAACTTGGAAAAAACACAACTTCCTAAACTTGTAAAAATAATAATGAAAATTCCCCCACACCCTAGGAAAAAATATAGCAAATATGGTAGCCCAGACATAATAAAATATTAAAACACAAACAAAAAAGCAAACCAAAACAAGCTAAGAAAAAAAAAAAACCAACAAAAAAACCCCCATGCAAACCTGAAAAGACCTATAGGCTAGAGGCTTCATTAATGTATGTTTCTAAAACATATCCCAAGCAGACAGGTGGTAGTGTGCTGGTAGAGCTGACAGATAACAGAGCAATAAAGGGAGCTTTCAAAGAAGATCTTGTAGCAGAGTAATTTGAGAATTTCTCTTTCTCTTTTTGAGAACTTCTCTTTCTCTTGTAGCAGAGAAATTTCTGTTTATTGCAGAAATGTTTAGAGCTGGATCTAGTCTTCATTGATGATTGATCTGAAGAAATATCCTGAGATGAAATGTCGTACAATTGATTTTTTAATGGGTTGTCAAAATGTACAGCAGTAAAGGTCCCAGTATCAATTGAGCTGAGACCTCAGTTTCAAGGAACTCAAATATAAAAGTATTAATCTGTTAAGTATATTGGATACCATGGTTTAAGGTAAAGGTAGTGGCATGAAGGAAATGGGACAAATATATCAATCTTAAAAAGTCTTTTATGAGAGACACTGGGAGCTGTAGACAAGTCTGAAATCCATGCTGGACAAAAAAACCCCAAACAATTATAGATATTTGAAGATGGATGTATTGGCCAAGTCAATTTGACTTTTCCAAAGGAAAGTCATGGACCACAAACCCATTATGTTTTTCAAAGTGTGATTGAATATGTCAAGTACAAGAAAGCTTTCAGCAAGTTACTTGGCCTTTGAAAGATACTAAATTGTTAAGTAGAGAGGAGACTTCAATAGATTAGTTGACAGTGTAAGTTAGAATAATAATAATAAAAATGTTTAACTTTTATAACAGCAAGGAGGTACTGGTTAGATTCCACAGAAACCTGTATTGGCATTTACACTATTCAGAAAGTCATCTAAGTATATATATATATTTGCTAGTGATATAATTTTTATTAAGATAATCATAACCTAAAACCTAATTGTGTAATACTAACACATTGGGTGATAAAATGGCAGCTGGAAAAATAATGGTGACAAGTGCATATCAGTAAATACTATACATACACAAAGCATGATAATTATACATGCTACTTACAATAGATACATGGACACATGCTGCATATCTTGCTGCTTAAAATAGAGATTTTGCTGTCCTTTTGGTTCATTCCATGAAAAAATAAGTTCAGTAAACAAGCACATTACTAGGAAAGAAAATTGAAATCATCAGTATACCACTGTAAAGATTTTCATTGTGCTAATGCCTGGAATACTGGTT
This sequence comes from Phaethornis superciliosus, assembly GCA_023637945.1. Classification (NCBI taxonomy): domain Eukaryota; kingdom Metazoa; phylum Chordata; class Aves; order Apodiformes; family Trochilidae; genus Phaethornis; species Phaethornis superciliosus. The sequence goes on along the minus strand of JAJQWJ010000003.1, from coordinate 75,662,721 downwards.
ATCCTCTCTTTAAAATAAATTAAAAAGATACACGAGGGTACTGCAAAAAATCACAAATTACAAGTTTTAAACCAACTAAACAGTACATTAAAATACTTCAAAAACCAGGAAAATTTCCAAATGTGATAGACTAGAATCCTTTAATGACATGAAGAAAATTCATAGAGAATGATTTTCAGTTCCTTATAACAACAACAACAACAAATTAAATTTAATTACTAATTATTAATAATAATTAATTATTAGATTTAATTAAATTTAATTAATTTAATTTAATTATTTTTTTCATCTTTACAGTTAAATTGCCAAGCTCATTGCTACAGGATATTGTAGAAATTGAAAGTAGAAATCATGGTGTAGAAATTGATCAGACTTTTGCTTAGTTGACAAGGCGGTTCAGATTCAAAAACTCAAAAAAGTCTCTAGACAGCTAATTGTCAGAAGGCAAGAGAAATTATTTATGAAAGTAAATATGACTTCTATTCCATCTACTGCTTTAGGTATTTTTAATAGGCGTATTGAAAGAAAAAATGTCTTCAGCTGTTTCTGAAATTAAGAAAGAGATTCAAACTGGAAATAAGAAAAGAGAGGAGGAGGCCAGAAATTTAGGATTTGGAGGCAACTACTTAATATTTTGTTTGTTTATGTGAGCTTTAATGCCATTAGCTTGAATCTGTGGAGTATCATGGGAATATCACTCAAGCTCTGCCAAGCCAGAGCTGTTGACTCTTGAAGATATTAAAGGACTGTGGTGTTGCAACTTGTCTACCATGAAAAGTGAGCACCAGAGGGGCTGGAAATAGACCCTACATGTTGCAGGAATACTCAAGCTACCCCCTCTTCAGCTTGGTGCTGTAGATTTGGAGCACAGCAAAGAGGCTCTGTGGTTTTAGGGATGTTTAATCATAAGAGTTCCAGGGGATACAGCATAGACACTGTACTTTGATAAAGTCAGAATGGAATTTATGAACTCCCAAATTTCTCTTCTTTTTAGCAGTAGAGGACTTTGTACAAGTTAATGATTGTTTTTCCCTGACATACTCATGTTTATACATTGAATTCCATCTGCAATTTTAGTTCTTCATGAAGTTAAATCTCATAAAATCAAATCTCATGAAGTCTTTTGGCACAATTTGTGTGGTTCTGTGGCTTATCCTTTGATGACAAGAATAAATAAATTCTTCATTTATTGTTGTCAGAAGTCTTTGGACTGCTGACTGCTAGTTACCAATTGTAACAAAGATTGGTAAGTGACTATGGTACATTTCAAGAATAGCATCATAGAATCACAGAATCATAGAAAAAATTGGGTTGGAAGGGACCATTAAAAGTCATCTAGTCCAATCCCCCTGCAGTAAGCAGGGACACCCTCAACTAGATGAGGATGCTCAGAGCCTCATCAAGCCTCACCTTGAGTATCTCTAGGGCTGAAGCCCCAGCTACCTCCTTGGGCAACCTGTTCCATTTTTCTACAACCCTCATGGTAAGGATTTTTTTCCTAATATCCAATCTAAATCTACATTTCTCTAATTTAAAACCATTGCCCCTCATCCTATCACTCCAGGCCCTTGCAAACAGTCCCTCTCCAACTTTTTTGTAGGCCCCTTCAGATACTGGAAGGTCACTATTAGGTCTCCCCAGAGCCTTCTTTTCTCTGGGCTGAACAACCCCAGCTCCCTCAGACTGTCTTCATAGGAGAGGTGTTCCAGCCCCCCTATCATTCTCATAGCCCTCCTCTGGACCCACTCCATCAGATCCATGTCCTTCCTGTACTGAGGGCTCCAGAGCTGGATGCAGTACTCCAGGCAAGGTCTTACCAGGGCAGAGTATATTTTTTTGTGAAATAAAACACTTGGCTTGAACAATCTTCAGCTACATCAGATGTGAGAAACTGTATTAAAATTATTTCAGTGGGGGTGGAAATATGATAGGTCTTCACTGGAACACAGCTTTACAGGAACAGTGTGAGTGTGCTCATATGACATGAAGTAGCAAATTTATTCTAAATGTGAGATGTTTTCAACCATATGTCTTATTCATCCAAAAGTTTTTAAATTAATCTACAAAATCTAATGATTAGGCTATCAACTTTGGCAACTAAATCTCAGATTTGGAAATCAAGAAGGAGGGATGGATTGCTCATCCCAGAGATGCAGCTTGAATTTGTGTAATACCTGGGAGGGGGGGGCAACAAAAGGGGTGCTCATCACTTCACACAGTTAGTTCTTCCGTCTCTCTGAAAATGTGATGCTCAAAAAAGTTTTCACTGCAGTAATGTGCTACTAAAGGTGGTAAAACCAAATATATTCAGTAAACCTGTACACAGTGGCGGTACTGAAGAAGTGTCCTTTTCCAGTGATGCTCATGTTGTCCCCTGCATTATTTGCCAAATGATATATTTGCATGTTCACAGGTACTTAGATTTCTTTTTATAATTCAGAGTCTAAAGTACTTTTCTGTACAATACAAATCTGTATTGGTAAAAAAAAAGCAGTTAGGAATTTTAAATCGTAAGACTAATTGAAATATATTAAAAATCTTAGAGCTAGCTTGAAAAATATCCACATTTAGTATTATTATAAAATCTTTTTCTTCTGCTTTCTGAGAAGAAAGGGAACAAGCAGAAAATGCAGAATATAGGGATTTTTGTTTTGTTTTGTTTTCTGCCAGTTCTTGAAACCTACTAAAGAAGGCTGTCACTTGGGAGAGAATTTGTGTGCTAACCCCTTGCAATCAATTATTCCTTTAGTTGAGATTTCATATAATATTAACCAGTAGCATGTACAGTGCTTTACAACAATAGGGCCTAGTTCTGATTTTGGAGCTCTGGTTTAGGCCCTAAACAGATTTTGCAATATCTTCAAAAAGAGCAAAGAAGCTAGCATATATATTTGGGTGATAAGAATACTTAACCAGCTTTGTAGATAAAAGCATGACAACAGTAGCTAAAAGGAATTTTAAATCAGAAAAAAAAAGAAAAAAGAAAAAAAATAATAAAAAGATAAATTGAATCAATGTTTATTTTGCTCCCTTAAAACGTATCCTCAATGCCAGAGATTTCTAGTGAGCAAAAAGCTAGAGGTGGTTAGATGCAATGTGCTGTGTTTTTAAACTACAGTGAAATCTGAAATCCTAAAATCTCTGGTTTTAAGCCCAGCTTTTATGCATTTATTGCTTGCTAATGTCATTGTTACTAGGCAAAACCCTGAGAAGGTATACAAAAGCACAGACCACCTAGCAAAAATAGCAGGTTCAAAGGTGTCACTCCACAGATCCACATGACAGAGTAATGATGTATCTGCCTTACCTGAGCCAGCACCTTTGTAAGAGCAGCCTCGACAAGGAAGTAGCATCCAGATTAGAAACAGCATATAGTAAATTCAATAATTTGAAGTCAGTCATAAATCAAAAAAATAAAAAAACTAGAACAGAAAACAGGCTTTTTTTTTTTTTTCCTTTACTTAGGATCCTGTGAAGCTACAGAGTATTGGATGGAAAGATGTAGCCTGTGCTGAGCAGCCCTGCTACATCATCAACTTGTAGCTCATTTCTGCAAGAAACAGGAGGAAGAATCAAATGTATTTGGGGCACGTACTCTGGAAGCCAACGCACACCCACATGAAGCTTGTCACATACAAACCAGCTGAGGTGGGGAGAAGGCACTCCTCCAGAGAGAACTGGGAAAACTCTGTAAATGAGGAGGGCAGAGCAGCTGATCTTGAGCTGAGTGATGCGTAGAGCAGACAAGGATATAAGCAGTTGACCACAGGAAATAGGAGATGGGGCTCTGCCCTCTTTGCCAGAATTGGCAAGGATATAGCGTAGTGTCAATATGTAATGTGAACTTACTTCTACCAGAGATCTGTTGGTGCAAGGTGTGTGTAAATTCTGAGTTAATTGTGAATTTTTTTCCCTCTTATTAACCCAAATTCATGAGACAGAGATGTTGCGCTATATTTGTAAATGTTACCCATGAGCCCCTCCCCTTTCCCTCTCCATCTTTACATTTACTTATTTTACTGTTCCAGAGTATCAGAAAAAAACACCTATGTAATGTCACTTGGTAAGATTCTTAGAGGAAGGGAGATCTTTTTTCATTTGTATGGCACTCCATACAGGATTCAGTTCTCAGCAGTGTTACAGAAACTTGCTGGCCTCAAGCAATTGCCTTAGTCCTCTGTGTATAAAACAGAAGTAATATTCCTTATCTATTGTGATCCATCTGTCTGATTTATTCAGTTGCCAAAAGTATTTTTTCCAGGTGAAGACTTGCTTATGATGATTTGTGTGTAGAGCACAATGGGTACCCTGTCACTGTCACATGCTTATCTAGATGCTGCTAAGGCATAAGCTGTCTTCATAAGCTAAATATCTCAGACAGAACTTTTGTCTGGGAGTGCCTGATGTTTCTGTTTTATATTTAGAACAGGTAAGACTCAGCTTTAGATGCGCCTGCACAAGAATAAATGTTGTCTATCCAATACTTTTTTGGCGTTTTTTTGTTTTGTTTTGTTTTTTTCTAAACTAGGAAAAAAGATACCAGTAGAATTCTTGCATCAACAGATAATATAACTGTGCCAGCTGGGCTGCTGAGAGGGTAGACAAGTAGGCCAGAGAAAAATGAGGGGCCCAGATGGCCTCAGAATACAGCAGACTTCATGTGCTGATCATGCAAGTTGCCTCAGAATCTGTTCTTCCAGAGCTGCAGCCATTATTGTCCTTACTGCTTTCTCAGACAACATACAATGCATGAGCAAGACAAGCTCACAAGATAGCAGATCAGATAAATACCTTATGGGCAAGAATTTGTGCAATGAAATTCAGAAACTCTGTCAGAGTATGGTTGGGAGGATCTAAGGAAGCAAATTAAAGTAAAATAAGGTTGAGACATGAACTGTCAGTAAAATGAAAGAACAGCAAGTATAGCTAGAAGTACTGCTACTCTCTATTCAGGGTTCCCTTCATGAAAGTAGCAATTGTTGTGAAATTTATTGAGTGCATGAACTCAGGAATTCAGAGTTAGCTGGGATCAGCCAAGGCTTGTGTCTTGAGAGAGAAGCAGCAATCACAAACCAAGACGACATTAGAAAATGAAGGAGAACTGAATTTTCATGTTAGACTAAATGTGAGAAAAAATAGGAAATGCTCCTTACACGTTTGCAGTTGACAGAGTTTGGAGATAACACAATTTCAAGTGAATGCTTTCATTTTCTTTTGTTCTTTCTTTGTTCCAGTAGCTAAATGGATGTTTTCGCTGTGGATTGCTTGTTGTCAGAATTTTGCATAAGAACAGCTGCAGTTTGTCTGAAATGGAGGTTTGGTTTTGATTTTGGTTTTGTTTTTTTTAAAGATTGTGATGAAATTAATGACTTGGGCATTGGCTACAGTGTTTTTAAATGACCTTAATGTGTAACTCAATCTTAGGTATTATAAGAAGACAGTCACTGGTCGCATATGATAACTGTGATCAGTTTTGCTCATGAATCATTTTTAAAGATGCGAATGTACAGTACCTCTTTTGCAGACATAGGTACTGATTCACATGTACTTTTTACATAGATACAGAGAATAATTAAATCCTTTGTGTTTCTTATAGCTTTTATATATATATTCATATATATTTATATATGTATAGCTTATGGATTACTTTCTCTTGTTTTATATGTGTGGAAATAATTTTGATGGTTTACATGCTCTACTGGTTTTGTTAGTGATTCCAGGTGACTTTTAATTTGAGCTTTAGGATCATTTTGTAACTCAAGTATTGAAGTTGTTACTGCCAACTCATGGCTGTTTATCAATATTAGTAATCATGGTATTTTAGGACTGTAGTGCCTGAGGATAATGACTGAAATCTCTGCAATTATCTGTTCCAGTAACATTAATAAGTTTATTGCCTTATAGTCTTGCAGAGGAGATAACTGCACACCTTGGCACTTTCTATCCTATATGATAAGGCTACTTCACATACACAGGGCAGCTGTGGCTTCAAAGCAATACCAATATTAAATGGCACACGATTGGCTACCAGTTGGTAGCAAGAAAGTTCTGCACTTGTCCAAAGGTGCAAGAAAAGAAAGACCCGAGGCTTCTCTGAGAGGGGAGCTGGGAGGTGGCTGCTCTTACACCCCCTTCTAGAACAGTTCATGCATGTGAACTGAGATGAAAAGGGGCTGCAACCACCAATGGCTCCATAACTGGCATGGGCCAGGAAGGTACAGAAAGTGGAATGAAAACCAATGCAATGCACAACTACCTTACAAATGCAGTGCAACTGGGTCCAGAACAAATGTTTCCAACTGCCATGCCTGGGTTGATTGCAGTAACACTTTTATTTGTTAATTTTTTTCTTCTGACAATCAATTAATATCTCAAACTATAGCCTGTACAAATCTCAGCAATATATTCAGCAGTTAACACAGATATATTGTATTAAATTGCTCTGGTTAAATGGAATGCCAGCAACATTTATTACAAAATTATGCAGTACCTAGAGTGTTTTACATAATGTTTTGCTGTGATCCCATTAAATTATTATGTATTTTCATCTCATAATGTAGAATATATTTGATGAATGATTTAAATTCCTTTTCCCCCCATTAGTTTCTATCATTAAAAAAAAAGCATGGCTAGTTTATAACATTTCATCCAAATAAGCAAAGCTATCCATGATAAAAATAATTGGAACTATGTAGTAGTTCAAACAACACTTGGGCCATTAAAAATGTTTGGAGATCTAAGTTAATGTAATTCCACTTGCAAAACATACTGATTTTTTTCTCAAAGAAAATGTTCCAAAAGAATAGTTAGTACCTTCTTTTTTTTTTTTTTTTTTTTTTTTTTTTTAAATGGCATGCAAAAAAGGGAATATATTGAGTTTAGGAGAACCTTGCAAATGAGTGCATCATTGCACATGATTAAAACTTGACAATTAAAGAAAAGACAAATAAACATTTAAAACACGAGTCTAGTCCATTACAGAAAGAGACTGTATTTATTTCTGTTTAAGTGTATCATCAACAAAATTGGAAAGAAATGTCCAGGACAATTAAACAAAGACATGCTGTACAGTTACTGCTGCACATGTATACCCTTTCTTTCTTAAGTAATGTAGTTCGTGTGGGGTAGTGGGTGGTATTTCACTGCAGTGCCTTCTTTGTACAATGTATGTACATAGTATGTCATCCCAACACTGTGGAATTCCTCGTTGCTCAGCTGTATCCTATGTGTTCATAATGTTAAAACATTTCCTGAGCTTTCATCTCCTTTCAGCTAGAATACTGAGAATATTAGCAAAGAGAAGAAATGTGTAATAATTTTATGTATGTATGTATATACCTACTTAGGTATATATGTATATGTTTGTGGCCACATTCTTCAAAATATTTACATGCTTCTGAGAAAACAAAACTCATATTGGCATTCTTTAAGCCTTTCTACCAAGCAGTGTAGCTACAATACTGCCTTGCTAGGAGAGGCTGTTGGATAAAGTCCATGAGGAGTTAGTCTGATAGTTTAGTCAGGTGTGTTCACAAAGCAAGTGCATGACAGGGGCACAAGCCCAGTCAGCACAGGTTCAGGACAGGTAGGTCCTGCTTCACTAACCTGATCTATGACCAGGTGACCTGCCTAGTGGATGAGGGAAAGGCTGTGGACCTTGTCTACCTGGACTTCATTAAAACCTTTGACACCATCTCCTATAGCATTCTCCTGAAGATGCTGGTGGCTCATGGCACAGACATGGTGTACCCAGAAGGTGTACTCGTCACTGGGTCAGAAGCTGGCTGCATGGCTGGGCCCAGGAGAGCTGTGGTCAATGGAGTTCAATCCAGTTAGTGGCTTGTCACCAGTGGTGTCCCCCAGGAATGTTTTGGGGCTGGTCTCATTCAATATCTTCATCCAGGGTCTAGATGAGGGGATTCAGTGTTTCCTCGGCGAGTTTGCAGATGACACCAAGTTGGGTAAGAGTGTAGATATGCTCAAGAGTAAGAGGGATCTGCAGAGGGACCTGGACAGGCTGGATCAATGGGCCAAAGCCAATTGTTTGAAGTTTAGCAAGGTAAACTGCCAGGTCCTGCATTTCAGTCACAAAAAGCCCAGGCAAAGTTAGGGTCTTGGGGAGGAGTGGTTGGAAAGCTGCCAGGCAGAAAAGGACCTGGGGGTGCTGGTTGACACTTGGCTGAATATGAGCCAGCAATGTTCCCAGGTGGCCACAGCAGCCAACAGCTCTATGTCCCTTTCCAAATATTTTACATTTTCCTGGGCCAGAAAGGGCTCAGCTGAAGCTGATTAAGGAAATTTAAATGGAATAAAGAGAGAGGAAGCAAGGTAAAATAAGTACAGAAAATGTGAAGAAAATAGAATGAGAACAAAATAAAATAAAATAAAATAAATAAGATAAAGAATTAAAGTTTAAACTAAGTTTGACCTTTTTTTTTTTTCCTTCATAATCTGATGGTTCACTTTTTATAAGTCTTTTCAATATGTCATTTGAAATTGAATATTTAATTAAGACTTCATCCTAGTAGGATGAGTTTGCTTCTTGATAATTTAGCAGTAATAATCCTATTGTGTTCTAATAAACCATGAAGCTTTTGGCCTCAGAGCTTAACCTGAATATGATTTTTATCTAATAAATAGGAAACTACCTCAAGCTATCACAGATTATTATAAATCTTCAGACTACAATAATAACTGGCCTGTTTTACTTTGTCAAAGGAATAAAACCATAGTAATATGAGACCATGCTACGTAGACCACTCTGTGTCAAGTCAAAAGTAGAGAGAAATTGGTGGCAGAATCTTTGGTGTGTTTTGGTTTACAAGCAGAGCACAAAAAAAAAGAAAGTACCTGAAATACCCTGCAAAGCAGACTGGGAATTATCTCAGAGCATTGCTGTTGATAAGGCAAGCTGAGGCAAGAAAGAAGAGGAAGACAAAAGACACTTGCCTGTTTAGTGATTTCTCCTTTTACTAGTAAATATTATAGGTGAGATTTGCCCAGATTCACTTCTGGCCAACTGAAATGTTGCAGAGGCCAAAACAAAAGTAGCTCTGTAGGCTTGTGTATCATTGTATTAGTGGACTTCAAGAATATCTGGGTGACCACTGACAAGCAATTTGAAAAAATGCATTTAAGAACTGGCCTCTATATTTAAAAGCTTTTTTCCCCTTTGGTCTTTGCATTCTGTCCTTGAAGTATTAGTATATTGCTTCAGAAATTACTGTAACAGTGGTAGATATATGTTGTTGCTGAAGGACCAGAGTACTTCCCAGGTCCCAGGTCTGAATGTCTGTGTTGTAAGACCTAGAAGTTCATGGATTTTCACGCAAGAAAAACCCAAACACGCAGGAGCTGCAGCACTGGGTAATTACAGAACTGGATTGAAGGTTGGACCACACAGCAGTAGATAGATAACCACAGTCCTCATCTCCAGTCTTTTATACTTTCTTTTGTACCAAAGAAAATTCATGGCTGTTTCATTGTGAGTGTTTTATTTAAAGAAATTATGACTTGAAGTATCAGAATTCTCCATGTTTTACTGACTATAAAAACACTGTTAACTGTATCATCCACAGCTTGAGTAGTGTCATGCAGTGACTGCACTGTTTAGTTTTTGGCATCCTATTTGTCACATCTTTGATCCATGCCACCTAATACCCCCCAGGAAATATTCAAGCAGAGTTCAGGGTGTAACAAGTCAAAAACTGCAAAACACTTCTGAGCAGGCGAAAAGAGAGTTTAACTACATGGATGCAGTCTGAGCTACTGGTAAAAATAACCTAAATAATTACAAAAAAACCCCAACAACCAAACAACAACCAAAAAAACCAAAACAAAGCAAACAAAACAAAACAAACAAACAAACAAATTGGAAAAGAAAAGAAGAAAGGAAAGAATATTCTCATACTAATGAGTATGAGAATTGAGGTCACTAATACAGTTATTCCCCCTCCTGCCCTGGTTAAATGGTTAAATTTTTACCATGTGATAGCTCAGCTGCGTGGGAGAACCAGTGTCAAAGTACTAGATTTTCCCTGCAGAAATTATCTGGGAAAACTGGGGCATGGCTAAGCTCAGGTTATTCTGTGTGATCCCTGCTGCTAAATGAACAATGGTCCAAGCTTACAGGAATGAATAAATGAATGAATGAATGAATATATAAAGGCTCAAACTAGCACAATCCACAACTGAGAGATAATGATAGAAAGGGGAAAACATTTTAATAATGGATTCTTTCTCATCATCTTTGCTGAACTACAACTGTGATTTTATAAAATGGAAATAAAATTCAGTCAACTATTTTTTTGTCCGGCTGGCTTAATTAAAATAGCTATTGATTTAACATGTGAAATGAGCTATTAAATTCTGTTCTTTAAATTCTGAACTAGAGCTTTAGCTAAGTCAAAATGTTACATGGTATTGTTAATACACTTCTTTCCTGGGACTGATGATAATATTATTTAACTGAGAATTTTCATTATTATTATCATTATGATGATGATGGATTTGGAATGGTTTGCTTTCATGATAGTAAATTACATTTTCTTATTGACCAATGTAGAAAGTATTTTTCAAGTCTGAGTGTATATAAAAGCAAATATCATCCATAAGTAATTCTTGTAATGTCTGTTGTCTGAAAGTTTAGTTCTTCTAAGTTTGTATGGGCTTGTTTTTCTGGTAATTCTTATGTCACAGTCACATATGGGCCACTGATAGTAACATGGGTTCTTCTGTTTTCCCTGACTTTGGATTTGAAGGTCATTCACTATATTATTAACAAAATGCTCAGAACTTACTTAGCATCAGGTACAGATTTGTTCTTCCCACATCAGACCTTTCCAAGAGACGTGAGTGTTAAGGATGTCTAATTCTCTCTTATGTATTGTAATGGAATGCATTTGCTACTTAAACAGCTTTTAAAAATGTATTGACAATAGAAGTTTCATAATGTTTCTGACCTTGCTTTGTTTGCCTTCTGTTCATACCCATTATGACTTTTTAGGATACAGGACTGCGAGGTGCTGAGCACACCCAGAGAAGTATGGAGCAATGTCAATTCTTGTAGAAACCAGGGAAGTTAAGGGCAGTTTGCTACCCCAGGAGACCTTTATTATTTCAGAGCTAGTTAATCCATTTGTCTAGTTAAATAAATGGATGAGACTGGTGAGGAACACATCCTACCTGCAGCTCCCCTGTGGTGTGGCTGAGCTGCAGTCACAGGACTGCAGGCTGTCTGCTTTGGTACAAAGCTTCGTATGAGCTGCAAAACCTGTCTCCAAATGAGAACAGCACTTGCCAGCAGGGCTGACATGTTGGGCATGCAACAGAGTTTTCAGAAAAACATCTGCCAAACCCAATCACTGGTAGAAGACAGTGTCTGAATCTGACGAAGCATAGTCATGAACTCAACCCAATTGTGTGGTGTGCTTGGGCCTGGTGGGGCTTGGGTTACTCCAAGTATATGCAGAAATAAAAAATGTTCAGCCTGGCTCAACCAAATTTCTTAGGTATTTAGTTGTAAAATCCCTTATATGCTCTGTAATATGTCAGTCTGATACCTCTGTCCTATCATACGAACCAGGTTTAGGTTCTTATTTCTTCCTCTTAGGCACATCACTGGGCCTCATTTCCCTGCCCCCTCTCTACAGATGTTGGAGAGAAATTGTTCTCTCTCATTTCCAAAATGCACTCAGAGGCCGTGCTGCATAAGTAAAATAAATTACATTAGGAAGCATCTCTAGGCACTGCAGCTTGATCACTTGTTAATGGCTTAGGATGGGCCTGGCATGCTTTTGGCCAATGCTAAGTGCTGCCATCCACTGTTACCCCTTCTGTGTCCCCAGCCACTTCTGGACATATTTTGAGCATCGACTCAATCACTAGATCATTTCCAAAGTGTAGTTCATATGTGACCTGGTATGGATGGTGAAAGAATTTAGTGGCGTGGCTGCAGGCCATTCTCTGTCAGCCAGCAGCAGTAAAAGACAAGGATTGTGTTTATTTACTTGTGGAGCCAGCTTTTCATTCTAACCCAGAGCACAGGTGGAAGAAGTAACACCCACTTTTTGTTGCAGGTCCAGCATTCAGACAGGAAGAAAGAGCCCTAGCACCTAGTTTGTTCTGAGCATTTGATTTCCAAACTTGTTCTCATACTTCCTTGGCCACTCTTCTAATTATCAGACTATTGATACAGGTTGGTTCAAGAGCAAAACTATTTGTCACTCAGCTGAAAACAATGTGACATGAATTCGAGTAACACTCACAGTGGCTCATAATGCCCTGTGTTCTGGTTCTCACTGTAGACTTTGCATATGGATGGTGTAGAGATCTTCTCTAGCCAAGGAAGTCTTCATTTCTCAAGCCAGAGAATCAATTTTCACTGACATATAAGAGATTGAAATCAAACTAAGGAGAGACAGTGCACAAAAGTGCATTGACCACTGAACTTCATGGCCAAATGTGGCCACAAATACTTTCCATCTGTGGCAGTGTCAAGGCACCCTGACCTTCTGAATTGTGACTAGATGGAGACAGCAAATTTGTGCAACTGAGTCAGACATCCCGTGTTCAGCATTTCCTAAGTTCATGTGCAATAGCAAGTGCAGAATTGTTTCACTGAAAGCTTTTTTCCTGATGGTAACTGATCTTTAAAAAAAAGAAAAAAAATCTAATTTGTCTCCAAAAACTACTAATAAATTTGTTAATATTCAGATAGCATTTTGAATCCTGCTGTCCTCTTTTGTATTAAAGGTTAACTCTTCTGTGTATCACCTCGTTACTTTAGTCACCTTTAAATGTATGCCAGCCTTGTTCTGAGCAACATTTGCATAACCATATTGAATGATACTGTGGCATTTAAAACAACACCAAATGCAAATATCATAGCATGAAGGTATTATCTGCATGTTGTAGGAGGTAAATCCTGAAATAGATTTTAAATATAATAGTATGACACAGAAGCCTTTCCTTGAAGTTTAGAAATATCTGCCAAAAGTCTAAGATTTAAAAAAAAAAAGAGAAAATTAAAGAGGAGTAGAGAGGAGACCAGTGATTTTTGCTTCATAAAAAATCTTGTCTTATGTACAGAAAAAACATAGAAAAAATGCAGGAAAAGGAAAATTAATTAATGTGAATATAATATCCACCCTGTCCTAGATGCTAAAGGTACCTGTACAGTTTCGTCATAATATTGGTATTTGTAATTAGAATATAATGAAAAATTATAAGAGTATAATAATATGCCAAAACTACAACACATATACAGGGAAGTTTCTTTTTAATCCCATGCTAATAATGAGTGATATATAAAGCATACAGGAGCATAAAAGTAATAATTCACCAGATATTTTAAGCTGGCTTCTGGGTTATTTCATTTCTTTTTATTCTTACAATAGCATTTGAAGTCCTTTTGTACTCTGCATCAAAGTCAGATTAGTGCTGCTGTGTATAAGCACATTCCTTTCACCACTTTTAAATATGGGGTCAGCCAATTTTGTTGAGGGCAAGACTCTGAGGAAGCATAAGCAAGAGTGCTTAGATGACCTTCTTTGTGCATTTATACATTCTCCAGAGCCTGTAACTTCTTATTTGTCCCAGTCACATTGCTCAGATATAGTGTATTCTTTTTCCGCTATAGCATGAGAGAATACAGATGTCAGGACTGCTGGCCTTGATGATCATTCCAATCATGGAAATTCACAGCTTCCACCTGTGCATGAACACCTACAGCATTTAGGGTGGGCTGGCAGTTTTTGGCTCCTTGCCATGATTTATTTTTGTGTTCACCACCACACTGCCTGTGTGTCCCACATACATTTTCAAAGTGTCAGGCTCAATTTCTGTCTTTCTCCCTGCTCTTCCTACTCACTGGTGCATGTAACTGACACCATGAAATGGATTTTTCTTCCATTTGAATTTCACTGTTTTCTTAAGTCCTGTTTGCCTTGAGGCAGAACAACAGCATGAATTTCTGCCTTTTCCACTTGACTCTTAGAGGCAATGCTCAGACCAACACTATAAGTGAAGCACTTAGACATGATCAGAAGTACTCCCTGTGATGGCCAGCTCTTCCCATTATCTTATTTTTCTTTAATATTTTTATAAAAACTTTACTACTGTTTCTTGTGCCTATTCAGTCCTTGTGGCTTTCTGTCCTGAGCCACTGCTCCGATCATCTTGCTTATCAAGAGCACAGAGGGAGGCCATGCCCAGAGCTTTTGCCAACCCAACTATATCGATTAAAGGTATGAAAGTTCACTCTGGAGGACTGAAAAAGATCTCCAGTGAACTTCTGATTGCTATTTTGTTTGTTTGGTTTGTTTTTTCCTTAGTTTATGTCAGAGTTACAAAAAGACAGAAAAGTTTCTGCTGTCCCTGAGTTGGTGCTAGGAATAGAGCATGGATGCTATTGTGGTTGCAGAGCCTTTGCTGCTGAAACTGTTATGTGGATAGAGATTTTTCATAAAATCCAGAACCAGGACAGATACTCTTATATCAGGAGTAAGCACCAGGTTCAAAATTGCAACTTGAACTCCCCTTCCTCCACCAAAATGCGAGCTGCTTACTGGGTTTTTTTTCACTCAAGTCTCTCTAGTGTCTACAGTTCCCCTTTGTTACGTGACCAGGCTTCACTTACATGATATAGCTAAGTTCAGTGCCTAGATTGGGTCAATGTCCAAGAAGTATCTATCAGAAGGAGGCAGCTTTCTAGAGCATTCTTGGGACACAGCAGAGGGATTGACCTGCTTTAAAAACACCATGGTGACAAATGCTTTCTTTTGAGGACAAGGCTAGAGAGAAACAGAATCACAGAATCACAGAATCACAGAATCGGCTGGGTTGGAAGGGACCTCAGAGATCATCAAGTCCAACCCTTGACCACTACCGCTGTGGTTACCAGACCATGGCACTGAGTGCCACATCCAGTCTCTTTTTAAATATCTCCAGGGACAGAGAATCCACTGCTCTTCCTCTCAGAAACTAGCTTACTAAACATTTGGCAAGGAAGTGGAAGAACCAGCTCTGCTGAGGATGGTAGCCAGGCCATTTACTGGTCCTTGCCTCAATAACTGGTTATTTTGTCAGAGACATAATGGGCATAATATAGGGAGAATGCTACAGACCATCTGATCAGGCAAAGGAACTGGGTGATGCTTTTAAGAACAGAATGAAAGAATTAGAAAGAATTTTTTCACAGAAAGGGTGATCAGCCATTGGAACGGGCTGCCTGGGGAGGTGGTGGACTCTTCGTCCCTGGGGATATTTAAAAAGAGACTCGATATGGCACTCAGTGCCGTGGTCTAGTGACTGTGATGGTAATAGATCAAGGGTTGGACTCGATGATCTCTGAGGTCCCTTCCAACCCAGCCTATTCTATGATTCTATGATTCTATGAAACTTTAAGGTTGAATCTATAAAAGGCAAGAGATCCATTGAATTTTGCAGTGTGCAAAGCAATCTTCCACCTAAAGGCCACTAAATGGACCATTTTTAATTTTTTTAAATTATCTTTTATTATTCCAGTTCTTGTCCTGAGGCAGTTGAAGAGAATATATGGAGCACCTGGATTTAAAAAAAAAAATAAAAATTATGTAAATAACATAAAGAGCATTTTGACTGCAATTATTTTTGGATTCTATGAATTATGAGTCCTACCTTTATGCTGAGCCATTCTTAGGCCTTCGAGCTGTCTAGTGCCTCAGGGCTTCTGCTGCAGGTATTAAAGTGAACCATTGCTCTAAATATAGCACAGGCACATAGCAGCTATCTGAGCTCTGTATTAAACATTATGTAAAATCTTGGTTGTCTCTGTAGGAACATAGCTATCTGAAAACACAGGGGACAACCATGTCAGACCTGTGAACATTTCAAAAATTGGAAAACAGTGTGCGCCAAGTAGCCTGCAGAAAATCTTACCCTTGGACTCAACTGATGTTACCATGTCAGCATGAATCACTTGATGGAGGAGGGAATAGCAATGCTCGTGTTTCTAAACACTCTTTACGTTAGCTTAGTTCAGGTAGCTCAGTTTCATTTCAATCTTTGCAGTGTTACACTGTTGGCATGCTACTTTCACTATTTTCTTAAAAATAGAGAACATAAACCAGGGAATGTAAACTGCAGGAAGGATGACAGATGGAATTTCTCCTCTTATGTAAAAAATGCAAAGTAATGAATATTCATACAATTGCTTTTTTACTGCATGGCAATACAGTGAATAGGTCTTATGCCTCTCTCATAATCTCTGTAGTGCTACGACATCATGGAGCATATAAATCAAATGGCATTGAAGAATCTATTGTCTTTCCATTACAAGTGGCATAAAAAAAGTGTAGATGGTTAGTTAAAATTATTAAAAGTATATTTGTGTAGACCAAAAAAACCCCAACTGTATTATAAAAACAAGTAACCTCAGAAGGAAACAGTGCACTTCAAACAAATGATCTCTTCTACCCTTTATCAGTTCTTCTGCAGTAGTGAATATCCAGGTAGCTGAAGGACTTGAGTTAAGATCATGCCTGAATGTCTTCATAGGTGTTTCCTGTATTAATTTATATAACCTGTGAAAGAAAATGTAAAAATCATATGTCTAGTTATTTGTATGAACTAACCATAAGATCCATATTCTTCAATACTTGCCCAGGAAATTTGGGGTTTATTTTATTTACAGCTGGCAGAAATGACATGAAACAAAATGTTTGATCGAGTAGGTTGGACAGTTAAATACAGTGAAAAGTTCATTAAATAGATTGTTGATGAAAACATATTTTGTCAAAACAAAGCCCAACCAGTTCCTTGATAGCAAGTGTGGCAGGTACTTATTTAAATCATGATGTTTATACATCATGTGGGACAGTTCTTCCTCCAATTCCCATTCCCTGGGCAGTTTCTGTTTGTTAAGTTACTGTCCATATGCATTTATTTTAGAACCTATTGGTCACTATTTGGTTAAGTCATAATTGCTAAGCAAATACATCCTTTCAGTCACCATACTATAAAGCTATCGTTATGAAAAATTGTGCTGCTTATTTTACAAATCTACGATTATTTAATCTGCTATCTTCTCCACCAATACAATGGACTTTGCCAATCATTGTACTCAATTTGTTTAAGAGATAAGAGCTAACACAATCTCATTCAGCTTTGCCATCTATCATGCAGTAGCAGTGAGTATCCTCTTTGGTATGCAACATAATTAAATGTTGTCCTTGAGGAGTTTACATATTGCTTATTTGCATTCTCCTGTTATAACAGGAAAATTGCTGCACCTTCTAAGCTTGATCTCCACTGTACTGTATTGAAGACATGTTTGTTTATTGTATTTTCAAATAGCATAAATAGATTTCAGAAGGTAAAGGCCTTGTAAATATGTCTGCTTTTGTCTCAGTTTAATGTTGTGCCAGCAATTAAACAAATGACAGATGCTCTGTATTAATCCCTCTCCCTTCCCAGAAAGGGGAAGGAGAGAAAATAAAGGACTGAGACTTAATGGACTGGAAACTAAACAGCTTTAATGAAAACCGTAATGATGAAAAATAGAATAATGAAATATATAATAATATACACAAATATACACAAAATTAATATCACACACGCTCCCAGTAATACTCACCCCACCACTGAGGCTGCAGGGCAGATCCTGGAAAAGTCCCAGACTGAACTCCCTCTGGTTGCAGGTGGGAGCTGGATACAGGGATGTACAGATTTGTTGGGATCAAAGCCAGAAGAATGGACAGAGTCCTCCCAGGATGCCAGCCACGGATGATAATCCCTCAAATCTGTACTGAGTAAGAGACATATAGAAGGCAATACTTTGCTAGGTCTTTTTTGGTCACCTGTCTGGGCCACTCCTCCCCATAGGAGGGTCTCCTGTGTGACCCCTTTTTGTCCTTTTCATTTCTGGTGCACAATAAGTTGAGCAGAACCAAGAATTGACCTTGTTTCCGCATACCTTTCTCCAGCAATTACTATAAACATTTAATGTTATCAGTCCTGGAAGGATCAGACATTGGAATGGGCTGCCCAGGGAAGTAGTGGATTCTCCATCCCTGGAGATATTTAAAAAGAGACTGGATGTGGCACTCAGTGCCATGGTCTGGTAACCACAGTGGTAGTGGTCAAGGGTTGGACTTGATGATCTCTGAGGTCCCTTCCAACCCAGCCGATTCTATGATTCTGTGATTCTGTGATTGTATGAAGCAGACACTGACTGAAAAGCATGCTGTTAATTTCAGAAGGGACTTAACTGAAAAGTAGAAAAGGAGAGCAGCAAGGAGCCAGGAGCAGGTCAGGACGCAGACAAGGGCAGCTCAGAGTCCAGTGGTTGCCAGAGAGGTGTTGAGGCAGCTCTGAGGGCAAGCCAAAAATCAAGCATCATCAAGGTCCATGGCCAGACAGAGTTGTATCTTCAACACAGCAAGAGGCAGGGGCCACATCTCCAGCACAGTTCCCAGGAATGGGGAACCTCTGCTCCCAACAGCTCTTCCTTGCATGGCCCAGCTGCTGAATCTCTGAGCTAACCTGAGCACCTTCACCCAGACCCCCAGAAGGAGCAGAAATGCTGCAAATTTCTCCTGACAAACAGGAGACATGGTGGCTGCTAAGGCTGCCAAACAGCACTTTGGTCACCCCATATTTTGGAGGACCCCAGAACAATGCATATGATGTTCTTGCTAACAACTCTGAACAACAGTTACATCTCCTGGGACCCTTACACACTACCCATGTTTTAGACACAAATTTTTTACTTTGGTAATTTATTCTGGGGAATTCATTTAGGTCCAAATTCTATGAGAACTACCAAAATAATCATAATTTGACTTACATCAAGATGGAAGGTACTATCACTTTTGCTGCAAGTAGTAGCCACTCCAATAGGATTGTTTTGCACTTTTGCTTCGTGGGCAAATGGGAACTTCATGTGTCATACACATCTTCTGTACAGCTTTTTTTAAAAAAAAGAAAAACTCACAAACTGAACCTTTCTTTTCACCTACCAAGAGTAAAACTTGTAAGATATTAAGTCAAGAATACCTAATTTGCTTTCTCAAAGATGATAGATATTTACTATGAACCAGCATCACTGCTGCTAACTGTACCTCTACTTCTGTAGGTACCTATTTTTTCAGCTTTACTGGCAGCACAGAGAAACAGATAGAAGCATATGAATGCAAGAGGAAATGCCAGCCCAAACTGGACCTCTCATTGATTCCTGACAATTTTTTTGAGATGGAGATTATGAAAACCAGTGCTTTTTTTCCTCCTGCCACATGAAATAAAGTAATTGTTAATTTTATCTTTTGATGCAGAATATTATTGTTACAGGATAGTGTCTGCACACCATTTTAAAGAATAACAAGCTTTACTTTAGATTTGACTGGTTCATTTTTTCCTTAAGTTTTCTGTCCTGGGGTGTACATATTTAATTCACGGAAAACCTAAAGATGCATGTTATATCTGAACTCAGGTCTGAGCATCCTAATGATTATTTCTGCTTTTATATATGTATAACTAACCATACTGCTAAACCCAACATATTCACAGTGTATCCCGTAGGCTGAAGGGTCTGTACTTTATCCAGTTTTACAAGGCCTCAAATATATAAAGTAATCTGGGAACCATAATATTTATAAATAATAAATTTATAAAACTGTCAAGATGAATTGATTATTAACAGTATTTTTTCTAAAATACAAATACAATCTGAATGCAATTAATAGGCAATATATCATATGAAAAGGTATATTAATACAATTAAAATCTAATGAAGTTAAATTCCAATTCATTAAAATCTAATTATTCATCTAGATTTACATAACTGAGGCCTAAAACTAATGATGGAGGTTTGTTTCTGTCATGTATTTGCTGCCCTCAGCCGGAGCTACTTCCATCACAACAGGCACCCAGGATTTAAATTTTTCAAAATATTCAGCTGCCTCTAAACCCAAGAGAATTATTTCTATAACTTCCTTGCATTGATAATTCTATTTACCAGAGACGCTCTCTGTTTTTAAGGGTGGTTGATGCCCCACCTGGAGTCCTGTCTGCAGTTTTGGGTGCCTCAGTGTAAGACAGACCAAGGTGATGAAAGATTTCAAGGACAAGACTTAATAGGAGCATCTGAGGTCACTGGGCTTGTTCATCTTGGAGAAGAGAAGGCTGAGGGGAGACCTCATGGCAGTCAACGCCTTCCTGGAGGGGTAGCAGCAGAGGGGAAGGTGCTGATCTCCTCTCTCTGGTGAGCAGTGATAGGACATGAGGAATGAAATGAAGCTGCATTTTGGCAAAGTTAGACAGGAGATTAGAAAAGGGTTCTTCACTGAGGGGGTGGTGAAACTCTGGACAGGCTCCCCAGGGACACGGTCACACAAGCGTCTCAGAGTTCAATGACTGGATGACACTCAGTCATATGGTTTAGTTTTAGGTAGTCCTGCAGGGAGTAGGGACTTGGACTCAAAAAGCCTTATAAGTCCCTCCAACTTGAGATACTCTTAAGATTCCCTGATCCTTCAGTTCTTTCCTCTTTCCTTATTCCACCTGTCTTTCCATGAATCCTTCTAAAGTTATGAACAGATTTTTAGAAGTGGTTAGGCAAGAGTAGCTCTTGTAGGAATATTTTAAGAGCTGCTGGATACTGAACCCTTCCAACCCATTTCATCTAGATGCTTAACAAGAAAAAGAACCCACCTTAAATATTCATCAGTGTCTGTGGTAGTTTTTCTCTGAGTCTATTTCACAGTCTGGCCAGTCTGGCAAGGACACTCCATTGACAGAAACACTAATTGGATTAGTCCATTCTTTAATTTCTGGTGGGTTTTCCATGGCATAGGACTGCCCAGATGAAATTGAAATAATACTATAGAACTCTGCTTTTGAGCTGTCACTGCGTAAATGGGAGAAAATATAATGCTGATGAGTTGAGTTCCTTTTCATTTCACAAGTTCACCTGTTATTCCTATATTATCACATGCAAGCACAGTAGGTTTGTGGATGCAGGTAAAACCACTCTACTAACATTTTCTTCTTTCTCTCACCTTCACAGCCAGTAACATCCCCAAACAGACAATTGTAACCATGTCCTAGCTGTAATATTTCCTTTCTCATGTTCCGGAAGCTAAACTGGAAAAAGGACAGACAAGAATATAATCATTCCTGCTTAATCATGGAGGCAGACTACCCATTCAAAGTCTTTTCAATCCCTAATATCCATTAAACAGATTCTATTAAAAGCATCAGCTGATAAATGAGGAACCCCATACCCAGCATTATCTCTTAATATACTTACAGAGCAGACTTCAAAAGATAGAGTTGTAGCATGGGAGCAAATTGTCAACAGCACAGGTCTGAGATGAGAATCATTAGCTGAAAGCAGGACAGCTTCACTTCACAAGGGTACTAATAAAAACCTTTGTGTTGTATACTTGGTTCTTGAGCTGCTGTTAATTTTCTTGGAGGTTGTATGTGCCATAGGAGACTGTATCTTTCCCAGACTTCCTCACAGCAGTTTTCCATAAAAGTAAAAGAAAATAAAGAGATTAGGTTTTTCTGTGATCTTTCTTGTGACACAATTGTACTTCTCAAGTATCAGCTCTCTCACTGCTGAAACCAAATAGCAATATTTTATATCATTCTCCTTAGAAATCTCTGGAGTAGGATGTATCAAAAAATGCTAAGAACAATTGTTTTTTGCTAGTGGATCCCCAGAAAGGGGTCCTTAAAGAGCATAGATTAGGTAGATACTGCAATCTTGTCCTCTTGTGTAGTGTTATGTGTCATGTTTCATTTCATCATTCTCTGCATTTCTGTAAGATGTCAGCATGATACATAAAGTCCAGGCTTAAAAAAATTGTTTAATTCAATTTTCAGCAAAGAAAGAGAGAGGAGTCTCATGGCACTGGTGCTTCACCATCCCCAAAAAACATTTTGTGTAATAGATAATTCTGCTTTGAGAGAACTTTTCCTCATAACTCATCCCAAGCCTTGTGTTGGATGCTTCCAGTTCCTTTGACCTAGCTAAATTTTTAATGCACCTACAACACAACTCATTCTTTAGAGAGAGAACCAACATTGCAGAGAGAGAAACTGATGAAATATTTCCCCCTGCTCTGACAGGCTGAGAGAAGAACCTCTGATCAGTAAAGGTACATCCTCCATGGGAAAGAGTCTTAGAGAACAGAGGAATCTAGCTGTTCATTGTCCTTGATACAAACAGTTCAACAGCATTACCATAGGAAAATAATGAAACACCAAGGGAATAGAACCAATACTGGAGCAGAAACATTTTTCTTTAAAGTCTTTTAGCTGCAGTTTCTTGAAGCTTAATTACAGTTAAATAAATTTAATTACTTTTTATTACTACTCTTGAATGTTTAGATAGAAATAAGTTACATGTTTTCTTAAACCCCTTTTTTCCTGACAGTCATTATGACCAAGCAAGCTTACAAATGGAGGACAACAATCAACCTTTACATGGAGTGAACTGACAACTCTTAGCAAGTTTATTACTGAGGCAGAACTACAGAGTCCTCAGGAATCATAGAATCATAGAATCAGCTGGGTTGGAAGGGACCTCAGAAATTATCAAGTCCAACCCTTGATCCACTACCGCTGTGGTTACCAGACCATGGCACTGAGTGCCACATCCAGTCTCTTTTGCTTTCCATCCCAATGAAAGAGCTGCTTTGGGAAGTGGTGACACTAAATACCATCTCATGGGAGAATACTCTCTCCTGGTAGGCAATAAGCAAAACCCTTTGGCAAGCAGCAAGTGGGATATTTAAATGACTTCTGAGCTGAAGAACAAATCTGATGATAAATAATGTCTTTACAGAGAAAAAGTGACATAGGGACTCAAAAGCAAACACCCCACAAATCCTCTGTGTGATTTTCAGGAGCAAACAGAGTTCTGTCAGGTCTGTGAGATTGCCAATTAGGCAGAATCAGGATGGATCACTGTAAGCTAAGAAAATACAGGGGTGAGCAGTAAGGTGTCAGTTAAGATAAGGAAGTTTGCACCATCCTTATTCTATCTTGACATAACATTGTCTGCATTTCACACTTCCAAGTTTTGTAAGCTACTATCATTTTGCAGATTCACAGAAAGCCCTAGGATAGGTGAGATTTAGTAGATGGGCCTCCCATTCTTACATGCATTCAGAAAGAACCAAGTTCCAGCACACTTTGTGCATAAAAATCCCCTTGATTAAATATGTAGTCATAATTGCATATAGATCAAAGTGCTAATCATCTTGGCTGACAGCACCAATGATGCAAAGTACTAATATTCTACCCACTTTTCCCTTTGAAAAATTCCCTCTCTGACTGTGAAATGCAGATATGCTTTGCATTCACCAGTTTGATGTGTTTGGAGGTTCATAAAACTGGGCTTCTATCTTACAAGTTTTTCTTAGCAGATGTCTAGCAATCAACATCTTTTCATTAAGCTGGCAGCTACTGTAAGAACCATTTAATCTCTGACAGTTCTGTCCTAGGAGAGCTGTCCTCCTAGAGGTCCCTGTACCAAAAGGTCCTTATAAAAGAACTCACAGCCCAAAGCTCTATTTCTATGTAATGATGCCTAAACCAGTGAAGAATTTAGTATGTTGGCTGCTTCCCATAAGGAGGTTTCAGAAAAATGGGAACCAATCAAAAATTAAGTAATGTGAGATGCAGAGCAACAATCAGTGGAATTAAAAGTCAGAACATATTTTTACATGTTTAGAGTGAAAAAATGGAAACAAACTGCTCTTACTTAAGTTCATGTAAGTGAGACAGAGTCTATTATAAACCAGCAGGTGTATTGGCAGATCAGTATTGGATCTGTAAATGAATTTAAAAGGCACAGCACTGAAACAGGCATCAGCAAAGCCTGAAGCTTCTGGAAGGCACTGCCATGACCAGACCTGTGGTCTTTGTTAGCTTGAATTCTTCCTACAGGAATTTCATTACAAAAAGATATTTCCACATCAAGGAGCAAACCAGAACAAAATAAAAACCATAAGCAGATTAAAAGATTCCAAGGATGGGATGGTTGCTCTCTATTAACAATATCATTATCAGAATAATGAGTAGCTATATTGGATTACTGGGTTATTTAGTGTATATGAACATTGTTCTGATTTAATAAGAGCAATAAAGAAGCCCATAGTACCACTACAGCCACAATTGTCCAAGATATGTGTGAAACTACTTTATACTAAAGAAATAATATATTTTTATTAGACCAGCTGCCAGAGCTAAAAAAAAAAACAAAAAAAAATGTTTCTTCTCCAGCTTGGAAGCAGGAGCAGAAAACTTTCAAATTGGATGCTGGGTAAGAAGAAGAGTTTTCTGCTAAACTTCTCCTATCCTAATTGATGTGACTGAATTCTGATAAGCATATATGAAGAAGATTGGGCAGTTTTAAACAGAAGAAGAGCAAGAAATATTACCTAAATCATGTGAAACTTGAGGAATTAATTCAGGTACAGAAAATAAGGAAGAAATTTTATTTATTGCATCAATAAAATAGTATCTCTGTGGGTCTATATTGGGTCTATGATTAAGTATTTGCTAGAGTTATGATTTTTAGTTCCCAGGTTTAGTCGTTTGAAAGTGTTTTATAAGCCTCATCTCTGTATCCGGATTGAATTGTCTAAGACAAAGCAGCTGCTCTGTGAAAAACTTTTACCCAGTGGTAGCTATATATTTATGTCCTGCATAGATTGCATGTGTGAATACATTTTAGAGCACACCAGGTGTGGTTTTTTACCCATGTAATTTCAAGGTGCCATTTTGTGCAGCAGATGAAATTCTGGAATGAACATGTTTTACCAAAGATCGACATACTTTCCTCTAGAATTTGCCTCTGTTGTTCCCCACAACAGATATTCTGTTCTGTTTGATGTGCAAAGAACATTCATGAAACCCTCTTAGTCAGCCTGAAGATGTATTCACAAAAAAAAAGTGGGTTTTTTTAAGGAAATACATCACACCTGGATATTGTTTTAACTTACTACAGCACAAGCTAAACAAATTATATTAGAACCCACTGATCATACACTTCTGCATAGACCAAATATTTTGCTGGGCAAAATTCACTGTATATTGGGTTTCAAATAGAAGTATGCACTAGACTCGACCTTATCCTATACTGCAAGCTGTGTAATCAAATCATTAAGATTGAGCAACCTATTCTGAAAGGCAATCCACTCAGCAGCCTCTCTGCCTCTGTTGCCCTTACTAGTCCCTTGAGCTTTCAAGTACTCCTTCACAGTTTATCAAACTTCTCCTGAAAACCAAGCTTTTCATAAACCAGCATGCATCTTACAAGTGAAAGAGATGTCAGCACATCTCCACAGGCACTGCAATAAAAGTTTTCCTGGTCCCAGGCTGCTTGGACAACCTTGACTCCAAGTTCTCCTTTTCTGTATTATTGTTGCAATTAAATTGTGCACCCATGTTTAACTTTTCCCCAAAGACCCCATTCTTCTTGATTTGGTATACCTATGATCACTCAAAATTCCTACATTTGTCATCAGTCCCATCGATGTAGAACCCTCTGTTCTCTGTACCTGTAATGCTAGTGTCTTGTTCACAGCATCCCATGAAAAATATGAGAAAGAGATTCTTGTGTAGATCTGGCTACAGGCTTAGCAGATCAGTGAGATTAGGGTGAGATGGATCAGGCTTTATAGTATTTTGCTGTGATGTATGAGCAGTCACTGGGAAAAGATATCTTGGGTAAACCAACATTCTTTTCATCACATATTTCAGTGGTTTTTACAGTGTATGGTTTACTCTCATCCTCACACTTAATGTCACATAGCACCTTTAGCATGAGCCCCCCTCAGTGTAACATTTTTAGATGGATTACTCCTGAATACATGTTCCTTCATAATGAAATTAGGTGAAAAAATCTATTTTTGAGTTTTAATTCAGTGAGAAGCGTTAAGAGGACTATGAAATGAAAGGATAAGGAACAGGAAGGAGTTGCAACTTGAAAAAGTAAAAGATTTTCCTCTCCATGTTAGGACATTCAACTATTCCTTATTTCTGAGGTTTGTGATGGGGAAAACTTGCAGAAACAAAATGCACTGAAGTCGAGTTTGGATTCTGCTGAAATTTATTGTTGAGACCAGTACAGATGTGAGCTTTCTGGACAGTTAGTGACGTTTTATTGTTCCAGCAGCCATTTGTCTCTCCATAGACGTACAAATAATATAGTGAGTGTGCTGCAATTGTGCTCTTAACTAATCTCCTGTAGAAGATATGATAGAGGTTACTTTAAGGGTAGTAACCAGCTTTAGAGGAGAGTTGAAAATTGCTCAAACTGATGAACTCCTCCCTTCCTACTCCCTGACAGAAAAAGGCAAAATGATATATTTTGAAAAAGTGTTGACTCAAAGTATTTCTTGTTTGTAAGTGGATAAATACTACAACTGCCACAAAACTACCAACAAGTAATATTTTCTATGTTGCAATCTATTTTCCTTCTTCAGCTCTCTGTTTTGCTAGATCAGGAATTCAAGAGTCACAAATTCAATTTGCACTCCAGTTATAGAGAAGGACATTTATACTATTAATTTATTTTCCTCATTCCAGTGTTTTTAGAGTTCAGATCAAGAAAGCTCTTTGACATTTGATTTCACATGTCTATCAGAAGCAATAAATAAATTCAATGTGACTGAGATTGTTCTGGCTTTGCAATAAAATCACTCCAATTCATAACATACCTTGGAATAACTAGGGAGAACACTTAGTTTTTCACCCAGTGAAAATGTTCTCTTTCCACAGTGAAATAGAAATACTGTTTTTCTGGGAAACATGTTGCCAAGTATCACTTTATTGTAGCTTGACAGAGGACTGATTTATACTGCAAAAGAGATTAAGCAGAATATACCCAACTAGTTATCAAAATAAAAGTAGGAAAATTAATATTTTTATTTCTAATAGAAAGCAATCACAGAATCTCACCACTCTAGTAGCTAGGAATAAATATATTTTATTTTTAGTCTAAATATATGATTTATACATATCTTGTTCTTTCGCCAATATTGCCCCTTAGCTAGAATGCTATTTCTCCATTCATGTAACCTTCCTGATATGTCTAGACAAAGTAACAAATTCTGTATGGATTTGTCCTATTTTCAGACTTTGCTTTGAGGCTAAAGAAACCACATTCTTTTAGTCTTGTTTGTCTGAAAACATCACATTTTTCCTCATACACTTTGCCTTTTCCAATCCCATCATTCATGAAAAGGACAGTTTATCAGGTCTGGTTTCCCACCACCTTACATTAATAATGCTTTCCTTTTTTTTTTTTTTTTTTTTTTTTAAATGCAATTTGTCCTCATTTGGGCCAGGATAAAGGTGATTTTCTCATTTGTACTTTTGCTTTCAGCTAAGTCTCTTGCAAGTAGCTGCACTTGCTGAAATTAACAGCAAGTTTCTCAGACAGTGTCTGCTTCTAGGACTGATAACACTCGATGTTTATAGTTACAGCCAGAGACTGGTGTGCGAAGACAAGCACACTGCTCAGCTCTGAGGAACATTTTACCCTCCAGAAGGAGTCAGGAGGTCCCACGTGAAACCCTCCTTTGGGGAGGAACGGAGAAGATAGATGCCAGAATTGACCAAACAGTGTATTCCATCCCATATACGTCATACTCAGTACAAGTTTGAGGAATCACAAGGGTCAAACCCCTTCCTGCTTCCCTTTCTTCACCTGTTCCCTGTTTGCTTTGGCATCCCGAGGGGATTCCATCCATTCCTCTGCCTGTGGTCCTGATCCCTGCCAGCCTGAATCTGTGTGTTCCTGCCTCCAGCTCCCGACTGCTGCTGACCCCAGGATTCCAGCCTGGACTTTCCCAGGGCTGCCCTGCAGCCTCGGTGGTGACGTGAGAGTTACTGGGGGAGAGGGAGGAGGAACGTAGTATCAAATTTCCTGTATATTTGTATATATTTAGTAATTTTTCCTATTTATTATTACTGTTTCATTAAAGTTGTGTAGTTTAGTTTCCAAACCATAATCCTCTCTCCCTTGTTCTCTCTCCTTCCTTTATCAGGGAGGGTAGGGGGGTTAATAGAGAGCAATCTGTCATTTGGTTTAATTGCTGGGCCAATGTTAAACCCTGACACTATTAAAATCCATACAAAAGTGAAGCTAAATTTTGAAATTAATTTTCTTTGAACTTTTTCAACAGTTAATCTTTGCTCAGTCACATGTTCAAAGGTAGAAGAGTAAATTGTTCTAAAGTGGCAAATACAATCAAAAGTTTTCTATAGGAAAAGGGAAACTGCATTTTAACTATCCGGGTTCCCTAACTTGGGCCTGTCACCAATTATGGCCCCATCAAAGCTCTTTCAGCAAAGATTCATCTCTGTATCCACTTGTATGTAATTCTGGATACTGGCATGTAGTAAAGCATAAAGTGAATCCTTGGTAGAGGGCCGATTCTTTACTGATAGATTTTCAGATTCTGAGGGGGTATTTAAAATTCTAACCTTTTGGTGGAAAGCAGTATCTCTAGATGATAAAGAAACCTGTTCAAATTGTTCTATACTGGATAATATTTAGGCATATTATGCTAAAAAGTCATCCCCACACCTATACTGATAGTGTGAGTAAGAACAATCCTCATTACCAGTACAGGCTTGGGGATGAGTTTTTAGAAAGCAGCCCTACAGAAAAATATTGGGGGGTACTGGGGGATGTAAAGCTGGATGTGTGCCAACAGTGTGTGCTTACAGCCCAGAAGGCCAATTGCATCCTGGGCTGCATCAAAAGAAGCATGGCCAGCAGATCAAGAGAGGTGGTTCTGACACTGTACTCTGGTAAGACCTTTCCTGGAGTACTGCATCCAGCTCTGGAGCCGTGAGTACAGGAAGGACATGGATCTGATGGAGTGGATCCAGAGGAGGGCCATGAAAATGTTAGGGGGCCTGGAACACCTCTCCTATGAAGACAGTCTGAGGGAGCTGGGGTTGTTCAGCCCAGAGAAAAGAAGGCTCTGGGGAGACCTAATAGTGACCTTCCAGTAGCTGAAGGGAACCTACAGGAAGGCTGGAGAGGGAAGGTTTGCAAGGGCCTGAAGTGACAGGATGAGGGGCAATGGCTTCAAATTAGAGAAAAGCACATTTACAGTGGATGATAGGAAAAAGGTCTAAACCATAAGGGTAGGAGAAAAATGGAACAGGTTGCCCAGGGAGATAGTTGAAGCCTCATCCCTGGAAATACTTAAGGTGAGGCTTGATGAGGCTTTAGGCAACCTCATCTAGTTGTGGATGTCCCTGCTTACTGCAGGGCGGTTGGAGAAGATGACCTTTAGAGTTCCCTTCCATAAAAAATTATTCTTTGATTCTAGGAATTATACTATATTCCACATAGAGAGGTCAAGGATTGCTTTTTTTCTCCATCAAGAACGCATGGTTCAAAGGACCTGGTTTTGTAAGTTAATATCCTGATTACAAGTTTGATTTGCTATGTCATCAGACTGATTTCTACATAATTTTGACCTTGTAAATTACAAAAATTTCATAGAATCATAGAATCATAGAATTAGCCGGGTTGGAAGGGACCTCAGAGATCATCAAGTCCAACCCTTGACCCACCAGAGCAGTTACTAGACCATGGCACTGAGTGCCACATCCAGTCTTTTTTTAAATGTCTCCAGGGACAGAGAATCTACCACCTCACCGGGCAGACCATTCCATTGCCTGATCACCCTCTCCGTGAAGAAATTCTTTCTAATATCTAACCTAAGATTTGTCAGATCTGTGGTACTATAAAATGTAGAAAAATAACTATCCCTACAAACTATGAGTTTATGTTTCTAATATACTTGTAAGTTTTATTAGTTGAATTTTAAAATAAAATTATTTCTTACATGAGAACTAATGGAAAAAATGTTTATTTCTTTTTATTCCTGATGTAGTAGTGATGGCCCAAGAATGGCAGATTATGACATATTGTGAACAGGTTTTGAAATTTCAGCTGGTATACACATTCTTTCCTCATTCAAAATCTCTTCTGTCTTTTGACTTTTATCCGTTAAAAAGGTCAACTAACTAATTTAGTCTACAGGTTGAGCTAATAAATAGTACCATTAGAGGTAACAGAAATTCTGTGAGACCAGTTTTTCTGTATATCTACTGTATGTTTCATGCAATGAACTTTCCATACAAATAGCTTTAAAAATACATTCTCCAAAAGAAATTTGGATCCCACAGTATCATTTTAATTTGCACATCTGCTATCACTGCTCTTCCTCACTTGATGTTAGTTGTTTTATTTATATACTTATTTTTCTCTTTTACAATATCTGTATTTTTTGTTTCAGGCTTGAAGTACAAATTTGACATTCATGAGACTAAAACTCAAGATGCAGGTGGTTTAGATCTGGCCAGATGACCATGGAAAGTGTCTGTAATTAATTGAGCTTCAGTAATTCCAGGTGTCAAGGCAGGATCTGAGAGCTTCCGAGATTCACAGCCTTGTTTTAGTTCTGGGCATAGCAAAAAAAAAACGAAAACAAAAACAAAAAAACAAAAAAACAAAACCAAACCCAAACCTAAACAAACAATAAAACCCCCACATAAGTGAGACACTGTAGATCAATTAACAGTGGAAATGTTACAGAATGTCTGTAGTAGAAAGCTGCAGCTTTTGGATGCTTTTATGTGAGATGCAAAACAGCAATGAAACTGTCAAAAGAAGAACTTCTAGAAAGTCACTGAGAGATTCCAAGTGGATCGATAACAAATGAGGCAGAAAGTGTCATCTGTCAGAAAATGAAACAAGTACTTGAAAGGACAAGAGTTTTACAAAGTCCTGATTAAAGGTAATATGCTACATGAGGGAGCACAAAAGTGAAATGCTTCAGTGAAGAAGATGAACAACAGGTCCTCCACTGCACCAGGAAAATAGGTTTTTCTTGCTGAGTTACATTATCATAATAGTTGTATACACCTATACACTTGTATACACTTGTATAACAAAAAAATAAGAAGAAAAAAGTAAGAGAGGAATACTGTGAGATGGATGATCCAGATTCCAAATGTTTTAAAAGACTAAAAGCTCTGAATGACTTACATACACCAAAAATCACATTGCTAATCTAACTTAATAAAAAGTCACAGAAAAACTGGCTGTCTGTGAAGGAACATGGAAACTGCTAAATAAATATCCACACAGTTTTGAGAATATGTGATTTATAGATAAGAGATGAGATTAAGGTAGAAAGTACAGATTTCTATCTTTAGTTTTGAATCCGCGCTCAATAATTTTTTTATGCCAAAGGAGTAATAAAATTCTTCAGATAGGACTAGAAAGTGGATAATAATGTTTTGTCAAGACTTAGTTTCTTCAGTCACTCGTGGAAAAAATCATCCACAAGAGCATGTGACATTTGTTCAGAAGTTAAAAACCATCACTGTGAAGTTTGTTTGAATACTTAAAGAGATGAAACACAAACTGCAGTTTAATCACTAACCAGAGACTGTTCTTCCAGAAGCATGACTTGTACTTCATTCACTCCTATTGGCATACAGTTCTGTCTTAGAATGGTGTGGACAGGGGAGAACATTCCAACATCTAAATGAAACACAGTAGACATATTGCAGTCATTGGCCTTCAGCCTGAAACACTATTAGTTAATTTTATGAAGAATAAGCAGACAGCAATAAGTATCAGAGAGTCGTCTTTGCCAAACCAGTCTGCAGTATCACAGAAAGCCTGTAATGATTGTAAGACAGATCTAGAAAGACATAGAAACATAGAATCATAGAGCATCTTGAGTTGGAAGGGATCCATAAGACTCATCAAGTCCAATTCCCTGCTCCTTGCAGGACTGCCTAAAATTAAACCATATGACTAAGAGCATCATCCAGACACTTGAACTTTAACAGGTTTGGTAGCCTGGGTAGCCTGTTCCAGTGACCAGTCACACATTCAGTGAAGAATCTTTTCTTAATATCCATTTTGAGCTTGCCAAAACACAGTGTCATTCCATTTCCTTGTGTCCTATCACTGGTCACCAGAGAAAGAGGAGTTCAAAATCTCTCCCTCCAGTGCTCCCACTTGAAGAAGCTGTAGACTGGGCTGAGGCTGACCCCCTCATCCCTCTCTTCTCCAAGGTGAATAAGTAAAGTGACCTCAGACACTTCTTCTAGTCCTGCCCTTTCACCAGTTCTTTCACCATCTTGGTTTCCCTCCTTAGCACACACTCTCAATCTCTTGTTCTTCTATTGAACTATGCAAAACTGAACAAACTACTTGAGATAGAGCTGTACTAGTGGCAAGGAAGTAGAAGAAGAGAACACCATAACTATAATTCATGGATCAAAGAAGAAGAATCTGTTACAGATCCCTCCTTGCTTCCATAAGAAATAATCCAGGCTGGATTAAATTTTACATTCTGATCATTTTGTCTCATCCAGATGACATAGAACAGGCTACCTACCCCCTCTCCGTAACCCAGCACCAGAGAAACCTTTTGTCTATCTTCACTATGAACTAAAGACTTCCTGAAGCTACCCAAGGCAAATTGTATTTTTGACATAGGCGACAATGAAATGAATAACATGAGAGCTCTAGAATGTCTCAATACAATATTCTCAGAATGAATAGCTTGTGCAACACCTGCAGCTTTAAGTCTGAGATGTCACCTTCTGAAAACTATGCTAAGAATCTAGTTTAAGTATCTATGTAAGGGTAGTGGGTATCAGTGTTGTAGTAGGTAAATTGTGGTTTATACATATTGCTACTACTACAAAACCTAAAGAGAGACACAAGAACAATGGGGCACTGCTAGAGTTTTATATGGGATAAGGGCATCAGGGATTAAGCTACTTGTATTAAACAGAACTGTACCGACTGTGGAAAGAGTCAGACAGGAAAGAAAGATGACACAGAAAGCATCTGCAACAGAAATAATAAAAGAAAAGCTGAGTAAAAGAAAGCTCCTACTTTGAAATCACACCTTTTAATTAACAAGAGAGTCAAATACCAATCCCTTTGCACTGTAATTCTATGGAATATCACCTTCAGAAAAGTTGTTTGAACTCTTGGAGAAAAAGGCAGCAAGTAATCAATACAAAATACTTTTATTATGTGAAATGAAAATTCCAGTCTCTTCATCGATCTAGTGACACAAAGGCAGCCAGCAGAGAAATGTGTCTGTAGTTTCTAAAGGCTCAGATGTAGCTCATGTCATTGCCCATGATGTGGTCATGTCCAAGGAACCAAAGGTAGCTCATTCCAACCAGCATTATTGCCAGAGCATCGGAGGATTTTAGCAGCGATTCCAGGGAACTGGAAGTAAAAAAAAAAAAAAGAAAAAAAAAGTATTATCTGAGACAGCTGCTACTGTAAAAAGCCAGACACAAAGTATATGGGCTAAGAACAACAAATACACTTACATATTTACCTTGATTTTCTTT
Source organism: Phaethornis superciliosus (assembly GCA_023637945.1). Lineage (NCBI taxonomy): Eukaryota > Metazoa > Chordata > Aves > Apodiformes > Trochilidae > Phaethornis > Phaethornis superciliosus. The sequence continues at coordinate 75,629,301 of JAJQWJ010000003.1, read as the reverse complement.
ACAGAATCACAGAATGGTTTAGGTTCTAAGGGACCTCTTGATATGACCAGGTCCTCAAGCAGGGACACCATGTCCAGTCAGCTTTTGAGTATCTTGAAGTATGGAGACTCCACAGCCTCTCAGGCCAACCTGTACCAGAGCTCAGTTATTCCCACAGAAAAAAAAAAAAAAAAACAAACCAAAAACAAAACCAGGTGCTTCCTGATGTTCAGATGGAACCTCCTCTGTTTTGCTTTGTGCCCATTGCCTTTGATCCTTTCACTGGACATCGCTGAAAAGAAATTGTCTTTGCGCCCTCTCTCCAGGTGTTTATATATATAAGTGTATATAACATATGATGTTACCTAAACTCTTTTCCTCTCTTTTCCTATTAGTTTTCAAAATTTAAACTTTTAAGATACCTCAGTCACTAATAAAGTATGATTGCTGTATATTAGAGCTCTGTTACTCTATTTTTAATAAAGTGATGTCATTAATAGGTGCTGTCATTAATAGGTCTGCATTCTTCAGTAACAGAATTTTGCTTTAATTTTAATACAATGAAACTTCCTTGCTTAAGTGTATAGTTCATATAAAATGCAAACTTTTTTCTGAGTGTACTTGTCAAAATCAATATCAGGATTCTGCAAGAAAAGAAGGAATTCATTCAAAGCATTTCCTTTGCTAAATTTGGATGACAGTATTATAGAGATCAATAGGCTTCCCAGCCTTTGAGTTCCATAGTGCCCTCCAACTAGCAAGAGAGATGTGAAATTGCTCATGTATCAGAAGAAAGTACATAGGTTGATAAATAAATAAATTTTGGGGTTGTTCTTTTCCTTGATGTGCAAAGTCTACAGATGTTTATTTCAAACAGAGCACTGGCATCATGATTAAAGTGCAATGTATACTCTATTATTTGGCTAGAGGTAGAAATGTAGGAGAATGATATCATAAAAAGATATAAATATTGAACAAATAAGTTAGCTCATGAGTTTCTTAGAAGGCTGATGTTATGTGTGTATTGGTGATTCTTGTCAGAAATATGAAGTGGAAAAAACATTGCTGTTGCTCTCAATCTGCTTCATTTATTGCCTCAGTAAAACTGTCCCTGGCTGACTCACAAGTGCAGTAAAACACCACTTTTGAAAATCATACCTACAGGTAAGTCATACTGCAAGCCCTCTGTGAATGGTGAACCTTAAAGAAAAACAAAGAGTTTTATTTTTCAAAGGGAATTAAAAGAAGAACTTGAATTTTCACTTCCAAAGCTTCAATGATGGGTACCTCACATCCATGTGGTGCCACAGTAGACAGAATTATTGAGACAGAGATTGTCAGATGACAAATTTTGCATGGTAGGCATTGAGTGGATAGTGAGGTTTTCTGATATATTTTAATTTAGAGCAAGTATAATTTTTACAGAATTTAATTACTGGCCACAATAGATGCATGCATTTTCCCAAAGCCAGAACACTTTTTAGAGATCAAAGCAAAGTATGGCAAGAACATATAAAATAAGCAGCTTCAGTAGCTAGCAAAGATCTTAAAATACCTTTTAGAATCTTGTGTTTGTGGATGTATGCCAATGGCAAGGAGTACTCCCCACTGCACAATAAAGAAAGCTGAATTGAAGATACCTACATTTACCTGAACTTCATTCAAGATCCATGTATTCACCACCTGGATGGCTCTGTTGCAATATGATCACAATACTTTATTGAGAAAACATATCACTTTTACTGGCAATACAATACCTCTGTTGCTGTCTACCAAACTTTAGTCTTACCTCTGATCAGTAAGATCAGGTATCACAGCTGCAAAGAAACATAGGCACCATCTGCTTTTGAAACAGGATCTTATAGATCATCTAATCTGCAACTAAGGCTCAAGATGCCCACAGATGTGGTGAGGTGCACAGGGTGATTTTCTGAACTGGGGGAACCTCATCATGAGCTGAGAGAGATGCCAGGAGACTGCAGCTTGTGTGGCAGTAGCTGATGAGATATGGCTGGTGCCAGAAGCAGTAGTGGCCAAGCCCCTTGGAAGCACCAGTGACCAGAAGCATTGTGAAAAGTGTGGGCAAGCAGGGTGTTACAGGGTAATTTGTATGGATGTGTGTGCAAGGAGAGTGCTGAAGCTCTGACAGCTCTGTCAGTGTGTGATGCCCATGAGGCAGAAGGCCGTGGCCTCCCTAAGCTCTGCACCCATCAGGACTGAGGCAGGTTCCCAGAAAGAGAGACAACAAGTGATAAAACAAGAGAAAATGGTTTGAAGTTGTACCAGAAAAGGTTTAGATTGGATATTAGGGAAAATTTCTTTACTAAAAATGCTGTTCCAGTCAGCCTGGAATAGGCTGCCTCGGCAAGGGGTTAAGTCACAGTCCCTGCTGGTGTTTAAAAGACTGTATATTTGGTGCTTAGGGATATGGTTTACTGTTGGACTTGGAAGTTCTAGGTTAAGAGTTAGATTTTATGAGTTTGAAGGGCCTTCCCAGTCAAAACCGTTCTATGATTCTGTAGCGTAGTAGTGAGTCTGCCTGAATCCTGAGTCCCACTGTGTTTATGTTTCCTGTCAGATACTTGGAAGTGTATCCATATTACCCTTTTGTCTCGTCTGGATCAACTTCCAATGAGCCCAGTTGTCCCAGGGTACTGACTATAAGAGTTAGTAGGTCAGAGGCTGTCAAGGTTTCTCTAACTTGTAAGGTCTTTTCTTAATCAATGTATTTAATCCTAAAAACTATTAGAGGCACTTCTACTCTTTCTCCCATCTTCCTTTTGCATTATCTCAGCTTCATGGGGGTTTTGATTATGAAAATCAAATCTCAAGAGAGCTTGGTAACAATTTCATATTGGCTGAGGCTGGCTATTAATGTGTTTGATAGTCCAGGAGAAACTATTTGTCATATAATCAATGAATAAAAGACTAGAAAACACAAATATTTATGGTTTTTATCTGAGGCAAGATTTACTTGTGATATCAGAATTAATATGGAAATAAAAGTGCTGTGCTCTTTCTGTACTGTATCTAACCACTTATTGTTTAAGAAGAAATAGAAACATCACTTGTGACAATCTGACTGCTTTTGCAGACACTGTCTAAAACTACTCAGACTCAGAGCATGAAAACTGTACAACTGTATGCGTTTACTCTTTAACTAGAAATTACTTAAAATACAGTTTAATCTTTTGAATAAGTTATCTAGTTGAAAGCTCAGAAAGATCTTTGAAAGTTGTTTTATTTGTTAGGATCAGACCTAATTGAATCTGCATTTCTGCTTTATCAGTCAAGATTTTGATGGGTCATATTCACTGCTCTCTTTGAGAATTTATGCATATTTATGCTCTGAGAATTACAGCATAGAGAGCTTAAGCATCCTGCTGTTGGGTTTTCATTATAGCACAAAAAATTAGGGCTCTTAGCCTTTTTTCTGGTGTTATTTAGCTTGTACTGTTGTCTTGCATTCACCTAGCTGATGTTCTCAGAACTCTCCTTTCATGTGAATGGAAGAGTGAATGGGAGTAACCTTTTCTATAATTAACTTTTCTTGGAAAAGCGGTGCCATTTTTCAGTCGGTTATAAATTATGTTAATCTTCTGATTCCTCCCATAATATATATCACCCTCTTTTAAGACAAACAAAAAATAATAATTCAGGAAAATAATTAGAAGCGAAATTGCTTCTGAACATTTCTGTTTCCATGAAAACCTCTCTCACCCTTAGTTTTCTATTGGACATATCTAATCTAATCATCAGCTGTCACCAAGTAATTTAATACCCTTGAGTTTGAACTGTTACAGAGCCAATGATACATGTCTGTTCCTGTTATTTTTGGCTTCAGAAAGAGATGGCTTAAATGTAATTGTTCTAGGTGGTTGGATATTCAAACTTGCTCTTCTTGCCAGCTATCTATATGTGCATATGTGTGTGTGAAATCAGTATCAGAGCACACAGCAGTATTTTATATTCTATTTAGACATGCATTCATGTCTTTTGAATAACTCATTTATATCATAAAGCAAAAAACTATAAAGCCTGATGATGCCTGAAGGGTGCTTTATCATTCCTTTGTTTGTCCTCCTGATGCTTCACTGCCTACCATCATTCAAAGCGTTGATGTCAAGTCCCTCATAAAGCTTTTAACCTTGTTGAAGCCCTTAAAACATTTCACTACTGATTTCCAGTAGTTTCCAAAATCAAGTTCCTGTTCTCTTATTATGATATCCATCATTTATTTCATCTTTCTCTTTTCTTTCTCTCACACCTCTTTGAATGATCTTAAGATTTTGAAACACAGAACTCAAAAAGACCTCTCTGTCCAGGAGGAGTTCTGTCCCAGTAGAGTGTATGAGCCTGCAGGTGATAAGATCATATGACTTATGCTGGCTGGGTTTCGCTCCTTCTCCTTTTCAACAAGCTTCTTGGTAGAAATCTGTCTTTCCCTATAGTGTATTAATTTCCTTTATCACAGTTTCCTATGAAAGAAAAAGGCAATTAAAAAATATCTATATCCACACACAAACATTCAAGATAGTGTAAGAAAAAAGTATATAGTGCAACTTGCAAAATGCATTGCATCATGCTGATAAATAGCTCCATATTTCTCCCAGAACATCAATTTCCACTTCGGTTAGCACATAACAATGTAGCTGAAGGCCAGAAACTTAAAGCAAACAAGCCCTAGAATTTCATGACTGGCAAAGACAGAATCAAGAGTGTCTGCTGGTTTGGGGACCAGTAGGAGGCATATGGTTCCAACTCTTGTTTTCCTCAATATTTTTGCTACTCTTCCATTCTGGTATCAATCATATTTTCCCCTTTTGCTGGTAGCACTTCAAGAGATAATTTTGTCCTGAATACATTACAATGTAGAACAAAACCTCTGCAAGTCTCTTAATCTGTATGGAAGAAAATATACAATCCAAAACTGCTGCAGACATTTGTAGGGTCATGGCCATCATGATGAGGGAGGTGACTGTCCCTCTGTACTCAGCACTGGTGAGGCTGCACCTCGAATACTGTGTTCAGTTTTGGATCCATCACTACAAGAAGGACACTGAGGTGCTGCACTGAGTTCAGAGGAATACAATGAAGGAGGGAGAAGAAGGAGAGATTGGATATTAGGAATAATTTCTTTACTAAAAGAATGATCAAGAATTGGAACAGGCTGCTGAGGGTAGTGGTGGAGCCACCATCCCTGAGTCTGTTGAAAAACTTCTTGACACGGTACTTCAGGACATGGCTTATTGGGTGTGGTTGGACTTGATGATCTTAAAAGTCCTTTCCAGCCTTAATGATTCTGTGATTATTTTTACATATTGATATCTTTATGCATATTCTAAAGTGTGTTAGGAAACCTCTAAAATAAATCGTGTCATCAAGACTTGAAAAACAGAGTATCTGCTCAAAGAGGTCTTGATTCAAATATGACATCAGCACTGGGATTATCCCCACAGGTTTCAATCCCATCAGCACTGGGATTATCCCCACAGGTTTCAATAGACTGTAGAGGTCTGTGAGGTTTCACTGTTCTCCAGCCATCCACATGGGTGAATTTAGCAGGTTGTGATTACAAATAAGGTACCCTTATACCCACACCTCCCACATCAATTTAGCAGAGATTCAGAATTGGCCAGCTGAATCAGTCAGAACCATCATCCACAAGTTGTCCTCTCAGTTGCCACATATTCTGGTGGTATGAAGAAACTTCTCTTATTTTTACATTCCCTGTCTTGCCATTCCTTGACCCTTGCCCAGAATTTCATCTCAGAACTAAGTTTCTATAGGGTCTTGCAGGTGGTCCTTTGATGTCCTTCCCAGAAGACCTATTTTAACTTTAACATACATGCCATAAAAAATCTGCTGCATATGTGTAAGGTCAGCAAACACAGTGGTAGTTACAGCTTTAGTTTAAAGGTCAAACCCACAGCCTTTTATTTAGTACCTTACTAACTACTGGGGCAGAAGAAAGGGCAGAGAAAACGCAAAAGGAATAGGAGAACGGTGTTTAGAGGTTGAGAAACACAAGTAGAAAAGAGAAAACATTTGGGTTCTGGGGTTTGGTCGCAGGACTACTCATGAATTTTTAATTAAATATTTCCTCTTTATCTTTCCCTTGTCTTTATCGCAGTTAAGCTTGAGTTCCTTTCTACAAAATGGAAAGACTTCAGCGAGATAGTTTGAATGCCTGGGAATGTATCTCCACCATCCCAATTTTGGAATGATTTACAACACAGTTATTAAACCACTCCTACACACTGGAGTTATTGGATAAAAAGTGGGAAGAACACCTCACCCCCCCACCTCCTGGAATTTTGGTGGCATGGTAGTTGTGCTTTGAAATAAAAAAGTGGTCTCAATTTTTTTTAGATTTTATTTTCCTTATTGGTCTTGAAGTCTTCCATCCCGTGAAGGAGGAAATTTCTTTCTGGAACACCAAGGAAGAGCTTAAATCCACACATGTGTGAGGTTTAAGAAAACAGTAGTTGTGAGACTATTTCTACCAATTAGCTGTAAGTAAAGAAGGATTATGCATATTGGTGGTTTTGAGGTGCTTGTCTTTCTCTAAAGCACAGAACTACATCAGAAAAAAAATACAGCTGTTGAAGAATGAGGCTGTAACAGCAGTGATATGATGTGGATGGTCTAAATAAAAAAATCTAAGAAAAAGTCTGACCTTGACATTGATGGTTTTGCCCATCCTCATCTGAATCAGCATTTGCTCAACAATCTGTTTTGATTCTGTCTGAATCTTTCATAAATTCCTTGCATACTGAGGAGCTAATTGAGAAAGCTTAAACTAAGCAGAGCAACAATTTAATGAAGTAATGAAGTAGGTTATCAACTGATATCCTAATTGTCTGAAGTATTCATCTACTGGAACACTAAGTTCTGCTCATTCCCACAATTGTTCATTTTTTTCCACATCACGCTGTCTTAGCCACATTAACAATTCATTTGGAAGAACTCTGAGACAAACATTATTTAAATCCCTTGATCCATTTTAAGTTGCTGAAAAAGCAACAGTATTGTTTGATATATATATATTAGTAGCTGAATGGAGTTTGGGAATTTTTACAGAAGCCTGATGACAAGGATATTGAGAAATAAATTCTATGGTAGAAGGAACAAAAACAATAAGAAATGTGGTCTATGTGAATAATTATTTCTCTGGTGAGTTGGCTGAAAGAAAAATTGTATCAGATAAGTCAAAATGATTTTCTGTTCCTCCTTAAAATAAAAATAAAGAGGGAAACTTCATAAAATTTAGGGACTGTGAAACCAAACATTTTAATTTTATTTGAGGCAAATAAAAAAACAAACAAACAAAAAAATAAAACAAAAAACAAGACATAAATTTAGCAAGTATTTACAAGACCAGAGAGGAGAAGAAAGAGCCCCTTACTTTTTACTCAAGGACACCGATCTACACAATGCATAGCTCAAGTTTCATTTTCTCTTCTGCCCCAGAAAATATATCTTTCCAAGAAGTATGCCTCAACTGTTAAGGAACTTGCTAATTTGAATAGGCTGTTCTCCATCTTTTCCTTTCAGGATGGTCAACTTGATCTGAAATATTTAAAAGTTATTTGGATCAGTGACTGCAAGCTAAGTGTTCTCTTCTTCTTGTCTCTTCACTTAAATCCCTCGGGTTGCATCCCACACAGCTCTTCTGATTCTCTTTCTCTCTCTGACTTAATTGATCTTTACTTTTTCCATGCAAGGTGGAACAGTTTAAAAATAAGTAATGAATCAAACATGGTTTCATGGCTCAGTCACTAGTATGTGAGAATTTAATTCAAATGTGTCTCAGCTCTAAACACAGAAGGACTTAGGATCAAGGGCAGTCAGATTTTATGATAGCCTTCTAGCATTGGTTTAGAAGATATTCAAAGAAAGAAAGACTCATTAGTCTCTCCTGTTGGATGTGAAAGAGGCAAGTTTATATTCCTTTTGCTAGAATAAAAATAAGTATTCAAAGGATTAAAAAAATGAGAACGGGAGGGGGTGTCTTACACACTCCCTATTGGTCATAGAAATGCAATCATGAAAAAAGAAAATTATATAAAATATATAGGAAAGTATATATGTATATACATTTTACCAAGCTGTTCAATGAAAACTGATACTAATGTCTATTAATCTGAACCTGTACAGCTAGGACTTAACCCCTACAGACCTGTCCCACAATAAAAGTAATTGCATTAAGTTCCTGGAAAGCTGCAATAGCAGCATGGCATCTACTCTGGCCCCTATTGTTTATTCTCATCTGTTCTCACAGTGAATCAGTGTTTTATTTTCAATTTACCAAAATCACAGGTTAAAAAATATCTCCACTTCATATAACAGGACACGAGCAAGTTATAGTGTTTCCAGTTTGTTAGACATAGACTGCATCTGCAAGATAATTTAACACTGAATTCTTAATTTGGCATTATTTTTCCCAAAGGTTTCACAACACTCTTGTTTAAAATATTTAACTAATAAGACAGATTTTATAAAAATTACAGAAAGAAGTATCAACAGAGTTCAGATGGAAGCTGAATTTTTCTCTCCTGCGTGCAAACTTTTATGATTTGTGTGAAATAAGCAGGACAAAGGACATTTCCAACATGGAGATAAATATCTATATTTACACATTTCTGTATTTTTGCTTCTATATTCCTTGAGCATATATACCTGGAAACAAACATATCAGATTCAGTAAATGGTCAACTAGTCTAAAGCACATTTTTTTCCACTCAAAGCACAACTACCTCTTAATATTATTTAAAACAATATAAAAACAATATCAGTCTAAGGAAACAACAGCTGCATCAGTTGAGGCTTGTTCTCTCTTTCAGTAGGAGTAGGGCAATGAGAAACTCTATCATTGGTGTGCATTCATTCATACATGCCTCTGAATGACTGAGTGAATTTTCTTTGACTTTTGGTGACACTATATTAAGTCCTCCTAAGAGTGCCTCGATCTCAAAGGCAACTTGTCCTGATTTCCTGAAAATTTAGGACAGGAAGATAGACTATAAACAGCTGAGTCTAAGTTGAAATGTCATTTTGTCACATACAGCTTAAAAGATCTGTTTGAAGAAATTGCAAAGCAAGCTCTGTAGGGCAGCAATAAAAGAGAAAACTGCTGTTTCTACACATACTTACTATATCACATCCTCCATGGGATGCTGTAAGCATAGGGATTTGGTTCTGTTTGTGGGTGAGTTTGTTGGAAAGTGTGGAGTTCAGCTCATCAGATCTCTAACACCAATAAAATGTCTTGCTCTGTGTTAAAGATTTCCAGGCTGTAGTGACTCACGTCCTTTGAAAGCAAGAAAAATAAAAAAAAAAAAGAGAAGATGAGAGGACTGTGTCTCTCTCTCCTAGGCTTTAAAAAAACATCCTTAAGAACCTCTCTGCTGTGCAAAGTAAGGCCTTGAGCACAACAAAATTTCCTTTTTCTTAATTTGCAACTTTGGTTTGCATTGCTAGGAACAGCACCTTTCTCTCCCTTCCAAGGCATTCACAAGGGCAGATTAATTATTCCAGCTCTGGGCTTCAGTTTTTTAACATTCAATACTGCAGCATAATTAATGCAGGTGGTATTTACACATCATTAGATTTTATAAAGGTTTTACCTCTCTCCTCAAGCTACCATCCAGCTTATTTGTATGAATGATATCCCTTGCTCCCCTGCTTCAGTACTGGGCATCCTAATTCTGTTTAGCCTTGTAAAACTACTCTCTGCAGAGCAATTACTGTTATTTATTAACACTCACTTTCAGGTTTTTTGCCTTGCCTGGAGTTTAACTTTGAGATCTCATCTAGGCCTTGCTGGTATCCTCGCACCTTCCTTCCTTGTCTTTTCACACTCCACTCCCATACATAACTCCCAGAGAAACTTTCAGTCACAGGATCTTCAGAGATCTGAAGAAATTCTTGGGTCCGTGCCCCTCCCTCCACTTCAGCAGCATTCAGAGAGCCACAAGTGAATGCTTTTGTCAAACATTGAGCCATTAGAGTCAACGTGGCTACAAGCATCCAGGACAGAAAGAAGATATTTTGGTAAAGACAGTATGAGCTGAAGAAAGTACACTACAAGGACATCTTCTGTACTTAATATGGTCTGTAGAAACAAAGTAAATATCCTTGTTTTTCTAGGATTTTTGCCAGATATCTTTAATGTTGACCGGACCTAGTGGTAGCAAAATGGTTCTAAATATGCCCAAATTCCCCACAGGGACTGGAAACACAAGTGAAGAACACTGTTAGAAAGAACAGTAAAATAGGCTGAAGAAAATCCCAGAAGATTCCTAGAAGGAACAGCTCCTTTCCCATGACATTTGGCTTTCTGATGGACAGGTTGTTTCCCCAGCTAACCACAATAGCTTTGTCACCTCTCTTCATACATCATTCTTTTTTCTCTTTATACAGGAGGCAGGTGGTGGACCTTCATCACTAAGGCCCTTTGCAAGTATTTTCCCCTTACTTATGAAGCCTTCACTCACTGCTGAAATGTCAGCTCTCACTTCTAGCCAGCCTCAGAAGTCAACTTCTCTCTTCCATTTGTTAAACTGGGAAAGGAAAAAAGAACTTTGATCTTTTTATCCAAACTGATACTTCAGGATAACTTCTCATAACATCTGCAAAGCTGTTCAATATCCTTTTTTGCCACAGTGCCTGCAAATTTGTCAATACTTAAACTACAGGTACCTTGTACTAATCCTTGTACAGATAATGGCCTTAGGGAACAAATCTCATGCCACAAGTTAGTTCTTAATTCCTTTTTCTTATTTCCCTCTTCGTACATAGGAAAATTTTGAAGGTAGAGACTGTACCTTTTTGATATATTGTGCCAAGGCACAATAAAAGCCATGATCCATGACCTCTGGATCTCATAAAGTCTAGAGAAGAATCTAGCTGGGCTGACAATTGAACCTTGACAAGATCCATCAATTTGTATTTATCTAGATTTTAGACAGATAGTTTTTATTCTCTCTGTTTATATGTATCTAGTCACACGTCTAACTAGTCTATGTTAATATTAAGCTTAACACTTACAATTAATAGGAAACACAAGCAAGGTCATAGGGCTTTCAAATTCCAAAAGAAATATGAGTCTGAGCTGAGGTCATTTAATAAGTAAGATCAGGATTAACACTGAAGAAAAATTCAGATTGGTCATTTTCTTAATACCTCAATTAGAGCAACAAAAATAAAAGTTAAAAAGAAAACTTAAAGCCTCACCTTGATTTATTTGATAACTTGGAGTCTACATTCCTACCAAAAGCATTAGAGGGTGCAAACTTCTGCAGTAGAAATTTAACAATAATTTATTTTGTTTTGCATGTTACTTACTAACTGATTTAACTCCACACAACACAATGTTTCCAGTTCTTTTTCAGTGCTGCTTGCAAGGGTTCCAGAGTAGTCAACAATATCTACTTAATTGGGCAGGTTTTCTAGTCTGAGGGGTGTCTGGGGCAATCAAATGATATTTCCCAGCTCCTGGGAATTATTGATAGACTGGAGGAATACTATTCAGGTGGAAAGCCATCCTAGCAAAGGAAACCTAAGTAGTCTTGTCTCTGCTTAGTCAAACAGGGACATAAAACTCTTCAAGAAAATAGCATAGCATTTTCTTTGGTCTTGACTCACAAGATCAGAAATCGAGAAATTATTACAGTTTATCCAATGTTTTCTTCTAACCTTAAGAGTCAAAAAGAAAAAACCAAAACTTTGTGACTAACCTATGTTTTTAAAAAGTTGTATTGATGCACACTTCTTCCCTTAAGGCAGAAAAAGGAATAATGTCCCAGAAGATACCATGAAATCATGATTCCTCTCAATCAGTGACATGAAGGGTAACTGGCACTGGAAGTGCATCCTAGCACTGGGCAATGTCTGTGATGTTGTTCCTTTTCAGATATCAGTACAGGTATTGTAGTCTATATATATTTAATGTGTTGTGAGATCAAGAAGCTGAGGGGAAGCCTGTGAATTTCTACCTGGGGCCCAGTCACACCACAGAGCATTTTGGACTGAAATGACCCATCTTGCAAAGTTACGTGGGGAAGGAGTTGGTTTGTTTTTTGGTTTTGGTTTTTGAATGAAAGTTATTCTTTCCTGCCCTGTTATTTTGAGCTGTAATAAAATATAACATGGGAAACTGAAAGTTTGGGTTCTTTTTATAGTCTCACTAACAAGACAAAAATATGGAGGCATTTACACCTCATTGCTCTGGTTAATTCAAAGCCCTGCACACAGGTGCTTTCTAAAGGCTTATCTTGTTTTTAAAGTGTATCCCAAGAGCAAAATATTTATTAGTTACATGTTGTACAATCAATGTGAAGGAGAAATCCCTACAGAAGTCATTGAAAATTCAACCTAAAACTAACTAAATAAACAAATAAATACATATCATGTGACAGATTAAAAATATTAATCTGTAACAATTTTATCTTAAGCTAAAAATACCCTGATGATGGGGTGGAAAAAATCATCAATGGAAATTAAGTATTGATTTAACTAAATAGAAAGTTAATACTTTATATACCACTTTTAATTCATAGATCCACTATTTAAAAGCAGATTAGCACAAAACACAAACTTACATGTAGACCTCCCCACCCAAACCTTGCATGGAAGGCTCAGGACTGCACCAAACCAGGGCCAAGCCCCAGAGCCAGATGTGGGCACTGTTGAGAGGTGTAGCAGAGCACCCTGCTCATCAGCCTCTCCTTGTACAACGGAGCATCAGCACAAATTAATTTTCTTGGCAGTTTATCCTACTGAGCCAGGCACTGGCATAGCTGGACAATTGGCATATTTTGTGACAGGCTTTGTTACAGAGTTGGAGACAGCCAGCTGAGGGTGATGGCTTCTTAAGTCACCCCAACAAAACTCAGTAGAAGTCATTCAACTGAGCCCTAAAACACTGGAGTGAAATGTTTTGGCCAGCATCCCATTACAGATCATTTGAGGAGCTGAGAAGAAAATTATGGTCTCCTCACTCTCAAACTTTCATCCTGCAGAACAAAATGTCCTCTATGAACTGAATGTTTCTTTCACTAGACTCATCTGAGAAAATCCACCCACCCCAGCCTTCATCAATTAAACTAATTGAAGCACTAGGTTTAGCCTAGTTCCCCATTCATGACTGCTGAGCAATTGTTGGGAAAAATAAGCCCTCAAGCTTGAAAAACCTTACTTAATTAAAAAAAAAAAAAAAAAAAAAAAAAAAAAAAAAAAGAGGAGGGTGTTAAAGAAAGCCTTCAGAGATGTCTGAAGGTAAATCTCTGAAAAGAAAAGTTAAAAAATTGTTGCAGAGTCACCATGCTGTCAGGCAGGCTAAATGAGATGCTGGAAGAAGATTACAGGAGGCCTGGAAATTCTTTGTAAGAAATTCTGTCACCTAATTGAAGATAGATTTGGGGTCATTTTCTTGTATCTGAAGGAACTCGGCCAAAACTGTTATTACATTTTCTCTGCCTGGGAGGGCTGATCCTCAAGATGAAGAGTAGCATTATAAGGGAATTGTTTAGAGTTATTTCCCTCCTTGGAGCAAAGCACTTCATGTCAAGTGACAGAAGTGCAGGTTCCTAGGTAAAATAAACCTATAACCACTTTAGACATGTGGAGTTTTTTCTAGGCTCTCTTAATATTACCTAGATTGAAAACTATTTAGATATTTTTTTTGCTGAACCTATAACTATGTATGTCACAAAACTGCATCGTTCTTCACTGTGTTTGTGTCAGTTTGAAGAAAGTCTTTCTTTCTCAGGAATACCACAAGTAAATGCATCCTTTTGGTTTTTCTGTTTTCGGATTTGGGTGTTCTGTCAGATACTTCATGTGCTGATGATATGTGAAGCTTTTAGGACCTGTTTGTAAAATAATCAGAAGAGCTTTCAGGCCAGGTCCCCAGAGCAAATAAACAGCTGTACTCTTTTGACACACAGCCTTGGTTTTCTGGCACAGTAAACATACTAATGGATTGGTCTTTCAGATTTATTAAATTATTTTATAACCCACCTGACCAAATTATTTAAATAGGCTTTTTCATTTTATCACAAGTTTAATTTATACATTCTGTTCATTTGATCATTTCAGCAGAGTACAAAATTCTGCCTTCAGGCAGCCTGTTTTGAGAAGCTGTGTGGAGGAGATGCATTGTCTCATGGGGTTGAAAAAGTCGTTTCCTTCCTTACCAAGTTATCTCTCAAAGCAGCCTGGTTGCACTAAGAGGAGAATAATTGACAGACATTTTTAGATGGCTGCAGTATATTAACATTTTACTGCTAAGCTAATTTAGTATCAGTTGTGGGGTATAGATAGAGATTTGTTTCTGACACTTAGTTGACAGGTTTCTTACAGGATGGTAATCAATATGGCTTTCCCAAGAACAAGGATTTCTGCTCTTCTTGACCCTGATAAGTATTTTATGAAGCTGCTGGGTCTTTACTTGCAGAAATATCATTATAGTCCTTACAGAAGACTAAGAGGTAAAGGTTCTCTAATAATTCCCATAAAAGTCTCCCTCAGACAAGTCATACTGTTTTCAGCTCAATTAATTAGCCAATATTGAGTTCTGCAGTTGGCTTTCATTAGAAAGGAGGATTAGACATCCTACATTTTATTATGGTCAAAATCAGCCACCAACCACTTTGGCTTGATGTTCAAGGTGTCTTCCTGTCCAGCACTTCACACCAAAAATTCCCTTTGTCTTTGCCACCATTGTTCCACTTCCCCCTCCCTCTTTCTTCTTCTCCCACTGGACTTTCTACAATCTCTGTATCTAATAAAGACTTTTCATCTGAGAGCCATCTAAGTGTTAACAACAATTCTCATTGGCATCTGAAAGCATTTATTATTTTTTTGATGGAGAATAGATGTGCTGGACAAGCCTGTCCGGTTAATATTTCTTATGCTTGATAAATTCACTGAGAACAACTTACTGCAAAATCAAAACAGGTGTTTACAGGATCCAGCACTGTTATTCACTAAGCTAAAATGTCTCCTGTGGCCCTACAAAGGTCACCTTGAAATGTAGCAAAGCAGTTGCGTGGCCAGCTGAAATTGGCTGTTAGAAAATTAATTCCACAGTCAAGATACCAGACTAAATTAGCATGTTATTGAAGATCCATTTAAGATTCCATTTGTTACTCTGAAAAATAATTTGTCATTCCCACTGCTAACCACTACACAGAACATATTCCTTACATAGCAGAACTCCTTCTGCTCCTTACCAGCAATTTTGAGAGCTTTTTATAAATAAGTTCTTGATTCAGGTACCAAATCTTGTTCATTAATATAAATGTAGCTTAATTGATTTTGATGGAGCTACCTGTGTTTAAGGTACTAGCTTTGTTAAATGTTTCTAAGTCCAGCCCAGTTGGACTGCACATATATCCCTTACGTTCAACATAAAGAAATTGTTCACAACAGCTGAAATGTTAAAATCATATCTTTTTCTATTTTAATTACCTACCACAGTCCTAATATACAAGCTGGGGATGATAAAGTTCCATTGAATTTGCAGATAGATAACCTGCCCTGCTGAAGAAATTACTGGAATTATATTGAGTTTCTTGCAGAAAGAAACACTTTCTTTCTAAAGTACATATGAAACTCTGAAGCTAATATAATTGAAAAGAAATTGGCAGTTTTGTCAGTGAGGATGAGAAGGATATCATTGCAAAACTGTAGATACTTTCTAGAGATTTCCTAGTCTAGTCTGACAGAGAAGATGACATTTCACTTCTGGCCCATTTTTTGTGGGTTTTGTATTACTCCTTAATACTTCATATTGTAGTTTCATGTTCCTAAAGGTATCTTTCCCAAATTCTAAATCTGTTCGAAGATGTAATGTATAAGTATTTTGCTATCCAACAAGATCTAGACAGGCTAGAGACCTGAGCAGAGTTAAACCTCATGAAGTTCAATAAAGACAAGAGTAGAGTCCTGCATTTAGGTAGGAATAACACCAGGCAACAGTACAGACTGGTGGATATCCTGCTGGAAAGCAGCTCCATGGAGAAAGACCTTGGAGTCCTAGTGGACAGTAAATTCTCCGTGGGTCAGCAATTTGCCTTTGTGGCCACAAGGGATGATGGTATCCTGGGGTGCATCAGGAAAACTGTCCAGAAGATCTAGGTAGGTTCTTGCCCTCTGCTCTGCCCTGGTGAGGCCACAGCTGGAATACTGTCAGGGTTTAACACTGGCCCGGCAATTAAACCGAATGACATATTGCTCTCTATTAACCCCCCTCTCCTCCTTGATAAAGGAAGGAGAGAGAATAAGGGAGAGAGATTTATGGATTGGAAACTAAACTACACAACTTTAATGAAACAGTGATAAATAGGAAAAATTACTAAATATATACAAATATACAAATATACAGGAAAAGTGATACCATGTCCCTCCCCCCCTCCCCCAATAACTCTCACATCACCACCGAGGCTGCAGGGCAGCCCTGGGAAAGTCCAGGCTGGAATCCTGGGGTCAGCAGCAGTCGGGAGCTGGAGGCAGGAACACACAGATTCAGGCTGGCAGGGATCAGGACCACAGGTAGAGGAATGGATGGAATCCTCTCGGGATGCCAAATCAAAACAGGGAACAGGCGAGGAAGGGAAGCAGGAAGGGCAGGAAGAGCAGGAAGGGCAGGAAGGGGTTTGACCCTTGTGATCCCTCAAATTTATACTGAGTATGACGTCTATGGGATGGAATACTCTGTTTGGTCAATTCTGGCATCTATCTTGTCTGGTCCTCCCCAAAGGAGGGTTTCAGGTGGGACCTCCTTGCTCCTCTGGAGGGTAAAATGTTCCTCAGAGCTGAGCAGTGTCCTTGTCTCCGCACACCAGTCTCTGGCTGTAACTATAAACATCGAGTGTTATCAGTCCTAGAAGCAGACACTGTCTGGGAAACTTGCTGTTAATTTCAGCAAGTGCAACTACTCACAAGATACTTAGCTGAAAGCAAAAGTACAAACCAGAAAATTACCTTTATCCTGGCCCAAACCAGGACAAATACCACATCCAGTTCTGGGATCCCCAGTTCAAAAGAAACAGGGAAGTACTGGAGAGAGACCATCAGAGAGCAACAAAGGTGATTGGGGGTCCGAAGCATCTCTTCCATGAGGAAAGGCCTAGAGAGCCGGGACTCTTTAGCCTGGAGAAGAGAAGGCTGAGGAGAGATCTTGTTAATGTCTAGAAGTATCTAAAGGATGGATGCAAGGCAGATGGAGCCAGACTCTTCTCAGTAGTTCCCAGTTACAGGACAAGGGGCAAAGGGCAGAAGCTACAACATAGGAAGTTCCATTTAAACATAAGAAAAAACTTTTCTTATGGGGAGGGTGACAAGGCACTGGAACAGGATGCCCAGGAAGGCTGTGGAGTCCCCTTCTATGGATACATTCAAACCCACTTGTATGCAGTTCTGTGTAATGCTCTCTGGGTGATCCTGCTTAAGTGGGAGAGTTGGGCTAGATGACCTCTAGAGGTCCCTTTTAGCTCTGATAATTTTGTGACTCTGTGATATTGTAGCAGATAAAAGAAAATATGTGAGCTGAAAATTAGGTATAAAAAGCATCTCAGTCAATTAGAGAAAATTCTATGTTGCTCCTGCTGATTTGGAACTGGCAATTATTTCTTTAAGACTTTTTTGGGTTTTTTTCAAATCCTAATTTTCTCTTCACACTGACAAATTGGATATACAGGGTCAGACAGTTGCTCTGTAACGGCAGATGTGGTAAGCAGTCTATATCCTATATCTATATAAATCTATATCCTTCAAGACCTGTTTCAAGGGAAAGACTGGACTAGATGGCCTCCAGGCATCCCTTCTGATCAAAGTTTCTATGATTTTAAAATCATCCTTGTGTTACTGTAACTAAATTATTAGCATGGGATGATGAGATATTTTGAACACTCCATCTCTCATAATGTCCCTTAATCTGAACGAGATTTTGGGAGGAAAGGAATAATAGACTGTGTTGTGCATATCTGCAGCTACAATGATGTTGTGCACATTTGAAAAAAATGTTGATTTCTTTTTTCATATATGTTGCTGTTGGTGATTGATCCAGGGAAGTTACCTCCTCTTTCCAGGAAAAAAAAATTAAAAAAAAAAAAAAAAAAAAAAGAAAGAGAAAAATAAGAAAAAGAAAAAAGTCAAGGATCTTGAAGGACAACAGGAAATAACAGACTGATGAAAATTTATGTCTCACCTATCACCTTAGGAGAAAGGGAAGAAGTACCTTTGTCACTGGATGAGCTGGAAGAACAGAAAGAGGCAATGGCATCCTCGTCCTTCAGAAACACAATGCATTTCTGAAATGTGCAGTACTGCCTGTGAACTTTGTTGTGGTATTTTTGGTTGGCATTATAGCATGGTTCTTGCTAGGAAACATGAACAAAGCAAAAAATGACAGTGTATGTGATTTGATGAAAAAGAAATGGCAATTATTTGCAGCTAAAAAATACACAAAATCAGCTGGGTATGAACGTCTGGGTGTATAATTAAGGCAAGTGTATGCAGAATCAGAGCCATCTCTATCTATTTCTATAAAATATCTATACCAGATATTTCACTAGGGATTGGCATAGTTACAAATTCCTTAAACTGATCCAGGAAAAAAACTAATATTTAAGCCATATCAATTTTGCTGAATTCAGCTTGTACTTTGTACATCTCAAAGCTCTTAGATTTTAAATTTAAAATTAAATCCTGTACAAAAGGGGAAGCATCCTGGAGATTGTGGATTGTTATCCCCCACATTGGTTAATGAAAAAAAACATTTATGTCTTGAAACCCCACTACTCTGCAGATGTTACACAGCCTGTTTATTCATGATTCATTTAAACCTGAATTTTGGTGATCCACAACTGAACCATGTAACATTAAGCACATGTCAAATAATATTGTCCTGTTTGAATGAAGTTACTTGGTATCACCTAAACCATCAGGTGAGTTCTACGTTACTGATGCTGGATTTCACAGATTTAAATGGTGATGACTATTCACTGATGACAGGTCATTTTTCTTTTTTTCCCTTTCTCACCCCTACACCCTCCCAAGCCTCCAGAATACTATCCAGTAAAATTGATTTTATCCCTTTAATAGCTTCATTTTTCTTTCATTCCTGTAGAGGAAGTCAGATGTAAAAGCTGATTGGTTCCCAGTTAGCATAGCCCGTAAGTTAGTGGGGAGATAAGAATCCTTCCTATCTTGTATGTTTGGCAGAAACAGGAAATTTTCATTTAAAAAGAAAATGCACTTCAGATAAAAAGATGTAAGTATTTTAAGGGTTATTAACTATGTTTAATTCCTTGTCAGCCCCATTAAAAGCGATAACAACTGTTCCAAAATCCAGAAGGAGAATAATTCAACCATAAGCCTGCATCTGTGTTGTGGTGGGTATATTTATACTGATATATATATATATATATATGCACATATATATATGATCTTGAAGGTCCCTCCTAACCCTAGCCATTCTATGATTTTATAATTCCATGATATATATGTTGGGGGTTTTTTCAGCCTGCAGATTTGGAGGAGCCTCCCCCTCGGCAGCTGATAAGGAAGGAGGTGCCTGAGGGAGCTTTGGTGCTGCCAGGAGCCTCACTCCTCCTTCTCTTCCCCAGCCCTGCTTGGGTCAAGCATCCAGAGGAGGGGGTGGGCTGTGTGTATGTGTGACCCACGAGGCAGAGGGGGGGTACCTGGGCAGGGTGTACTCCTGGGGTTAGGGTGACAGCCTCGTTACAGGGGCTGGGAAAGGCGTAGTTATTTACTAATAGTTTGTAAGTCTCTGGCATCATCGTCTATCCATTGTATTGAAAATATTGACCCTGAATATAAAGCACGCTGATTGCCAGTTAATTATGTGTCATGAATAAGTCGATAAGCTTTGATCAGGATTTGAATGAAATGATGTGAACCGAGATCTCCCTGGAGCAACAGCTGTGGCAGGGGAGCTTTGCTGAGGCAGTTGCCTGAGATGAAATTAATTTCTGAGAATGGCGAGTAACAAGCAGGATGCCTCTGGCTCTGCTCTGGTGGGCTGCAGAAGGCAGAACACACATTCTCCTCTGGGAACAGCAGCCAAGCCCTTGGAGGAAAGTGGCTTCTCCAAACCCACCAAATCTCCCTTTTCTCCAGCCCCCGATTTGGTACTGACCCCTCTTGCACCAGCGTGAGGGGCTCAGAGGTGTCTCTGAATAGGCACATTTCCTATTTCCCTTTAGTTAACTAAGTTGTGTCATTAAGACTGTCTGTCATGGAGTTCCAACTTCCCAACCAGAAATTTCTTTGATGTGTTATTTGGCTAAAGGAAGATTTCAGCAGCCAATTGCAATTTTATAAGCTTACCAAATCTGACTTTTGAGTGGCAGTGGTGGGAAGTTCATAGGAAGCAGCATAAACCATAACCTAAGAGCAGCTTCTGTTCAGCCAAGGTTTGGGATTCAGGTCACTCTGAGTTCTTTGAAGTCTCTCTGGCCTATGAAGATTTTTTTAGGCTAGAAAAGGATTTTCAGTTTGTACGGACATCACATACACATTTTTATTACAATCACAGGTGAATCCAGAGTTCTGTTCTTGCTTTTGTTGCTGGAAATTAAACCTATGTCCTTTATCCAGATTGACTAGAATCTGTACATTGTTACAAGCCAGCAGTCCTATAAATCATGGATATCCTTTTCTAAGCCCAGCTCTTATTCAACCAAACTTTGAGCCCTTGCATTTGTGAGAAACAGTGTAAAATCATAACCACCTGTTAATTCAATTCCACTAAAGAAAAATACCTGTTGACTGCCCTCTGCACCCCAAAATTTATACAGCAGGTTCCCAGAATCCTATGGTGAAACTCCCACACCAAATGTATAGATGTGGTAAAAATCAGGAGAACTGACTTCTGAAGTCTTAAGTGGAAAATTAAAAGAATGAGCAAAAGAGTAAGTCCTTCTTATCTCTCACTGCATTTAAACTAACAAATAGTTAAACAAATCCCCTTAAAACAATTAAGTAATTTTTTTCTGCAATTTTCAGTGTTCTTTCTGTTCCTTGGAGGTGTCACAGCATCTTTCAGCCTCTTCAGGACTTTGTCCCCATGAATGTGAGATGTTTTTGCTATTATCTTCATTAGTTCAGTCCCCCCCCAAAAGTGTCAGTAATTTAATATTAATGTAAAGAGCATGGCAGTCTGTGCTGCAGCTTTGTTATATCACTTAATCCCCATATAGAGATATCTAAATGAGATTAGCCTGAATTCTAAGAGCCTTAAAAAGAACTGGCAGTTTAAAAAAAAACCAAACAAACCCAACAAACCAATCCCACTAATCTACAGCAGAGGTGATCATGATGGTAAAGACTTGGTTTTGAAGCCTAATATTTTAATTTCTTTTGCTTTTACCAATTGCTGTTCTATATATTCTATATAAATATATAGATGATCACTGAGCAGTAAAGACCTATAAGTAAATACTGTGACAAAACCATATCATAAGACATTATTCCCTACTTTGCCTTTAAAAAAACCTCAGTCATATTTCCAGGCATTGGAAAAGAAGCTGTGTTCTAATTTCTAAACTTGCATACAGAATAATAGCAACTGATAATCCATTAAGGGACTAAAGAATATCAAGTGATCACTGGGGATGATGTTAAAGTATAAAATATTTCCCAATTCCACAATAGCACAAAACCCAATGAAGAGGTTATTTTAAATTGAATTGTCAATTTTTAGCCAATAATTTTGGACTAGCAACTCTTTGTGACAGCCTTGTTAGTGCTCCTGCTTGGTCTGTATGTGTTTCTAGTTCCTTTATTTCCCTCCATGAAATCACTCTGACAAAACTCCACTGACACAAATCAGGCTTAATATCTTCCAGTGAAGAATTAGCACATCATAAATCTGCAGACTGCTTCAAGCCCAGCAGTCTGGTTTTCATACCCAGCCTTATAAAGTTAAAAAGGACTATTAACCTCATCCCACACAAGAGTTATGACCGTTTTCAGCATAAATTTAAGTTATAGAAAATACCATTTCTTTTGAATCTCTGTGTTTTAATAACTTTTTAGCCATTGTTTGTGAATCTTTCTTTCTTCCAATATATGATTCCTGCCAGTATTTCTTAGAAATGGAGAAGTTTTATGTACTGGAGGAGAAGGATATAAGCTCTGTAGGTTTATAATATTTCTCTACAGTTTGTTGGGGAAAAATGCAAGCATGACAGAAAATACATAATTTAAAAAGTAAGAATGTACAGAGATATTAAAATATGAACCAAAACATAAGGAAAAATTCTTTCATTGTAGTATGAAATGACCATTTATATTAAGTGCATCACTAGTGCCATTAAAAATAATTAAATTATGTGTTATTTCAATTTATTCAACCCTGTTCAAAGATCGAATTTGTAGACACAGCTGATATTAATGTATAAGAAAGGAATACTATGGAAGATTTCAGCGACTGCTACTTCTTCCTTCTCAATGAGGGAGCCATGAGGTCATTAGCAATGTCATTATACAGAATGTCATCAAAGCATTGCTGGAGATGGGCTGTTTACAAGGGTCTTTAGTGATAAAAAGAGGGGCAATGGTTTTAAATTAGAGAAGAGTAGATTTAGATTGCATGTCAGAAAAAAGTTCTTTACCATGAGGTTAGTAGAAAAATGGAACAGGTTACTCAGGGAGGTAATTGAGGCCTTATTTCTCAACATGTTCAAAGTGAGGCTTCACGGGGCTCTCAGCAACCTGATCTGGTTGAGGGTTGGACTTGATGACCCCTACTATGGGGGGGTTGGACTTGATGACCTTTAGAGGTCCCTTCCAGCCCAAATTATTCTGTGGTTCTATTATTCATTGTGTTGTCCAAGAAGAGGACTTGCCATGTATGACTGTCAGCAGCTGCCAAGTGCAGTGAAGAGACAAACACTGCAGTGAGTTCTTGGGTCTGAAATTTGTCCTTTTTCTTTTTGAATGCATCTTTTTAAGAGGTATGTCTCATATTTGACAGACCTATGGCCAGCTATGACCTTGTGCCTTAAAATCCCCCATTCTCAGAAATTCATGTCCTGATCAAGGAACTTGGGTGGGATGATATAGAAAGCTTGATTTCTCATTCATAGCACAGTTGAACAATGCTGATTGTGTTACTTTCCTCAGAGCAGTGGTACAAGTACAAGGGAGTCTATTTGAACAAGCAGAAAAACATTACATTGGACACCTCTGTTATTCACTTGTACCCAGGTAAAAGCACAGAAGCTCAGTAACACTTTAGTTAGACAGGGATAGAAAGATTAAGTGCTGTCCTTGGAAAATGATGTCTCCTAGAAAGTTTAAACCAAGTACCATGGCAGGAAGGGAACAATTTTATTGGTGTCTTTCTTTTGTCAGTCCTTATTGAGGAAGCAAGGTGAAATCTTAGCCATAACCTTTAATATGATGGAAAGGAAGAAAAGTCATTCAGTGAGGTACAGAAAAATGAAAGTGTTGCTATAATGAATAAATACTGAAGCATCTTCACCTGACTTCATTTCTGACATACCCTGTGCACTATATACACTGTTTGCATCAGGGTTGTTACTAGATGAATCACAAAAGGAAAAGCAGTAATTTTTTATGCTCTTGGTATCTCATTTTTCTGATCCTTCTATTGTATCTGAACATTTCATCTGCTCTCATTTTTGTGGATAAAGATTTTGAGAGTGATAGCAATGCACAGGGGGAAGGATTTGTTTTCCCCTTCACTGAAAAATCAAAACAAACCCAGTGCGATACCAACATTTTCTTCTTCGTTGTTCTGGGACACATACAAACCTTTACCTACAGATGCTAATGGTGAGATTCATATATCATAATCAAAAAGGGAAAAAATAATCCCTGTGTTCTTAGTAATGCATTGTAAAATAACAGGATAAACAAAGAACAGCTTACAAAAAACTATCATTTGTACCACCAATAAAAAGCAAAGACCATTTAACCTTCTTCTGATATAGGAAGCTGTTCTGTCTGTTCTGTTTGGCAGAAGGTTACCATAGGCAAGAAACAAACAAATGTTGGTACAGCTGCTCAGAATGTGGTTTTTATAATAGTATCAGTAGCAGAGACTTTATGTTCCTTTTAGATGCAAAGTTTCCCTAGATGAAGGATATAGGCTAGATCTAAATAAGGACAGAAGACTTTGGTATATTGCAGGCACTTGAATCCAAAACTATAGATTTTTTGTCCATCCCCTTTGGTCCATTCCTTGAATATTTGCTTTTCTTGCCTCAAGTTTCTGCAGCTGCTCCTTTTACTACTCATGCTTCATGGCTCAGAAAGAGGCATTGCAGTAGGTGAGTCAAGGTCAAAGCAATAACATGTTCTCTCTTTTAAGAAAGAATTTCTGCTCCTTAGGAATAAGAGGTAATAGGTATAAAGCAAGTCATTGCCACAGCAGCTCATGTTCTACGCCTTGCTCAACCTCAAGATTCAGGGACTTACACGACATGTATGTGTGCCCCTAAACATAAAGCAGGTTAGGGCAGCCTACTGTCCATCCTGTACAGAGGAAGCATCACCTCTTGGCAGCAAGCAATGCCTGGAGAAGCTCCATTTGGAGTTAAGATTCTTAATTTAAACGTGCACATACAGATATCCATATACAGATGTCCATCAATCAGATGCTTACCTTTCCACTGCTGCCAGTGGGATTGGAGAGTATTTAAGCTGGCCTGTCTCTGAGTGCCTACTTTAGGGTAAGCTTAACTTATCCGTGTTTTCTTAGCTGCTGGGAGCAGATTTGACTGCACAGGAGGTTTGACACCTTGGGGAACAGAAGAAAAGACTGCAAGAGCCTCATGGTTACAGCACTTAGCTGGGAATGTGGTGTTCCCACTCCTTTGACTTTCCTGTTTTTGTAGCAAGCACTTCTAAAGGTGAGAAACAGGGCTTCCTGTGCTTAGAAAGAAGGTCTCAGATGAAAGAAGCCAGTCTCCTTTTTTGTCTTCTTTCATGTCAGTTTTCTTTGCTGTTGTGTATGATCACTTTATGGGTGGTTTTTAACTGATGTGACTAGAGCTTGTTGCACACAGCTCTCTTATTCTGGATTTCTTCCCTGGTATAGATTTATAAGCAATCAAATGTCTCCTGTCTGGTAAAAGCAAAATACTTTTCACTCTCAGTTAAAGTTGCAGACATTTATGAACTGGTCATGGTTTCTAAATCAATTCATTTCAGTACTGAAACAGTCCCTGTGAAACCTCTGTCTCCTTCTTCTACTGTAACTTCATACTGGTAACTCAAAAGTGGAAATAGTGTTTTCCAGGGTGAAACTGTTTAATTCAGTCTTTGTTTTAAACCACAAGGATCCTATTTCATGCATTAAGTGCCAAGATGATAAATTATTTATTACTTTATTGTTTAAACTGGAAAATTTCCCAGATTACTTATCTGTTCTCCAACACTTGAACAAATGAGGAAAGCAAAGGAAGTTTATTAGAATGAATAAATAACCAGTGAATGGAGAGCTCTTTCTCAAAAAATGTGGTCACTATCCTAGATCATTCTAATTGCTTGGCTGGTACATGTTGTATCTAATACACTCACATCAATCTGGAATTATGGCAAGGATACTTCTTTGCTTGCTATTGTGTGTCTCACTGATATACTCTTGCTAATTTGGACTGAGGAGCTGAAGAGAACAAAAAAAACAGAAAAGCTTGGGAAAAAGAAGCTTTGGCAAGTATTGCTGATTTGAATATTTGTTAGTTTTAGAAGGGTGAATAAAAAAAAAACCAAACAGGCCATCTTATAGGTTAATGTAGTCAGCCCTTGGGAAATGGTATAGTTTTGTAGTTGTTACCTACTTTTGCATAAAGACAATTTTTTTATACCTTCCTTTGCCAAAAGAGTGAATAGAAAGGGAATGGTTTTCTGCAGAGACAGTAATACTAACCTGCATTAGGGGACTGATTTTTAGGAACCCCTACCACTCTTCCATACTATAGAAAGGAAGAGGTAATTTAGATAACAGGAAAAAAAATTAAAACTAGCTCCTGGTAGGGTTAATATCATATTTCTTTTGCATGCTCAGAGTTCATACAAGAAGCTATTTTAATTTGTAATGTGTGTCCACAAAAACTTGTCTGTGAGAGAAATGCTGACTCATTGTACTCTGCATACAGCCAGCCTGGGCAGATACATCTGCTTTCTGAGGGATACAAAGGTCAAGTTTAACAGTGACTGGGGTTATTTCCAACCAGCACCAACTCTTATTGCCAGCAGGCTTTTCCTTTGCCTTTCATCCACAAGGATTTCACTGCCTGGAAACCTGAAACAGCCTGTCTCAGGGCTTTCTTCATCAGGCTGCACCTCTATTCTAACTGTGTCTTCTAATCAGAAAATAATTATGGTTCAGACTTCATCCAGAGACCCTATCGAGACCTAAATTTGCAAAATCCTTACAGACCAAAGGACTTCCTTGTTTTATAGACAAATATAGCAAATTATTCAGAAGACGATGTAAAGAGATTAAATCTCTGCAGGATCTTTTCTGGCCTCTCTTCCCAAATGCTTTCATCTGTTAGAAAACTGAGCTACAACAGCAAGTACTGTGTATAGAAGATTGATGAAACCTTTTGTATCAAAACACAAGAAATGAAAGGTAATGACTCAGAAAATGACCAGCAATGTTCTAGGAATTATAATAATCGATAGTAATTAAACTGATAGATTCACCATCATGCATTGATTAGCTGCTTTAAGTGACCAGTAATGGTGGAAATACCAAAGATATATGCTGTACAACAGAGAAATGTTAGACAAAAATTTACCACTTTGGAGGTTGTTGCTGTTTTTGCCCAGCCGGTACCAACCAGGCTTCTGCTCACTCTCCCTCCACCCCATTGTGGGACAGGGAGGAGAAAATCTATTCAAAGGCTCATTAATTGAGGCAGAAACGGGGAGATTTTAATTCCCCAATTATGGTAATGGGCAAAACCAGACAGACTCAACCTGGGGAAAAAAAAATAATTTCATCTAATAGGAGAAAGAGAAAACAGGACCAGATCTCATTACCTCCCCCCCACACCTCTCCCTTCTCCCCGGTCCCGAATGGCTTCCCTGCTGCCTCCCCCTCAGGGCACAGGGAGGGGCAGGGGGGGTTTAGGGTCAGTTCCCCACACGCTGTTTCTGCCGCTCCTTCCTCCTCAGCATGAGGACTCCTCACAGCCCTTCCTTCCCCTGCAGGGTCCCTCTCATGGCAGAGAGTCCTTCAGGAACCCCTGGGCCATGAGTCCCTCCCACAGGTGCAGTCCCTCAGGCACAGACTGCTCCAGCCCGGGCTGCACACAGAGTCACGGCTGCTGCGGGAGCAGTCACCTCCCCTGGCACCGGCTCCTACAGGGCTGCAGATCCACACCTGACCCTCCCCGTGATCCTGAACAGGCTGTGGCTCCTCATCTTGGATTGACAGGAAGCTGAACATGAGCCAGCAGTGTGCCCAGGTGGCCAAGAAGGCCAATGGCATCCTGGCCTGGATCAGGAACAGCGTGGCCAGCAGGTCCAGGGAAGTGATTCTGCCCCTGTACTCAGCCCTGGTGAGGCCACAGCTCGAGTCCTGTGTCCAGTTCTGGGCCCCTCAGTTCAGGAAGGAGATTGAGGTCCTGGAGCAGGTCCAAAGGAGGGCAACCAGGCTGGTGAAGGGACTCCAGCACAAGTCCTGTGAGGAGAGGCTGAGGGAGCTGGGGGTGTTCAGCCTGGAGAAGAGGAGGCTCAGGGGAGACCTCATCGCTCTCTACAACTCCCTGAAAGGAGGCTGGAGCCAGGGGGGGGTTGGGCTCTTTTCCCTGGCAGACATCAGCAAGACAAGAGGGCATGGACTTAAGTTGTGCCAGGGGAGGTTTAGGTTGGATATTAGAAAGAATTTCTTTACAGAGAGGGTGATCAGACATTGGAATGGGCTGCCCAGGGAAGTAGTGGATTCTCCATCCCTGGAGATATTTAGAAAGAGACTGGATGTGGCACTCAGTGCCATGGTCTGGGAACCGCAGCGGTAGTGGATCAAGGGTTGGACTTGATGATCTCTGAGGTCCCTTCCAACCCAGTCGATTCTATGATTCTATGATCTGTCTAACCATGACACTTCAGGGGCTGTTAATCCATGTCTGCCCACCATTTCCCTTCTCTATGGGAAGGACCTAAGACCTAGATAGCTGACAAGGGTTGACAAACTTTGCAGACTCTCCCTGAACTACCGATTGGCATTCAATTCAGCTTTCACTCACACTGGATTCTTCATTAATAGTACAACCAACACCACAAAGCTCATCTAGCTGAAAGCAGCTGGATGGGGGTGCGGGGGGGGAGGGTGGGGGGGTCTGCCTGCCCTTCTCCTTGAGACCAGAAACTCATCTTCTGCCTTTACCACGATCTGGTTCGCCAGTGAACTGGAAAACAATCTAATGAAAACAAAATATTTTTCTGCAGTTTATCACTCTAAAACAGCTCATTATGAGGTTGCACGAGAGCTGAGGCTGAGAAGAGAGACATCCCGAGGAGGGGTAATGGGACTGCCTACACTGCTTGCCAGCACTTCACCATCAGAGGGGCTCAGACAGCTTTGCACCTGGAATGTATTGCCCAGCCCCTTTGCTCTAGGAAAATAAAATCTCACATATTAATAAAGTATGTATTAACAGGGATTTTACAGGGGATTTGATATGTGATTAAACTATTTCACTGGACTATTTCATATTGTGTTATGCTATTTTACAATGATCAGGTTTCGTTTGAAACTATGTCACCTAGCAATATATGATGTCTGTAAACTAAGTTTTCGTATGAGTTTATGTAAGTTTCTGGACTTCATCTCAAAACTGGGTGCCTCACAGAGGTAGTCAGGAGGATCCTGGATCATCTTCATAATGCTCTTTTATTAACCAAAAGCATGGAAAATACCATTCACTTCCAAATACATATTATATCTTTCCCCATAATAAAATATGAGTTTCTTAAAATAGGATAAACATGTTGTCATGTTTTAACACGCCCAAACCAGGACATAAGTCAAGCACAATATTAAACTTCAATGTACACATTTTTCAGACACCATCAGTCTTCATTAATGACCAGCAATATGGCTACATACTCTCCTTTTCTTCTTTAAGGAATCTTATTATCGACTTACTCCAATATAACTGGAAAGATATACCATGATTTCAAAAGACCCTGAATCAGTCTGAAAAATATTTTTTATTTTCTTCAGGCAGGATCTTCTTCAAGACTTTTTGAATTGAGCAAGTAGTTAGAGCTTTCAGGCATAAAGAATAAGGGACATATATTTTAATTGGTTAATCATGTGATATTTATCCCTAAACCAAAGCAACCCTCAGCCCAACCATAAAGAACAGACCAGAGAACCCCAAAAAATAACTGGCAAACTAAAATGTGCTTTTGTGATTTAAGAGGAAAAAAAAATCCAATCATTTTTATTTCTTTTTACTCTTCTCACTTCATACAGTCTATACTTTTTCTTTCTTCTTGTGAACAGAAGTCTATAGGGCTGTTCAATCACAGAAAATATTTCCAGACAAGTTTGAGGCAGAGAAGGAAATCATAAACATCAGAAAATATACAATGTCAGTTTGATCATTTCGTACTGTCACTCCAGACTTCACTGCACTTCCAGACACTTTTACATCTGTGCTGACTGACAGCATTTCACCACAGTTATAGATTATTTTTTGTACCTCCAGCTGTTCTGTCAGAGAGTAAATAAGAAGAAAATGACAAAGTTGTACTTAATTCTTTATTTATGAAATATTAATTCTTTTCCCAAGTTAGTGTTCTTTTAAGATCCAATCTTACCAAAGGAGAAACATTTTATTTCCAAGGGAGGCACTGCATGCAGAATGCAACTACTGAAACACTTTTGTCCTTTATGTCCTACAGTGGATGTGCTTATACACATACAGGTGTATGTGCATACAGGTGACAGTGGATAAGATAAGATTTGGTAGTAATTCTTCTTAAAATACAAGTTATGCACTCTCTGTATTTTGCTCAATCTTTACACCTTTAAGAACGCATTGGCAGCTACACAGGTAGTAGGCATGGATCTAAATGTCCCAGATGACTGCTGGATACTTACTACTTTCATCCTCAAGTGCAAATTATTGCTTAACTGTCATTTGTGCCTTTGAAAATGATCCCTTAAGTGTTTTGCTGAATCAGAGCCTGTATGTGGTCTAGCTGACTTCACAAGGTATGAGGTTAAAGGCATTGCAGCATTAAAAAAACAACTATTTCCTGATACAGCAGCTGCTGTAACTTTGTCTTTGCTGATCTAACTTCAGTGAAATATCCAAATGTTACCCTGGTCAAAGAGATAACAGAAACTAAAAATGGTATAATCTAAGAAAAACCTTGCAGGATACTGCAGGGATACATGCAATTACACCACTGATGTGGAATCTGAGGAAATAGAGATGGTTTACCAGATTCAGAGAAGTGTTCCTGTTCTGATAGCCCTGTTATAGAAAGAAAGTAGAGGTCATATTAATCAGTTGGCAATGACTGATCTTTGTGATCTGCAACAATGACAAGAAGTGGAACTTCACTGCAGTGAGCAGCAGCTGATCTTATAATATCCCTACAGTCCCTGTTTGTTAATTCTATATACCTTATCAGATCCTGTATGTTGGAAGGTACCCTGTAAGGTGGTGGGTCAGGAAACCTTGGGAACTCCTGACTACTTTCAAAGTTCAGATATTGAATAGATGTGATTGGAATATTTGAATAATTAATTCACAGATAAAGACCTGGTAACATTTGTAATACAGAAATGTGTTTGGTGAAGAAAGGACAAGACTGAAAAACTATTTGTGTAGCAATAAACAAAAATGTCCCCTGCTTTTGAATGCTGCCTTGTAGCTGAGCTTTGCTCAGTGCTGAGTTTCCCTTCACTGAAGCCTATTAAGATATTTGCCATTATTCTTTTCCAGATCATATGCTGAAAAATTCATCTCTTACTCCACGTTCTACTGTGAGGACCATTTGGCATCTTAGCAGCCTTGCAGATATTAAAGCAGTAAAATATCATCACTGTTTTCTTCTCTTCTTGTCACATTAATGGTAACCAAAATAATTCAAAATAATATCCCAGTAGTGGACATTTTTGTGGATATTCCAGTAGAAATGCAAAAAACAGTCTATTTTCATTTTTATTGTATGAACACAAAATAACATGTAGTATAAACACATTATAAAATAAATGTATTATTTTAAAAATAATGATTATAATAGTGAGTATGTATCATGAAATAGAAAAAAGGATGAAAACATCTTGTACTCATTAATAATAGTTGCTCAAAGATATAAATCCAAAGATTTTTTTTTTCTAATATTATTTTTCACAACATTCTACATCCCTGTCTGCACATTGCCTGCTTGGAACTAGAGTTTTAAGGCAAGGACTATAAGCCTAAGTCTCTCCTGCCTTGTGCCAGGCCTAGTACTACTTGGAGCAGTGAACACAAAATGCACAAAATGCAACCAGACCAGCGTAACAACATTTTAGACCCCAGCTTTGCAACAGACGGAGTTATTTGTAGTTCAAAGTATTGCAAAAAATCAATCTTTCCCTATACCACAACAGCACAAGGAGAGTGTTTGTAACCAACATTAATGACAATAACAAATATCTTCTAAAGCTAACATATTCTTTTTCTTTCCACTTTATTCAACACTATCAGCATACTGTATGGTGTTCCTAATGGGTATTTTTTGTATCTGTATACTGCTGGTGCTCTCCAGACTGTAGATGGAATCAAAGCTCAAAAAAATAACAAGATTTTATAGTTCTGCCTATCAAACATACACAGTTTGAAAACCCAGTAAAATTCTTTTTGCAAGATTTACCACAGTGGTACTTGGTTTTATTCACCCAGGTGAGGGTATGTGACATGTTTTCCTCAGTGCTTCCAATTTTTCTCTGATCTCATTCAGAGAGAATGTGAAAGTGTGAGAGTCAGTAAATCTGCTCCTCCTTCTGAGGGCTCCATCCTCCTGCAGAACCTGATAAGGAGGAGTGCTGTCTGTGCTGCAGGACTATACTGGACAGGTTGATTATTTCCAAGTAAACTGACTGGAATAACCAAATACCATGTAGACCCCCAAATCCATAGGTGAAGTCAAACACAGAGAGCCTATCTATTCAGATATTGCCTTATCCTGCATGTGTCTATACCCTCTTTTTGGCCCTGCTTTTTAACTTGTAGGTGTCCTAAGAATCGCTGGCTATGACTTTTTATAGGTTTAATGCACCTCGACTTGAACAACTCAGCCTCTGCCATATGTCAAGCCATAGCAATGTCTGCATCTTGTAGGTCTGCAATGCAGAACTATGGTTTCCCTCTGGCAGGTATAGAAGAGACATAATGCAGCTTTCCACTTTGTTTTTACTACCTGTCATGATCTCATGCAATTTTCCAGGCAAGGAACCATTGACAAAACCTCCACACAGGTCATATTCATGCCAAAGACTTGCCTTTTGCAGCCATGTCCATACCCACATGTCAGAACCAGCTCCTGTCAGAATCCAGGTGAACCAGATGTTCATCCCAGTGAGTGAGCATCAAGGGAAACATGCCTATTTTATAAGTCTTGCTGGTATTTAAGCACAGGGATGACACCAGTACAAAGTTCATAGAATCATAGAATGGGCTGGGTTGGAAGGGACCTCTGAGATCATCAAGTCCAACTCTTGATCCACTACCGCTGTGGTTACCAGCCCATGGCACTGAGTGCCACATCCAGTCTCTTTTTAAATATCTCCAGGGACGGAGAATCCACTACTTCCCTGGGCAGCCCAAGTTCTTAGGCACTATTAAGACTAGGCATGCCTAAGGACACATTAAAAACAAAAACAAAAGCAAAGCACAAACAAACTTTAAATAAGCTTTAAATTTCTAGGTCAAAAAATTAAACACCTTCTGGTTAAAGCACTACTTTATTAGGGTGTGAATGGCTTACATTTGGGATTTAGGCATACAATGTTTGCTTCCTTTCTCTACAGCAAAATCTATTGTGGAGAAAATTGTTTGTCCCCTTTAAATCATTAATATAGAAAATATTGCCTCCGCAATAAAGCCTGTACCTGGAGAAGCAAAAGTTGACCTTCCTACACAACACTGAAGAGAAGAAGAAAAGTCCATATCTCACCTTCCATTTTCTTTGCAGTATGGGCTTATGACCTTACCACATGAACACCTTGTGTGGAGCAAAGTCTGTGAGTTTGCCAGACAGTGATCTCAATCTCAGATACCCTATTTCTAGGGCACAGGAATAAACTCGAGGGCAGACAGAATCTTATGCTATTTTTCCCAATCTTTATTACTAATACTGTTGAACTTAATGCTTCAAAGCTTTTAATCCTATTAGTATCACACCTGCTCTGCAGATACATTAGCTCTTTCAGGAAAACGTGCTCACAATATACACCTTATTTTGTACAAACCAGAGCATGTTGGTTGTCAAGAATGAACAGACAACAGCTAAGTAGCATTTCTCACTTTTATGCCCATAAGAATCAGGGACGTTATAAAAAATGATTAGCTAATTGCCCAAAAATGATTCTCATCAATGCTTCAAATATGAAAACTTTCAGGAGAAGTGATAAAAAAAGCAAACACAAATATGCCCATAAGAAAAAATGGCATACAAGAGGGTAAAAAGTATTCTTTCACAAGCATAATTAGAGCGTCATCTTGCAGGAAAAATTTGCTATTTTATAGATACAAATTTATTCAATAACAATAAAAAAGTCAAACTAATTCTAAATTTCATTCATCATATAACTATAATGAAAGCCACAGTATAAAAAGCCAAGAATGTTGTCCTGTCTGTGTCACTAACTTGAAAATAAATGCCAGGAGGGAATCAGCTTCAGATATAGACACTGTGGTCAAGGTATCTTTGTGTGGGTATTTGCTTATCAGGTAAATTTTTAAGCTCCTGGCTGACAGAGATCTAGTCAAAAGAATCAGTGACTCATGCTTCAATGGACACCAGCATTTGATCAACTCAGTTGCTGGCTCAACTGGATTGACAAAGAGCTTAACTTAGTTGCCTAAGCATAAGAGACACTTCAACTAGATCAGGTTTCTCAGAGCCCTCCAACCTGACCTTCAATGTTTCCAAGGATGGAGCATCCACCACCTCTCTGGGCAACCTGTTCCAGTCTTTCACCACCGTAATTTTACAAAGTGTAATTTATTTTATACTACTTCTTTACAATACGACTACATCTATACATAAATACGTACATGATAGATATATGGCCAATAGAGACATTCACCGTATCATGATTCATATATAATACTGTGACTGTGATTCAGTTAATTCCTTGTAGAAAAGCACAATGTAAAATCTGTATTTCATATTGGAAGAACCAGCAATAATGAATCATATAGCAGAACTGCGCTATGACTCCTCTGAAGAGTATGTACATTGCATTCTTTGTACATATTCACTTCCTCTCATTTGTTTTATTCATCACACCTTTTAGTTAGAGACAAATTACAAATGATATCGAATCAGTGCTGACATCTGGCCATTAAGAAGTCTGCATCAGTAGTACAGGATGAATTCTCCTCTGGGAATAATCCATGAACTTCTAGCAGAAATGATGTATTGAACTTGATTTTAGATTACAATATTAGTAACAGTTATATTCAGTCAGAACTTGATTCCTCCTAACCTAAGGATGCAGCCAAGGCATCTACAGGACTCTGTCTCACTTTCATAGTACAGTTTGTGCTTGCACTACAAGCTGGACAGAATCAGAAACCAGCTGGAGGGACAGAGGTATGGTACCGTATATCCCTTGTGGTAGCTCTGACCACACAGACTGACCCCACTGATAATTAAGGTACTTTTTGAGTTGCTTTAAACTACCCACATGAGCTACCTTTCCCTACCATGCCATGCCTGAAGACCTGCACAGATGCCAGATACTTTGTGGGTCTTAGTTTTTTAACCAGGAACTGATTAGGAGTCAGTCTACTGACCTCTCCTTTCTGATCTGTTTGCAGGGGCCAAACTGGAAGAACAGATGTGTGCTGGAAAAGGGCTAAAATTCAGGAAAAACCCAATGGGATAGCTCTTAGTTGGCAGCTGCACAGCTTACTCTATTATAACTACCCCAAATACACCTAAAAAAGGTGAATAGAAATGACATGCTTTGTCTGATAGAAATTGAGTAATGACCTGTAACAGCTGTTAGATACCATTAGACATTTAGTGTTTTCATGTTTCTTAAGCCATTCTGTCATGTTCCAATTAGGCAAATAAATGAAATACCAGTTATGAAATCCCTGTCAAAGCTATAATAAACATGGCAAATTATGGAGAGGAGTCATCTTGTCTGAAAATATTCCACAATAAATCCCTTCTTTTTCCAAGAACCTGTCAGAGTCTTTGATAAGAATTATTCATACAATTATTCTCTTCATCACATTTCCATTTTATCACCAAATAGCCTACCTTCCTCTCACTGCTTTCATAATTGTCTTAAAAACATTGTTGCAACAGCTGAGATTGCATGTATGACAGCATGACATTAGGAAAGTTATTTGTGTGTTTCTAGAATGTTTTAAGGAAACCGAAGTGTTGGAAAGAAAAAAAAAATGAGCTACAAAAAACTGGTGTCAAGGCCCTTGAGAGCACTGGTAGAATTTAATCACTCTGACCAGTTGTGTATTCAGTAAACAATATTGAGAAGTTTTTTTCTGGAATATTTTATAATTTCTGAATTACAATAGCTAGTTACATGTATGTATGTACTTTTTTTTTGGAGGTGAAATAGTCATTTCACTTGAAAAGATTTTGCTGCATCTGGCATGACAGTGAATTCACTAATCCTGATTTTTAAAATCATTTTAATCTGGAAAATAATTTTTATTTAAATTTGTCTGTCATTTCTCCACTACACAGTACCAGTTACACAATAGCATCTTTTCATGCCAATATGTACATCAGATGCAAATAGCAGACTAACAGTAAGAGGCATAAAGGATGCCTATTGTAAAATGCACAAACTTCACACTGCTTTCTCTTTCATCAAAGCTGTTACTCTTCCAATTAGCTCATGAGTGACAATTTCTGTTCACCATACTCCTTTTCTTTTGCATTTCTCATTCATTTATATGTCACTTAACTCACTTGACAATTGTACAGTGTTAGTTTTTTTCTTCAACTTCAATATATGCGCTACACTTCTTAGTTTTTTGTTTTAAGCTTTTTCAGTCCATAATAACTGTTTCATAAAAGAGTCAAAGATATTGACATTAGTTCAGCTATAGCTAAACTTAGTAGCTATGCCTATGTGGCATAGCAGAGGTTTGCAGATTTCAGTCTGTATATGAATTGTGAATCCCCCACTTCAAAAGCACATGAAACATTGCTCATCTAAAAATGTAAAACTTTTCTGGGGCACGTCTAGCAAATGTAAAGATAAAAAAATGGAATAAGGACAGTAAGCTATATTTTCAGGCTTTTTTAGTTCAGTGTAGCATATAAAATAAGAAGGAGCCAGTGACTTACATCCTTCTAGTTGCAGCACTTCTTTCCTATGCTGCACATTGGCTGTATCCATGGCCTAGCTGGTGATAGGAATGACAAACATTATTCTGAAAATGAAAAGAGATGGCATTATTCCCTCCCGTCCATTTGCCCTGCTTCATACACATTCAAGTGTTCTTATCCTAAATTGATCACTATATTACTTTGGTCTATATTAAACCTGGATACTATGTATGTGCCTCTTGCTTTTCAGTCAGAAGTCTAGTGAAGAATTAAATGCCCTACCTGACCAGCTTTTCTTCAGGAAAATGATAAAATATTTATGCTGGTATTTTAGAAAGGGGGAGGTCCAAAAATGTGGTGTGTTTTTATAATGGAGTATGATCATGTTTGAAATCTTGCTAATCTCAGGTGAGATTATCAGTTTCTGATTAGTGGCTGTGATGATCTATGAACCAGAACATTACATTATACATAACTTATGTTGTGTCTTTTGCTATATGAGGAATAGATGACTTAGGGTGTACGCCCCCCCCTGTTTTGTCATATATTTTTCATCTTAGGACACAGCAAGTAGTGTTGTCAGTTCTATTAATAACATGACAAATCTTGATGACATCTGTATTAAAAATTTTTCTTGTGGTCTGCAAAGTCTTCAAAAGAATTCCAATTTATCCTAATATTGACCAGGCTGAAGCTCAACTGACTACATTTGTTATCCTTTTGTGTTTACTGTGTGCCAAAGATTATGAGAGCCACTAGATTAAGAAAATTAAATAACAGTTATAGACATATAAACCAACTGTTGTAGCAGGAATAAGAAGGAGTACCTCAGGTTAAGGAAAGA
Source organism: Phaethornis superciliosus (assembly GCA_023637945.1). Lineage (NCBI taxonomy): Eukaryota > Metazoa > Chordata > Aves > Apodiformes > Trochilidae > Phaethornis > Phaethornis superciliosus. Next base: position 75,591,917 of record JAJQWJ010000003.1, on the reverse strand, counting down.
AGAAAAAGATAAAGAGGAAAATGTCAGAGGTAGGATAGGTGATTCAAGAGACAAGGTTGAGGAAAAAAATTGAGATAGAAGATGGTGCAGGGAAAATCTGGAAGGACAGAGAGGACTGTCAGGACAAACCTCCAAGCAGCAAAAAAGGTATCTGTGTTGTTGAACATACATTTAAATTTACCATTTACTTCACTACCTAGTGCAAGGTAACTGAAAACAATATTTCAAACCAAAATTTATTGGAAAATCCTTAGTAACTGTACTTTGACAGCTAACATAGAATCACAGAATCACAGAATGGTTTGGGTTGGAAGGGACCTTAAAGATCATTTACCTCCCACCCCCCTGCCAAGGATAGGGGCACCTCCCACTAGACCAATTTGCTCAAAGCCCCATGAAACCTGGCCTTAAACAATTCCAGGGAAGAGGCCCCCACAGCTTCTCTGGGCAACCCTGTTCCAGTGTTTTACCACACTCAAAATAAAGAATTTCATCCTAATATCCTAAATGTCCCCGATTACATAAGCCATTGTTGTGTAACCAGAGGAACTGGGAATAGTAGTAGAAAGAATCAAGGCTAGATCTGAAAAATAAATCACCTAAGCAGAGAGAAAAAGAGAAGATTTTTGTGTGGAGACAAGGTTTTAGTTGGGCCTGTTGCAATAGGACGAAGGGTAATGTTTTTAAACTAAAAGAGGGTAGATTCAGACTAGATAGAAAAAACAAATTTTTTACAGTTAGAGACTGGAACAGGTCGCCCAGAGAACTGGTAGATTCCCCATCCCTGGAAACAGTGAAGGTCAGGTTGCATGGGGCTCTGAGCCCCTAGTTGAAGATGTCCCCACTCAGTTCAGGTAGATTGGACTAGATTGTCACTGGAGGTCCCTTCCAACCCACACTATTTTTTTTTATTATTCTATGATCTTATCACTGCTTTATTACAAATTAGGCTCTTAAATACCATGAAATTAAATAAATTGCCTACATTCCACTTAATTTATTTACTACAGCAAATCTGTATTAAGAATTTTGATCAGCCTTATCAAAATCAGTGTTCTCTCTCTTGCCTCAGCTGAATCCACTAAATTCAAGGAAACAGGAGAAATGAGAAGAAAATGAGAAAAACAAAACAAAATTGAAAATAATGTTAGAAAGCCATGTAGGAAAGAGAAGGGATCATTAGGGAAGAACCCAGATATTATCTATACATACTTTTTTTTTTAAGAGAATGCAATGTTGCCACTTCCAGGCTGTCACACACTTGCACGTAACACAGCCTTTCCCTGCACACACTAGTGATAACTGTAGAACACACAGCATGCCAATACCATCACCAAAACTTCAGATACTACTTCCAGTGAGGAACCCTGCAAAACTAGTTGCAACATTGCATTTCAGGAGCTCACAAAAAATAACTGAAAAAGAGTCGAGGTCTTCACTCTTCATCTCAGTACTTTTTGTATCCTAGATAACAGAAATTATAGAGAAAAAGCAGAGAATAGAAAATTATGTAAATCTATCTGGAAAGAAGGTAGATAGAAAGCCTGAAGTGTTTGTATAAATTCAGAAGTTTGATTGCCAAGCATTTTGGTTTTGGCAGATTGTGGGTAGCATACAAAAAAATTCTATATTGCTGCAAGTGTCTTCTATAAACAAAAGGTTCTGATTAAGTTTGTAAGAAACTTCAAATCTCTGAAAACTTACAACAGAGTTATATTTTAAATCAGAAAATATAGACTCTAAGAGTCATGGTCTGGCATGATCAATATATTTCATAGTCTTTCTCCATTATCTGTTGCATTTCCTCATAGCATTTTTTAAAAGCCTGACTAGAATTTTCATAAGTTTTCCTCAGTGACCCATGTAATTGCCTTTAATATTTTATGCTACATGAAAATCCATCTCCTGAGCTGTGTGATGACAGGAAGACAGCTTTGTTTCCCAACATTTCAAAAAACTTTACCAGAAAGAAATCACCAAGAGGTGTTCTTCAGATTACTGATTTACTTATCCAAAAAAGAAATGAGAAACACCAACTTTAAACTGTCTCTTTTCCTATAAAACAGCTTTATTATGAGCTCTGAAATGGATGTGTCTAAAATAGTAATAAAGTTCAATAAAATACAGTCCTACTGACCTGAACAAAGCTTTTGCTGTCTTTCCTGCTCATCATTCTTAGTGGTATCTGTTGAAAGCAAAAGACTTTTTACATTTTAAAATGAAAGCTCTTTCTACAGATAACCTATCAACACTCCAGCTATCTTCATCGCTTGTCCATATTGTCATATTATTTTAACATATTCAAGCTATTTGCACATTGACTTATTTGCTATGAAAGATGGGATCTTTAATAATTTTTTCTGAACAATCTCTTCTGTTATTTTAATGTAGAAAACAGCCACAAAGAAGGGCGTTCCTAGAGACAAGCAACAGCATGAATTCAGTGAATTGGGGTTCTTGGAACAGGTATCCTGGAACAAGTCTGTCTATCAATTTTATAAGTATTCTCTAGATACCAGGAGAGCTTCTATATTTAGTTGCTTATCTGCTCTTGTCTGCAGTGCAGGACTTGCAAAGATGTCTTTCATTCTGAGGCTTAACACATTAAATATCACCTGATCTGAAGCTGTTTGAGGGCGTGGAGCCTCTTGCATAGAACAAATGCCTTATCTAAAAATAGCAATACACTTCAACATAGTCCTTCATTTTGTGTTGCTCTACTTAGTACATAAATTAAGGCTCAAAGAAAAGGTAAAGGTCTTTCTTCACAGTGACAGAGCTCTGAGAAAACTCAGAGCTTACAAAGAAAATCCTCTGACATTCCTATTCAAAATCACCCCGGTATGTCCAAATATTGCATTGAATAGAAGGTGTCAGAAGATACCCTTCAAAGACTAGATGGAAAACAGCAAAAATGAAAGCTGGAATGTCATGTTGAATACCAGATATAACAGCATAGATTAAAGCTGCAGTACCTCATTGAATATTCACTTTAAATCTGTGGGTTTTAAATAAGACCTTTAACCCAAGATTCCTCTGTGATTAAATGTCCTTTAGTGTATATTCACTGAATTTCTTAAAATACCACTCCCTAACATTCTAGGAAACTAATGGATTGCTGAAATAAAATTCTTAGTCTACTAAATTGGGGGAGAATGATACCATCATGTACCACAATGGACTATATTGAATGCTGCTGTGGATTAGCAGTGCCAAAGCACTGGACAACAGCAGCCTGCTTGCCTGTATTATATGTGTATATATATTGACAGTGAGGAAATGTGTTGCTTGAATGTCCTTTTCAAGCTGCAAAAACTTTGAGTTACTTGTATCTGGAAATTACCCTCAATGACAGAAGTTTAACACCAACCATTTGAGCTTGATCCTCAGATATAAACAATACCTAACGATGTACTATGAAATCATCATTTATAAATTGTCTGTAGGTACCATTCCAGTTCTCCCACAGCATGCTGTAAGAGGCTTTGTCCTCACCATTTTCTCTATTTTGATAGTGATGCTTATCTCCATTTTATTTACAGCTAGATTTATATCTTAAAGTTGTGCCCTTTTAACGGTGGAAGAACAGAACATGTAGCAAGGCACAATGCACTGGAGCTATAGTATGGACTTCTGATTGGTTTGTTGAAATTGACTGGGAATTTTTCTGGGCCTTCATAGCAGCACAGAAACAAAGAATTAAAGTCAAGCATCTTTTTTTAGGATATAATGCTGATGCTTTGCCATCTCTAAGAACACAGTTAATGAAATGTGGACATATTTCCTTTCCAGTCTCTTGTTTTTTCTTTCCTTTGATAGAACTGAAGATATCAACAAAGTTAATAAGAATTTTTTCACTATTCTGGGACAGAGAGAACAGCATTAAAAATACTAAGAAACTTCATTACTATATCAGTGGCTTGCTGTATTGGATGCTGATGAAGTTTGAGAGAGAAAGGAAGGGGAAGGAGAAGGAAGGAGAGAAAGGGAAAGGAAAGAGAAAATTCAGGAAATTTCTGTACTTTTAAGGAACTGTAGAAAAGACAGTCCTTCTAGATGCTGTTTGTAAAGATTCTATTTGTGAAATTTGAGACAAAATAATACTGCAAGAATCTTACATATAGAACAATCTTACAATTTAAGGATTAGTGGTCTTTCCAGTCAAAGGCCTTGGTGAATCATAAATTAGTTAAAAAGCTGAAACTAACAACACATTACTAAAACCCAGTTATATTGCAGATATCCTTTTTTTTTTTTTTTTCTTCCAAATTTTGACATCTGTGTCCTTGGCTTACCCATAATGATAGCCATGAATATTTCCCTCATCAGCATGTTTATTTTTTATTGATTTGTGGAACCAGAATGTACACCTCAAGGTATTTTTCTCAAAATGAAATTCCTAACATGATGTTTGGGGAAGCTGGCTTTGTTTTGTTTTGGGGTTTTTTGGCTTTTTGTTACCTTGAAAGTCAGATTTAATTTGTTCCAGATGTCTGTTACACTAATGAAGAAAAGCAAAACTTCAGCAAAAGAAAAAAAAAACAATTTAATTTTTACCTGTCATTGCTATAAAACAATTTCAACAACTGGTATGTTCCTTATGAAGGCTGTAAATTCAACGTTAGCACTTTTAAAATCATTTAAGCCACAGGCAAAGTATATGCAAAATGTGATGAAATTATGCTGTGAAGCAATCTGGCAGGATTGCTATGATACCTTGGCCACTCTATTGATACATTTCTATATTTTGTACCCCATATTGCCCTTTTTTTCCACCCATCTATTTCAACAGGTCAGCTGTGTAGAGAATGTATGCTACCATATCTGGCTAAAATTTTCAGGAAACAGTTACAAAATAGAAGTCACTTTCAAAGGGAGGATATAAAGGTTACTTCTAATAAGCCTAAAATAAACACATAATTCAAATGCTAATTTGTAATTTGATGGAAAATGCATTTGTATATGCAGGGCTACAGTAAAACACGGAAGAAAAAATTTATAGGGTCAAACTAATTTTATGGTAGCCATCATATAATACAATTAATCAGTTCTTGATTCTCTAAGACAATATCAAAACTGTACCATTGATTTGAATGGTGTTACTCATAAGTGACTGGAGTGTATGGAAAGGGAAGAATGACATCCATCAATACCTAATCTTTATGCTGCATTGAATTGCAGGAGTGTCTGTCAGCATTTACAACTAGAAACTTCTTTTATTATAGTATTTTAACCTAATGAAATTTAAATTAATGAGATTTAAAATAAATATGAGAAAATATTTCTTCACTCTGAGAGTAATACAACACTGAAATAGATTGCCCAGGGAGGTTGTGGAGTCTCCATCCCTGGAGATATTCAAGACCTGCCTGAATGTATGCTCAAACCATCTCCACAAGATCCTGTTCCAGCAGCAGAGTTGGAGTAGATAATCCTTAGAGGTCCCTTCCAAAACCCCTTACTCTTCTGTGATTCTGTAACATAAAATGCTTAAACAATTCCATTAGAGTATCCATATGTAGTGCTTCCATATTGTCTACAAGTTCCTAAATCTGGTCAAGACTTTACAATATCCAGCAATTTACTTAATTAGGAACAAAATCACATCTGTAATACACCATGATAAGTATCTTTATAGATTAAAAGCTTTTAAAAATTAGAATACTGATGGGAGGAATGTGCTCACCTTAAAACTTAGGGGACCTCAGGGTAAGTAAAATACATTAAGCAGGTACTTATGGTAGATGCTTTTGATATAAATCAGCAGTGGCCTATAAAATCATTCTCTTGGATGAGCCTTTGTGATAACCAGAATGATGTCTCTGATGTCTATTGCAAATCATTATCATAGAATCATAAAATCATCTGATGGTTTGGGTTGGAAGGGACCTTCAAGATCAGATAGCTCCAACCCCTCTGCCTGGGCAGGGACACCTCCCACTAGACCAGGTTGCTCAAAGCCACATCCAACCTGGCCTTGAACTCTTCCTGGGAGAAAGCCTCCACAACTGCTCTGGGCAATGAGTGCCTGTGTCTCACCACCTTCACAGTGAAGAATTTCTTTCTAATGTCTGATCTAAATCTGTACTCTTCCTGTTTATAGCCATTCCACCTCAGTTTTCCAGTCTTCAGGGATGGGACAGCTGCTATAGGGTCTCTCTGGAGCCTTCTCTTCTTCAGGCTGAACAACCCCAACTCTTTCATTCTGTCTTCACAGGAGAGGTGCTCCAGCCCTCTGATCATCTTTGTGGCTTTATAACAGCTTCATGTTCTTGCTATGGGGTCTCATGAGACCTTCTGGCCACTCTTTTTTATATGCAGCCCCAAGTCCTTCTCAGGACTTTATGCAGCCTTCTCAGGCCTGTTCTCAATCCATTCTCCACTTCACCTATAATTGTGCTTGGTATTGCCCCAACCCATGTGCAAGACCTTGCATTTAGCCTTGTTGCACTTCATGAGGTTGGCATGCCCCCCCTGCCTCTGAAGCCTGGCAAGGTCTATGTGGATGTGTCCTGCTTTGGGACAGGATAAAGGTGATTTTCTCATTTGTACTTTTGCTTTCAGCTAAGTCTATTGTTAATAGTTGCAGAGACAAGCACACTGCTCAGCTCTGAGGAACATTTTACCCTCCAGAAGGAGTAAGGAGGTCCCACCTGAAACCCTTCTTTGGGGACAACCAGACAAGATAGATGTCAGAATTGACCAAACAGAGTATTCCATCCCATACATGTCATAATATAAATTTGAGGGATCACAAGGGTCAGACCCCTTCCTGCCCTTCCTGCTCTTCCTGCTTCCCTTCCTCGCCTGTTCCCTGTTTTGATTCAGCATCCCGAGGGGATTCCATCCATTCCTCTGCCTGTGGTCCTGATCCCTGCCAGCCTGAATCTGTGTGTTCCTGCCTCCAGCTCCCGACTGCTGCTGACCCCAGGATTCCAGCCTGGACTTTCCCAGGGCTGCCCTGCAGCCTCGGTGGTGACGTGAGATTTATTGGGGGAAAAGGGGGAGGAACGTGGTATCAATTTTCCTGTATATTTGTATATATTTAGTAATTTTTCCTATTTATCATTAATGTTTCATTAAAGCTGTGTAGTTTAGTTTCCAACCCATAATTCTATCTCCCTTATTCTCTCTCCTTCCATTATCAGGGAGGAGAGGGGGATTAATAGAGAGCATCTGCCATTTGGTTTAATTGCTGGGCCAGTGTTAAACCCTGACAGGATGGCATCCCCTCCCTCCAGCACGTCAGCCACACCATACAGTTCAGTCTTGTCAGCAAACTTGTGAGGGTGCATTGAATTCAACTTTCCATGTCTCTGACAAAGATGTTAAACAGCAGCATTGTCAGTACTGACCCTCGAGGAGTGCCGCACTTCACTGGTCTCCATTTGAGTATAGAACTGTTGAGAGCTACAATAAATCCATAGGGACAAAGAGATTTCATCAGCCAGTTCGATGATTTAAGGGATAATACAGATATCCATATTTTGCTGAGCAAATGTTTACCTTCTGTTTAACATACTTACTGGTTAGACTTGTTCAATTGTAAGCAATTTTACTGAATTCTACAAGAAATTAATAGGTCAGACACCAACAGGTGCTGGAGGAGAATCATTAGCTAATGTCTTGCAAAACAAAAAGAAAATACAGGTAGGTGCTAAACATGAAAAGATGAGTTTACAGTCAAAACACTAGAAATTACTACTTTCAGGTTCTGACTGGTTTGGAATTTTCACTTCAAAACCAAATGATAACTTGCTGCATTTTGTATCTATGCATAGCAGCAGATACAAAGGCATAAGCAAGTCCTCCCTGGACGTGTCCTAAAGCTGTTTCCAGTAAAGTCATCTCACAAAAACTCATCTAAAAAGAGGAACTAAAGGGAAACAGGTGTAAACTGTACGGTTAATGATACCAGTACTCCTTGATGGACCAGCCAAGCTCTGATGAACTTTTCCATCTATCTGTGGATGAAACCTTTCGTGAGATGAAACCATTTTAGTGGAATAATTATAACTGGGTACTAGTCATCCCAGTGAGAAAAGGAGAACAGAGAGAATCTATCTCAAGACTACTAAATTTTCAATTCATGCCCTGAGGTAAGAAACTGTGTTTCATACTGGAATGTTAAAAAATCAGCACTCCTGAGACAGGCAATGCCCACATGAAGCACAAAAATGTATTAATCTAAGACTCATAATAGTTCCATAACCCAAGCAATGACATCTGAAAACTCATCTTCCCTACCTGAATATTCAACCTCAATTGAAAGTTCAACATTTTAAGTGATTACTGTCATTCAGCAAAGTGCAATATCATTTCATGTGCAGAAGTGCTTAGAAATACATCCAAAGGTAACCTGAGAGATACTGTTCTGTGTTGGTCATGTTTTTGAATACATGATAAGAGGGGTGCTCATTTTGAGTCAACAAAAATTCTTAGTGAATCTTTATAAAATCAAATCCAATTTTTGATTAGCATAGCAGTAGGAAATAAGTTATCAAACAATAACACGAGTCTTTTAATGAACTTATTCAGCCTTCTGCATAATTTCAGCCTAATTTAAAAATACAGCACATTAAAGTGCAGAGTTTATTATGTGAATTGATATTACAAACATCATATTCTCAGGAAAAAGATTAAATTGTTCAGTGAAAGGGTAGTTCTTAATGTTATTTTGCTTTTGCAGAAATGGCCAAAAGCCAAATTTGAATGGATATGCTTTATATGTAAAACTTATCATGCAGTTCTAATTAAAATCTACTGAAGCTTTCAGCTTCATTTAAAAGAGTTAATCTTCTGAATACTCTCCATTTTCTTATCGTAATATTGTATCGTACTTTCTTAAATTAAATAATATGGACTAAGTTTTAAAACATCAGGAAATAAAACCCAAAGTTTGGTTTCCTATGGACACAAATCTATGTATTTTTAACATGTTTTCTTAGTGACAGAAATGTTGCTGTCTGTAAATATTCAGTATCAGGATCTGGAAAAATAAGTAAAAAGTTTTTTCAAATATTCAGTATTAAATTATTTCTTCTCATTACGACCATATCTTTACATATGCGTTTTTACATATGAGTACATCTCACTGGGATGAATACTGCAGGTACTAATCTGACAACATATATGAAATATCTAAATCTGTTTCTGTCTTTTACTACTTTAATTTAAAATGCTGTTAGGTGTGTGTCAATGTTAAAGTGAAACTACTGGTAGCCTTTATGATAAATATATATATATAACATAAATATATTTTTCTCCATTCACCTAATGTTCGGTGAAGATTTCATAGATAAGGCTACACCCCTTTGGAAATCTAGTGTATAGTTTATGGATATTTTATGACATGTAAAATGTAAAAAGAATCTCCCAAAACTTCTTTCATTCATCTGTAGTTGACAAGGAAGTTCTGATGCCTCTTGATTTCAAGTGGTCAGGATGGGCTGGTGTCATGGATTCAAAGGGGAAGATCTCAACTGGGCTATATCAGTGGAAAAACCTCTTTGTTATGACTGAAGCACTTAAAAAATCTGAATTAGCACTGCATGCTATAATGCATCTCCTCATCCTCGTTGTCACCAGGAACACAAAGCACAGGATACAAAATTTATCCTATATTAGTTTTCTAGGGGATTGCGAAATAAATGTAAGAGATAAGGCCTAATCTACAAGATATTTCATATTTTGAACAAACTGTTCCAAGTTGGTCCTGGGAAATTACAGAGAAGGAATGTCTGAGGAATGTGATAAAGCATTTTGGCACTGATAGTGTCAAGAAAGGTTATACCAGCCTAAGTCCTAGTGGAACTCCAGCTTGAAGTTGATCTTATTTAAACATGTATTAAAGGTGCAATTACATTTAAATGGTGATAAATAGAAGTGGACTGTGAAGTCTGATGATATAATACTCAGAACACTCACTAATACAAGAAAATTTCAGGATACCATGTAGAAAGAATGAGGTGATCTTGCAGAATGGAGAAATAGGAAAGAGATTAAATGTGACAACTGCTGGTGAGCTGTTCTGCTATATGTTAAGAACTGGAGATTATTGAAAAGTCATGACTTTTAAAGTATTAGTGTACTATAGCACTAAATTATGTTAATAGGATCTTAGGATGCATCAGGAATATCTTTCCATCAGATATGAAGCAAATATTTGACCCCTTCTCCTTTCCCTTCCTCCTACGACTTTACTCTAGTCTTCCATATTTAAAAAAAGATGGATACAAACTGAAACGAGTTCAAGGAGGGCTATATGAAAAGCCTATCATTCAAAGGGAGAGGAGAGGTTACATTTTTTTAGTAGATCAGAACAAAGACTGGAAAGGAAAATGCTTAATAGCTTTAAGTAAATCCTCATGTTAAATACTAAAGAAATACTTTAAAAGATAATGCTGTCATGGAAATATATACATACATACATATATAAAAATTAATTTTGCACACAAGCAGGCTGAAAATCAGAAGAATGTGCCTTAAACAAGGGAGTTCCTAAACACTTCTCACAAAAAAGCAGTTGAAACATACATATAATAACTTCCTAGGTTTATAAAGGAGATTGTATGTTTTGGTTTCTTGTTATACAAAAATATAAGACTCAATGAAGTCCCTTTCTACCCTACTGTGTTTGTACAATATCTAAACTACAGCCTTAAACTTTAGGGTTACATTTACAATGATTAGCTGTCTTATGCTAGCACAAATGTACTGTGTAGTCAGAGTGAAGGTCACTCAGAGTAAGGAGTTCCTTGACATCAACAGTTAACATTATAATGAATTTTCTCAACATCAGAGAATCATTCAGATTGTAGTGGACCTTTAAGTGTCATCTGGTCCAGACTCTGAAACAACTCTAAATTCTTAGCCATGCAGTATTTTGGAAAGGATTTCCTCACTTCTTAAATTAAAAATAAATAATAATCAGAGATTTCAGAGGCTACACAGGCTGTAAAATATACCCTCTGCACTCCACAAAGTCTTAGTGCCACATTATGAAGACAAAAGTCAGACCACAGCTCTGGGGGATAGTGTGTTACACCTTAGCACAAACAACAGAAATCAGATTTCTGTAATCCTATTTATTTTCAACAGAAGCAGCTTTTATTTTCCCCATAACTTTGGATCAAACTGGCTTTGTTTACAACTAAACATGTCTTTTTCCCTCTGGCTATTGATTTTTCATCTTTGCCATTAAAAACGAAACTTAAATGCTTATTTCTAGCTGAACTGCTACCACTAGGACACCCTTTTAGAGAAAATAATTCTTCATTTACATCTACAGTCCCAGTGGAATCTTCCCATTAATACAAATAGAGAGGGCTTTTTTTTTTTTTTTTATATCTCAGTCCATTTTACTCCAACTGAAGTTAATTGAGGGTGTGGGTGTTTGGAGGCTTTGGCAAATCAAGCCCTTACACAGCAGCTCTGTTAATGATGGTGACTCAGAAAGGAACCCGCACCACACTCCCACATCTGCATCATCTCCCTGCTTCTATCAGCAGGATGTAGAACACATTTATTTTTTGTCACTGAATTCAAATGTGACTGAATATAGAGCAGAACTGCTGAATAGGAAGGTGCATTTTTACATGACACCTTTTCAGAACTGAATAAAGGTCAAAATCTGTTTGACTTACATTGCATGAAATTAATTCAAAGGAGATAATCTTGGACAGAATTCAGCCCCTAGCTGCTAATTGTAAAGACTACAATTATAGATGGCTTTTTCAGAAACAAAAGAACACGTTACAATGTCCTTCACATGCATCCTACAAAACTTCTCCAACTGAACCCAAATGTAATTAGTGATAGATATTATATAGTTATTGCAGAGGAACCATAAAATTATAATGCCATCATAATGGAACTAGAAGAAATTTACTTGAAATTAGATTGAAAACTACATGTATATCTGGGTACCTTTCCTGGACTGCTCCCACCTATGGAGAACTTCAGGAGTACAACCAATGAGGCATTTTACAGAAATCATAATGAACAGATAGAATGGCCAACAAATATCTAGCATAAACCTCAGGGTTTCCTCATTTGAACTCATTGGTTTCAGCCCAAATTGACCATTCTAAAACCTTTTGATTACTGAGATGTAAAGAACTGGCATGCTCCTCATCTCCTGGGATCTCTCCACTCCCAGAGCACACACACATGAACCACTTGACGGTGGCTTGAATCCAGGCTGTGAATGCAGTCTAAGAGAAGGAGCAATCAAATTGCTCTGAAAGTCACATTTTCATTGCCAGTTTGTGCCACAGTACCCCTATGACCAATATGAATGCTGTGAACAACAGTAGTATGGTGAGACTGGTTCAAAATTAATTTATATTAGGGTACTTCAATTAGTCAATGCAATGCTAGGGTTAACAGCTGTTCCACAGTTTAATGTAGTATGACACAACAGGAGTATGAAACAGTTATGTTGATTTTATCTGCACTACCTTTACCATGTAGCACTGGACTACATGCAGGATATAAGGCCAAATGCCTCTTCAGAGTTAGCATCTGGATATGGCAGAAAGTATTAGTAAGCTCACTTGCCCTTAGGAGATCTCCATGTTGACGAATATCCATTATTATAAAGTTTTAGACAGCTTTCTGATACACTGCAAAAACTGATAGACATTTAAGAATGTTTCACCTGGAAGTGGACAAGTGACAGAAGAAAGAGAAAACCTATTATGGCACATATATCATATTTAACAGCAGTGCCTCATCATAGCAGTGGCTTAACCCAAAACCATGCTGTTATTAAATTCCAAGTCCAGGAGAGATCTCTGTGAACACAGAGTCTGACCTCCTCTCGAACACAAGTTGCATGATGCCTCGGATCCAGTCTCACCTATTGAATACTCCCAGCCATATAAAGCCCAGTACCAACCTATGCAATTTTTTCCTGCTTGGAAAACATCTGTAGATTTCTGTTGATTTGAGTTTATCAGAAATAATATTCTTTCATGGCAGGCCCATTGCTTTATGCTTAGCTGCATGTCAATTGAGCTGAGTGCTTGTACCTCCCTTGCCAGACAGTGCTGATCACCTTGCATCAAAGACCTCCCTTTTTATTATTCCCTAAACTCACAACAATTTTTCATCTGCAGCTTTATCAGTATCATTTTATATTTGATTCCAGCTATTGAAAAAGGATATTAAATATAATAGAGTCAAATACTGATCCCTGTGGAGCTCATAGACAAACATCTGAAGAATGATGAATCTTCGTTTACAGCAATATTTTAAGACCTTTCAGTTGCCCAGGTTTTAATGAATTCAGTATGTGCCATGTTGATTTTATTTCTTATTCAACATGTCGTGTGCTACCAAATGAAATGCCTTATAGAAGACTAAGTGTGTTCCATCAATTTTATTACCTTTATAAACAAACAGGATTGCTGTATCATCTGTTCCATTCTTCTGCCTAAAATCACTATCAGGCTGACAAGTCTATAATTACACTTTTTTCTGCTTATTTATATTGGCACAGAATTGGATCTTCTGTTTACTTCTGAGGCTACCAAAATGCTTTGAGTGTTGAAACAGTGCTGAAAATCATGTCTAACAGCTCAAGCAGATCATCAACCAGCTCTGTTATAAGTCTTGGATGCAAATTACCTGGACTTGCTTATTTTGAAATGTTTGCAGTCAATGGTCTTTGTTTAACATATGCCTACATTTTTATCTTTACACCATAATAGATTCTAGGCTACAAACAACTGAAGTGTTGATATGAAACTGAACAATAGTGCAACCTCTGTTATCACAAGATACAGAACATGTCCCATACATTGTCCCGAAAGGCAAATACCCATCTACCTCTTTCCTAAAGCAGCAACAGTAGCATTTTATTTAATAAACTTCCTGCTTCTGTTACATTATTTTTGAAAATGTCTTATTTCCACCTGGCTTTAGGCCTGTACTATACCAGAAATATCTTGCATAAGCTACATCAAAATATCTTTTTTATTGTATAGACATTTCCCAACCTCTTTTTGTCCTTCAGCTTCTCCCATTATTCCTGTGTATCCCAGTTTTCTTTGTAATACATGGTATTAACCCATCGCTTTTAAATACATCATGAAAGACAATGATGGAGGAGGTATGCTTCCTTTTCAGCTTGGTGCAATCTAAAACTCAACAGAAAAAATATCATATTGACTAATAATGCAATTTATTATTCTGCTTAAAGTACCTGTATAATCTTTCATCTATACCCTCATTATCCGTGGGTACCATTTAATTATAAGCTGTCAATATGCAAAAAATTATTTTTTCTTCAAAATATCAGGAAGTTAGTATATCAATACAACATTTAAATTAATTTTCACTTTTCAGTGTTAGCTTTTGAAATGAAAAGTTTTGGTTTTTCCTTCAAAAATTATTTTTATATAGAAATTATTATTTAAAAGGTCAAAATATGGCCCAAACCTTTCAATTATACTGAAAAAAATTCCTTTATAATCTGAAATTAATATTTATAAATACACATACATATGCTCACACAAAGAATACCAAGAATCTATTCCTTGAGAAAAATTAGTCTTAAATTCAGGCTTTGCAGCGGACTTGAAGGCTTTGATTCTCATGACTCATTGCTCAGAATAGTTGTACTCTGTAAGAATGGAAGGATCTACCAACAGAAAACCTACTGTAGAATTAAAAACATAATTTGAAATTTGAAATTTTTATTAGAAATTCATCTTCATTACTGCATTTCTTAATATAACATATCTTTCTAATAAAGAGTACAGTTCTTCGTACATTTTTTAGCAGTTGTTTTGCAAAGGCCCTAAAACCTCTGTAACTTTCTTCAAACAGAGCTTTTAAACTTCATGATTACTTCAAGATTACAAAATAATATAACCTGTTCAGTATTAATATTTATTTTATGTGATTTGTAGTCTTTTTGTCTCCTGCTCTCTGCATACCCACCATGAACCACACACAAAGCTGGATATGGTTTACACTGTAAGTTGGCTATCAGCCAGCTCTGTCCCCATTTTCTGTAAGTGTAAATTTTGCTCCACAACCCAATATGTCAAGACCACACGGCTTGGTGGTGGGGCTGGAGGCAATGAGAAAGCAGAACAGTGGTCTACTGTTGCACTACTTGTCTTATCCTTTAGGAAAGGCAACTTTATTTTTATTGTTGCTCAGGCATGCTACACCTCTCTCCAGCTCTGTGTAACTGCTTAACATGTTTGATTTATAATAGGAAGCAAAGTTTATTTTTTGTCACTTAGGAAAAGATGTAGCAGGGCACAGCTGAATGAAAAAAGAAATACCACAGGGTTCCTTTCAACTGACTGGAAAGACTGTACATATGAAATAACAGCCATAGGTCTGTATTTTGCTCATGGGAACCTAACAGAGTTGTGAAGGCCAGTCTAACTCTTACTAACTTGGGCAAGGTGACCTTCTGCCAACAGTAACTTTAAAAACCCCAAAATTATATTCTTAACTTTTTATGTGTTTATTGGTACAAATAATAGTGGAAAATTTCAACGCAATTTATATTCTTATTGTAACAATACCATATACCCACAGTCACAGTGAAAATGTTGTGAAATTGGTGTTAAGTTGGAGAACAGGGGGTTTTGACTGTTTGTCTGTTTGTTTGTTTTATTTGTTTTTTTAATGCTGAGCTGTGTAAATTCTTCATGGGATGTGAAATGCAGTCAAACATGCAGTAGGGTAGCTGAGGTTTGAGCCTGTGGCCCATCCTTCCACCCTTGGTACAGGACCATAGCTCTGTGCACGAGTAGCTCCATACAGCTGCAGACAGCACTACAGAAATGCTACAGAACTTCCATCTAATCACCCTAAGCAGTTGCTGTGAGACCAAATCATTGCTTTTGGCACAGCTGTTGGCACAGTTCTGTCACATCCACCACCAGCATCTTCCCACTAACCTTCTGCTTATAAACAGGAAAAGCAACCATGCCACATAGCATCATTCTCACTCCTCAAGTTACATGTGTGCCACCATACCCACCCATCAACTCCAGAGGAGTGGAAGTCATTTACTTCTGTTTCAGTCATTTACTTCTGTTTCAGTCATTTACTTCTGTTTTCTGTAGAAAATTCTGCTCCCTGTCCCAGCCAACACTCCCAGGCCCTCACAGCTCCATTAGTGCTCCAGAGAAGAAACAACAAGGAGTGATTAGTTCAGGTAGACATGAGCCCTGCTTTTTCCTGTCCAGCCTTCTGTACACTCATAAAGTGAAAAGGACTCTACCTTGGCTGCCTTGGCTGCTGGGAAATCACGTAGCTGCACATGAAAGAGCCACCTCCCTTCAAATACAAGGCCAGGTTGGATGGGACTAGTCCTAGTGGGAGCTGTCTTTGCTCATGGCAGGAGGATTGGTGATTTTTAAGGTCCTTTCCAACCCAAGCTATTCTATGACTATCATCATACCAAGCTTTCATTTTTTTCCTTCACTGGCCAACATGCCTCTGTCACAGAATGTGAACAAATAATCCCTGCAAATGCATAAACAATCTTTACTGATGGGCCAGTAGTGGTAAAAGCAGCTTGAGCAATGCAGACTTTATTGTCATTACTGGTATCATGAATGTAACAGCACAATATGATAATAAAGCTCAGAGTCTGAAAAAGCTCAATAGAAAACAAAGGTTTGCCAAATTTCAAAGAAACCTCTACTAGTTAGCTGTGTTTTAAAATAGCATTTAAAAAGAAACTAAAGGCAGATTTCAAATTTCCAACTTGTAATCTCCTAGTTATAATGAAAGTAGAAAGACTTATTACTTAAATCTCATATACGAATGCATTGCAAAGTACTCTTCTATCCTTTACTTTAAAAATGTCCTTTAAATATATATGCATTACATTACACCTGCATAGCTACATATTTCTTGATTTATGTCATGTCATAGATAAAATTTCTTTAAAGAAGCAAATAGAAGAAAATCTTAAAAGTGCAGGAAGCAGAAAATTATTTCTTTATCTCAAATTAGAAAGTGAGTTTGTACTGGCAGCTACCTTTGAAAATATTACTGTTGGCAAGTTGTTTTTTGTGTTTGTTTTCTTTTGACAACTAAAGATAAAATACTAAATCATCATGCAAAGTTTGGTAGTTAAATTTTTATAAGCCTTTTTATTTGTTATAACTTCTTTACAGCTATTTAATACTTCCAAATGTATATTATTTTTGCTTGGATTTTGTTTTTCTCCCAAGGATTTTCTCTATGTAATTCTGAACTGAAATAGCTTGCTAATGTTTAAGTGAGGAAAAATTGACTCTTCCCTTATCATTATTTTTGCCCTTTTGAAAAAAAGTATAACTGAAAACCTAACAGAATAACACTACTTTTTGAGCAAAAGAATTATCTGAATTAAAATTCCAAAGCGGCTGGAAATGGTTTCAGTGAATAAATCTACTTCTCCTTTCTGAAGTAGCTGGTTTTGACTGGGCAGAATTATTTATTCTTGAAAATTTCATAGTAATCAATGTCTTTTAAAAATATTACTTACAGCTGTATGACAAAGCAAAATTTACAACAACAAGAATACATTCAAAATTATTTTTCTGAGGAACTATTTTAATTTGGGTGTAGCATGAGTTATTTGTATGTTAATTAATCTATGACTCCTGCTATCTTTCCTTTAGCTATACTGTCTACCTTTCTTCATTAGTAATACTATATCAAGAGTACTAGTCAACATAAGTTAGATGTAAATAAATGAGAAATTTAAATTATGACCATATTTATATGCCACCCAGGTACCTTGCTACCAGCAACATAAATGACTCGTGCTGTGACTCTCCTTCATTAAATGTTGTCCTGGGATGTCTGATGGACAAGTTCAGTGGGAGAGTAGATGATCACAAGGGTTTCTTTTCTAAATATCCAAAAGTCTCCTGCTGGCTAATCCCACTGTTTTGCAATGGAAAGGTAAAAATCTGAGTGTTTTGTACTTAAAGTGTTTTGAAGGAAGCTTTCAGAGAAATGATAAGAAGAAATATCCTCTGGCAACCTCAGGACTGAAAAATGGAATTCTTTCTACAAGTCCACAAGCAAACCCAACAATTCATCCAGCCACCCTATTCACCCTCTGACTCCATCACTCCTGTATTTCACTCTTGCAATTCAACTTTTCACTCTTTTATCTGACATTTTATTATGCCTCAGATATTAGAAATGTTACCTTGCTAACACACCAGTTTCAGAATGGAAAAAAAAAACAAACCACAACCCTTTGTATCTATCCCATCACAAATCACTCACCCTGATAAAAATCTGAATTTCTCCAGGCTGAGAGAATCAGAATAAAAACACCTTCTCTTTACAGCCCTATTTCTTTCCACATCCTAAAAATAATGTTTCCTGTCTACTCAACACTTAAAAATACACCTTTGTGTTTTGTCTGGCATCATGGGCAGGTGGAATTGTAATGGAGTTTTACTACCATGATGTATTTCTCACAACCCTTTCACTTTTGAGGACAGGCCTTTTTCTCCAAAATCAGCTTAGGAGATACGTGTCATAGACTTATAGGTACAAAAAAAGGAGTGAAAACCAAAGTGGAGTTAAGGGTCTATTATATATCAAAAGCAAGATATTTCAAAGTCTCATTAATTTACCTTTTAAAACTGTGATGGGAAGGTCACGTGAGACAGTACCCGACTGAAATCCTTAAGCAGAACTCTGTGTAGTATTAAATCATGCCTCAGACCAGACCCATAAGAGCCCCCAGCTCAAAGGGCTGGTACCTTTGCTGGGCTCCTAAGCCCCAGGCTGGTGATGTGAGGCTGCCTACAATAGTAATTCAAAGCACCTGGCTAGTGTAACCACAGGGAAGATGCTGGCCACCATGAGTCTCTCCTGTCTGTTGGGGTGATGTTCAGGTCCCCCCTGGATGCTACTCCAAACTGGACTGAAACCTTTCCTCACCTCTACAACAGAAAATTTCCTCAAGCCCCTTCTGGGACAAGAAGAGCAACTTCAGTGTCAGTAGAAAAATCCAGTGTTTCAGAATTAAATAATCATCAACCAAAAATTTGGGCACCTGCTGGGAAGAGGGACAGGAGCAGGAGTATTTCAGTCTGAGTTTCTTGAATACTTTGGTCTTCATGTTAAAATAGCCAGTTGAAGAGGTTTCTCTCTTTGTAGGATGGTGTTAAATTTGAAACAGATTCAACAACATGGTTGATGGACACCAGCTCCAGCCAGGTTACCCTCTACTAATTAGAGTTTTCTTTCGAGATTATTGTAAGAAAACAAAGGTTTTAACATTCAGGCATGACACAGTTTCAAGTAAATAAACTGTTGAACAAAAGGAAACTAACACATCTATCTCCTCTTCTGCTTCTATTTGTCATATTTTTTTAAATGGTGCCAAATTGGGCTCCTGACCTGGCAAATGTGGAGGGATAACACCTCTATATGTCATGTGAATCTTGCCAGTGGGAGACAGCTAAATCCAGCACAGTCAAAATTCAGCACTTTGAACATGGCCAGAAGCCCAACTTGGACATAAAATATCTGTGTAGGTCTTATGTCCATTCTCTATAGGGTGTGGGGAACTTCAGAATCACAACTTTCAAGTCTGGTATTTTGAATTATGAATAACTTAGATTTGGACATCTAGTATTTTCAGGTGTCTAACTCACCTTTAACAAGCTGGCAGTATTTTACATCTCCAGTCCCCATAATACATTGATGTTGCAAACAGCCTTTCCAATTATTCATGATTTTGTAAAATCCTGGTAGAGATTTGAGTTCCAAACTTCATTCCTAGCACCAGAGGGAGCTGTGCAAAGGTATAAATTCTCAAAATGCCCAGACTTCACTGGCCAAACTGGCCTCAGCAACTATGTGGATTAAGAACAAAAGGAAAAAATTCTTACAAATATTGTCATGAGGAGAGCATCCATTGACTCCTTTTTTGAGGAGCTAAAAAAACAGTTCTGCGGTGTACACTCAAATGTTTTCTTCTTTTCTATGCTGTCCCTGAGAATTTAATCACATTCAATATAACTTTTTAATGTAGAATTTTTTTCTAAAACTAAAGCTTTCTAAACTGAAGTCTATTCCTTAGGTAGCATTGGTAGTACACAAATTATATTTACTTTAAATCCTTATATTTTGCTCAATCTAAATTACTACTTTTATAGGGAATCACAAGCTTTTCATTTTACTTCTTCAACTATTCACAATTTTATTCGGTGGAGATCTTTAGAGGTTTAAAACCCTCATTTTGCTTTGTAGCAAACATTTGAGCTCTTCTGTAGGAAATAGGATTTGATTTTTGTTTTTTGTTTGACTGTTTTTTTCAATTTTCTTATATTTTCCTCATACTTTTAAAGGCATAAAAGAATATACCTGCCTGATCAGAATCCCAGATTACTGTATAGAATTAGAAATTTCTTAAAAGCAATAAAACCCCCCTGTTCTTAGTACAGCATTGTCTGAAGTTTTACTTCAATTCTTAAAGAAAAATAGAAGATTTACTGATGTATCAAGCTTGCTCCTACAGTTTTTATTTATTGCTGTGTTTCTCACGAGCATAAGTGCTGCCACTGGTTATCTCTGCCAGCTGATGACAAGCCACATCCCTTCAGAGGTATCTAAAAACTGACTGCAGAAGTGTGGAGTGTCCCACTGGATGCAGAGCACATTTAACACAGGATGTAAGCCAGGAGTTGACCACTGGCTTTCAAATTCAAGGGAATTTTCAACATCCAGTAATTTGTTGTGGCTTTTTAAATTCAAAACTCTCTTTTCTTTCTATTTTAATTTTTCCTGTGTTCTTCCTGTCACTGTTCACTGCAGTAGGCAGCTGGATAGAGGACCTGCCAGTTTCAGCTTGACTTGTGACTACTGTGCTGCAAAAACTTTCTTAATGCACTTTTTTTTTTTTCCCTGTCTGACATTTACCTACACTGTAATTCATTTGCTGCCCAGGGGTCCAATTAATTGTAGAAAGTCTAGTTTTTCTTAATTCATTTGTTGCTTATCATTTCTGTGCAATAAATTCATGTCTGTATATGAAATACCACATCCTTGATTTTAAACAAGTTAAGAATGCAGTTACTGATGTGCACACTGCGTTTCTAAATGTGAAACTGATCATCATCCATTTTCATGTGCAATTACCATTCTGCATATACCATCTACAGGTGAAGGTTTAACAGGCCACAGTGGTAATTTCACATGAAAATTAGACATGTGACTTCAATTGCATGTTTCACATGCAATTACTTGCCTAAAACACCTAAAAATAAAGACCTAAAATAACTGTTTACAATAAATGTGACAATCAAATCCATGAGAGGAAATTCTAATAATGATGTAACATTGTGAAATCTCCTGGCATATTATTATTGCTTTTAGCAGTTATGCTATAGCTGTTGCCATACAAGTGAATAATGCAAATTGTGTAAAAAATCAGTGGATGGATTAGCACAGGGGGAGACATAGTAACTGATAAATGGAAGGCTTTGATGCAAAGTTTGTCTTTGTAAAAGCAGTTTGGTTACACCATGACAAAGATGAAAGATGAGAAGGTTCTGTTTCAGGGGAGGGAGCTTTACTTGGTTAGTGACTTGTAAGAGCTAAAATTGTTGTGCTTAATCCACTGCTGAAGATGTGGATGGGATTGGACTGGGATAGCCTAGAATCTTCATTCTTCAGGGTATCTACATGGCATATTTATTTTTCATACAAAGATCAGTGACATGAGTGCTAAAATACAGGAGTGAGGTGAAACAGTGGGTTTCATCCTCATTCAGAAGACTTGAGTTTCTGTTAAGAAGATAATGTCTTCATCAGGAACTGAAAAAACAGAAAGAGTGAAGCATTATCAGAGATGCCTTTGCACTTTGCTGAAGGAACAGGAGTTCTCTCAGATAAAGTCAGCAAAGACCTTAGTTTCTCTCATTAAAATCTAGAGCTAATTTGATTAAGATTTTTATTTTGGAATATGTTTAGTTCCATTCATCTGAAACACCCTGATCAAACTGCACATAACTTGTGAATGTGAGAATTCTTGCCTTACAGATAAGCCTCTTGTAAAGCATTCCATATTGAGCATTTATATTCTAGTTGAAACGTGTGTGTTTCAACATCCTCTTTTCCATAATAACAGCCATTGACTTTCCAGAACTTTTGTTTTGTTAGAGGTGTATGTTTCTGGTGACACCAAATTTATCCTTGTTAGTGTTCTAATTTTTCTGTCAACAACACTCTTGCTCATTTTTGGAATTCTACAAAGCATATTGTGAAGCTGGTAATTGTCATGTACTATCTATATGACTATATGGCTATAAAGATTTCCTGTGTTTTATGGAAGGTGCAAAAAATGGATCTGTTTAGAGGATAAGGCATGTAGTAAGTATCTGCCTGCAGTGAAATCACAACAGCAGCTTAGAAGCATAACTTTCTGAAAGTTCAGCAGTGCAAGGCAATGTTTCAATGTTTCATTAGAAGTTAGTCTTCTATCCTGTTCCATTATTAAAATAGTCCCTGTCAGAGTTTTAATGCACACCAACTATAATAGTCATAAACAGCCCTTAGTCATAATTTGGAGTAAGCAGAGTCCAGAGACTATTTACTTTTTTAAACTATTGTGGGTGCTGGCCACCCATAGATATTTTATGAACTACACAGCAAGACTCACAAGCACAGACATAGCCTAAACACCTGGTTGTCCTGAAAGTGAATTATGTTCTTGAGTTATTGAATAGTAGTGCTTTTATAGCAGTGAGAGTCTACTGGTATGAGAGAGACAAGGTTTATTAGGAGAGGATGTATTTTATATCAGACCAATTCATGCAGTGGTGAAAACAAAAAAGGATATATTTGGTGCTCAGAATGTCCTAAAATAGACATTTTTGAAAATGTATTAACTGATAAGTAACAAAAGGGAAAAAAAGTAAATAATAAAAAAGTAAAAAAAGTAAAAAGTGAACAATAAAACCAAAAAGAATGCTAAAGAAGAAATACAGGAAAAAAGAAAAAGAACATAAGTTCACCTATTGATAGTCTGTCCTTGCCTATTCTGTTGTCTTATACTGTACTCTTCTTTTTGATATATGAGACGCTGTTTTAGTTTGTCAAGAAATATGACTACAAAATAGAGGTGTGGAACTAGATAAGCCGAGGTCCCCAAGTCCAGTCATCATTTTGTCAGGTAATCCCTTTCTTAAATGTATCCCTGTTAAAACTGATTATGCTTCTTGCTTCCCATTTTTCTATCATAAAAAGGGTGTTTCAAAAACTTGATGGTCTGAAGCTTAGAAATTTGCTCCTAAATTTGGCCTCGAATTGATTGATTTACCATTTTTGACACATTTGTCTTGTGCTAGCATAGCCTCAAATGCTTTTTACCTTCCTCAAGTTGGTGGCTGACCTTCTTATGTACTTGCAGAGAACAATCATACCTAGTAGCATTTTGCTCACCTAAATAATTCAGATTTTTATAATTTTCCTTCTTGCAAAAAATAAACTTACTTTCCAGATTATGCCACCCCATTGCTGCATCTGCTGCAGTTTAAAATAAAATTTGTTAAACATGGGGACCAGAACTGTGTATACTTTGTTTGAAGGAGTCCTGCTTCTGTCTCTATTGATGTCTTACCTGTCTGTCCTGGAAACACCTGACCTGCTGCATCTTTTGACTTTTAGGTTTGTTTTTTTTTTTTCATTACCACATTACATCAGTGACTCATAGTCATTAATAACACACTCAGTGTATTATACATCTGTCATGTGTTGTTTATTCATTCTGAGTCTTTTCCCAGGAGGAGGAGTCCAGAGCTGTGTCAAGTTTTAATGGCATTTCCCTTTATTCGCCCATTATTGTATAGTATGTACTGTTGCATATTTTTGTAATTGTCATCTTAATTTTTCCATTTGGGTGAAAAGATGATGGCATCAGTGGTTGTTGGTAGTTCCTGAGGAGCTCAATCCAAAGTCTCAGACCAACCACTAGGTTGTATCCTTCAGATGGAAAAATTTTGTCCTTAATGCAAAGTGTTGAAGTAACCTTGTTGAACATGGTCTTATCCTAATACTGTGCTGTGGCCATTTAAGTCCTTTGGTGCTGAAAGAATTTGGGAACAAATTTTTGAAGATACAGCCAGAGATTTAGCATCAAATAAACACCATATAGCCCACACAACAGCTATGATCTACTCACAGAAACCTTTATTAGTCTGGAAAATAATCTGCAGATTTTTGTATCACCAGTGATTAGCACTGAAGACTTGACATGTTGTACCCTGTCATGTCTTTATTGTCTTGATATGGTCAAGAAGAGAGGAATCCATAAATAGCTACAGCTAAATCATTCTGAAACAAAGGTTTTCATTTTCTTTGGTAAGAACTGATATGCTCAGTCATGCTTAAAGAGGCAGTGCATTGATTTCGGCATGAGTAAGGGCTCAGAAAGAGGACCCTGTTATCCACAGACCCCGTTATCGACAGAGAAGAAGGATGGCAGTTCCTGTATTAACAGGCAGAGGACCCAAATACTCAAGAGGTCCTGGAACTTACAGTAAGAAGGGGAAAAAAGTCAGTTTGACATTGTTTCAAATTGAAACCTCTCTTTTCAAGAAATAGAAAGGAAAATCAGATTTTCAGATGATAATTAATTCTGGGGAAAAGCGTGAACTTTGATAATGGTAATGAGGGCATCTAAGCACAGAGTTCTCAACAGATTTTTAACTGCTGATTTTTAAGTTGTTTCTCCCCAGAAAGAACATTTCACTGAAAAGTTCAAAACCCGTTAAAATATGCAAAATAGTGAAAAAATACAATTATATGCAAACATCAGAAGAGAATATTTTTTAAATAATGAGTAAGAAAAAAAAAACAACCTTGATGTAAAATACTTCGATGGCTTTATTTTAAATATTCAGTGAATTATGCAGCCTGTTTTCTCGTTTTGTTAATGAAGCAACAGGACCTAAAATATATTTAGTGTTTCATGAATATGCAACGGAGTGTTAAATATTTGCAAGGAGGCTTGGCAGTGTGAACTTTCCTGAAAACTTACCAGCCTGAACACATAAAAAAGTTTTAAATTCACCAAGAATTCAAACACAGGTGATGATCAGCTGCTCTTTCTGCCTCGAGGCAGGATTTCTAATGCCTTTTGTTCTTCTGGTCAGGCAATGCAGAAGAACAGCCACTGTGGATGAAAGAGTTCATGACCTCAGTCAAATGTGTCTTGACCAAACAGCAGGTAGAGATGTTCAAAGGTTCTCCAAATAGGCTGATAGATTGGTAGAAGTAAATTAGAATAATTATTATTATACACCACAACTGCTTGTTTTGTAACTGTCACCCAAAACAGGGCCTTTAGCGTGCTCAGTGAGATTGAAAACATTTTTAAGCTCTGTTAAACACCAATTTATTTATAAAAGAACAGTCATAAGTAGAATTAGGCTAACTGTAAAACACTGTAAAATGAAAGCAGTTTTGCCAGACTGAAAAGAAAAAAAAAAAACCAACAAACCAACCCGCTTCACTTGGAACTCTTTTTTTACTTGGAAATAGGATAAGCCCAAGGAGTGGATATAAGAGCTTCTTTTTGGCCCCATCATTGCATCAGCTCAATGCAGGTCTGGGTCTCTCCCACTCTTGCTTTCAAGAGAGTCCAGGAACTGATCTGGCCTCACCCCCTCTCATTAGTAAAGCTGTAATCACATCCTTTCAACAGTCAGCATTTTTAAGTCATAGCAACTCTATTTCAAACTGCTGCTAATAGCAGGGTTTTAATTAGGGCTCTGAGTCACACCAGGGCTTTGTGTGGCCCTGGTCCTGGAAAGCTGCAGGCACAGCTGCACAGGGTGCCTTGCTGTTGTTGTTGCTGCTGCTGAAGTGTGCAGGCTACCTTGTTATTCCACATGCCTGTTAATTGCTGTTCACACTGAAATCAGAAGCTGCAAATTGCAAAAGTTAAAAGGCAGATATTCCTATTTAGCTGTGCTGCTGGAAGGGAGGTGGAGCTTTTTAAGGAAAACTGGAGCAGGGAAGAGTAATCCTGTAAGAGTAATATCATCTGTTCCACACTAATTCCTCTGAGCACACAGATGAGGCTTGAAGATGTGATGCTACATAAGACAGTGTGATTACTTAGGTGACTTGGTTAGAGGTAGAAAGATGCCAAAAGGAGCTGCTCAAATGGCTTCAGACTGTGCGCTCCAGATCCAAGCCCAGTGTCCACAACTAGACAAGCTGTAGTACAAGCTGTAGTATGCCCAGTTTTTATTCTTGTGGATGCCAAGTGTTTGGTCTGATTTGGGAAAATCTCAGGATTTTAGTTTTAGTGGTCAAGTCAAAATGCAATTGAATTGTTTGGGTCAATTATTTTGTCTGAGGCAAAATTCTAATTTTTTTTTAAAATTTCTTTTCAGATTTTAAGATCTTCTAGGTCAGGAAAAATGTAGGTTTTATGAGTAAGGAAAAAAGATGAAGAGAGAATGTATAAGCCCCAGTATGTGCAAGCATACACTTGCACTTGTCATTTCCTTCATTCAAAATAAAAAAGGGCTTACAACTCAAAAAAAGAAAGCAGCCTGAAGCCACAGCTACCCACTCTGTCACAAACCTAACTAATGTTTCCAAGCACATACTAGAAATATGGAGACTGCAGCCTGGGATGAATACCAAGCACATCCAAGGGATTAATGCAGAACCTGATAAGTATCACAGTTCACAATTGGACTTGATCTTCAGTAGCCCACTGAGATTTGTAGTGCTACATTGGATCAGTTTTTATAGTAAATGGCAAGCAGATGGGGAAACGTGACTAACATTCAGCAAATATAATTACTAATGCCCAACATACAGTGTCACAGCTATTTATTTAAAACATTTAAAAAATTTTTATTTTTACGTGGCCTGTGGCAGCTCTAGAGCTCTCAGTCACGCATTAGGGTACCTGAGAATCTGCACAACCTATAGTCAAAGGGTGTTCTTTGATGTATAGAGAACATATGCACAACAACCTCACATGTATAAGATGAGAAAATGATGATGGCATTATAAGCAATGGTAGCAGCTTTTCACAAAATGTTTTGCATCTTATCAGACAAGCATAATTTGTAATAGCAAAAAATGTACCATCTTGTCCAAATTCCATTAGAAGTTGATAGATGAAAAGCATTTAACTGGTTTCTCTTGCATTCAAGGAGAATTTCAGGTTATCCCTGTTTGCCTTATTGAAAGTTAATTTACTCAATAAATACAAAGTTTAGGCAAGAGCTGATATTATTGGTATTCAAGTGAAACCTTTTGTACTTTCTCTTTCTGAACAGCCAGGGCAAATGATCCCCTTTGCATTTCTTGAAACCCTTTTTAGCTGAATTTAAAGCCAACTCAGGTCTCCCGAATTCAGACTCTGAAGATCCAGTGGAGAAGAAGATCTTCCTGTATGACATTTCAGCTCAGGATATTGCTTCAGATCAATCATCAATGAACACAGGATCCAGCTTGGAAAATGCTCTAAACTCTTCTGCAATAAACAGAAGACTCAGACTCTGGGGATCCAGTGGAGGAGAAAATGCTATACAGAACTTGTAGACTGAACAAATTATCAGCAAAGAGCCTGATCCCATAAAATGTTCAGTGATTTTGAATCCTGTTTATATCACAGAAAGCTGTGATTGTACAATGTAATTGGCGCCAGGTGCCTGAGGCACAAGATTGCCCTTTAGTATGAAATATTCCCATCCTTATTAGCACTCACGCTAGAAGGCTGTGTAATTTTGTAACAGCTTGATTTTATGTACAATGGGAATAAGAGAATGCTAAATTTTAGAAATTTATAGAGGCTCGGGAATTGTGGAAGTGGCTTTCCAAAAGGGTACATTTCAGATTGATAATATTTGAAGGCAGTACCTATTTTCAATCTTTTTTCTTTAGGCCAGTCTACCAGTATAAGTTAGCATGTCACTTGATTCATTCAGTTTATACACTAGTCACCTGGAGGAATGTAAGATAGATTGTGCTTGCTGTTCCCAAAACTGTGAGCAAGAAGGAAATATTAGACCTCTGTTTTTAATAGCGTGTTAAACAAATTTTCTTCAGATTCTGAAATGCCTTACATAATTTGAAAATATTCTCATGTATGAATCCATGAACACTATAAATATTTCAATTAGCATTCCAAGTGTGAAAACATCATGATTCCCTCTGCTTAGGTAATGTTTGCTTGAAAGTCTGAGGGTCAGTGGTTGATGGACATATGTGATTATATGCAGATTTCCCTGCATAATGGGAATAAACAGTTAAGCAAATCATAGAAAAAAGTATCTTCTTATTTTCATAAATGTCATAAATCTTGCTATGGTACAGAACTAACAAACTCTTTGAGTATAGCCACTTCACTTTGAATATCTGAGTTCAGATGTGATCAACAGTAAAATGAATAGTCTTTTCTCAGGAAGAATGATGTACTAAAATAAGTAAGAGAACATCAGGGTGGTATGACAATGGCATGCTTTTAAGATGTTGTTTTTACCGATCACACCTGAGATTTAATTGCTTCCATTTAAAGATATGAGGAATCTCACTGTCACTGAGGATGAAAAACAATCTAGCTGAGGGCAGATCCTCAGCAGATGTCTGCTCTTAGAGTGCTGCAACACTCACTGGGGCATGTATTCAACTGGAAAATCCTCCCTTTGTTGTTCTGTTTCACTGCTTCTGATTGTGCTCTCCCTTAAGCCCTGTCTTGGGGAAAAGCAGGGACTAAAAGCAATACATCCAGGCTAGAATGTGTTCTGCCTGGGCTCAATGGCCCTGAGTCGTCAGTATTGCTGACACAGTCATGCAAGTCCAGTTTCTGAGGCAGCTGATTTTGTGATCAATTGCCCAGTGCTTGGGGCTCCCCAGTGCCATGCTGGCAGAGCTTCCCATTGCAGCTGAGATGCAATGACTTAGGCTGGAGGTACAGAACAGTACTTTTGGAAACTACTCTGTGAAAAACTGGGAGGTGACTTCAGACTCTTGGAACAACATGATGAACTGCTGCAGTTTTTTCCAGGTTCCTGGAGGATCCTGGTGCAATTTGTCAACTTTCCTGTTGCCCTTTGACAATGCAGTCTACATTTTTCCACTGTAATGTTAAGTCAGTGTTTCCACAGGATGACATCTATACACAAAAAATTTCTCCTTATAGTGTAGTATATAGTACTAGTTAATTAAATTGTAGCATTCAGGGACTATTAGGAAAGACATGTATCCTTCTCATCTCTAATTCAATGCTCTGCTTTGCAAAAGATGCCAAAAGCCTACTTCCTATATTGATATTATGAGAATGGTGGCCTGCAGAAAAACAACATTAAAAAAAAAAAAAAAAAAAAAAAAGAGAGTAGATAAAAGAAATTAAGAAATTTAGGGGAAATCAAAAAAAACAAGTGAATCATGACAAGGAAATCATACATTCGGTTTTCCACACAGTCAAAGTAGACAAAATACACATAATGGATTATTGTGGTTCACCAAAAGCATCCTGTAAGAATGGCATGTATCAAAGAAAGTAATAAAAATGCATAAACAAGTGCCTAAATATAAAACAGTTAGACTGAGTAAATCAGTGAGGACAAAAAAAAAAAAAACCAAACAAAAACAAAAACAAAAAAACACCAAACATGGCATTACTATCTGAAGATGACAGAGCGGATTTTGTTGAGCATAAAGAGTAGATCTGAAAAAATGTGGAGACCAGTAAGCTTTCTGTCCAAACAGGCAAAATTGTCTGAGCAAGAGCAAGGTAGAACTGTATAAAATAATTGTAACTAACTGTCAACAAAACCAGAACAATATAAAGGACTGCTTCCCAGCAGGTGGCAGTAAAGTTAATGTACTCTAATGACCCCAGCATCCATCCCTATCCAAGATGTCAAGGAATGACAGAATAAAATAAGAGTCGACAGAAAAAAATACAAGTATCACAAAATGCTGCCATTCAACACTGGTTAAAAAGAAGGAGACTTTCTCATAAACACTGGGGAAGGAAATTGTGCAATATTATAGAAATTTGGCTGCACCATTGTTGCTTCAGAAGTCATACCTCAAGTTTTGCTACCTGTAACTATTGAGAAATTGAGGGTTTTTTTCCTTACGTAGTCCATTTAATCTACTTTTCTTGAAGAAATTTACAATTCAGATTAATATCTACCTTTTACGTTTTCAGAATCATAGGCAAAATATTTTTAACATGACTGCTGACAAAGCCTCTTTAATATGGCAAGTGTGAGATCCATGGTTCAGTCCTGTGAAAGCACAGCATGCTAGAGGGATGCTGTATGGGTTTAAGAGACATCCTGATTTGTATGCAATGATTCTGTCCTCATTCTGAAACTCCTGCATTATGCCAGGGATTATGATTGTTCTGAGACTCCTGATCCCTAGGAGAGGCATGCAGAAAAATATCTAAAAGTGCTACAGTGAGGCAAAGTTGTAAAGGAACAGCTGGAGGGACAAGACATCAACAACAAAATAGGAAAAAGACAATCCCATAGGTTTTAGACAGATAATTGAATGACATCCTCTGTCCCTAGCATTCCTGATACTTTGCCATTCTTTATTCCTTGTCTATTACTATGTCACTGCAAATAATAACCCTCTCTTTGATAACACAGAAAAGATGTGAACCTGGTTATTATAATGTTTTCTAAATCCCTCTACCTTCCACATTTGTCTACTGCACTCTTGACATTATACTGGATACTGAAAAATCCTGTTAGCTGACAGAGACTGTTTTGAAGGAACCTCCATTTTTTCCTCTGCATTTGTTTAAATTTTAAAGTATTTTAAAATTTATCAGTATGGCTGTACCATAACAAAATTGTTTAAAGTTTTAAAGTAATTTACAAATTACTTTTCTGTATTGTATGTATTAGTTAATTAATAATGAATTTACATGTGATGTTTCTTTATTGATTTTTTAATGGAAGAAATTTAGCCAGTTCCTCTTCTAATTGGGACTTGGTTACATTCCAGTTTTTAGAATAGCTTTTCCTGAGGCCAAAATTAAACACAATTTTCTCTTTTCAGTGTGAGGTTCCCTCAAAATGTGTATTTAACTGGTACAGTGGGATTGCTGCTTCTGCATTCACACAACAAGCAGAAAGCAGCCCAGCAAAGAAATGATGAATCTGGGAGGTGATGCTTATTAGAACTGAATGCTGTAAAAAGTATACCGCAAAGAATAGTATTTCAACCACAAAACAAGTCAGTGAAAAACAACTTTTTCCAAGGTACTTTACCAGGGTAGGGGGGGAATTGTAAAGAACACACAGATTTAGTCTAATTGACAGAAGCTGTTTTGAAAAAAATGCTAAGGATAGCTTCAAAGAGAATGTAGGTAGTTGGACAGATATACATATATTCTGAACAAAATTCTCAGCTAAAAGTATTAAAATTGCAAATCAGAGTTTCTCAAAAGCTAGCAAATGACAGAAATTAGGTTTCCTGGGGAAGCCTGTGTATTCAAAGCATTCTCCTGAAGCACCCTGCCTCATGAGCCTGTTCATCATAGGATCAAGAAGGGATTCATATATACAGCACAGCTCACTCTAATACTTAAAATAAAAGATTAGTCTGTCAATGCAGAAGGTTGTTCTCTTCTGTATGGTTCACCAGGCAGAGAGGGACAGAAACAAGCAGTTGGTAGTGTGACAGCAATTTGTTATGTGGCAAAGGTGGTGTGATCAAAGAACTGCTCAGCATCTGAAGGATAGTGGTTTTGAGCTATTCTCAGCTCATATTCTCTTTAGCTTATCCTTATTTCCCTCCCCTGTTTCTTCTGCCTCTTCTTGCTCCCTCACTGATCTCATCCTTTCCCTTTCTGTTAATCTTCCTTCCCACCATCTCTACATCCATTCAGTTAAAACTCTTTCCTATTTTCTTTCCTCATTCCTCAAAACCAATCCTAACACAGGAACTTAGTTGCAGAGACTGGATACACAGTGCTGTTGAAAAAAAAAGTAAGAGCACCAACATAGATAGGAATATTTTCTTAAATAGGAAGATTCTCCTAAACATCTAGGTCCCCAAGCTGGACCATGCCTGGATGTTTCGGATAGCAGGGACAGGGCTATAGCTCAGGAGACAACTAAGGAGCAGATTGAAGCCACAGCATCTTCAAAATACAGAAAAAAATCACCAAGTCACTTATAATTAAGTTCATTATATTTCAAATTCTAACTTATTCAGATTTAGAGATTTTTTCATGAAATCAGAAAAAAACCACCCCATATTGTCTCAATAATTATCCTGCCAAATGTCAAGTCCTTTCTCCATAGAACAGGCCTCACCTAACAAGGTACCTTTAAGATGACTTTTAAAATGCAAAAAATAACATTAGTTATGTTCTTTGAAAATTTCCAAGCTATTTTATCTGAAACTACTCTAAATTTCCCATCTATAACGTGAACACATCTGCTTAAGGTTCATGGATATGTTCAACAACCAGAAAGAGGCCCAGCCCAGAAATCACTGAGAAACTTTAATCATTAGCAGGTTTATAACTTCGTCAATACTGCTGAATGGGGAATTAATCCATTACAAAAATGGACAAATGCAAAAATTACAGGAATGGTGTTTATGGAACCTGCCTGTCCTGCAGGACAATGCCTAGGCTGCACCTTTAAAATTACAAAATAACATATTTGGCTAGCTAAGCTGTTTTAAAATATTGATTGATCAAGACCTTTCTGCTGTTATTGGAAATTTTTGATGATACATTGATGATGCCAAAGCTCTAGCACAAAAATTTGCAGTCAAAATGTGCTCAAAATGACAAAAAAGGTACAAATGATAAAATACCAATATATCTTTAAATTGTACAAAACATTTGAAGACAACAGCCTCATTTTTTTATAAGTATCAAAAAGATGTTTTGTTGGGTTTTTTCCTGCAAATTTTCCTTGTAAAAAGGAAGATGTGAATATTACCCAGTGAAAGAAAAATATACCTTTGTTCACCCAAGCCACTGGAACACCCCAGCAGAGGTTGGTAACACATATGTTATGGTTTTGATTGTCTGTGGTCTCATAGCTCTGATCAATAAACTAATTGAGCTGTTTCAAATTGGTTTTCTGGGCTTTTACTCCTACTTGAAACAATTCACATTCAAATTTGGAATAAACGTGTAGTGGAAATAGGCAGGGTGATTTCTCCTCTGTGAATAGCCTAATATACTATATAGTTACTACCTCATCTCCCCTCATAGCTCAATACAGAAGAATAAAGGTGATTTCTTTTCACAGTTTCTACTACCCCAGTGTTGCTTAAGCATTGCACTGATTGTAGAGCAACTCTCTTTACCCTGTAACAGTTTTATACGTACTGCCCTGGTCTACTTGCATTCCTCGCCCATTTTTCTGTGCTGAATCATTAATTGCCTTTGTGAAGCTTTTTTCTTCATTGCCACTTTTTCACTTTTATTTATGAGGCCTTGCAAAACCTCAGTCCTTTGCTGTTTTCACTATATGTTATTGTTGCTATACTATACGTGTGGAATTCAAGTGTGAGGATTAATAATGCTGGTATTTTGATATAAAGGACTAAGGGAAAAAAACAAATACATGACTTTTTTAATTTCTTATCCTGGTGGCTTTTAATGGCAATGAGATATCTCTGAACTGTGTTTAGGAGTTTTTATAGGAGTTTTATAGCAGTGTTTGCTCCAAGACTAATGGGATTTTTCCCTCTCACTTTCACTGTCTTATTTCAAAACAAATTCTAGTGACATGCAGAGATTGTCAGCTTCCAGAAACATTAAAAAAAAAGCCACAACTTTGACCCCATCTGGAATACTGTGTCAAGTTCTAGAGCCCCCAGATGAGACATGGAGATCTTGGAGTGTGTCCAGAGGAGGGCCACAAAGATGATCAGAGGGCTGGAGCACCTCTCCTGTGAGGACAGGAGGACAGGCTGAGGGAGCTGGGGTTTTTCAAGCTGGAGAAGTCTCTGGGGAGGCCTTCTAGTGGCCTTCCAGTACCTGAAGGGACCCAGTACCCTTCCAGTACCCTCAGCTACAGAAAAGCTGAGGAGGGACTTTTTACAAAGGTGTGTAGTCATAGGATGAAGGGCAATGATGTTAGACTGGAAGAGGGTAAATTTGGGTTAGACATGAAGAAAAAATTCTTTAGTGTGATGAGGGTGATGAGACAATGGGACAGGCTGTCCAGAGCAATTGTGGATGCCCCTTCACTGGAAGTAATCAAGACCAAATTCTATGGAAGATTTGAGCAAACTGGTATAGTGGGAGGTGTCTCTGCTCATGGAAGAAGCATTGGAACTAGAAGGTCTTTAAAGGTCCCGTCCAACTGAAAATACTGAATGACTCTATGACTCTGTGAACTTTAAATGCAGATTTCAGGGAAGTAATTACTATATACAAGGTTGTACTTTCAATTTGTTCAGCACATGTCTAAGCCTTTTTTGATCCCCTATACAGGTTTTCTCACATTACCCCTTCTTATAACCATGCAGAGTAAGTTTCTGGAGATCTGCAGTCCTGTATGTACTACTGAAGAACCTCCCTTGATAAATCTGTCCTAGTGTTAGGATCTAGGTTTATACTTATTTTCTTCTTTTGTGTCAAATGTACACAGACAGATTTTAAGTCCAAAGAATCTTGTGCAGAAACCCAACAAAGAGATATGAGCAGATCCTCTTATCTGTCAGATCCAGATAAGCAGTGAAAATAACAGCAAGATGAAACTAAAGCTCCATTAGCAATTTTTATCTATTAACATCAAGAAGCTTTGTCTTTATCTTCAGTTAAGGCTTAAAAATACATTAATTTTAGCAATTATACAGGAATTTAAGGCTTTAAATATACCAGTTTTAAAATACAGGCTTCAAAATAATTTTTAAAGGCTTTAAAATACATTAATTATAGCAATTATACAGGAATATTATTTTTTTATGCTGTCATAAGGAAAAGAGACATCTGCAAGTTCTGCAGACCTTTGAATATAATATCATTAACACTTCAGTTATTAGAGATATGGGTTTTAAGGAAAATTATTTTATTTATGTTTGCAAGGATTCCTAGGATTTGTGGTTGAAAAACACGTGGAATGCTATGACTTCTCTGGAAACAAGAAGGATTCTTCAAACTGTAAACTGTTTTGAAGAAAGGATAGCACTTTGTAGTCTTTAGGTTATAAACTTAATAGAAGTTCTTTTTAAGGTCACAGGTGTGAGGTAAAACTGCTTTAATGCCCTCCCCCTTTTTTTTTCTCTCAGTTGCACTTCTCAGGTGAGCTTAATGTGACAGTTAGCAAATGCACCCTGGTGTTTACTGTCCTGCTCACACTTAGTGATTCTTTCACTAAAGAGTTAATGGAGGCTTTTGCCAGTTAGTACTACTCCAGTTTCTGTCAACAAATAATAACCTCTAATCTGCTTTTAAAGTGATTTAAACCTGCGCCAACTGAAACTCTTACTACCTACAAAGACTGTGATGGGAAAGCCCCTGAGTTATGGTCTGACAGAAACACATTTACCATGAACTGAGGACATGGAGAAAATCAATCAGCTGTCGTTACTTCTTGAGAAACACCCCATAATTCTTGCAAAGAACAGATGAGTTGTCCTGTGATTGACCCATTTGATGGGAAAGGGTTCACAGGACATTTAAAATGAAATACATTAGAATTAACCATCCAGCCATGTAGCAGAAGCCATGAGAACATGGAAAGAATCTGCAGAGGAAACGTTTAAACCTGTAGTAAATTGAACCATGGGGGTGCCACACACACAAGTTTACTTTGTGAACTAGCTAGCTGAGCTACACTTTTTAGTATGTAAGCTGTTTAGTAAGTATTTGCCAACTCTTATCAGACTTTTCTCTTTGAGCATCTGGCAGCAGCTGATTAAAATGACTGAAGACCAACATCTTAAAGTCAAAGTAGCATGTAATTGCCAAATAGGACATAAGATTTAGGAGTATATTAACACAACAAAGAGACCCAATGTTTCTTTTTCTGTATGAGCTCAGAGGCCCTAGCTACTTGCTGCCTTAGGATGGTCCAGATTGTTTCTTCCATGAGTTGAGACACCTGCTGAATCCTTGCAGTCAGTTAGGATTCAGTTATGGATGTTTTATTATATATTAAGCACTGAAATCAACTGATAACTAATATGGCAAATAATTTTAAAAAAGTATTATGTATATGGAATAATTACAAGAAAAATAAAAATGTGGCAAAAACGTTTAAATAGTTAAATTTGGTACCTTAAAAAAAAATCATGTTATATACTCCTAAAGAGCATGGCATTTCACCATCAATATAGGTAGTAATTTCTCCCATAAATTTAGGATTAGGACCAGTCTCCATCCGTGTGCTAAATCTGTAATCCAAACCAGTGTAATGCCCAATGTATTAGTAAAGCAATACTTCCACCCCTTCTACACATCTTCTTTATTAATACAGCAAATTTTTTCCCCTACAAATTTTTTAAAACACCAGTAATGAATAAAGCATTCAAATAAGCCACGCAGCAGAACTCCATGTTTACTGTAATAATCAATACCTGAATTTCCCTCAGGAAGAAATTCAGTCTATTAAGTTATTTGCTTTGGGAATCATTTGGGCAGCAGGAATCCTTGTTGCTTCAAAACGACGGCAGGGAGTCTGGAGCATACTGTTAACACCCCTTTGAGTAGAGTTGACTACAGTTTCAACCTATTGAAATTCCTGCCACGTTGCTTTGTGTTTAATCGCAATCTTTATTGGCATTTATTCATTGTGACTGTACTTTCTTCATTTATTCACTTAAATGTTTATACCAAATTGAATTTATAAAACTGTGGCAATACCTTTTGTGAGCAACAAATAAAAATTAAGCTTGCTTGCATTGCATGTGCGTGTCTATTCAACAGATGCAGTGTTGTTGTTTGATGGATGCCTGTGCTGGAAAGAGAGCTAAAAGCATATTCTGTTTAGTTTAGAAATAATTGATCCTTAAAAAGGTTTTCAGTTTTCTATTCATCACATACACACACATGTATATGCATACACTCAGTCTATAGTAAGTGCATCAATTGCCACTGTCAGAATTCTGATTAAAAGGAAGTATGACAGGTCAAAATCTCAGTTGCTAAAAGTCAGTCACTTTTCACTGCTTCCAGTCATAGAACAGAGTACTGCCAGGACAAGCTGACAGTGTGTATGGCCAGTGTTTCTTGTAATTCTGTCAAAAAAGAAGAAAAAAAAAAAAAAAGAGTAAGTTCTTAACCTTTACTTAGTTTTTTTTTTTTTTAAGTTGTAAATTTTTCCATGTCATTCTACAGTATAAGTTTCCTTTTCCTGCCAGGGAATAGAAACAGAAAAGTTTTCTAGTTCACTCTCTTCATTGTTCTACTATACTAAATTTTTAAATAAATTTTCAGGATTGGTGCCAGTGAGGTGAGAACAAACCATCAAGTTATGTTTGATGGCCCAGACTCTAAGTTTCCCATGTGTGTTCTCAAAGAATCAGCAGAGGTCATAGGTGCATTATCTCATTTTGAAAATATGTATATATAAGCAGTCAGAATGATTTGTTCTCAAGTGAGAGGGACTCATCTTACTACTAGCATCACTAAACATTCCCAGAAGGCATGGCTGGTTGCACTAACAGCAGGATGCCTTTTGTTCTGCCAGCCAATGTTCAAAATGGCCACTGGAGAGAGAGAGCATGTTATATCTCCAGTAATGAGACCCATGAATCATTTCTCTGCATGAAACTCCAGAACCTTTTCTCTTACTTCTGTCCTCTGGAAGGATGTGTCTGGGAACTGTCTCCATCACAGTGCCTCATTGTACCTTCAGCACTCTGGCCTCCCATCAGAACAGAGATGATACAGGCACAGTGTTTATCTCAAGATTTAAATGCTGAGCATGAAAGAGAGGTCTTTTTGGGGAAAAAAAAATATTCAAAGTGAGAACAGGGTTTTCTATCAAACAGCTACCTCCTCAAAAACTTAATTTTGAAATTGCTTTATAGGAGTCACCTAAGGAACCACTTTTTTGTCAGTAATGCCCCTCCATCACTTAATTAATTAATTGTCCACAGTGACCAGTACTGTGTCTGTTTTTTTCCTAAAACACAGTGGGATACACAGGTACCTTTTCCTTAGCTTAGTTCTGGCAGAGAGCATGTGCCCTAACCACATTGCATAAACCCACAAAAGGAGATACCTCTGACCCCTCAAGAGGCAGGAAATTGACTTTGCACTGACCATGAACAATAGACAGTATGCACCAATTAGTGAACCATGAATTTAAGCACTGGTTTGGAATAAATATTTAAACTTTTTATGTAAATAAGAATTATATAATCACCACAGACTAATATTAGTATGGCATCATATTCTATATGATTGTATATATGTATCATGTTCTATGTGATCTATACATCATATTCTATAGCTTGGTAACAAAGATGGGATGGCAAACAAAGGTCTGAAATTTCCACCGGCTCTATGGGTGGTTTAGCCCCTTACAAAAAGGTACTGACTTCAGTACTTCCACATAGTTAACAGTTAAGAATTAAAAAGGAGTGTCCACTAAGCTTGGATTTAGGCATTTAGGCAGGAACTAGATGATCTTTAAGGTCCCTTCCAACCTAAACCATTCCATGATTCTATGATTTCACAAAGATGGGGATTTTAAACAAAGCTCTTAACTTCAGCAACTCTTACTAATTTCCTGATATGTTCTGTATACTGAACTTTATGAATCCTGTTCTGAGGTGCCTTCTCAGTCAATAAAGTATTTCTCTAATCATTGTAAGAAAATATAATTGCCTAACTTGTGTCTGGGGATGCTGCTAAGTAGAACTGAAGAGGTAGTTTGGCTCATTGTTGCACCGAGCCAAAATTCCCAGTGAGTCCAAGCCTCTGAGATTATCATTATTATAAGTGGAGGGAAAAAAACTCTTTAAAATAGTCTTTCATGGAGTAATTTCAGACTTATGGAAATAATTCTGAGAATTATAAAGTAATGGTGATAAGGACTCAAATGGCAACTAGAAGCAAGTCACAGACTCGTTTTTCAGGGCCACTGGGGACCACTAAACTCATCTAATATGACCTGCTGCCTAGTGTAAACCAAACACTCTCATCTAATAGCTTCTGCAAGGAACAGAAATATTCTTACAGTGCAAGGTGGCATTATTCAGTCTTTCATCTTGTGGTTGTGCAAGAATTCAGCCCTTAAGAAGACATCCAGCTTTGATGAAAACACTCCAAGCTTGAATAAGCCCTTTTCCAAATATAAAGAAAAAACAAAGAAAATACAAAGAAAACCAAGTATCCACATTTCTATTTGTTAGAAAGTAATAGTAAGGACAGACGTTTTCTGAATTATAAAACTTAAAGAGTTGTACATGAAGCTGTATGAGTCCAGTGTCAGCCAAAGACTTATTCTGTTGTTTATTTCTTTTATTTTTTATACATCACTGAGATTTTAAAGTAGGATAATTCTGGAAGCTATAAGGGTTTTCCTAGTGATTCTAGTCAATATAGACATATATAGAGACATATTCCAAAAGCACTGCAACCAACAGAAAATTTTCATTGTCTTTGGCCTGCTTTAGAGACAATTTTGTGACTAAAACATGCTCTAAAATATTGACCTACACAATGAAGATAAGATTAACCCTTTATGACTAACTTTATATTTACCAATAACAAAGTATTAAAGCTAAGTGGCATCTTGAAGCACAATTTGTATCCTATTAAAAAACAGAAAAAACATTAGCTTTGGTACATGGTACCTAACTTTGCTAAAGAAGCTCCCTTCTGCTACCACCTATGCTGAACGAAATATGTAAAGAAAATTAAAATGCTAAAGTAATCAAAAGGATCAAAGAAAATGTTAAGATAATCAATAAAACCATAAAATGGATCACAATTGCATTGTGAACTTATATATGTAATACATATAGGAGCTGAATCTGAACTAATAAAGGAGTGCTTTTTATATTGTGCTTCATTGTCTCTTAGAAGATACAGTTGATAGGCCTCTGTCATTAAGAGACAGTCCTTAGGCTGCTTCAGTCAATTTGGACTACTGAACTGATGTGATGTGAGGTTATATGTCTAAAGGATCAAAAAGAAATGTCCAGGAAAATTGCTGAGGTCATTTGATTCTCCTCTAGAATTTGCTCCAATAGACTGACTATA
Organism: Phaethornis superciliosus; assembly: GCA_023637945.1. Lineage (NCBI taxonomy): Eukaryota > Metazoa > Chordata > Aves > Apodiformes > Trochilidae > Phaethornis > Phaethornis superciliosus. The sequence continues at coordinate 75,551,734 of JAJQWJ010000003.1, read as the reverse complement.
CATGAAGTGTCAGAACCTTGGAAATAGCTAAAAAAAAAAAAAAAAAAAAAATCCATTCAAGAACCTAGTGACCACTTTGTTACTAAAGCTTAAGGATCAGTTCTCAGCTACCATATTACATCCCTTGCAACTTCCCTGGTCTGTGGTAGGATAAAAGGAAACTTCTATCAAGTGACTCCTCTGTCCCTCTGGTTTCAGTCCAGCATAAATAATAAAATATAGAAGAAAAAATAATTTGTATTAGGCATAGGGCCATTTATATTCTGATTACCTCCTCCATAGAATGGTTTAGGAACTAAATTACAAATGTTTGATTCTCAAAATAATCTCCAGTTTCCCTGATCAGCAAAAATGCCATCCCCCACCATCACCATCCTTGGCTTTTGATATCTCATAATTGGTAATGGTAGCTCAAAAGCTGCCAAGGAGTATATTTATGGTAATTTCAAAAAAAAGCACAGAAATAATTTCCATGGCTACATCCTGAGCTGAGGGACATCCAATCAGATCATATAGCAAATTATAAGGAGCAGGCATCAGACTTTAGAAAAGCTTGAAATAATTTCAGCCTGATCGTATTTTGTATCAGAAATGCCTCGTGGTTTGGCTTTTAAGCAGAGTGGAGCACATGTGAATAGTTTCAGTGTGGAGCAATGTACTGAGTAAAGTGAACCTTCATGTAGTGCATCATTGTTCTGTGGTAAGATGATGACCTTCTGTTGAGTAAAGGGATGTGACTAGTAACAGAACAGAGTATAATGAGCAGAAGATCCAGAGGAGAGCTCACAAAGAACAGATAATGTTAGATGAATGTAGATAAGTCTTCTTTCTTTGACAAAGCCACCAGTTTGCATTTCTTAAATGTTCCAGAAAGCATTCTTTCACTTTCATCAGACAGGCACCTAGGTTATATTCATTAAGGTTTCATCTGTGGCATGAACATTTTTTGTTAAAATATGTTAAATGAAGGGAAAAAAATATTATTTACAATCTCCCCAAAAAACCCAAGAAATCCCAAAGGTGTGCAACAAGCCCTTCCTATGATTTAAGAGATACACATTAAATTGTTGTCCTAGATTTCCAAATCTGTTCTCAGTTTTGCAGCTTAATCATAAGGAATTAAAATATTATTTCTTAATAATCACTGCTGACTTTAAATCATGTTTTATTACTACCTTATATACAAAAATATTATTTTAAAGTTGCAAGTCTTTAAAGATAGCTTTCTGTTGTTCATGTGGAAAGTGTAAAAAGTTAGAACTTTTTAACATTCCTGTGTGCTCTCTGCAATATCTGTTTAGTACTTAAAAGCAGCACACATTACGTGAGTTGTATGCTGCTACAGTACAAGATGGTTTACAGTCAATGTCATCAACTGGAAAGTGATCCCAGCTCAGTGGATTGCTAGGGATTCTGTGGACCTCAGGGCTTTTGCAAGCTCACAAGGTTTGAAATATAGAGACATTTTACAGAGTGCTTTGTGGTGCATGCTGAGCGGTTTCCCACAGCTTGCATCAATTCACCACACTAATCAACTGATGGCAAAGAACAAGAGTCATTTAATTACTATTAAAGACCATTTTCTGCCTCTGGATATAGATAGGTAGCTGCAAGTGGATTTAAAAGGAGGATGTGAGCTTGAACTGGCAATCTAATTCTATGCAGTTTGGTTTTACTCTCTTGCTTAATAGTTTGGCTGGAAGTTCCAAGACTCAGATTGTGTTTTCAGGCATCTTTCTTTGGCTGCAGTAAAACTGTTTTATCAAAATGCTTCATCAGCATCCTCCTGGATTCTTCTGCCAAACTCAGATGTTTTCTAGTACTGGACTACCCTCAGCATCCTGGAGGTGAACATAAAAAAGAAAACTATTCCATTGAACATGCAGCCTGGATGAGCTTACACTCGGAAACACTGATCCACCAAATCATGAACTGAAAGGTAGAGGCACCATCACAGAACATGTTGTTTGATTTTCCTCTTCTAACATTTTGCAGTGCTAGCAGACATCACTTTTACTATTGCACACTATTACTATGGCCCACATGCAAATGTGGGGACAGACAATACCCACACCATGCCAAACAGAACCATGCAGAAGTACTGACATGGCTTACACTCCCCACTGCATGTTGCCTAGCAAAGACTTTCCTTATCTCAGTCTCATGGTCCAACCTGCATTTATCTACTAATTTATAGTAGAGCTTGGGTCAAAGCCCCATCTCTGGAAGCATTAATAACAAAACGAGATGGGTCTTTGAGCAACTTGGTCTACTGGGTGGTGTTCCTGCCCATGCAGGGGGGGGGTTTGGAACTAGTGACTTTAGACTAAAGTTAAAAAACTAAAAAAAAAAAAAAGAAAAAAAAGGAAAAAATAATCTGAGATATCAATTTCATCTTGCAGCTACTGGAGTAGTTGTAGGATGAGTTTTGGAATACGAGTTTTGGAAATTCATAGGAAATTAGTAATTGAAATGTTGGAAAGCTCATTTTACTTTTAGAATTTCAAGCTATATTTCATCTGATGACTGGTACAACCCAAAGAGCTCTAGAGATGTATCTTTGCCATGGTTAGTATGGCAGACTGAGGAATATATAGTTTGCTTTTCACCATTGGTAGTAGGCTGGTGGTAGCTTGGTCCCAAAGACTAGATTCACCTCATCTAATTTTAGATTCCCAGGTGAGGTAAATAGTGTCTTCTTGTAAAGGAAATAAATGCAGTGAATGCAAGAAAATGCACTGTGGCTAGTAACAGACTACAGGCTTTTCAAAAAGTGCGAGGAGTCAGGATTAAGCTTTTCAGGGTCTCTTTGTCTGGTATTGCCTTTGCCAAGGTACATTTCAGATTGCTTAGTTGAAACTGCAGTTACCTAATGACCAAGGAGACATCACCTAATTAATTTCAGCCTTGCTTAGCTGTGTATATTTTGGGGCTGCAGCATCAATTGCTGTAGTACTGTTGATATATTTCCTGTAAGTAATAGATCCTGGTTACAGTTAGTTAACTGGTGTAGAATGAATTGTCTATGACTCCAGAACAAGAGGGTGTTGTAGCAGGATGCTAGCAGGGGCAGTGGAAGGGTGAGGTCCAAAACCAGAGGCTTCAGGGATGTACATAACTTGTCCATTATCAGCTACTGAACATTAAAGGAATGCAGCTCCTGGAGCTCAGTAAACTGATTTTAGACGTCACCAAGAGAACAAGGAAAAGTATCTGAGATATGTAATAAGCACCATATACAATAAATTCAGAAGTAATTTGAAATTGCAAGTCAATGTAGAAAGAGCTAGGTATAGGCTTTGTTATAAAGCCAAAATAGCCCCAAATTTACACCTGGCTGAGGAGGAAGAAACCATCAGAATCACCCTTCTTCTGGCAAAGGACCTGAGAGGCTGACTATTGAAGTAACCTGACTATTGAAAGGGGAAAATAAGGAATGGTGTACATTGCCTGGAGAAAAACTGATTTAATGAGTGAAAGACAAATAAGAAGAAAGAATTTTTGTAAATACTCAACCCAAGATATATTGATTTAAAAGTGCTGAGCATTCATATGCACAAGTGAAGGGCACTTGCGCTGTGTTGTTGATATGCAAAGTGCTATAGCAATCCTAACTATTCTAAAAATAAGACTAATGAAGGCCATTTAAAAAAAAAAATACTTAGGCATCAAAAATTGCAAAAATCATGCTTTGAGGGATTTTCAAGAGAGCTTGACAAGTTAAATGCCCAACACTCATGAGGAGGGGTTAGTATCTCCCCAGGCTAATGGTCTCCTTGGACTGATTTTTCTACCTGCATTTTGAAAGTTTAAAAAATCTGTCTCGGAGTACCTGAAAACTGGCAGCCTAAATGAGTTGGTATTTTTGTCAGCATTTCTCTAAGTCACTCTCTGCTTCAGTTCCTTTTGTTTGTACAGGATAATAATACTATCTTGTGTCACTGGGCTGTCAGGAAGGTGCATTGAAGTAAAGGCTTTGAAGCCTCCAGAGAGAAGAATGAGAAAGCTATTGAAACATGTTAGCATCTGATCATGTGCAGATTTACCCCAAAGTGCAATATTTGGATAATGTAGACAAAACACAGCTCAAGTCAGGAGAATCAGGTGTATGAGGAAGATTTTGCAGGAGAGGATCTGTGCTTCTCTTTACTTTTTTGGGTTTGATTTTGGTTTTGTTTTTTAAGAGTGTTGAATTCTCAAAACTACAGTTTGAATTAATTCTTAATAGAGACATTCTTGAGATTCATCAACTCGAGAGACTCATCAATGAATCTGCTATCCTGATTCACAGCCTACTTAGTGTATCAAACAGAAGTTTAAAAGGCAACTTGATCATGATTTATAAAGACCCAGAGAAGATTTATGATTATTACAACATTCTGACAGACAACAGCATAACAAGATTCAGATTCTGGATAAGCTGGAAAGAGAAAAGTACAAATTAGGAAGAAGAAACAAATTTTAGCAAGGAGGGTAATTAATCATTAGTACAGCAAGTGGTAAATTTATCATAACTAAGTCTTTAATCCAGCAGTGAAGGATTTTCCAAAGGATGGGATGCAGCAATGAATTTTGGTGCTAGATAGCAAAAGTGAAGTGTAATTCCTACCTATCTGCAATATGCAGGTATCTAGGCTAAGCCAATGTCATCTCCTCTGGGCTTAAAACTAATGTATCTGAACTTGATGTACTTGGCTGCCTTTCATGATGAATCCAAGATGGCCACATACCATAAGATGAACTCAACAGTGGTTGAACCAAACTCACAGCAGCTATCTTTGGGTCATGTAGTGGTTATCTTTGGGGCATGCAGTGTGAGTGTGTCTGTCTTTCTCTCTCACTTTCTCTCTGTCTTTCTCTCTCTCTTTTTCTCTCTTTCTTTCTCTCTTTATTTTTTTTTCTTTCAGAAAAATCAATTAGAAGTACTTAATATGTATACTATTTTAACACTGTCCATCTGCACTGCTCCTTAATTAATATATTTTAAAACATTGTCCTGGACTTCTAGTCTATTGTAAATTAAGTAATAAGCAGAACAAAGAAGAAGAAAGAAAATATAAACGACATCATAGTGTGAATATTGTTTGTGTTCAGTGATATGCAATGACATTTCTTGGTTTTAATTCTGCTGCCATGTTCTTGGATTTGCTTTCAATCTCATTATTTCAAAATTATTGAATGGTTCAGGTGATCCAGGGACTATATTCTTCATCAAGAGTAACATAGATTATAAGAATATATTTTTTGAACTGTTTTGAGTTTTTTCCCCAGCTTTCAACATAAATAAGTATATAAATAAATGTATGACATTAGTTTTGAAGGGATTGTATCAACCATGGATTTACATCCTAATTTGTATGGTCTTAGAATTCAATGAAATTTAAAAACCAGGTAGGAAACCAGGACATAGAACAAGCCACTTTATATTGGACACTCCAACTAAGGCATTTCATCCAGTAAAGAGTGGTCACAATTGAGATGGTAACCACTAAAAAAAGGGAAAGAGAAATTTCTTGTGCTAGCCTATTGAAACTCATGCATTCCAAAAATTCACATTGATTTTCCTCTGAAAAAAAATTTCAGGCAGGGATTTAGAGTTCATATAAATTCATGTCCTAGCATCCAGGCTCTGATTTGAAATAGGTTATTCAGTTTGGCATTTAGAGAGCACCTGACAAGACCCAACCTTGCTGTTTGTTATTCATGCTGTAAATAGTCTGATGCAGTCACGTGTCTCAAATTTATCAGATACAATATCTATGTATTCAATACCATTCCAATAAAGAAGAGGTAATAAGCTGGAGGTGGGATGAGAGTACTGCTTTTTTTCCAAATCTCTCATCTAGTTTTGCAAGAGAGATTTCTGCTCTCTTAGAACCTTTCCCCTCTTATTCCCTAGACCATTGCAGCCAAAGCAGCAATAACACAAATTACTAAGGTTTAATTTTAATATTAATCTCCTGTTTGGGGTTTAGTAATAGCTGCTAGGCTTCTGGTAAGTCTTTCCTCAGGAGAGTGAATTGAACTGGACTTTGTGAATATTGACATCCAGTGTGACTGATCATGTTCTCAATGCACAGATGGAGTCCTGGACTTTGTACTCAAAATATATTTATTATTGTATGGATTTTCCTCAAGTGGAACTTTGTTGCCAAAACTATAATGACTGTTCCCCTTGTTATTCTGCCCTCACCAAAAAGCTGAAACCTTTCCAAACGTATTTTCTTAGAAGCCTCAATCTGTTAGATGCAAATGGGTTTTTGTGATTATTGTTTCTTTAATGAGTCATAAACTATATGAATGATTTTAAGTATTTAACTTCAACCAGTATAAACAATTTGAAATATCCCCCAACTTGCTTTGCAAATTTGCAAAGAAGGTTTGAACATTAACCTATCATTAACAGGAATGAAATACTTTGACTGTATAAATACTTGAGGTGGGAGTTTCTAAAGCATCATGTGGTTTTTTTCACCACATCTCCTGCAGTCAGCACAAAAGCAGCTTCTCAAATCCCTTTGTGGGCTACCAACTTTGGCTTGTCTGCATACACAAACTTTTCACGGCTGCTTCCCATTCTGTTGCATATTTTTCTCACATCAAAGGAGTCTGAGGCTTTCCACATCTCCCAGCTGTCTAGCCTGTGTGAATACAGGATCTGAAGCCAATACATTATCATTATTTTGCGTTGTTATTTGGAATCACACTGGTGGGCCATGATTCTGTTGTCCTACATACTGTAAAATGTGAGAACAATACAACAGTTTGTGACTCCAAACAGCTTATGGTCCTTCCCAACAAATGAATGGAGTCAGAAATGTTAGAGAAGAGCTCAAAACAAAAAGACAAATCTGTAATTAACCATGAACAGCAGTAATGGGCACTGAAGAAGAACACTCAGAAAGACCAAGACAGTTAACTCCCATGAATGAAAAGACTTTAAAAGCTTAAATACGTCCCTACAAGGTCACTGTAAAAAGTTTAATGCTTTAGTTCAATCTCATATACAGCACCACATTTGTTTCAAATAGGAAACATGTTTATTTTTCTAACTGTAGGCTCTCCCCAACCAGGCTGGGCTGTAGCATGGAAAGGGGATACATCTGTTCCCCTCACTTTTAACAGTAAAAATTTCAAGACAAGCTGGGACATCAGATATTTTCTTCGAGTAATGCACTCAATAAAATTTCCAATATTCTGCTGTCTGCAGCAATCTGAAATGAAGGTAGTCTACATTGTAGACTTCTAGCAACATAGTTTTTTGAGCCACTGGTATGTAAATGTCTTCCAGAGGCATCTGTTATAAGCCCACTTGCCTTTAAAAAACAAACAAACAAACAAACAACCTAAACCCCCCAAAAAAACCTCAAAAAGAATCCCAGAGCTTTTAGCTGTTTAAGTTGTTTAGCTGTTTAGCTTGTTTACCCCAGAGGTAATCAGATAAGGTATGCACTATATGGCTTTCACAAGATAAGCTGCATCCTTACTGGGAAAGAGTTGCTGCTATGATACACTGGGTGATATTGATGGAGAAATAGCTTTAAATCATTCCTTGTGAAGACATGGCCCTTAGTGAGCAATTCTTTTGATGATACACAGAACAGACCAGGGTTTGCAGTGTAGATGTATTGACTTTGTAGCCCTAACTAATGTTCAAAGAAACTGGTGCATGCTTTGTTTCCAAAATCACCAGATTTACTATTGAATTATTAAAGAAACAAATGTGTCGATGTGTTTATATTCCTTTTCCCTTCCTTAAGCTTTATTTTAATACACCACTGCTGGAATATATATATGAAATATCAACGATGTAATAACAGTGCACAAGATAGGAGTCAAGGCAGAAGAAATCCATAATTAGATTTTTCTCAGTACATCCATCTTCATTTGTACAAGAGGCCAAATTCATTATTATTTACTCAAGAATCTCCGTGGAGAATAGAACTGTAAAGATTTACTGCATATTATGAGAATCTGTAAGTATATTGGAGTTCCCTAGTTCAATCATGTGTCTCTTTTACCTTTGATTAAAATAGGAAGAAAGTTATACCCATGCCTATATGTTTGGTTTCTGATGATATCTACCCTCTTCTAAATTGTTCCTGTAATGGAAAAGGGGCAGCTGTTTCATTTCTTCTCTCTTACTTTATTTCTTTTTTCACCACCTTATAGAAGCTTACCTGTAAAGTTCTTTGTGTTTGGTATGACTGATCAAATGTGTTAAGAAATTCATGACAGGAAGTCTTAACTAGAGAAGCTGTACTTTTCACTGCCATCCTTTGTGCTCAGTGGAGATTCAGACTTGGATGCAGCAAACCACATCTCTATATAGATAGCATTACCTCAAGCCAGTCTGGATTAATGTGGGAAATTCTTACTTAGTCTGTTAGAGAAAAACACTTTTCTAGGATCAGTCCTATGAGCCATAGTGCAAAGGCATTTAATTTAAAATTTTAAATCTGATTGTCCTGCATAATTTGAATTAGCAAAAAGCCTTACTCAATAAAAATGGCACTATGCACAAATACAAAAAACCCCTGAAGCCATGCCATTTTAACATAGATTACTCAAACTCACTTAATGCTCTTTTTTTTCCTTGATAAAACCTGTGGAACAAAGAAATATTGCGTACTAGCAATATTTTTATATAGGTGATAGTTTAATAAAAGGTTTATTTTATTTTCTCAAAAATAAAAATATTAGCAGATACTATAAATGTACCCAAAAATGGAGATTTAAACCAGTTTAATCCAGTTAAATGTGTCCAACCTGCTGTAAATAAATACTGAGAGCACATGGATTTTCCTCAGGTTCAAATATTAGCAATATTTGGTGGAGTTTTTTATCTGTAATCATATCCAAGCCTCAGCCTGGGTTCATCTCTTAGTTTGAAAAACAGTTCCTGCCCGGATCTGGGATCCTACTCCTCATCCCACAACTCAACAAACTGCAATGGGCCACTGCACTCATCAAGGTCATTAAGGCTGATTGCACAGCTGCAGGTACTGGCATTAGTCAATCCAGCTGGAGAATCAGGGCCAAGTTTAAGGCAAGCCATAACTAATGAATGTCAAGAACAGTAAGCCAAAGGATGATAGATTTTTACATGATGCAGTTAACCCCCAAGCCAACAATCAATTACAAACAGGAAAATGCACTCAAGACTCCCATGAGCGTGGGTTCTGGGCCCTCTAAAGTGAAAGGGTATGGAAGGAGAAGCCCTGCCCCTGCAGACACTGGTGGAACTGATTTTATGGAAACACCACCTATGGAAGAGCATACACTTCTGGAGTGCATGTATTATTTAGTAAGTGCTCAGAACATGTTATTTAAAAATTAAACTTTATCTTTTTTTTTAATATAATTTTGATAAATATGTTCTCCTGGGATTGGGAAGCTGTTTGTTTAATTGGGGATCGGAGTCCTGTAATTTTGTTCTGCTCCTTTTGACCCTTGCAATATCCTGCTTTAAAAAAATCAACAACTATCTGTATTTTTTTCTTTGAAAACATTAATATCCACATTTTCCATTATGTGAATGAAAATTCATCAAATTGTGCTCTCAGAGAATATTTTGGAACTTTCAGAAAACAATATAAGTATGTTTCCAGTCAAAGTGGCAAGTTGAGCAGCGAGCTTATGCAAAGGCAATTTATGTAGCAATGGTATAATAAGACAAGGCTTACATTTTGCCTTCAATGAGAAAAAAAAAGCTTACTACTCTCACACAAAGGTTTTCTGGAAGAGATCCAACTTCATATCCAGGAATTAACCAGTTCACCACTGTGACTCTGAAATGTAAGCATTAATGGTTTTGTTCTTCATTAATAGAATATTGCTGCTATAATCGAAAAGTGGAAAATACTGATAAATCCTTGCACATAAACACAAATCCTTGTACATGTGTGTATAAAAAAAGAGCATGCAAGAACCCTGTAGTTTGCTGAGGGACTGACGAATTTCCAACAAAATTGTTTTGGTGAAAAAAAAAAAAAATTCTGTGGGTATAGATGTGCTGTTTTGATGCAGACTAAATTTGTAATCAAAGCTCGGAGAAAGCTTTACATTTGGTCTCCCATTTCTTAGGAATCACCCTAATTACCAGGCTACCATTACACTGGGCTCAGTTTTCCCTACTGGAGCCATTCAGCAGCAGCTGCAGAACATGAGAGGAACAATAAAAATTGACTATAGTTAAAACTGCATGAAATATACTAAACCCCTGTAATAACTATGTCAAAAAATAGAAGCCAATTTCTGTGCCACTCATGTTAGATAAATTCTTGTTCAAAGATACAATTATCTATGCAGAGTCCAAATCTTTCCCACTGCCCAGTTTCCCTACCATCTCTTTGCCTAGAGTTCTTGCTTGAAGGAAGAAGAGAAATAGGGGAAGAGCGGTGGGGAGGAAGATGACAACACACACACAATGAGTATAAGGGAAATAACAAAAAACTGCAGGTTAAAGGGATGCTCAAATCTGATCCCAGGACTGAGACCAGAGAAGAGAAAAACACTGAAATATTAATTTGTTGAGAATTTCATTGCGAGCAGCAATGGCTCCAAGGGAAACAGTGAATCCTGCTCCTACTGGCTTTACAGATGCCCATAACTGGACCCAATATTTTTACAATGTCCCCCGTTTCCCTCCCCTTGCCTACTGTATTTGCTGGCTTGGTTGAGCCCATGGAGATCAGGGGATATCCTCCAGCATGGGGCTGTAACCTGTTTTCTAGTGCCTGACATTCCCTCAGCAATTTTGTGAAAAGGATGCACATCTCAGAAATGTTTCCTTTTTCCAGGGTGTTACTAGTTTTGTTACAGTAGTAGCACTCAGAAATACCTTAATGCCAACAGTGAGCTCACAGCAGCTTGAATCAGTTCCCACCATGGTTACAGAAATATTTGTATTGTCTTTAGTGAACTTTGGGTCAAGCCCCTGTTTTGGAATAAACCTATTAGAAGACCAGACCAATTCTCTAAGTGACTGTAGCCCTTACAGCAAACCAGCAGTTTGAAATGTGGAGCTGTGTGGAAATCTACCCAATCTCTCTTTTCCCTGGCTTCACAAGTGGGAGCTGTTGATACCTGCACGGCTCTTGGTACGAGGCAGAGCTGAAGAGCATAGTAAGTTAAAAAATCCACAAGCCATTCAGAACCGCCTGGGACAGAGATACTGACACCAGGGAATCCTATGTCTGCAGTGAGCACCTAGTAAATTGTTTACCTGGGAGGGCTGGTGAGAAAAGGACAGATGAACCTCTAAAACAACTACTTGGCAGGTAAGGCAACTCATGTACTCTAATAAATAGTGCTGTGTTCTCATCATTGCTGTATCTTTTCTCCAAATGTACTCACAGCAGTTTATCAACATTATGTAATGCAGGGAGAGTTCAGAGCAAGGAGAAAGAGTTGATAGCCAGCTTTTGGTGTGCTTGTTTATTTGACATACTCGATTTACAGGTCTCCTGTTTACATAATGGACTTTGAGCTGCTGTTTCTTTTATTTTTAATGTTAAAATCATGACTCGTGATCCCAAATAAACATCTGGAAAGTCCTTCAGTTTTCAGGAGCAGTCCTGAAAGACTGATTTCAAGAAGTACTCCAGCGTAGGGTTTATTTCTCATACACTCAATGATTATTGCACTTGGTATTTTTTCCTCTTGTTTACCGCCTTTTTTTTTTTTTTTTTTTTTTTTTTTCCGTGCCTTTTTTTCCGTGTTTCTCCTGCCGGGTGGGAAAAAAAAATATTTAAAAACCAAAAAAAAGAAAAAAAAGAGAGAGAAAGAAGGAAGATCTGGATAGGCGAGCACTAGTAGGGCTTTTTCCCTAGGGGCTGGGGGTTGGGCTCGGATGGGGACGGGGGGAGGAAGGAATGGGGAGCTGGGGACCTCCTGCCCTTCAGAGGAATAGGTCGCCCTTCCCGAGGGGGAAGGGGGGGCTTTGCGCGAACGCGCCGGAGGGGCAGTAGCGCTCCCGCGCCCACCGGCACAACCTGCGCGCCCGCGGAGAGAGGGGGCGGACCGCGCGGGAGACCGCGGCTCTGCGGTGGGGGAAGCGGAGGGATGGCGGGATGGATGAAGGAAGGATGGAGGGATAACGGGATGGAGGGGTGAGAGGCGGACGGATGGAAAGATGGAGGAGTGAAGGATGGAGAGATGGCAGGACGTGGGATGGAAGGATAAAGGATGCAGAGAGAAGGGATGGAAGGAACAGAAAAAGCGGGATGAGGGACGAAGGGATGAAGGGCTGAGGGACAGAGGGCTGCAGGAGCGAGGGCCCGCGCTCCCAAGCTGCTCCCCCCCCCTTCCCCTCCAATGCGCGCCCCCGCGAAGCTGCGCGCCCCCGCGAAGCTTCCCGCCCCCCCCCCCCCCCCTCTCTTCCACCCGCCCCTCGCTCCGCCGCCGCGCGTGCCCGCGCCCGGGGCTGCCTCTGCCTCGCATCCTCCTCCTCCTCCTCCGGCGGCGGCGGCGGCGGCAGCGCTGGGGATGGGCAGCGAGAGCGCGCCCAGGAGCAGCCCGGGCCCCGCCGCTCCCCCCTGCTCCCGCGCCCGCTGCTGCTCCTGCCCCGCCGCCCCCCGCGCCCCGGGGGCAGCGCCGCCGCCGCGCTACCCGCAGCCCCCGCCTTGGACGGGTGAGTCACCGGGCCCCGAAGCTCCCACCCCCCCCCCCCCCCACCTCCTCACCCCCTCCCCCCACCCAAAAAAAAAAAAAAAAAAAAAAAAAAAAGCACCTGCCGTGCATCACCCCCTCCCTCCCCCCTTTTCTTCTCCCGCGCCTCCGAGACCGGAGCGGCCCCGGGGATGAAGGCGGGGAGGGGTCGCGGGAAGGGGGGGATACCGCGCTCACGCCTTCCCCCTCCCCCGGGGGGAACGAAGGGTCCCGGCCCCGGTTTGCGCCCTCCCTTAGGGGGAGGAAGGTCCGCCGGGTAGCAGAGATGTCCCCGTGGTTCCTCGGGGGTTTCGAGTGAAGGGGCTCCCGCCCTTCTGACCCTCCCGAGCACCCCTGCCCCTTCCCACGGGGGTCTCAGACACTCACAGACGTTCGCACGGGCACCCCGAGAGACCCCCTCCCCAGCCCCTGTCCCCCTTCCTCGTCCGCAGCCCCCATCCACCCCGTCCTCTCGGGGTAGCTTGGGAGAGGGGGCAGCGCCTTAACTTTTGCAAGGGACCATTTTTAAGTGGGGTAGAGCCAGGTCAGCAGAGTTGGCTGCTTCCCCGGAGTCGCGCCCAGGGAGGCGGGGAAGGGTCCTGGTCCCGGTCCCGGTCCCGGTCCCTCGCCCGGGGCCGCTGAATGCAGCGGAGCTCGGCCCATCCCGTGGGGGACAAGGAGAGGCTTTGGGTAAGACTCAGCGCCCAAATGGACTTTCCTGAAGCTCCTACCCTCCCCCAATGAAATAATGAATTAAATAAAGCGCTGGGGTGGTGGTGACGAATTCTATGCTTGCTTTGGTGTTGCTGCCCGGAGCTGAGGGTGCAAATGCTTGGATGCTCGGGCTGAAAAGCGTTTTCTGGTTTTTATGTGTCATGATGTGCACGGTTGGTTGTAGGTAGTGTAGTAACTATCTGTATCCCAATAGTTCCCTGTCGAAGGGTTGTTATGGCAGCAGTGCTTCCCCCTTTTTTTCCTGTAGCATCTCAGGCTTAGCATACTGTTAAAGATCTGGAAACTGACTTAAAAAAAAACAAAACAAAAACAGACCTTTTGCCTCTTCACCAAATAGCCAACAAGTATGAATATAAGATTCACACTAAATCTTCATTCCCTTCTCCAGAAGTTGGTGCTGTGATAACACTTAGGATTGAAGGATGCTAGGGGAAAACATTTCTTTTTTTGTTTTCCCAATTCCTGCTCTTTGTTAAATTTTGTTGGAGTTTTTGCTTGGTTGAGCATTGTTTTTTTTTTTCATATGTTTCACTTACACTTTTTCATGATCTTTCTCACTTGCAGAGGACTTCTTAGTCCTGCATTACACTGGGAAAGGGATTCAAATAGTTCTACATACAAGCAATATACAGTATTTTGGGGAAGTAAAAGCTTGTACTTCTGTAGATTTATCTTTTCTGTACAATTCACGGGAATATGAGTTTTCTACTTGTGCTACAGAGAGCAATCAGTGTGACACTCATCAGAAAGGTTTCATCACATCTTAACTGCTATGGCTGGTGGCAATCTGAAACAATAAGATTTAAAGGTTATTATGGAAATAAGTTTTTCTGTCACCTGTAATAGTCCGCCTGTTCTCAGTCAAACCACAAATAGTTGCAAGGCAAATGATTTGATTCTGATTTCAGTTTAGTCGCTACTGCTTTATGAAAACTGTGTTTAGATTATGAAACCTTTGATGAAGATGGATGTTAATAACACAAGAAATTGGTAGAGGGCTGTATGATTTTGCAGTTTTCACTCTGCACTTGTATAAGTAATGTTTGTTGTCCTTAACTGGAGTTTGCTAAAGTAAAGGTTGAGCAATAAATGGTAACAATAGATGGGTTTTGTCCTGAAAGCTCCAGAATTTTTATTTTCAGCAGAGTATTTGAAGACTGATATTGGTATTGCAGGATGAAATGTTACTGAATTGTGATATCTTATTGTGAGTTGTGCGTTTTGAAATAAGTTTGTTTTATCAGGAGAAAAGCAGCATGAGTTTGTGTTGTTAAAGAATAAAAAAATACTTTTGCAGGATGATTCATTTGTTGAAACAGACTAGATTCAGGTTAAATAAGTTAAACTAAAATAATGTAGTCTTAGTGATTGGTAACTAATTCTCACTGCTTATAAAACAGGTACTTATAAAACAGGTATTCTTGTCATCTTCAAATTGAAACAGAAAGATGAAGAGCGGCAAAATAAGTATTTTTAATGACAAACTAAATTCTTAAATATACCTCAGATGTTTTTGAGGGAACACAAGTCTGATTCTCAGTGTAACTGTGGTCATGACTCTGATCCCAGATAAATCAGTATGAAATCCTCCCTGGGCACTGCTGTGAGCAGAATCAAAGATATCTCTGCTCACCCTTTTTGAGGAACCAGGACATGAAAAGATCATTTGTATTTTTCCCCACTGCTGTATCTGAAAAGATTTATTTCATGCCTCATATGGAATATTCCACTTTATTCTTCTGAGATGTACTCAAGCCTATAGTTCTTACCTGCCCAGACAGCTCAGCTGAAATAATTTTTGTGAGAAAGAATAATGTATGTATAGCTAGGGGTAGTTTTATTGGGACTAACTAGTCAAATAGTAGTCATGCTAATTGGAAAAAGAGTTTGACTTGAGTAATGTTTTCATATCTGATATCACTAAAATTTCATTTTAGGTGATGAAAATA
The DNA here is from genome assembly GCA_023637945.1 of Phaethornis superciliosus. Classification (NCBI taxonomy): domain Eukaryota; kingdom Metazoa; phylum Chordata; class Aves; order Apodiformes; family Trochilidae; genus Phaethornis; species Phaethornis superciliosus. The sequence goes on along the minus strand of JAJQWJ010000003.1, from coordinate 75,536,399 downwards.
GTATGTTTCTTATAATGGCATTATTTGTTTTATAGTTCTGATAGGAAAGGACTAGCTGAACTAAATCAAACTGAAGAGCAGATGTTCCCAGCAATAATGATTAAAAATATCCTTAGTAATTTAAAAATAAACTTGCAGAGAAGTATAAATTTGGTCACTTTGAAAAGGCTTACAGCTGAATTTACTTGATACAAATAAACTAACCAATTCCACTTATTTAACATTAGACAGAGGTAAAATGGAACAAAAAGAAAGCTAGCAGAACTCAGTCATCTTAGGAAAATCCACACTATAAACCTTGAAAAGCTATTTCAAAAATTTCCCAAGAGATTCCAGCTTTAAAGGTCTGACTCCCTTATGGGAATTGAATGGAAAAGCCCCATTGACTTCAGAAAGCATTAATAGCTGGAGTGTATTCTAAAAAAAAAAAAGGAATGGATAAAGCTAATTTAAGTACCATAGAATTTCGGACAAATAGTTACTAAAAGCAGAATAGAAATGCATGGGTTTTCTAGGAGGAAGTCCTAGCCCTACCAAAACTGAATTGGAGTCTTGCCATTGACTTCACTGGGGCCAAAATGTCACCCTGAGAACTGTATTTCAAGTGACTTTTGAAATACATTGCATGTTATATTTAATCTGGCTTTAATTTGTATGAGGTTTTATTAAAATGAGGTTACCTTTGCCAAGCTTGAGTTATTAATTTGTTATTAGCAATAATTTACCCTTTCCTTTTCCATTTTTTTAAATGTCAGTTTTTCAGAAATGACAAGAAATACAAAATAGTCTTCCTGTAAGAATGCACTCATAAGATGAATAATTCAAAGCCTGTACTGTCACTGTGCAATCAAATTTTTAATATGATGCTGTCAAAGGCATAAAAAAGGAAAATCAAATGTGACATCATAGAAGACAATGTATATAGCTGACATGACATCCAGATGTTTTAATTTCACCACTTTATATTTACTGGGTAATGAAGATAGACTTTTCTTTCTTTCCTCTGAGGAAACCCCTAATACAACACATTAAATGTTCAGAAAAAAATTATTAGTATATTTTCTTAAAAAAGTGATCACCCTCTTGTGAAGAAAAGTCCTTAAGGTATAGGAAATCAAAACATAAAGGAGACAACTTAAAGCCTTCATTAGGAAACAGAACTGAAATAAGTAGTTAATGAGAAAAAGTATTGTCAGAGAGGTTTACTAGAATATGATAAGTATGACCTTGCCAAAGGACAATTTATTAACTTTCTCTGACTAGGTATGTACCTCTCTGTAAAACAAGAGACTAATGCACTTTCACACAAAAATCATAGTAATTTCTGTGGTGCCTTTCTGCTGTTTTTCCTCCTAAATTAAGTATATTTAGTGCTAATGGCAAGTACCAGATTGGGAGAAAGAGAAAATGAAGCTCTGTTTTAACCCAGCTTTTATGGAGCACAGAAAGCAGCAGAGCCAAGCGCTGACCCCACACTGAGCTGCCATTTCAGCCTGGCTTGGCTGGGTACACGACATGGAGAAAATGTTTACCCACCAAGATCTTCCAGCTGGCTAAGGACATCTTTGCTCCAAATGGTCAATGTCCTGAGGAAATTTGCCTGGAATGGGGTTTTATTTGTTGGCCTCTGCTTCTGCCATCCTCAAAGAAACAAGACCCAGCTGTGGCTCTGCGAGGACCTGGCCAGATTCTGAAGGGAGCTCAGTATTCTCAGTGCTGGTGCTTTCAAAAGTACTGAGTGCTTTTTCAAGATCCTCTAAGAAATGGAGTGAAATAACCAGTTCATTTCACACAGGCCACAAACCAGCTTTCAAATCTCAATGATTTTCCATCACTGTTGCATGTTGGTTGTATTTGAATCAGTGAACTAGAGGTGAAAGGCTCCAAAAATGTGATTACCAGCCCCTGGAGACATTTAGTCCTTCAAGGATATCTTATTGGAAATACGTGCTTGTAGTTCACAAACTGGAGTGTAGAGAAAGGAATTATTAATACAGAAATATTTGTCTTTTGTCATAAAAAAAACTTTCACACTTTTTTTGTTGTTTTTTTTTTAATTTTTGTAGAGACTGTTAAGTCCATGTTTAGCTCTGAAATACATATATAATCCATGAGGAAACAGACTCATACTTGTTAATATTTCATTACCACATAATGCTAAATTTTTGATCTGATGGTAGACAATGCCATGCACTTTGGTACCTGTCTAAATTAAAACATTCCAATACTAACTTTGTTTACCCCTAATGTCTGCCACTCAGCATCAGAAAATTACAGAAAAAAAATATCAGTAATTATGATTATTAATAGATTATTATTACTATCATTAATATTATTGTTGGATTTTTATCTGTAATGGCTTATTTTGTATAAATGAAGCAATCTAATCTGGGAAAAAAGAAAGTGCTTGATACTGTTGTAATCATTTTTGACTACAGTTCAAACCTACTGTGTCAGTACAGCTACTGAATTAAGAGAAGCTGTTAACTGAAAATTGAAAATTAATATTTAAGTGATAAAACAGCTGTTCAAAGTTCTCTTCTGTTTTCTGCAGATGTCTTCTTCCTTCTAGTTTAACCAGGACAGCAACTACAGCAGTTTCAAACTGACAAAATGTGTTAGAACTGATGTTTTCAGTTCTAGGAAAGCCAGTTTTCCCATTTCAGTGTTAGAATGGAGGTGAGAGGTAGTGATCTGTAAGGTCTAAACTTTGAAGGATATGATGATATAAAACATACTTCCTTAAAAATTACTCTTTTTTTCATTTAGGAAATGAGTGTGGGTTTTCTAAAATATGGTGGGGTTTTTTTCAGATTTCTATTTATATAGTATCTTTATTATTATTTTATTTGTCTAATAAAACAACCCTAGAAAACTGTTTCTGCATTTTATTTATCTTCCATCTCAAAGCATCTAGCTAACATTAAAACATTAATCATCATTTGTCATATTAAAATGCCCAAATAAAAAAATCTGAACAAATGATAGATACAGCTTCTTTGTGATTAGCAAAAAAAGGTATCAAATTTTGTATAACACTTAGATTTCACTATCGATTAGAGTGCATTAGTGGTTCAGAGTGAATAATGCTTAAATATTCTTTAAGAAAATAGCTACAAAGCATAAATCTAGTCCAAGATTAAACAGTCATTTAATAGATAATGTCTTTGTTACTGTTTCGAACTATGATTCAAGTTGATGATTTAAAATACTTTGAATGAAATCTTCCCATATTTACAATAAAGTGATCACTACACATTTTGTTTACATTTTTGTCTTTACATTTCCCAACTACAGCTTTTTTCCACTCATTTTTTTTTTACCCCAGATGGACACACTGGTGAAGAGTTTAAAATATTTTTGAATAGGTTCTAAAATAATTAAGCAGTATCAAATCCCTATATATTCAAAGACTTCCTTCAGATGAGTCACCACATCATCCAAAGAAGTCAGGTACCAACAGCACTACCCAGAGCAGATTACTAAACAAGGACAGATGGATTCAGGTGGCAAGCAGACCCTGCCAGACACCACAGGGTGAAGCAGACTCATAATAAAGCAACAAAACCAGTTTTCTCGACTTACCAGGGTGACATTTCAAAGGTTTTTGGAATTACAAACATCTCCCTTAGAAATGGCAGACATGAATTTAGAAGTCCTCAACAACCCAAGGTTCTTCTCCAAATTATTTTGGATAGATTGAAATGCAGAACACTGTAGTACATGTCCCAGCATATTAGAAACAATACTTGTCTTATAGGGTTTTTGGGGGGGCGTTGTTTGTTTTTTTTGTTTGGTTAGTTGATTTTTTTTTCCAAACCAGAACTTCATCACAATTAGTTCCATTTCATGGAGCATTGTAATTTCAGTGTAACTGCACAGAATAGGGTCCACAGAATAGGATTCCTGTGAAGTTTCTTCAGTGACATAAACTACAGAAAAAGAAAAACATTCCTTTAAATTAAGGTTATGCTAAATGAAGGCATCAGTCCTGAAAATGTGTAGATGTATAGCTTTAGGAACATGTGTATTCCAACAAATTGGCTGATTGTGTAGGTCAGGTTACTCATGTGATAAATACTTGATCAGAATTGAGTCCTTGCTGTTCCTTGAGAAAGCAGTAGAAGTCTTGGCTTTGAGAGAGAGAACTGAGAGTAGAACTTGATTTGGAATTCTCTAGTAATTTTTTTTCCCTAGAAATAATTCATACTTTTAATTTACAAGTGGCATAGTATGGGTCAATAATAAAAGATCCCTAATTTAACTTGAAAAATGGAAAATTTTTGAAATTCAGAATTTGAAATGGGAAATATTTCATGCTGAATATTGCATTTAAATAAAATGGAAGGACATCAAACTACACATAGAAAGTCTTCAAGTTATTATTACAGCTTGTATTGCTATGTTTCACATAAAATTTATCAGCTAAACAGCCAAGACTATCAACCTAGGCTATCCCAATTTTACAATTTATTTAAGCTGGCAATGCAAGTTTTTCACAAACTAACTATTTAAAACTGTTATTCAGCAGTTTTAAATACTCATAGTTTAAAGGCCAATGTTTAAGTATACCAAAGTAAGCTTGTTCTGACATAATTGCTAATTACTTTCTTTCATCTACCAGACTTAAAGAGAGTTTTTAAACAACACTGTTGCTGAATGGGGAAAGGAAATGCGATGATATACAAATAACATTTTGGAGCATAACAAACTTGCTAATTCTAGAACTCAAAATAATTAGGAGAGGTTTTAGTCAGAATGCTTAACTCAAACAATACTCAGCCAGCTTTGCTAAGAGACATCCTACATTAAATATTAGCACTGATATTAGCTTTGTGAGGAATGAGCTCCGGAAAGGAATCAGACTTTCCTTTCTAGAGGGAATCTGCATCTCCTGTCCATCTACTTACTGGCCACCCTTGCTGTACAGCATGCATGGGGCATGACAGCTGCCTCCCCAGAAAAACTTCCTGGGGGGGTCACAGCCCAAATTGTCTATTACTTGGCCTTGTTGAGCCCAGATGCTCTGTACATGCCTTCCTGAGCTGCTGGACCTCCAGCGTGGGTCCATGTGCCCAATTGCAGCAAGCTGAAAGCATTTGGAATTCTAACTAAATAATATTTCAGGAGAAAACAATGAAAATATTTCAAAATAACATTTAAATTATGTTGGCCTATTAGAATGCACATAGCTGAATAATGTGTGATTTCTTAGGGCTCCTATGAGATGCAGAACCTTCTTTTCATCGGTGTCCTAGGGCAGGCAAGTACAAGCAGCTGAGAACATCCACACTGATAAATAAATAGTAACAAAAAGAAAAAACCCAAAGAATAATAACAGTAATTACATATGGGTTTTTTACATCTTTCCAGATGAGAAGTTTAAGCAGTGCATGATACCAATAGCTAATGGGAAGGAATTCCAAACTAGTTGCATGTTGGAGTGAAATAGAGCAGTGCTACTATGAAACGTGGGGCTGGGGTTTCTTACACAGTTGATAAGATTCAGCATGAATATGAGAGTAATTTAATTTCATAAAATCAATGAAATAACTAGGGAATTTGTTGGTATATATATGTATAAACTGCAGTATGAATGAGTCAACTCAGTTCAGTAAAATGAAAAAAGTAGTTGACCAAAACGTGAGAACTACATCAGTGGGTAACCAAAGAAGATACCATCAGTCACATTTGTTTCACATTCTTAAGGTGTGATTACAAAATGTGGAGATGAATACCAGTCTTAGAAGTTCAACTTGAAGCTGGGAGACTACTTGTTATTAAAATAGGTTACTTCATCCCACATCATCTTGACACATTCAAATAAGCCTAAATTTAATTAGCTTTCACTTCACTACATTCCACCTGATTTTGTTATGAAGCAAAATAGACAATCTACGGAGCTGACTCACTTTCTCAAACCACATTATACACAGTGTTCATTTCTGAGGGATAAATTCTGTTTTCCTTAACACTAAGATACACAGAAAAAAAATGTTATGAAACTGTTGCATAGTTAGCAATGAAATGCTCAGCCATCTGAAAATATAATTTTGTGTATGGGTTATTTTACAGTTTCATCTGTTTTCTGTTCTGAGCAGTACAAAACCCTAAGTTGAATGTTTCTACAGACGAAGAAGTTATTTTTTTCAGTCAGTAATTCTGCTTGTAGGGCAATCTAGTTGCAGATAAATTTAGAAGAGTGATTATAATAGAACCAAAATAATTTGTTATTTTGTATGCTGGAAAAAACATTGCAGTGAAAAGTTGTTTCAGAAAGATATAACCCTATCCCTTCTGGTCCACAATAGTATCTGAGCTCCTCAAACACCCTACCTGGTTAAAATCCTCCATCTTTAAAGTCATCTTCTCTACCTTTTTCTTCCTCATCCCCATCACACAAAATTCCTCCCTCCTCTCTCTTTCCATTGGGCAATATCCTATAGTGGATTTATGAATTTAGCTCTTTTCTTGAACGTTGTTAGATTGACCTAACTACATGGTAATTCTTTTTGCTTGCATTACTATGCAGATAATATTTGCTTCTTTTGCTGGATTGTTGCAGAATAAGAGAGTTTGATGATTGTGTCCCATTTTTGTAAGCGCTCAATGCTGTGTAATGGTTATGGATTATCTGTAGTTTCCAGGTAAGCAGAAAAAATTACTCTAGAACTATGCCTCTCTGAAGGTCAGAGATGCCATCTAGAAGTGGAAGCTGAGGCACCAAGTACCTAGTCCCAATCTCCAAACATGCCTCCTCCACCAGTATAAAATTGCCTTAGTACAGATTTTCCCCAAACTATGAAGAAAAATGTTGATGCCATGAAGGGAAGATAATATGTAATAATCTCAGGCTGTTTCAGAAACAATGTAAAAAGGCTGTTATGGAATCAAGAGAATAGTCACTGAGCAGTCTAGATGCTATCTAGCAGTATGAATATTTTTTAAGTTTTCTACAAAATATTGCTTCAATACTGTATTTTCCTCCTGCTTCATTACTGCTTGTTTTTCTTTCTAATTTGTTCCCTTTTATTCATTACTTCTGTGTTTTTTCTGTAACAAGGATTTTAAATTTTTTATTTGTTTTTTGTTGTTGATTTTCACTTTTCAATTTCCACCTTTTCCTTTGCATCATTTTCCAAATTTTAAATTCTGACTAAATTAGTGAAAAGTTTTGGTTTGGTTTGGTCTTTTTTTTTTAAAAGGAAAAAAAAAAAAAAAAGAAAAAGAAAAAAGAGTCAATTTGAAGTGATGAGATGATAGAGGTCAAAATCCACACAGAAACTCACAGCCAAACACATTAAGGGTTTTAGGCAGTAGAAATGTGAGTTGGATGCATTTGTCTGTATTAAGAAGTAGTTCAGCACAGTAGGAACAGACCAGTAGCTCAAAGCAGCTGGTGCTGAGGTCCTTATATTTAAGATATGTAATCAATGTGTTTTACCATAGAAAAGATTTAGTTTGGTGTCTTGGACTAAATGTTATTACCCCGCATGTAGTCTGAGACTGTTCAAAGGGCTAATGAGTACATATGCTTTGTCCCCACTGCAAGTTATAGTACTTTTGGTACAGACTGTAAGCAGAGCTTCCAATTTACTTTGCTTCAAAAGAAATTTAATCCGTGCACACCAGGACTGCTTTGCAAACCAAACCAATGTATGGTAATTGAGGTTCACTGCAAACCCACACTACTCCCACTCATATGGCAATGCAGCATCCTAGATTCTGAACAGCAAACTCCACCACCAGCTTGCCCTGGAGTTGCCCATTCCTAACCCAGTTTTTGTGTTAAGATTTTTATTTTTACGTCCCCAGAAGAAACTTAAGTCTTCTGAAGACTGGGCTGTATAAGTCTTTCATCGGGACAGTTAATAGACAAAGTAATGCAACCATTTAGCTATTCCTTGGGCAGTTTCATCAGGTACTAGGATAAAGAATCATTCACCTCTTCTGTGTGGGTAAATAAATCTTTAATTCCCTGTGATTCCTACAGCCCTGTGTGGCCAGGGCTTTACCTCAGAAGTTTCTGGGAGTATCAGGTTGCAGAGCCACAGCCAGATCAGGGTATAAGCAGAACTGACCCCAGATTGCCAACATTTTGGACAGAAAAGCTAGTTGCAGGAGAGCACCACCTCCTCTCTTTCTTTTTAGTTTAAAATAAATATTTTATTCCATTTCTTTTTATCTTTCCCCCAGTTTTTTGGGGGAAAAAGAAATGTTTTAAATATCACCAAGCCAGAAGTTAAGCACTCTGCTTAAAACTTGAAGGATGTGGACCTATCTGTCCAGGCTTCAGTTTTTGTTAGAAAAATAGACTTTATGATCAGCACTGCTCTCTGTATCAAATTAACTATTCAGTGTTGTGACTTTACATGGCTCTCTGCTCTGTGTGGACGTTGCCACTACCCAGTGTGTGCCACTTACCTCCCTGAGGGATAGTGTCCATCTCAGAACCACTTATGTATGAATGCTTCAATTAAAGCAGGGATAAGACATTACAAGTGAAGTAATTAATTCCTTTTAGTACCCAAAATTTCTGGATGTAACCACCAAGCACTGCAATGTCTAACTGACAGGTGCTTTGCTGATAAAGACTTTTAGGCTTCTCGTGGAAAGCATGGGAGATACATGAGTAAGTGTGGGAAACAGAGTAACCAGCAAGTGGAAGCAGAGGTAGCTTCAAGGAAAAATTATGGGACAGTAATATGAGTACAGCCTACACAATAGCATCTACTTTTAGCAGTGGAGAAGTGTCTACTGTCCCCTGAAAGTAAGCATTCAAGCTAGACCTGCCTTTTCTCTAAAATAATTAGAATGCGTTGCTAACTGATGTCCAAATACCCAGTAATTGGAGCACTTAGCATTTAGGTGGCTGACCTTTCAAAAATATTCTCACACTTCTGGAGAAAAAATTTCACCTACAGGCACTTCCAAGCCAGAAATGTGCCTTAACTACTGTCCGAATGGTTATTTTGGGATGAAGTGAGTGACTTTCTCCTCTTGAAACTTTGCCAGTTTGGAGAATTGATTAAATAGCTAATGGAGGAGGAACTTAAATCTGACCCCTTTTCTTCACAGAAGAGTGGACTAACATTGGTCTTTGGAGTCAATTGCTTGCTGTTTGGCTGAATAAATATTTAAAAGCAAACTGAACAGCTCCAAGAGGGGAAAATAAAAGATGTCTTGCCAAATAACGAGTACTTTCTGGTTAATGGGGACCTCCTAGGAGGCAGACAGTCTCAGCTCTAATACTCAATAGATACAATAGATCAAGAGAGATCTAGAGAGAATTTCATTTAATGAGGCTTCAGAAAGTATTTCTTTTTCCTTTTTTTTTTTTTAAATTTAAAGATAAAATTCTTTTTTTATTTAATAATTTTTTGTTTTGTTGTTTTGATGGGCTTTTTTATGCATGTGATGTCTGCTCTGGCAAACATGTTGTTAGAAAAACTGGTGCTCTCTGTGGGGTGAGACAGATGCCTCTTGCAAGCAAGTTTGCACTCTGAGAACCTTGGCAGGGTTATGGCATGAGAGACCTGGCACATGAGCATCACAAGCTTGAATATACTGGGCTGAAATAATATGAGGGCTGGAAATTGTCAGTAGTGTCTGAATGCTCAACTTAGCACTGTCCAAACTGGCAACTAAATCCCTTGATAGACTTTATCTCCATACTTCATTTTAGGATATTTAAAAGCAATGCTTAGGAGCCTTTAGAAATACAGAAAGGAAATAATGGAAACCTCCATCAAATGTCATGTTTTATAGAAAGTGCTTAGTATCCAGTTTGGGAAACTGAGGGTCTCTCTCCTTTCACATAATAAATACAGGGCAGTGAGCAATAATATAGCTTCCCCACACTACTTCACCACTTTGTCTCCATTTGTTGTTAGAAGGCATACAAGTCTGTGGCAAAGGCATAAATAAGTTAATGTCCAAGGGAGTAGAAGAATATGTTATTTTGAGGAACTATAATATGGATGAAAGTAAATATCTATCACTTTTCCATAGGTACTCATTTTTGACAGACTATTAGCTCAATAAAACCTTTAACAATCCTTTGTCGCTCTTCCTATGTGAGATTTTTAAGTTCTTTTTGGCAGAGACTTTTTAATGTTTACTTCTGTATCCTTGAAAGCAACTATGTACTAAGACGATAACTCAATCCAGTGTAGCTATTACATCTTATTTTACAAAGCCAGCCCTTACACAGGTTTCTATAGCACTGAAAAAGCTTTACTGAAGGCCTTAAAAATACGATTTGTTCGAGTTGAATTAGGTATTTATACTTCCTAATGCTCCTAGAGACATTATCAAATTGTAGATATGATTTCACTGAAAGCCCTAATATTTCTGGAAAGTATTCTCTGGTATGGATAACAGTGGAGAACAAACCTGTAAAATTCATTACTCCTTGTTTAATCTCAAGGACTGAATCTTTCTGAAGGAGGAGTTGACAGTAGCATTAGAACTGGTAATTTTTTTATCAATGGCTGCAAATCTGTTGGTGATAGGAAGGCAGTAGGCTATCTTTCACTCTTAACATTTTATAATCGTCTCAAAGACAAATAAAAATGTCAGGCAAAAAAAAAATCTAAATAGTAACAAGTTGGAAAATATTATTTTTCTAATTATAATGTGATGGGACAAACTTATCTTGAATTCTTCCTAGGATTACAGTCCAGTGACTAGAATATATCTATTCCACAATATCTTAATCTTACAAATTATTCTTGGGTTTATATCTCTTTCCACGTTCTGGAAAGGCTAGCTTTTCTTTCTGAAGGATATATATGCCAGAATAGTAATTGTGGCTTCTTTTACTCAAATCCTCAGTTACTGATAGGTTGTGCACTAATACTATTGGGAAAGACAACTTAAATATTTGCATTTTTAAGGCCTCGAGTTTTCTTCAAAGGCACTAAGTGAAACTGGAGATGTTCCTTTGACCATGAAATATGTAACTAATATAAAAGACAGCCTAACCTGCCATGTGAAGCCACCTAAATTTTTAGGTTTAAGTCCAGCTATGATGATGTCCTTTAATTTATGTATTTTTTCTTCTTTTTTTCTCATCTACTAATCTGCACCTTTGCCTCTTGTGTTCTGTATTTTCCCATATTCTTTAGCAGTATTTTATCACTCAGTGTCATGATCCTACTTGTAATAAGAGACCCAAATTTTTGAGCCTGGAGAGATTCAAAATGTACTCATGGGTGGCTTTGTTCTCACCTAACTTTTGCCCCCCAAAATGAATTTAAAGGTTAATTTTTCTTCTGTGGTTAAGAAAGACATCCCCAGAGAGCAATTTGTGCTCTCTGGAGCTCTGTGTTATGACTCCCTTCTTTCTATACAGATTTGTAGAATTTTCAGGGTTGGAAAGGACCTTTAAGATCATTCAGTTCCAACCCCCTGCCATGGTCAGGGACACCTCCCACTAGGATCAGGTTGCTCAGCCCCCTGCCCAGCCTGGCCTTAAAAACTTCCAGGGATGGGGCTTCCACCACCTCTCTGGGCAACCTGTTCCAGTGTCTCATCACCCTCATGGTGAAGAACTCCTCCTAACTTCTAATCTAAATCTGTCCTCCTCTGGTTTGAATCCATTCCCCCATGTCCTATCACTACCTTGTTAGCATTAAGACAAACACATAACCACTCGGGAGAGGTTATATGTGGTGCTTTATTTGAGGCCCCAGGAACCAGGGGTACGCACCCAAATCTGATTCCCAAAAACCATACAGTGCGTCTGTAATTTATCCCTGAAAATTTCACAGTCTAATTACATATTCAACAGGTTACAACATTTCTTAATACATATTCATGTGTAGATTACTTCATCGATGGATTACGGCATCAGTCCCTTTGCGCTTGCGTGGTTCCCTCTGGTGGTCGTTAGGTGGTCGTCAGGATGAAGTAAACAGTCTTCCTCTGATGAAGTAAATAGTCTTCCTTACTGTGTCCTTTTCACCTCTTTCTCTTGGATAATGTCCATCTGGTGTTGGGCAACTTCCAATGTGATTAACGTGAATTTTACTGCCAACTTTCTCTTATCTCTACTTAGCTCACTCTGGTATGCACAGTCCCATCCTTACCTTGCTGCCTAACGAGGTACCAATAAATCTTGAATACATGGTTGTCTATACCATTCTTTACAAGGTAAAACTTTTACATGTTTCCACACTTCTATTTCTACCTCTAATTCTAAAATAATCAATCCTAAAATAATCAGATTTGGAATATATTTCTATTACTTTCTTCCTATCCCAACAATCTGACACCCTAACAAGTCCCTCACCAGCTTTCTTGTAGGCCTCCCTGAGATACAGGAAGGCTACAATAAGGTCTCCTTGGAGCCTTCTCCACTCCAGGTTAAATAACCCCAACTCTCTCAGTCTATCCTCACAGGAGAGCTGCTCCAGCCCTCTGATCATCCTCATGGCCCTTCTCTGGACAAGCTCCAGCACATCCATGTCCCTCCTGTAAAAGGGGCTCCAGAACTGGACACAGAACTCTAGGTGGGGTCTCATAAGAGCAGAGGAGAGAGTCTATATGGGACTGTAACGGAGTTTCAGTGAGTACTGTGGAGAATATGTCTAACTTTTTTAAAAAGTACAATGGAATTAAGACTTTGTATTACATTTATGTAAGTCTTTCAGATTCCAATGTCATCACCTGTGGTTGAATTGGGCTATGTATAGAGAGAAGGGATGGAGCCAGATGAGCTTGTTGTGCAAGCCTTGCAGCTGGGGAAGCAGAGTAGTACTGTACAGAGATATTTGAGCTGGCAGACAGAAGCCATTGCAGAGCAGCACAGCAGTGTTCAGGCAACACTGCACACTGAGTTAAGAAACACTGCTGAAACCAGCCTAATTCACTGGCACAAGACCTGAATTTGTATGAAATTTGTTTATAGCAAACAGATCAGTAGAATAGTCTAGACATTTAGCAAGTTTCTTCCAGTTTACCACTTTCTTCCAGTTTATTACTTGGTTTCAAACAAATGATCACAAAAATTCAGCAAGCTTAGGGACATCTTGTATGGGCCATTTTTGGTTAGGAAATATATGCTCTCCTGAGAAGCAGTGCAATCATTCCTTCCGTCCTGCTATTTCTATATGTATGCACATCTATATTAAGCAATATGCCAACCAGGGGAGAAGTGAGAACATCCTGATTCTCAGTTCTGGAGTAATAGTAATAGTGCAACTTAATTTAAATGGAGAAAAGTTCTTTCATTAATTTCTGTGAATGAATACAGGCTGAATGCTAATAGATGAGTGTATGGCATTAATTAGTGCTAAAACAAAAAGACAGACAACCTAGATTTCACAATACTTGCAGTACTATTAGAAACGTTTTCTGAAGCTGTTCATGACATATCAATACTTCTTTTTAGAACTGGAAGGCTATGAAGGATAAAACTACAATCTTCTCTGAAAGCCTGCAAAGCAAGTCTGACTCTGTGCAGTTGTTATCATTTTGCCAGCTGAATGGATGTCATTTAAATTAAACCCTATAATATTAGTGCTACATACTGTTTTGTAAGAGGAAGTATTTTGGCAGGGTGGAATCAAATTTGTCTTCGCCAAAAGAAATATCTTTTACATTAGGATGGAGACTGCTCCCCATTTTTGTTCACTACTCTTTCTAACAAGGATTCCTCCATGCTGTTTCACCAAAAGGTCCTTCTGGGTTTGGGAGTCAAAATCTATGTGTAAAGAAATCCTAAGCCAATTAATTGTAGGGCTCAAAAAATTTTATCACTGTTATTCTCAGCAGAGACGAGCTGGGAGTTGATGTGTTGAGAGGGAATTGTCCCATGAACTGCGAGGACAGGATGAGCATTTGAATTTTTCCTGCTTCCCTAACTTGCCTTTTCTCCAGGAGAAGAGCATGGAGTCAGCAGCTTTGAGATCTTTCTCTGTCTTCTTGGAATAGAAAGTTGGCTTCAATTCTTTAATATATACACAAGTGTCTTACTGGATTTTTAGGTTAAATGTAAGAAGACACCAGAAAAAAAGGAACTAAAATTGGTTTTATGGCAGCAATATCTTTACATTGACTTTGCTCTTACAAATTCACTGCTTAATTTCCCTACTCCTTATAGGCACATGAAAGGGCTGGTGATACTTTATCTCATTATTTTATGATATGTGTTGTGACAATTTTCTCTTAATGCACCAACTTATACAGCACTGCATGAAAATCTCAAATGAAATTAGACAGAAGATTAAAAAAAAAAAAAAAAAAAAAAGAAGAAAGTGAGAGATGAGAATATACACAGTATACTTTCTATGCAAAATGCTTTGCAGCTTCTAGGCCTACTAAATATTATTGTCTTCTCAGTTCTTTTAGCAAACAGATGGTATTTAAAGTATTTATGTTAAACTAGATGTTTTATCCTGAAACAAATTCTGAGTAAGTTATTTGATCATGTATTAATGTGAGCAATTCAACTGCTGGATCACAGAAGTTATAACTTTCAGCTGACAGACTGCTGAATTTAGGTGGTAGTTAATCAAGTTAATCATATCTCTAACCACAGGCTGTTGTAGGATGAAGTGTTTTCAAATCCCAGGTTTATAGATACCATGAGTGTAGACAATAGCTTCAAAATACCTTTCATAAGAAAACAAAACAAAATTAAGGAAAATGCATTTTAAAAGTGTCCACATACCTCTGTTTTTTAATCAAGTAGTTTTTGAGCCCATCTCATAGTCTTACATGGCTGCAGTTACCTTGTTTGAGCTCTTTGGGCAGTTCTACAAAGCAATCTGTACACTGGCAGTTAAGATGGAGAGAGACAATGATTCTGAGTAAATCCACTAAGATAAATTTGTCCTTCAGAAGTTGGCCAGAAGACTTTTCTACTTTACATATACTCTTTATATAATTTGAAAAATCTCCAAATATGTTTTTTCTCACCCCCTTTGAGAACTATGAAGTTGTGCAGAAACAAGAGCATCTTTTTGGTTTATAGAAGTTTAGTTCTTTTAGTACGTAGATCAGTAGGAATAAAACCACTACACAGAAGAGTTTCCATGGGTAAGCTGATAAGAAATTATTACTTTGAGATATAACTTGAACTATCTTAAAGTTGGTGAATCTTAATCTCAGTTTACTTCCCAGACTTTGATGATCACACTCTTTGGCCATTAGTACTATTGACATCAGTATGACTACTCACCAGTAGGAATATAAATCAGGGTGAGTGATCAGATAGAAACCTCTAATACTATAATTACAATCTTTTGCAAAGTAATGCTCCCCTTGACTGCTCATCTTCTTGCTTCATACCTAAAGCTACACCTTATACTTGAATCTTTGGTTACTCCGTGTGTCTTTCTGTTATGGGGCAGCGTGTGGGGAGTTGGTGATGCTGACTTATTATGATTTGATGCCATGAGCTGCAGCTTTCCCAGAGCAGCTGCTTTTTCTGACAAACACGATGCTCCACACTGGGCCTTTGATTTTCTGCATATATTACTTGCTCATTAGGTCTTGCTCTTTGTATATTACTGCTTCATTGTACATATTCTACTGTACGTTCCCAGATGGTCAAGTATTTTCATCTGTGTTTTCTGTTTTGCTTTTGCAGAAGTTGCTGAAAGCTTTGATAAGCGTGAGTGGAAGTTTAAATAATAATTAAAGAAACAAATGGGAGAAAGCAGTCTGAATCACTGTATGCTCAAGTGTAACAGAAATAGCAGAGGTGCAGGATACTAGAAATGAACTTTTCTAGAGCAGTTTTGAGAGCTAAATCATTATTATTAAGCGCTGAAGGTCTGCACATGGTCACACGCCACTTACTGGAAATGTTCCTCTGACTATCGCTTTCACTTGGAAAATATTCAAGTCCTTGGTGCTGTCCTGCCAACATTCATTCTGAGCCCTCCATATGGACAGAGGAGGTATTGTTTAATATCTTGTGCATCTGATGATTTCCCACTTTCACAGGAGAGGAGGTTGTTCGAGTTTTGCCTAAGAAAAAAGGTAGCAGTATTTCTGGCACTTACACTGCATGTTTACTAAGTAATTTCTTTTATCATTAATCACAATGGATTGTATCTGAGTTTTAGCTTTATGTGCATTTTACTGTTTTAGAAACTTCTCACTCCATAGGCATCTGCACATTCTTAATTTATTTAAAATGTGCTGCAACATATTAAATATATAATCTACTTTATAATTTTTGGGATTAATTATATTTTCATATTCTTTTTGAATATAAATGAAAAAATAACCACAAGAAATAATTTTGAATTTTATCCCCATTCTACATCCAAACCATGGTATTCTAAAGACTTGAAAAATCAATTATTTCACAGCAATACACAATTCAGAGATTTGTTTCTTTCTATTATTTTCAGGAAACTTTTGGGGGGCTTTGTATTATTGAATTTTACGTCCCACCAATTTTTTAAATATTTTTGTTACAGTGATAATAAAATGGAGTCTGGTACACAGGCCCTCGCCTTATTTTTTTTCTTTTGGCAAGTGGATTTTGAGACTAGAAAACATAAACTTATTTCTTGTGATATCTAACTAGTTTGTAGCTTGACAGTGTAGCATGTACAGATTTTTAGATAGATTTCAACTTTTGACTTCTGGCAGAAGACTGAGAAAGTCCTTGTAAAATTTGGAGCACTGAGTTACCTTCCTTTTGTTGGTTCAATTTTCATCAGATGCCATTGGATGAGATTCAGAAGAATCATGCTGGAGACAAGACTTCAGAGTAACTGAGAGAAAATTCAGTTTTGATATATATTGCGAAAAGTTTTATCTTCTTGAATCTTGTCATGGTTTGTAGTTACCATAGTTTTGCTCCATACATTGCAAATTGTATCAAAGGAAACATATTTTGCTTCTTACTCTCCCTATTATTTCTTTTTAGCTGTTTTCCATTTAGGGAGCCTTGCAGACACATAGAATAAGTGCCAGGCCTCTAGGAAAAAAACTTCACAGCATCATTCCCACTGTTCTGTATGACTCAATTGCCTCTGGAAGGTCAAAGCATCACAGACATGCTGGAGCATCAAGAGTAGGAAAGAATCTTTGATGTACTCAGGATTTGCTGCTGCCTGCTGCTGTGAAGCTGGTAATGCTGGGTCACAGCAGCCAGCAGCAGCCCACCCAGCTCCTCCAGGTGCCCTTTGGGGCTTCTCTGAAAACACCCATCAGCTGGGGATCTGTCATGAGGAACTCATCACAGAGAGGAAGGGAGAAGTTTTAACCTTACAGTCAGAATCATAGAACCATAGAATGGTTTGGGTTGAAAGGGATCTTAAAAATCTAGATGGCCTGGTTTCAACCATCCTGCATCATCAGGGACACCTACCACTAGACCAGAGGGTTCCATCCAGTCTGACCTCAAACACTTCCAGGGAGGGTACATCCACAACTTCTCTGGGTAACCTGTGCCAGTGTCTCATCACCCTCACAATAAAGAATTTCTTCCTAATAACCTCATCTAAAATTACCCTCTTTCAGCTGAAAATCATTACCCCTTCACTACAAGCCCTTGTAAACAGTCCCTCCCCACCTGTAGACCCCCTTGAGGTACAGGAAAGCTGCTATAAGGTCTTCCCAGAGCCTTTCCCAGGTTGAGCAGCCCCAACTCTCTCACTCTGTCTTCACAGGAGATGTGCTCCAGCCCTCCCATCATCTTTGTGCCCCTCCTCTGGA
This sequence comes from Phaethornis superciliosus, assembly GCA_023637945.1. Classification (NCBI taxonomy): domain Eukaryota; kingdom Metazoa; phylum Chordata; class Aves; order Apodiformes; family Trochilidae; genus Phaethornis; species Phaethornis superciliosus. The sequence continues at coordinate 75,518,714 of JAJQWJ010000003.1, read as the reverse complement.
CTTACTCCAACAGGTACTTCACTAACACCATGCCAGGCTCTCAAAATAGCCTTGGAAGGTCTGGGATAATAATGCTGCTTCTTCAGAGGGACTGCAGAACCAGCCCCTGTGTAAATGCCTGTTTTCAAAGGTGAAAGGGCCCCTTAACAACTATCCGAGAAATCCTGATAATCTGATGTTCACACCTGTTGAATAAAATTGCTATTTAAACTATTTCTACGTAAATAAATGCTTTTTTTCCAAGAAAAACCTGGAAAGAAACCCCATCTCCAAATTCCAGCCAAAATATTTCATAAATAGTGTTTGTCATCTTTGTTGCATACTATTTAAGAGAAATTAAGTTCTCTTAAATGTAAATGTTTTGCATTCATTGTCAGTCGATTTCTGTGTATTGCAGCCAATGGTACAGTTGTCAGTCTATTCATCAGAACTTGTCAAGTCTTAGTAAAAGAGATAAATTTCAGTCCTTGGAAATTACTTTTATGACTATGTCAAGATGTCTTCATTGGATAAAAATAAAGTTTTTCTTCATAGGTATATTTGATTCTTAATATCTCTTTACATCAATAATAATTTATTTAGGAAACTAATTAAATCCGGTTCATCATATATTTTTGGAGGCAGTATCAAAAGCAGTTGCTGTGCTACTAAGTCTAAGATGTCTGTTTTCTGGGTTAAATTATTGCACTAATGATTAAGAATCTATTTTTAAACTCTAACTTCAGACCTTTCTTATTTATACAGATAGCATCATTTATACAGACAGCAAAAAAACCAAAACCAGTTTCTTACTCAATTTCTTTTGAACTGAGATAGTTGTTGCTACTGTTCACACAGGCTGTTTTCCAGGACCTTTAAACTCTGCTGACTGATGCAGAAAAAAAGCAAATACAGCTTCAGTGATTAAAAGAATAGAAGTTTTCTTGATATCTGTCCTGAATAGATTGGTGGGGGATGGGGATAGGGGGTTGTTGCTTTGTTATTTTTCAGCACAAAACAGAATGTGTAGTGCAAGCTTAAGATGTGAGGCTTTTTTTTCAGATCTCTGCATTGTAACTTAGACTCCTAAAATTTGACTGTAGTTGAATGATTATGAACATACTTGCTTTTCCATGTTCTCAGGGAGGCAGAATTTCCCTGTGAATCCAGCTTGATGAAGGTTTGGGTTGGGTTGGGTTGGGTTTGGTTTGTCACCTTTTTTACATAATTGACAGACATTTTATTAGTTAATGATAACTTTATTTCCAAGAGGATTTGTCTCTTCATGATTCAAGATTTTTATCAGTAAGATATTACAGTGAACTTATAATTCAAAGTGGGTGACTTAGGGATCTTTCAATGTTGTGCTAAGATGTAAGGAATAAAAAGTCTTTTTACTAATTAGAAACAATGGCAGCATGTAACAGAGCAAGAATCAGAGAATGAATTAGGTTGGAAGGGATCTTAGCATTTGCTCCAACTTCCCTGCCATGGGTAGGGATGCCTCTCATCTAGATAAAATTACTCAAAACCTCATCCAGCCTGGCCTTGAACACCTCCAGGGAGGGGGCATCCATAACTTCTCGGGGTAGTCTGTTCCAGAGTCTCACCACCCTCCTTTTAAAGAACGTCTTCCTATTATCCAGTCTAAACTTATTCTTCTTCAGTTTAAAACCATTTTCCCTTGTCCTACCAGTGGACAGTCGTATGAAAAGTCCCATTCCAGCCTTCCTGTAGGTTCCCTTCAGGTATTGGAAGGCAGCTATAGGGCTCCCCTGGAGTCTTCTCTTCTTCAGGCTAAACATTTGCATCTCCCTCATCCTCTCCTCATAGCAGAGGTGCTCCAGCACCATCTGGCTCCATCATCCTTGTGTCCCTCCTTTGGACTTGTTCCATCAGATCGATGTCCTTCTTATGGTGGGGACACCAGAAATGGACACAGTATTCAAGGTTTGGTCTCACAAGTGCCAAGTGGAGTGGCAGAACCACCTCTCTTGATCTGCTGGCCACCCTTCTCTTGATGCATCTCAGGATAAGGTTGGCCTTCTGAGCTGCATGAGTGCACTGCTGGCTCATGTTGAGCTTCTTATCAATAAATGTTCATCCATTGTCAAGAACGTTCATCCAGCCTTTAGGAGCCTTAAAGAAAACAAAGACAGAAAAAACGAAATAAAAGAGTTTTATACTTAGCAAAGAGAGAAGGAATAAGTAATACCAAAGACTGGAACAGCTACTGCAGATAAATTGTTGAAAACACCATGGCTGAGTTGCCAAAATAATTTCTGAATGTATTTCCAGTTAAAGAAGTAGAAATTTCCTTTATAAATAGTAAGAAATGAAAGTAAATCTATAAATATATATATATCTTACCATAAATTCTAAGGAATAGAATATTTACAAAGAGGAACTTGCCCCATATGTAGTTTTTATACAGCTTGATTTCTGAAGTATTCAAGTGAAAATGTCACAGCCAAATATCCTGAGAATAATCACATATTAAGTACTTGAATAGACTGAGGTGAACTAGACTTTGTTTAAAAAGAGAAAAGAAGAAAACCAGTGTGACTGGCAGCTATAGTGGTCATGTCCATGGCAGAGTCATCCAGGCTACCTCATGCTAAAAGGGAAACTCATCTTCCCTTTGACCTTTCCAGAAGGGAATCATAACCTAGAGGATAGTCTCATTTGGTGCCCCAAGATATGCAGGAGATTACACTTATTTTAAATATTCAACAATGAATGGATGATAGTTACCTCACTGCATATACATTTCTCATTTCTCCTTTTCAGTGGGGAAAAAATAAATCTGTTTTATGCCAAAAGTAGGTTGTTCTTCTTTAGGAAATCAAAGAATTAGGCACTGTCAGGGGATGGCACATTACATAATTTCCTGTTAGATGACCATCTTTCACATCTATTGATATGGACCAGTGCCAGATGAAAGAGCAGACTGTTCTCCATGCATGTGCAGAGTTTGATGAGCTCAAAGTTCCACACCAAACTGCAGTGTGTGAAACAGTTGTGGGGCTAAAAAGACCTTTCAAATTTTGGGATCCCATCATCACAGGACTCAATATATTTCTCTGCGCCTGAAAATCTAAGAGATCTTGTATATTCAAATATATTTATAGAAATCTTATATAATAAATGCAAAATTAATTTGGTAAACTTCTGAAAGCAGTCAAAGTCATAACTTTCTTTAATAAAGACATTAAACAAATCGACAGATTTTATGCTAAACTGTGGCTGAAGTCTTATATTGCATAAAAACCTGTAAATTTTGTCTGTTTCATTTTTGATGACATTAACATTGGTGGAACTTAATTTGCACATATGAAGTTAGGTAAAAAGGAGAGGCAATCCTCTCTCTAGAGAATGTACAGGATGTGTTAAAACCTGTGTATGCTTCAGTTTAGGGATCATCACCATCAGACAGGAGGTAGCTGATACCTAGAGTTGTAATTCCTGTGTCCTGGTCATGAACACTGGGAAAATGCTACACTGGCTGGAGAAAAGGGCACAGCAGGGAAATATTTCAAACAAAGGGGTTGTGTTTGGCCCTCTAGCACGTTGTGCCACTTAATAACTATAAGACTAAAGCTGGCCAAACAAATTGATGCATAATAAAAATAATTCCCACTTGTTCTGTTTAAGCCAAATATAGCAGGTGGAGAATTCTTTCTTTTTAGCCCAAGCTAGCAGCCAAATTAGCTCAAGGCAGGGGCAACTGTTTGGATATCGAGTTAGGCAAAACAGTAATTTCTAAGTTTTGATTTACTAGCAAAAATACATTATTTTTTCATCCCAGTTTGAGTCTTGCTGATGTTCTTACTAGCAGGGAACACTCTGTTTAATGTCTCATCTGCAGTTATGACCTTTTCTGTCTTCCTTTTTCTGTACCTTTATTTTAATGATTGTAGCATTAAAATCTAAGCAGAAGAAATATCACATCATCTGGCCAAACCACCTTCTTTTATTGTTTGATATTCAGCCTCATTATCTACTACCTTTACAGGGTCAGTGCTAGAGCCTGTAACTGATCACTTTTGCTTCAGCTTGGGAAATCTGAGGTGCTGTTACTGCATTCAGTTTTGTTCTGTTTTGCTGCCCTTACTTGTCACTAGGTAAAGCTTCTCCCATTCCCAAGAAACAAGGTGCCTCCTGTGAATAGTTCCCTTATACAAGCTCCCTTTGTCTGGGGCTTTCTCACTCAGCAGAATCAGCAGTATAATAAAGAAATGTCAGTTTAATTTTTAGTAGGAAATGATTGACTTTTTTTAACAAGAGGGGAGCACTCAATGTGGAAGGAGTCAGGAAAGAAAAAAATTTTTTCATGATCACTGGAATTAGTGAACAGGGACAGTGAGGGAGAGAGCAAAGGGTGGGAATCTGGCTTGCTTCCAAAACAAGAAAAAACTACATTTAAGGACATAATTGAATTATTTGGCATTATGTTGAATGCAGCATAACCTTTTAAAATGAATAAAACCTATATGCTGTAAAATAATGCCATGTCAAAAATGTATAAATAAATTTTTCAAGTATTAATGGATGAATTTACAAACATTTTAAACAAGAAAAACAAGTAATAACACAATTGCTGTCAGGGTGTAAAAATACAAACAAATGCACACAAGGCCAATTATCTAGAATGAAGTAGCGTTAATAGAAAATGAGAAAGCATTTAAAAAGTTAACATCTCATCCACACATTTACTTCACTGCTATCTTAATAAGAAAGAGTGTTACAGTTTTATTTCCTTTGAGTATAGAGAAGAAGCTATGATAGTGCAGAATTCCTTGTGTCTATGAGAAAAAAGCTGAAAATAGATTGAGAAATGTGTGGGAAAAGCAGGCATAATTCTACAGAAATATTTCTTTTTTTCTTTTTTTATATTCCAGCTAATGATACATTTTACACATTTTTGTGTTTACTTAAACAAGCCACTAATAGTATTTTATGTAAGCACAGAAAAGAGAGAAACTGAATTATGGGTACTTTGCAGAGAACTCACATTCAGTAATTGCTACATAAAGCATGCTTAAGCAAAGATATTCAAACCCAATAAAAAGGGGCATTCCCGTAAATACTAACAGTGTCTAATTAAGAGAGACTTATAGCTGAACCTATGACATACCCCAAAGGTTAAATATTGTTCTTCGTTCTGAGAAACAAGCTCAGGAGGCAAAAAGTAAGAGCTATTCATCACAGAGGCAGAGCAAAACTTGTCAATACCAACCTCGTAAAGGCCACAGCTTCCATCATCTGTGTAAGTGATGGCTGCATAATGCAGGATGATTAATGTAAAGTATGTCTCTTGGGAATCGAGGTTTGTAGTTAGGATATGTAGAAGTGACTCTCAAGTGACTGGGAAGCTTTGCCTCATTCTAAGACATGATTTTTCCCTTTTTCCAGGCAGACCTGGCTGGTATAGTGCTCCCAGATATTGAAAGCCTGTGCAATGTCCAGATTGGAGAATGACAAAGGCAGAACACATTTCAAGAAATTGTCAGCACTAAAATAGAAATTTGGGTCTAGGTCACCAGACAGGAAGACATTTCTCTACTGATTAAGGATTTTTACAGCAGGAGTAAGACTGGGATGTTGAAGAGGTATTTAGCAGGGGAGAAGGATTTGGAATGTAAGGGAAGGGCATGCATACCAACAAAATCAAACTCATTTTTCCCAGCTAAGCCACCTCACTTCTTAAAGAGCTGTTGGCAATGAAGAAGGGAGCAAGTCAGACTAACACTGGGAAGAGAACAAGCAGCAAAAATCATCCAGACAGTTGGAATCTGTTGCTACTGAATAAATATCTTGTTTTGATTGCAGTGGCCAGGAATCCAATGCAGTCCCTCAGAAAAGTCCCACTTTCATTGCTCTTTTCCAAAGAACAAGGTATGAAAATGCCACAGTTTCCCTTTCTTAGCTTTTATTAATGCTTTCAAAGTACTCATAGTATGTTTAGCCTGTTTTTCAAGTTAGTACATAGTCACTTTTTGCTTTAGACTGTTGTAGCATTGTGGCACAATCCCTTTGCTATCATGTACAATATAATCTGAATACAACATCTTTGATCCAACTCACAATTGTTCTGATTCTGTGAACAGGTAGAAACACTGATGTATATAATCTTTTTTTTTTTTCTTAAACTGAAGCTCTTCAAATAAACTAATATATTTGCAAAGTTAATCTAATAAATGTAAGAAGACCAAATAAACTGGGTTTTTTTAGCAAACATCCATCCTCCAACCTTTTCTTTTCCATTTTTCATAGAAGTCATCCCAAATTCACTGGAAATGGAAGTAATCCAACCTTATACAAAATATTATAGGATATATTGCCATTCATAAGTGTCTCTATATTATAAACTGAACTTTTGGCATGTATTTTGAAGTTTAAAAATTATAGTCCTATCTGTTTATAACATAACAATCCACAAAAGCTAACACAAAAAAATGGCATCTTTGTTATACTGCATAAGGGATTGCATCAAGAGGGTAGTGATCAACAACTCAAAGTCCAAATGGAGGCCAGTGACAAGTGGTGCCCTTCAGGGGTCCATACTGAGACCTGTAATATTTCACATTTTTATCAAGGACATAGATAGTACAATCAAGTGCAGCAGCAGCAAGTTTGCAGATGACACCAAGCTGAGTGGTGGTGCCAATAAGCCAGAGGGATGGAATGTCATCCAGAAGAACCTGGACAAATTGGAAAGGCGGGCCCAGGTGAACCACATGAGGTTGAACAAGACCAAGTGCAGGGTCCTGCACCTAGGTTGGAACAATCCTCATTACCAGTACAGGCTTGGGGATGAATTTTTAGAAAGCAGCCCTACAGAAAAGGACTGGGGGGGGGGGGTGGATATAAAGCTGGATGTGTGCCAACAGTGTGTGCTTACAGCCCAGAAGGCCAATTGCATCCTGAGCTGCATCAAAAGAAGCATGGCCAGCAGATCAAGAGAGGTGGTTCTGCCACTTTACTCTGGTAAGACCTCACCTGGAGTACTGCATCCCACTCTGGAGCCCTCAGGAGATGGACTGGATGGACCAGGTCCAGAAAAGGGCCATGAAAATGACAGGGGCCTGGAACACCTCTCCTATGAAGACAGTCTGAGGGAGGTGGGGTTGTTCAGCCTGGAGAAAAGAAGGCTCTGGGGAGACCTAATAGTGACCTTCCAGTAGCTGAAGGGAGCCTACAGAAAAGTTAGAGATGGACTGTTTGCAAGGGCCTGGAGTGATAGGATGAGGGGCAATGGTTTTAAATTAGAGAAAAGTAGATTTAGGCTGGATGTAAGGAAAAAGTTCTTTACTATGAGGGTAGTAGAAAAATGGAACAGGTTGCCCAGTCGAGGCCTCATTCCTGGAGCTATTCAAGGTGAGGCTTGATGAGGCTCTGAGCAACCTGATCTAGTTGAGGGTGTCCCTATTTATTGCAGGGGTGTTAGACTAGGTGACTTTTAGATGTTTCTTCCATCTGAAATTATTCTGTGATTCTATTACTCAGTTTTCAGTGTGTTCTCCAGCAGAATGGTACCAGATACTCTTTTGCTTTGTGGCTGGAAAGACAGGGAGCAAATGGTGTAGCTCTCATGGATTTTGATGGAGTAAGACATCATTTTTGTAAGAACCTGGATTCCATGCCAGATATATGACATAGGAGAAGATCTGTACTCTTAAAAACCTGCATAGCCTGTGGTCTGAGATCAAACATAAAAAGCCTACCATTTCCCAACAATATTTTTCTCCTTTTAAGTTTTGCAAGCTGAATTTTCTGACAGATATGTCTGTACTGCTTGCCTAACAATACCAATTGTCTGTGTAATTTTGAGCATAAAGGAGGTGGGTAAGCCTTTGAGGAAAGTCATCAAGCAATGCAAATCAATCAATACAAGCATGCAAACACTGCTTGTAATTAATACATAAATTAAGGTAATCTGGTTGCATACGTGTTTCCTGTTTAATGGTGATGTTTAGAAATGTTATACTTTCTCCACTTCCCAACTTTCCAGATTCTAAGCAGTGATGTATTTGTCTTTGGTGTATTTGTCTTTACGTAGCTTTTACAAGGCCCCACACCCAAATTTGACAGTTATAAAAAGGTTGTTTCATGGATGTTGTTTCAATCATCAGCCTTTTTCCACAAATAATAACTAAAAATGGCCGGACAGTGCTATTTTCTTGTATTGTTTCAACTTTAGTCTTGAAAGCCACACATAAAGCTTTCTGGTCTGTCTGCTGCATGAAATATTTTCGATAGACTTCAACTCACTTCTCATACAGAACAGATCACTTTTGATCCTCAAAATTCAAGTTCAGTGTCACTTGCTCCTATAATTTTCTGTCATCCTCAACACAAAGAAATCTAAAGTGGTTCATATACTCTGATTTAATTTTTTTCAGGATTCTATTTTCACCAATAAATATCTATCATCAGTAGCAGTTGAACTTACCAACAATATTTTCTAGCTACATCTCATTTTATTCTAATGCTAACTTTATTTAATTCTAACTTTCTAGAAATCTCATTCTATCCCATTTTCTCATTAAATTAATTAATTATTTCTACTCTGTCCTTCTCTGTCAATTCTTTCTGTCTCTGATTCACATCATGTAGTTTCCATACGCTTCCATGTTTCTTCGAGTGATCCCTCAGATCATGGTCTTATTGACTGCCTACTTCTATCATTACTGTTTCCAGTTTATCCAGGTCACTGAATCCTGATAAATCCCCAAATACAAATCATAGGGAGTCCTAGTCTGCTGATCCCAAGGGTTAATAATGGTTACCTGGTTTCTGAGGCAGTGACTGCAGGTCTGGCTCTGCTTCTGGTCTGCAGGGACAAATAACTTTTTATAGCACATACAAATAACAGCAATGCTTTGATGAAGTTGACCCAAATCAAGAGATGGCTGGCTGCTAGGAAGCAATCCAAAATTGTATTCACACACTTTCATATCAAAACTGAAGCCCATACAGACCATAGGAGATATGAAGAGCAAATACTCAATTAGGAAGCAGTCAACATGTACAGTGAGAGTGCTGATGACTGCTTTTTATTATTGTTTTTTCCAGGTTGTAGAAGGTACAGTTTTAGTCCCCATGATAATAACTCTTGGCAGTATTTGTTCCATTTACTTTGTGTGCAGTTTTTAAACTGAGACATTATTAAATGTGAGTAAATGTTCCACTAACATCTCAGTTATATTAACTTATATTAATTGTCACTACATGCAATCATCAATATAATCTGATGCACAAAGAGTTGCATTACCTTTAAAATGTGTGAAAACTGGACAACTTAGAAAAATGACAGAAGCCTTGTTGTTTTATTTTACTGATTAAAAATAACAGAAGCCTTGTTGTTTTATTTTACTGATTTTCACAGTTAACATCATTCTAGGAGTTTGTATTCAGCAAGGAGGCACATGAGTTTGTTGCTCATAGCATAATCATGGCTATGTGGTTTTCATTTGCTTTGAAGTAAACCTTCTTGGCACTTGATTGTGGCATATATTTTAGTTTTATGAGTTAAAAGCATATATCCTTAGCCTCTTCAGAAAGACAGAATCTCATTTTAATCTTGAGAAATGTGTACAAGAAAGGAACAAGACGCATATGCAGGAATAATAAAATAAATCATAAATAAAAATAATAAATAAATAAATATATAAATAAAATTTTTATTCATAAACTTAATAAAAAATAGACCATGAAATACGTTATAGTTAATAGTATTTGACCAAGTCCTTGCAGACCTCAAGAGGTCATGACTCAGTTTCAAAGTTAAAGCTCAGTTCACAGCTGAACTGAGAAGCAGCTTGGAACTTCAATTAACAGAGAAATAGAAGTTTTCCTACTTCAGTCAAGAATATGATAGATACTTAAAGGAATTAATTAACTAAATTATCAGTATTACTATTGTCCCTTCATTTAAATATGTCTTTTATGTCCCATTTTCACTCTGATATATTTGTAAAAAGTGACCTCAAGCCCTCTCACTCCCATCTTTATTTGCTCTCTTTTCCTAAAGAACAACTAAGACTCCTTAGATCATCATACTAAGTCTTTTCACATGCTTTTCTTATCTGAGGATCCCTGCCTTTTAACCTAAGTGGGAAGGTTTGAAATGTCTACCATATTTCAAAATGTCTGTATGGGAACTTTACAGGGGAGAATTTTACTTCCTGAAATAGAAACATTTTCTGATATAAACAGGGGGAAAAAAAGGTTGTTTTTTTTTTTCAAACTGGGGAAAACATGATGGCAAATTTGTCCTGGAAATTATCAAACTTGAAGATGGAAAAATAAACACAGGAGGTTTAGGTGATCATCAATTTCAGTTTTTCAAGTCCCTAGAAAGGGAAAATGCAGTGGTGTCAGATGTTACATAGATGTTACAAAAGTTGCTATTACAGGAATCTTTTGAAGGTTGATGTTATAAAACAGACCCTACTTCAGATAGATTTTTTTCTGGGATTAGTCCTCTGAGACTGGTGTTGCTACAGCAGATATGAATCAGCTAAGAAATAGCAGCCTGAAATATACTTATTTTCATTCATCCAGCTCAGAATGCAGTGAAGTGTAAAGGAGTACCAGAGAAGAGGATAGTCTGGTAAGGAAAATAACAGCAGTAGATCTCCAGATTTGCAATAGATTTCTTTTTTCAAGATAGAGTAATTTTGACTTTTCCTCCTTCATTTTTTTCCAAGTACCCATTTTTGCAGTTTCTTTTCAACAGCAAATTCTGTAGTACTGAAGTATCTGTAAACTCTTTTCAGCATTTCTTTTCAATTCTATGGCCCATAGCAACATTATTTTTATTATTAACCATGGTGCCCATGTGCTCTCCTGAAGTAAATGACCGCTGACTCACTGTCACCAAGGGTCCAGGGTCAGATTTCTTATCCTTGTTTGATTTACTTGTAACTAACTGGTGAGATCACAAAAACTTCAGTCTTTAAGAAATATGTTTACGCAAATCAAATTATATTACATGACATAAGAAGAAATGAAAAGGAGTTTTAATTTGCCTACATATATTCCATTGATGTTCTCTTTTTAAACACGGGACATAAAAAGAGAATGGTTTGGTTTTTTTTTTCTGTAGTAAAGTAGTAGACAAAAGGTTTATTTTTATGTTCTTTCATAAGTACAGGTATTTCATATATAGATTTGACAAATTGTAGTTAATATCTATTAAAATATAAAAGGAGAACAGCACAGGAAAAATGTTGTCATGCTTCTTTTTTCCCCTGGAAAATACATGTAAAAGTATGTTTGATCCATTACACTCTTGCACCTTAAAGATTATTGTAAGTTGCAAAGAAATATATCATGAGAAGTTGTTTGTCATACGAAGACAAAGAAAATAAAAGTGATATCTATTAACAAAGCACTGACCCATGTACTGCTTCAATCAGGTAACCCTGTTTCTGGATTTTCTAACATCTGCTCAGACCCTTTATGTTCAGTTTCACCAATATACAAATCATCATAGCCATTCCAGATATTCTAAGCTGGGCAGATGGTCCTAATACCTTCAAAGATGATCTCCAGAAATTATTCCATATCTTCAGGGGCCTTTATGATACTGCCTGTTATTGGGAAGGACATTGCTATTGCTCTAAGAAACATTGTATTCTCTGGAATATAAAATATACAGTGATGACAGTAATATAACTAAAGTATAAAAATACCATAAAACATGAAGCAAGCATTTTATGACAAAATTGTACTATTTATACAGTACTTGTAAAATAAAGATAAAACTGCAATCAATATCTCTTTTATGCTTTCCTTTTACAAAATTGCATGCATCTCGCTACAAATTTAGCAAAGGTTTAAAATAAGTTTCTAGTGGATTATGATTCATGACATTAGTTAATTAGTAAATAATTCTACATTACATTGAAGCATTAGTTAAAAAGATCACTTAGAGAAGCTATGTCTTTCAGAAGTTTTTTGCTTTCACAATATGTCAAGACAAACAGGACCATAAATCCTTTATTTTCCTTCCCAACTATTATTTTCTCCAGGAAACTGATTTTCTTGGCGAGGTCTAGATGCTTCCAGTCCTTCTGTTTTTCATATTTAGAAGCTTCCTGCACAGATAAGCATTATTCCAAAAGCACATGCCCTCAGAAACCCACTTTTGACAAAAATATTTCCTGTTGCAGGCCACAGCAACTTTGTGTGGCAAGAAGAAAAGTCTTTCTGTGGTAGAAAAAAGGTGAACTGTGGGGAATTTTTGACTCTTACAGATGACAAGCAGCTGCTGTAGTTTACAGAGTGTTATTTCCAGTCTCACCAACTACTGAGTTGGATTCAGAGTTGTGCTGCTTTTCTGAGTCCTTTCATCACCAGGCCCCAGGGTATCCAAACCGAAGTCACAGACTGAAAAGAGTGATTGCCAATTTTGTTCTACTGGCAAAGGGAAACCTTTGCAAGGATGGTAAACTGTATTAAATAGAAAGAAGTGCTTTTGCTAGGGCCAGTCTGAGAAATCAACTTCTCCAGCAGGCAAGCGCCAGCACAAGTTTGACTGCCACCTTCCTTTCCAAGTGAAAATTGGATTTTCTTAACCTTCCCTTCTGCAACATAAACATTTAGACAAACAGTCAGACAAGCATTATATGTTGTAAAACAGAACATTGCACAGTAGACACATCTTCCCCTGGGGAGAGGGGTGAAAGAATAAACATGTAACAAGCATTAGTCACATTCCCTAATGCACTACTAGAAGACACTCAAATATTCATTGTGAGTATGCTATAAAAAGATATAATAAATGTACTATATAACTTGTCAAATAATCAACTGCATTCTGAATTAGCCCAAGTTAGAAAGAATTTTAAGAATTGTTCCATTTACAGATCAGGAAATCAGCAAAATCTTGTCAGACGATTTTGCTTTTCTCTTCTTAAGTGCATTCTTGAGATTTTTTGTGATTTTTTTTTTTTAATACAATTCTTTAGTCACACCTGTAATTGGCAAATCATCAAAAACAATCTTGATTGAAAATTGGTAAAGAAATATCCTGAAGAAGAGAGGACAGGATATTGTCCTCCTCATCATCATCATCCTCTGGCAGTTTCCTAGCAACCTTTTAGTATCATCTCAGTTTTGTTTCCATTTTCTTAGGGACTGAGACAGGAACAGTTAGCAGCTGCATCACATAGACACAGTGAGCCCAGGAACAGAGAGCAGCCAGTGGAAGCCGGACTGAAGAAATCAAAAGATACTTCTGTACTGAGCAGAAGTTCTTGGAAATACTTGCTGCTACATGGGTGAAGCTTCCACCTCTGATTGAAAGTTCATATCTACAGTCAGTCCATTGCAATCTGTAGTTTATAAGATCTATTTTTTATAGAATAGAATAGAATAGAATAGAATAGAAGAATAGAAGAACAGAAGAATAGAAGAAGAGAATAAAGATAGGACTGCTTCAGCTGGAAGGGAACTAAAATGTAATTATCTTATCTAGCTGCCTGAGCAATTCAGGGATAACCTGAATAAAGCGTGTTATTAAGGGCATTGTCCAAATGCCTCTTAAACATGGACAGGCTCTGGGCATCAGCTACCTCTCTAGGAAGCCTGTTCCAGTGTTTGAGCACCCTCTCAGTAAAGAAAAGCCTCTTAATGTCCAGTGTTCCTGGACCTGTTCCCATGCATCATATCACTGGATACTATGGAGAAGAGTTCAGCACTTCCCTCTCCACTTTCTCTCCTCAGGAAGGTATAGAGAGCAATGAGGTATTTCATCAGTTTCCTCCTTCAAACTAGACAAGTCCTTAGCTGCTCCTCATACAATATTTCTTCCAGCCCTTTCACCAGCTTTGTTGCCCTCCTTTGGACACATTCAAGGACTTTCAAATCCTTCTTAAACTGTAGAGCCCAGAACTGCATACAGCACTGAAGGTGAGACCTCAACAATGATGAATACTGCAGGATGATCACTTCTTTTGATCAGCTGGTGATGTAGTGTTTGATATACCTCAGAGTGCATTTTTCCCTTCTGGGCTCCCAGGGCACACATCTGACTTGTTTTGAGCCTTCTGCTGCCCAGCATCCCCGGATTCCTTTCTTCAGAGCTATTCTGCAGATGCTCCTCTTCCAGTTTATGCCTGTGCTCAACATTACTCAATCCTGGGTGCAGAATCTGGCATTTGGACTTGTTACATTTCAGCCCCTCAATCATTGTCCAAAATTCCCATCTATCTACATTGATCTCCAGAGGTCCCTTCCAACCCCTACCATGCTACAATTCCATGATTCTGCAAGGCCTCAAGAGAGCCAACAAGCACCTCCCTGTTTGGTATCATCAACAAAATTGCTCATAGTGCATTCGGCTCCTGCATCCAGATCACTAACAAATATATTGAGCAGAACTGTCCCTAGAATTGATCTCCTAGGAACACTTGCTTGTGACACTTAATTGTTCTTCAGAATACAACCTCTAATCTCTACAGTCATCCTGGGGCGTACCCTTCCAGCCTTGTAGATAATGTGTGACAGCCCATTACACGAGTGTTTCATACCTCATGCTAATTAGACAGTATAAAAGGTGAGCATCAGTCTTTTAGAAACACAGATTAGTTCTTCAGCTATATGAACTGGAGAACTGGAGAGAGTAAATAAACCCCTCGCTATCCTGAGTTCCTATATCACACCAAGGCAAATTGATGGTCTCAGATATGTAGTAGTCAAGACTAGAATATTGAAAATTCATCAGTCATTACAACTAGACAATGTGGTCTATAACTGTGCTCTGCTACCAGAATTAGATTTTCTGACACGATGGTAAATTTTCTTTGTGCTGAAAACAGCAGGTTTGCAGTAATTAAGTTCTATAATACAGTTTTTCTAAATGTTTTGATTTTTTATGCCTTCTTATTCATTTGTTCACTTGTTTATTTTGCTTACATGAAATATTCTGTTGTTTCTCATCACTCCTTACTCCCTGGCATGGGGTTTTCAAACTGCACTGGACAGAAGTCTGCTCTATCACAATTCCTTCTTTACATCAGTCAGTGGTGAAAGGTGAAGCATGTCACGTCTTGCCAAGGGTGAATCCAATCTGTTATTTTTCTACTTTTCCTAACATGTGCTCACGAGTTATTATCTTTAATAGAATTCAGCTTCTGATTTGTGTTCCACTGCAGTCACTGGGAGTTGTTCAGTATTTTATTGTTGTAATGTGTAGAGATAAACAGGGAACATGAATTGTCCCCAGAAGCAGACAGCAGGGCTGGCAGACAATTCTGCAATGCACAGCCAAAGCATGGTTCCCCAAGCATTCCTGCACACTCCACAGCATTCTGGGGATGGAGACCTCATCAACTTAGGAGCCCACCAGTGTTTCAGAGATGAGAAATGCAGAATGTTATGGGGAGCCTCCAAAGCCCATTTGATTCTGCTCATTTGACTTTGTTGCGTGGCTGAGGAGTCTTGGCAAAGTTGTTGAGGAAGAGTCCAGATGTATCATGCAGCTACAGTGCTGCATTTAAGTGCTGAGTTGTATAGGCTGTGTGTTCAGTAAATAACTCAGTATTGTGGTGCTAATGGTGCTATAGTGGTGATACATTTGTACAGACTAGGTCAGAGCTTTCCTGGGGCTATGGAAAAGACAGAGTGCATCAGCAAGTGTACTCTTCATGAGAGGAGATGCAGACACTACTAAGACAACTTAAAAATGGAGGGGAATGGGAGGAATCAATCCATTAAAATATGTACAGATGGACTATAGCAATTTCAGCATTTATGGGTAATACCCATAAATTACACAAAACTCTTCCAGTCAGTGACAAACCTTCCATAGGCTTGAGTGATTCCAGAATTTAATTAAGTCCTCTCAAGCACCACAAAATTTAATGCTTCTCTTTGAAAAGCAGTAAATCAAGCTTTGAGGAGGTAAAATTTTATACCTCTTGTTTTGAATGCATGAAGTGAGTCAAAATTCTAGGCTTGTTTACTCTTCAATTAGTGTTTTATAACTTTTTATTTGTATACATTATTTATATCAAAGATGCAAATTCTGAAAGTAAGCTATTGTAGAACATTACAGGCTGAGATGAAGAGCCTTGGAGTTCTCTTGCAGTTCTGGTTTTATTACTTTGGCAAAGCCAAAGTGAATTTCCTCTTCTACAGATTCACTGAATCCTTTAGAACAGAAAGGACCTCTTGAGAACACCTAGTTCAACTCTCCTGTTTAAGTTCATCTTCCTTTACTATAACTGTAACTAAACTATAACAACTATAACTATAACTATCTATAACTATAACTGTGGTCACTTTCTACCCTCTTCTCTGAGCATTGTGAGCACATTTTCCATACCCATCTCTTCTCAGCATTCTTCCATTTTAAAGGTTTTTGGCTCAGTTCCAGGCAGCCATTGGCTCAGTACAGTAGGAGATACAGTTTAGGGCCTTTCCTGAGAGACAGAACTGAATGGTGCTGGGGTGAGGGACTGATACCCTGTTGTCCCTAGAGTAAAGCAGGGTATCAGCATTAACAGCATCTCACAAAGAAATCCCAATACTCTTTCTTATTCAGCATTTGGGGCAGTGTGGGGTAAGGGCAGTTCTGGAGTTGGAATCTGGAGCAGAGCAGGGGCTCTGGGGTCACCATGGGGGCCCATGTGGGTGCCCAGCTCAGGGTTCAAGAAGGTCTGAGCTCAGTATCAGGGTGCTGTGCAGGCCTGTGGCTTCCTCAAGGCCATGGTGCCATAGGGCAGCCATAGTGCAGGGGCAAGGCTCACACGGATAAGGGGCAGCTCCACAGCTCCCAACCCAGCTGAGCCAAACAGGGTGGTGATGGCAACAGGACCTGCTGACAGGTGATGGACGACCTGATGGACATTAGCCAAATCCAAGGGAACAATACAGGGCTGAGGAAAAGGCAGGAAATCCAAACAGCTGTTGGGGAACAGGGCTAGAGACCCCGCATTGTATCTGGTGGGTGCTAAAATGGGGTCCTGGGTTTTGGGAGGATGGGAGTAGCCCTGGAGGAGCTAGGCAGGGACAGTCAGGTCCACCAATGGTCTCACAGCCCTGAGAAGTGTTCTTTTTGGCACACAGCCCACTTTGGAGTGTGTCATGAATGAAAAATTATAATTGGCTGGTACAAAGTAAAAGAGCATTCACTCAAGCTGGGAAAAATTGAGAATACCATTTTGGTTTTGTAAACCAAAATAAAAAATTGAGAAACTAATGGCTTGTAGCAGCAAAATTAATAGGTAGTGTCAATGTAATTGCAAGGTGGTCCCATTAACAGCATGATTTTGTACAAGCGTTGCACAATAATTCCTGAAAGACTTCCAATATTATTTAGAAGGTTCAATCATACCTCTCCACTGGATTTTGGTTTAATAGTTGATTCCCTAGGGAACTGAATTATTTATTGATTTGTTAAGGAGAACAATGATCTAAATGCAAGAAATAAAGTGTATGTAATCGAGATCCAATTGGAGGACATTAACCTACTGACTAAATTTAAGTTCAGACGCTTAAATTGGGCCCAAAATTAACAGAAATTGTTTTTCAGTTGGATTCTTTCACTTCCATAAAGCACATTCTAAGAATAATAAGGTGTAACTTTTTTCCTTTTTTAAAAAATATCTCATTCTAAAAGTGATAGAGCAACAGAATCTTTCTTTAAAATTACATAATACCTGCTTACAAGACTATAACCTCAGACTGTAGTGTAAGTGCTGCTATAGCTAATGTGTTTCACTAAGGTGCCTTTCACAGAATGTTATATTAGAGCAGAAGTTCTGGGAGAGTAAAGTGATGAAGGAATTTCAAGACCTGGGGAAAAAAATGTGAATCAGTATGCTTTTCAGTCTGTGCAATGGGAGAGTTCAGCACATTTTGCTACAGTCAAGAAAACAGATCTATTGTAAATGATATGCCATTAACCTTTAGAAGTAACTTTCTTTTAACAGGAATGGTGTTCTACCAGTAGCTTATTTTACTATCAGTTCCTCTGAGTAATTGAGGGTGTTAAACTACTTCTTAAAAATTAAGGTCTCTTGCTGATAATGGAAGCATCACTGGTCCCCAAAAGAATAAACTATGCTTGAATTGACTCAACTACCTCTTAAAAATTAATTTCTTTTGCTGATAATGAGAGCATCACTGGTCCCCGAAAGTATAAACTATGCCTGAATTGACTCAGCCTGGAAACACTGCCTTCTTCCAGTGCTGTCTTTTGTGAGCAAATTGTGAAAAATTAAATGATTTTTTATAAGAAAAGTGTTCTCATCAGTTTGACTTTAACAGGATATAATTAACTGAATTCCCAATTGGGCAGTTTGAACAGTTTCCTTTCTTCAAATTAAACACTATCAGTAGCTTGGTAGCCTTCTTCATAGCCTGTGAGCCCTACAGAGACAGTTGACAGAGATTTGTGGAAATGCTCTTGTGTATGATCACAGAAATAGCTGTACTTTGTTTCTCTAGTTCTAGCTGTTGTTTTTAAATTATTGATCTCCTGTTTGTTTGAAGCAAACAAAATGCAAGTTAATTAGAAACTTGGGATTCTCACTGTCCAGACCCAAATTTAAACCACTCATGTGTGATGTATTGTACTTAACAGATTTATTTCTGTTTTATCTTCCATTTATGGTGGATTGGTTATAAGTTGTAGGGCTTTTTCTTGTCTTTAGTAAGGGATGAAACAACTATATACTCTTCAGGGTAGAGTATTGTTTGACCAGTCAAAACCTTTAAGTTCAACAGGTCCTGTTTTCTTAAATCTGGTTATAGAATGTGCCTGAGAAGTTTTGGGGTTTGTTTTGTGAATGTAGAGAAAGGCACTATCACCAGCACTCTTCATGACTGGATATTTTCTTTGGGTGATCTGATTTGTTTCCTTTGAGACACAAACCAAGATAGTATGCAGAATTTTTGTTTTATTTTGTTTTACTTTATTTTTGACTCCTCCTTAACACACTCTTCTCAAACTGAATTTTAAAGACTCTAGATTACTAGGCAATGGATGTAGTCCTGTGTTTATGACATTCTGAATTAAAAAAAAAAAAAAAAAAAAAAGAGTGATTAAAGGCTAATTGAAGTAAAAATGGCACAACTATGAAAGTATTTTCAGTTTTGAGGGAGCATGGAATTCAGCCACAGTATCAACCATAAAATTGCTTGCTTCACTTTGACTTTAGAAACATCTATACTTACCTTCATATCAGAGCCTAGGACACCAGAACAGCAATTGTTGTGGCTGTGCCAGGAAGATAAATGCTTTCCTTCCAGCACTAAACTGTTAGAGTTAGTTGATTTTATCAGCTTTCAAAAGTGAGCCCCCTTGTCTTTTGCTTTCCTCCATTCTCTGCACTGCTTCTTCACAGTTTCAGCACAGTCACAGGAAAAAAAGCTCAGATCATTACTGATTTTTGCATAGAGCAGTTTGCTAACACTGTCATATAAATTTTCATGTGGGATGAAAATATGAAGAATATTAAACTGCAAAACATGAGGGAACTGAGAATTTTTGTCATTTTTTACTTTACTTTTATTTCACTTGCCAAGATTATAGATATAAACATCCACAGCAGATAATCAGGATTCAACAATAAGAATTATACTTCATTAGAAATGTATAAAGGAACATGATTTCCCGCAGTTACTAAGAGCTTCCACTAAACTATAAATCAGGTATGATGAGAACACATCTTACTTCTTTCCATTTTACTTTTTGAGCTGCTAGTAATTATTTTCCCTTCCTCATTCTAGAAGAACTACTCCTAAAAAAAAGTTCTACAGGCAAACCTGTGGAAAATGCAACAGTTTCAAAAACAATAATTGAGATGGCTGTTATTAATGAAGTGTCCTGACTCCTCATGACAAATTTTAGAAAATTGCCATCCTTATTTATTTGCTCCAGATTTTCTCTGCCCTTGTAGCAGAAATAAATGTGTATAATCCTCTTGGTCAAGACACACTGTGGCTCACCACATCATCCTGAACAGAAATGAATGGATTTTATGGTAATGCCATGGGTTGTGAACTGTGGCAACTCAGAAGATGATGCACTTTCATTTTTGGTCGCAGTAACAACCGGTAATAGGTCAATACATACAGGTATAAAATCAGTAACTTAAAAAGCAACTGTTAATCTGTTAGAGCCTTGACTCCATACTGATATAGTGAAATTAAAGTAAGGCTGGAGCACCATTTGCAATGGCTAATTATTAATACGGAGGAGTCAGCATAATCAGGAAAGTAATAAAAGACTCGTCCCAGCAGAAGATAAAATCTGGGAAGTAAAAATGGCACAACTATGGAAGTATTTTCAGTTTTGAGGGAGCATGGACTTCAGCCACAGGATCAACCATAAAATTGCTTGCATCTGGGAGCAAAATCAGCTGAAGCAGAAGTGGTGGATATCTCAAGTGCACAAAGCCAAAAGAAGAGAAAACTGGAGGAGAATCAGTTTCCAGTCTATTCAGCAGTATCACAGCTCATGTTACATGTCAAGAACTTCAAGGAGTAAGACTGGGAGAGAGGGGTGGAGAAAGAAGCAGCTTTCAGTCAGACATCTTTTGTTATGGGTGGCCTTCCTGAAATCCTTGAGCATCTCAGCTACACTGCTATTTTAGAGGGTCCTGTTGTCACTCACTTCCATGAGCCATCACAGCACATATGTGTATTAATTGCCAGTGGTTTCAATTATTCCTTCTGCATCTTGGCTTTCTTACTCATGACAGCCTACACAGAACGTGGATTTACTTTGTTACAGGCTGCTATATTTCAAGTAATATAATATACTAGGTTTGAGCCATTGACTTACACCCTATGCATCCTATTTATGCCAGTAGATTTATGCATTACTGAAAGTAGGCAGAAACCATAATCGTATATTTCCCCCCTTTCATTCTAGTGGACCAAAATGAATGTGTCTGATTAAAATATCTTCACAGACTGACAGGAACAGCAGTATCACTACAAGGGAGGTTCTCCTTGTGTTTGAAAATTACCTGAGGGGTTTCAGATGGTCTTCCAATTAATTTATAATAACTTCTGAGTACAAATGACAATACATAATCAAGTTACTGAGACAGAATGCCCACATGTCATTTAAACTTTGTTCAGTAATTCAACAGGCATAATGAATTAGGATTGCCTCAGCATATGGCAAAGATTCAAGAAATTTCTAATATAGATGACTGAGATGGCATTTCACAGATTACACTAATTGATACATTAATCTATTGGAATATAGGTATTACGACAGGCCTAATTTTTAAGAATATATGTTTGCCCTTTTTTCATTGTTACCTATAAACTTGAAAGATGATGCCGAAATTACCTTTGTGAATACATTTACAGGCAGATCTTTATACCCATTTTGAACATACTGGAGTTGTCTCCACAGTGGTGCAAGTATAATTATGCATGCAAAGTAAAGAGCAAAATGTTACATGTACAAATTTATATTTTAAAATTAGATTTTTGGCAAGTACATGAAAAAGGACTGAGAGTACATTAGAATTTTTGCAAATAAATGACACTAAATTTAATCAGTTATATGGAATGTGAAGAAGTCAACCCAAGTTCAGCTTAAAAAGGAAATGAATGATTTAAGCAGCCATTGCACAGGACCAGATGGCATGACTGTAAGGTTAAAAACAAGAAAAGACAGAGTTCTTCAAAGCTGTGTTCATTTCTTAATGTATATATACTAGAATAATTTAAATGAAAGGACCACTGGTTATTTATAAATTAAATTCCCTAATTTCCTATTTGCTGAATGGAAAGAACAGCAATAAGAGGCTTTAGACAAATATAACCATATATTTTCTTTGAAATTTCCATAATGTTCATAGACATCTCCAGTTCCCAACTTTCCCCCTGTTCATTTCAGAGTGTAAAGAAGCAGAGAGAGGCTGCATATTTACATCTGCCACTTCCTGCCAGTCTCTTTACAGAGCTCTTCAAGGCTATTTCAATCTTATATTATTTCTCCTAATAGGGATAGAAGAATCATGGAAGAAATAAATATGCATGCTTTAGCCTTGACTATTAAGTTTCTCTTCAGACTGTCAATTCCCCTTGTTGTGGTGTTATCTCCTCACATCTGTAGTCTAGGCAATAACTTTCATTATATTCCCTGACACTATTCTTGACTTTGCTGTCACTTAAGACATTTGTATTTCTTGACACCCAAGGACATTGTATTTTTAATTTAACTACTCATATTAATCAATTAATAGCTCTTAGTTGTAAGGGGCTAAAAGCCAAATGATAGTCCAGAGACATCTGTAAGAACATTGGACTTGAAGCCAGGTATGGCTTTGGCAGCTAGCATATCAGATGTGGGAGAAAGAGGCACTCTTTGAATAAAGCATGACCATCAGCACTTTGCTCTTTGGCTTTTCTATCTGCTTGGACTGTTACATAGGATAATAGTTTTCAGTGAAGACCATCCTGATAAAGACAAAGTGTAGCCCAGTGTATACAGAAGTAGCCTAGAAATCAGGACAGTAAAGATGGACTCTGTATTTAGATGTTGTCTGTTAAATATTGAGCAAAAAAAGGTAATCACTTCCCTTGATTTTCTGGCTGAAGTCCTGTTGATCACTCTCTGATGCTGCTGGCCTTTCCCCAGGTACTTTTCCACAAAGCTACTGCCCAGCCAGTCAGTCTCCAGACTGTATCATCATAAGCAGTTCTTCCTTCTTAGGTGCAGGACTTATTATTTTAATTGGATTTCAAAGCTATCAGCTGGCCCATTTCTCCAGCCTGTCTAGGTCCTTCTGGATGGCAACCCTGCTTTCAAGTGAACTTACTTGTGCCCCAAGATTGGTGCCATCTGTAAGCTGAGAGTGCACCCCATCACCTCTTCCAGATTGCAGAAAGAAATGGTAGAGAGAGTAGATCCCCATTTAGACCCTCGTGATGCTCACTTGTTAATGACCTTCAATGACCTATTAAGTGTAATCCTCTGAGTCTTGTCCTCCAGCCATGTTTCTATCCATATAGCTTTCCACTCAAACAGACCATAATGTCCTAACTTAGGAACAATAACACTGTGGGAGGCAGTCAAAAGCCTTGCTGAAACCTATGCTAATGACATCCACTGCTCTTCCCTTGTCCATAGATCCATTCAGTTTACTATAGAAGGCAATCAGGTTAGTCATGCATGATTAACTATCTCCCTCCATCAACTCTAGAAGTTGATTGCTTAGATTGCTTTTATGATGCTAAAATATGATTTAAGAAATCCTAAAATTGGTCTTTTATAATTCTAGAAATGTTTATTCATATTGTCCTTTGTAAATACAGTGCTATTTTCCTCACCGAATGTTTGAATATTATCAGCTCCTACAGCAAGTGAAATAACGAGGTTTCAAGTGCTAAAACTTTGCCATCTGTTTAAAAAAAGAAGGGCTTCTGATAGACTGGATGGTAGCTGCATCCTCAAGTATTCTGCCAGCTCTAGGCTGGCTCCTCAATACAACTCAACTAGGCACAGCTAACATAGATACAAAAGCTGATTAGCTGTGGTTAGAATTTTTTTCTGGTTTACCATTTTATCTTCCATCAGAACAATTGATAAAGTTCATATTGCCTTCTGTTGGAAACTAGGTTATGCAACCAGAAAATGTCTCATATAGTTTTGAGGTGCTTGAAAACAGTGGCTTAAACTAGAAATTGTGTTGTTCTGAAAGAAGAAAGTTTCACTCAGAAAAAAGCATTCAAAATCTATAAAATAATACCCAAATCTAGAATAGATAATATGCTGGCCCTTGTGAAATAGGACCTCTACAAAGCATTTGAGGAGACTGTAGGGACAGAAAATTAGCTAGTGCATTTATCTGAGGCGTTCCTAAGAATATTTCAAACTTAAACCAAATTTCTAGCATTTAATAATACCAAAACTGCACAGATTTAAAGTGGATACTAATATATATATATATATATATATTTAGCATTTCTAACAATGTTCTATACAGACAAAGATAAGATACAATCAGAATGACATTGCCAGTGCCAATGCTGTAGGTTTTATGGTTCAGAAAATACTACATATTTCAGTTCTCTCTGTCCTCTTCCCTCCTGATAGCCTCTGTTTATGCAGCCCACAGCTCAGATGGGTAAGGAAACCTCTTCAGACTATACAGTTAATTGTCTTTATACTCAGATATCTGCAATTTATATCCCATTTGCCAGCCTGCACGTGCTCTTCCCTCTTAAGAGAAACATTTACAAGGGTCACAATCATCTTCATAAGATTTTTGTGTATATAAAGCAAAGTACCAAACAAGACTCAAAAGCTCATATTGTCTCTATACATCAAAGATTTAGTTCACAGTGCCAAGGAGTCAGCTGAAAGCCCAACTTCTGGCTCTGTTACTCATGAATGAATCATGGGGCTCAAAAGTCTCTCAAGGAAATACCTGAGGAAGCAGCTTATCTGGCAGGGGGAAAGTAAGGAGTCCAACCTATAACATAGTAATAAAATACGAATATGCAGTAGGAGAGGGCTAATGGATGCCATGTTATTTATAGCTACAACAAAAATCACTGCTGGCAGTTTATAGATGGACACAGTCAAAGTGGAAATATGAGACACATTTATACCAGTGAGAGATAAAAATTGACAATGGGTCAATTTATGAAGGAAAGTAGTAGATTTTCTGCCAATCATACAATATTTTAAAATCGATATCAGTTTCCCTCTAAAAGGTGTACTGAATTCAACTATAAATTATTTGACTTCATATAGATGGTATTAGGTGAGGTCTTACCCTGTGTCACATCACAGGTCAGACTAAATGACTGTAGAGTTCCCTTCTGGCCTTAAAATCTATGAAGTGATCAATGGCTTCTACAGGACCGAAGCTGTGGAAAAAAATAATGATTATGAAAGGAAAAGGAGACCCCGTGTGAGCTGACAGGCCCAGACAGTCACCACCAGCCTGTGGAGACTTCCAGTACTCACAAGGCAAAAAGTTATCATATCTACCCACCCTGTGCTTCCTGATTTTAGATTCAAACTCAGTATTTTATAATTTTCACTCGTCTGCATTGAATGTAATGGGTTCGGTTAAGATGTTAATAACCAGTGTGTGCTTTTGCTTCTTGGAGTTTTTGATCAGTGCTCTGTTTAGCCAGTTTTTTGTTCTGTCCCTTTCCTTCTATGTAACATATCTCATTTTTCCTCACCCTCCACCCTAGCCTCTGAACTAATGCATCGTTGACATATTTGCATTTATTTATAAATTAAGGAAAAGATGGCTGAACAAATATTGAAAAAATTATGATTGAATGGCAGAACTCAGCACCCCTCACAGCCATATGTTCAGTATGATCTCCTTTGCACTCTATATGATACTAACAGCTTTTCCATGAAACATGAAACCTTTTTTTTTTTTTTTTTTTGAGGTTGGAATTGAAGTGGTTTTGGGATTAAATATTATTTGCTTTCCTAAATCTTTTGCATGTCATGGGACATAGAAATTTTTTTTTTCTTTTTTTTTTTTTTTTTTAGAGTAGAATTAAGAATTAGTGTCTTGTTTAGACAGAAAATCTCTGGAAACACCACAAGCCAACCTTTTTTATTATGTGATATCTTAATTAATTTACCTGTAAATTAGCCTTCAGGATTTTCATGAAGTCTGTCTAAAAGGTCACTAGAATACTAATAAATTCTCTTGTCTGTTTTGATTATTCTACATAGAGCAGGCTGTGAGAAGTGACCTTTGAGACATTCACGCCAAAATATTTTCTCTCATCACAGGTATGCATTACATGGAATTTAAGGAAAGTGTGTGTTTTTAAAATATGAGTAACTTCTGTGTGCTTCTTGTGAGGAACCTTCATTCTGGTTTCATAATGAACATAATTTTCTCCTATAGAATGTAGAGCACTGTGACAATATGCTAATGGAAGATGAATTTATATGTATGTATATTTATAAATATATATAGTTCCTGGATCCTCCAGAGAAAGGAGGAAGAAATACGGAAGGTGTATCTCCTACCTCTTTGTGACATCTTCCTGGATAGGGAAGACTATGTCTGGACAGATCTCATTCAAAATATGTTTCAGCAACCCCTCTGAATTGTTATCTTTCCATAATTTGTTCTTCACAAAAAAAATTCTCACACAGCTGTATCAAAGGATCTTGCACATGCATAAGAATCACTTTAAATTACATTATTATCACAACGTACAGTTATAAAAATCACACCAAAATCCTGTCAGTCTTAAAAGAGTTGACAATTCAGACTTGATTAATAGAAGTGCTGGTGAAATGCTAATACTATTCTGTGGCAAAGTATCAGCAATGTGTAGATTAAACAATTCTTAATAATATGCTTGCCTATTGTACAAGATGACAGGTCTTACAAGGTTTACAAAGTATTGTATGAATTGATGCTTATACAGTCTACATAGAGTGACGTGCTGTTAAACTACCAAAGTAAGATATAGCTCATCTGTCTGGTCAAAATAATTCACAGAACTCCATGAAAAGTCAGGCAGAATTCTTTTGCCTTCATTAACCTTAAAACCTCTTCCTTTCCACAATATGTTTCACACGTCTAAAAGTAACACCTAAAAGACTAAGTAGAATACTGCCTCAATATAAGCACAAGCTGCAACAACATCTTAAACAGCTTAAACTATAAGGCTTTTGGTCCTGCATGTTTGGTTATGAAGGCAGTGGTGCTCAATGGAGAAAACAACATATGCATCCCAATAGACCATCCTAATAGTAGTACTGTAGGGTAACCATCTGTATTACAGTGCTACTTCAACCCACCCTAGGAAGGGTCTTACAGATCACTGTTGTGTCATATAGAAGTTCCCAGCTCCAACACAAAAGCTCTAGGTCAGAAAGCATCAGAGCAGCAGCATCAGTTTTGCCAAATGCCTGAATAATTAGCACTGTAAATTAGAAGAATAAAACCACCTAAGAATATTCTCTGCTATTGAAAGCATAATACTAACACCTCTAAATAAAAGAGAGAGGTTTGTCACGTGGATGTTTGATGACTTGTGACAGATTTCTCTATAACAGCTCTAGAAAACTAGGATAATGCCTTTCTCCGTACTGATATTACATTGTCCAAAGTGAACACCACCATTCTTCTCTCTGCTTCATACGTTTTTTTGCCAGTGCCTTTGTACTCAGCAATTCAGAAGTGACTGTATTGAAGTGTCTTGAGCTGATCGTCTCATGCCCATTTCTTTTGAGGGGGATCTTTAACATTTTGCTTAATTTCTAAAAATAATACCTCTGAAAATGAAGGGAAGATTGGAATGCCAGACACCGAGGTTAAATCAGCAAAACAAGCAACTTGCACTTCTCAGTTTTTATTGTGTTCTCTGTTTTTTCTCTGGTGCTAAGAAACACTGAAACATAGTTCAGGGTCTGGATTCAACAGGTTCAGGGTTCAACACAGAATCAGTTCAGCTGACCAAATTGACAAATTTGTCCCATTTCATGAGAAAAAGTTTTGTACATTGCTATATGGTCATAAGTCATCCCCAACCTCTGGCTTGGGTTTTGTTCTGTATGTGTGACCTTAGATTCATTGTCATCAGATGTCTCTCTTGACTCAGATACTTGATCTGGGTCTTCAGTATCTGACCTTAATCCATCCATCCTGGGTTCAGGATTGGTTAGACAGGAGGAATCCAGTCATGCTCACATTTAAATTCCAGTTCCATCTCCATATTTAAATAAACTAACCAGTGTACATACCTCAGTTTCACGTGCATGTCTTTTGTCAGCACACACATTGAGAGACAATATATCTTAAGCATAAAAGAGATCAGCTCAGAAATAGATTTTTTTAAACAAATCTATTCTTTTAAGACTACTAGAATTTACCTTTCACTACTGAAGCAAATAAAGTTTTGCCCTATACTCTTCTGAGAGGAATTCTCTATCCTGTGCCAGTTTGTTATTGCGGGCAAATGAGAAGAATTTGAGTTACAGATCAGAACAGGCCAAAAATTTCAATATGACTGGCATGAAATAATAAGTAATATATTTCAGCACATCAGTCATGGCAGTGACTTAGTTCACATCATATTCATACAGCTACAATATTCCACAGACTCAGAAATATTGATCTCAAAGGTTTACAGAAATAGAGATTATAGTATATTTATTTAGAATTTAAGTTATATTCACTTCTTAGGCAGACAGTTAATTTGAAATTTACTGGTAATATTCAGAACAAAAGTTGTTATTGATAATTGCATGTTAATATGGATTATTGGAATAAAAATCTTATTTGTCAAAATATATGCTATGAAATCTGGTGTAAATTAATCCAGATCAGTTACACTAATAACTGTTGGCTCTATAGTGGACAAGAAATTCAAGAGCAGCAAAAAGAACAGGCCTGGACATAAAATACACAGCACACAGAGTGAGATTTAATTTTTAAGGGTCAGTGGTTTCTTTCTCTGTTGGTTACCCTTTTGGCATGTTCAACTAATGTGCTTCCCACTCTGCCTGCCACTTTCATTGTTCCAGGTTTTTTCTCTCAAAGTAGAATGAAAATTGTAAGGTTTTTTTAATAGTTATGTGAGTCTATTTTATGACAATAATTTCTAAAATAATTTCTAATAATCCACATTTTAATAAAAATCTTATTTCTATCAAGTTAGAAAAATGTATTTCATATTGTAAGGAAAATGGAGTAATTTTCTGAAACTTCATGCAAGAAATATAATTTAGTAGGCACTTAGCTTATTTGGATTGTAACTTACACAATTCAGTTGTCAGTTACACAACCTAAACAATTCAGTTGTCATACAAAATTAAACTCTGTCTAAACTGGGGAGGTCTGATTCTTTGTCTTCTCTCTCCCCTTATATTTATCAGTGTACGTATTTATCAGTGTAAAGTAATTCCAGAATAGACATAGACCAGCACAGTTCTGATGCTGTAGTTTTTTAGCAGAGCTGGAAGCAGTTACATGAGATGTAATATGATGAGAACAATCCTGAGATGATCACATTTACTTTCATCTTGTGTCATTCAATAAAAAGGCAATAAAATACAAGACCTGCCATATTTATCACTGTTGCTACGTACAAACATTATGAGAAGTCCTGAGGTTTCATGATTTGAAGCTTAAGTATCTAGATGTGAGATCTGGAGAGAAGATAGCTGAGGAAAGCATATATTTAGTAATGGGAGCTTCTGGAATTTAAGTGTTATAGTACTGGTCACAAAAAGAAACAACAGGTTGCAGCAGAAGGCCTAGAATTCTGCTGTAGAACAGTAATTCCCATTTCATCTGAAACTGTTTTAGAACTGTAAAGGTCATTTTTGCAAACTGTTACTCTTATGACTGGGTTCCCTAGAGTAAAGAACATAAATGTGAGTCAAATAAGGAGTATAGTGTGAGCCCTTTGTTTAATGCACACTGAGTTAACTGAAGCCTTGAAAAAAACCCGTCTTGGAGTTGAAATTCAGCATCAGATCAATAGCACATAGCAACAAAACAGAGAAGTTCAAAGGTGAAGAGGAAGCATATCTTTTCCAGTTGGAATAAAAAAAGCAATATAGACAGGTATCACCACATGCAAATTGCCTGAGGCAATGCTGACACTAAAAATATTTCAAAAACTCATCCTGTGTTGAATGGCTTTCTGGTTATTCCTTTGCTTGTTTTGCTAAACTCATTAGCTAGACACTTGAGAAAATCCACACTCAATGATTAAGTGCTCAGTAAATTGCTCAATCCTTGTGACATATTATGGCCAAGAACCAGATTTTAAAAAGAAACAGGATTTTGGTTCTTCTTAGCAAATGAGGTGGTGTGCTTTAATTCTTTAACAACATTGTTTCAATTATAGAACTTACTCGCTAAGTTTTCAGGCAGGTACACGAATAAGTCTTACCCATCATACTTCCATACTCAAAATTCAGAAGGACAGGGACAAGGCATTGGCTTTGCACCTGAGATTCATCGGGCAGGGAAATAACTTCAAGGCCATTACCAGCAAAGAAAAGATGACTGCAAAATTCAGATGGGTATGAAGATGCTTGTTTGCCTTCACAAGTTCAAGCTCTTGACCTAAATGAATACAGGACTGTGTCCCTTTGCCTCTTTACATTTCCAAAAGCAGCACAGCCCTAGATAAAGTCCCTTCTTTGGATACTTTTTAGGTTACTGTTCAGCAGTAAATTAACGTAGAATTTAAATCTAAATTATCTGAAAATAAATATTATAGTTGTAAAGACTCCATAGGCTGAAACTACTCTTACATGTCATAATGACTGGATTACAAGATTTGTGTATTGTTGCAGTGCTTTGCATTTCAAAAATGTTGCACAAATCAAACATCATCTCAGGCACAATTTGTTTTTTTTTTTTATCTTATTGGAAGTCACTTGTGCATTTTCATGGAGAACTGTATTTTATTCTGTGCCCAGTAAACCATTTCTGTGAAAAACTCCAATAACCATTCTGTAAGTGAATCACACCTCCAAGTCACCACGTGTGCCTATATGACAGCACAATTTAACTACAGAGGGCAATGCATTCAGAAATAAATTGTTACTGTGTCTTCTCCAGGAGCTATTTTCTGTGGTACAGCTTTCTTCCTGAAACTTAAAATTAAAGCATGTTGTGTCTTTTCACTGTTTCTTTCTGCTTATTTTTATCACACAGATTAAAAAGCTAGGATGTAGTACTATCTACTTCTTTTGAGACTAGAGAATAGACAACAAAGAAACAAAAAACAGTTATACCCAGGCTTTGAGCTACATGAAAAAGATATGAAATCATAAGTTAATAGATTAAAGGTTAGGGTTTTATCTGCAAAAGAAATATTTTCTGCTAGGGGTGTAATAAATGTACATAGGAACAATTACTAAAATGTGCATCAGAACAAAGGGGAGATCACATAAAAGTTTGATCGATATAATTTATAAAAGATGTGGTTTAATATAAAATGCCTTTAGAATTATGAAATGTAGCACTAGCCTAAAAACTGACAAAAAAAAGGAACTAAGAAAAACAAATGGCATAATGACAAGATCATCTTTGCAGGTTTGGAGATATAATAGCATTTTATCTGGGAAATGGCTTGTGATCTTACAAATAAAGACACCTCTCATGGCACTTCAGAGAACATGGTGAGAATGTTAGCATCTAATTCCAAGAACCTGATTCAAAATGTAAAAGCCCTTTTTGAAGCACTGCTTCATCTCATGGACACCTCTCTCTTTTGGGACTACAAAACCCTAATTAAAATCCCTGTGCCTATCATATACTTAAAAATGTGTCAGGCATATGATGTTAAGAGGTAACTTTCCTTTTAGTAAAGTATATATTGGGTCACAACAATAATGTGTCATTTCTTCATCCTTGCCTGCTTTTTGTTAGTGTGGACTACCAGTGGGATGGCTCCTGCAGATTCTCTTGTAGTCAGGACAGGACCTGTCTCTTCCTCTCCTTCCTTGTCAAAAGTCTGTGTTGTCTCTAGTGACTGTGAGGAAAGAAACACTTGGAAAGAGAGAAATGGAGGTATTTTTTGGCCATCACAGAAGCAATAGCTCTTGGCAGGATATCAAAACACAAGCACTGAAAGCAAAGAATCTGTTGAGAGTCTGGGATAATTTGTGTATGATGGTACACACTGATGTCTCATCTTCCATCTCCATAAAGATGTTCACAGAATATTAATGACTGGAAAAAAGTGGCTAGTAGGGATCTTAAAAAAAGAGCTGAACAGCATGTTTGATTAAGGTCAACTGTACAGGGTAGTTGTTTGCAAACATCTCTGTGAAGTTAGAGTGTATGTCCCCATTCTGAGCTGCAAATTCCTCAATATTCTGAGTATTTCATGCTTAAAAAGCTGTCTGTCCATGGTATGTTATCCCACACCCACTCATTTAATTTATTTTTAAACCCGAATTACATTCCTGTGGAATTTGATCATCATATAGCCACACAGTGGAGCAGTAATGGGCAGTATTTCTTTCTTCTTTCAGGTGTGTGCTTGCTATCTTATTCTAAGTTTGTTAAAACATGATCCTAAATTCTCATGAGAAGGCTAGCTCATATAACCCATCAGACCTTGGGGTTTATGGCAGTAGGATTAAACTGGCAGAAATTAAGATGAATGAGTTTAACTATTATGAGTTTAACTGTCCTATTAAACTGGCAGAAATAAGGATTCTACTCTTTGTTCCTTAAAATCAGACTTGGAAGACACTCCATGTTTTAAAATCTCACCAAGTCACTATATGAAAAACTATCAGCTTGAGAAAGAAGTCATGCATTCTGTGATTTACCACCCTCACTAAAGAATTTCTTCCTAATGTCTAGTCAAATGAAGTATAAGTATTCAAGTCCTTATAAAAGGTATCTTTTTCTTTTTTAGCTCCCAGTAAAAAAACAGTTCTTCCTGTCCTGAATAAACTTACTATATCTTTTTGTTTTGCAGTCAATATATCCTCATTAACTGTTATGATAACTCACGTTATGCTTAAGCGCATGATGAATTTTTTTTTAAATCCTATGGTATGTAATCTGGAAACTACCCAGCTTTTAAATAATAGATGCCACCATCTTAAATGTGATACAGACTTTCCTGCAATTTAGGAAAAAAATACACTTCCTGCCATTTTACAATGTGTGTGATTTTATATAATAACTGTTTCATCAGAAAACTGAAATGCCATATCCCTTCTGATAAAAAGTATATAACTTTTTATTTGAACTTAATTTCAGAAGCATGTTTCTAATATGACTTCTGCACATAGCTGTAATAAACAGATTGATATCTGCTTTTTGTGTAGTACTTGTCCATAATCAGTCTTGTTCTTATAACCAAATTTAAGCAGTGCTCTGACTTGTTTCCTTTTATGTTTTGATACATCTTATGCAGACAACTGAATTTTCATGTTGCTCATTATTTTAGGATAATTGCAATAGTCTCTTAATTATGCTGCCTGTGGTGAACACGCACAATCGTGAACCGAAACACAGTGTTTAAAAAGAGATAAATTCTAATATCAAAATATGCAGAAAAGAATATTAGAGATTTTCTAGCTCCGAAAACAGAAGAACAAAGAAAGGAAACACAACATCAATGATGTTTGTATATATATGTAATTTTTTTATTATGACATTACCTTCCTCTATTTGTCTTCAACAGGGGCACCACAAGAGCTGCTCAGTACTGATGTTCCATTACACAGCTGTTCCATCTATCCAGCTTAGACTCCTGATTTCTAAGGGGCAGTGAGGACTTCCTACATATTTTCAGCTCAGCCACTCTCCCATAATGAATTGTTCTCCATTCTTTTCAATAGGTTGCATGCTTCTCCTCCTCCATGATACTGTCTCGTGTGAGATGTCACAGATTCCACACCCAAGAGTAGTAAATATCAGGACATGGATTGGAATAAAAGGGAGATGAATCTGTACCAAAGAAGGGAAATTAAGGTGGTAATTAGAGAATAAGTAGAAAAGACGTGTGCAGTCAAATGTAGCTATAATTTGGATAATTTACAGGAAGTAAAAGGAGGAAAGGACAAATTGGTACAGAGATTCATAACCCAGCACAAGAAACAGAAATGAAAATATGCCTCCACTCTTACAACATTTTAATCCAATTCATAACAAATTAACTTTGATGGTACCTTTGTCATAAACATAATGCATATCTTTAATATTGATGTTGATATTAATATATTATTAATGCATATAACAATGCAAGAGACTCATAGAGAGAGTTGCATCCTGTGTGAAGGGCAGCAGCTTTGTAGCTGGTGTAACTGATTTGGGTGGGTAATGGTCATTCAGAAGTCAACCTAACAGTCAGAAATGGAGAGCTCATGGAGTGTAAGCCATTCTTTGTTCACACTAGCATGATTTTTTACTAAAAGCATTGCTTCTTGTGCCCTCTCATCACCTTCACTGATGATTTAGTACAGTTTTGGAGTTTGTTTTGCTTCTGAATAGGGCTGCTTCAGAAGAACACAAGCTATAAGCCACTTTCATTTAAAGCAGTATTGAGGTTTTTTGAATACTCAGATAATACGTTTTTTATTATTTTAGGAATAATCCTCCTGAAATTTTCATAAATACCACTTACTGGCTTGTCAGTGCTAGAAAACCTGTAGCCAGGCTTGTCATTGGCAGACAGGTCCATACATATTCATGCTGTGGTTTTCACTCACTAGAGTATTCAGGGGGTTTCATCTCATTCAAAACAGAAAAAAAGTTAACACCCTTCTGCCTTTTTTACCTTACAGATATACCTGCCAAACTCTGTAATTCATGTGATAAATTCAGGAGTGCTCTTTTGGAGGCTGGTATTAATACCTTTCCATTAACTCACACACCGTAAACTTCAGTATTTCATTTCAGGCTTGAAAAAGGGGTTTTGTTCCAAGCTGATGGCAGCATGTCTGTGGTTACTAGAATGAGAGGCCATTCATCTGTCCTCATACAATGCTTGATTATGGCAGATGAATTCAGAGTCAGGCAGTAATTACAGTGAGTAAGGTTCAATTCTTTCTACAGCCCCATGTGCTGAATTTAGTCTGAATGAAGGTTTTGTGTCTTTCATGTCTCAAAAGCAACTTAGCATCATAGGTACACATGATTCTTAAGTTTTCCTTGCCAGTGTGGTAGAGATGATCACTAAAATAAGAGATACAGGCTGCAGACAGCCACCATAGCAGCCAGCACCATCAGTTCTCTCTTCCTGCTCTAGTTTAACACTAATATGCTACCAAATTTGAAATTAAAAATTTAGTCATTTTGTCTAAGTCATATGTATCAATTCCCTACTCTTTTTTTTTTCCCCCTCCCATTGTTTGTCTACTATTAATCAGCCTACTGACCTCTTTTATCATCCCACCTTGAAATGAGTTCACAGGACTAGTGTTCCCCAAACCCCTCAATATTACTCCAGTAACATTTCGCTGCATGACTGTGAAGCATGCCAGCTTCTATTGCTCTCTTTTATCCTTAGTCACTGTTTAGCCTTAGATTTGTTTTACCTTTTTGATCTTCCTCATAAATCAGTTCCTTCAGGATTCTTTATGGCTATGCTTCTATTTCCTGGTCTCATTTTATTTTCATCAATATCCTCTCAGGCCTTCGTGCCCAGGACTGTGTCCTCCCCTGAGTGGTACAAAGATGCACTGCCTTATTTTTCTTCTTTCTTATGATGCATCTTGAAATGCATATGTATGTAACATGTAACCCTTTGTTACATAATGTTTTATCTGAGATTATTTATGAATATTTTCAGTTTACTTTGCATGAACATTCGGACCTAGATCTTCCATTAGCTCTATTCCAGATTCCAGAGTTACTAACTAAACATCTAATGCCAGATCACGAAACAATGTCATTCCAACTCTACCTGTCCCTGGCTGTATTTTTTATTATTATTTCTAGAACACCTTTTATTGGAAAGTTTGAAATTGTTTCTGCTGAATCTTTGCAGAGATGACAGCAAGAGCACATCATTAGTTCTTCATGAGGACTGGACAACCTCAAACACTGAAGTGAACACTGTAAAGCTAAAATTTATGTAATGCCTCACAAAATTATATAGAAATGTTATTTGTTGACCCGATGTCAATTCTTCTTCCAAAACTAACAATTTTATAGTAATTTCTTCCTACTTTAAGGTGTCATCCATGCACTGTCTCCATCTATTTTTAGAGCTGTTTACTGACATCTATTTTACCTCACAGTCACTTGAGCTCCTCAGAGCATTTTTTTCCAAAAACCACCAGGGACCTGCTGCATTTGATCAGGATTTCTCCAACAGCATACTTTCTAGCTTTCAAGTGTTTGAAATCTCAACCTAACATTACCTTTTTGTATATACAGAATTAATAATTTTCAGTGAAAATGGAACAAATGTCAAATATACTTTATCTCAATTTCCAATTGGTTTATTCTGTTTGGTGCTCTATTTTTATCTTCTCATTTGTGTTTCCTTGCTGCTTCATGTTTTATAACACATCAGACACAATAATGGCCATATGCCTCATACCTGGTTATCTCTATGCTCAAATTTGCTGGAACATTTGCTGGAAACTTTCCAGGATTAGAAGACAGCAAATAATCTTCATAAACAGAACAGATGGCAGACACCTTTTTCTTTATTATGGCATTGTTCCTTTAGAAATCTGCCAGTCCAAATGAAAAGAAAAGGATGCAGTGCTGTTCAATAAGATCAATATCTGCTGCTTGTTTCACACTGTTAAAATTATGGTAAATATGTAATCTTTTTATGACCCAATAGCTTGGGTTTATATGTGCAATTACCTGCGTGCTTTTATTTTCCCACTTACTTTTAATAAAGCAATTGCAGATGCAAACATGACCTCAGAATAGCAATCAAAAAATGCCATCACCTTCATATCTGTTTACAGCTAATGAACTCAGCTTCAGTCAGTGTAAGTCAAGCTGCTGGGGTGAGTGATGATAACTGAGCGAGGGTTCCTTATCAGAAAAAAAATCTCAGTTCCCTCAAGGCAGAACACATCCAAAAGTAGAACTGAAAAAGAAATGGTAGGTTATATGCTTCTTAGGATCTAGCTTTCATAGGCCTGGAGTGTATTTTTTACTTCAGAATGCAGCCAATTGCACTAAACATGCTCTTTTCAATCAAAAACTGGCATAGCTGAGTAGCAGCATAGAAGAATTCCTCCAAAGTTGCTATTGTCCTTCCTTAAACTACAAGTTCAGATACTGATCTACGGTAAACTAACTTGGAAATTCAGTCAAGTCAGCTCTTTAACTTGTGAGCTAAATAGATAAAAAGCCACAGATAAACATACCTGGGAGGAAGGTAAATAATTACATGCTCCAATGAAGAGTAGAGTTGCCTCAGAGGCTCAAAAAGGATATAGAGTAACATGATGATGTCAAGTGAATGATTTTTGAGAGCAAAGTAGGAAAAGTTGCTTAGACTACATGATGCATAATGAAATCACCTTCTTAGGGAAGTTGTGCAATATTTGAATTTAGTTCAGAGTATTTAATTCTTTATCTGATTTGCATTTGCTGCAAATGTTTACTCACATAAATAGGTTCTTCACAAAAAACCAGGTCAATGAATGCTACTCAGATTGGAAACCCAAAACACTGTGATCTAGGAAATGCCAGAATCAAAGCTGCTTATCAGTCTTTAGTCTACCTATGTGTGAATGTGCATATTGTATCTTTCACTATATTATCACATACTGTTTTTCCCAAAAGACTTCTGACTCACTCATCATAAAAGTTGGAAAGTGCCCAGTGAATAAAGAAAATAAAGAATCAGTTATTCAAAAGACACTATTATCCTAAAACAAAGCTGGAGTTTGGGGCAAATAATACAAAACTGATACAAAAGAAATTAATTTACAGTTGACAGAGATGAAGTGAGCAAATACTTAGGAGTGTGGCATCAAGGTGTCTAAACACTGATAAATATTTGACATGGAAATTGGTTGGAAGAATCCTGTTTTCCTAACCCATATTTAGAAAATTTAAGTATTTCAATTCCAGCAAGCTTTAAAAGGATCAAGCTGTGTGACTTCCATTAATGTGAGTAGTAGTTGCACAACTAAATTCCTCTACACCACCACAGATTTTTCTCCCTATCATATTTGATAATAGAGATTATCATGCACAGTTTGAAACAATGATAAAACAGCCCAGTTGCATGGACAAATTATAAAGTAAGTAATTGTCTTTAGCTGTATGTGATTACCAGTCAGTAGAACAGCTTGAAAAACAAAAGTACTGATTTCAGTGTTAGGAAGACAGAGTATGGAAACAGTAGGATACGTATATTATGAATGATCAGGTAGCTCCAGTATGTGAAGCATAGCTGGAAGATCATTAGACAAGGAATCCACACTGGTCCCATTCAGCCTCCAGCTGTAGTATTTTTCTCTGACTATCACGGAATCACAAAATTGTTCTGTTTGGAAAAAAACTTTAAAATCGTTGAATACAATCATTAATCGCATTCTACTGAGTCCAGTGCTAAACCATGTCCCTAAAAATGGTGATTTCTTTTCTTATGAAGATTATTCACCACCTGGGAGAGCCCACAGATCACCAAAACCAGGAAACAAAAGGCAAGATTATGGAAAGAATGTCAATTATTTTGCTCACTTAGTCTAGAAGAAGTCTTGGATAAATAAAAAACAATCAGGCCCACCACTGAGGATTTTTAATGTCATATAAAGAAAAGAAGAAAAAAAAAAAGAAGAAAAAAAAAAAAAAAAGGTGAAGCAATGGCCTAAAAGTCAACTTCCAAACTCTCAAGATGTTATTTATCATAATCAGTTGGCAGATACAATTTTTCCGTTCCTTGCCCCTTGGTAAAATTACAGTTATTTGAACTGGATATTTCTGTGTAAGGTGTTTCAGTTTATTAATGCTCAGTAGTACAGCTATTAGTATCTCTGGAAAATAAATAACCTAGTTAAACCTGTGTTTAACATGCCAGAAGTGAGAAAACAAAAAAAAATCTTTTTTTAATTTTTTTTTCCCAGATTCTATAGTTTACTCTGTCCTCTGACACTGGGGACCAAGAGCACAATGACAACTTGTGCTCTTTTGAGTGTAATATTCTCCAAGCTACTGATCAAGTTGAAGGCTGAATGGACCAAAAAAGAGACAAGATTTATCCTCTTTATATTACTGTAACCATTTTGTAATCTGGAGATTTCTTGGACATTTCTAAACTCTTAGATGCTATGCTAGCCAGTAAAGGTCACCTCTATCTGTGATGAATCAGCAGTTTAACATCTGCCATAAGAAGGCCTTGATTCTTGAGTATCTGACATAAAGTCAGAATATGCTTCCTTGTATCTACAAAGCAAAGTTCCCAGATCAGAAAGTCAGTGTGAAAGACATTGATTTTCCACCTACCTAAGCAATATGGTCTGAGATGAGACATGTGGTAAGGTACCTGAAAATGCTTTAAAGTATAAGTCTCATTGGGTTACCTGTACTTTGAGAACCACTTAGGGGGAAACAAGGAAATGATTTCACTGTGCATACTCCATAGCTTATTTTGTGTCCAGTTATGGATCAATTTCAGGCTTTGAAAAATAGCTGTGCTATGCTCAAAGTGGAAATATCTGGGAAATATTTGCGTTGTGCAATTCATAGGCACTTAATCTGAAGAAAAACAATTTTGTTTCTGCCTTTCCAGTTTCATTCGAAGACTTCTTATGTACTTTGAATAAATCTCAAGTTCTCTGTATTGCTACTTTATATGTTGACTTCATTTTATCTGCAAAAAATTGAACTTGATTTACTTTTTCTGTGTTTTTCTGTCAAAACCACTTACCCAGCATAGCCAGTTTCAGTTTTATTTCAATAAATCACTATATAAGTCCAAGTTTGAGCTATAACTTTAACTTTGCAAGGCAGGACAAAGCATAGTTTTAAAAAAAACAAAATACAACAAAACACCTAGAGAAACAGATTGTTCAGACAGGAGAAGTTTGACCTAGGCACGTCATGTTATTACTGTTTGAAATCTGAATCAGCTAAGCTTTGATCCTGTAAAGACATGCTCAGAGGCTTAGCTGAACTCAGTAAAATCAGTGGGGTCTTTGCAATGCAAAATGGTGCATGCACCTTTCTAGTCCTGTAGTCTAAATGTGCCTATAACCAAAAGTTCACATCAAAGGCCACAGTGTGACTGTTTAAAAGTTTTTTAGAGAAAGCAGGAGAAATCACATTAATCTGAACTCTATATTGTTCTAAGATCATATTTTTTTTCATTGGAGTTAAGAGTTAAAAAGGTCCAAGTCTGAAGGAAAATAGTAAAAAAAAAAAAAAAAAAAAAAAAAAAAGGAATATGTCATTTAGGAGACCATTGCACTTCATGATGTATTTCCAGACAAGGATTTTCTACCACAACAAGGCTTTTTATTTATTTTAACCACTAATTGACATTCCACAGAAATTCATGAAAAGATAATTTAATCCAGGCAAACCATTTACTTCTGTGGTCTTTGGATCTCTGAGAAAAATTAAAAGCTCTGCTTTCCAGAAAATAAGTATTTTTTATTGCAAAAAACTCCAGTAAAAATAAAGCAGTGGCTGTCACAGCATTGTTTCTGACCATGCTTAGTCTCTGCAGTTATCTACTTCCATTTGAT
Source organism: Phaethornis superciliosus (assembly GCA_023637945.1). NCBI lineage: Eukaryota > Metazoa > Chordata > Aves > Apodiformes > Trochilidae > Phaethornis > Phaethornis superciliosus. The sequence continues at coordinate 75,478,591 of JAJQWJ010000003.1, read as the reverse complement.
CAGTTCTCTGTAGCTTAAAGGTAGCAAATAAGGAGGATTTAGTAGCCAAGCCAAATGATTTTCTTACTCAGGTCTCTGGGAAAATACACAGTGGTGCTAGTGAAATTAGGCTTTGGATTTTGCTGACCTTTTCCTATCTTCTCGCAGAAGTGCAAAGTGAAAAATTTTCTTTATGAAGATAATAAAAATTCAGTGGTATTACTGCAAAACAAAAAAAAAATGCCAAAACCTACATTTCATGCAACTGCTGAACACTTTAGACTGTTATTTTGCAGCTCAGTAGTGTATAATGAATACTGGTGAGTTTAAATCTATCAAGAGACGACCTATAAACTCACAGGATTAAAAAAAAATAATAAAAAATAGGTAATTCTTTTATTTAAAAGTAAACATTCTCTCTCACCCCCTCTGAAAGTGTTGGCATATACAGTGAAGTGCTGCTTATGGGTAGAATTGCAAAGCTGCATCAGAGGGACCTTTGTAGTGATCTTTACTATTAATTTTTTTAACTAATGTTTTCCTTATTTCATAAAAGTGAATTGACAATTTTTTAAACAAGATGTTTTTAAACTTAAACCTTAAGTGTTTGCTGATTTATGTATTCTCCCTCACTACTCTCTTTCCCCTTCCTCTGCTGACAGATTGCAATGAAATACCCATGTATTTCTTTCTTCAGAAGGTTAAGGAACATTTGTCTTTTGGTTTTTTTTTTTAAATTTACTATGGATAACCTGTCTGACCCATTCCATACATATATGTGAATCTCTAAATTTTTCTGTTAAGCCGGTAGGGCAATAGTGTCTTCTTTGGTAATGCAATATTGACAGGTGGGACACAGGTTTTTTTGTCATTTTTCATAGAGGTGTAATATTCTAATTCCTGTGCATATGTACTAAAAGTATCCTTTTTGCAATGCAACTAATTTTTGAGGTGTCGGTGTTAAAAATGGGACTAGCTATATAATTCTTTTGGTAGCATAAATCACTTCTCTGTAAAGGATATACTACCAAAAGTACAAACCTGAGCTGGTTGGAACTACCCATTTGCAACATTAAAAGCATTTTATTTCATATAAAAGTTTCATACATGTACATTTAAGCATTATATATTTATTTGCAAGAAAGGTTTTCTACGAATTAAATCTGTGCTATACCACCTAAACTTCTATGGTGGATGAGAGACAAATGCATCAAAAAGTAACTTACATTGTGCCAGTTCTAATACTGACAGCTCAAGTTTGTCACATGTCCCTGTTTTAAGGAATAGTAACAGAAAACAGTGAGCAGGGAATAGCTATGAGAAATAAAGTTTACCCTAATACATACAGATGAAAATTTTAGGGCCAATGTAGGTCAGGTTCATAGCATGTACCACTGCTGAAATATAGCAGAAATAGAATGTTGCTATATCTCTCTGAGACAACAGCTCTTCAATTCAAAAATATTTACTGTAAATCTCAGCCTTTCATCACTGTTTGTATAGAGTATTCTTTCCTTCTAAAGTCCTGTAGCCTTGGATAGTTGCCAGCCTGCTAGTAAACAACTTGATCATGTAATCCTTATTCAAACAAATCTGTTTTAGATTTTCATTTAAGCTTGTTCGGATGCCTGTTGTATTTACTTACACATAGTTGTGGTGTATTTAAAAGACACAGGATCCAAGCATGCATGCTGAGGCCAATATTATATAAGCCTTGATTTAGGAATTGATCATGAACCCTTAATTAAAGCAGAAATAAAATTGTAAATTATGTACACAAGCTACAATAATGTCCACATTACAGATATTATAAGTTAATGCTTTTTTTTTTTTTTTGATCGAGGTGTCAAAAATGCATGTGTGAAGAAATATGTATATATCTTCACTTTGTCTTTTGCAAACCAAAAATCTGGCACCTGAATCCAAACTCTTCCAGAACTGTATTCTCTAAATATCTATAACATTATTATTGTCTTGACATTATTCATGAAAAATTCTTTTGCATGTGCTTAACTCTACACATGTAAAGACTACTAACATCTTTGTAGTGTTTTGAATTCTGGAAAAAAACAGTGATTCCAGCTATTAATTTATACAAAATGTTTGGCTTACATTGCAAACTATATTTAAATCTATTTTGCATCTTGAAGTAAATTAATTAAGAACATATTATTAAACTGGCTTTTTTGTGAGCCAAGTAGATTCATCTCGTAACTAGTTAAATAAAGGTATATGTAATATCATAAGAAAAAATATATTAGAGACCAAACAAAATAGCAAAAGGATCACTTCTGGGCAAAACAAACACAGCAGATCAGAATGAATTGGAACAATGGAAAAGAAGCATAAAACTGACAAAAATAAGAAGCCAAATTAAGATAACTAGAGGATAAAAAATGTAAAAACAATTTCTTGGTCATAGTGAATGCCATTTCAGCTCAAAAAGTAAAGGGAGTTCTTTGATCTTTCAGAAGTGACAATGAAGAACTTAAGGTGGAAATGGCACTCAGCTTTTCTGAAGAACAGTGTGGACTGTCAATCAGCTTAACAATGCTGAAAGAAAATACCTGAGGTTAAAAAAGCAGATTTCTTTATATAAACACTGGGAATTCAATTTAGCCATAAACCTTTCTTTTTTTTTTTTTTCCTTTAAATTACTTAATTTTAGATACCAGCTGAACTTGGAGTCAGAAAAAGGAGTTAAAATGTTGTGAAGCGTTTTAGTTCCTAATAAAGATAGGTATGTAGTATAGGGTCCCTTTTTGTGATAGAACACTAGTCAGTTTTAATTTTTTAATGATGTTGAGATCCCTAGAGGACTTTGCAGAGATGTTTATTGTTATATTTGTACCTATGTGAATGAAGAAAATATTATCAACAACCAACACTCATGTAGAAGGGTTTCAGGTCTCAAGAAACTAGTGCAGTTCTAGAAAGTATCATGCAGTCTTTATAATTTATAAAATTTATAATTTGGAGCCAAAAATAGCCACGCTAATTGTATTTATGGGTTAGAAGATAAGGGATGCAAATCTATACTAGCCTGGATAGTTGTTCTTGAAAATACCATCTCCATTACCAAACATCATGTGTCATATAATATCTGACTTTGTGGTCCATGGCTATCCAAATACACTGCATCCATTCAGTGCTAAGTTCAAGACTAGTTCTGCTGAGTTTAAGTGTGAACATTAAGAGAGTTCAAATTGAAGAAAACAAATGTTTCCAAACCTAAATTCAAGGTAGAATCCAAGATTCATAGGCATCTGCTTCTTGTTTTGAAGATTAGTGCTTAAAGGTAACATAACTATGTTGCCTATATGAGTCCTCTGCACAGGGCAAATATACTTTTTATCTTTTCAATTATCTCCAGGTCAAACAACATACTGAATACCTACAATCAAGGACATTGGCAGGAAACCTCTAGTACACTCTTTCTCAGGTGAATGTTGTAAACACAAAGCTCTGTGCTCACAAGATACGCAAGATACAAGCCTTCCTGGCTTTGGTTTCAAACTGAACCTGTGTCTTCCATGTTTTTGGCTGACCAGTGGCAACACAGAGAAAGAACTATTATCTCACCAACAACTTTCCACAATTACCTACTGCTTGTTGGCTTGGACACTCTTCTGAGACTACTCACTCCAGCTAAGTGCTGTACTCTATAAGTCATGTGTCCTTTACAACATATCAAGCAAAGGTCAGTCAACACCCAGTTTGGTAGCCAAGTTCAAAAGCTGGGCTACAGGGTCTATATTCCAGTTTATGAGCCATGACTATCTACCACCATAAAATGTCAACCTGCAGCAGAAATAGAGTTGTAGATTCTCTCTGCTCTAGACTGGCTTAAGCATCAAAGTGTTTCACCTGCTGAAAGATGCAAATCCCTCTTGTAGGATTTTAGACATCCCATTCATTCAAGGGAATGGGGACAGCTGAGTTTATGTATTGCAAACCCCACTGCAGGTGCTCCAGTTCTCAGCAGCAGAGTGCATTTTTCACTGCCAGCACTACGCTCAGCTCCAGGTGTGTCAGTTTTAGGCACTGTAGCATTAAAGTGTAGTTGCCTGAAGCCTTTTCTAGTTCTTAAGACAAGTCACACTGAGCACTTCATTTTTTTATTCTCCAGTTTTCTCTTTTGCTAGAAAAAATGACAAAAATCGCCAGAAAATAGTGCCCACTCTACTGCCTGCAGAAATGCATAGATGATGTATATGAGTTCAGAGCAGAGGAAATTACACTTAAGTTCTGTGCAGGATTTATTTCAAAAATGTTGAAGATTATTTCACCTCAAAGATTATGTTTAAAGTAAAGGGAAGTGAGTAGTTGCAGGATGGAAGACTGATTTGTGAAATGTAATCTGGGATGGAAACTTTCAGTTTGGGAAAAGACTGCAGTGTGCTATGGTAATTTTAGAGCTATTTTGCATTTAGATAATGCACCTGTGATTTGATAGAGAAAACTGATCAAAAAATGGCTAAGGAAATGATTTAACTCAGGAGCAATGGAATTACCGAGACATAATTTATACAAGCAGCATCCTTGAGACTGGTAATACATGCTGTGTAACTTTTACTTGTTGAATATAAGTGCATTTTATAAAGCTTCCTTCTCTTCTGTGCTCATAGAGGACAGGAGTAGGACAGGACTTTGTCCTGTAGACAAAGTCTCTGCATTAATAGGGTCGAGGTGAGAGCACTTTCATTGATGTGTCCAAAATGCAGAAGGTAAAAGAGGAGATGTACACCACTGTAACAGCCAATTCAGTATCCTCACAAGTCCTAGCACCTCAGGTTCTACAAGCAAAGTTAGTTGTCTACTCAAAAAACATTTAGCTAATAAATAATGCAATTATATTTAAAGAATTTGGATCTTTGGTGTGTACAGAAAGCACTGAGCAAAATTCAGCCTGGAGTTATATATGCTAAATAGAACAGTTGTAAGGTACACAGGAAACAAAGGTAATAAACTGAGGAGCAGTAGTGAAAACATTGACTTAATGCATGGACTTAGGGATCCTCTAGATTTCTCTTACCCAGATGGCCCATCACTTCTCACCATTAGACTGGATTGCAATGAGGCAGTGGCACCTTAACTTGGTAGAAAAAAATTTTAGTTCTTTCTTTTCCATTGCCTTTGTTGCCATGATAAGTCTATCTATAGCCAAAAGAGTGTTTATTGTTTTACTGCTGCTGAAGCCCACATCCATTCTCCGGGATTTTTAACCAGTTTCCTCATTGCACTCTTCTCATGGAAAATACAGCTGCCAAAATAGTCATGTTAATTATCATAGCAGACTTATCTCTGTTCTGAAGCTCTAACTTCTTGCCCTGCTTCCTACCACATCAGTCAGCCTTTGTCCCATTGCACATCACCTTGAAACATGCCCATCTTTATTTTCTTTGCTGCTATGGTGGCAAATATCTTTCAAATCCCTTCTAACTAGCCCCTTAAAGCTACATGTTCCTGAAGCTGATCCTCCTGTTAACACTTAAGGACACATTTTTTGGAAAGAAAACTGAAAAAAAACCCAAACAAACAGGATAAAGGTAAGCAAAAAAAATAAGGAAAAAAAGTCAGAGTACTCTGATATGAATTCACCAGCAAAAACAATCTAGATCCACATTTCTAAAGCAATTTGAACATGAATACATAAACACATGATCTTACTTCTGCTATCTTTGTCTTCTTGTTTTTCTTCATACCTTCTGATGTATCTTGGCTCAAAATACTCCTTGTGGCAAATTTTCAGCCTGCAAGTGAATGTTCATGATGCAGATACAATAAATTTCTGTTCTGTTGGGATTCTCCAAGAACATGCCAAAAGATATGTTATTTCTCTACTATTTTAGAACCTATAAGTGAGTTATAGTTACACATCAACCAGCCAAACCCATACACCCATCCTATGCTGTTAGAGTTTTTGCAAAAGGTTAAAGAAGTTCAAGACACTCTCATGACTCAAATCAACTCATTTATGGAATTGTTCTGACCACCATTGAATATATAAGCAAAACATCACTCTTAACAGAGAAGTGCAAGGTAAATTCTGCTGAACTAATGACATTCATAATAAGATATATTGTATGCAAAAACCTATCTCAGATTTCCAAATGATCCAAATCATCTAAATGTTCTCAGTGTGGTATTAGGGGAAAAAAAGAAATAAAAATTCTGGTGATACATAACAGCATAAATTAGAACCAGCAGGAAATGAATACTTCCATTTGCAGTCTTAACCTTACTCTTTTCCACATATACTTTATAGCACAGCCACAATTTCCACATACTTCAGTATTTCTCAGATAATGTCATGCTCTCTACCGTTGTCTTTTCTATACATATTAGCTAACATTTTTGAAAAAAAAAATCAAGTCTTTAAAAAATCAACAAAAAAAATCTTGAAAGCCCAATCTGAAACCCCCATTTTTTCAGACACAGCTGAAGAAACTTACCTTTAATTATTCTATTTATGATCTCTGAGGCCATCAAGCTGGCTAACCCAGTCTCCAAGCTCACATTTGCAGGAAGACAGTTAACAAGTGCATATATTAAGCAACCTGACCTTGACTCTGTACTATGTACATTATATCAGTGATGTCTTTGCAAACTGTTGTTTCAGTGGAACTAATGTGTACAGTTCCTAGGCAAGATCAAACTGAGTGCTCATGAGTGCAGATGACTGAGAACTAATGTGATACAAGGGGTAGAATAAGAGAACAAAAACCCACACGCACTTGTTATTTCCCTGAGGGAGTAAATAGAGACACAAAGAGAAAAACCTGTTGGGTGACAGGGAGTGGAAAAAAAAGCCATTGTTAAGTAGAGAGAGTTGAGATACTTTGTGCTGCTTTCTATTTTTCAGTATTTTCTGTAAGAGACTGGGTACCTTCATTGTAGCAAGTAGCTGTTAATTCAATTTTTAGTTAGTATGTTTTCCTGCAGTACAGTTTTGGCCTTATAAGCACAAATCCAATAAATGCTCCAAGCCAAGAGTTCTTCAACTGCTTGAAGGTAAGGTTGTGCAGGATGATCCTTATCTCCTGGAGCTGTGGTCCAAAACCTGCTGTGCATTCAGCTCAGGCCTCATTGTAGACTTAGCAGAACAAGCAGACAATTTTAATACAAACTACAATGCTCAGCTGAAATCCTTGCCCTTCAAAACAGCAAGCTGGGAATTTCAAAAGGCTTTGACCTCAGTGTTGAGGAGAATTTGGCATAATCCAGAGAAAACCATAGGCTAATCAAGGCATTTACCAAGATAGTCAGTGACAGTGAACTAAGTGAAATCTTTTAGTATGTGCACGAAGCACATAAAAGTTTTTTTTTTTCATTTTTTTTTCTTTTTTTTTTTTCCTTTTTTTATTCTCCACATGGACAAGTAGGATGGAATGGCATGCAAAAAAGGGCTAAACATTTTGTGCCTTTTTTGTATTCTAATTGCATTACTTTCTTCTGTTGCTTCAAATCACATTTGACACCTACTTACCTAAATTAATCTGATAGATTGCAAATGTGTATCCAGGGCTGTAAATGTGCTTGATGTGATAAGTTATAATCATATTGGTCAGAAGTATCTGTATCTTGTCCTCCTAAGGACATTCTGATTTTTTTTTTTTTAACCTGCAAATCAGAAATAGTGAGGTTATTTTATTTGCAAGTGTTATGAGTTAGCATAAGGCTCTGTAGGGGTGTTAGCTCCCCTCAAAATTTATTTTGATTCTTTGTGAGGAGAATGTGAAATTTTATATTAATTAATATAATATTCTAATTTATATTAATGTATGATTCTGCCTCCAAGCAGCACCAGAACCGAGCTGCTTCAGAGCCACTCTTGCTTTCACTTCTTTTCATGCTGTAGAACTAGCAGAACTTTGTTTGTTCTCCAAGACCAAGAAACACAAGTTTCTCCAGGCTGCTGAGGATGTTAATGCGTGGTTTAAGCAAGACAAGATCTGGGGTTACTTAGAAAAAAGTTTACAAGTCCAAAGGTGATACAGATATATAAAGTATCAGGAGAGATTCAAGGCACTGGTGGAAGATCTTTCCTGCATGGCCTTTATATGGGCTATGATATGTAAAATTCTTTGTGTTTATACTGCCAGACTCAGAAATGGATTTTGCAGAAAGTGAGGAAATAAGTCATTTAGAGAGTTCATTCAAGCTTAAAGAACCCTTACAGACTGCTTCTTTCACATAGTGTAATCTTCGCTTCTAGCATCATTTTAAGATCATAGGCTAATTCATGACTATTACCCCTGGGTTAAAAACCACAGTGGATGGTCTCCCAAGGCTCATGTAATTATTTTCCTTTCACAGGGGAGCTCTTTGTTCATGAGGACATGAATCAAATGCATTTGTAAAAATTTCAGATTGAGCTATGAAGCTGATATATTCCCCTTTTAGTGACATCAGCCTCAGACATAAGTATAGCAGAGTGTCATGGTTTAGGCTCAGCCAGTATCAGCCAGGCCTCCACTCACTCACCCCTCACCTCTGCTGTGGGACAAGAGAGACAAAATCCACCTTAAGGATTGAGACAAGGATAGGAAGGTTTTCATTCCTCAGTTATGGTAATCAGCAAAAACCAGACAGGTTCAGCTTGAGATGGAAAAAAAACTAATTTAATCTACAAGGAGAAATAGAAAGCATGACCAGATCATAAAAACTTCTCTCCACACCCCTCCCTTCTCCCCGGTCCCGAATGGCTTCCCTGCTGCCTCCCCCTCAGGGCACAGGGAGGGGCAGGGGGGGTTTAGGGTCAGTTCCCCACACGCTGTTTCTGCCGCTCCTTCCTCCTCAGCATGAGGACTCCTCACAGCCCTTCCTTCCCCTGCAGGGTCCCTCTCATGGCAGAGAGTCCTTCAGGAACCCCTGGGCCATGAGTCCCTCCCACAGGTGCAGTCCCTCAGGCACAGACTGCTCCAGCCCGGGCTGCACACAGAGTCACGGCTGCTGCGGGAGCAGTCACCTCCCCTGGCACCGGCTCCTACAGGGCTGCAGATCCACATCTGACCCTCTCCGTGATCCTGCACAGGCTGCAGCTCCTCCTCTGCCCATCTGTGACACTTCAGAGGCTACAAATCCACATTTAGCCCACCGTGGTCTTTCAGGGACTGCTCCACCCTGCTTGTCCATAGGCTGCAGGGGCACAGCTGCCATCTCACTATGGGCTGTGGGGAAATCTCTGCTTGGGCACCTTTCCCCCTCACTGACCTTGGTGTTTTTTCTCTGGTATTTATCTCTCACGTCATCCTCTACTCTGCTCTGAGGGTTTCTTTTTGCAATTTCATTTTCCCTTTCTTGGATATGTTACTCTCAGAGGTGCACCTAGTTTCTCATCCCTTCTCGACCTTGGGCAGAGGCAGGACAGGGCTTGGAACCAGGGAAGCTTCCAGCAGCTTCTCACAGGAGCCACACCTGTGCCCCTTCCCCCTTCCAAAACACCACTGCACTAACTCAAGACACATAGATAAAATCACTGCATTTCTCTCTTATATATTCTAAATCTCTTGGGTACCTTGCTAGCAAGTATGCAATTTTACTCTCTTTTTTTTTCCCAAAGTATCTGCATGATCTCTTTGCTCTTCAAACTGTGCCTTAGCTTTATAGTTAAATATCACTTTTTCTTGTACATGTGTAGAAAGAGACCACAGAGCTGAGCCATCACCTAATTCGGGTTTTGCTTTGTGCCCCAGAGCAGATGTTGATATGGTGAACTCATCTTAGGATATGGTCACAGGAACAGCAATCATCTACACAATTCCTCACTCCTTTAATATAAGAAAGGATACATGCCACCTTTTTTGAGTTTGTGTTGACAAATAAATCAGGTGGAAAGTATGACTTGCTAATCTGCAACAGATTTTTAAAGAAATTAAGGACCTTTGTCATCAGACCCCAATTCAAAGTAATAATTCATGAGGTACAGCCAATAAGAGCAAGTAAGTGTTTGAATTAAAAAGATCCTTTGCCTCTGTATATTGAATATAATTACATGGGAAAATTTTAAAGACATTTGTTGGTAATTACTTGTTGATTCAAAATGTCAGTACTTGTACATCATGAATATTACTCTGTAATTTCTCTGAACAATTAATCAGCATCAATTAAGAGTGTATTTAGTAGACCTCTGGGACACACATGCAACCTTTTTCTTTTAAGTAGTGCTTCTGAGGGTTTTTTTAATAGGCTACCTGAAGTATACAGATTCAGCAGCTGTGTGCTCCAGGACCCCATCTACTTCAAAACAGATCTTGTCTGTTGCCCATGAGTGTATTCTTCAACTCTAACCAGAAGTAGAATGTATTTAGATTTTTTCAGCCTTTGGGACTTGCATGGTAAGCCTAAAGCCAATGTGCTTTCTTTGTTTTTTATAAACCATTAGGTTGTCATAAGTATACATAATCTGGAAGATGCCCTTTACCCTTCTGTGAGACTGGCAGGGGCAAGTAGCACAGGTAGACTTGCACATCATTGTAATCTGCTACTTCTGAGAGCAATATGGTCATTAATTAGATGTAAAAACCAAGAAAAAGACTTAAGATTTGTTGCCTAATACCCTTTCAGGCAAGGTAGTTGTCAGATGCAGGACTATGCAGTGAAGATTTTTGTATGGTAAAATAGCCAGGCTATAATCTCAGATCTTGGTAATAGCAAAATAATGTTACTCATTCATCATACTCTGCAATTCTAGCTGTGTTCTATCTGAATACATAAATATTAAATAATTAATCCCCACAACCTCTCATCAAGTTGACTGTCATTATTTCCATTTTATAGATAAATTGCAGAGAAGCATAATTAAATACTTTAGTTAAGGTCACACAGTAAGTCTGCTGAAGATGTGAAAATGGAATCAAACTCTACTGATTCCCAATTTGATTCTTTAGCCACTGAAGAGTCTTTTTCTGCAATATCTCTCTCACTCATGTTACAGCTCATGCATAGTCTAAATTAGAAGCACCATTAAGAAGTCAAGTTAATTACCTTCTCTCCTTTAAAGATTATTTGCTGATTTTAATATTGAATGTATTCAAACAATTTTCTCATGCGATTATGTTGATAACAAAAAATCTAAATAAAAATCTGAGAAGAATCACCGTTTCTCCATTTTTCTGTGATATAAACAGCTGATAACACCCACAGCTACTTTTTTAAGACAAAGATTAGCAAATATGGGGGTTTAATTAGATTCCATTTTCAAATGTACCAGAGCCCTAAAAGACTATTGCTCCTTATTTCTTCTCCATGACATTTTAAGAAAACCTGCTGTTATGAAAATTAATGTACTATTTGAACAAAAAAAAAAAAAACCAAAAAAAACCCTCTTCATTTTTTCTAGAGAAATGGGAGAGTAGCTTTTGGAAGCCTCTTATGCAACAGTTTCTAAAATCTCATTTCCAAGAGCAAATAGAGGTATGGAGAGGGCAGAATTTGAATGTTAATCACTGAACAATACCCAGAAACTTTAGAAAATTCCCCTGGCACAGGCACATTAGCTGAATTTTTAGGCTCTGACATAAAATGAAACCATTTGACCTTTAGGCATTTATTAATTTTCTCATATAAAGCCTAAAAAGTCAAAGTCTCCTTGAAAACTAGTAATTCCAAATCTAAAACAGCATGAGGACTTAGGCATCTACTTCATGTTCTTAAGTGCAACCATTTAGGCACCCGTGAGATGCTGCACCATCTCAGCTGCTACTTAAGCTTTCCATACCTGGAGACCTTTGCATCCAAGTTTTTGTCAGTGGACTCTTGAGAACAAAAGTCATGAGTTCTGAGGAAACCAAGCATCTTTCTGCTATGACTCAGCTGTCCAAAGCCCAGGGGGATCCCTGCTCAAATCAAAGAGGTTTCTCCCTGTGCTACCTGCATACTTAGACCCCATTGCTGTATTTGGAGCATCCCTGAACTTCACATGCGTCAACATGGAAAAAGGGGTCAGATATGTATTTTCCATATGTAGCTGAAAGTGCTCACCTATGATGTCACAATACGTCATTAAAATGGACTCTCTCTGATGTTTTGAAACAGGGATTTATATTTTCTGCTGGCTTTCATGTGAATCTGATATATTTTTAGGATGCCTCACGGACAGAGGATGTTTGTCTTCAGAGCCACAGTGATTTTGGTTGGGTTCATATTCTGCTCCAGTTGTCAAGTATTTAAATTTAAATTTCACCCTGTATACGCAAAGACCTTTATTTCTGAATGCCTCCAGACAGCTTAGTTGTTACAACTCTTGTCTAGAAGATGGGAAATCAGATGAATCACAGAAGGGATTTGGATTTCATTCTCCTGTTTTCCAGAACAGAGTTATAGACAGCTGCTCCTTACGTCCCCCAGCTGTCAACCCAGAAAGGATTGACAGGATTGCTTTATCCACTTGACTCAGTCAATACAGGTTAGGAGATGTTCTGGTGACACTCCACCTGAGTACTGGGTCCAGTTCTGGAGCACCCAACACAGGAAGGACATGAAGTTCTTGGAGTGAGTCCAGAGGAGGGCCATGAAGATGATCACAAGTTTGGAGCCCCTCTCCTATGAGGACAGGCTGAGAGAGTTGGGGTTGTTCAGCTGGAGAAGAGAAGTCTCTCAGGAAATCTTCCTGCTGCCTTTCAGTACTTAAAGGGAGCCTGTAAGAAAGATGAGGACAAAGATTTTGGCAGGGTCTTTAGTGTTAGAACAGGGGGTAATGGTATCATATAGATGATAAGTACTTTTGAAAACTTTGTCCTTAGCACTTCTACGTTAGGACCTTAATGCATTCCAGTGAGCTGAATTTTTTGACTTTTCTGTTTTTCAAGTAAAGATTATATGAGAAAACTAAGATATATTGTTATAGCTTAAATGACAATTTTTTTCAAAACCATTAGAATGTATTAAACTAGGAATTTTAATGCAGCCATCATTATGAGTTGCATGTTGTAAGTTGGCTTTTTTTTTTCTATGAAGAAAAGTTACATTATAATTCATAATTTTTATTTAATTTCTTGTCTGAAGTTCAGTGATTTGCATATGATCTTTGTAAAACCTATATAAAATACTATGTAAAACAGTTATAAAATACTACATAAGTACTTTTTAAAGATAATTTTATCTTTAAGTCTCGGAACAGAAACACACACTAAACTCTAATATTTAATCTTCTGTTTGTCATAACATTGGTTTTTTTCTTAGCTCTTCTTTTTTTTTTCTTTTTTTGCTCCAACATAGAAGGGATTCCATGAGAAAATAGAAATAAGGGGCTTCCCTCATACTTATTGTCATTATAACTAAGTTTATAGCACAATATTATGATTTTACAAAGATCATGTTCTTAGATATTTGCACTGGATAATTTAAAAGTCAGTAAGCAGAAAAAGTGTTTCCCTGTGGTTTCTGCTGTAATTATTGTGTCATAAGAAAAAAAAAGCTCTAAATTGAAAATTATGGTTTGGGGAAATAATCTTCAGTATTTGAGAAAACTAAGGGAGGAGGGAAGGGAAAATTTTACCTGGAGGATAACAAAGTCCATTACAGGCAGACACTTTATAATCCTTTTCCAGAAGAAAAACCTTTTATTTGTTTTTGTGTTTTAATAACAACATGCGACAGTAGCATAGAACAGTAACATGCATTAAGGAGCTAACATGGGAATGAGCTCCATAAATAGGTTTTTTTTTTACTACTACATAACTGTTATAAATTTTTTTTTCTTTTTTTTTTTTTTTCGGTAGATCCATGTCAGCTAAGAAACACTTGAAACATCTCTGAATTTAATGAACAGCTGAACAGAGAGTGTTGATACTACTCCTGTATTTCAGAAAAATGAAAGACTGGGTCACTTTCCAGTGATGAATACATCTTTGTTTAATATTTGATTTTCTGTAGCAGATTGATTGTCTTTTCACAAAGTCTCTGAACTTGCAATATACAAAATGAGAGGAAATGTGAAAATAATAGCTCTACTGCATACCAGCTTTTCCACTCTATCCATCAGTTCCATCCATCCCTTCTTTATGTAATCTTGGGACCAAGAACTAATTCTTTCTCATATCCAAGTTGTACCAGAATAGGCATTAGTTTTTACCAAACTAAAAAACTCTGTTTACATCAAAATAAATACACGGAAATCTTTGAGATGGCACAGCCTTACAAACAAGTGCTATACAATGTATTATTTACCTGCACATGCCTTCTGCAAGAAAAGTTCTGACCTTGTCCTTTTGTACAAGTTGATAGACATGCTAAGAAACTATTGTTTGGAAAAACTATCACAATACCTATGGTGGTTAAGAACTATTCTGCATAACTTGTTTGGCCATTCTGAATCAGCAAAGTAACTCTGCTCTGACCTGTGTTTAAGGGCATCAGTTCTGCCAGTTGCACACATACACTGAAACAGATTATGGCTTCTGTTTACATGGTAAAAAGGGTTTATTTGGAAGGTAAACACTCCAAAAACAAATATGATGATATGGACCTGCCTCTGGTGCAAATGAAAGTTTCTTCTGCAACCTGTACAACCTGTACTTCATGCACCTGATGTAACACTGATGTTTGGAAGCTATTTGATGGAACACATTTCTCCAAAGGCGCAAAGCCTTCACTGATCCCAACTAGTCATTAAACAAAGGATTCACTCAGTACAGGGGAACCAGTCTTAGTTACATAATTTCTGTATAATATACAGAATAATATACAAAGAAAGTGAGTCTTTTAAAGTCAATTTTAAGTTCAAGGAAACTAAATCAGGTATCAGCTGTGGTTTGCCAGTATAGCCATCATCTATCCCACCACTCAAGCAAAATAATTACAGTATCATCTTCACTGAAACTATGAGTATCCTCCTAATGTGTTGCTCTCATTTCCAATCTCTGACAAAATTAATATCTTAGCTTCCCTTTCATAGTAGTCTAAAGTGTGCTTGTCTGTAGAAAGGGATTAAATGATATTTTAAATATGTAAATTAGTTTACACCAAGATAAACCTCTCCTTGTTGCTCTAGAGGGGGATTTTATCTGTATAAAATATGTTTTTCATTCATTATAAAGTTTAATAATAGCCCAGTCATTATGCTTTCCACAATTATTTTGAAAAAGAGACTGTTTTACATGCCAAAACTTTGTCTAACTGTGCCTTAGAGATAAGGGCATTGCCAAACTTATTCTGTTCAGGCAATAATCCTTTGGGAGCAATGTTAAAAACTAAAACTTTGATTAGAGCATTAAGATTGAGGATCAGAGGAAAATCTGTGGAAAATCTGTGCATTTGGGAAGCCCTGCTGCAGTTCACCATCCTGTTCCAAACAGATAGTTCTGATGGCTGAGGACCTTCCTTCCTTCCTTCCTTCCTTCCTTCCTTCCTTCCTTCCTTCCTTCCTTCCTTCCTTCCTTCCTTCCTTCCTTCCTTCCTTCCTTCCTTCCTTCCTTCCTTCCTTCCTTCCTTCCTTCCTTCCTTCCTTCCTTCCTTCCTTCCTTCCTTCCTTCCTTCCTTCCTTCCTTCCTTCCTTCCTTCCTTCCTTCCTTCCTTCCTTCCTTCCTTCCTTCCTTCCTTCCTTCCTTCCTTCCTTCCTTCCTTCCTTCCTTCCTTCCTTCCTTCCTTCCTTCCTTCCTTCCTTCCTTCCTTCCTTCCTTCCTTCCTTCCTTCCTTCCTTCCTTCCTTCCTTCCTTCCTTCCTTCCTTCCTTCCTTCCTTCCTTCCTTCCTTCCTTCCTTCCTTCCTTCCTTCCTTCTTCCTGAAATAAGAGACCCTTGGTCACAGTTTAACCAGCACATGCTTTTAGCTGTTTGTAGGAGAAGTAGGTCTGACACTTTTCATTTAATTTCAACATCTCTTTCCCAAGCAAAGTAAAAGTTCTACTTATGTTTGCACTCTCACCAATGCAAACCTCTTTTTCATCTTTCTTCATGTTTTAGCACTGGGGACATTAAGCAGCTTCTGGTAAACCACTGGCATTTCTTTCTTCACCAAATGGCAATCCTGTAGAGATAGCAGAGCCATACCAGTCTCAGGGAAGAGACAAGCCTAGGCAGGAGTCTGTTTTACCAGTGTCATAGTTCTGGAGTAGTCAAGAGTGGATGTGACTCTCCACTACTCATATTCATGTATCAGTTTAGGACAAAAAGAACAAAAAATGCAACTGTGCAGAAAATACCTCATAGCACAAACTAACTAGCACAGCCCTAACATGCAGTATTACAACACAGGAGCATCTAATCAACAGCAAATTTCTTTAAATTACAGCAATCATCCCGTGACAGTAGCTGAGCTAGAGAATTTCAGATCATATCCATTCCACATCTCTGATGAGTTCCAAAATACAGAGAACATCACCCAAACATCTTTTCTCTGGGTATACTTAATTGCTAAACCAGTTCCCAACGAAGCATTTCAACCAAGTGTATTTAGCATCATTTTTCTCCAGACAACAAGTAGTCTGCAGTCATGTTTTTTATTCATGGAGAATACACACACACACAAAAAAAAAAAAAAAAAAATAGAGCATTTTTTTTTTGAGACTATTTTAAACTTCCACATTGAAAGTCCCCTGCCTTGAGGGAGAAGGAGTTCTGTAAACTCTATAAGAAGCAGCAGATAGTGAAACTCAAGACCTGCTTTCCCACAGTCTCATAATTGGATTTCATAGTTCTTGGGATATACCAGTTTACTTTTTCAAGCTTTATTTTACAGCTGTGATACTTTGGGAAAATGGAAGCTCTGTGCATTCACAATGCTCTAGAATCCAGGAACCTAAACTCTCCTGGTTCCCACACACTTGAATAAAAACATGTGAAAACATTTCTAACGAGTCTGTAGTATGAGAAAATTTTTTGGTATGAATTCATATGCACATATGGAAGCACACATGGAAGATACTAGTGGGAATAAATTCCATTGTTTTTCTTTTTCATTATCATTCAGTGATACGGGGCTCCAGGGGTGAGGTGGATTGAAGTCTGCTAATTCTCATAGATTCATAAAATCATCTTGGTTGGAAATGCCCTTTAAGATCATCAAAGCCAACTGGTAAACTAGCACTGCCAAGTCTCATCCATGTTTAAATGCTTCTTTATAGCTATCTAAGCCAGAGCAGTTCACAGTGATGTGTACTTACCTGCCATGTTTAACTGTTCAGATCTA
The DNA here is from genome assembly GCA_023637945.1 of Phaethornis superciliosus. NCBI lineage: Eukaryota > Metazoa > Chordata > Aves > Apodiformes > Trochilidae > Phaethornis > Phaethornis superciliosus. The sequence continues at coordinate 75,461,483 of JAJQWJ010000003.1, read as the reverse complement.
CGTTCTACAGTGCAGCTGGGATGCGGAACAAGCTAGGGTTATTTAAAGAGGTTGTTCTGCTACTTGATTGCCATAACGTTACTTTCCTCATCAGAGACATTTTGATTGGAAATCTGCAGTATGAGTCACAAAGGACAATGTTGATGTAATTAGGATGCTAAAATGACAGTGACAGTGTTAGTTGAGCTTTGGGAGTGACATTCAAATAGTAGGTTTCATACTCTCTATTTACAATGGAAACATAACTTCAGACTTACAATGCATGGTAGTGAACATCTGCCACCGTTATTACACAGAATGTGGAGCTTATTGTTCAGGGAGTAGCAACAACTTTCAAGGCTGCTAAGCAAAAAAAAAAGTCTTGGTGACTGAGGATGAGGAAAGCCAGCATGTGTGGGGTGTGTGCCCATGGCCTTTTGTCCTTAGAAGAAAGTCCTTCTGTTACTCTCTTTATCAAACCTCCCTTGCTTTGCCTTATCTAAGTGAATTTCCTCCTCAGCAGCTACAGAAGGAATGACTTCAGTGTACTATATTCAGTTTGGTATTAGTTCTTCTCCATATCATTCTGTGGCTTTGTTTATTATTCTGCTTTTTGTGGTGTTATAGCATGACCAGTTTGGAGCATAGACATCTTGATAGCATAGTGATCATATTTATCCTGGGTCCAACCATTAGGGAAACATCAAGAACAGTGATTCTCAATTGGTAAGATAAAAAAGGTGTTTAAATTAGGGCCTGGCATGGAGCCCCACTAAACATTGGAGCAGGACCTGTGTCAGCTGGATGTCAGGCCAGAGCATGGCTGTGGAATGGACATACTGAGGAGATAAAACTGACTCGGTAGTTCCAAAGAGCATCATTTGGTGGCCATGCTGTCTCCTGCATCCAGTGTTTTCATTAGACCTAAGAAGAAAGACAGGGAGGGAACTGGGTTGGGAAGTAGAGAGAGCTGGACACAGCTGGAAAAACATAGTACCTATTATTTCAAAAGGCATGTTTACACAGTAGGCTACACAAAGACTGAAATCATAGTTCCAAAAAATGAATGCAAAACACCAGTGCAATAATCAAATTCATGGGATTTTAATTCATGCTCATTAATTGGACAAAGGTTTCACCAGAGAGCATCAGTGATCTGGATCCTGCAAACAATTTTAATTTGGAGTGTCTACTGTTGGGTAAAGAGGAGTAAGTTGTAATGAATAATGAGCAGTGAGAGGCTGGTATGAAATGCATGTAAGATTAAGAAAGAAGTCTTCAAGAAAAGTCAGATATGTAATATGTGTTCTACCATGTCTCTGTGAATGTAACTGTAGCACCCACAGTCAAATATACACTTGTAGGCATGGAAATTAATTCTGCATAGCAAATAACACAGTAAAGCCATGGCTCTTCAAGTCTGAACCCATTTTAAATAACACTGCAGGATATATTTATGATATAAAATGTCTTTAACAAGTAAACACTATCACAAAACTGCCTCTATTCTGCAGCATTTACTCTGAGTAAGTTTGGAAGTGCTGTCTTTCTGGAACACACTTGAAGTCTTAAGGGTTCCAGTTCTTTATCTAGTGTTAGTTGACCACTGATAATCATTCTTCACTCTCAGAGGAGTAGAGTAAAAGAAGAAAAAATGCACTACTTCCAGATGCTTTCTTTCTTCTCATGGGCTTTTATTCAGCAATTTACATTTATGTAATAATTGTTGGGTTAGCATGCTGGGCCCTATCAAGTACACTTGAAACTCCATTGATCTAACCTTAAAATAGGCACATGCATAGAAAATAACAAACTCTAAATCAGAACAAAGGACAGGAAAAGCAACACTTGCAATATTATTTGGTTACTTCAAAAATTATTAGGATGATGCTGGAGTTGCCAAATTTCCCTAATGGTTGTTAATATTGAGAAATTCAGGGGTGTGACTGCCCCCAAAAAGGAACAAAGTAAAGGGGAAACAAGGTCAGAGGATGAAGAGAAATGAACAGTAGAAAGGAAAAAAAAAAAAGGAGAGGCAGTCAAGTGACTGAAAGAGTGGGCTGAAGTTGCTCTCAGCAGGAATCGTGATGTTTGAGACCCGACACCATGAAATTCACCATGTTCCTGCTGTTAGTAGGGACCAGTGCTGGTATAGGACCAGTGAAAAGAGTGAAATTTTCATAAGGTATCTGACATGTGCATATTACTGGTACAATCTCTTTGAGACAGATTGTCACAGTCTAACACTGGGCTGGCAATTAAGCAAATGACAGATGCTCTCTATTAATCTCCCTCCGCTCCCTGATAAAGAAAGGAGGGAGAATAAGGGAAAGACACTTACGGGTTGGAAACAAAACTATACAGCTTTAATGAAACAGTAATGATAAAAAACAAAAATTATGAAATGTATACAAATGTACACACAAGCGATGTCACATCCCTTCCCCCAGTAATACTCACATCACCACCAAGGCTGCAGGGCAGGCACTGGAAAAGTTCCAGGCTGAGCTCTTGGAGTTGGCAGCAGTTGGGAGCTGGAGGCAGGAACACATGGATTCAGGAGGGTACAGGTTGGGACCACAGGCAGACGAATGGACAGAAACCTCCCAGGATGCCAGCCTTGGGTGAGGGAGCAGAAAGAAGGGGCTTGACCCTCATGATCCATGGCATTATATCCAACTGGTGGGCTGTCGCCAATAGTGTTGCCCAGGGCTCAGTGCTGGGGCCACTCCTGTTTAACATCTTTATTGATGATTTGGGTGAGGGGATTGAGTACACCCTCAGTAAATTGGCAGATGACACCCTCAGTAAATTTGCAGATGACATGTCCATCTGCCTGAGGGCAGGAAGGCTCTGCAAAAGGACCTAGTCAGGCTCAATCACTGCGCTGAGGCCAACTGCGTGAGTTTCAATAAGGCCAAATATCAGGTCTTGGCCACACGTTGAATCATAAAATCATAGAATCAGTTGGGTTGGAAGGGACCTCTGAGATCATCAAGTCCAACCCTTGATCCACTACCACTGTGATTACCAGCCCATGGCACTGAGTGCCACATCCAGTCTCTTTTTAAATATCTCCACAGATGGAGAATCCACCACTTCCCTGGGCAGCCCATTCCAATATCTGATTACTCTCTCTATGAAGAGAAGCCAGTTGTTTGGCCACAACAACCCCTGGAGTGGCTGGAGAGCTGCCCAGCAGAGAGGGACCTGGGGGTGTTGATCGACAGCCAGCTGAACATGAGCCAGCAGTGCACCCAGGCAGCCCTGAGAGCCAACTCCATCCTGGCCTGCATAAGAAACTGTGTCCAGCAGGACCAGAGGAGGACCTATTCTCTGCCTTAGTGAGGCTGTACTATGCAGTTTTGGGCACCACAGTATAAGAAGGACATCAGGGTGCTGGAGAGGGTGCAGAGAGGGGTAACCAAGCTGATTAGGGGTCTGGAGAACAGGTCTTATGAGGAGAGGCTGAAGGAACTGGGGCTGTTCAACTACCTTAAAGGAGGTGGTAGTGAGGCAAACACTGGCCTCTTCTCTCTGGTGACAAGAGAAGAACAAGAGGAAATGGGGTAAAGTTCCACCAGGGTAGGTTCAGGTTAGATATTAGGAGAAACTTCTTCACAGAAGGAGTGGTGAGACATTGGAACAGGCTGCCCAGGGAGGTGGAAGTGGCACCATCTCTGGAGGTGTTCAAAAGATGGGTAGATGGAGAGCTACAGTGGATGGTTTAGTGGCTGGGGGTTGTAGGGGTTGTAGGGGTTGGATGATTAGAGTTGGTGATCTTAGAGGCATTTTCCAACCTTGATTATTCTATGATCCCTCATATTTATACCAAGCATGATGTATTTGGTCAATTTTGGTCACCTGTCTTGTCTTCTCTTCCCTAAAGGAGGGTCACAGATGTGACCCCTTTACTCCCATTCTGTTTTTAGAGTGTAAGGTGTTCCTCAGAACCAAGCAGTGGTCTTCGTTCTGCATGCCATTGTCTAGCTGTAAATACATAAATACTGAGCATTATCAGTTCTAGAAGATGACAGTGACTGAGAAACTTGCTTTTCATTTCAGCAGGTGTAGCTACTTAGAAGAAACTTAGCTGAAAGCAAAATTATAAGACAGAAAATTCATGTTATCCTGGCCCAAACCAGGACACAGATCCTTCAAGATACCATTACCTGACAGCTTAGGGGACACTGGGAAAGATGCAGCTCCTCTGGGTGTTTGGTGCTAGAAAATTGGAAACTACTTACTACTCAGGTTTTGTTTGCATCAAAGTGAGATACATTTCTTCTATTCTTGCTTTTCTTAAGAAAGTAACCCAGTTATAAAGCTCAGGAAAAGATGTCATGTTGTTATTATATTCCATCCTGAGAGCATGTGACAAAGAGTACCAACCAGACTCAACACAGGATGAAAAATCTTCCAGTCATCAAGAGCATCATAAACTGATAACTGGAATGATTTCTTGTCCTCTGCAAATATTTAAGATGTTCTCATTTTTATCAGGGCAAAATTCTTTCTTCCTTAATAAGGTCCACTGTCATTAAAGCAGCTATGAACTTCACTGAAAATTGCATGAACTTCACTGGTTCCAAATCTGACAAAAATTATCCCTGACAAAATATTAACAAACCTGATGTTCCTGAGATAATTTTTTGTTTAAACGTACTTATAATGAACAACAAAATAAAAAGATCTAAACATTCTGTGATCAAGCCTTCTTGAATGTTCATAGGTCAAAATATATACTTTTTGCACTGAATGCATCAGAATCCAAAATCAATTGAGGATCAATGCACAGAGAGAAACTAGGGAAAAGAAGTCACTTAATTCACCTTGTCCAATGAAAATATGAAAATAATTTCCACCATAGTTGACAGTTACCATCCAGTAAATGTGAGTTTGTCCTCCACTAACAGAGAACAACATCTTATACACTTTTGGAATTTGCCAAAGAAATAAAAAAATCTTTTCTCTGCTTTTCAAACAATAATAGCAGTGGAAACATTTCTATTGTTTTTAGGTTTTGTAAATCAAGGTATTCCAAAGCTAAATTCCATGCCACATTTGTCTGAACACTATCCCTTTTAAGTAATTTCTCTTACATGTAGCAGTTAAATAAAACAGAGATGTAAAATCCCAATGGAAAAATAAATCTAGCTAGAGCAATCATACATCAACACATCAGCTCTGCAAAATTCTGTCTTGCTTCCTTGAACAAATTAACAACTTAAATTATCTTTACAGAAGACTCCTGGGAGATTATCATACTTTATTTTCCATTTAGAAAAAATGAAGTAAAAATCTTTGAAAACCTATTAGAAGTTTCCTAGTGAAATGCTTACAGTTCAGTTCAGCATTATAAGCCAGTTTCACAAAGGCTGGAATGTAATTTATTTCTTTTTAATTTCATCAGCAAGTAAAAGTCATCCATCCAAAACCAGCATTTCTGGATGCACATATTTCATTTGTTATCATGTTAAATAGCATAGAAGTGCAGTCAAATTGCAATATCTGTCAATCGCACACAAGGTCTGCTAAGTAACCTTTTACTTTCTGTTTAAATGCTTATGACATGAACACTGAATAAAGGCTTGCTTGATGCTCAGACAAACAGCAAGAAGACTTCTACAGTGTAAGGAATTTTCTAAATGAGCACCTGATAAAATATTTTCCAGTTAATATTACATTATTTGGAATCTAGAGAAAGTATTCTGCATGTAGTTGCACCTCTAAAATCCAAAGTAACTCAATTTACGAATAATCCTTCTCCCATCTTTAAACATAGTCCTTCTCCTCATCGGCTGTATCAATTACTAAAAACAGGTGTCATTGGAAGTGCACTAAGGACTACAAACACAGGAATTGCTCACAGGTACACTAATTATTCTAATATACCACTGGGCATACAGTTATTATGTCAGGTTCTTTCCATTCCTTTGGCAAACATGCTAGGTCTTGGAATATTTTACTGATGAGATTGCCAAGAAAAAAAAAAAAAAAAAAAAAAAAAAAAAGGGAAATTATTCTTCTGACCTTTTTGCCATGGCCATTGTCTGGTTAAGTGGCCTGCTTTGGATCCATATCACAATTCTGAGAGAGATTCCCTGACTGTATCCCTTCACTTTTTATTACAAAGATTTAGGTGTGCACAAACTAGGCTTTGTTTCAAAACTGCTCTGGAGCTTCATAAGGATATTCAGCACCAAACCGAGGTGATGTCTGGACCACCCTGGAGTTGGAGTGCATGAACCTTACATGCATTTAGCAACAGGGCTCCACAAAGAGCCAGAGCTCCTGCAACAGCTTGAAATTGTTCTCACACTTTATAAAGGGCCTTCCACTTTATAACACACTCTATGTGTGTTTTCCTCTCCACTGCCAGCTGCCACCAGCAATAGAATTTTCTCTTTGCCACTCCTTTGCCATCTGAGAAATAAAATCATGGATTCACTTCAAATGTGTGCTTGAACAGATTAACATAATGTAGAAATGACTCACAGATAGAGTTTCAACCTCTGGTTTCTAAGGAATATTTCTAGCTTTTGACAATTTGAAGCAGGAATTATTTTTTTTTATATTTATGTTTAAAGAAAGAAAAATGCATTCAGTTAATATATATTACATACAGTGTATTTATCTATTATTTAAGCACACATTGGTTGACACCTCCTGATTATCCCAAACTGAACACCAAAGACTGAGTTACAAAATCTCCTCCCGTCTTCATATAAATTCACACAATGCCTCCCTTGTTCTGACTTGGCCAAACTTCCTCTAGTAGTAAATCAGACTGCAGGATGAATAAAGCTCTGAAAAAATAAACCCCTTCTGAAGGTCCTGCAATAGGAGCAGATCAGTAAGAGGCTGATCCTACACAAAAGCTGAGTTCTGCTGAAGATACGTTTTCCCAGCCAGGCAGCCAGTCCCAGCAGTGTTAAGGAAGCAAATAGGATGTGTGCAGTCTGGTCATCCTCCTCCCATGCTCATGTACAGAACAGAGCAAAAAAACACTTTATGAGTACAGAATAGTTTGAATGGAAAAAATTCCCATGCATTCTACTTACATTTCAATCATAATTTCATAATTTCCGAACAATAAATAAAAAAAACCCAGATGCTCAGGTGTCATGTATGACATAGGAACCTGAACAGAATAATTCAGAAAATAAACAGAACATATATGAAAATAAAAAAATTCTTTGGAATAGTTTGTTTTAAAATGTAATTAGAAAAATTATATATTTATTTTTTAAAACACACATAAATCTAATACCTTTGGGAGTTAAAATTAATCCATTAGAAATAGCTGATTTAAAACAATTGTGATATTTGTCATAATCATGACTCAAAACCTAAAAGAACAGGAAACTTGAAAGAAACTGCCTGAAAATAAAAATAAAGATGATAGTCATTGTTGACACAGAAAATGCAAAAAGGGGACAGAATATGAATGAAAACTAAACTGGATTTTAACAATCCTTTATCTTTAAAGCTGCCTATTCATACCAACTATGTCAACAAACATGCTCGTTTACTTATTAGGAAAAGTTCCTCAGTAAATCTTCCACATTCCCCACTGACACATTTCATCATCATCCTGGGCTGAGTGATTGTCTTCTCTTCCTTGGAAGAGTTCTTCCAGAAGTCTAAAGGCACTTTTCCCATCTCCAGACAAACATACAGAGGTCTCCTGCATCTCAGGCTGTAAACAATCTTCAGGATGAGAGGATTCAGCCCGCTGCTGTGCTTCTTGCTGAAGGAACTGATGGAGAGCAATGCTTTCTTTCATATCCCCTCTGATAAAAGGGTTAAAGTATGCAAGAAAGACAAAGCTTTTATTTCTCACATAGTATTAATTCCCGTCTCCACTTTCTGCCTCCTCCTCCCATCCAGCCCTCTCTGGTTCAACGCCTCAGTGAATTCAATGCTCTGTTTCTCTCCCTCCTTCTGCACCTGCTGGTTGTCAGACTGGGGAGAAGCAGAACATCTCATTAGGATCACTGCTTCTGCCCACATCCAGCAGATTGGACACTATTGATGCCTATACATCCGTAAGCCTACGTGTATATGCTTTTATCATCATCATGTTTTGGCTTCCTGAACGAAGGTTTAAGAAGATGCATGTATATTTGCACACATATAGATAAGATGAAATATAAAGCAGAACTGGTAAGACACGTTTCAGGGAATCTAAGAAATTGTGCTACAGACACCACTAAAATGACGTGCATTTCTGTGTGTGCATATAAATATATATTTATACCTATAAAATGCTGCAGGTGTGAAAACTGATACACTTTCAGTGGGTGATTACATCTTTCCTAACCTTACAGATTTCATGTGTCTGTGTGTATATATGCATATGGGAGAGTGTTTATCATTTGTAACTTGTTCCAGTGGTTAGATTGCCTGAGCTCTGATTCAAATTTGTCTTGCTGTCACCTAAGTTGCCTTAGGTTTTTTATTTCTAGATTAATCTTAATCACAAAAGAATAGCTTTTGAGCTTTTTCTCACTTCTTGCATGTTACTGCAATCAACTGAAAGAACAATACTCCTTGCATTCTGAAATTGTGAGCAAGATTTCATTTCTGATATTTCTTGTACTTCAGCAAATCCAGTTTTTCTGACACAGTTTCAACAATAGTTCTGAAAAATGTTGTGGTTCATCTTATTGTACAGACCAAGGGGTCAATGACTGAAATCTGATTAAATCTTCTATTTCCCTTTACTAATTTAATACAATTAAGGAGGTTAGGATGTGTTTTCAGAGATTTGAAACAAAGATACATGCTAGAGATATTTGATCTCAATAGACTATATATGACTACTTTCTGGTGACATTTTTTTAAGGAAAATGTTCTGTCCCACACACTGTTTTGATGTAAATTAAAGTCATCATTATCAAATATCTGTAAAAATCTTTATGATATTCTGGAAATCACTTTATTGTTCTGGGACTTCATTTCTACTCCTCCTTTACTCTCCATCAAGTAATTTCAGCAATAATTTTCTGACTGTGCTGTGATGAAATCTTAATTAATGCTTTTAAAAGTCCAAAGGTTCTTTAAGGGAAGGCATTTCAGAAGTGGAAGCATTATTATTACTATAGCAGCAATTTTTGCTTATATAGTCCTTTTAATTTGTAAATTTTATAGTATTTTATTAAAGGAGAGAAAGTGTCATTAGTCTCATGCTACATGTCTTGAAAATTAGATAAAAAGTGTTTAACAGCTAAATTACCACAAATTATATCTAACTCAACTAAACTGAAGTTAAACTGATAGGACACCCATGATAGGACTTACCACTTTTTTCTCTGTCCCATATATGAGACTTGTCATATATATACATTCTAGTAGAAATCCCCTTTAATTTCAGTGCAGGGGAGATTTTGTGATATTTTCATTTTTGTTTTGTGTGATACCTGATGGTCTGATCATTCAGACCAAAGACTGCACTCAAAAAACAACTTGTGCATTGAGCATTAGCATAGCTTGCTGTTAGCCCAACAACCTCCTTGGGGTGCCTAGACCACCTACCTACTGTTAGTTAGTTAGGCACCTAAAGATGGAAATACACCACTTAAGCAGTGGAAGAGGCTGCCCAGAAGAGAACTGGAATATGTTTTCCTCCATCCCTCACCAAGGCTCTGAAGGGGCAGGTCATTCTTGGGATTCAGAGACGAGAAACATCTCTTGAGATCCAGGAGCTAATCTCTTTTTTTATTTATTTTTTTTTATTTTTTTTTTTATTTTTATTAACAAAGTTAGAGAATTGCACCTTCTGAACCACAGCCAGAGCAGGATTCACACAGAATACAGATTGGTTTTGTGATCTTTTCAGCAAGTGAGATTCAAACCACCTCTTCCACCTTCCCCTTTATAAGGCTGTAAACTTCACAAGGAAGGAAAGTAGACTGTAGCCTCTGCTTCTGCATATGTGTCACTGGGCATAAATCATTAAGGAGTCAATAGGCAAGAGACAGAAAGAGGTCAAGGGAAACGAGTAGCATTTCAATAAGCAGCTAGGGCACCAATAAGGGTGAAAGGATTGTTTGCCTCTAATCCTAAAGCTCTTCACACATTTTAAAATCGACAGCCATTGTCACCTAGGAGCTTGGAAATCTTTAAGGAAAGTGAAATATCTAGGTCAGAATCACTTCAGGCTGAAGTGGGATTCATGTCCAGGAGATCAATTGCTGCATAAAGGGACTTAATTGTAATCCTGTTTCTTTAAAATCAAACTAAAATCAGCTACTGCCACTGCATTTGAGATGGACTCTGTTCTTGTAGGCACATCTACATCCTCAGGGCTGAGAGCTGTAGGAATAGCTGGTTTATCTATTCTGAATGGCCTTTGCCTGTGAAGAATGAGCCCCTTCTGGGGATGTTCTGGCACCAGGCTGCTAAATGCACAGGAGTCTCAGAGACAGAGGTCCAGCATTCAGAGACAAATGAACAAAGTTTTTTCAGGGTTACATTTCTAGAGCCAGCATTTCACCAGCATTCCTCCTGATCACAACTAGTAATTCCAGTTTCTGGTTCAGGGCTCCTTACGAATTGGTGTAGCCTAATCAGCTACAATGGGTTTTGATTCTGCATATTATTCTTGTAATCAAATTAGTCCTACCCATATTTGCTAAGGAATTCAAAGACTTTTTGCAAAGGCAACTCCCTGCCTTTTTTATTTACAGCAATGTCCCTTAAGCCATTTTCTTTATACCAATATCCTTAAAGCAGAGGAATTCAGAATTAAATAAGAGTGCTGCTGACCTCATCTCTAGCTCCTTTTCTTACCATTTTCAAATTTAATCCCCTTAATCTCTCTCTTTCTCCTCATATATCCTCCTAGCTCTGTCAGCTGAATTTCTTTAGAAAGTTACTTTCTGGTTAAGATGGTTATCTAAAGTCTTCCTCATGTAGTACATACAAATGGAAACTCTTTTTTTTCCCCTGTTTAAATATCCGGGTTTAATATGTACAGTAGCATTGTACCAGGGTAAAACAATGTGCTTCAAACCTTCAGATGGGAAAAAGACTGTGTTGGCAAGTTTTATTTTCAACATATAGTAAATAATTTTACATCAAATTGTTACTCGAGTGGTAAAAATTTTATTAATTCGTTATGGAATATTTTATCTACTAAGTATAGAATAACATAGTACAGTAAAGCCCAGTAATTGAACAGCAGAATTGATTCCTTTAACTTACACTGTAAATATTTAATGTTTTAACAAGCATGAAAGGAAGACAATAAGCTAAGAAAGAGAAATTAATTTGTGTCTTTTCAAATGAAGTATGATCTCTGCATTTACTGATCAGCTTTGTACAATGTACTGTCAACAGCCTATGCAGAATATTTTTCATTTCCATTCTAACCTTGAGAGTTCCTTTCAGAGACTTCAGTGCATATGTTAACCTGGACAGTAAGAAGTAACAAGGCAACGTCATCTTAGATTGTGTGTTTGTACCTGCTGGAGGATTTGTTCAGACTATTGTTCCTTCAGCCTATTCCTGTTATGCATTTGCTAATTCTTGACTGAAGGATTTTTTCCTTTTCTACAGAAGAGAATCTTTCCAGTGACTTTTTCTTAATCTTTGTATTTCCCAGCCAGTTAAATTAATATTTCCAGCTCTCTACTCTTCCTTTTGTTTATGCTCACAAAGAGACCCTCCAAGAAATTAGCCACTGGTTTCTCTCAAGTGCAATTCTGTTTTCTTAGAACCATGTGCAGTTTGAGAGTTTTAAGAATCATTATTTTTGCTGGTTTTAAAATATATGCTACCTAAAAGATACATTCTGTTTAGAATAATTTTTCATTCTTGCTATTTAATATATTAGGGCTTGGGGGATTATGTTTTTGATTCTGTTTCTGTGTGCATATCTTTAAACTTCTTACAATATTATTAGGAATAATTCAGAATTTACTTTGTATGAATCTCACTTCTCTCTATATTTGCGTAAGAAGACAATTAAACTGGACTCTTAAATGTCTTCTGTTCCTGTTTTCAGTGTCCAAACTTGTCTAATGTTTATTGTGATTTACAATTTGTTTGCTCCAGTAAGACAAAGCACTTCATTTAAGAGTCTTGTTCCTTAATCACTTTCTATCTTATAGCTAGCAGCCTCTTTCTTTAAAATGTCTAGTACTACTAACACAAATCATCTAGAATACATAGTTGTTGGTGTGCAACAGGAAAATGATCAGTGCTATTCTTCTATTTTTCCAGTTCTCCATGATTTTATTACTTCATGTCCTTGCACTCACAATTATGATACATCACTTTCCATGTTAGGTCACTTTATATTGTACTTTTCCCAGATGGAAAAGAAGTAACCATCATTTTTGGCACTCACTATCATACGATATGAAGGATTTGTATTCTCTAATGACAGATTCTAGCCTGAAGATTTGTGTCACTGATGCTTTTTTATGAAAGCCAGAGCAGTGAGGAGCTCTGATTTAGACAACTGGTGGAACCTGAATAAGGACTCTTGGCCAATATGAGCCCTGTTGTTCAACAGTAACTTTAATAATCAAGGAATCTATTTGATTTGCTGCATTTCTAAAACATATGTGCATCCTTCCACCCTGTGTGGAAAAACAACCAACCAACCAAAACAAAACAAAACAAACAAACAAAAAAAACCACCAAAAAAGCCCACACCAAAAGTCCTATTTGCAATGAACATGGACATATTTTTTAAAAATAGTTCTATAAATAATCACATCTCTTCTCCATTTTTTTTTTCTATATTAGTAAATGCCATTGTTCCTTTCAGTCATACAGCAGATTGCAACTGATTTGAGCACATCAGTTGCTTTCTTTTCTTCCTAGGGCAGTTGTTGTCTCTCTGGCAACTAGTATCCATAGCACTTAATACGTTGCAAATTAAAGCAAAAACACTGTCCTGCATCCTAAAAAAACCCACTTATGTCAGTACAGATCCCAAATCCAGAGGTATAATGAGTTCCTTAAGGAAAAGGTGCTAGAAAGGCAGAGAAGAGAAATGATAGGCAAAGAGCAGATTATGAGAATTTCATGGTACTTTATAGAGGCCTCTCAGGCTTGCTTTCTATGCTACAGAGCTATCTCAGGAGTTGTGGTGCCACTGGCAGGATCCTCCAGATCTGTGCAGTTGTATCAGCAAAAAAAGCAACATTAAATCCCAATTAAAATTTTTGAGCTTGCCTATGCAGGAAGATTCAGCCGTGTAACTACTCTATACAGCCTCTAATCATATCTATACAAACAGCTGGTGCTTAGAGCTCCAGAAATCTTGCTTTGCCACAGCAGCAATGTTCTCTACAGTAAGTGTTCACTGCTCTAAGCAGGCATCTTCTGCTCTTTCCTGATTCTGATTTCTCTTTGCATGGGACGGTATTATTCCATTGTATTAGGGAACTAAATGCTGGTTTATCAGCCAGAAGCAACCGTGATTCTGGGATGTGGAGTTTAGAACACATATACAGCAAAGCTTGTGATGACTCTTGTGCTCTCTGTGTTAGGCTTAGTTCACACCTTTTTCACAGCTACTGTGAGCTAACTAGGGCTTTCTGGTAGGCTGGTTGCCATCACAAATACATAGCTTGTGCAGGTATGTCATTCACATTTCAGCTGGCTGGCTGCAGTTTGAAAAGCCAGCCACAAAGCTACTGAAGAGCTCTTTCTGCAGTTCTGGCAGAATCAGAGAGAACAGCAGTTTGCTATCCCTGAACCACATGGAAAGAAGGGAGAAATAGACCACTTGCTTCTGGAACAGCTTTTCTTTGATCGGCTTCTTTTGGTGCAGAGTCTTTTCAGGGGCTTTTGAAACAAGCATGGGCTGGCTTGTGCTGCACAGCTAAGATGAGCTTTATCTTCGGGAAGATAAAAAGCACTTTCTGGAAAGGCAGATAAAGTTTGCTGCTAAGCTACAGTGCTGAAGAACTCCCTTTTCTCTAGATAGTACATCATGGAAAGCCACCAACCTTTTCACAGAGTGTTATCGGTCCTAAAGTAGCTGTGATGTGGACAAGCCAACGTGGAAGTAAAGGTAAAAAAGGTCCTGCCTCTGCATGTTACCAAGGCTGGAAATGCTGCTGAGGTTTCTGATAGTTTTGCATGCATATATTATCCACTTGTTCCAGGAAGTGAAAGAAGAATACTCATTTTCCATCTGAGACAAAACTAAAAGCTTGTTATTAGAAAAGCAGCACAGCTGCAGTATGAAGTAAGGTGTCCTGACACTAATGCCAGATTATCTGAAAAAAGTTCCTTGCTGGTAGGATTTTGGATAATTACACAGGGCCTTGGGGGTTTTTTTTGTTGGCTTGGTTTTTTATCGTTTGTGGGGTATTGTATTTTTGTTTTGGTTTGGGTTTATTCCCCTATATGTGGCAGTGGGGGTGGAGATAGGGTCAGTCCAGTATGGACAGCAGAGCTGTAGCCATTGCCCTCTGTTATTCTGAGAGACTCTGTCCCTGGCTAATGCCTTTTGCTGTGAAGTTGGATCACAGAAAGGAGCCACTGAGCTGTTGCCTAAGCAGCTGGAGAGTGACAGTGTGTGACTGCTGTGGGGAGAAGGAGAGGAGAGATGGCAATCACAGGTGAGGGCTGGGGGCTGCTGAGCCATAGCAGCACACTGGGTGCTGCACAGCAATTGAGAGAAGAGAGCTGAGGATGGGGTTTTCCTCAGCAAGGCCTGAGGGGACACGGTTCAGAGATTCTCAAAACACAGCAGTACCCCAGCTAGCAATTGAGAGGAAGCTTTATGCTTTGCCTTTGAAAATAGGGACTTTCCTGTTGTCCATGCGATTTTTTTAGTTTGCTTCATATTTCCACGGTGTGCAGGTATGGCTATTTCATAATTTGCAAGCCAAGTTTCAAGATCGGGGATTTATTTATTTATTCAGCAATTCTTCATAGTTTCAACCTTCCAGCTGGTGTTCTTAGGAGGCGCATTTTACAAGAATCTGTCTTTAATATTATCACTGGGCACAAGGCTGGAAGGAATCAAGTGAGGTCATCTAGCCCAGTCCTAGGACCTGGGGGCAGAATCTAATCTCTCATTGCTTGGTGGTGCTTGTCTAACCTGTTCTTAACAGTCTCCAGTGATAGGTTCAGCACCATCCCTAAGCAATCTATCTTAATGACTACCTGTCCTCAGGGTGCTCTTAGATCATTTTCTAAAACAGTTCAAAAGAGAATTTAACACCGTTGAATAAAGCGATTCTATACTCTTCTCAAAGTGCAAATACACAAAGCTTGATCTGAGAAATTGAACAAATAAGCTGAAAACAAAAGAGGTCGAGAGAGGAAGAAAAGAAATGCTGCAAACAATAGAATTTAAAAATGCAGTCTGAGATCATCAGCTTATTCATCTTTCAGCCTTTACTTTTGTGCAGCCCTGTCACAACTCCTCATAGTGGGCTGTGGAAAAATCTGTGGGACAGGAGAGGAAAGGTGTGGATGTTTGCATAGTGGTAAAAAATCCTCCTGTGACAGAGGAGGCATAGGTAGGAGAGGTGAGAGCTGGTGCTAATAAAAAGAAGCATTCTTTAGTCTCCGAGAGTTAAAGTAAAAGCACTTTGGAGAACATCCACACAGCAGTGACTTGGAGATAAAAAGTCATACTCAGGCAATATTGAGGCAATCATTTTTCTTTTAATACTGCAGGTGAAAAAGCTCCAGCTAATTGTAAGTGGGGTATAAGAAAACACAGCTCTGAGTGTAAATGCAGATATGCCATGGCCAAAGCTAGTGAAACATGTCAGAGGCCAAGATAAACTATTTCAAATGAACCTTCTTTCCAACAATAACAATTTATTGCTTGTGGTTCCTATAATTTCCTGCTGAATTCCATTGTCCACTTAATAGTCCCAGAGTATCTACCTAGCTAGGTCTCAGTGTCTAAATGGGCCAAACTCTGACCCCTCTCTTTGCTTCTGTGTCCTTCTGCTCCTTAATCTCGATAAGTCCTCTGTGCCAGAAGTGCCCAGTCTCATCCCAGGAGTGAGTCTCAGAGACTGTGCTGTGGTTCTTAGGTATTTCTTCTTGAATTTTCCCAAGAAAAAGTGCTGATGAATGTAAGAGTTAGCCCTGAACATTTAAGAAGTTTGAGATCAGAAAAGTAAGAAGTGATTTTTTTATTCATTATTCAGTGTCCATCATTTAACAAATCTTTTCTCCAGCTTAATTTTAAAATGCTGTCCTTTTCCTTTGAAAAATCACAGTACTAGACTGGTAATTAAAGTTATGCCTTTTGCTTGGCCTACTGGCAAAACCAGAGGAAGCATCATTGATATAATTGACCAAAAAGGTTATGTTTTCTCCCTCCTACAGTGTTGCATAACCAGAAAAAAACCCACAACCATTTCACAAAACACAACCATTTTCAAATGATTTAGAAGTCATTATTACAATGAAGCCATGATAAAACATTTTATTCCTTAGTCAACATGGTGCATTCACAAAAAAGAGATATTTTTGCAAGCCTTGCCTGGTATACTTGGGGTTAATGTTGCTTGGTACCCTGTTATGACCTCCCTGTTTGTTTTTCTGCTAAAGGAGTTGCTTGGTGATGGAGTGCCAAGTTTTGCACTTTAAAGGGATCCTTGCTAAGTCTTTTGAGAAAAAGTTTTGTCCTGATGAAATACTATACTAGCAACTTGGATGAAAAACACTTAGAAAATACTTGCTATGCTGCAGCACTCACCTAGAAAATACTCGCTACAACATTCTGAAATGTACTTTAAAACAAAACTATCATAAGTACTCAACTGTTCCAGCTGGCAAAAATCTCAGTAAACACAATTCTTTGACAAAATTTTCTTTTCTGAGTCTGGCATGCCATAGATTGATGGCAGAGGGGATCTGCAAAGAGGAAATTTGTGATTCTGTGGAAGAAGGAAAACCACTAAAGAAGAAGGGTGAGCTAAGGTTACTTGGCTGTCTTGTAACAAATGTCTCCTTAGCATCACCTTTATAGTGAGAATTACAGCAGGAGATCAATGGTTTCTTGGGCTCAAAAGAAGGAAATAAATAAATATTGAAAAGGCTCCACATTTTGAAGAATACTGTGGAAAAAATACTCCTTGAATTCGTGTGGACAAGCAAAAACCTGCAACTTACACCTCCTAACACAAGCTACTTCTCAAGCAAATAGTATTTGTCAATAGCTAGTTATTATGTGCCTTCACTGTACTGCTGCCTGACTGTGTGCAGGACTCAGCCCCAAAAGCCATGAAGGCAAAGTTTACTGGTCCCTTCCATTAGTTTCTCAATCCCCTTTATGAAGCATGGGAGCTATTGCATCCATCTGAGGCTAGCACTTCATATTGAAAAATTACTGCTATTCCCAGCAAACGTATTAATAGTTATTACTGGAGTTAACATAAAATGAAATAGAAAAATAGAATGCCATGACAAAATCCCATCCAACTCCTTGGTAAGTGGTACTTTTAGAGCCTCCTAAGGTCTTCTGCTTCCTTTCAAGCCACTCATTTCAGCCTGTAATGGGTCTTGCTTTTATGTCCATTTTCAACCAGCCCATTAGCAGCAGATTCCAAGTGAAGCATGCCAGTGATGCCTATACATCTAATGGATGTATGAGTCAGAGTAATGAACAGTTAGTACTCTGAATCCAAAGCATGGAAAAGTAAAAAGGACTATCCTGACTGTAGGCTATTGTTCGTGCAAAAGCCAAAAACCTAAGAACCATGATACCAGAAGCAAAGAGGGCACATGAGTTTACAGAGGAGTGAAGAAATGCAAGGAAACAGATCTGGGAGGAATAAAATAGGTAAAGTCACCTATTTATTGTTGCAAGATGTTAATATTGGTACTCTGGCTAGCACAAAGAGCAAGTGTTTATCCTCATATTAACACTACAATTCAAAATTTTCCTACAAAACTGCAAGGTTGTGGACACCCTAGAATTTCAAGCAGAGAACAGAATACATAGTAACTGATCATTTCCTATGTAGCAAGAATTGCCATGTGATGATGCAGAGGTTTTTATTAGCTAGCAGAAAAGCTTAGTAGAAAATAATCCCTATCCAAGAGGCTTGTGTCAAAGAGCTTTTAACTGGAGGGGGATAAGTTACAATGTCTTTTTCTGATTTCTCATCCATTCCAGTCCTTAGAAAATGAACAGTCTCTGTGAATAGACAGCATTCCCAACCTATTGTTGAAATGCAGCTCATGTTATTTGTTCAGTGAAAAGCTACACATAGCCTGTGTCTTGGTTTCAGTAGCAGAAATGGAGAAGAGTTACATGAAGATCATCTCAGACTCTTGTTTTTTTCCTTGAGCTTTCTCTCCTAAAGCTGCTCGACCTAAATCCCTTCTTCCACAGGAACACCATTCTGACATTCAGTATAGTAAGACAGGAAAGCAGCCTTCTGCTCTTGTGGGTCATAATCTCCCCTCTGGTCATATTGTCCAGTAAAAATCAACATAGGCTAAAAAAAGCTAATGTGATGATGCTGCAAAACCTCACATTACTTTCAGAGGCATTTAAACTGATGAGGATAAGTGGAAAAGCCATGGGCACAACAGTTCCTCTTCTTTACTCATTCAGGATTATTTTGCTGAAAGCAGAGAGGACCAGCTAAACAATGTTTAAAAGAAAGGGGGTGAAACAAAAGAGTCTGACTTGACATGCCACTATGTTATATTTAACTGTATTGGGTGTGGGAAGTATTGGCAGTGGGAGAGGGGGTGGGACCTTCAAGGTGGCCTCTGTGAGGAGAAACCAGAGCTGCCCCATGCCTGTCACAGCTGGTTCCAGCTGGCTCCAACCAAACCCCCATCAGGGCATAGCTGAGCCCTGCAGCCAAAACGGTGCCACCTCTGGAGAAGCAGGTTTAGGAAATGGACAAGCAGTGAGGAATGAGGAAGAAAAAAAAAAAAAAAAAAAAAGTGATAAACAATTCTGTGACCACCAAGGGCAGAGAAAGAGGATGCTGGAGGTGCTCCAGGCACTAAAGCAGAGATTGCCCTGCAGCCCAAGGAGGACAAAAGTGAAGCAGTATCCACACTGCAGCCTGGGAGGGAGGGACACCATGCCAGAACAAGGGAACATGACCTAAAGAACCTGCAGTCCATGGACCCCATGAGAGTTGTTTTTGGTTTTCTTTTTCCTGCGGGGACTGTATTTCATGGAAGGACTTAAGTTGTGCCAGGGGAAGTTTAGGTTGGATATTAGAAAGAATTTCTTTACAGAGAGGGTGATCAGACATTGGAATGGGCTGCCCAGGGAAGTAGTGGATTCTCCGTCCCTGGAGATATTTAAAAAGAGGCTGGATGTGGCACTCAGTGCCATGGTCTGGTAACTGCAGTGGTAGTGGTCAAGGGTTGTACTTGGTGATCTCTGAGGTCCCTTCCAACCCAGCCAATTCTATGATGATTCTATGATAAATCATTTTGGTGCAGGGAAAAAGTATGAGGAGGAAGGAGCAGCCAAGAAGAATCATTTTAGGCTGCAAATCTCCATTCCCCAACCCTCTACTCTGCTTTGGGGCAAGGAGGATTTGGGAAGGAAGGAGGGGGTTGAGCCTAGGAACAGGTTGAGAGGGGAAAGTATTATTTTAGTTTTTGTCTTTGTTTCTCACCACCTAAATCTTGGCAATAATTTGCATTAATTTTCCCCAAGATGAGTCTGTTTTACCTGTGGCAGATTTGGTGAGTAATCTCCCTGTCCTTAACTCAACCCATGAGATTTTTCCTTTAGTTTTCTCTCCCTGTCCTGCTGAGAGTGAGAGAGGGAGCAGCTGGATGGGTGTCTGACAGCCAGTTTCAGTTGGCCCATCACAATAACTAAAGCCAGAATTAAGACCATCTGCCTTCCCAAAACAGGGGAGACATTCTAGCAAATTGCTTTTTCCTCAAGATATAGAGTAAAGCTAAGAATGAGTTTTTCCTTTCTTCAACAATGGAAGTTAAAACATTTTTGCTGTAACTGTAATGTTACACTCACACATGAACTTTTACATTCAAGATGCAGTAAAATTATGTGGCATTAATAGACTTTGAAGTCACATTCTACCATATCTTCATTCTGAATTTAACTACTTATTTCACAGGTTAGAGATGAGCTATGAAACTGGATTGTGACACCTGAAATTCTGTTTTATGAGACTAATAATTGAAAAAGAAAATCATACAATTTTTGTAAGCATTGAAATATAATGTAGAATTATCTCTCTCCAGCAGGACAGTATACTCAGAAAACTTCTTTTTGGTAACTACCACTTCTTTTTCCTTGTATGTCATAGTGCTCTTTACATGGTTAACTCCTTTTATTTTTAGAACACCTCTGAGTTCTAGGACTATATTCAGCACCAAAGGCTAGCAATATGTAATCCCTATCTTTGCTAGGTTTCACAAGAATCATATGGAAAAGAAGTTCACAAAAGAGACTTATCACTTCTCTCAGGAAGAGACAACCAGAAAGAGGACAAAAGAAGCACTGCTTGAACTCTTCACCCCTTTTTCCCCATGAAAAAATTGTACCTCACAAAGATGCATCATATCTTTACTTTTCCTAATTTTTAACTCAGGGCTGTGACAAAAATATATAATTAAGTATTTAAGAACACCTTTTTATTCATTTTTCTTTATGTGGGAACTATGTGAGGCTACATTTGGGAACAGAGGAGTTGAGAACTTCTATTGCTGCTTTACTTCCTTAGCTATTTTTGGTATCCTCTGGAGAAGACATGAATTTTCATCCCATTGTAGCCATCAGGCATGAACTACTTTTCTAACAGTCTTATTGATTACAGAATTAACATTCTAGTCCTTTCCCTTTTTTTTCCTTTTTTTTTTTTTTTTTTTTTTTTTTTTTTTTTTTTTTTTTTTTTTTTAACTTGAATCCTATATCCTTTATACCTGTATATATATAAATAAATAGTAATGGACCAAATCTGTATTATGTTGTCCCTTACACAGACATAAGAACAGAACCATAGGGTAACTTTGTCTTTCCTGTTTGTCTCTTAAACTGTTGGCCTAGATTCTAAGCAAAAAGACTTTTCAAGATATATACTGATTTATGTTAAGTATAAGACATACTAAAAACCTGCTTTTAATTTCTGCCAATTAGCTTTTAATGTGAAGAATAGAAATACTGTCCCTTTGTCATGAATAGCATGCAAGAACCCATATCCTCTCCACCCAAAGGAAATTTTTCAGTTTATAAGTCAGCAATATTACCGTTTTGTCCATTTTGATGTCTGATGCCTGACTGCTTTAACAGGACATACATATGTAATTTAACACCTAATGTTTTTTTTCTCTCTCTTCCTCTCTTTTCTCAGAACAAATTATGACATCGACATCTAAAGGAATTTTCCGGTCATTTTTTATTATCTTCATCATCCTTGGTTGTTTCATGGCATTTATACTAATTTATATCAAACCAACAAATAGCTGGATCTCTGGTCCTATAGAATCAGCCAGTTCAGTTTTGAAAATGAAGAGTTTTTTTTCTTCCAAAACTGATAGTCTTAATGAGACTACTATTTTGATCTGGGTTTGGCCATTTGGTCAGACATTCGATCTAACATCCTGCCAAACAATGTTCAATATCCACGGGTGCCATCTGACTATTGACCGCTCACTATACAACAAATCCCACGCTGTTCTCATTCATCACAGGGACATTAGCTGGGATCTGACTAATTTACCTCAGCAAGCCAGGCCACCGTTCCAGAAGTGGATTTGGATGAACTTGGAGTCACCAACTCATACTCCCCAGAAGAGTGGCATTGAACACCTCTTTAACCTGACCCTGACTTATCGGCGTGATTCAGATATTCAGGTGCCTTATGGCTTCATGATGGTTGGTACAAGTTCCTTTACGTTTGAAATGCCAAGCAAGGAAAATTTGGTCTGTTGGGTCGTTAGTAACTGGAACCCTGAGCACGCTCGAGTCAAGTATTATAATGAGCTTAGCAAATACATTGAAATCCATACGTATGGACAAGCCTTTGGAGACTATGTCAATGATAAGAACTTGATTCCTACTATCTCCACTTGCAAATTCTACCTTTCCTTTGAAAATTCAATCCATAAAGATTACATTACTGAGAAACTTTACAATGCTCTTCTGGCTGGATCGGTACCAGTTGTATTGGGCCCTTCCAGAGAAAACTATGAGAATTATATTCCAGCAGACTCTTTCATACATGTGGAAGATTTTCTCTCACCCCGAGAGCTGGCAGAATACCTTCTGATGCTCGACAAAAATAACAAGATGTACCTTAGTTATTTCAACTGGAAGAAGGATTTCTCAGTGCATCTTCCTAGGTTCTGGGAATCACACGCATGTCTTGCTTGTGATCATGTGAAAAGACATCAGGAATACAAGTCCATTGGAAATTTAGAAAGATGGTTTTGGAATTAATTTGTGTATTGTTTTGTGTGTGTGCACTTTTTTAAAGAAGCCAGAAGAAACTTCAGTCCAAGTGGAGAGGAAAGGAAAAGGGGAAAAAAAAGAAGGAAAAGAGAATCATATGTCATGGTTTATCAGCTGTCCTCTCTTGGCTATCCTATTTATATTTTGTAACAGATTTTAAAAGATCATCATCAGCAATCATCAATACTCAGTTTTAAATTGTAACGTACATAGTAATTATGTGCACTGAAGAATATTTGATTGTTTACTATAATTCTAATCAAAATTTTCCATATTTTTTGTTAGATATGTCGCAGCCTTACACTCAAAATTGTTGTTTTTAATGTATTTTTTTAACTATTTTTAACATTACATTTGATGTTTAACCTGTTTGGAAACTGAGGACACAACTTTTAAATGCTAGCGATAACTTTAAGAACACAGTTTGCTGATCCAGTCTGAAATGTGTGTAATATTTCAAAAGACAGTAAAGTTTTTATAGTTCATCTTACATTTTAAGAACACAGTAAAGTTCAATACCTACCATTAGTACAGTGTGATCAATTGCACCCATTTTAAGGGTGATGATCCTAGAAATGCAGTTTTTAAAAGGTCTTACAGTAGTAGACTGTCTTTGTTTCTAAAAAGATGATGTTTCCTAACAAATAGCACCATTAATTAACTTTAGGAATATGTCTGTTCTTCCCCTCTGAAGAATAAAGAAGTCATATATAAAGAAGATAAACAACCTTATTGACCAAAGCCCAGAATCATCCAGTTTTTGTCTGTATTTAAATGCAGCATGCCCTTAAGTCTCATTATGTCTCAAGTATTGTTTACCCAAACCAGGGCTGAAAGTAGTGTTATACTAATACAGATGTAAACAGACTTTAACATAGGCATTTGATTACATCAGCCTTACACACTGAATTCAGCTGGTAATAATGGATTTTTAGAAATAACTTGCTGAGAAATTTGAGAAATTTCTCTCATATAATTTCTTGAATAACTGTGAGCTCATCCTCAGATCTGTAAAAATCTCTTGAACTTTAACTGCAGATGGACAACTTTCTGTTATGATTCAAAATGTAGGGGGGAAAATGACCAAACAGTTTGTTTTCTGAAAGAATCATGGAAATTCATTAAGTTATAAGTTAAGTATGGCATATTAAGCCATTCAACACATTAAGCAGAGGAATTTTGGTTTTTGAAAATACTTTATCTGACGGGTACCAACAAATGCACTCTAAAGAGCAGCAGTTGCTATTAAAATTTGAATATATAAATAGGCTCTTAAGTATTAAATTTGCTCTGATATCAAATACAAAAAGGTATTGTCATGATTGCTTAAAATGTTTGCGTTTAACATGTTTAATTTCATTTTATTATTTTCCTTTTTCAGCCACGACTTAAATATCTGATTGTAAAATAAATTCATATGTACAAAGTGGGTTTAATGACATAAATGTAAGAGTATGGTTAGGCATTCAAGTGTAAGCAAATCAGCTTGGTTTTTCAGGTCAAAAAGTTACAAAACGCTCCTTCTACTGGAAAAAATAATAGGAAAACATTTCAGTTTATGTGATAAAGTATAAGGCCTTTATCAAGCAAAGTAGTTGGTCAAGTATTTAAGATTAAGCTTGCAGACAACAATGTGGCTGAATTAAAAGAATAAGGTGTAAACAGTTATAAATATTTAGGAAAATATAAAGTGATATGTCAGATTTATTTATTTTTTTTTTTACCCCAGGCTGGAATAGAAGCACAGAAGGTTGTAACAGTAATGCACTTCAGTTTCTAAAACAGGAAACTCCACAGAAAGGTTATAGAAACATTATGCCACTGCTTTGGCTGGATCATCTGACTCAATGCTGGAATCTGGAAGTCCTTTACACTGATCTCAGTAGAAGTATATTCACATCCTGGTCAGCCTCTTATTTCGTTCCTCATTTGAGCTAGTGGGTACTGTGCTGTGTCACAGGGCTTATGTCAAATCAGAGTGGTTTCTTGGCATCAAGGGCCAGCCAATAAATACTTACACAACTAAGTACAACAATAAGATACCTGATTTGTCACTACAGACATCAATCAGCATATACACAGGAAATATTTGAAATCTATGAGAAATTTTAAGCCTCTTAAGTATTGTCATTGCCTCTCTGAACACTGGATGCAGCCATCATGGTTAATCTTGGGCTGAATTTTAAGAAATGTGAATGTCTTCTGGTGGAACTGGAAAGAGTTGTTCTCTTCACAGAAACTCTGTGTTAAGGGTTATATATTTTCCATTCAGGACACATTGTTAAAATTGTCTCAGATTAATAAAACAAGAGAGAAATCTAATTCAGACTGAACTAACCAAGAATCATTACCAAATCCTAAATAAGAGACATGAACCTAATGCCTCGCTGATATTCCTGAAGAGTGTGGGCTGGAATGTAAGCAAGACAACCGTTTTATAAAGGTTTTAAGGTGATCAACAAGTATTCAACCTTATGCAATTTTGGTTCTGACAGAAGATGAAGCACCTTCAGGTATGTCCAGCCTAGGTGGTACAAGATGTGAAGCAATGGATGTAAAACATCTGGAGTCCCTGCATGAATAAAGGCAGTCTGAATAGACCTACACACCTAACTCAGAGAAGAGTGGTTCCAGTCTATATATAACATTATGCATTGTGACAACTGTGCACCTTCAGTGAGCTACTCTACATGAACAGCTCTCAAAAATAAACTGAAATAGTAAATCACTGTGAAAGAGAACGGGCAACAGCAATTAATGGTGGAACATTAGATCACATAGAATTAGTTAAAAGAGAGATCAAGGTATACCTTGGTACCACTGGCAAAAGTAGGTAGTTGTACGAGAAAAGAGAAATGGAAGATAAGAAATCACACCAGTTCTTAGTATTTTCTCAGCAATT
This sequence comes from Phaethornis superciliosus, assembly GCA_023637945.1. Taxonomy (NCBI): domain Eukaryota; kingdom Metazoa; phylum Chordata; class Aves; order Apodiformes; family Trochilidae; genus Phaethornis; species Phaethornis superciliosus. The sequence goes on along the minus strand of JAJQWJ010000003.1, from coordinate 75,436,197 downwards.
TTGTTTCAGGCATTTGTTTTATTTTATTTGCCAGCGTACAATAATCTTGCATATGCACTTGTCACAAGTTAACTCAGCAGTCACTGAAGACAGAGAGTAATCATTATTCTTTCTTTTTCAATGGCTTTTTCTGGATGTTTTTAGGCTGTTTGTCATGCACTGATCTATCAACATTACTGTCTGACTCAGTGTGGAAAATGAGACTCAAAGCAAATAAAATACTAACTGCAGGTGTGTTGCTACCCCACTCAATATGATCAGACATCAGAAAAAACCCACAGCAGATTCTTCTAAAGCAATTTCCCTTTCATTTTGCAGACACTAGATGACTACAGCATCTCTTGCTCTGTGTGAGATTTACATTCCTTAGTGAATCCTGATTGCCAGTTTATTTGAATACCTCTTGCTATCCGAGATGGCTGTCCTCACAGTGAGCAGGCAGCCTGAGGAAGGCCCACAGAATGAGCAAGACACATCCAGCAAAATATTTGTCTTTTAAAAAACAGATCGAATAAAAGAAAAGGTGGACTGAAAAAGCACAAATGTGGGGATTTGTTGAGTTCATACAAGCTGTGCAAAATATGGGAACCTGGCACTAACTGGGCACACTAAGCATCTGCTCAGTGTTTCTAGCTACCCATGTTTGTTCCTCAAACTCTTTTTAAAAAAACAAACAACTCAATGCATCATTTTCTTCCATCTCTAATCAAGCAAGTTTCAGCTAAATATCAATAACTGTTGCTGATTAATCAAGAGTGGTACCTCTGTTGGTCTTGATTTCTCTCTTTTACTACATAAAAAATAACATTCTGGGGGAATCTTCATGTCCTCATGCAACAAAACATTTTGAACTTGATTTAAGACAGACCATAGCACATGACCATGACACTCAAGCACATGCTTAAATTTAAGAGCATCTTAAATGCTTTAAGGCACTGGGGCTTCGAAGAGTATGTTTTGATTGCCTATGGAAATTGTGCCACAGAGCAGAGCCTGTAGCCAACAGAGGCAAATTTGTGTGGTTCCTTTTGCACCAGATGTGTCCATCCTGTGAGTGGATGGCTACTCTACACTGAAAACTGTTTGGACTAATTCTGGCCTAGTGTCTATCCAATATACCTTGGCCCTAGTCTTCTGCTTCAGTGTGCCACCATCTCCTCATGTTATCCATTCAGCTTGGCACTCCACCTTATAGCCTCCCTGTGTTCTGTAGAGTGAGTGAATCCACATATCATAGAAAGAGGTGAAAAGAGATGAGATTTGCTAACAGTTTTTTGAAGACTGTCTTAGGGAGAAAGCATAAAACCTGGTCACGTGTGCATCCTTTTAATCTGCACTGAGAGCGTCCGAGAGAGGGACGTTCTCAGCCATACCTGATTTTCCTCTTGGAGGAAAATATTTGGTTCAGTATAGATGGGACTCTGTGAGTGATCAGTTGTGCATGCAAACTGGGGTGAAGAGGTGTCTTTGTGCAGGCTGACAAGGAAGCTTCTTACCTATTTAGGACTAAAGGCAAAAGTTAATCAAATACTCAAGTGTTTCCTTTGGTCAAAACTAGTACATTACTAAGAAGGAAGTCTCAAGGTTTCTATCTACCAGTTGGTGGGCTATTTCATTATTACTGCCTGAGAGTTCTTTTTCCTTTGTTTTCAATATAGGTGATTTTTAAATATTAGAACTCAATCAATATGATTATTATGAAATAGTTATTTGAGCTTCATCTTTGACTCCGTGCTTAGGAAAATCTTCCATTGGAGTCAGCAGTTGTTTCTGGAAGGTTCCCATACAAATATTATAGGAATGAGGCTAAGGTGGAATGGTTGGAGTAAGAAACAACATCCTTATTCATAGATATTTGCCTTCTAATATTTGAATAACTGGTTCTAATGCCAATTCCACTTTCAGAGGGCCACTGTGAAATTCATACTAGTAGATTCATAAAAGGTATAGAAATGCAAATAAATTGACTAAATATACCATGCAGGAGTAATTTTAATTAAAGACACAAATGCCACAGTGATACTGAAGATAAAACCATGAACTCTCGAGAAGTAATCACCCTGTAATCACTCATGAGGGACATCACCCTGCAGTTTTCATATTGGAAAAAGTCACTTCAGAACTCTATTGAAAAGGTAATTAATTGTTAATCTTTTATGTCACCATATTCTCTAAGCAATTAACTGAAACCAACAGTCTCCGTGCAGTGATTTGCTCATGTGGCAGGGAACCTTTCACTTCCAGGTTAATAGGCTGAACTTTGAATAGGTTGGTACAGACTGCTGTTTGGCAAGCTCCAGGAGATAACTCAGTGATAACAATCAGGTTTTTTCATTCCTGCTTTCAGCCAAGGAAGCAAAGAACTGAACCAAGACTCATCTTGGAATGCTCATGAGATGGCTTTGGATGCCCTCAGTCCTAAGGTCTGTACCATCCCTGCTTAGGATTACACAGAAGATTTTTTTTGTTCCACATGAGTCTTGGCTTTTTTTTTTTTTTTTAAATACGGTGCCAGTCTGTACAAATGAAGTATTGCTCTGGGGGGGGAGCTCTACATTAACATTCCTAAGTAAAAAGTTAGTAGGAAAATCATCTAATCATTGCAAATTGCCAGCATAAGTGGTTTTTATTCTTTACATTAATTAGACCAGGGGAAAGCAGGCTTTGATAAAACCATGTCCTCCTGTGTAGATAGCAGCCTGTTTGGATCCCACCACAGGAACATGCATGGTAGCAAAATTTTCAAGATAAATGGTAAACCAAATCAGTCTGCTGTATGCTGTTACGCAAATGAATTAACTGCAAAATCTACATTTTTCTTTGCTGTTATGTTTTCTAATGTATGTTATAACCGGTGAAATTAAAAGTTTGGAAAGTTCATTCCTTGGTGCAATTTAGAGTTTTGAAGATTCGGTGGACATACTGAAGAGAAACAAATGAGAAGTTTTTCCATCTACACAAAGTCCTAATGTGCCAAACCGTTTCCAGTGAATGAACAAAACAGTTAAATATGCTGACTTTTTATTAAGATTTGCAAAATCTTCTATTAACGCACTGTAATTTTGCACTATTTTGTATGAAAAGAAAAAAGGAAAAAGATAAAAGGATCTGATAAAGAAACAGAAAAAGAAATCTAAAACTAAATGCCAAATGTATAGTTTGTAAAATACTATTTTTCTTATGTAAGGTATCATCACATTGTGAATCTAACTGTGTTATTGTAAACTGTGAAAAATGTGATGTACTCTTGTGACATAGTCTACCAAGGGCCATTTCTCACACATTGATTAGTCACCTGTATTTGTTTATGTGAAACATATTCATAAATCTGAGATCACTTTTCTACTTATTTTTTGTACACTATTTTTCCACATTTACAACACAACTGTTATTTTATATCAAACATTAATTTTGCTTTAAAATATTGTTTGAATACGTGGGTGGGTGTCTTACATGTGCCAGAGATTCAAAGCTGTAACAAAGATAATTCAGAATCTATTCTTTGCCAAACTGTAATGCTATTTAAATCAAATATGTTTTGTTGAACAAGCAGGCACACTGTCAATAAACAATACTTTCTCTTCCATGAGAATGATGATAATGTTACATTTACTAGGATAAATGCCTGGTATTTATGAGCTGCATTTCCCTTCTGTCTTTTTCTATGTTGGGGAATAAAAACTGGGTGCCATAGCTGAATGTCATTGATGTTCAGCCACTGACATAATGTGCCATGCATGGACTTGATCTCTGACATGTATTGATGAGAATTTGGAGAAAAACCTTTAAGCTGCTTGTCCTGATTAAAACCCACTTCCTGTGGTATATCACATGAAAATGGAATGGTTGACATAGGTAGGACTGGTACAATCTCAGAAAAGATAGTTACTTCTGTACATGTGGAAACATGGGACCACATTTACACTCTTAGTGCAAGGACCAAAGTCACTTTCATGTGTATTTGAGCTTACACACACAGTATTTAGTAGGATCTGAAATGAACCCTTGCTTCATGTTCCCAACAAATGACATTCCTTGTACTGACAACTTAGACTTTTTTTTGATATAGTATATCTACAATGCATTAATTCATGTGTAAGAAATAGTAACCATGGAAAACTGAATTTTAATGAAAATAATGAAAAGCATTCTTACCTGCAGGCACATTTTAAGATGCCATGGTAAAAGGAGATCTTGTAAAAAGCTGTATTTTTATTTATTAGTGATTGTATATTTTGCCCCATGGCTTAGATATTTTATAACAGGTATTCTACCAAACTGTCCTTTTGTTCCCTTTGAACAATATCATCACCCTGAGATGCATCTGAAAAATGTAGAGGTTGAAACACTAATGTCTTTCAATATTTTTTTTAATTTGATGTTGTTGCTAAACTTTCTTCTGACTACCTGCAGCTATGTTCAGAATTTTCAACACAATTTGACTGCAGTCAGAGGACACATACTGTATGCAACTACAGGTAACTGTAACCATTTTGAGGACTTCCATAATTTATGTGAATTAATATTTCAAAAATCTCATTCCAAGATGGTTAAGAAGCAGCTCACTGACTTGTATTTATTGAGCACTGGAATTATCCCCAAAGGATAAACACTGAATTATGTAAATAATAGTGCTCTATATACGCCTAACAAATTATTGTAATAGGTATATTTAAAATAAAAAGAGATCATTCTAAGTGTACTATAGCCTTGGATCATTATTTCGGAGGTCTAATGTAATTCTTGTTCTTATTGTGGCAGCTCCTATAGTGAGTCTGCTCTAAAGACTGTTGCTTGTCATTCCTGTGACTTCTGGCTGAGATTTCACCAGCAGAATTTTAGTTCTTTTTAAGCTGTTATGCAGTAAAATCTTTTGAATGTTCCAGGTCAGACTGAATTCACATGGACTGTCGCATGGGTTTTCTGGGTACAGTAAGCAATACAGCTGAATCAGAATGGTGCTACAGCTAAAGTTACTTTACCTTGCTTTGAGCAAGGCTGTTATGCAGCACTCTCTGAGCAATCATTTTGTTTTTCTGAATTTAGAAGATATTTGCTACTGGAAAATGGGCTTTATTAAGCCTATGAAGTCTTACAAAAAAAGCCAAACAACTATCTTTAAAAGTTCTCAGAGGAATAGAGTAGTAATTTACATACTCATATTTCATTGCTTTATCTCCTGTACAAAGAGCCTATATTTGCAGAGCTTAACTGTATCACAAATGTTAATGCAATGTTATCAGTTTTATTTTTAAATATATATGCAAAAAATTGAAATATCTGTCACTGAAATAAATGCCATAAATAATGCACTGTTCACAGTAGCACAGAGCATTTGGTCTCAGTGATCGTAAAGTTTAGCTTAGACAGATAATTATTTCTGTCTGCTGTGGAGCTTGAAGAATAGATTGAGATTTTCTAAAATCCTTTTCCTTTGCATCAGACAGGAAAATTTGCTCCTGAGCTAATAAAACTTTGCTAATCTGGATACGCTTTTCAAAAGTCAGAGCAAGCACAGGGTCCTGCACACTGGGGAGGAAGAACCCCAAGCACCAGCATAGGTTAGGGGTACACCTGCTGGAAAGGAGGAGCTGGTGCTTTCAGAGGAGAAGGATCTGGGGTCCTGATAGATAGATAGATAGATAGATACATAGATAGACAGATAGATAATTATCCATGAGTTGGCACTGTGCCCTTGCTGCCAGGAAGGCAAATGAAATCCTGGGTTTCTTAAAAATATGGTGAACAGTAGGTCGAGGGAGGTCATTCTTCCCTTCTACTCTGCCCTGGTGAGGCTACATCTGGAATACTGCATCCAGTTCAAGATAAACAGGGAAGTACTGGAGAGAGTCCATCAGAGAGCAACAAAGGTGATCAGGGGTCAGGAGTACCTCTTTCATGAGGAAAGGGTGAGAGAGCTGGGACTCTTTAGCCTGGAGAAGACAAGGCTGATGAGAGACCTTGTTAACATCTACAAGTATCTAAAGGATGGGTGCATGGAAGATGGAGCCAGCCTATTCTCAGTAGTTCCCAGTTACAGGACAAGGGGCAAGAGGCTTTAGCTGGAGCAAAGGAAGTTCCATCTAAACATAAGAAAAACTTTTTTATTATGAGACAATAGAACAGGCTGCCCAGGGAGGCTGTGGAGTTCCCTTCTCTGGAGATACTCAAAACCTACCTGGATGCCATCCTGTGTAATGTGCTCTGGGTGATCCTGCTTAAGTGGGAGAGTTGGGTTAGATGATCTCTAGAGGGCCCTTCCCACTCTGATGATTCTGTGAGTCTGTGAAAAGTTTAATTTATGCCATTTACTCAAATGAAATTCATCATCATCTTGAGCTCATCCTTGAAGAGTACAGAAATTGACTGATTTCCTAGTACATATGAAAAAAGTCCCTGCCATATTTCATTCATTTTTCTCCATCTCATTTATATTTCTTGCCTTCAAAAACCACATCAGAAAGTCATTCTGGGACAGAACTTCCTGTCTTAAAATTTTTATGTTTTTTTTCCCGAAATGATCCATTTCTTCTTCTCACTTACAAACTCCCTCTGGATACACCAACTTACCAGGCAAAAAGTGCTGTGTGTTTGCAAAGCCAGGGCTCTGCCCCTAAGTTTCAGAAGCATGTGATGTAATGATCTGTTCTTAAAAACACAGCAGAGAATTGAAACCTAAAAAAGGCCAATCATGCATAGAAGGTGTGCAGGTCCAGCAACAGAGTTCTATTAGAGGAGCTGAAAACACATCTGTAGGTGACAAGGCTTCTATGGACTCAACTTTCTCAAGCAGTGAAATGACCAATAAGCCCCACATAAGTTTTACACAGGCTGGTCCTTCAGCACAAAACAGTTTCATTGAATTGAGTATACATGCAGGGTAGCATGTCTTAGCAAAGCTAATAGAGAAGGTAAGGCAGCCCAACAGCTGTGTTACTTCTGGGTCCCTCAGCTGGTTGCATCCTGGCTCACCACACCACAAAATGCCCCATGTGAGTCCTCACACTGATTAAAACAGCAGTTTCTTTTAAGAAATATATTGTCTGAACGTACCTTCTCATTCCAATAAAGTCTTTGGGTGGGTAACAAGTATTCAGGCAGTAGACCTAGCTGTGGTTTAAGGTATCTCAGAGCATATGTCTACATACAGTTGTATAAACATGCAATGAACTTCTAACTTCCCACTACATGTAAAGGAGTTTAAAAAAGCAAATGGAGTCTGAGAGCAACTCAGCTCATCTACTTGAGGTGTCTTCATTTTCAATCCTGCCTAAGGTCACATTGAAAAATAACATAACTAGCAGTTAAATGACAATTATTATAATTAATTTTGATGTACAACAAATCAGAAAAATTAAAGAAAACAAAGTTGCTTGGGTTGAAAGGTGAAAAATTATGTTTCATTTTTGCAGTCAAAATTAGTTGTTTGATATGTTCTAATTGATCCCTTTATTATAGATCAATATCCCACCACTTCTGTCTTTAATAAAAACTTATGATTTCAGTAATAAGTAAAATAGTATTAGGATTGATTTGGGAAATTGCATACTAATTTAAATACATTTTGTTATATTTTCTTTTTCCCAAAGGAGTCTATTTTTCAGTGACAGGATTCGTGACTGAGGAAAATGTCGTCAGCTACATTTTCACTCTTCTCTTGACTTCTGTCATTTGTATGAAGAACACATACTCACTGGGATGTGGTTAACCAAAATGTCAAGAGTCATTCTGAAAGATTTCAGAATAATATCTATATAGTCTCAGACTTGCTGCTTTGCCACAATTCCTGCAATGGAAACAAAGATCTAATAAGCTGATTGCCAGTTTTTGGACGTATATTCTCAAGTTCTAAAGTCCATTATGTTTTTTAAGCTGTTCAATCTTGTTACTAGCACCACTGAAGCTTCTGACACTTGCTGACATTATCTCCACCCTACGTCCACTTGGTTTCCTAAGTGATATCATGTTCTCTCCTACACCGACGCCAGTTTCTTTACATTCTCTGTCAGCATTTTGACATAAGAAAAAAAAAAAATTAATCTTTTTCCAGCCAGAATTACTCAGACCTCTGTAATATTGAACTGGTGAGCCCTACACCCAGAAACTGCTGCCCCTTTATTGTCACTAAGTTATACTTAAGTCAAGGATAAGTGCACTGAAATGAAACGTAACAAGGTACATAGGCAATCAGGTTCTTTTTAATCCGTTGTTCTTGTCAACCAAATCTACTGTAGTGCAATCAACCAGATGTGTCAATTACGTCCTGAAGAAAAGGCAATTTTACTTTTTTATCCTAATAGAGCTCCAAGCTCTCATGTGGTCACACTATACCAGACTGAGCTCCGAGCTCAAAGGCAGCACGTGGGGGACAGAGGGGACAGACCAGTAGCAGAGGATAACCATTTAGTGAGCCATTATCCAAGATTCCCTGGTTCACAGAAAAAACAAGCGAACTCCCCCAAAACCAAACAGATACAGAGAGACCATATTATTTTTTACAGTGCTATCTGCCTGCACAGGCTCAGCCCATGGCCAGCGGGGTCCATCAACCCTGGCTCAGCACAGTCCTTGAGTCTGCACTGAGCCTTTGGGCTTCTGGCTGGCACAGAGCACCAGACGGACCCGCAGAGCTCTCCAGTGCCCTGGACAAGCTGCCCAGATATAATAAAGTGCAAATACATCTCCAAGCCTTCCTGAGAGCTGGATAGCACTGCCTGGCAAAGAGGATTGAGCCTGCAGGCCATCCAGAGGCCACATGAGATCTGGGTCAACAAGAGAGAGTGTTCAGAAGTACAGCTTTCTTTGTCTCCATTCTTTTTCATGTCTTTCATGTTGGATGTCTAAAAAATCCTCTTATCTGCCATTTCTTTGATACTAAAAAGCATCCTCTTTCACAGTAGCTCTGAGAGCAATGGTACTTAATATTATCACTCAAAAGCTCTTACAAAAATTACAGAACCAAAACCTTTATCTTTGTAGTGAATTTACATGTCTCTGCTGCATTACCTTTTAGTTTGTGTTCAAGATGAATGCTTTTCACAGATAAACATATTGTATAGCAAGATAAAACTCATTTACCTTCTTATAAGGCTCGAGTACATAGTTACAAATGAAAGCACAGTTCATAAGCTGCATCATATCAAGAAAAATAAGCAGGGATGTGCAACATAACAATTCTCACTGCTACCAATCCCATTCAACCAAGGAGATTAAAGATTTAGGAAAATAGAACTGACCCTTCAGCATTTATCATAATGTCTTTCTTTGATGTTGCAAATTGTAGACATAAATGGTTTTGAGATTCTCTCGGCACTTAAGTAACCTACCTGAACAAGTGTCTGCAGAATTAGGGTCTTCACTTGCCAAACTGATGCCTTGCATGAATGCTCATGTTTTCATCTTTCACATAAAAGAACTGAGGCAATTTGTGAATGACTTACTACACCTTAGCTAGCTGGGCTGTCTGCACAGACCACTACAGTCATGACCAGAAAGAATCAGCTCAGCTGTAGTACACCATAGCAGTATAACAGTCTAAAGAGCAGCCTGTACTGTCCCAGCATCTGGGCATGTTCACTTCAAGACACTGCTCCTCTGCACGGTATCTGTTAAGTCTTTCCACTCAGGAAATCTGTAGAGGCCTCCCTAAAAGTACGTGAGAAAGCAGGCCTAAAAAATTAAAAAAAAAAAAATTAAGGGAAGTACAACCTGTCAAATATTTTCAGTCAAATATTTAGATGGTTTGAAAAACACTTAATGCCAGTATCCTTTCTGAAAAAGTAGCTGCCTTTTCCCAACCAAGAGTTTTCCTACTCTGTAGCCTTCTGTCTTTTTTCTGCATTTGCTGCCAAGCTGGTATCTAAGATTTAAAACTACACTGGAAAGGACACCTTCTTGTCCAGAACACCCAGAATCAGCAATTCTCAGCAAATCTGAGCACACTTTCCACAGTTAAGCTTAAAATTACTTGCGGAGCTGTTTTGCTACTCTGGAAGTTCAGCGTGGCAGTAGTTACACTATTTCTCCCCATAGAAGTCCAGCTCAACTTGTAATAGCACTGCTCTTCAACTTGCAAAGGAAGAAACCCTTTTGCTTAACCTCATGATGTGTTTTCATAGCATTCCATCCCTTGTCCACTTTTAATTTACTCTTCCAAGTGTTTTTTTCACATCATGAGTTTGTCATGCCCTGACATTCTTAGCTGTCAAGAGGAATTTAACCTTCTTGAGTCCAAGTGATTAGAGTCAATACCATAGTATTTGAGATGCTTGGTAATAGCAGCTTCAATAATTCCTCTTTAAATTATTTATCCCTTTTCTATATTTCTCCCCAAAGATACCTTTCTTGGTGATGTCTCTGGACTTACAGTGATTTCTCATTTTTTGACTGACAGCTGACTCCTTCAGTTTGAGAGAATTTCCCAATTACCTTCCTTTAGCTGTTTCTCAGTCCTCTGTTCCCACTACTAGAGAATTCCCTTTATTCATTAACCAGCTCAGCACCTTAATGTTATCTAAAAGCCTTACTTTGTTTTCCTAATTAAACATATTAGCATAATATATATTTGAAATTGCTTGTGAAGTCCAGAAACATTCATTTCATGTCATTGTTGATTGCATTGTTCTAATACTTACAGTAATATCTCCATTGTGTGACATTGCACCACCCAAGAAGAATATGTGCTTAGTAAGCTTTGTTATCTCCTCTGAAGCTAATTACTTCTGTGGTTTTGCTTCACACTGCATTCTGGTTTTTAAAAGTTTCTCAAAACATCCCTCTCCACCATCATTTTCTTTACCCAGACAACATGTTGTTCTTTCTCACTAAGTTTACCACTTGCCTCTCCATCTTTTGGTGATTTCATCACCAGCCCCATCCTCTAAAAAGACATTTAGCTTTTTTTATCCTTTCTCCTACCAGAGGAAGCAATGAAGCTTATTTTTATGAATTCAGGTCTTGCAGCTGGATTCTCTAGAATATAATTAGATATGGTGTCTGATTAAAGATTTTCTCTCAATCAGGACACTCATAATGACTCTTTCTTTTGAATTCTTTGATGTCGCTGGAGGGTTGCATTTATGTTAGCTTTTCTTTCAGAAGAGAGACCTTAAAGGTCTATTTGAATTACCTATTTTCCTGTTTTGATGAATATTATGTGAAAATATTATCTTTGCATCTAGTAATACTCTGTGGTTGATATGCTGGTAAGTTATAAAGTGTGAAGCAGAGACCCATAATGGGAAACACAAGTAGAGTGAGGAAGAGAAGGAAAGAGAGTAATCACTGAAGCCTCATATTATTAGGAAATTTTTAAAATATTTAATTTTGATACATATCTACCTCCACCATTCAGCAGTATAAATACCAGTCACTAGCACACCCATAGAGAAACAAGAGCTAAACCTTCCACTGTTCATGGAGAAACATGAAAGAAAAATCCAGTCTCTGTGCTGAAGCAACTGCTGGTTCACTTTTAACCTAATTTTAGTCTGCTTCCCTCTTCCTCAGACTGTCTTGATTTTATAAGAATCACATTACATTCCTTCAACACAGTATTTTTCCTCTTCTCTCACCTACAAAGACTTTATTCCCCAGTTCTTTAGGTAAAATTTTTTAAACATGAACATGGTAGATAAGAGATTTTGTTAAAGAAGAAACCATTCCCCAACAGTTTGCTCAAACACAAGCTGCTCAAAAATAAGCATTCAGCCAAATAAAAATCAATGTTTGGGCAGCTCACAGTACTTCACATTTAGGCAACTGCCTGTGTCTGCTCTTTGAGCCATAGGACTGGGCTGGACAGACTCCTAGTTTGATCCTTTTAATGTCCTCATACAGGAGTGCCACGGTGAGCTTTCCACGACAGCATCTGAAAACTGACCCCCATGTGCCAGAGCTTTTCATTCCTGGAGCCAAATGGCAGCACCACATTCACTGGCTGGCTTCTAAAATCCCTTTCTTTAGATACTGAACAGTCTGTGTGGACTCTTCAGGCAAACCCCGTGGCACACAGCTCTTTCAATCAGCCTCAGATATGGCAGCAGGTGGCAGACTGTCCAACTGCATCGTTTGTCTCAAAGCAAGCCTGTTGTGTGAGTTAATTGAAAGCTTCTCAGGCTCTACCTCCAGTAACTCATGGAAGTGCTAAAGAACATGCTGCCAGGGATGCACAAACCAGCAACACCCCTCAGAGGCAGCAGTGTGTGCACAGAGCAATCTCACTACAACTAATTGTCAGCATCATGACGTTGTATGTGGAATCACAGGTAGATTTTTTTGGAGTATATTTCTCTGTAAAATACAGACACGTTTGCTGTTAACTAATACCAGAGCCAGCATTAGCCTGTGGGAGCCACAGATGAGTGGAAGATACAGATCCCTCAGCCCTCTCTCATGAACATCAGGATACTTGTCCTTGCTTGGGTGCATGCATTTCCACAGCTTTCAGCCTCACTGAAATTCTTTCCTTGTCTGCCTTTAAAGTGACTGGGGAATGCTCAAATCTCTCTAAAATACTGCCTTTAGTGAAACTGTGAGCTAAATCTTCTAAGGTAGATACAGGCAGTGGGAATTAGATCTATAAGGTCACTTTTTCCATCATTTCCCTGCCTTTGTAATCTGATATATACTATTATACTGTTAGAGTGACCTATATTGTTACACTGTTAGAATGAATCCTGGTAGCATTTATACCCTTGGGCAGATTCTGAACTCCCAGTACCTCCCTAGCACATTTCACTTCATGCCAAAAGCTGCTTAATATGAGACTATTCTGTTCTGGAGGATAGACCTGAGTAATGTGGACACTGGCTGGCCCAAATAAATGGTCATGGACATATTTCACTAGTAAAATTCAGTTAAAGGTAAGTACAAATTTAAGCATTTAATATTTAAAGTATTGAACCATATCTTTCTCATGAACTGAAATAGTATTGCATCCCTGAAAAAGGCATTGCCATATTCTCTGGGGATAGTAATTATGTTATGCTGAAAGAGCTATAAACTCACTTAGGAAAAATCTTTTGCTCTTACAGTTCATTGCATGATCAATTCAGAAGTATTCTGATAATTCACAATCCTGTATTTAATGTGAATTTATCCTCCTTATAGTAGCAATTTTTTATTAATGAAAACAAACTTTTATAGCTAGTACTACTTAAAATCTGTATGTAATTTACATTGAAATTTTGTGCTTTTTGATGACCTTCTCATGATTGATTATGATGAAAGTCCTCCTGCAGAGTTCAACTGTTAAAGAGTGGATTCAATCTTTTTTCAGATATTTGGAGAACAGACAGCTCTTGACTAAAGTGTTCATTCCATATACCCCAGCACACAACATCAGTTCAGGGATAGAATTTTTTCCTCTTCAAAAAAGATAGTTTCAATATAACTGAAACAGAAGGTAAGATTCTGTTCACAATTCCAGTTACAGGCCAAATAGAACTGGAAGTGATAGGCAAGAGAAATCACAAAAGTGAGCAGAAGAAATTCTCCTCCTTTGACAAGCATCTGCTGAAGCTCCTTAAATCTGGAGACAGCATTTTGCAATTAATCAAATGATGACTGAATATATTTATAGAAGCATGGGAGAAGAATGCCACATAGCAGCAGGCCCTGTATGAAAGGATTTTAATGAATAAAATGCTTGCAAACAACTGAATGGAAGCTCAGAGCTCTTCCAAACTCACCTATTATGTCACATATCACACTTCCCTGTTAAAAAGGAGATTAGGAAATTAATTCAATAGGTAGGTAAAGGTGCTTCAAAAATGTTACAGCTTTTAGACAAAATCCCTGAAAACTAAAAACTATAGATTACAACAGTATTTTAACAGTTTAATGTATGCTATTTTTGCCTTTTTTTTTTTTTAATTTAGTTCTGAGTACAGAGTGTGAAACTTATTAGATCTAAAAGTTAAGATTACTCACAAAAGGAAATGTAATATTAGTGTGTCACTAATACTTTACTAATACCCCACTACTTTTCCCATATGTTCTAATTTTCATTAGAGTACAGAAAAAAGATCATCCATCCAAAACTCTTCAGTGGCACAACATTCTTCTCTAAAGTCATGAGATGGATTATGAATTCATTATCAAAACTCAGTAAAAGAAGTCTGCATTACAACACATTTTCCACAGAAATATGAGAATTGCCTAGAGCTGGCTAGAAGAACTCTTATAATATTTTATGCTCAGTTGAATTAATGTCCATTATCCCAAGTTCTCTATCAGCTTCATGCCAACAAGATGATATCCTATGATCTCTAGAGCAGTATGAATTAAACATATATATATTTTGTAGGATTTACTTAATCTACTTCTTGTTCCTGCCTTTCTTCCTTCCTTATAGTGGCAAAAAAACCTAAATGAATGTCAAAACTTTCTATTTCATGCTTGGGATGGCAACATTCAGTTATGTCCACACTACTCATCAACAGATGTTGAGGGCAGGGATGTATTCACTTGCCTTTTTTCCTGAATGGACTTTGTTTGACTGCAACAGGATTATACATCTGCAGACGAAACAGGGAGGTAATTGGAATAATTGATTATTGTGAGGCAGATTGCTTACATTTTAATTTTTTCTCAAATTCATCAAGGAAAGTTCTTGCTCCCTTGTTTTGTATTCCATCACGTTCAATTTCTAATTATAGCACTGAAGCCACTGACAATATCTTCAAACAGATTTTTTCAACCAAGATATTGTGTCCAAGAAGCCTTTTTAGGTGAATACCTGGTTTATTCACTGAGGAACATCATCAGCAGTGTATACTATTACAACACACTAGATAATCATGCAACAGCACAGTATCCATATGGCTTTTAAAAAGTTTACAAAGTTTTTTTGTGTTGATTTTCAATTGTTATCCACCTCCATATCTATTAAGCATATAATTTATGAGTAAAACTGAATCTGCATCTGTATGAGTCCCCTGTTGGAGAAAGCCATAGTCTGGCAGGCATAAATCATAATTTAATAGACAGATAGCAAGAAAAAAATCCCTGCCCATCTGTTTCATGCTTTAACTAAATATTTTCGAACGTAGTAATTCACCTTTGCAAGATTGCACAGTAAATTACAAGCAGAATTAATAAGCTGCCATGTATTTTTGTTTGTACTTGCATCATTTGTGAAGTTACTACCATCATTCAATCACTTTTTCAAATCACAATTCATTTAATCACTTTTAAAACAGTTTTCAAGGTAAATTAAAAAAGCAGCCACTGTTCTTAAGGGCAGTCTGTTTTCAGATTATGATATAGAATCAAAAGCACTTTTGACAGGAAGTAATGTTAAGAACTGAGTGTGTTATCTGGAGGTAAACTGCTTTTAACCTACATTATCTTGGACAAATGGAATCCCCAAAACCACCAGGAAGGACTTTCCCATACTCCAAAGTGGGAATAAACCTGTTTTTCCCCTGAGTAGCTGCCTCAAATCTTCCTTCCTGCAGAGTTATGTTTCTCCTACCTCTGATAACTATGGAGAATATCCTTATGCTAACATTTTAGTAGCCACAGCCTGCTGCCACATTTCCATCTGTTATCTTTTCTATATTAAATAAACTAAATAGCTTCAGAATTGCCTTTTTTTTTTTTCATTTCAGAGGTCTTTCTCTAGTTTATTATACATCCTTCTTTAAATGTGATGCCCAAGTTCCAGTTTTTCACAAGTACTTAACAGAGAAAGTAATTGTCTTCCTTTACACACCATTCTTGCTAATATATCACAGGAAAAGATACACTGTTTTGTTGAGCTTTGGTTATTTTTTCATTGCTTTTTTTTTTTTTTTTTTTTTTTTTTTTGGTATAACCTCCCAGCAAGCATTCATGTTTAATTTGTAATCTGCTACAGTTCTCACAGCCTTCACTGCAGTATCTCTGCCAACTCAGCTATTACTCATTTTGTATTTACACTTTTGCTTTTGCATTCCTAAATGTTGAACTATGAACTTCTGTTTAGTGAATTTTGTTTCTTTGATTCTAGATTATTTCTTCAGTTTCTCAAGAACCTGTGAATTCTGATCTTTATATTTTTCCTAAAATTATTTCAAATCACCCAGTCTGGCCTCATCTAAAATCTTAATAAGTTTATTCTTTATTCTGTTTTCACATCATTAAGGAGGACATTTTAACAGCACCAGAAAAAGCTTGACAAATCCAACCTGAACTGCCCTCCCAGACCAAAAATCACATTCTTGATGGTGTGTTACCTGATGTGGTGAAGGCTTGATGATTAAATATGCATTGTATCACAGCGTGAATTCAATGGGTGTCTCCACAAAAACTAGCAGGTAGGACAGACAAAAATTAATGCAATCTCTTTGGTTACATTATTTTTTATTGCTGTGTCACTAAATTCATCATATTTTTACTGATAAATTTCAAAAGCAGCTAAAACTGGAAAACTACATCATGACTTTGTCTTTGAATTAATTTTTCTGATACAATAGTGAGCTGAACTGGTTGCTGTATTCATCGTGTACATTCATCTAAAGATCTGTCCTATGAGGTGATGAATATTCTGGCCCTGATTCAGCCCTGGAGATGGGGATATGAATTTAGTAGCACTTTGTGGTAGGAACAGTGAAACAGAACCATCACTCATCACCTGCTAGTTTTCCCCAGCTAAGGATTCATTACAGCTGAGGGAATTGCCCCTGTACTCAGTGCTGGTGAGGCCACACCTCGAGGAAGGAGATTGAGGTCCTGGAGCAGGTCCAAAGGAGGGCAACCAGGCTGGTGAAGGGACTCCAGCACAAGTCCTGTGAGGAGAGGTTGAGGGAGCTGGGGGTGTTCAGCCTGGAGAAGAGGAGGCTCAGGGGAGACCTCATCGTTCTCTACAACTCCCTGAAAGGAGGCTGGAGCCAGGGGGGGGTTGGGCTCTTCTCCCAGGCAGCCACCAGTAAGACAAGAGGGCATGGACTTAAGCTCTGTCAGGAGAAGTTTAGGTTAGGTATTAGGAAGAATTTCTTCACAGAGAGTGTGATCAGACATTGGAATGGGCTGCCCAGGGAAGTAGTGGATTCTCTGTCCCTGGAGATATTTAAAAAGAGACTGGATGTGGCACTCAGTGCCATGGTCTGGTAACCGCAGCGGTAGTGGATCAAGGGTTGGACTTGATGATCTCTGAGGTCCCTTCCAACCCAGCCAATTCTATGATTCTATGAATGCAAGGGCCTAAACCTAAAGCCCATGAAGTTTTCAAAAGTGTAATTGTAGCAAAAATGTGAAAAAGGATGAATGGCTGCAACAAGGTAAAGCAACATAGAATTATCTCTCCTAATGTGCACCTATCCCACCTACCACATCTTCCCTCGACTTTGCAATGCTATGATGCACAGCTGTAGCTAGAGAGAAGTCACTGCTTCCTGTAGCACCATCAGCTCAGCACCAGCTCCCTGTCTCTTGAGCAGGAAAAAAAAAAAAAAAGCATGTGCCTGCAGGAAATGCAGTGTCATAGCAGTGAAGCAGGAAATGGGACAGTTTGATGAGATTTTCATTGCTGACGTAGAACTAAGCAGAAGGAAGCAACCCTGGGGAATTCGGATTTACTGGGTAAAAGATAGGAATGAAAAATGATTAAAAGCTATAGAAGCCAGACAGGCTCAAACAGAAGCACCTAAATGGGTAGTTTAAAACAATTAAGATATTAAACAATTAAGACAATTAAGAATTTACAAATCCACAAAATCTACTATGTTCAAATTATCGTTTCAGAGAGGAAAAAGGTATCAGAAATGAAATAAAAGAAAGCATTGCTTCAAGAAAGAGGAATGCTTCTACTGTTTCCTATTGTGCTGTGCAAATAGGACTCTTTCACTTTTATGAAAATATTTCATTTCATTTAAAGAAGTAAACAACATAAACTAGGGTCAGTACATGTTCTGCTAATTTCTAGGGATATTTAATCATTGACTATTACTGAAATCAAAGATCTTTAAAGAAAAATCTCGGTCAGAAGCAATGCAAACACTCAACAACTGTCTAGGTCTGAGGAATCCTGCTTTTTCTAAAATTGTTATTGCTTTCCTATCTTATTCCACAATAAGAAGCTATCTATTCTAGTACATCCTCAGTTGTGTTACCTGATGTGAATTTGACTGCCTCTGATTTCAGTAGTCAGAAACAGTTGGGTGTTGGAAATACCATTACACAAACTCATTTGGCTTAGAAGCAAAAATAAAAGGTAGGGAAGTTATTTGGAAATGTGCAGGGAACAGTGGCCTCCCAGACAGACTGAGTAGTCAGGAACCAACCAGATTTTTGGTAGAGCTGCTCCATCTCACCTAACTGTTGCTGTCTGTTGGACCTGTAGCATTATATCTAAGTCCTGTCTCCTGCTCTTTCTAAATATCTCCAAGGAATGATTAATAAGATATGTATTTTAGATACATAATATGAATATATACACGAAGATCCCGGTCTCTTTCCACTGACTGCAAATGAAGTTTAGATATATGGATGAAAGTCTAAAATATATAAATCCTGGGCAGTTAAATTAGATGAAGCAAATCCTACCTTATAAGTCTGGCATGAAACAACATCATCTTGATTTGCTCAGACTGTTCAGTAATGAATGATCAAAGAACTGTTGTAGTGTGCAGAGAGGATTGTGAGGGGGATTGTGAGTGTAAGGGGAAGGAAAGGGATTATGATGTGGGTAAAACAGAGTAAATTGGAGAGGAAGATTTTCTGTGGGAATGTTAATTTTCTGGAGCAAGGCGTAGAATCAGGATGCAAACATCTCTCTGCTAGTTACTTTTGAAGGGTAAAAGTGAAATGAATAGTTGCAACTGAAGTTTATTTAGAAACTAAGAGAATCTACAATTACTGTTACCAAGTCTGAGATGACACTGCAGTCTGAGAAGATAGAGCAAAAGGAAACACTTTAGGTGTGCTTCAGCTTGACACTATCACGTCTTCTAAGTAAAATGGGGTTGGGGTTTAATTTTGGATCTCAGACAAGCAAATGTAGCATGGGAATTGAAAGTCAAAGCATACTATGACTAGATATAGTAAAAGAGCTGCAGGAAGGCATTGTTCTTACTAAAGTACTTCTGGTGTCTGAAACCAGTTAAGTACCACTTCCAGGACCTGCACTGAGTTTTAGAGTACTGACTACAGCCTTTCCTATATCAACAATGATAAAAAATACCTAATGTTATCACCCAACTTCTGTGTTTATATTCTTATCAATAACTGCTGAGTTTTCAGAATTTTCATTTAGCTAAATTAATGGTGATGCAAAAGGAAACACAGCTGTCTTGCTGCACCATTTCTGAGATGCAAAGTCTATCCAAGTTCAGTTTTCCTTGCAGAGTTATTTTTATCTTGGTGCTATCTCTAAAATATCTTTGACATACAAAGCTGAACAAATGCAAATTCATCCACCATCTCTACATTTCCTTCAAACTTAAAAAAAAAAATGCAAACAGCTGCAAGTTGTAAAGAACAAGCCCATTTTGAAGAGCTATTAAAAAGTATGAGTGATAACATCCTTTATTTGGCATATGAGGCAGTAAACACATAGCAATTGATTTTTGAGTACTTCATTTTTAAATTATAAAGCATGCTTCCTGCTGAGATGGTTTCAATCACATTCTCTGTACTCTGAAGTCTATGCAAAGCTATGCTGCCTGATGGGCACTTGAACTTTATTTTTTTCTTCTTGTTTTCTCTTTAACTTAAAATAAAGGTAATCAATGATGAAAGCCTTTATATGTGAAAACTAATTCCAGCTACATTAAAATAAATAGTACTATAATCTCTAGTTTGGTTTTTGGTTTTGTTTTGTTTGTTTGTGTTTTTTTAGTTGAAAAGAAGTAGTTATGGCTACTTCTAACTTAAATTATTTCTGCTTTAGCACCATTTAAAATTTATTAATGATTAAAAGGTAGATTTATGAATAAAACATTGGAGTTCTAAAAACAGCCTGTTTTTGCAGTATTGTGAGTGGAGAGCAAAACCAGCACCAATTAATCAGTATGTTAGAATTTCACCTGATGTTTTATGGGCAAAAGCATTACACCTGTTTTAACATCTGAATTACCTTATCTGTAGGAGTAGCCTGATTTAATTCCTGCCTTTCAAGTTAAAGACTAATAACTTTTCATGGTCTCATTTAATTTTAAAATTGTGTACTGTTAGTCAAAATACTTACAAATTAATTTTTAGGGCAGCAAGTAATACTATGTAACTATAAATTAGAAATTACAAAAGCAGCACCATTGCCCTCTTGATTTATTAACCCTAGAAGCAGAGCAAGATTAGGGCTAATATGGAGTTTCTTTTCCTTTCCTAGAAGACAAGAAGACATTGTGGTTTCTATTTATTTGATGCTGGAGAAACCTGAATACCCTCAGCTTTGACTGTCTTCCAGATGAGATATAGACATCCAACAGCTTACAAGATGGAAAACATTTCTAGCTAAAACTCTCCATCACTCTGCTACATGTGGGCCTGTGGGGGCTGTGAAAGGTGCAAGTTGCCATAATCTAAAGGTTCAAGATTTCTGAACTCTACAGAAAGAAAGTGGAGCCAATATGGACTTCAAAACCCCACTTTGTGGGAACACTTTGGGTTATGCAGAGACCATCAGGTCAGCATCGACACTCCCAGAATCCAGGGCAAAGTCCAAACAGTGAAAAGGAAAGTTTAATTCAAGCAGAAAACTCAAGAAGACTCAGTTGACATAAGCCACTGTCATTACCAGTTGTTTTTCATTACACTTTCCATATCTTCACATATGCATCATCAGTGGCTGCTTCCTGCTTGCACAAATAGGGCCTGCAACTAATTCTGTCTACCCTCAAGCACCTAATATTATTGGATTTAACAATGCATAAAATACAAGAAATGGATTTTGGTCTAAACAGCACTCCATGAAACAGTTGCCCAGTTTATATAAATTAAAATCATATATACATTGTGGGTAAATCTAAACAGAACTCTTGTCTACATAGGATTTCACTTAAGAGATTAATCTCTGCACATTGGAGTGTGTGATGAAACATCAAGCCACAGAAAGCATGCAGATTTTCTTTGCAAATGTTCCTTTTAGACAATAGCAGGAAATCCTAGAGAGCTGCAGAGTGATATAGCTTCCATTTCTGAAAACACCATCACAGCTAATTGTAAAATTGTGTATCAGAGCAATTCAGGGTCTGCCCAAGAGGGGAAATTAATTTCTGTCTAACACAGCAGTTTTCTCTTTGGGTAAGGCCACCATAGAGGCATACACACCTACCAGCTTTGTGGTGAGACACCTCCTCTCTGCTGCAGCCACACTGGATGGTACAATCAGAAGAAGGTGATGAGGGAGCTGGGAAAGAGCTCACCAAGCTGCTCTCCATCATTTGCCAATAGTCCTGGCTCACTGGGGAGGTCTCAGATGATTGCAAGTTGGCGAATGTCACTCCAATCCACAAAAAGGGACGGAAGGAGGACCCGGGAAACTACAGGTCTGTCAGCCTGACCTCAGTGCCTGGCAAGGTCATGGAGCAGATCATCCTGGGGGCAATCACACAGCACCTACAGGATGGACAGGGGATCAGACCAAGTCAGCACGGGTTCAGGAAGGGCAGGTCCTGTCTGACCAACCTGATCTCCTTTTATGATCGGGTGACCCGCCTGGTGGATGAGGGGAAGGCAGTGGATGTGGTCTGCCTGGACTTCAGCAAAGCCTTTGACACCGTCTCCCACAGCATTCTCCTGAAAAAGCTGTCAGCCCACAGCTTGGACAGGGGCATCTGTGCTGGGTTAGGAACCACAGAGAGTGGTGCTGAACGGTGCTGATCCAGTTGGTGGCCGCTCGCCAGTGATGTCCCCCAGGGATCAGTGCTGGGCCCAGCTCTGTTTAATATATTTATTGATGATTTAAAGGAGGGGATTGAGTCCATCATTAGCAAATTCGCAAATGACACTAAGCTGGGGGGGAGTGTGGATCAGCTGGAAGGCAGGAGGGCTCTGCAGAGGGACCTGGACAGACTGGAGAGTTGGGCTGATTCCAATGGGATGAGGTTCAACACGGCCAAGTGCCGGGTCCTGCACTTTGGCCACAACAACCCCATGGGGAGCTCCAGGCTGGGCACAGAGTGGCTGAGAGCAGCCAGGCAGAGAGGGACCTGGGAGTCTGGATTGACAGGAAGCTGAACAGGAGCCAGCAGTGTGCCCAGGTGGCCAAGAAGGCCAATGGCATCCTGGCCTGGATCAGGAACAGCGTGGCCAGCAGGTCCAGGGAAGGGATTCTGCCCCTGTACTCAGCCCTGGTGAGGCCACACCTCGAGTCCTGTGTCCAGTTCTGGGCCCCTCAGTTCAGGAAGGAGATTGAGGTCCTGGAGCAGGTCCAAAGGAGGGCAACCAGGCTGGTGAAGGGACTCCAGCACAAGTCCTGTGAGGAGAGGCTGAGGGAGCTGGGGGTGTTCAGCCTGGAGAAGAGGAGGCTCAGGGGAGACCTCATCGCTCTCTACAACTCCCTGAAAGGAGGCTGGAGCCAGGGGGGGTTGGGCTCTTTTCCCAGGCAGCCACCAGCAAGACAAGAGGGCATGGACTTAAGCTCTGTCAGGGGAAGTTTGGATTAGGTATTAGGAAGACTTTCTTCACAGAGAGTGTGATCAGACATTGGGGTGGGCTGCCCAGGAAGGTGGTGGATTCTCCATCCTTGGAGGTTTTTGAAGAGAGACTGGATGTGGCACTTGGTGCCATACCACAGTGATAGTGGATTAAGGGTTGGACTTGATGATCTCAGAAGTCCTTTCCAACCCAGATGATTCTGTGACTCTGTGATTCTGTGATCTGTAATTTCTAGTACATATTTATTGGGGTTTGTGAAAAATTTCTAGAACACGCTTCTTTGAATTAGATCCACCTTCAGATTTCAGCTTCTAGGTGAGAGGCCCATGTGTGCTGCCACCCAGCATTCAGGTTGTGCCCAAAGATAGTGGGATGGGAGGTGAGGCAGGGTCCAACCCCTAAAGGTCATATTATCACACAACCTTTCTGCTCGTCAAAAAGGAAGTTATCTACAGATTCCTCTCATCCACTCCTCCCAGCATGTCTCCATTCTCCTACTCAAGTTCACTGCTTTGTCCTCAAATCCTCCATTCTCTCCTTTTCTGAAAAGTGTGTGCTGGTCAGGAGACCTGAGGGTTTCTGTCTGATTTTCATTCACTGATTTGTTCAGTGAGGGACTTCTATAATGGACATTGTCTGGGCCAAACAGAGGAAAGAAGGAAAAGGAAAATGAACTGCAGGCACCCAGGGAGCTGCCCACTGAAACATGAGATGCTTCTTTTCCCCCTCCTCAGTCACAATCCCATTTCATCACAGCGAAGAGGTCAAGCATGAGAACAGCAACAACAGAAGATTGCAGCATCCAGTAAAAGGAATGCCTCCACACTGAACAGAACTTTTATCCAGTACCTGATTCTTATCTGACGTTTCCACTTATTTTTTTGTGCCAAATATGACCCAGCTAGGAAAATGAATCCCTTATTTGGCACCAAATTCAAACTTTGCATTGTTTTTTTTTTTTTCCACGAGAAACACAAAACAAAACAAAACAAGTTTATTTCAGTTAAATCCACATGTATCTTATTTTCCTCCTTTTTTTTTTTTTTTTGTTCTAACTTTCAATTTTTCAGTTTGGCTAGAAGACAAAAAATCAATTATTTACACAGCCCTAACAGAGAGTTCAACAATTGGAATAAACAAACGTATCAGGTTTTGTTTTTTTGTGGTGTTTTTCTTGTGTTGCTTTTTGTTTTGGGGTTTTTTTTGAATGCATGTATCACTCAACAAGGCGCTGTTCAACAGAACTTTTATTGTGCAAGCACATGTAAAATTTTTTCTTAAAAATACAAGATTTAGGAATTCCCCAAACCCATCTCAGTCCAAAAATCTATATATAAGTGTAATTTTTATTTGCCATTACAATGAAATTCTCAAAACTATTACTAGGGGACAATCCTTAGTTCCACAAAGACAGGGGACTACAAAAAAAAGGTAAGTAAGTGTAAGCACGTGTTATTTCTTGCCACATTTTTCTTTATTGCTTTGTTGATTGTCAGTGTCAAGCAGTTAAGCAGGGAACCCCTGGCTCCTCTACTTTTTGGTTCCCTGTGATGAAACACACTGTGGAGCTTCCTCAGCTGGACTTCTGCTTCTCAAAGCTCAAATAGTAAGGTCTCTTCAAGAACTAAAGGTCCTGTTACACAGGTGTTGAAGGATGCCCAGATCTCCATACCTTCCACTTATGTAAAGGCACATGTGGCAGGAATGGTTTTGTGTCCAAGGCATGGTCTTGTGTCCAGAAAAACAAATTATTAGCAACAGTTTCATTTATTCATGTAAGAAAACGTTATAACCAAAAGCAGTTCTCCACATCCACCACTGTGATGCTGGTTTTGCAAATATTTTACACTCAGATAAGTGTGGTATAATGAGCAGTTAGTTCATTTATTCTAGAACCATTTAATTTTTCAAAGATTAGCAGATACTTAATTGCAGTATTCACAGAGCAGTAACAATGCCTGGAGTTAATGATTCCTGACAGTCTTCGTTAAAACATTTATCTTATAAAAGTTTTTCTTTCCCATACATGATTTGTAGCTGGTGGCTTTATATAAACCCAGCAATTCATAGATTATAAAACCAAACTGTTCTAGCCTATTTCTTCAAGTAATGAGTGTACTAGCCCAAGCAAGTGTCAGGTACGTATAGCAAAGAATTTAATTTGACTTATCAAAAGTTTTTTGTGTCCCTGGACACCTGGCTCACAGTGCAGGTATGTTCTGTGGCACCTTTCTCAACCCTGACCCCTCACTATCCAAAGTGCAGAATGTGGCAAAGTGCACCAGGGGTCATCTTTCACTTTCTTTTTGCAGGAACCAGTGTCAGGCAGATGCATAAAGGTTCAGGCCTGACTCCTTTTCCAGTAAGGAGTGAGGCTGCAGCTTGGATGTTCATCTGCTCTTAGGAGCTGCAAATCTGTCCCATATTCCACATATTCAGATAATGAAGTGTCAATTACTTTGGTAAGTGAGAGCAGTGGAGATTCTTTGGCATAGCCCATCTCTTATCCCCCAACCTCATTTCAACCATCTTGTTTTTTAAAAGGTTCTGTGAAACCTCAGTGTATTGTCTAATTGTGTTAGTGATAATGCAAAAATTAAACCATGCTAATTCTGAATTCAGAATCTAAGCAGCCTAACACTCAATGGTTTATAAGCTTTGACATTTCATAGGTCTTCTGGGACACTTACGAAATACCCATCTTCATTTGTGAAACTCAGATGAGTATTTCACTGCTGTTCTGCATTAACATTTGGTACCATTTGAAGGTTTCCTCCAAGGATTTTAGAGGATTTCTGGTAGGCTGCATCTATAATTCTTCCTTCACCATCCCTGTTTTATAGCTGTATTATGGATAGGTTGCTTGCAACCAATGAAAGGTTTACACTAAAGGACATAGTCATCATAAAAAGTAATGAGATAAAATTCAGAATTCTTTACTGGATAGAATCAAGTGCTTGACTAAGTAATTACTCCAATGCAAGACATTAAGCTAAGTCTTCTAAGAGCTCTTTCTTGTAGCAGCTGCTAAATGATTAATATCCTATTGGTAGATCTCACAGGAGAAACTGATAAATAAAGGAAGGTTCAGTGTACACGTAAAGATTAAATTCTGCACACTTTGTTTTAGAATCAACATGTTATATTGCATATTTCATGCTTCCAAGAGGAGTGCAGCATTCATTAAGAAAATACAGATGGTCTTCAGATAGCTAACAAGATTTCACACTGATTGCATTTCTCCCTGCTGTGAAACCTAGAGAGAAAATAACAGTAACAATGAACTCACTATGGCTGAACCTCCAGGCTCATTTCTGCCAAAATATTATCAAAATCCTGAACTGTTGTTAGCAGTCAAATTCCAGCAAGTTTAACAGAGCTGTGCTATTTACAGCACTTTGAAACGTGTCCCTCTCCAGTGATAGTTTTCTCACTTTAAGAAATTCTAGCATTTTTAAGGGTGAGATTGTTGATTTATGATGAGCCTTGAATAGCCAGCAGCATGCTGCTGTACTGCCCCAGGAGCACAGCAGACTGAATCTTGAGACTCAGAGCATGAGAATTCAATCCTTAGTTGTTGCTTTGCTTTGGGAGAAAACAAGCAAATCAGCACGTTAGTCACAGACCCTCTCCCTTCCCCTTCCGTCAGCTGCCCTCATCTAATGCAGTGGAGAGGAGAGAAGCGTGAAGAGATGAGGCCTTAGGCATCAAAGAGTCCAACCCCCCTGGCTCCACTGCTCTGTGCAGCAAGACCTACTCATGCCCAAAATCTGCATTCAGCATATTAATATCCTATGGAATGTAGGGAAAACAACAGATAACAAGCATGTTTTGCTGGTCTGAATCCGCTCAGGAATCATTGATCTCTCTGACAGCTTCGCTTGGCTAAAGCGTAGGATTTCAGGATTTCTTCCCGTATGATTTCTGCCTGCAGAAAGAGAATATCTGATGAATGACACAAGTATCAACACTGAAAAACAAACAATGGACTATTTAGCAGAATTTACAATAGGAAGTTAGCTTTACCTTCACATGGCAGTCTTAAAAGCATTCTGCCTTCTGCCTCTGGTGTCTATGTTCGCTTCCCCTCTGTAATGTATTCCATTCTATTTCTGCTGAAGCAGCTATGAATAAGAACAAGTATAGAATCATAGAATTGGCTGAGTTGGAAGGGGCCTCTGAGATCATCAAGTCCAACTCTTGATCCACTTCCACTGTGGTTACCAGACCATGGCACTGAGTGCCACATCCAGTCTCTTTTTAAATATCTCCAGGGACGGAGAATCCACTACTTCCCTGGGCAGCCCATTCCAATGTCTGAGAGAAGTACATATACATGGATGCATTACACATGCACACACAGATACACATTGATTCCATACTGCTGCCCCTAAAGTCTTTCCCATTAAAACAATTGATATCTCTAAAAAAATTTAAAATAATTAAAAAATAATGTTTGTGAAACCACAGTCTGTTCATCACCCCCAATGCTGCGTTCACACAGTAGGATGCAATGCTGGACCTACATACAAGCACTCCATAACTATGTGAAAATACTAGCTTATGGTTACTGTTTCACCAATGCAGTTTGGTCTTACTCTTGAACTTAAAACTGGGGAGATAGCCATTTTTCAACTTTTCGGTGAAGAGCTTGTAAACTACCTCATTTCAGGATCTGACAAATTTTTGCAGGCAGTTCTCAGATTGTTCTGCATGTACTCAGAACTGGCTGGATGTAAGCAAGGTCTCATTCAGAAACCACAGAGCTTCACTGGGCAGTGCTTTGCTCTAAGCAACACTTACTATATTATTCTAAGCACAGTGCCTTCAATTTAAAGCTTGGCAGTATCCTGTTGGCTTAAAGCACAGGTGGAACAAGTGTTTGTGAAAGTATAAAAAAGTCTTTAAAAATACATATAGAAATATTTATAGCCCAGCACCATAAGCCAGGATGCCAGGCTGCAGGCTTTTGTTCATATTTTAAAATCCTGCCTGGGGTTCAAGTTCAGGGCTGTAGCTGCCATATCACACAGAGCCTTATTCATGCAAATGCAGAACAGAGAAATTTCCCCACAAAGACAAAACCAAAATCTGTCTACTTAGTATGTATTTTAAGCAAAATGGCTGTGTCTACATTGCCAGGCTGATGGCCATATTTGCATTCATCCATATTTTTTGCCTACAGGAGCATTTTCACAGTGATTTTGCAGGATGTACCTCAGGAGGTAGGTGAATTTCCAAAATTTGTCACAGATTAATCCAGTATCTTCCTAAGTACTGCTTTTGATAATTTTTCTTTTTTTTTTTTCTTTTGCTGTTTCTTTTTGAATATTTAGTTTGGATGGCTTGAGTGTTAAGATAGCTGTCAAAATGGAACCCACAAGTCTTCTTACAACTCCTAAAAATGACTGAAGGTTTCTTTTCTTTGTCTGGTGTATAAAAATTCAGTGTGACCTGAATGACTGACTTTTAAGTCTGATTACTCATCTGGGCTCCCAACTCTAATGTTACTAAAATCTTTACAGCTCATCATGCTACAGTGTAGTCTCCTTACACACTTTACTCTGATCTAAAGCTAAGAAAAACCTTCCAAAGAATAAAACACCCCAACATTTGTAGCCATGTCAAGCAGTCATGCTGTTAAAACTTTTTCTTTTTTCATCAAGCTATGACAGGTATTTTGCCTTTGTTGAAAGGGAATCAAGACCCAGAATGAAGCCAGAACTGTCATCAGAGATCTGGTGTTTTAAAATGGACCTATCATGATATTGTATCGTAGCAAACTTTTTAACATAGCTGTTATGTTTGGATAGCCCAATGAGTTAATTTAATGTTAGATTTACTACTACTCATCATTCAATTAGTAGTGTTTGCACAATTCGTTATTAGAAAACCTGATATATTTAATGTATAAAATGATTGTATAAATAGGTAGCTGGTTTCCCATCTTTTTTAACATAAAATTGTATTGAAGGGCAGGATACATTTGCCATGTTGTGGAAAGACAATGAGGTTAAAGGTCATGTATATATGTGTCAATAAATAATAAAGCAAGGTATTAACCTCTTTTGCAGGGGTCAGTTTTTCTTCAGTGATATCATCTGTGCATTTTTATTAGGGCAGTTATCATGTTATTGGCACTAGATTTAAAATGCTGTATGCCTCCTATGATTAATCCTCTTTAATTATGATTGACTGAATAAACATGAAATTGAAATTAACGGTTTGTTCTACCATAGCACTAAACATCAGGATTAAATAAATAACATTGTGAGTGTGAAATTTTAAGCTTCTGATAAAGAAGTAATAAATTATATATCTACTTCATTCTCCCTCAGTCTTATATGTGCATGAATATCATATCCTGCATGTGCTGTCCTACTTTCTCAGTTTTTTTGCATACAAATAACTTGCATCGTCCAACATAAATAGACTGTAGCTTGAAATAATTGTCTGAGAGGATGTAATATTAGTGTGTTTATCACTGTTATTTTTGTCAAGAGCACAGAAATTGAAACCGAGCAGTCCTGATATTGCTGAGAATGACTCATGATAGTGTGAAAGTAAATTATATTCCCCTCATCTATAGAGATGAGGGTAGTGATATTTACAGTGATACCGTACGGTATGTTAGTGTTTATGGAGTGTTTTGGAGATGAAAGATGCAGTCTCATGTTATGTTACACCATATAAATCATGTACATTTTCTTTCTGTGAAGCAGTATGTCCCAAAAGGACAAAGCTTTGAGTGTCAAAGTGTTCTGTTGTTACAGTTCTTAATATTACTATTAAGTTAATTAATGTGTGACTCTGATGTTACAAATGATAATACAGTCTTTGGCAACAACATCACCCTGAGTGACACTGCATATATATTTTTCCCTAGTATAAATATTATCTGTCTGATTTAATTATGTTTCTGTGCTTTTGTTTAGATTGTTAAGCAGCAGCAAAATAAGGGTACATAAAATCAGAGGCAACATATAATGAATGTAATTATGATGCTTTGCAGTTTCAGAAACTCCAAAAGCACTTACGGTGAAAATCTTTCTGTAATTTTATGTAAAAGCTGTCTCTTATCCTGTCTGTGAATAAGCCACCAGAAGACTACACAGCATTTTCAAGCAACATATCCTTAACTGCAATGTATTGCACATTATAAGAGGCAGCTGCAGTACTGGGGGTAGCTGCACCATTGTACTGGGTTTGGCTGAAATGGGGTTAATTTTCCTCATAGTAGTCCTCATAGTGCTGAGACTTGTATTGATAGCTAGAAGGGTGTTGATAACTTACCAGTGCTTTGGCTACTGCTGAGCAACAAGGCTGTCTCTCCAACATTTCCCTCCCATTACCTGTAGGTGTGGGGGTGGGAAAGATGGAGGGGACATCACCAGGACAGCTGGCACTGCTGAGGGTAACTAGTGGATAAATCTTGTGCTTTATTTTTCTTCTGAATGCAGCCTTTGGATTTTGCCTTATTAAACTGCCTTTATCTTGACCCATGAATTTTCTATCCTACTTTCTTCCCCTCTGTCCTCCAAACAAGGAGACAGGTAGAGTGACTTGCTGTGTACCTGACATCCAGGCAAGGTTAACCCATCAAAACCATCTTTCAAGAAATTATGTAGGCTGTTTCTTTGTTCCAGCAGATGGTATTTTTATGACTTGCAGTTCTTACATTCAAGAAGATAAGACAATAGAAACCAAACAGAATTGGGAATATAATTACTAATCTGAAGATTTCCAAAAGAATGCAACCAAAGTTTTAACATTAAGAATTGCACAACTGTCAAAACATCCTGGTTTTCAGATATACTCAGTAACAGTAACTGCCCAGCTCCACCTGGAAATCCTGCCAGTTTATATGGATGTCTAGAGAGTATTGGGAAACACAAGCAGAAGAACTTGAAAAGAAAAACACATCTTCCTGCTGCTCACTTTTTATAAGGCTGGGCTGCAGTAGGTGTTTTCAGAATTCCAAACCAGTTCCATACAGTATGGTCATTTTAATGTATAAACAACATATTATATTAAAAACAATAGATTATATTATGCTGTTTCATCTTTGCAAGTATGGTTTTAATCAATTGAGAATACTAAAATGTATACTTGTCTTCCTTTTTAACTTGTCCCAAACTATGTGCTCAATCACATTTAATTTTTAACTGATAATTTGAAAATGGGATATATGCCTCATAAGCATTCTTTTTTACTAATATTAAAATTTGAATATTCAAATATTCAAAAACCTTTTCCAACAGAAAAAGATTTCACAGAATCATAGAATAATTTGGGTTGGAAGGGACCTCTAAAGGTCATCTAGTCCAACCCCACCCCCTGCCCCCCACAGTAATTTGAAAGATTTTTGAAAGAGCACTTTGCAGATTTGAAAGTAGAAAGAGCTCCACATCTATTAATTTATTATCTGTGTGTGAATATGAGCATTCATATCATTACACCTTTTGATAAATGCCTTTCAACTAGTTGTACAAATACAGAAGCACTATTCTACCTCACTTCTACTCATTGTAATGCTGTAAATCTACTGTAACTCCTCAGCCAGCAGTCCCTTTAGATTTGTATCATTACAACTAAAAGACAAATATGTTCACCCTAACTGAATACTTGATACGGTCCTCCAAAACTACACTCAGAAAACAAAACTGCAGATGGCTTCTACAGCTTGATCAGCTTGCAATAAAGAGAAAAAAATGACCAAATAATTCCCCAAGTTCACAGGAAATGATTTCCCAAGTTCAAGTTTCCTAAAAACCTGTCATTCTGTTTCATTCTCAAGTACTTTTTTAGTAAATGGGTATTTAAAAGCCACAATGTGATTGCAAGGAATGTACTCTATCCCACTCATTCATGATTAGATGTAATTGGAATCTACTTTCTCATTCTGTTATTAATGAATAGCATTTTGGTTTTTTTAACATAGTATTCTTCAGTCCAGTGTAGAAAGGCAGTAGAAATTAGCTGAATAACTTGGATTTTAAGTGCATAGAATAATTAAAATAGTGAAAGGCAAAAGAGAGGGCACACAACAAGCTTTATTTAAACAAATCCCCTATTGAGAGCTAGGAGAATTCGGGACCACAGGCACCAAGTAAAATCAATTAATTTTGGTATAACTCAGTAAAGTTATTGATTTTATATAAGAATTTGATCCACCACACTTGTTAGTTGCCAACATGAAAAATGAATCTCATTTGACAGTAGAGTGTTGAATGTGGAGATTGCAAGAATAAGTGGTAAATGACACTGTATTCATATCTTCAGGATTGCTTGGTGAGGGGGAGGGGGGATTCCATTCTTTTTTTTTTTTTAATATGAAACTATGAGTATCCATACAAAGTTTAGCTTTCTTGCCCAGTGCTGTACTGCCTTTTATACTGTCAGCACAAAAAGATGACCTACCCATGTATTTGAATAAATGTCTTCATAAGCTACTCAAAGGATAATGAATGAAAACATTCTCATATATATTTCCATATACTACAACCAAACTGGAAAGAAATGTTCAAAAGTTATGCCCAAGAAAAAGAGACAATTAAAAAAATTCAAATTTAAAACAGCAAAATATTAACTATACTAAGGTGGAGGTTCAGGGATTCTATCACTTCTAGTTGGGTCTGGAAAATGACATCCCTCTCTAGCCTTTGATTTTGTAGTTATTAAAAATAGGAGATTTCATATGAAGACCTGTAATTTCAGTTCCCAGTGATAAAGAGAGTTTAGGAGTAGACAGTTATATCATACAGATCTAGCTTTGGATTTCAGTACTTGCCCTCCAGTAGTTGAATGGTATAGATTTCAAAGAGAGGTCAGCAACAAAATGATGACTTAGAGGAATTATCAGTGATGAAGATCTTTGCACTTCTGCTTGACAATTATGGAAAAGCATCCTCCTCACTATCTGCTGCCTTGCATTGTGTGCAGTCATCCAAATTTTGCCTATGTGGAGCACTATGCAAGTCTCCATATATGCAAATCACTGACAGAACATAATTCTTGTAACTAGATGTTAAAAATAAGTCAGAAAGCAAGAGGAGGTCTTATAAAGTTTCAGATACAGTATTATAAACTTTTCCACTTTAGTTCATTAGTTTTTATTTGTTTCAAGTCAGTGATTTGCTGTTCTGAGATTGTATTAATTTTCATTGGAGTTTTAAGGGCAGGGAAAAAAATCTGTTCTGTCACCCAAAGTGTCAATGAATGATCATCTTGAAAATATCAGTGATAGATGACTATTACTATAGGGCAGGTACTCTTATAATTAAATTAAATTAAATTTCAGTGACAGCTTTTCAGTTGATTCAGACTTTTCAATTTTCACAACAGACTTCTTTTCCTCTCAACCTCAAAAACAACCTCTGCTTCCCAGTGCCAAGAAAGGGGAACAGACCAACACCAAGGATCTCATGTACAGACTGTACTGTACCAATGTGAAGAAAAATACCTCTCACTTCAAGAAAATGGAGCAGACCTAAGGCACAGTGGAAAGCAGGCAGATGCCCCGGGCTGATGAGGAGTATGAGCTGGTCTTGCTTCTCACAGTAATGATTCCAGAGCCCTGGAAAATCAGCTTGCTTTGCTGCTGCCACTCAGGAGAAGCTGAAAGCTGAGGGCTGCTACTTGGTACTCCGACTCCCATAAAAAGTTCAGAACTTTGTGCTCTGCTATTGTCATCCCTCTTGTTTCAACACTGTGAGTCTCTTTCCTCAGGATTTCTTCCTTAGCTCCTCATCCATCTCTGTCCCCTTTCTTCTGTTCATCTCATTCCTCTGCAGGAGTAACCCGGGGTAGGTCAAAAGCTTAACCACCTTTTTAGAGCAGCATATTAAATTTTGGCAACTGTGCTAAAAATCACTATGCTACCTCTGAGAAAACTTAAGCACAGAGTGATGATTTACTCCTGTGCAACACAGAACTGAATCCTGACCTCACCTTTAAGTATTTTCTAAACCTCTTGCCTTCAAGTAGATTATCTGGGTTTGAGCATAGGCTTAATTGCTGTCTTGAACTAGGCTAGATTAAACCTCTAGATCTGTCAAAACAGAAATATTTTAAAGAGCACATGAAGAAATAGTCCTAAAGAGGGACGCTCAGTGAAATTCAATCAGCCAGAATCTTTTTTTTCCTTTTGTGCATGTAGAATGTGAACTGGGTCATTCAGCATTCAGTGACTTGTTTCTTCTATGCCCTACCACACACAGCGATTACTAGTGTAGATTTAGATCACAGTCACAGGAGGTTTAGTAATTTAATATTTTAAAATTAAAGTGGTACTTCAAATTAAAGGGGCACAAATACTATTTGAGTATGGCAAATACTGATCATATTATTACGTGGTAATTAATTTTCATGTCGTATCCATATGATTATGAGATGAAGATATGACTTTTCTGGCTTCTAAACAGCACTGTAGCTTACTAGATAATTACTTTTAGATCTCCTTAGTGTAATTACACTGTAATCCACAAAAGTACATATTCTGTCATTACTTCATGTTTACTAATTTCATTAGGTCAGATCTTGTCTTTTCCTTTTCAGCATCTTGACATCTTTGCATAGGTGCATTTCCTTTACAGATGAAATGGAGTGAAGAAATTTCTGAGTATTTCTCAGGGGTTCCACACCTTATACACAATGTACATTTTCCTCCAGTTCTACTGGGATTTCTTGCTCTGAAATGCAATGAGATCTCCAAGTCAATTGTCAAAACTTGAGTTTTCTAATTTTGGTTGTAGGATGAAGAGAGGGGCTGCATGGTTTTACATGCTTTCAAATATATTTTGTCTTGAGTCGCTTATATTTAAATAGAACAATACTTCTGTTCTTCCTCCAGGCTTCACATATCACTAGCTCATCAAAGTATCTGACTCAGACAAAGAAATAATTAACTTAAAGGAAAAGTATACAGATCTCTTCAGACCACATCCAATAGAAAGATCCTCCCACCTGCAGCTGGAAGAGGAGTGAGGGAAGGCTGAGAATGCATTTGGTTGTCCTCTGTTCTTGATGACATTCAAAATAATCAGGCTGCTGTTCCAGTATGAGAGATGATAATGATGGGCATTATCCCACACATGGTGTACATGGACAAAAGACATAATAAAACTATAGTAGCTGTATATAGCACTTGTGCCTGTGGTTTGAATTGTTGCTTAGGGTTCAGCCTGTTTGTATTTTTTGCATTGTGCAAATGTAACCTTTGTCAGGGGGAGAGAAAATGCTGTAAGGCATCTACATTTGTATTTGCTTACTGGATCCTCTACTCCACACTCATGCTCAGACACATAAGCTACGTATCTCACAATTATCTACATCTTATCTAGGTCACTGTGTATTACCATGTTTTGATAATATTGCTTAAATTATTTTTATAAAATATGAAAAAATAGGCTTAAAGAAATAATTAATTACTCCTTTATGCTCAAACTAATGGGATTTTTTAATTATTAAATCAAATATTACATTATTTCTATTAACTTCAAATGAAGTTCTAGATCAGGATTTTGAGAGCCAAGAGATATCTTTCTTGAAGAAAGCAAATTCCAAGGGAACCAGCTTCCATCAAGCTCTGTGAGAGAAATTATTTCTTCTAGTCATGATTCATAAATCATCTTCAAGGCAAATCTTTGTGACTTGCCTGTGATGGCAGTTTCAGCATCATAAACCATACATCATTTCAAAACAAATGGCAGCTTGCAATGTCCTTGTTAATGGCACACTAATACTGGATTTTCCTCACATAATGAATTTTCAACATATCCAAACTTAAGGCATCAGACCTCAGCAACTCCTTGTTTTTATGTTTCACTCACTAAAGTCAACAATGTTTTTAAAATCCTTTTAAAATGTTGATTTATGCACTAGAAGAAAGACATGATTCACCATCTGTCACAGAAGGTCACTGGCTATATATGGATTCATTAATAAATTCATGGATTGCAAAAAAGTAGAGGTGAGCTACCCTGTGCAGTAGAAGAAGCTGGCCCAAATCTTTGCCTGGTTTCTGGGCCAAACTTATAAAGTTCATTCTGACTCAGATACATTACATAGAGCTGGAAACAACATCACTCTGCCTGCAAATCAACCCCCATGGATGGATCACTGTTGAATTGCAGGTCTGGCAGAGACATCCCAGGTAAGCAGGATGACACCTGATCTCTGCCCTTTAGCATGAGCTTCAGAAGACCCACAGAACTTAAAACCCTCTAAAGGCCATTGTATGTGTTTTTTCAGTCCCTTCTAAATTTGAAGTCTGAGCTAAAAGGTTCAAAAGTGGCAACAGGTCTGACCTTTAGCAAGAAATAGACACCACTTATGTCTCCCCCTGCCATTACCTGATTGTATCATTGTTAAGTATTTCTGCTTCTTTCTGTGGTTGATAATTGGTCTGACTGTTGAAGATATTGAGACTGAAGAGAACCATTTTTATCCGAGCATTATCTGGGCAGCACAAGATGCCTCAGAGTTTGCATTTGTATGATTTAAGTATTCTTTTTCTGGGTGTTTTTTTACAGTATTTCTGAAGTTTGAATAATAGAGGTAATCTGGAGATAAGAGAAGCCAGAGAATCTGCTCAAAGCCTTATTGGTTCTATTCCATGAAGAAATCGCCAGAGATAAAACTCTGGTGGGAGAAAGCTAATGTGGGATTTTAGTTTGTCTACTTCAGCAATTTTAGTTTAGATTAGGAGTGTATTTTTGAAGTAAATCTCCAGATTGTCCTCACTTACCATGATACAGTCCTCAGTGTAAAGCAGACTCAAAATACAGGAACAGGAGTTCTTTCAGATGACATTAAACTGGGAGATGAGCTACATACATAAGTGCAGAATGGGTGTTCTAACCACTAAAGCACAGCCGGCCCACACAGCCAAACTACACCTAGTCTGATGTGAAAAAACCTTGGTACATGAACATAGAATCATAGAATCATAGAATTGGCTGGGTTGGAAGGGACCTCAGAGATCATCAAGTCCAACCCTTGATCCACTACCGCTGTGGTTACCAGACCATGGCACTGAGTGCCACATCCAGTCTCTTTTTAAATATCTCCAGGGACAGAGAATCCACTACTTCCCTGGGCAGCCCTTTCCAATGTCTGATCACCTTCTCCATGAAGAAATTCTTTCTAATATCTAACCGGTTTGGACACTGGGTTCTGGACAGAAGCTCTAGATATCTGACCCTAACAAGCTGCACCATTTTCCAGTATGGATCTATGGGAGGCCCAGGATCCCCACTTCTTCTCAGTCTGGATTCTTCAGCCCCCAGCTGTGCCAGAGAAGTACCAGTCTCCAACCCTGTGTCTATCTCAGCCCTGTGGATGAAGCCAGGCCCTATGTCATAGGTAATTTCTGGTTTGGAGCCCTCATCTATATGTTGCAGCTATGTCACCACAGGACTCTGGTCCTGTATCCTTCTGTTCCTGACTCGACTTCCTATCTGGACCCTGGACCTAGATGACTTCTTGCCATGTTGGAGGCTCTTGATGTTACCAATACAGAGCCCTGCCTCAGCATGATGAGATCCTGTGAGATGGAGCCCCATCAGTGAGGACACTGCCTGGGTTTGTGTCACCCTCAGCTCCCCATTCTTTAGGGAGCAGCTGTTCCTCCTTGCACCCTGACACCAACGAAACAAAAGAGAAGTTTATGCATGCATTCCTTCTTTTTATATAAACATTTACTTTGGGTTTATTGTATGTCAGAAACAGGGACTTCTAAGTTTAAAGACACAAGCTGACACCAGTCTGAAAAGGATTCAATGCACTTAGCACAAAGACACAAAAGAGGATTTAAATATATTTCAAATGATGCTTTTCCCCCCCTCTTGGAAAAGAAAATTCATAATTTGTGGCAAACAGCAATACTCAGATCACAGTACTCCATTTTTTTGGAGGAACTGTACACCAGGGCTAAGGAGACTGAGAGCTGGAGTTCACAAGGTAAGTAGAATGACAAAAACTCTGGTAAATTTCCAGCTAAAGGCTTTCTGTCAAGAGGGGCTCATTATATCTATCCCAAAGTTTCATTAGAACTTCAATGAAGCAAGTTTTGAGAATCATTTGTTTCACCAAACAAAAGCATTTAATATAAAAAAAATTCCCACATGATCCTTATCTTTAATTGGTTCTTTTTTCATCTGTTTGTCAAAAATAGAAGAGGACAATATCATACTACATCCATAATATGGCAATAAAGCACAGTTTCTGGGTCAGAATTGGGAAGAAGAGAGGCTGAATAAGATATCAATGAGGAATGATCTAACTGTCTGAGGGAAAAGGAAAGAAATAAAACAGACAGGAAGAGTGAGTCTCCCAGCAGTGCTAATGATTCCATCTGAAGAACAATGTGTGCTAACCTTGTATGGAAAATGTTAAGTGCACCTTTCTAGTTTATATTAAACTATCATATTATGAAGCTCTAAAAACTTGACTTTTCTGTCCCTGGAGTTACATATGCTCATCTGTTTAAGCATCTGGAAAGCTGTTTTCAAGCAAACTTAAACAGAGTCCAGATGAAGGCATGTAACTTGACAAGAATATATTAGGGGTAAGGACTCATCTGACAATTCTTCTTCCTCTAATCATGAATGGCAAACCAAATTTTGTTCTACAGTGCTAATTTGGCAAGGTCAGACATACCTTAAAATAAGGTTGTCTACTTCCTACCACGCTTGACACTATAGTCAGAATATCACTAGGATATTCAATTAAATAAACACCTGAAAATTCTACTAAAATCACTGCTATTTTAGCAATGAAAAAATCAATAAAAAGACAAACTGAAAATCTACAGAACATCAAACACTTTAGCTTAAAAGAAAATGAGCCAACATACTCTTTGTTGCTGTTAATCATCATTTTGCTCTAGCAGTCTTTAATGGCAATCTGCTACTGGCAGTATTTGGCACAGAAATCCATACCACACACTGGTGTGTAAGTCTGTGCACATGCACAGTTTGTGTGGGCAGATATCTCTTAGCCCCAAACACACACACAGAGACATAGGGAATCTGAAGTGGTAAATAGAGAAAGTGCCATTTTCACTTTCCAGGAAAGAGAGAGTAGAAGAGATCCAGCCTCAGAAGATTCTCTCTCTGCCTTTCTCTGAAAGTTTACCAAAGAATGAAGGAAATAATACTTTCATCCTTTTCATCTGCCTTTTTCTCACAGAATGCTTTGCAACTTGGACTAGACCATCCTCAGATTTCTCCTCTTTAGGCAACTATTATCAGTTCCTTTCTGCCAAAACTCCTTCTATAATCATCAAGTTGCTATTAGGGTTATTCCGGTCCTGATGATCAATCTCAAAGAGTCAATTTTTGCTTTGCACCAAGGTTCATCTATTTTTCAACTTTGTTTTCAGAGAAAAAGAGGCTTATGTGAACTTGTCTCTTTGTGTTGGTCTGTGTATCTATCCTTAAAAGTATTTGAACTCAGAGAGCAGTTTCTACAAAACTTAACAATGAGATAAAAGCTCAAAAATAATCACTTCTGACACGCTTGGAGGTGGGACTGAGGAAAAGCCAAGTAGAGGAGACATCTCCCACTTGTGTCTCCGCTGCAATGAAGTTCTCCTCTTATCAGGTGTAAAAACAAAGATACAAATCTGTCAGAAATCATCACTGCTCTCATGAGGGAAGCTTCTGTCACCAGCGAAAGATAACTAATTTTCATTACTGTAGAGCAGGGGCTATGATAATTTAGCACTGAGTACATAACAGAAGAGATATGAGAGATCATAGTCTTTCCCTTCCTGGAAATAAAACCTTTGTTTATATTAGCCATCCTCTGCAACATGAAAATCAGACCATGAATTCTGCAAAAACTAAGGACCCTACAGTAAAGTTTAAGTCCAGCTTG
The DNA here is from genome assembly GCA_023637945.1 of Phaethornis superciliosus. Classification (NCBI taxonomy): domain Eukaryota; kingdom Metazoa; phylum Chordata; class Aves; order Apodiformes; family Trochilidae; genus Phaethornis; species Phaethornis superciliosus. The sequence continues at coordinate 75,396,735 of JAJQWJ010000003.1, read as the reverse complement.
CTTTGGAGTGGGCAGGATTATTTTTTTAATGAAGATACTGAAGTTACAGAATAAAAGTGGCTGAGAGATAAATATGTGAATTTACTTCTTATTCCTGCAAAAGCTCAGATTTTGTGGATAATAATAACCAAACAAAGTCAAATACCATATTTGTGAGTAATGTGTTTTAGAAAACAGTAATGAAATTGTATATTGCATTGCATTACAGTTGATTTTTTTATATATGCAGGCAATGGCTTAGTGTGGAGTTTACAAGTCCTTCAAGAGAACTATGGTATGGAAAAGGCTTGGCAGAAAGGCAGGGAGAGGTCAGAGGCAGCTGAAGGAAAATGAGACTTGGTTCATTCCCCATACCAGCGTGAAATGACAGTTTGGAAGAAGGGCTGTGACTGGCTTTATATCATGTGTCAATTTTGTTGCTTGTTCAGTCTTTACCAGTGTCAAAATCTTATTGTTTAGACTGACAGACAACTGAGCATGACTTTAAAGGATTAGAACATTACATACCAGTGAAGTTCCAGCTGATCTGTCTCCCCATCTCTGACACTTGCATTCCTGAAACCAAGGAGCTAGATCAGTGAGCTGATCTAACACAGCTGATGTTTGTATATATATTGTGGGGAAAAAACAGCTATATAGTCAGTTTTCCACACAGCTTCCCAAGCACCCACGACACCAGAGGGAATGTGGAACTACATAACAGTGGGCAGAAGATGGCACTTTGGCATCCCTACAATGGCCAGTTTGAATTCAGCACTTCCTGAGAGCTTGGCCCAGCACAGCTAAATGCAACAGGGGAAAAGAATTTACAATATGCAAGGGGATTACCAGATACACAAATGGTGCTTATGTTCTCTGATCATTCTTGGAGAATTAATTGCTTTCTGTCACTTTTTTTTTTTTTCCAAAGATGTCTTATTCTTTTCCTGATGTTAACATAGCCACGTTCCTTTTCCCTAAGAAATCCCTACTAATAGTTCCTTTGTGTTCTGTTAGGATAGCTACAAGTTTGGGATAAAAGGGTAGTACTCTGCCAGTCACACTCAGAGATACAGTGCTTACACTTAAACCTACTGTGTTTCAGTTTGTGCCTGGTACCTCTGGTCCTATTACTGAGCACCTCCAAGACGAATATGGGTTTGTCTTCTTTCACTGTCCCATTGGGTATTTACATGCATTGAGCAGATCTTCCTGAGCCCTCCCTTGCTCAGGATGGTCAATCTCAGCTCTCTCAGCCTCTCCCCAGTGGAATTGCTTCAATCTCCATGATCTTCTCGGACCTTTGCTGACATCTCTCCTCTCTTTCTCTTGTACTGAGGAGTCCACACCTGGACCCAACTCTCTGGGTTTGGTTCATCCATGCTGCAGAAAGATTTCCTCCCTTGACCTGCTGGCACTGCAGCAGCTTTTAAGCCCTCTTTGCTGCAAGGGCACATTGCTGTCTCATGCTCAAGATGTTGTGCATCAGGACCCCCAGGTCCTTCTCTGCAGAGGTGCTTTCCATCTGGAACATGGGATTATTTGGTGGCTAATTAAGGTGCAGGGCATTGCATTCCCCATCAGAACATTAACATGTAAAAGACTAATGGGATGAGGGATTAATAGGATGAGGTTCAACACGGCCAAGTGCCGGGTCCTGCACTTTGGCCACAACAACCCCATGGGGAGCTCCAGGCTGGGCACAGAGTGGCTGAGAGCAGCCAGGCAGAGAGGGACCTGGGAGTCTGGATTGACAGGAAGCTGAACAGGAGCCAGCAGTGTGCCCAGGTGGCCAAGAAGGCCAATGGCATCCTGGCCTGGATCAGGAACAGCGTGGCCAGCAGGTCCAGGGAAGTGATTCTGCCCCTGTACTCAGCCCTGGTGAGGCCACAGCTCGAGTCCTGTGTCCAGTTCTGGGCCCCTCAGTTCAGGAAGGAGATTGAGGTCCTGGAGCAGGTCCAAAGGAGGGCAACCAGGCTGGTGAAGGGACTCCAGCACAAGTCCTGTGAGGAGAGGCTGAGGGAGCTGGGGGTGTTCAGCCTGGAGAAGAGGAGGCTCAGGGGAGACCTCATCGCTCTCTACAACTCCCTGAAAGGAGGCTGGAGACAGGGGGGGGTTGGTCTGAAAGCCAGGCAACTTTCAACAAGACAAGAGGGCATGGACTTAAGTTGTGCCAGGGGAGGTTTAGGTTAGATATTAGAAAGAATTTCTTTACGGAGAGGGTGATCAGACATTGGAATGGGCTGCCCAGGGAAGTAGTGGATTCTCCGTCCCTGGAGATATTTAAAGAGAGACTGGATGTGGCACTCAGTGCCATGGGCTGGTAACTGCAGTGGTAGTGGTCAAGAGTTGGACTTGATGATCTCTGGGGTCCCTTCCAACCCAGCCGATTCTATGATCCTATGATTCTATTACTCTTAGACATTAAAATTTCTCATAAGACTGCATTATGTGTCTCAGAATATTAAGTACTTGGAAGGGCAGATGCTATCTGACCATGTGTGGGTGGTTTTCATACAGTTAAGTATAGAGATACCTCTCGTTATATCTCAGGACTTCTCACCTCTCACAGACAGTGTCAAGGAGAAGCAGTCAGAAGAAACTGGTAAAATATTACCTTTTGAGTCTGGGCACTAATGCTTCCTTAATGTAAATCTGAAGAAGCAAGGAAAGAAAAGGAAAAAAAAACAAAAAAAAGAAAAATAGTACTGTGTGTCAAACCCCTAGTTCTGTGTTATGCAAGTGAAAAATGTGAGAACAGATACAATTTAAATTAAAAAAACAGATTCTATTTATTGACAGTTTCCATTTCCAAGGCTTCATTTTTAACAAAGCTAAATGAAAATATTATTAAACTATTTTCCTGTTGCACTTTTCCAGAATAATCTAGAAGCAGAACCAAAGAGCTGATTCAATGAGATTGTGGATACTCTCAACTCCCACTAAAATGAACTTCTTACTAGATGGAGTCATACTTGGTTTATATAAAATATCAGATAAGCAAGCTTAACATACCTTGTTTGCCATATGGGAAGGTATACGAAGAAGACTGGAAGAATGTTATATACAGGAATTCATGTTGTGGGGTTTTTTTGGTTTTTTTTTTCAAAATGAGAACATGCACTCCCATTCCTTATGGATTTCTGCAAGCAGCTGTGGAAGGGAAACTTTAATTTCAAGTCTATTTCCATCTGTGGTACTTGATTCAGGAATGATATATCCACAGCTCAGTGCCATAGAGATGTGTACTGTGCAAAGACAATAGATAAGATAACACAGATGGGATAAAGCACCTTGAAAGGTTTTCATTTTTATGTTGATGTTTTTACGATGAGCCTTGGAAACTCAGCTCTGTGCCTGAGACTGCAGCTGCTGAGAAACTGTCAATCACCCAGGCAGCTGGTGTAAAAGGTCTCAGGCTTAATTAGCCATTTAAAATGACAGGCATGAGAAAGTTGTTCGTAACCATGGGGACTCTTTGCAGTCTGGTTCTCCTGCCATGAAGACCCACTCCTCCTTCCCTCCCTTCTTCCCCCAGTAATACCCAGCTGCTGAGCAGGACACACTGCAAAATGCTTCCTACCTCCGTCCTAGGTTTTGGAGAAAAGCAAAACAAACTAAGATAACTATATACAGCGAGTTTCTAAGTGCTATCCCAGAAGCTTGAGTAGAACTTTTCCAGCTTTTTTTCCATGTCACAACCAACCTGAAAACAGAACAGGTAGGTCTGAGCATGGTGGCTTCCCTTGGCTTTATCACCTGTCCCTGGAAGGGTCAATATGTACCCAAAAACATGCCTGAGACTGCTGGGTGAAGCCATGATAGCATGTTCATTTTAAAGATTTGGTTTTTATTTTCCCTGTCTGAACCCAAACCACAGAAAGCTCCTGTTGTTAGAAACCTTTAGCCTTTTAAGTTAAAGCCTGATCAAGCAGTCAAAACTGCAAATTGCAATCCAGTTACAAAAACAGAACTGTAGACTGCACAAATGTTGAGCTTTTTAATCTCTGCAGTGTCACACTCTAGTTCATGCTACTTACTATTCATTAAACAGGAGCTGTTAATGTTATTTGTTGACAGCAAGAGTTATCACTAGTTGACAGTCATTATCCTGCAGCATGGCTCTTCAGACCTCTTTGGACCCTTTTTCTGTGATTATGCTGTACTACATTTTTTGTCTGTTTGCAGTAGCTCATTTATCATTTCAATTGGGAATTACTAGAGAAAGCCAATTTCCCACTAAGAACTACTAGTTATGAAACAGAGGGGAAATTTGAATTAAGTTTGTGCCATCATAGCTTTCAAATAGGGAAAAAAATATTCTCTGTCTAGGTTATTAGTTTCCCCTAAGTTTGTTTCAAATGTGACTGTGTTACTTTCACAGAACAAAGCTTGCAAAGTTTCTGCAAAGGGAAGAAGGAGAGGAGAAAGGCATGATTTCTGATGCCTGCAAAATTCATCACTTAAGTACCAGGAGAAAGAAAATTAAAACAACAACAAAAAATAAAATTAGTGGGATGATGGAGAAGGAGGGAATAAGATGATCTAAGAGAATCTGTGAGTCAGCTTTCCCTTTCAGTGGGATTTTGTAGCCCTTTGAGTATCACAGTATGCTGCAAAATATATAAGCAAAAGTTTGAATTCCTAATCCTTTGGAAAAGCATCTTCTCATTCCAAATCAGTGTCAAAATATTGAATTTTTTTCTCATGCAAAAGTTCAGAAATCTCTGATTCAGAAACAGCTAAATATTGTGTTATAAATCAGTTTGACATTAAATTGGATTATCTGCCATCCCACATGGTCTCACAGGAGCTGTTATCATCACCAGCTCATAATCTGCTTCAAAAGCAATGCTCACTGTCAGGACTTCATCTTTCACAATGCAATGACACTTACAAATCTTTGCATGTTTCAATCAAAAAGACACTATAAGGCATCATTAGAGTTATAATCCATCTGGGAAACATAGATTACAGACTGTCTAGAGGAAGGACTCTAAGCATCTAATCTTTAGATGTCATGAAATTCCAGTGACAGGAGGAAATCCAAGTTAAGGCTGAACTGAAGCTATCATCAAATTTGGCAGAAAGAGGTTTTTAAGTATTCCTAAAGGATTTACTATTTTATTTTAATCACCAACATATATACATGGCTTTATAGAAATTTTTCTTTGTAGATGTTGGTCTCCTCTACCAAAAAGAAACAAACAAATAATTTCCTCACCATCTCTTGGTGAGATGCAAGTTGATAAATTTAGAGATGCAGGAGAATGGGAGATAGTTATAAAGAACAAAATAAATTCTTCCCTTTGATTCTGGTGGGAAATAATTCTGTAGAGTCTCCATATGAGCCACTGCCACAAAAAGTCAGGACAGGCAATACTGGCTGAACTGTTAAAAAAAGTCAGATGGCAGGATGTAAGACAACATGTCTGGAGTATTCAGATGCTTGATAGCTTTGTAACTGGAATTATATGTTTCAATTTAGACTATTAATTTTTTTAAAGCAGCTAATATCTGAGCAATCAATTTGTCTTAGCTATACATAATCACATAATCAAAGAGCTATTACATATCATAGAATAATAAAATTGAGGGCATGTTGAGAACCAAGGGTAACTTTATGCTTTTACTGTTCATCTTTTGTTGCAGAATGTTTCCTATTTGATGTAGTAAAGTAACTCAGCATTTCTTAATCATGCCCTTTGACTTTACTGTTATGAAAAGGCTGGAACAAGATGCAGGCAAGAGAGAATTAAAGGATAAGAATACACTTAATGTCACTTTGTGTGGCTAGAAAGAAAATAGGTCGACAATAAGATTTCATTTTATTTGAGATTACAATTTTGACTCATGAAGATAACTGCAGAGGTGTAATTGAGTAGTTAAGTTTTGACAGCAAAAATTCTGATTTAAAAATTAATCATCTGTATGATCAATGAATTAAGAATCCTTCAACTGAAAAAGCCCCAAATATCAGCAGAGATCATCATTTAGCACTTAGTGCTTCTGCTGGAACAGATTAGATAATGTTTTCCCATCTCTGACAATTGCAATGTAAGAAGCATTAGTATTTTGTTGTAGAAATTGTTACAAAATGAGACAGAACTTTTCACTAGTGAGGATTTCCCCCCCTCACTCGGTGAATATTTACCTATATACTAACATAAAGCAAAAAAAGACATATTGAGACCCTTCTAACAATGACTATCGTATGGTAAGAGATTTCAGCTGGGACATGGGTAATTGGGTTGAAATACAATCCTTAGGTTGAGTCAAGAAAAAGAAAATTTTCCACTTCAACTTTCCAGATTACTAAGAGGTATATTTCTCATTATCTTGGAAGGGAATTCAGTTATCTTTATTTTTCCTTAAACATTCCTGAATCGGAGAAAAAATTCTGTAAAATTCTCATTGAAACCTGTACAACCTATGAAGGATAATTAATTCAAACATGTTGATATAATCCATTGAAAAATACCTTTAAAAATACCATCCTAAGCCTGTTTTCTATGGAAATTCTGCAAGGTCTGACAATACTGGTGACACTAATCGGTGTCTTACTCAGTGGTGTGGAAATAACATAAAACCACCTCTAATAAAATAATATCAAATGATGCAAAGATAAGTGGAATGTTAAATAATGATGAAGAAACACCATTGTACTTGGGAAGTCACTCAGTAAACTGAGACCACTAAAGTAGCATATCTTGCACTAAAACATATAGTACAGAAGAAAGGACAATTATGTGGACACAGTAGCCATGAACAGGAATTAGGATTCCCACTGTGTGCATCAACTTCTGCAGGAGATGGTGGACATAGACCCCGTTCAGGTGGCAGGTAACTATTTCAAGCTCTGTGTGTGTTTCTGAATAATACTGGTTACTAAAGATCTCTCAAATCTGACAGGAAAACCCAGTCACATTAAACCTGGAAAAAAACCCTGTATTTGTAACAATCCAAACACCAGGGAAATGGTGAATTCATTTTCACTTCAACTGAAGACTTATGAAGTCTTCAAGGGTAAGAATGTTTCAGTCCAAGAGTTTCCAGAGTTTGCTTAGGTAACATTGCTTCTGTGTTCACGATCTCATCTTGGATTGCAATCCTGTAGCCTGGAAGTCACTGACATAGGTAAAAAACAGCTTGTTAATCTCCAAATTTTTCCAGCAGAATGAAATGCATTAGCATATAAAACACATAAAGTTTAATGAGGCTCATTTTTTTCTAAGTGTATCAGACATTTCAAATGCATCATGTGCTTCAGCAGTCATTACAAATGTAGCACCTCAAACTTCTCCACAGGATAGGTACTTCCCCGTTACTGATCCATGTAATTCTGTCATAGTGTAAACTACATTGTGGATTAATTTTATGACAAAGGGAAAAGTCACACCAAACAAGCATGTAGATCCACAGGCTCCAGCAGTGAGAAAGCCCTGCTTCCAATGAAATTTTAACCTATTTTATAGACTTTAGTATGTCAAAAAATGCTAACTCCAGCTGGAAATTGAATGTTCTTCCCACATAGATGGTCCAGTGGCTCCACTGATGATCTCTGAGAGGAGCTTTTCCCTCAGGTATGGAATATGCAATTTATCATCACTAAAGGCACCTCTACCTTAAAGGGTACTTTAACTGAAGCTTTAGCAAGGTGCTTTTTTTTCTAGCAACTTTGTTAGAAGTGAAAAGAAGCAAATTATGAGCCTTCTGTTGAGGAGACTTGATTCTAAACTCCAGTCATCATCAACTATATAAAAAATTACCAGAGAAAAGCAGAACACCAAAGGCCATGTTATCATACAAACATCTATATATTGTATGATCCCAAGTCTTTTTTTCCATAGGAAGCATATCGAGCATAAAAAGTTTCATTTTTAATTTCTCTTTTGCTTTTACCTCTACAACAAAAGCTTCATCATGTTTTAAGGTAGTTGAAATCCAAAATTTTAAAACAAATTTGTGTTGTAAAGAAATCTGAATAAAAATGTTTTCCCAAGGTCTAGAAAAATTTTATTTCACAATATTATTATTGATATATTTATTTGTCCAGGGAACAGTCCTTTGTAAATATCAACTATCAACACCACTTTACATTTTTCTATGTTAATATTAGCATTTGCCTTCATCACTGAGATGAAGTTACAGCTTGGCTGAACTATGCAGTAAGAATGTAACTGAGCACCAGACTGGTCTTAAATACATCAGTAAAATTGCTAGCAGCAAAGTCTGCATGATGAAAATATATAGATCTGCTAGAAATGTACCTCTGTGAATTATAAAGCTCCACATTTTCCATTAGTATACACAGGGAATTTTTTTATCCTTGGGATACCAGAAGTTTAGGATTTAACTCAAATTTGTTTCCCTTTGCATGATAGCTCAAAGGATGGTCCTTCTCCTTCCTGATTTTTTGGCTGCTCTTTCCAGCACAGTAGCCTATGAGGGTTATTTTCTCCATCATTCTCACTCTGTCTTATTTCTTTTCTTTCTGTGTTTTCATACACTTTTTCCAAGCTGATGGCTATTTTATTTCAGTGCACTACCCAAAATTCAATGGGAGACATCTTTATAGAGAAAAAACTGCTCCTCTCATAAATCTCTCTACTAATTTGGATTCACACACTCCACAAAGAGATTCAGACTTCAATTAGGGATTTCTTTCTCTATAATCATATGGGAATGAAAAACTTAACGATTCAAATTTGGGGGGACAACTTTTGACCTGCATTTTTTGTCTCAGAACTCATCAAATTTCTTTCCCCTGTGTTCAGACATCATTTCTAACCATGATGTCCTGTTTATTTGCTTACTTTTTTCTCTCATCAGAATACTTTTTAAATATATATTAGGGGGAGATCTGTTGACAGACTCAACTCTCATCCCAATTGATTTTATATACAGATATTTGATGGTTCAGCCTGGATTAGTTTGATTTTTTTTTTTGCCCTCAGGACTATAGTGTTCAGCTGTTAATCACAGTTCCTACTTCAGCATGAATATCACAAAACTGAATATTGCTACTGTTTTTCTTGCTCTTCTTTGTAAAAGAAGATTCTTTTTTCTGATGGATTATTGCCTGTCTATCTGTCAAGATTTAAGAGATATTCTGCAACTCTAGCCAAGAATCAAACCATGTCTTGGCTTCTGAGCCTCCCTTTCAACAGCCCGCTTCTGCAAACTGGGTGGTTTCTTTAAGAATTTTCCAGAATTTTTAATCAAAACAAAGTTTACTAAAGGGTTAACAATCAAGAAACAGTGTTGCTAATATTCAGTAGCTTTGACTCTCCTTATGGACCAATAATTTAGTAATTCCCTGCACATTACTGGTACATGACTTCCCCTCACAGTAGCAGCTGAATAGCATCTGATAGGAAAAATATCACTGAAGCTTCCTGGAAATGCCACAAACTCATTTGAAACAGTGAATCTCCAAATAGTGCATTCATTAAATTTATGATGTGAGGGTCTGACACAAATCAGTCTCTTAGTATCATTTAGTGGATATACAATTTCTCTTTCTGTCTGTGCTGAGAACACAGGTAATATGGGCTTATCCATAAAATAACTCTAAATTACAAAAATAGAAGAAGACATAAGAATACAATGATTTGTGATTACAAAAAGCACTTGTGAGGTGATTATGTGTAAGGTAATTAATTATTTCGTGATGGTTTGAAACTCATATAACAGTTTGAAGCTACCAACACTTTGAGCCTTTACTATTTGTAGGGTTAACTAATAATTGCAAAGTACCTCAAGGCACAATAAATAAATGCAAAGCATCTGCAGTACTTTCTCAGTCCCTTTCTCAAACCAAGAAAGCAAATCTTATTTCAGAGACTTGAAAATAACCAGTAAGCACAAATGAATAGTACTATAAAGCCACAATAGTGACAGAGGAGGATGGAAGAAGGTAAAATACTAGGAACTTCCCTGGAATAATGCTAGTTTTTTCAAAGTTCTAATTTTTTTAGGATCTAGAATTGTACTCACAATTAAGAGGAATGTGGAACTCACAGTGGCAAAAACGTTTTATTGAAAGTAACATATATGCAGTCAGTACCTTTTCTCAAGATGATGTTGTCCATTTGGATGTACAGCTGTGAGACAGCAATACACATCTATAAATTGTTCACCCAACTTTGAAAACAGCAGCTACTCAGCTGGGATAAGCCACTGATGGTTCTTCTCAGAGATCCTGTTTTCAAGCTAGGGGCTGGAAGCTCTGCAACCCCTTCATGTCCCAAAGTTAAAAAATATTTGCTTTATTTCCATACCTCAAGCTTACAGACTTCACAGATTGAACATGGGCAGAGCAGAGGGAGTGGTGAGACCTTGTCTTATGTCTTTTCTTTCTGTCTGTTCTCTTTTGGTTTGCTCAACAACGCTATTTTTTATTCTATAAGTGAAACCATAACAATGACCTTTGTTCAATAAGGACCACCAACCTCATTAGCACCGGTGACAGAAACAGAGCCTGAGATACAAGTTTTAGGAAAAAATCAAGACATGTTGTTTGTTTTGTTTCACTTTACTCCATTTTTTATCATAAAATGGTCACATCATATGTCTTTCCTTGAAAATAGTGCTCTTTGCCTCCAGCAACTCACAAATCACAAACATAGATTGCTAATGATGTTTCTGTCTTCCTTTCTTCCCCTCAGAAGTAAACTTTTTTGTCTGATATTCTCTCTGCAAGAGAAATGATCTTTTAACGAGTGTGGTGTGTATTTATTCTGAGAAAGTCTTATCCTAGCATGCATCCCTCCCTTGACTGATTTTCCCCCTTGTTGACTTTGGGTTTTATGCCTACCGAGACTTCTGAAAACTCACACTGGGCATTGTGACTTTTGCATGAGCACAGATTCTGATTGCATAAATTACATTCAAATCCTGCCCACCATTTTCTTCTCCCAGCTGGTAGGTGCTCATGGATAAGTGACTAATAGGAAGCACTACACAATGAGACTGAAGTGGAATGCAATTTGACAAGACCCACATCTTTATCCTCACAAACCTGAGATCTCACAAAGACTCTTCTAGCTGAATGAAGATGGCTTGGCACCAGAGTATAATATGTAACACCCTTGGGATCTAGAATTATGAGCCAGTAACCTATATTAAATTATATACCTTTTCAGGTTTCTCAGGGCACATTAGCAAGGAACAGTAGAGCCAGTTGTATGTCTTCTGGAAGATCAAAGACCAGTTCCATTACCACTGCATGTGCCTGTATGGATCATGCTGAACCCCTCTGACATTTTGTATGTATTCATTTGGAAATGTAAAATATAAATCCAGTGCAAGTGAGACAGGAATATGAATTTTTATTTACTGGTCTTGTGCTCCTGATAATAATTACTGCAAATTATGCAAAGAAGATCAGGAATCCAGGCATATTTTTGGTTGTCAAATCATCTGTAGTAGTTGGACAAGCAATTATCTGCAAGGGCTTTCAGGAAATCAGTTTCTTTTACAACATACTGGGTTTAAAGGATATTCAACTCATTGCAGCTGTTAAAGTCATTTAATTGGATGGAATTAGCAGCTCAGGAAGTTTGCATCACTACTAGATGTGATGCAAAGGCAGAAGGTAGAAAGGTAGAGAAGGCAGAAAGAATGAATGGCAAAAACAGCCAGCCAGCCCCTTTTTTTTGCCACATGTGCATTCTAATTGTGAGCTACCTCTATCCTTGGGCATACTTCTATCAGCTAGACATAGTAGATTGTTGTGTTTATTTTTAATAGAAAGCAGGTAATCTGTTGTTGGGATTTTTGCTTTACATTCCTTGGCTGGTGAAACAGAAGAAAGTAAACAGAAAAGATTCAATTAATGAGAGGACATAGCATAAATAAACACTTGTAAAAATCATCAGATTAGGTGGATTTGCAAAAGTCCTCACACATATGGAATATTCCTCATCTCTTGCAAATATTTAACACACAAAGCCACACCTAACATTTTATTCTTTCAGGTACTTGAGACTTTCTTTTAAGAGGAGCAGAAGCCATACATCATGTTCCATGAGAGGAATTTCAGCCTATGTATTTATAATTTATGAGTAGAAGACTGTTGCAATTCTTCTAAAATCCTATCCTCACCAACACCACTCTAGCTTAACCACAGAATCACAGAATAGTGAGGTTGGAAGATATCTCCAGAGGTCACCTTGTCCAACCCACCTGCTTAGGGTAGGCTACAGAAAGCAGTTTGCCCAGTATCATGTTCACATGGTTTCTGAGTATCTCTAATGATGAAGACACCAAAACCTCTCTGGGCAGCTGTGCCAGTGCTTGGTCAGCCACACAAGGGAAGTGTTTCCTGATGTTCAGGGGGAACCTTCTGTGTTTCAATTTGTCCCTGCTGTCTCTAGTCCAGTCACTGGGCACCACTAAAAAGAGCCTGTGCTCTGTCTTCTTTGCACTCTTTCTTCAAGTGTTTCCATACATTGATGAGAAGAAGTCCATGGGCCTACTTTTCTGGCTGGATGGTCCCCGCTCCCTCAGCCTTTCCTCACCAGGAGAGATGTTCCAGTCCTATAATAACCTCTTCCTTAATGGGAAGCTCAGAACTAGACAGTACACTGAATGTGGTTTCACCAGTGTTGAGTAGAGAGGAAGGATCATCTCCCTTGATCTGCTGGAAATGCTTTGCTTACTGCAGCACAGGATGCCATTGGCATTCTTTCATGACTATATCAAATCATAAAAGAAGGGAATAAATTCCTTCTGTTATCCCCATTGAATACAAAGTGTCAGGTATTTAAATCTTCTTATAAGAAAGGAAGCAATATGGAAAAACTGCTCATCAGTGGTCGTTACAAGTGAATTAGTCTATTTTATTACCATCCATAAATATTGCTAATGCACTAGGGTTTCACACCTTAAATTCAGAGATGAGAAAACATAAATCACTAATACATCCAGTTTTTTCCATAATACAAAAACCATGTGTATCTATACAGTACCTTGTGAAAACTGTGAGACTCTCCATGTCCCAAAAAGCTGAGAGACCTATGTAAATTTATTTGCAGCAGGCAGTTGGTTGCAGGAGCACTTTTTAGTAAATTCAGTCCCCAAAGGACAGATTCTTCAGTGTTCACAAGCCCCTCTGGCACCAAAAGCAGGCCAGTTTGTGCTTCCATTTTTGGTACAAACCTGAGAAGTATTCTCAGGTATGGTACCACACAGATGTGAAATGTACAGTTGTGCTGCATTTAAGGGGCACACATGTCTCAGTCCTCCAGCAATACCACACAGCTATCCATTTTTTATTTTCATCTGAGATTTCATTGCTTCTGGCTATTGCACACCTTTGATGTCCTTCCAACTCCCTTTCATAAATTTACAAAGCACGTCCTAATGGCAAATTCTCCTCTCTCTGGGATTTTTCAGCTACTCCTGTTTGGTGTCCTTTTGTTGGCTTTGCACAGCTGATGAATGAGACAGATGCAGCAGTCCAAGATCTGTCTCTTCTTTCTGGCTATAATGTGCCAAAAGTCTGGATTTAATAAGAGAAACAAAACTTAACTACAAACTCCTGCATGTATTTCATACATATCCATAGTAACAGAGCTCAGAGCAGACTTTTTCACTTGGTCAGCCAACCTGACAGTGGTTGCTATGGATGTCTAGATAAAGTCTTTCTGACTATTGTGCAATTAAAAGGTTTTGTAGAAGCTGATTTTTTGACAGTATATAATTTCCCTGGGTGAATTTTACATTTGACTACATGCTATTCTGATTTTCCTCTAAGTACCACAGTAATCATTACACACACACACACACACCCCTATATAGGCATAAATCAAATAGCAGAAGATGCTTATTTCATTTAGGAATTTTACAGTGTGTAGTTAATGAAAACACTACACATGCAGATCATAACTAAAAGTTAGTATGGGTGGCCATTGCAACTCATCCTCACTATAATCACTGTGTGCATGGCAACAAGGCATCACACAGACCTCCAGCAGAACCCAAACCATGTCTTTAAAAGGAAAAAAAAAAAAAAAAAAAAAAAAGAATTGCTTATAGAATCTGATATCCACATTATTGTACATCACAATGGGACATTTTGTGGCTTTTCATTCTAGTGCAGGAATTAAATTGATTAAACTGGAGAATGATAATACCAGGTAATGTGTTACAGATTTTGATCACTTGCAGATGAAAAAACACACTATGTGGCTTTTGGATAAAATTAATAACACAAAAGATACAGAATACTGTCAGGAAAAGGTTGGTATGCTAAGAGATTAATTAAAATTTGACTTTAGAGAACAAACACCTTTTATTAGTTGAAACCTCACCGACTGTATTCACCTCTTTCTATGTATCCAATTAAAATAATATGAGCAGTTAATATTAATCAGATAAAAGATTGTAATAATTCAGTCCAATAAATCTTGCACATTTTTCCTTCTTCCAATACCTACTTTATAGTCGGTGTTTCAGCTGAAGAGCACAATAATCATTTTGCACTCAACCTTTTTTATCACCTATTTGTTGAGAATAAAAGAATTTTAAAATTAAATAAATAAACAAATCATTAATGTTCACAGACAGATAAAGAAAAGCAACCAGTTGTTCATGTTATTATGCAAATCAGATTGCTTCCTCAACATTCATATTTTAATGATCCAGGGAAAACTACATACATATAGCCTAATGGATACTCTGGACAAAGCCAGTACTGCAATATCAGGCAATTTCAGAATCACTTGTGGTGATAAACTAATAATTATAGTAAATTAATGATTGCTAACTTCCATTTTTGGTTTCCATTATTGTATTCATCTCACTGTCTTTCAGATACATATTTGAAAACCAGGTATGGAAGCTGAAGCACACCATAAAAGTCTTGAAACTGAAATGCAGTCTATACCTTCTGTAGCTCGTGTTGGAAGACTGACTTAGAGGCATGATGCTGATTTCAGCAGCCAGATTATGGAACGGTTTCATTCCTACTTGCAAATGAGAAATAATATGTGGAAAATAATTAAAGAAAAAAAAAAAGTTAAACTGAAATTACTTTGAAGAATCAAATCGGGTAGCATTAAAGTAGTTATCATGTGGGTTAAAAGAATATAACGAGTGAAAGGTAATAGCCTTGGAGATCAGTTAGTGCTGGTTTCAGTTAGCTCTTCAGGGATGATCAGGTAGATAGAGTGAACAGGACAGTAATTTGAAAACAGTCCAGTTGAAAGGAGCTGTGAAATGCAATGAGTTAGGTGACATGACACAAAGAGACCTAGTGAGATTAGGAATCTGTGCCAAAAGGAGCAAAATGAGTTTCTTCTTCCGAAAAAAATGCAACCTAATATACCTGGGGAAATCCAATTAAAAATGAATAAAAAATACTCAGTCTGGTAGAGAGGTCTGGGTAAGATTAATGATATAGAACTCCCAAGGGTGAAAGCTGAAAGTGAATGAGACAGGGGCTGGCAATGTTGTATGGCTGGAAAACAGATTTAAAAAAACTTAAGGTTGTTTTCACAAAGCAGCATATTATGGAACAACAAGATACAGGATTTTTATAGCACATAGAGTATTGCATGCTCACCTCATAGGAAAAAAAAAAAAAAAACAAAAAAGAAAAAAAAAAAGAAAAGAGCATTTGAAATTAAAGATTTAAAGAGCATGTTGCTGTGGAAACAGAAAACCATAAAGACCTTTGAGAGGCTTGGATTTAAATGATTGTGGTGGCTATTCTTTCAAATTCAAGGAGAGATAACTTATTTTACCTAGAATTACATGCAGAACTTAAAACCATTAGGAGATAGTGCTCCCACATGTTCATGGAATGCCTTTTTTTAGGACAGTTCTCCAGTTATTTTTAGTAACAGAAGCAATCAATGAACTCTTCCAGTAAAATACTTCAATAGCTAATAAAAAAGACAATAATCATTTCTCAAAAGTATGTGTGATAGTATGTGTATGTCATACAAACATACAGGACATATTTATTCTGCAACAGGAGATATGAATTTATTCCAAAGCCTTGTGACAAAAAATTCTTCACACACACTCCGCAAATGTAACTCTTGAAGGTGTAGTATATTTTTCCTAAATACGGAGGTTTTGTGGGACATATATTATCTGAAATTATTGTAAAATTTGAGTGATTTTATGTGCAAACTTTAATTCTACAAATAACATCTAATCAATATTTCAGGACATGAGAAATTAATGACAGCATATATTACTATATGTACCTAATAAGTGCAATAATAATTCTCCATATTATGCTAGAAATCAAGAATATACATCAATTTTCATTACTAACTCTTTTGTGTTAACAGAAGTTGCAGAATGTAGGTAGTTCAAATGTATAAAGTTGTATCAGTCCTTGGGAAAAGTAGAGGATCAAGATGGAATGTACAGAAGGCTGAAACACCCTTTGCCACATTACTTAAAAATATAATAGTAATATGTGTAAAAGCAAGTTTTCCAGAGTGCAGCCCTTGCTAATCAAAAGCAGCTTAAGTTCTTGACTCCAGACATTCATACTGTAAATCTTGATATCAAGTGAATGAATGTGCCACAGTGATATGGCACTTGCATGAAATTCTTGAAACATTTTCTCAGGGAAAATAAATATGCAGTTGTAGTTTCCTTCTCTGAACAAGTATTCAATGCACAGCAAGTTTTTTATGGAGTAATCTCTATTTTGTGATGAAATTACCACTAATATTAAAAGTATCACAGGAAAAGATGTCTTTCTGAAAAATTCAGCTTGTCCTACTTGTTTATCTAGTGCTTGATCCATCTTATAAATAAAGAAAATCTTTGAGACAATAAAGGGTACAGATATATGTGGTTTATGTTTAGTTAGATTTGATTTTCATTTGAGAATCCTTTAATAATATGATTTGGAAATGTAGCATGGAGAAAAAATACACAGCGTTCTCTGATTTCAAAGACAAAAGTCTACTCTTCTTTTGTATTATTTGAATTATCTTTCTTCAGGTAAACATTAAAATATTTTCCAGTCTTTTCATGTACCTGTTAACAACTCTGTCTCATCTTAGCTGAGAAATTGCACAGAATGAATAGCACCAGCAAGGAAGCTGGCACTAACTGGGAAGAAGAACATGCATGAAAATATGCAGGCATCTGAACAAGTTATGGAAGCTTAGGTATGGGTGAAATGACAGCTTACTGAAGAAGTTTTTTTAACCTTTTTATTTAACCTTTAAGAAGTCAACTCACTGTTGCTGAAATGCTGACTTCCTTACAACTATGGCAGGTGACTACTACACTTCTAGAGGAAGGTTATATTTTGAAGGAATCTGAAAGGATAGGTAAGAGATGAGAAAGGAGGGCAGGAAAAGGGAAAATGTTCTTTGTTTAATTAGCTAAATTCTCTTAAGAGCTTGAACAAAGATCCCACTGGTACAACTGAAGACTCAAACACAGATGAAGCTATACACTCCCTTCAGTAAACTTTTAACAGAATTTTATTCCTGCCACAGACTCTCTTTAATGTGTAATAGGAAAGCTTCTTCAGATAAGCCATCTAGTACTGCCAACAGCCACAGTCCAACTCATAAGCCCCTTCTAAGCTTCAAAATAGTAAAGCATTGAAACAAAATATCAAAGAATAAAAAGAATAAAAATAAAATGCAAATACTGTCAATGAGATGCCTAGCCAGAGAAAAGTGTTTTGTATAACATTATTTTTATGCAATTCAGAAGGAAAAAATACTTGTGTCACTCCTTACTCCATTAAAAAGTCATCCCCTCAAGTCAAGCTGAAAATACCATAGATTCAAATTTATGGACATTTAATTTTGTTCAGTATTGACATCCTTACAGGTCTGGACTTTCCTACGGCTGTGAATGTAACTTAAATGAAAAGTGCTATTAAAATATAATTTATAGATAGAAAACTGCTCATAAGAAGATAACAAAAGAGGCAAAAATAACATCACAGCTTATTTTATTATAAGAAAAAATATTCGCATGTTTGTCTACCTGTATATCAAGGCAGCAAGGAATGTTAATATCACCCAAAAATAACCCATATCTCTTTCCACATTTCAAAGATGGTCCTTATAATTGAGTATTGCTGCATGCTGGTATTAAAATTGACTGGTATATGGACCTGGATGGAGCTGTTAATGGCACACAAAAACCACACATGCCTCTAGGGGCAAAGATGCCAAACACAAACAGAAATCTATTCCTTGACATACAATGCTCTCATAGTGCAACAGAGGTAAAAGCTAAAAGAGAAGTCCCGTGTTAAAAGAAAGAAATGTACAAGGGAAGACTCCTTATTTACAAGTGGTCAGATGGACAAGCAAGGGGCAATGGGTATAAGTTGCTCCTGGTAAGATTCCATTTGAACACAAGAGAAAAATTTTTCACTCTGAGGACAGTCAGACATTGGAATGGTCTCCCAGGGGAAGTGGTGGATTCCCTCATCTTGGAAAGTTTGAAGTCTCAACTTGAGAGGATGCTGAGACATCCTATAAACAATAATATTAGAAGGGTTGAACCAGATGATCCTTGAAGCCCCTTCCTACCTGACATTCTATGATACCACCAGAGTACAGTGGTGAGGGGTTACATCTAAGTTGAGCTAGGGTTCAGCCAAGGAGAAAGCCTAGGCCAAGGTGAAGGGTTATGGAGAGGAAAGATACAAGTCCTAAAGCTGGAGCTGGAGTGGGGCTGCAAAGGCCCTGCCCAGGAAGGATGCAGAGGTCACAGATGGAATTGTCCCCTCACACATCTTTGGTGTGGGTAACAGGACCAAGACCTAGGGTTATGCCTAAGGTTTGGAGTAGAAAAGCAACAAAGCCTTGACTTGCACTTGCAGTGCATCTGCAAAAAATTCTCCTTAGAGTCCTTGTTCTTCACACTGGGTCTTGGCATAGTCTTCATCTTAACTTGGAAGGTTCAGTTTTACAGATTGTCTCTTTCCTAGCCCTATTCCTAATATCAGCTCAGACTTTGCCAAAGATCCTCCAGGTAAAATAGTTCTCTGAGACAATCCTTTGGCCAGCTCACACCCTCCTTTGGCAGCCCCTCTACAGCACTGTAACTGTGGGGTGAGTTTTCTGCCTTTCCTAACCATAATCCCAAGGTTCAGTCTTGACACTGGCTTGCCTGGATCCTACCCCAACACACTTAGCCAGAGTTCAGGTGAACACATTCCCAGAAAACAATTCTATTTGCAGAATACATGATCCTCAGGCAGCCCCTTTGCAGCTGTACTACAAACGTAGCTTTCTCTCCACCCAACCCCTTGGCCTTGGTCGTTGTTTTGTCTGACCCCAGAGAACCAGTGCTATGCCCCAGAAGATGATGTTTTGCAGGGGATGAGTCTTCCCACAGCCTACATCTTTCTTGTGGCATTCCCTTTGCAGCTCTAATACAACTGGTCCTGGTTCCTGCTACTGTCAAGGGCTCCACATTCCTGAGAGGCAAATTCAAATATCAGCTGTCCCTTTTCTTGGAGGATTTTCCAGACTCCTAAACACAGTTATTCCACATTTTCTCTTTTTCTCTTAAATCTAATTTTACTTAACAATCCCAACCATAAAATAAACCTAGACATTGCCCACTTTCATCTTACCCAGAAGAGGATTTACTCAAGGGGGAAATCTAGCCTACAGGATTATTTTTTTTTTCAGACAGCTCTTCTGCACCACTCAAGCTGTAGCTTTAGGCTCTTTCTCTCAATCATTAGAGAGCTGTTAAAGGAACTGAGTGGTGCAAAAATAATTGTTTCCTTAGGAATTTTTCATCTTCACTGACATGTTTTTTCTAAGGTTCATTTTAGAGTCAGGGTTAAGGTTATTTTTGACTGAAAGTCCACAGATAAGTTTGATTGCATCTGGACAGCAGCTGACAAAGAAACCCATAGGCATATTCTAATTTCTTCCTTGGAAGAGCATTAAACTGTCTTTGGCATATGCATCATCCAAGCGTTTGTATTAGAGCTAGAAGAGGTTCAGAGATAAAAGGAATCCAGAGATGAGGTTTTTGTGGGGCTGCAACCTACCCTCCACTGTTAAGTAAGAGCTGGTGTGACAACTGGAGAATTGGATTGTATTTATCTAAGCATATTTCAGAATGGGAGTATTTCTTCTCCTATGGCCCAGGCTAAGCACAAGTTCCACAGTTAAAGTTATGTTTACTGAGGAAAAGAAGCTGAGATTTGGAGGAACAAAAGGGAAAGGGGCTGTCAAAGGGAAAAAAAACCATGATACTTCACCATTCAACTAGATGATACTGAAAAGTTCCTCAGATTGCTTGCTTATAGCCTAGGACATAAGACTGAGGCAAATGTGGGTATGGGGAATATTTTCTCGTTCTTCCTGCACAGGAATCCAGGGGATTCTAGACTGTAAATCTATACACACCCTGCCCTTTGCTATTCATGGAAGAAAAAGTATCACAACAGAAAGTCTAAACAGATCTTAACAACAGGGAAAAAGTACCTGCTATTTTCAAATCCTTGCCTGCTTGGTATTAATGAGACATAGAGGCATCTCCTGAGACACATGCAATTTTTAAGGACAAATATGAATTTTAGCAGATGCTATATTTTATAGGTTACAGAGAGTAACTTTCTATTTACGTAGATGTGGAGGTAGGTGAGAGGGGGTGCTGGCTGAGGGTAGTCAAAATTTAATAGATTTTACTTAGATAACAAGCTCACTCCTTTCTCAGTGCCCATTCTGGAATGAAGCAAGCAAATTTAATAACCTGTTTTACTTTACTGCACTGTATGTGTATGTGTGTGTACTCACATGGATAAAGGTTTGGACTGGTGTCCTATCTATGCATTTTTTCATTTTTTAAAATTCTGAGTTTCAGTAGTGCTGTGTAGTATTGTAACAGCAGAATGCTAAAGAAAAACTATTTTGGGACTGTGCTTATTGCAACCAGGGAACCAATTGTCCAGGCTGAAGGCAATTCTGTACCAGTGCTCCAAAGAAGTGATTTAATCACTACAAACAACCCAAAAGAGATTTACCCAGATAGCACAAGTAGTCATGTTTATACTATATCAGGGCACAAGCTTGTCCAGTATTTGCCCTATGGCAACAAGGTTATAATTAAAGCTTTTAACTCTTGTTATTGGCAAAAAGGAAGATACCATATAAATGAAGCTGAGTGTATTTTTATTTCAGTGTAAATTTTAGTAGTCTAACATGTCATGACCTTCAGTGCATCAACAGGTTTTAATTAGTTTGACTGCCACTCATGAGCATTGGTCCAGGAGCTGCAGATAAACTCCTTGCCTGAATTATCCTGTAGGTATGTTTGTGCTCAGTTCTGTTCCTGGCTTGTTTTGGCTTGTTGCTTTGAGTATCTCAGATCACCACTAGACTGAAAATGGGTCTTCTAATTATCACCATCCCTACACTTGTCAGGCCTATGCTTGTTGGAATGGATTCTGCCCCTCTTCAGACTGCTGTTCCTGGATTGTTTTCTCATGTGAAGCAGCCCCAGCCCTGACTCTACTACATCAGATTTTTCCATAATAGACCTAAATTAATTTTTTAGACAGAATAAATTCTTAATATCTAATACTTTGCTGTTAAACACACCCTTCTGACATTATCACAGTTCCTAGAGAAGAGGAATGAGGGGGTGACTTGATGAGTGCTCAGCTGCTGGCTGGGGTCAGCCGACCACAGCCAGAAAGGGAAGGGCAAGTACAATAAGCTCAGTACATTGCTACTGTTCTGCTTTCATCTTTAAATTGTTCCTTTTTTGTTAGCTGCTGATTCCCAAGCACACTTTTCACTAGTTAGACCAGGTTCTACATCAGCTGAGACAGAAACTTGGTGAGTACTAAGAAGAAATAGATTAATTTTTTTTCCATCCCAGAAAAAGCTTTGCATACTGAGAGGAAATGAGATCCCTGTTTCTGTAGTGCCAATCAGCTTAATCCTTACATATCCCCTAAGGCTTTATGTTACAGGAGATCAATATCCCCCTGCCCAGTCTGACATGAGGACATAACTGTGGTTTATACTGTGCAGAAAATTGTCCACAGACATTCACTAACCTTCCTTTACTTCCAGTACACTTAAACAGGAAGAGTTAGAAAAGCCTCTAAATATTAGTTTTATTTTATGGCAGAAAGGACTTGCACAGATATGCCCCCAGCCCTCTATAATCCTGGTGAGGCATCATCTGTTACATCATAAGCAGCCATTCAATAGCTAAGCCACAGACATGCACCCCACCTTCTGTGTCAGCAGTAAAAATGTACATTTTCTACCCCAAAATAGTGCATTCTGTTCCAAATGAAGATGGCCAAGTCCTCTGTGCTGCCCTCCATTATCTGTGCTTCAAACTACCGTAAAGGATTATCCTCTGAACCATCATGAAAACTGTTAACACATCAATCTGAACTCTTTCAACATTTGTATGATTAGTCCATCACTCGGTTTCACAGGGTGAAAATAAAAGAACAAGAGGAGCAAACAATAAGTGCTTTTAAGGAAGGGAAGTCCACAGTGGTTATCGACTGAAACAGGTTTGAAATTCCTAGTTTAGCACAAACATCTAATATTCACTCACATATGCTGCCACCTACAGTCCAACATTGTGACATTATCAAAACATGGATAACACTTCAGGCAAAAAATTTGTACTTTTGTGGTTATTTTAAAAAGTAGAGGAAAGTGGAGGTGATCGTATTCAGTGGAGGATGTGGCAGGAAAAGATGAAAGCGCAGACAAGCAAGCAGCAGACAATCTTAAGCTTGAATTTTTAGGTGTCTTTCTTATAAGATCTGTAATGAACACATTCAGATCTTATACTGAAAAGGGAAAAGATGGAACTCAGCATGGGATAGCAAGTCAGAGCTGTTATTCTGTATGTCTATCAGAATATTTTAAAAACATATTTATCTCCAGTTCGGTTTCAAGGACTGCAAAAAAATGGTCAGCAAACTAAGAGATGTTCTAGTTGAGCAGCCTCGCCTTCAAATTTAATGAAAAAAATCTTGCTGACTTTCAAGAAAGCCTAAAAGAAAGTATATTTAAGCTTCTCTCTCTCTCTACCAGCTGAATATTGCAAAAGACAAAATTTCCCTATGAGGTACCTTAAGTGGAAATCCAAGGCATCCTGGGAAAGGAATTATACTGCTATGCTTTAGAAATTGCAAACAGCAGCAACCCAGTTTCTCAGTTAACCTGAAAGATCTGGCAGCATTTGCTACAAGATGCCTAATTCAGTGCCTGAACTCCCATACTGTGTGTTGTTTAGAAAAGGGCTATGAACTTGGATCTCAATTTGCACAACAGGACATGGTTTGATTAAATGTGTCCAGATGCATTTGTAATGGGATTATAGATTTCAATTAGGAGTAAGAAACAGTCATTACAAGGTAATAGTTTTGCATGCATGTTTTAAAAAGCTGAATCGGGGCAACAAATAGGAGTATGAATGAAAAGTCTCCTGTTTCTTTCTCCCCTTCACAACATCATTACTGCTTCTTCATACTGTTTTTTCCAACATAACCTTACCTTACTTTCCTTTCCCTTTGCTGGCCTGTTGTCAAAGCAATGGCTTCTAGCTCCTCTGAGCTACGAATGTGCCCATGCTCCTAGTAACAGGCTGATTTGACATTCTTCTGCCTGCTGATAAATGACACTGAGTAGGTATTTACTGTGTTTGATTGTCAAGCCAGAAGGCTAAAGTCAGTTGTTTCCAGGCTGTTTTCATGTTGGGGTACTGCCTGAATGAACTAGGCACCAGTTCCCTTAGCTGAGCTGAGAGGTAGAGAACAGGCTTGAGAAGAAAGTGTTTGCTGAGCCCCATGATCCTCACAGCTGATGGCAGCTGAGGAAGAGTTAGATTTTCTTTCTACCAGGGAGTTTCCATTTTGAATGAGGCTATTCTGTTTGGTGGAAAGAAAATTTAGCTGAATGTTGCAAGTAGTACTTTGGCACATGTCTATGTGACAATAGTCTCTCTCTAGTGCAGGCAAGAGAGGTGAGTCCACTCACTGAGAGCTGACATGGGTCAAAATCATGCTAGAAAGAGCACTAACATTGTTGGACTTCCTCTGAGTCTGTGACCTGGTCTTGAGTAGTTTTGTATCCTCAGAAACCAGAAACTTAAAGCAGAGGTGAAAGTACATATAAAACTGTTCCTGAATAGGATGTTGCTCTTTTATTAATAAATACTGCCTGTTAACTAGCTTAAGTGCCTAGATTCCCTTTGTCAAAAAATAGAAATGCTAAACGGAGAAAGTGAGAACAAAGCAAATCAGATTATTCTCTCTCTTTCCTTCTACGGGTTTCATAAATCACATTGCTAATACAAATAAATAGTAACTCACAATAGACAAGAGAGCAAATTTCTAGAATATGCTTTACAGGTGTGCTGCCAAGCAATTCATTCAGTCCCATACAATATCCTCCAGGGGTTGCTAGGAATGGGATAAAGAGGACAGGTGTTTATTTTAATAAACTGTCAATAATTTACCTGACACGTTTATTATGGGACCTGGGTGGAGATGGGAGGCAGAAAGAGAATGTATTCCTTTATCTTTCTCCATTCCTCACAGTCTCTTGAAAAATTAAGCTCCTTGAGACTGCTACGTGTATAAAATCGTACAGGCTAATATATAAATGTATATATACGCTTATTCTCCTTACCAAACAGATATTGCCACTGCCATTTCAGTAAGTCACATCACACCTAGAGGGGTGCATAAACCCTGAAGTGCAAGAGATGTATCTGCTCGGTTACATAAAACACTCACCTGATGGTGAGCAGCTAACTGTATACCATCCTTCCTTACAAAGTATATAAATACACACAACAAACTTTAAAGGACATGGCAAAGAGTCTTACTTTAGCAGACTCTTCATCCTAAATAACAAGCACCCCAGAGAATGGAGAGGAGACAAAGTGAATAAAACTAGGTTTGACTGGGAAATGATTAATGCATCTATCTGGGCAGAGTTATCTTTTTTTCTCCTATACCACTTTGGTGGTTAGGCGACATTTATTATTATACAGACACCTGGCCTGGTCACAGCATAATGGATTGCACCCTCTCAGGCTCAATTCCAAGCCACAAAACCAGTCAGCATCAGTTTTCACTTTACTGGAAAAGACCATCTGCATCCATTGCCAATACAGTGGCGCAAACAGTATGGAAATTATTCCCAGACAATGCACTAGTTGTATTTTTGCCAAATAGGGCAACGGATTGGCGATTTTGTTGCATCTGCCATAATATTCAGGCCAGCTTTCTCTTTCACAAAGGAAAGCAAATAGTCTTCCAGAATAGATGAATTTAAAAGGAAATGTGACAAATTCTGCTTGTTCATTCTGTTCACATTAATTCTGTTCACTAGTTACAGTTTATTCATCACCAAGTTATTTATATTCTGTACAGTAAGGGAAGATCTGGTGCCTCTTTGCATCAGATCTGTGTTCTGGATAGCTACTACCAACCCATGGAACTGAGCAAACTGCTAAGACCAAACCTCTTTTCTACAAGAACACAATAAAAATATGCAGTCACTTACCCTGAACTGATCACCTAGTATCCTGCTAATCTTTTATTTGATGGACTCTTAGTCCAAGTGCACATTTCATTCTTTGAAGTATACAGAAAAGAAAATTGGGGAAAAAAGTTGGAGTTAAGAGTATAGATAGAGAAAGAGAAAACCAGATGAGGAACAAAGGACAAGAAAAAGTGAGACACAGAGATAATGTTTCCAAAGCCTCACAGAAGATTCACATGAGGAATTATCATTACTTGTGAAAGGAAGAAACTATCTAAAACCCAGAGACATCTCTGATTACTTCAGGAAATGAAAAATGGGAGGACAAAGAGCTGTAGAGTTGCAGTGACAAGAGAGTGATCCGATTACCTTACCCTGAAACTCAGCCCGTAGTAGAAATAAATTTTAAAAGATAGAGGTATATTTCTAAAAAGCACTCAATTGTATGCTATTTTCCATGATGGCAGAGAACAAAGATGTTAGAAGTACCTCAGATATTATTATCAGAGGCTACAAGCAAAACAGATTTTAGTTAAATATAAAGTTAACAGAGTAGATTATATCACCGAAGGAATTTCCTTTGGAGGCTGTGTCCTTTATGTCTGAAACTAAAAAAACTGACCCTTCATTCTGACCAGCTTCCTAACTCGGTTCTAGTCCTGTTGGCCACTCACAGAAACCCTTCAGGAGATGGATGTCAGAGGCTCACAAATCAGAAGCAAGGGTGAATGTCTGATGTTTATTATGGCCAATAAGTTCACAGGAACTCAAGGCTGATAGATGTCTTCAGTGGTCTGTGTGATTCTTCCATTCAATTTAAACTAAAATGTCTGCCACTTCACACTTCAGTGTGTTTGTCTGCATGCATGGCTGGCTGTTGGTCTTTTTCCGTGGGACTGTAAGGCAATTTCAGTGGGAGACTGTTGGTATACAAGAGAAAACATTGCTGTGTTTTCTTCAGAATGATAATTACAGCTTATGTGAGTGAGGTCATATCATGGACATAGATTCCCCCTGCACTCTGCACTCAAGAAAAGGGTTTCACTGCTCATGCAGCTAGAAAGCAGAGGCAAATCCTACTCTGGGTTTAAAGAGCCATTATCTCCCCAGTAAGTTTACACCTGTAAGACTGTGCTTACTGTGGGCAGGCATGTGCATGTTTAAATTAACTACAAAAAAGGGCCTCTTTCTAAGCACGTCCTTATTAAAGCACTTTGATTGCTCTGTACCTCACATGCTAGCTACTCCCAAAGGTTAAAAGATTTTAGCATGGTTGGGGTTTTTTTTTCATGATCACATTTGTTTACATTCTTTATTCAACAGAGAACTGGAGAACAGCAGAAAAATGTTAGTGCCTTTGGGTTTGCCACAAGGGGAACTGAGATGATCAGCATAATATTCCTGATAAGCATTCTGTCAAGAACTAGAATAAATGAAGAAGACTGGCCAATTTTCTGCTCTAGGTCTGCTGTGCCTATTCAACACTCACAGCTTTACTACTTCTGGCAATGCAGTACTAACAGAGAACAAACCATGCTTATGTTCAGAGCAACTTCTTATCCCTCTTGGGTAACTGTATACTGTAACTGTAGATCAGTTCACTCCCACTGGGAAGCATGGATAAAATACACCATTGCAGGAATTAAAGATTCTGACTTTTGATCAAAAGGAACTTCTATGACAGATCTCACATTCTAAAAGATTTAAGAAAATTTTCATCTCTTCTCCAGGTATGTAAATCTTTCCATCATATCAATCTGATTTTGCCCAGTGTTTGTGGTCTTAGATTTCCCTTTCTATTCCTCCTGTACAATGCCAGCCCACTTGATTTGGAAATTGTACTATTCACCTTTGAAGTAATTCTACTAAGGCAGTTTGTTGGCCATGGAAAACCTAATAAAACAGCAAAAAAGAAACTAGAATGGAACTTGTTCACTATCTCAGGGATCTTTCATGTTGTAATTATAAGCAATGGAATTAAGATGTATAGATTGTGAGAATCCAAACCTGAGCTCCAATTTGCAGATGTTCCTTCATGTGGAGAAGCAAATGTGTTTAAGTGGATAACTTAATTTCAGAATTAACTTACAAATTTATAAATGGTGTCAATTGTCCTCTACTTTTAAGCAGCCCTCTCTATTGTGAATTTATTTTCTATAATACATATATTCAAGTTTCTGAATGGTTTGGGAATGAAAACTCATTATCAGTGTTGAGCTGCATCTACTCAGTTCCTTGGCATTTAAGCTAGAGGTTTTTTTCTGTGCAAAATCCAGGAGCAAAATAGTAGAACTTATTTATAAATCATGCAACCTGCTATCAGTTGGATGGTTATAAACTATGTCTTTGATTTCTATGCACTTTGCATTCCAGTCTTTTGAAAGATTATTGCCTCAGCTACCTGTTAGCTGCATTCTTGTCATGTAACCTATACATCTCATAGGCCACTGAAGAATAATCAGTGTTATAAAACCATATTCAATCCATTGGCACATGGATTTTGCTTCATTAGGTATTTCACACCTCATGCCATGAGGTTTTTTTTACTATATGAAGCCGGAGTGTCTTCCTTAAAAAATGTCAGACTCCCCAAATTCATTAAAAAAACTTTGTTACAAGGAGAGAAACAAAGGTTTTAAAAAGTCACAGCTCATTTTAGACACTTCAAAGCAGCAGCAAACAGATCTGGGTTTGTTACAGAGCGCCTGAAGTGAAATATCAGATTTTGCCTCTACAGTTAGGCTTCTGTGAAATCCACTTTTTACTCCATTATTTTAAATTACATTCCCTAAAAGTTCTAGCACAAGATGGTTTTGCCTCCACATGTATTTCTTTCTCCTACAGGAAAAATTGCTACCAACACTAGAGGAAATCTTGTGCTGTCTTTAATACCTCCTCCTATTACTTTGGGGTGAAGCAGTTGAGGATAAAGTATAGAAAAGGAAAAGAAACAAAGAACCTTGCTCCCTCGCTTCACCCAAAGTGGTTTATTTCAGATTTGACTTATGTAAGACAACTCTGAAATGTCACAAATGTTTCTCCTACCTTCAAGAAGGGCAGGAGGGAAGATACAAGGAATTACAGGTTTTTCAGACTCACTTTAGTCCCTGGGTAGCTTGTGGAGCAATTAATGTTGGAAAACAATTCCAAACACACAAAGGACATGAAGATGATCCAGAATCATCATCACACATTTACAAGGGTGAAGTCACGCTTAAGTGATTGGCTTGGTGGACAAGATGAGAGAGATGGATCTTATCATTACTTTAGTCTCCCATAAAATCCTTACAGACAAAATGATCAAGGACAGTTTAGATAAGTGGCCAGTGAGGTGGACTGAAAACTAGGTGAACAGCTGGACTCAGAGAGTTGTAATCTGAGTATAAACGGAGCTGATTCTGGGGCCAGTACTGTTCAAGAGCTTCATTAATGACCTGCAGGATGGGACAAAGGGTATTGCAGCAAGTTTGCAAATCACACAGAACTGGAAAGAATGGCTGCTACGTCAGATGCTTGTGCTGCCATACAGAGGGACCTTGATAGGATGGAAAAAGGGCTGAGAGGAATATTATGAAGCTCAACAAGGGAAAATGAAGAGTCTTGCCTCTGGGAAGGAATGATCACTGGCACCACTATACGTTAGAGGCTGAATGGATCAAAAACATCTCTACAGAGAAGGATCTGGGGACATTGGTAGGAAACAAACTGTCCAGGAGCCAGCAATGCACCCTCATGGCATTGAGGGTGCTGCCAACAGGCTGATGGAGGTCTCCTCTACTCAGCCATGGTGAGACCACTCCTAAAGAACTGTGTCCAGTTCTGGGCTTCCCTGTGCAAAAGTTATGGAGCTAGAGAAGTTAGTCAAGTCAAGGGCCATAAAAATGTTGAATGGTCTGGAGTATCTGACAAATGAGGAGAGACTGAGAGAGATGGGGTAGTTCAGTCTTGAGAAGGCTCAGAGAGGATCTAATCCTTGTATATAAATACCTAAAGGGAGGGAATGAAGATGAGAAATCCAGGCTCTTCTCAGAGGTGCCCACTGACACTAATTCAGGAATCACATAAAAGTGATTCCATTTAAAGAAAAGAAAAATCTTTTTACTGAAAGAGTGGCCAAAATAGATGACCCCAAGTGATCTCTTCCAACATGAAACATTCTGTGATTCTGTGAAGACACCTGCCACTGAGGTGGAGAAAGTTGTCTTTAAATAGCAGGTTTTTTTAAAAAGCATGGAGTTCCTCTTGCTGCTTATGCTTTTAGAGTCCAGAACCATGAATTTCATTAAATCTGACATCTTACAACTTAATTGCATGAGTTTAAATTTTTATTCTTGGAAAAATATCAACCACCATAGCTGCAACCTCCACAGCTTTCAAGAAAACATAAGGAGTGAACCAAAAAGTCTGTTAACAAAGAAGGCAAAAAAGAACTAAAAAACAAACAAAAAATCACTTTAATTAAAAAGAAAATAATATAGATAGAAAGCTAAAAGTTATAATTTTCAGGGTAAGCTTGGATTTTGCTGAATATTAGGTACCACTGTTGCTCACCTAAGTCTCTGTGGCTCACTGCACCCCTGAAATACCAATTAAAGGGCAAACAGAAGCCGCCCCACACACATGCACCTCCCACTCTTGTGCAAGACTTCCCTTGACAAGTTCCTTCTTGTAAAACTAAACATGCATCCTGGCCACACCTCATTTAGTTGATGAACACAGTTATCACTATACACTCTTTCTGCCTCTGCTGACCTCACAGCAAACTCAGTATAACAATAAGGAGTTTCAAAGGAAGGGTTAAAATTCAAACAGAAGCTTCTCAAGTTTTATCTAGTTTGAGAGTGAGTGCTGTATAATCAAACCAAGCATCTATTTTCTTTTTCCAGTATGCATTTAAGCTGCTCTAAGCAGCCTTGTTCTGGATTCTCATGGCAGAGTAATGGACAAACTTGAATGATTTCCTGTGATATTACTTTGGAAGCAACACCAAAAACCAGTAGAAACTTCTACCATCTGAGCTAAATCTGAGCATTCCATGTCAGTGGAGCCTTGATGAAAAGCCCAAAAGCTTGTTAGCCCATTTTCAGCTGAGCACATTCCAATTACAAAAGGGAAGATTAATATCATCAACTTCAGTCACCTTAAAGCTAGTTGACTACTTCAAAACGAGTAATCTTAAGCCCTGTATGTGTCAAAGGAATGAATGAGACACCTCCAGAGGGTCATTCATCCCATCCTAAATCTGGTGTTTTAGAAAAGATTAATCTCTCCCTGCAGACACTTGATTCATTTCACTGACTACAAAACTTAAGAGTTTAAACTCAGGCAGCTTCTAAGATTACAAGTCAGGTAGGATGAAAGTTGCATAAGATGTCCATTATCTGAACTCCATTATATCTGACATCTGCATAGGAATTTTCATCTGTGAATTTCTGTCCAGAAATGCCTCAGAAATCTGGTTCTGTAATGACAGGCAGGTCCTGGGTGCAAAAGTTTCAGAATCCAGGACAGTTATTATGTATCAAGTACTTTAGTTGCCTAAGCATAATAAATTAATACCATTTGAGATGTCTAAAGGTCTTCTATGTGACTTACAGAAATGCTAAGGCCTCCCTTAGAACTTTTTGCACTCTTAGACCTTTTGTCATACTGTTATACCTAGCAGATCCCAGGCAGATATTCTGGGTACTTTATAACATCTCAGATAGCTCTTCTTCCCATTATTTAGGTAGCTGAATCAAGCCCTAGATCTCCTTTGACTACAATAGTAGCTTCTATCTAGTATACTGTCATTCAGTTTAATTGTCAGGTTAGCTACTTACAAAAGACTTAGCTGAAAGCAAAATTACAAGACAGAAAATTAGCTCTATCCTGGCCCAAACCAGGACATATACTTACAGGTATATATATATACAATGATGACAAATTTAGTTACATTAATCTCAAACTGAATCTGATGTTGACACTTTATTTTAACCTCAAAGGCTGACTCTTTAGCTTCCATGGTTATCATCTGAGCTTTCAGAGGTTTTTTTTTTTTTTTGTCAAATCTAGTATTTGCAGATGTAAACTAAGCATAAGAAGGTTTGGCTTTTGTTTCATTAGTATTATTTTTGGTAGGTTTTTTCTATTGGAAGGATGAATTTGCTTCTCAGCATGCACAGGCATTTCATAAAGATCCATCTGAAAGACAGTGGAGTTTTTTTATCCTATCACATCTGTGCTATCTGCAGTGTGTGCAACATAAAGGCATAAAACGATAAAGAATAGAATGGATTAATAAGTTGAGCTAAAATAGA
This sequence comes from Phaethornis superciliosus, assembly GCA_023637945.1. NCBI lineage: Eukaryota > Metazoa > Chordata > Aves > Apodiformes > Trochilidae > Phaethornis > Phaethornis superciliosus. Next base: position 75,364,952 of record JAJQWJ010000003.1, on the reverse strand, counting down.
ACACAGTCATTCTGCTTGAGCACACCTAGAATTTCAAAGGCTTTGTTCACAACTGAGTTGAAACAAACAAACAAAAAAACCCCATACAAAATTCACATTAGCCCTTTGAGAGCTTTCACCAAAAATATTTTTACTTGAGTCTGTTTAACAGTTTTCTAGAAAGATGTTAAATTTTTCAAATAATTTTTTTTTCAGTTCATAAAATAGTTTATAAAATTCAGTTTGTAAAAAGACAGCCAAAGTGTAAGATTATTTATTTAATTTACAAATGTAAATGAAATTATTTGTACTACTGCCAGTTGGCAAGTTACCATGCATTATATGAGATGTGATGTTTGACCACTGCAAGCTCTGTCCCAGCTGCAATATAAGATACAGTTGTTCCAACTCTGAGTTTACTTTCCTTCATTTGGAGAGAGCCAAAGAACATTCATTCATAGATGTAATCATGGACTGAAGTTTCATTGTATGTCCACTCACAGAACCTGATTTAAATGTAGCATGAAGCTATGTAACTTATTAATATTTTTATATTGGTTTACTAGGGAATTTGGAGTCACAAAAAAAATTTCAAATAATCTTAGATGAGATCTTGAAATGTGTTGATGATTTTTAATTTCCTTTAGTCACATTTACAAAATTATCAGGTCTGTGAAGTGCACATGTTCTGAATTATTTGCGATTTATTTTTCCTGAAAAACCACTTAATTGCACATGGGACCACACAGAAGACACAGATGTGCCATCCATAGAAGTGTTCAAGGTGTGTATGTGTGTATGGATGTGCCATCCATACAAGTGTTCAAGGGTTTGGAGCAACCTGGTCTAGTGGAAGGTGCACCTAGCCATGCAGAGAGGTTGGAACTATGATCTTTATATGATCTTTAAAGTCCCTTACAATTCAAGCAATTCTATGATCTCCCAGAGTGAGCCAAGCTCTGGATATTTGAGACAACCAAGTCTCATAACTCTCCCTTAGAAAATGCCAATTGAAAATCAGTTCAGCAGTTTGTCTCGTAACTCTCATCTTGAGGTAGTTCCAGAATGTTCTGGGATGTTTTGCTTTTTTTATTATTATTTATCTATTTTTAGCTTTTTGTACATATATCAGTTGTTTACCTTGTGATGAAAAGCTTGGCTGTATTTCAGCCTTTTTAAAAACAGCAAGGTATATCCTTCTTGTAAAACCATCCATTTCCCCATCCTCATAAATTGTTTCTAAATGTCCTAAGAGCTTTTTTTTCTTTTAAACTTGAACACTTAGAAGTATACTTAATTCTGATAACCAGTGTGTTTCACTGTGGCATTAACTCTTCCATCTCTACTAGAAGTATCTTACCCCAAGCACTCTTGCACCACACTAATCTCTTTCACAAGTATTACTGATTTCTAGACCACACTTATTCTCTGTGATTGACTAATTCAACCAAAGCACTATAGTGATGTCAACACTGTTAACACTCATTAATAAAGTCAGTCTGGAAAATGGATGGTTTCTAATCACCTAGATAGTCTGACTCCAAAACAGCCTTCCAGGAGGAAGAGACCTTGATGGAACAACCTAATTACTATTTGTACTTGGAAATGGGAAATGTAATGTGGTCACCCATGAAGTGATACGAGAGAAGGCAAACTATTGATCCAAACTGCCTATTCTTTTTCAGGGCTGAGAGAAGCCCAGGAAGAATGGGAAAGAGAGAAAATCTGCAGTCAAAATCCTTCCCCCATGTAAGGTGATGGAAACCACATAGTTCAAAGGAGCAGTTTCAGATGTGACAGAAAGGCAGGAATGCTCTTGTTGCTTCCTTCCAATTAAAATTCCCCCCAGTATGTGAAATACAGGGTGATATACTTGTATGAAATATCCTCCCATTTTACAGCAATGAATTTCCAGCACATCTAATAGCTGAACAGTGTGCCCTCAGCTGGCACCTCTGCCAATGCTTCAATACCTGCCAAGAATATGCAAAATCTCAGCTCACTGATGGGATCGATGACACATCAACTGCAATATAAGCTGCATACAGAGGAAGTATCACAAAAATTATTTGAAAACATATCACTGTGGAAAAAGTGTTCTGGGAATAAATATATCTGGTTTTATTTGCATGTTTGTTAACATTGTGTTTTGAAGTTATATTAAAAATAAATCTGTACTTTCCTTCTATCTTTAACTGCTTTAATTTTATTTCTCTAGTCTTAATTGCTACTCAGGTCTTTGGTTGGCACTGTGTTTTGAGAATTTCTCTTGGCAGACCCCTTAGAAGTTTCTCTGTTCCTTTGACAGAATAAATGCCTGTTTATTAATACAAAAGCATCTATTTTATATAGTTTGCAATATTTTGCAAGTACTTCTGGTTTGCTATTAATAATATTTATATACTACTTCAATGCTCTGTTCCATGACAGCTCAGTTTATCAAAGTAAAATATACTCGAGGTTTGCAGTATCTCACTATGACATGGTATGTGATTACTGACAAATTGGTTTTATATTTAGCATTAATCAAAATATTCAGTTGAATGGCAAAATATGGGTACTTGCATTGGCTTTTGTTCTTTCCAATTTGTCCTACAAATAGAAAGTACATTTGATTTTTAACACAGCACATGGCTGAAAACATGCAAAAATATGTCACTCTTCCCTAAATATTCTATATTACATTCAAAACTCAAGTGAAAAAAATGTTATTCTAAATTCTATGTATTTAACCACTGCTCAAGACAGATGAAAGGAGATCCTGTGAAACACAATGTGGGAATTTGCTCATTTAAACACTTCAGTACATTCAGTCTTCCAATTCAAATAGAAAATAAATTTGATAAACAAGGTTTTAAGATGAGAATATGTCATTAGCTCTATATATTTACAACAATTACATATAACTATTTAAAAATGGTATCTATATGACTGGGATTTTCTGAACCACATGCATAAAGTGTATGAACAAGGCAGCTGATGATGCATTTAGTATGCAGTTTTACTTGTGAGATTTTCCACATGCATGTGCTGTTTCATGCCCTATACATCTATAAGTATTTTACTCAGAGAAAGTTTTATTATTGATGCAAATATTCACTGAAAAGGAAGAACCAAATGAATACCAAATAATTCATTGAAAATATGGTGTCTCATAACTAAGCCAATTTTGCAGGCTGTTTGAGATTGAAACAGGCAACTTTCAACTAGTATACAGCACAGACACTGTGAAACAGGACAGGAAAAAGGAAAGAGTAAGGTGAAAAGCAAAACATTATGTTATTTATGCATATTATGCATTAAAGAAGGAGCCTATAAAAATGCAAAAAGCCAAAGCTCCCAATGCCAGGATGAAAACCCTGTCTCTCTAAAATATGTCCAATACCCAGTTAGCATTTTTAAAATGCTTGTGCTTTATCTTGCTGGCTCACTCTGATAAAGGAATCCCTCTGAATCACCGCACTAAAATTGTTATTTAAATTGTGTATACCAGCATAATGAAGACCAAATGAGATGCAACCCTTACAACTGCTAAACTCAAAGTAAGCACCTGAATCAACACAACCTGATAATGAAATCTTTTAAATTTACAAACTCAGCTTTGGTAGGAAAAGATGACCAGCAAGTGATAAAGATACTATCATATGTGGAATTGAGGAACCATTTAATAAACTTCTAATTTTTACACCATTTGTTCTGCTTTAAAAACTATTTTCAGGCATCCTGTTAGACAACTATTTACTAATTTCCACTTTCGTAATTGCTACTTCTTCATCATTAGAATGTTTACAATGTTATATACTGTCTTTGAAGGTATCTTTGCAAAATATCCTGTACCAAAAATACACAGCTTGTGTACAGTCCAGTCTATCAAATAATCACATCTTTATGCTGTATTCCTGCTAAGAAAAAATCACTTTGATTCCTTGATGAACAAGGTGTAGCACTGCTCTTTTTGAGTGAAAGGAAAATATTCCATACCTATCTCATTTCCTCTAACTCATTTTTTTATGCCAAGTAGAAAGTTTTCTAATAAACCACACCTCTTAGGAATTTCATTCTTCTCTACTGTGCATCACTTATTTTTGTCTGCACATTTCCTATATACTACTAAAAATATAGTCATCGATATATGCAGTCAAAAACCATCATTTACTGTATAAGTTTAATTTGTTTAACTCCTTGCATTGATCATAACCTTTGCATAGTAATTTAACATTGTAGCACTGTCTCCCATCCTGTGGATTCTCCTTTATAAATAGATTCATCTCCTCATCTAACGTGAAATGAACAGAAGCTATATCAAGAGACACAGGAGTTATTATACCCAGCTATTTAAATTTCAGTGGTATTCATAACAATATTCTGGTATTGCATTAGTAAGTAGTGTCAACCACACAACTGAAAGTCCATTCCTTTAATTCATGCACCTTCAGTGAACTGGTAGAAATTCTGAGTTCCTCAAGGAGAGTTCAGAACAGTGCATATGAATATACATGAACATTACAACATCAACTTTCATAACATACTGTACATCAGACAGCATTGATTCATTTTGACAGGATTAATATAACATCACCATATTGTTTTAGTGTCCCAAATTAAGACAAGGTGATTGATACTCCCAGAGTGAATCAATGCAATATTGCACATAGCCATCATAAGAAATTATTTGCTTTGGTTTATGTCAATGGAATGTGGCCACCAACCTATATAGTTTAAATAAAATTTGCTGTCATTGTAGCTGTTATAACCCTCCCACTTAGTTTATATACATGCGAAAAAAAAAAAAAATCTGATACTGTGATGGCTTTGGATTCAGTAAACTTTAGTATATTGTAGTAAAACGAATTGTTTAAACTTTATTTTTATGCATCTTACTGGATAAAATACGTGTTAATAATCCCAGAGTTCCGTTAACTGCAGGAGATGTGTGCATGTGCAGTACAATGAAACAGATACTATATTTTCAACAGGAGATTTAATTTAATTTATAAACTGTCTAAAGAAAACTGATTTTCACAGAAAAAAAAAATCTGATTCATTACTTGAATAACAAATCAGTACGGAAAATATTAATACACATGTTGTGCACATATACCGTGAAGGAAAAAGGTCATTATAAAATCTCTTTGATAGCAGACTCAAAACAAAGTCTGAAATTTAGAAATATTAATATGCTTATATATGAGTTCATATGATTCATCTGTTCCTTCTATGTGCACATGTACACTGGTAAAAAATAACTCTAAATTTAAAAAGAAAAAAAGAAAAAAGAAAACAACAACAACCCAGCTTTATTTACAGATGACTGCTTGAATAGGTGTTGCAAGTGTGGCTTGAAACATATACAAATGTGAAGGTCAAAATCATTATACTTCACTTTTGGTTCTTATGCCAGGGACATCTTCCTTTAACTTTTGGAAGGCAAAGAAAATAGCAACAGTGAAAAAAAAACAGAGGCTATGCAGGATCCATGTCCATGTAGAGCATTTTACCAGCATGAAGCAGAGGACAGTGGCAGAGCCTCATGGACTGCTCTCCCCTCCTCAGGTATCTCCCAGTCTCCTGCTGCTGTTTTGAGGGATGATGGGTGACACTGGTGACTGTTCTTCCTCTGCTTGCCCTGGGGCAGAAGCGTTTCCCTGGGCTATATACTCAGTCACCACTATGAAGAAATCAGCTTTGTCAAAGAACCCAAAAGGTCTTTAAAACTGCATGGCCAGGCTCTGATCCCACAGCTAAATAAATTCAGCTCACCCCTCAGTGGACAACAGCAGAGCCATTAAATGGTGACAGTATGTAGCTCATACCCCACAGAATCACTGAATCACAGAATGGAAGGTGTGATAAATGGGTTACTGTTTTGTTGAATATGTGACTTTTAGATGAAAAAACCTTGGACCACATCCTGGAAACAAGCAGAACAGAATGACTGGTTTTGAGTAAAACCTCCTTTTCAGCACATTCTTCAACTTCAAGGTAGGGATGTGTATCCTGTTATGGGACCTCAAGATAAAGATGTGTATTCTGTTATAGGAAAATTGGGAATTTACTTTAGTAAGCATTAATGTAAAAATAGACTAGTGATTTCAATAGTAACCGAGACCTGAGAAGGTATATAATCCCTTTGCTTTCTATGCTAAGGTGCGAGTTGTTGGTGAAGCTGTGACTTCCCAGCCGCCCAGCGGGCTGTTTTACTTACTTGCCATTTAACAAATCTTTAATAAATGCTTAATGATTTTAAATTTTCTCTGGTCTATTAACTATAACAGTAGGGGCTGGGAGCAAACTCTGAAGACCATCCAGCCCAGCTCCCTGATGGAGCAGCAGATCGATCACACAGGAACACATCCAGATGGGGTCAGAATGTTTACAGGGACGGGGACACCATCGCCTCTTTGGGAAGCTTGTTCCAGTGCTGTTACCCTCATGGTAAAGAAGTTTTTCTCTGTCTTTAAGCTGTACCTCCTGTGTTCCAGTGTGTGACCACTGCCTCTTGTCCTGCCACCAGACACCACTGCAAAGCCTCTGGTCCCATCCTCCTGACACCCGCCTATCAGTTATTGATAAGCACTGATGAGATCCCCCCTCAGTCCCCTCTTCTCCCTCAGTCTCCTCTTCTCCAGGCTGAACATTTGGTAATGTCAGCTTCCCATGTTGCTCATATTTCCACCAACACCTTGAGCTGGGCTTACATTTCAGGCCAGGTTTAAGCCCTCGCTCTGCCGCAGAAATGGCCCTGGGGCTCCAGCAGCGCAGCGGCACCGGGTGAAGCCCCAGACTTGACCTGGTGTTAACATTGAGACAAACACATAACTACTCGGGAGAGGTTATAGGTGGTGCTTTATTTGAGGCCCCAGGAACCAGGGGTACGCACCCAAATCTGATTCCCGAAAACCATACAATGCGGCCGTAATTTATCCCTGAAAATTTTGCAATCTAATTACATATTCAACAGATTACAACATTTCTTAATACATAATCATGTGATAATTACTTCATCAATGGATTACGGCATCAGTCCCTTTGTGCTTGCGTGGTTCCCTCTGGTGGTCGTTAGGTGGTCGTCAGGATGAAGTAAACAGTCTTCCTCTGATGAAGTAAATAGTCATAGAATCATAGAATCATAGAATCATAGAATAAGCTGGGTTGGAAGGGACCTCAGAGATCATCAAGTCCAACCCTTGACCACTACCGCTGTGGTTACCAGACCATGGCACTGAGTGCCACATCCAGTCTCTTTTTAAATATCTCCAGGGACGGAGAATCCACTACTTCCCTGGGCAGCCCATTCCAGTGTCTGATCACCCTCTCTGTAAAGAAATTCTTTCTAATATCCAACCTAAACCTCCCCTGGCACAACTTAAGTCCATGCCCTCTTGTCTTGCTGATAGCTGCCTGGGAAAAGAGCCCAACCCCCCCCTGGCTCCAGCCTCCTTTCAGGGAGTTGTAGAGAGCGATGAGGTCTCCCCTGAGCCTCCTCTTCTCCAGGCTGAACACCCCCAGCTCCCTCAGCCTCTCCTCACAGGACTTGTGCTGGAGTCCCTTCACCAGCCTGGTTGCCCTCCTTTGGACCTGCTCCAGGACCTCAATCTCCTTCCTGAACTGAGGGGCCCAGAACTGGACACAGTAGTCTTCCTTACTGTGCCCTTTTCACCTCTTTCTCTTGGATAATGTCCATCTGGTGTTGGGCAACTTCCAATGTGATTAACGTGAATTTTACTGCCAACTTTCTCTTATCTCTACTTAGCTCACTCTGGTATGCACAGTCCCATCCTTACCTTGCTGCCTAACGAGGTACCAATAAATCTTGAATACATGGTTTTCTATACCATTCTTTACAAGGTAAAACTTTTACATGTTTCCACACTTCTATTTCTACCTCTAATTCTAAAATAATCAATCCTAAAATAATCAGATTTGGAATACATTTCTTTTACTTTCTTTCTATCCCAACACTGGGAGGGGGGAGACGGGGAGCAGCCTCACTTCTCACATCACGATTTTTTTCTGCTCTCCTGGCTACGTCCAGCTGCACTTTTCTCCTTCAGAAAAAATAAATAAATAAATAAATAAAATAAAATAAAAAAATTCTCTTTTGTTTTTTTTTGTCGTCGTTTCTTTTTCCTTACAGCCCCGCCGCCCGTGCGGTGGCGCTATGGAGGGAGGTTTGTCCCCGCTCGTTACCCGTAGCCCGCCCTCCGGGGCTGACGTGCAGCGGCGAAGCGGCGATGGCGGCCGCCTGGGAGGAGATTCGGCGCTTGGCTGCCGATTTCCAGCGGGCGCAGTTTGCCGAGGTTGCCCACAGGTGAGCGGGGCGACCACGGTACCCGCTGAGGCCTCCGGGGCCTGTGGCTGTCGGCCACCCGTTGCCCTGCCGGCATTCCTCCGCCGCCGCGGCCCTGGGGAGGGCCGTGCCCCGCTCCTGGCACACGGGGAGGGGAAGGGGGGGTTCGGTCCGGCCAGGCTGATGGGCCCCGCTACAAACCCCCTTTTTGGGGGGTGTGTGTTGGTGCTTGTGGATCCCCGGGGGCATCTGGGGCTCTCGGAGAGTGTGTGCGGTGCCACGAAGGTGCTTGTGTAGATGGTGTTCAGTTCAAGTCGCTAAATATCACGGCACCGGTGCTTTGGTTCTTATTCCTGTGTTGGTGACTCTTGGAGGCTGTTGCCCAGAGCTTTTTTTTTTTTTTTTACTTAAAAAAACATATAAATAGAAAAAAGTACCCCCACTCCTCCCGCCTCTCCCTCCCCCCCCCCCCCCCCAAACAAAACAAAACAAACAACAAAAAAACCCCCACCACTCACAAACCCAGTCCTAAAACAAAAGCATAGAAGGATCAAAGGTACAAATTCTGTAAGCACAGCCATTCCTAAATTCAAGGCCAGGTGCATTCTATACAGCAAAAGGTGCTGACAGCTGTTAAGAAGAGTAAAAATTGTTTTAGAGGGAAACCATATGGATGATTTGGGTGGTGATAACTAGGGTCCTGTAATTTAGTTTTTTGTTGTCAAAAGTATTCACATGGAACAGCAAGTCATCTTTATTGCTTTTTTTGTGTTTAGTATTTTTGAAACATCAATTTGAAGATAATTTTAGCAAGTACTTAGAATAACTGGTTATTCTTTATGCTGTTGATAGACTGTCAGAACGGAACTGTATAGAAATTGTCACTAAACTGATTGCAGAGAAGCAGCTGGAAGTAGTGCACACACTTGATGGAAAAGAATATGTCACTCCAGCACAGATTACTAAGGAGATCCAAGATGAACTTCACGTTTCTGGTGGTAAGCATGGTATTTGCTTTCTTCCTCTGGATTTGACAGTTAATTTTGAAGAGTGCAGAACCCTTAATCTTGCAAAAAAAGTGAGCTTGCTTCTTATTCCTTCATCTACACAGGAATTCACCTACTATTATTTCATTTTTCTCTTAAGATCTCTATTAAGCTTTTAGGTAACCATATAAGGTATCTTATGTGGTTCATTTTCACTCATGTAGAGTTGGTGGAAGTGGTCTGAGAACACTTTTGAAGAAAAGTTAGCATTTTAGTATGGTTAATTATCTGTCCCAGATGCTTGGCCTTTGCTCAGAATTTAAAAATCATTCTCATTTCATGTAGTAATGGTCATATTTTGAAATTGTCACTGACAGATCTTTTATTTTACCAGTATGAAGAGCCATTTGCTTTGGAAGATCTTACTTAGATGTTAAGGAATTAAATACACTTCAAGCTGCTTTTTTTCATTTTTTTTTAATAATAAGACAGCATATTATACTTTTAATTATATTTAAGGGTGGGTTTCACGGAATTGTCTCTTTTGAAAGTTAATGTCCTTATTATGTTCATGCTGATTCATTATTTTCTTCTGATTACCAGAAATATGCCTCAGTCTGTGGTATGCTGTTGTGTATCTTATCAGTATGATAGCCTGGACTGAATTTAAACTTGCTGGGTTCTGTTATTAGCATCATTCAAAAGCAGAACGTTTTGGCAATCTCCATTTTTGTGCTCATGGACTAGTGACCAAATCTAGATCGGTGTCAAGGCAAAAACTGGGAAGGAGAATCAGCAGTGATTTTTACTTTCAGAGTTTGTGGATTGCATAATCAGCAAGGGTAGAATAATAGAGGGTATCCTACACTGATCAGCTGTGATTTCTCTGATGACAATCTATAAAAGCTGACATTGGTTTGATTTGTCTACAAAAAAGTAACAAATATTTTGTACACAATGGACTATGTTATATTCTAAATCTGTTCAAACATGTTTTATATACTAATGTATATTTATACTTCTTTTCAAAGGTCGAGTAAACATTGTTGACTTACAACAGGTAACTCTTTAGTAATTAAAAGCTTATATATTTCTTCTTTTCCTACACCATATATATTGTAAATATAGAGTTCATCAATCATATTCCAGCTAATTTTTTTTTTGTAAGAGAACAGCCTTTATGAAGAACTGGTCAGAGTACTGCAGATTACTACTTTACTGAAAGCTCCTCTCTGCTTAATGATAATCTATAACCTCTGAAATCACCACCAGAATATACATATATTCTTTCTGACTCTTATTTTGTGAACTGAAGGGGACAAACAGAAAATACATGTTTCCTGTTTAAATTTTAAAACTGCAGGAGCGTACATAATTAACTTTTCATGCTTCTTTGGATCTTCCCCCTTCCTTCATTAATCCCTTGTCTCCACTAGTCTTTATCCTCCAGTAGTCTTTCTCTGTGACTAATTTTCCCTTCTGGCTTAAGCAAAATTACTTAGAATAAGAAAGCCTTTCTGAAAGACAATTTGGTATTTACTATTCATAGCTTCCTGGAATTTTTCAATATATAAGTTTCTTTTAACCTTGTCACAGTTGCAAAGAGAGCTTTTTCCCCTGCTTTATTCCAAATCACAAATTAACTGCAATAGTAGAAGGAATAAAAGCAGCTTTACTCAAGACATGGGAATGTGTAGTTATAATATCTCAGTGTTTGGGAATTAATTTCAGTTTAAATTCTGATAAGAGATTTTGTTGTCTTTTTTTTTCTAGGTAATAAATGTGGACCTTTTGCACATTGAAAACAGAGCTAATGACATTGTTAAATCAGAAAAAACGATTCAGCTTGTACTGGGGCAGCTTATAAATGAGTGAGTACTTTCAGGAAGAACATGTGTAATGCACACTTACTTTTTAAATGCAGACTAATAGTGATGTCCAGCCTTGGTTGCTTCTAGAGTGAAATACTCTTTTCTTGCTGCTTGGTCATCAGTGCTTTTTTTCTAAAGGACAAATGAGGCCCACCTCAGCAGAGCATCCAGTGAATCCATGGAGCAAAGGCCGAATGTCTCTGCCCAGTATCCTGCACTGAAGAGGCTTCATTTCTTACCTAGTGTCTCTGTGAATAGCAGCCAAACCTCATTTGCACTGTGGCTTTGCTGTCTGCCTCAGCTGTTGACAAAACCTCTCTTTTCACCTCCTACTTTACTTCACAAACCTAAGATGTGTGAGCAAGTTAGTTCATGGTATTCAGCACCCTGACCACCACTAAAGTAATACTCTGATGGGGTTGTCTTGATTATTGATAGTGGTGCAAGATTTATTCTCGGCAAAAAACATGAAGTTCTTGGCTCTTTTAAAATAATTAAGACCCCTCTTGCTCACTGAAACCCTTTTCTAAGTCTCATTGACATAAAACATTTTCCTGTTGCTTTTCAGCAGTTCCATACCAGCAGATAAATGACCAGTTCTAATACTAACAACCTGCTAGTTAGTACCTGTTAAAAAGCAAACAAACAAAACCCAAACATTCTCACTTTATTCAATTAAAATACCTTTCAGTTTATTTTTGCAAAGATGCAACAGAAAGAGGTATGGTGCCATGTCAGTTAATAATTCAACATGTCAGTAACAGGTTGATCTTGGATATCACACTTAATGTTCTGGGGCTTTTTTCTTGTTTTTAAATAAGGAGTTACCTGGATCAGCTCGCTGAAGATGTAAATGATAAACTACAGGAAACTGGCCAGGTGACAATATCAGAGCTCTGCAAGGCATATGACCTTCCAGGAGACTTCCTGATACAGGTGATGCAAGCCACCAACCTAGCAAATGTAGGATTGATTGTGTTCTTTTGTCATCTTTGACAGTACCCGTGGCTTTAATTGTGATTAATTCTAAGCAGAAAAGTATTAGATATAAAAAGTAATAGCTGTTCACAGTTTGAAGTTGATGTTTGCCTTTCCACTTTTGAGCAAAATTTACTCAGAATCTTCATGGCTGTTAGGAACAGATGAAGAATGTTGGCAACAGGTTAGATCAGTGGAAGATCTGAAAAAGTTTTTGTTTGAAATATTAGAGCAAAGATGTAGGGGTAATTTCGTCAGTCCCAATAGCTACCCAGGAAGCAGAAATACAGGTGTAAACACCTTTCAGTTTATTCAGAAAAGGTAAAATAAACATTCATTTGTAGAAGCTGACACCAGACATTGAGTAGAAACAAAAAGCTGTTTACCTCTGTTAGTTACTGCTGTAGTGTTTAAAAGGACTAGGGAGAATTCTCTTAGCATTGTTGGCTTTCAGTTAAGGTTGGATTTTGTTTGGAAGGTTCAATTTTCAAAGGCTAATCCTGCGGTGTGTTTTGGAGGAACAGAGGTATTGGGTACCACAGGCAACCTTGTTGACTCTCAATTTATGAACAGCTTTTTTTCTACTAATTCTTGCATTATCAGCTTCTACAAAAACATTTATAACATACAAAAATTATTATTTGATTTCTCTGTTTCCTGGGCAATATTTCCCGGGTTTAGCTCACTATACGGGGATATAGATTTATAAACTATTTGAAACATTTCCAAACATGTTAAATGTTAGTTTTCATTGTACCTTTCCAAACCATACTTATTTCTTTTGCAAAGTTTTCTCTCATCATTAGATACACGTATATCTGATAGAAGGGGGCATTGTTATAAAAATGGAATTCCATGAATTTTGGAGTGTGATCCAAGTTGCATCAACTTCCATACCTAAATAAGAATTTCCACTTACGGTCTTTATTTCTGAATATTTTGTCTGTCTTAACAAAATGTGCTGATCCGTTAATACAGATTTTTTATTAAGTTTCATTTAACATGGCTAATATACAATTTCAGCAGTCATCCCAGCTTCTATTTCCAGGCACTATCCAGGCGTTTGGGTAGAATTATTCGTGGACAACTAGACCAGGAGAATCGTGGGGTGATTTTTACAGAAGCCTTTGTGTCCCGGCATCGAGCGCGCATTCGCGGACTCTTCACTGCAATTACTCGGTAAGTTCCAACACCTGCAACTATATATTAAAATACATTTACCATAGGTCTTTATGGGTCAAATTCACTTGGAATTGAAAAAGAAAAAAAAAAAGATAAGACCTATGGATAGCTTGCTTTAAGTGTACTTTAAGTTCCTGGGGTGAAATACGTATATTAGACTCACTTATTGTGATGAAGGGGACCTCCTTTTGAAAGGAGAACAAGGGAGGGATAGCAATATACAATATTCTTAAGTTTTTTGGCTGAAAAAAGTGTTAATTAGCAGTTACCTTATTTGTTTGGATAGTGTCTATCTTCATTGTCATCCCACTGTTCTACAGTCTGTTACATACTGACGTCTACCCACTACATGTGTTGATAGATTTCTTCTTAGATCAGTAATCTTCTTTGTCAGTTTGTATAAAGATAAAATGGTGGGACAGCAAAAGTTTCTTAACAATAATTGTCAATGCTCTGTTATAAGGTATAACTTAATAGTAATTAAAAATTAAAACCTTGTAAGCTGTGTTAAACATTCTTGTAGCACTGTGGGTCAAAGATACTATGTACTTTTGTACTCTGAGTAACCTCTCATTTCTAGATTCTCCACACCAGTTTCAGTCACTAACTTCTATTAATTTGTTTTTCTTTTTTCCAAGGCCTACATCTGTAAGCAACTTGATCACTCGGTATGGATTTCAAGAACATTTACTTTACTGTGAGTTTCATTCAGACTGTTACGTTTTCTTGGTTAGTTAATTCATAGATTCTTCATTACTAGAAGTATATTTTCAAAGCAGCATTCATGTATATAACCTTACTTCTGGAATAAAGAGCAGTATATTTCTTACAAGCGTAAAAAGTGTTAAACATTTTCTGCAGTCCGTAACTGAAGAGATGTTCTCCTGTCTAATGCAATGAAAGCAAACCCTCATGAAATGCCTCTGGGAGCAGAATGATGCAAGCAGCATAGTAGTCATTTTGTCATCTGTTTCGTTATTTGTCCTTAGCTGCTGGCAGTTTTTATCAGTGAGGCACACAGAAGGGGACAGATTTTATGTAGCCAAATAGCATTAGCTGCTCTGGATTTTATTTATTGACTTTTCTCTATGACAGTGGAGGCAGAGGTTTTGTTATGCTCTTAGTTAAATGTCTTTATGTGCTGAGAGATAAAGCATATCCTTAAACTGTTTACTACTATTTCCACTGTTCCTTTTTTAAACAGAGGTTCATAAAGATTTCCTATCCAGCTGCTGAAACGTTAAGGCATTACTTAATTATTTCTCACTTCTAATGTTGCAGCTTTTCTTTGACTACCAAGAATCTCATCCTGTCTGTCCAAAATGCTGCTTCAAGCATCATTAGTCTTGTATGCTGGCCAACCAAGTGCTTCTGGCCTTCGGAATTCTTTAGTGGTTTTCTCTCTTTTCTCATTAAAGTTAATATTTCTCTTTTGTTTGCCTTCAGGGCATTGCACTTTGTAATACTATTGCACACTATCATACCTCTCTGCTTACCTTCTTGTTCTTTGCAACAAGCTTATTTATTAAAAATGTAAATATTAGCATTTAAATAAAATCAAGTAAGCACTCTAGCTTCAGATAATCAATTTAAAGTTTCCTCTTTTTTTGGCACATGCCACCTAAGAATTCATAGATCAAAAGAAAAATCTGCTACACTGAATTATAGTTATGTTGCAGTACCCAGCAAACCTTAGCATATAGTAACAGTGTTTTTTAAAACAGGTTCTGCAAGTACCTGATCACGTACTGTTCATGAACAGTGTTAATGTGAATGTAAATTCTATTGTTCTTCTGTCACAAGTAATCATCAAGATTTCTAAGTGCATTTCTAGTACTTTCTTTTTAGTGAATTTGTTCATCTTTTTCTTTGGTTCCTGTGAACATTTAATGAATTGAATATATTTCTTTTAGCATCGAGATGGACTTAATACTTTGGTGTTACCAGTTATAAATACATTTTTGGCCAGCAATATTTGTGCATTATCAGGTGGTTATTACACTTTATTGTAAATCATGAAGATGTTCACCAGTAGGAGCTGCTCACATTTATGTAGTTTAGGTAGCAACGTTTTGTGTGATTTTAGTGACTTCTTTCCATTTTTATTATCATGCAAGCAGTGAATTCAAAGAGAATGCTATTAATAAAATGCTTGTATATTTTATTGTCTGGCCACAGAAAGATTCTTTTTATGACTACATTTTCTAAATTAAAAACTCAAACTCAATAAAAGATCAATAAAATTGGTTTGTTCCTGCCATTGTGGCTCACTCTTTGGAAACATTGTATGAGTTCCAGAGCTTTTATCCAGGCATTCTCATAAGTGTTAAAAATAATTGATAGGACTTAGAAATATTTCACTTGAACAAACACTTGCAGCTTGATTTGTTTCTTTCAATTAGCACAACTAACAGGTAGGGAAAAAAGAATAAACGTAAAACAATTGCTATGCTTTGATTAATGGATACATCAAAGTTTAAAATGTCACTTCATTTATTTTCTCTTTGTAGCTGTTCTAGAAGAACTTGTTAACTCTGGTCGTCTAAAAGGAACCGTGGTTGGTGGGAGACAGGATAAGGCTGTATTTATTCCAGACATCTATGCCAGAACTCAGAGCAACTGGGTGGATTCCTTTTTCAAGCAGAATGGTTATTTAGGTAACTAATTATTATTCCTGTAAATAAAATATCTTTCTAAAACTGCTTTAGGTAATTGTTCTTACCCCTAATACAGCTAATGTCTAGAGTGAAAGCTCACAAGATAAGTGGAAATCAATACAGTAGTTGATACTCCTTTGTTAAAAGATCTTTTTGCTTATAATGATGTGTGTTACTTCGTAACAAAGAGCCATATTTCAGCAGAGAGAAACATACTGCTAAACAGTAACTTTATTGCTCACAGTTACAAATGCTACTTTTATTATTGTTCTGGAAACATTTTGTGGACTTCTCATTACAGACCTTTCAGGTGATTGTGTTTGACCCATATGATTGGACCATGAGTCCAGATGGCAAACACACTTTGGTTCTTAATAACTACCTATAACCAAGTGTGCAGTGCACAGGAAGAACCTTTTCCAAAATAAGATTTGTCTGACTGTTGTGGGGTAGCACTAATGTCCTGATTTGGATCCAAACAACTCTATCTAACTTAAAGCTACTCGATGCTGAATAGCGGTGTTTTAAAACAGAACCTATGGAAAAATGTGGACCTGAGTAAAGAGAGGAATGTGTTTTTATGGTTCCAAAGGAACAATCCCTAAATGAGTTGGTCTTGCAGATTGAAAAGGTTTGGCAGTATTTACTGTAGTAGTATTAAGTGCTTTTGTAATGTTCTTTGATAGAGTAATTGTCAAAGTCTTCGCATGTTTTCAAAACATCTTAGGCATAAACTGACAAATAGTTGAAATCCTTTGCTTGTGAGGCATTGCATGATTCTATGAGTATATTGCAGTACTTCTGAAGACAAGACATTGCAACATAGCATATATTGTTAATATTGTCGGTCTTATCTTGAAATACTTTTAAATTGCAGAGATAAATTTAATAGTATTTAAAAAATGGGGAAAAAAATTCCAAAACATAAGACCAAAGTCATGTCCATGATTTAATATTCATATTTCTGTTAATTCTATTTAGTGTAGCTTGTAAAAAACTAAAGTTTTAGGTAAGCATCAACTGGAGGCTGCATTTGCTTGTGTAAAATCTGTATGTAATTCTTCATTTCCAGCTTTAATTTTAAAATTACCACATAAGACCCTGTATGCTTATGAAAATACTTAAATATAACAGACGTCTATCTGTTTTACAGAATTTGATACATTGCACAGACTTGGCATCCCTGACCCAGCAGGCTACATTAAAAAAAAATACAAGTCCACACAACTCTTATTTCTGAGAGCAGCTTGTGTTGGTCAAGAAATTGTGGATCAAGTTGAAGCCTCTGTAGAGGAAGCTATCAGCTCTGGAAGCTGGATAGATGTAGCAGTAAGCAATCTTTAGTTGGTTTTGGATTTATCTATTTTGTGTTATGTTTGTATCAAATGAGACTTTATTGAAACTACACATGTATAATGGAAATTTCATGTTCTCAAAGAAGAATGTTCAGTTTAAGTAAAATAATAAGTAAAATGTATTATATGACATTAGGCTTGTCTGAACAAAAACGGGAAGAAGTTATCAGTATTCTATTGATAGCTAAGACCAACTTTGATTTCAAAATTCAATAGTTTTGGTAAGCAGAGGAGTATCTGAGATTTTGTCCTTGCTAAATCCTAATGTTAGGCCTTACAGCACTCTGTCACTTGTGAGGAGGCCTGCTGTTATTTTGTGTTTGGTGTTGCTCTGTATATGTTGAGCGGCAGTGTGAAGAAGTTGCCAAGTGTTTTCCCAAATGTATCATGTTCTAGAGGATTGTTGATCTGGGATGTCAGAAGATGTAAAATAGTGTCCACTCTTAAATTACTAATTTTAAAAGTAGATTATATTGTAACTTGTTAACAGATGTCAAATAGGGCATTTGTGGATTCTTTTTATACATATATAAGTATGTCAATGCTTTCTAGAACAGATTATTGTATGTGAATAATTTTGGGTTGTTGTTTTTTGGTTTTTTTATCCTAGACTCTTCTCCCCAGTTCATTGTCAGTAGAAGATGCTGGGATTTTGCTTCAGCAAGTCATGAGATCTTTAAACAAAAATTCTGCAGGTTTAGTCTTCCGTGACACCATTGTGGTCAGCGAGAAATTTCTAAGCAGCTGTGTTGATCTGTTTTCTGATATGATGCAAAAGAGAGCTGAAAAGGTACATTTTTTTATTGGTTTAAGAAGCATCATGCATTGAGTGTTCATCTGATTTTCTGTTTGCTATTACCATCTCTTTAAATCTCATCTGAAATACAACTTGAGAAAATGAGCAAAAATGAAGACAAGGTTCGTATGTGTAGTCAGTGTAATGTATATTCAGTTGTGCACAGAGAACACCATCACACTAGCAGTATGATTAGAGGCTGAATTTTGAGGTCAGTAAGTGTTGCTTCATGTGTTGCACTTGGAAAGCACTGTGTTACATCAGTATCTTTAAAAATGTCCAACTAGCTAAAATTTTTTCCATACGTATCTGTTATTGTATGTCTTGTTGCTACTATGTACATGTTCTTCATTTTAGGAAATGAAAAATAATCCTGTTAATTTAATCACTGAAGAAGATTTAAAGCAGGCCTCTGTTTTAGATGGTTCATATGCTAACAAAAAAGACAAAAAGGATGAGAGAAGAAAGAAAGCAACAGGTAAGGCATCAATATTTAAAAAAAAAATTCAGGCATGAAATATTCGAATTTAAAGTTACTTTATTTTATAGTCCATTAGTAGCCTCCAGTCCATTGCTGAATCTATTTATGAAATAATCCAACCACTTCTCATCATTATACTGTACTTGTAGACATACGTAAGCTATGTCCATGAGAACTTACAACAGATTTGGAAGTGCAGAGATACCATAAAGTCATTTTAATTTAGTCCAACACAAGTCAACAGTCTTTAGAAGCAAGGAATCCATGTTTGTTTAATAGTATATACAGTGTGGTCACATACATTGACTTGTGCAGTGTAGACTGACCAAACCAGTATTACCTTAAGGACTTTTGTTCTATTTTTTTTAGTACACAATATAGGTAAACTTTGCTGTCCATTTTGCAGAGATTCAGGAAAATGAAAATATTTCTTAATAGTGCTTGGAAGTTACTTCCAAAATCACTCTATGTAAATTGAGAAATGAGGTATTAAGAGGGAAGTTTTTTGGAGAATGCTGTACAGCTTTTCTGTGAATCTTATGCCTGACAACTTTCTGTTGTTAACACACATAACAGTTATTTGGAGATTCACACTGTTTACTTCATAGCATATTCTGGGTTAAATTAATGCCAAGAGTTACTCCATTTGTGTCATGGCTGTTTCAAATAGATCTTAATCTGAGGAAGAATAAAAATATGTGAAATTAACCCTTTCGCATCTTTCTGGTTTTTAAAAGGCTATTCAGACTAAAGATGGTTATTTTCAGTCCCAAAAACCTCGTGGCTCTTGTGTTGCAAGAGCACATCTCATCTGAACAGAGTTTCATGTGCTACTGAATTAGGACACTGATGCATCTAGCTTAATTGAATATACTCATCTGAAAAATAAAACGTTATATTCTGTTCTTAAAAAGGCCATGACTGAGGTGGCATGGAATCTGAACTTATTCTGGTCACAAGATAGAGCAGATTTTTCTAGGTCAGAGCTGAAGCAGAGAAGCTTGAACTTTAATTGAACTGTCATAAATAGGATGACTTCATTTTCCAGCCCTCTGAGGGGTGAGACTCCACTGAGCATGTACCACATGTTTAGATGCATTTATATCCACGGGTAACATGTGCTGCACCATCAGCAAACACTGTCCTGAAGTGGTTTTTTTATGGATTGTTGGGTGTACTACCTTAAAACAATCAATGTTTTATTGTCAGTTTATAATTGCACTTGCAACAGTCTCACAAACAATCATCTGTAGAGAGATGTACTCTTGTAATCCTTTGTGCACATTACAGTCCATGTATTCTATTGTCATAAAATATGGCTTTTCTGGCAGTAGTCTCTCCTCCTTCAACTCTCTGTGGGTAAGATCTTGACTGCAGTGCAACTTTTTCTATATGACTATTAAGTGGAATACAGAATGAAAGGAGCATGTGTCAAGAATAAGTAGTATATTGCACTGTTGACAGACAGCTTGTATCTGCTCAGCTGAATGTGGTCACGTTTCAGATAAGATTGTGAAAAACACCAACTTTTTTTTGTTTCCATCCACTACTAGCTGCAAGTGAACCAGTTTGCTGTTCCTGCAAAGTAATACTTTAAAATTTGTCTGGAGCATGTAACAGATGCAGCTAGCTTTGTGAATAGTAGCATCTTGTCTTTTATTTCATTTTCTTAAGTGATAGTACTATCACCAAATGTACCTTGTAATATTGGGCCTTATATTTCAATGGAAAAATAATTTCCTTCTCAAAACTGCATGTATAGAACCAGTCATTCTAGAGTTTAAATTTCAACTGAAAAGAGGAAGGGAACAAGCTGTGACAAGGGAAACAAATTATAGCAGCTTACCTTGTGGAAACGGGTTGTGCTACAAATTGAGTTCTTGTCTTCAGTGTGAATACATGGATTACAGGACCTATGAATAATTTGTTGTGTTTGTCTGAACTGCAACATCTCATTGCTTTATTGTCATCTAGGAGTGGTCAAAAAAGAATTTGTTTTCTCGCTAATTGAATTCACTCTTCCAGTATTATTTTGGATAAATACTTACTAAGTAGAATGCTTTCTCTGAATGTTAACACAGTTGCATTATCTGGCATTTTCTTAAGTAGCTACATTATTCAGCATCTCTGAACTAAAAAATGCTAGATGCTTACTAAGATGCTACTTTTCAGCCAACAGATATTCTCCCATTATGTTATGGACACTGGTATCTCATCTATTCTCAGCTGGAATACTGCTTGATTTTTAAATAGTATGTACATACAGTATAATTAGTATTTGTGTTCATTAATGACATTAACTTAATGAAAGCTTTAACTCGGTTGATTTTTTTCTTAAGATCGAAACTTATGGCCCTGAGGTTCAGGGGTATTGTATTGTTGGTTTTGTCCAGAATCAGCTGGTGTTAATTTTTAATGTAGAATTAAGAAGAAATACAGATAAATTACCACGATATTGTAGACTTTGTAAGGAGCAGAACTTTGCTGTGCAGTAAGAACATTTTTCTCCACCAGAGGGCAGCGGAAGCGTGAGAGGAGGAGGAGGAGGTGGTAATGCTAGGGAGATCAAGATAAAGAAAACCAAGAAGAAAGGAAGAAAGGATGCTGACAGTGATGAAGAGTTGCAAGCAACTAGCACAGGTTTGTCATTTGGGGGAGGGGGCACTGTCTATTCATTCTGACATGTTTTTATCACTTGTTTTTTCCACATCTATATTTTTCCACACTGTATTGGTACAGTCAGGTAAAATAGCAAAGAAGATGAGAATAAAATTTAGTTAGAGTTGTATCAGTGGATATGATGTTGCTATTTAGACGAAATAGACATACTATATTTTCTGAAAAGTAGAATTTAGTCTTTTTTAAAGGAATTTAAAGTAAATAAGAGCATTTTCATTTTGCAACTTGATTTTATGTAGGAAATGCTTTAGATTACAGGCAGAATGCTATACTTGGTTTCTTAACACCTGCTGAATATTGCAAGGGGGAGCTTTTCATCCATCTCTAAAGCTAAATTTGCTTAAACAAATCATAGCAATGAAACATAGATGGTTTTCCTCCCAAGGATCAAATATATGCTCAAAACAAAGTTTTTTAAACAAGATCCATCTTGCTTAACTGAGACTTTTACGTATAAACTAGCTACCTTTATAACTATTAACTCTGTAATGGAGGAAAGTGGGTACTTTGAAGGCCTGATGTGTCTTGCTGGTTTCATATCACAGGATTAGTTTTAATCACTCCTTATGGGTGTCCATGTCTCTGCCTTTAGGGTTGGGAGAAGGAACATGTATGGGTTCCTCAGAACTATGTGCCTACATTGTTAGATTTTTAGAAAATAGTGGTTGCAAATTAAACAATCATAAATAAGCCTTATTTCTTTTATTTGATGAAATATCAGAAATGTGTACTTGTGAAATCCTTCAACTAGGAACATTCTGTTCAGTTCTGATGTTTAAAAAATCCTCTGGTCTTGGTGGCATCATTATTTCTAAGATAATGGATGGGCCAGGCACTTTGAAATCTCACACCAAAAATGCATGTTCTCATATGCTACTGAAGTTGTCTATTAAAAATAACAACTAGATGATACATTTTGTCATTTTTTTCCTCTGTAAAATGTAACTGTCACATCCATTTTGATGTCTTTTTTTTTTTTCATTGTTGGTAATGCATTTCTTCTGTGTTTGCATTTGGAGGCATTTCAATGTCTCATGCAGAGTAGTTACAGCACAACTAAATATGATGTGTTCTCAATGACTGTTGCTCATGGCCACTACAGGTAGGAACAAGCAGCCAGAGTTCTCTTTCATGTCACAAGAGGAAATTGAGGATGTTTTAACAACCCACATGCAGGATTGCCCTGAAGAGCTTATTACAGAACTTGCTGAACATCTAATGAGGTACTTTCACTTAGTTAACTGGAGTTAGAAAGTCTGTGATTCACTTCAGATGAATCTTCAGTCTTTTTTCTAGCTTAGAAAAAAATTTTTTTGCTGATGGAAGCAAACCATCAGTAAAATAATCGTCAAGTTAGTTTTCTGTACATCTCAGTTTTACATGTATGCTTATGTGTTAGAAAACTGTGCTGGCACAGTAATGAGAAATAATGCTCTGCTCAGCAGTAGGTGGTTCTGTGTCCTTTGTTAGCAAGCATATTTTCAGGTCCATGGTTGTATTTCCACCACCTTACACTGATCCGTGTTGAGGTTTCCCATCTTCTGTACAGCCCTTGGTGTGTTTGTGTTCCCTTTTTTTTATGGCTGTGCTGGTACCTGTGTGAAATGGGTAGTAAGATAGATAGGAAACTGATCCAAGCAAAGATGAGTAATTTCTTTTAGATGTTCCATACAAGAGAGAAGATGTGGAAATGTCTTTTTTGGGAAAAAATGATACAACTATTAACAACCCAAGACTGAATAAACTTGGAGTACAATGCTGTGTCTTTAGAATGGCCTGTGCTGGTTTAGTGCCACTTAAGTCTTCCCCTCTTGCAGCACTCATTGGTCTAATATTTGGCCACAGACCACTGAGAAAGTTTGTAAACAGCTTTGCTTCTGGAAGTCTTGTCCATCTTTCATCTTGTTCCCATTTAGGAGTTGTTTTGAGTTGACTTGGCAAGCATTTATATACTATAAGTATTGTAACCGGTAGTCCTTCTGCAATTACAAAATACACTTTAATTTCCTAGTCCTTCTGATTTCAATTATTGGCTTTTTTTTTTTTTATATCACCATGTGGTATTCATGTCCCCTTTATTTAGTGTGTAATAATGTAGCTCTCTGTATCACTGATGTATTTGGGAAAACCTTCTACAGTTTTACATTTTACTTAATATTCCCTTTTTCTCCTTTCTTGTTTTCTGTTCCAAGACCTTTAACAAAAACTTACCAGGAAGTTGTACGTTCTGTTTTTACTTCTTCCACATCTTCCTCTGGAGCTAGCAGAAGACAGACTATGAAGGACTTGCAGGAGGAATTCTCAAACTTGTACAACAACATTCGGTTATTTGAAAAGGGAACAAAGCATTTCACAGGTACTTTAAAAAATTAATGTGTTTCATGAAGGTTGTTGTATTTATTCCAGAATCTGCATTCCAGGTCATAGAAGAACAATAGTTTAAGAAGGAAAAACTTATGCATTAATCTACACTGCCTAACAGTAACCTTATACTGAAGTGCATTGCTTTGCATGCTTACTAAAATATGTTCTCTTTATTTCATATATAGTCTGTTAAATCTTCTGTCAAGATAATTGTGGGTTCTTGTCCTTCATTCCAAAGGGTTTGCATGTTTTCCCAGGTTTTATTGTCTGAGGGGAAAAAAAAAAAAGAAAAAAAACCAAAACCAGTATTCTTGCTGGACTCTATCACCTGTACTAATAATGAAAGAATTGAGTACTACCTGATTCAAAGAAGCCCCTGGTAAAACCTCTTTTAGGTTTGATACTGCAAGTAACTTCTCCTTGAGGGTATGTTTCCAAAAGGTAGAGATTCATTTTACAGTGTATTAGTTTGTAAGGTGTCTTTCTAGCTACCTAGATTTTGTGAGAGAAAGTAGCATTAGGAAAATACTGAAGACGTTTTCAAGATTGCGTGCTGTGTTCAGCTTTCTTTTAGAACTTTCTCAGCAGAAAACGTATAACAAAAGCAAACACCATCAAAACTGCCTGATATTCCTGTGTTTAGGAATAAAATAAATAATATTATTTCCTAATATTATTCCTCAGACATATGTTCTGTAGCCTCTTATAAAATTCTACTGTTTCAGCCTTAAGTCATGTACCTGCTGTTCAGTTTAACTGTTTGTCCTGTAGACTGTTCCTTTACATACTCTTTACTTGTTGATGGATAGCAGTGGTTGCTCATTAGGGACTCAGAAGAATTGTACAAGGTTTCCTTTTATATAGATACAGCTTTGAAGTACTAACAATGCATTAAAATGTGCTTGCAGACCTGCAAGCTCAGATATTTCACTGAAGAATGTTCCATAAACAAAATGGAATGAGGGATGTTAGCTTCATGTATCCAGATGACTTTCTCTTACGACTCATAGTGCATCAAGTCCATGTTTTTGCAAGTGCTGTCATAACTGTCATAGGAATCAGATAACTATGTTACTTTTAATCACTTATTTCTTTAACAGATGAAGCTCAGAATAACCTTGCCAAACACCTGCTGAAGACTGTCTGTACAGACATTACAAACCTTATTTTCAACTTTCTAGCATCTGATTCAATGATGACAACAGAAAATTATGCTGCAATCACAAGTGAGGTATGCAGATAATTGTTACTTTTTAGCAATCTCATTTAGAAGAGTGATGTATATTTGACATTTAATTAGTTTCTGCTTAAATATGCCTACAGCTAAAATGGCAATCAGTATTATGGATTAATTGCATTCTTGTTCCATACAGGTCCGGATGAAGATTTTAGGAAAACTGCCAGAAGAGACCAAAGAACCTCTAATTAAACTGCATACTTCTCTTAATGGCAAGGTAAAGTGCTAGTAAGCAGCTGGTGTACATATTGTAGCACATAAGTACTTCTGCTGTGAAGGATGAGCACAAAGTCATCTTTTGAATTTCTGTAAGTAAGTGAAAGGTAATAGATTTTCTTACTGTGACTTTTAAGAGATGAAACAGCAGTCTTACATATTGACACTGATAGGCCCTCAGCTCCTTACTTCTGGATGAATTTTGTTCTGTGTATTTCTTAACTAGTGAAATCCTTGGTATTTAATGTAAAACCTTCAGATGGTGGCAGTGTAAGTACAAAGAAAAATAATTTATTAATTCTTTTACACAAAATGTTATACTGATACGTTTCTTAAGAAAAAAGTACATCTAAGTAATTATAAAAGAATAAATCTAGAACATGTATTTGGTTTTTAATTCATTTTTTGAGACTACTAAGTTATTTGGTTTCATATTTAAGTATATGAACTATTGGTAAAAGAATGAAGTTAAATTCCACGAAATACTTTCTCTTCCATAGTTATTTCAAATATTTTCAGTTATCTGTTTGGGTGATTAATGGTGAACAGTATTTAACCTTCTTATACTCTGCTATGACAAATTAAATATTTATATAATTTTTTAATAGAGTGTAGAAGATTTTCTTTCATGCCTTGACTCTGCAGTGGATATTTGTGGTATTATGGTGAAAAAAGGAGACAAAAAGAAGGAAAGGTATGTACATTATGTATTCTGTGCACAGTATGTGAAATGTAACTGCTGCTGCACAAATGTCAAATGGTTAATTTGGTAGCAGTCACACAGAATGCATAAGGAAGAGGCAGTCCTTCTTTCCAGACTGTTTATCTGAAAAATACAAACTCAAGCAGTTCTGATTCCATGGGAGAAGAAGGAAGGAAAAGTTCATATTTAGCTGATTTGTCTGACTCAGTGCTTATAAAAACATACCAGTTTATGCATTCTCTAGAGGTCTTTCAAAAACTGAGCTATACCAGTGCTAGCTATTTTTCTTTTTTTTTTACATGGAATTTCACATAACATAATGGTCAGTCAGAGGGGAAAATTAAAATTAATTGAAATTAAGATATGTTTAGGACCCTGTTATAAACTACTGTTACACAGGCTGAGAAACATTTGTGTATAATGTATTCCTATTCCTTAGGCAAGTCCTGTTTCAGCACAGACAAGCTCTGACTGAACAGCTGAAAGTCACAGAAGATCCTGCTCTTGTTCTGCACCTCACATCAGTACTGTTATTTCAGTTTTCAACCCACTGTATGCTTCATGCACCAGGAAGATCAGTACCACAGATCATTCATTTTCTAAGTGGCAAGATTCCAGAGGTATTCCTTTCTAGCTTTTTAAAGGGAAAGTACATTTTTTATGACAAAATGTAAAAGTTGTGCCTTACACTATTTCTGCCTCTAAGACTGGGCCCTGCTTCATGTGTAATCATTACAGTTCTCTGACCTGCATTTTATTTAAAACTTACCATTTCTGGGGTCTGTCTTCAATATTTTTTAAATGAAATTAAAAATTAATGTGGTGTTGGTACTGAAGCTTTTGTGTTTACCCATGCAGACAGGTGCATATTGGATGGAATAATTCTTATAACTGGAAAGTTCTACATTCTTTCCTCCCAGCTAGAGTATGGTTGCTTTTCAAACTTTTATAATTCAGTGTTAAAAGAAAGATATACCTCTTCAAAAGAAAAAAATCATTCTGTAATTCTGTACTCTAAACTGCCAAAACTATTGCTCTTTACTAACTGCATTGTTTTCCTGCTTTAGTGGTTTTCTTGCAGCATGGAAACACTTTCAATTTTCTGCCTCTTTGAATGCTCTCAGAGTTCAAGTTGCAAAATACCTTGATAGAAATATATTTATATATCACTAGCTTTATTTAGGCAAGAATGGGAGAACATAAGGGGGTTTAAAAATTTTAATTAAAGATCTGTATGCCTTCTCTGTAACATTGAAAGTCCTTTGTTTTGTTCTGGCTTTCCCCTCAGGATCAGCATGCTCTGTTAGTCAAATACCAGGGATTAGTAGTGAAACAGCTGATCAGCCAAACTAAGAAAACTGAACAGGGAGATGGTGACCAAGCAGATAACCAGGAAGAGGAGGAAAGAGCAGATGCCATTCGAAAAGAGCTCCAGGAAATCACTACCTCTGTCAAGGATCTTGTTCTCAGACCTAGGAAATCATCTGTAACAGAGGAATAGAATTATTATTCAGTGCATCCAAATCTATAATACAGCCAGAATTTATTTTTTTTTATCCTTAAGGGAAGAATGGTGGGAAATGCTTGACAAATTTTAAAATTTTTTCTTCTAACAATTGCAAAATGCAGGTGGGGAACACAGGTGATGATGGGAAATGAGAGTCTTGTTACATAATACTACAATGTACATGCAACCCACACTAAATATGGATGAGAAAGTTGTGGACACTTTGGGTATAAAATCAGTAGGTTCCAATTGACATCTTCATGTGAAGCCTCAAGAAATGGTTATTCTTCAAGGAACAGTGTATTCAGTTCCACACACACACAAGCTTATAGTTTTACTTCTCTGGATTTACAGTGGTCTAAGGATTGCATATAAATGTATATAAGCTTGTATATCTTTATGTCAAAGACTAGATTTGAAACATACTGTTGCCTAATAATGTAACAAATGAAAAAACATCTTTTTTTTTAATATCATTAGTGGATATTTTCAGCTTCTGTTCACTGGCCTCCAACTATAAGAACATTGAGCACAAGTGCTAAGCTTAAGAGAAGTGACCCAGGGCTAATGTGAGTTTCTAAATGTACAGAAAGCATATGAAAACAGCACACTCATGCTACTTGTGTGTTCTGTTAATGTCTGTAATAGCAGTTGATTTAAAACTTGTAATTGGGACAGAGGAGGTGATACCCTTTTGCACTGGTATTTTAGGAGTATTTAGATCCTATTTCTCTTGCTTTATTTAGATCCTGCTATATTTTACATGCAAAAACTTCATTCAGTGAACTTGTTGAGTTCTTAGTCCAGTTCCCACAGCAGTTAGAAGCACTTGCATTCTGTCAGCTCCCTGAGAGATCTTCTGGTATTCTGTTTATCCTCTGAGTTCCTTAAAAATTTTTAGTTTAAGATCTTTCTACATAAACTTTATAGAATAAAAAAAGTAAACTCTTTCCCTTGAGTTTTTTACCAGCCTTACTTTTACATGAGCAGTATTTTGTGTCTTCAAGAAAGTGCAAAAATGCATAAAATAGAGTTCTGCCACTATCGGTGACATTATTCTTGTATGTCAGATATGCTTCTAGCTTTTTTTTTAAAAGAAGATAATTTTTTGAACCAGAAATATTTTACTAGGGTTACTGCAGTAGTGCCCATTGATTTCCTGTGTGTAACTTCAGGTTTTTTAATAAAATCAGTTTGAGTAGTAAAACAAGAAGCAGAGTTCTTTTGACTAAAAATGTTTTTCAGCAAGTCTTGCCAAAATTCTTCGGTGCTGAAAGAAAGAAAATTCTGTGCAAGCTCTACTTTGTTCAATATTTGTTTTCCAACAGTTGATGTATTCTACAAGTGTAATCAGAAATATGCCCAAGCCTGAATTTTCAACAAATGAAAGTTGAAGAGGCCAAATACTGAAGCTCAGTAACAGATTAACTAAGGGTGAATTCCATACACATGTAGAAGGAAGTAATGTTTAACAGTATTCACATCAATGCTGATTTTTCACCAACTGTAAGGCAAAACATTTTGCCAGCTCTAAGACTGAGGTAGGGGGGTAGTTGTTCACCTTCCCTCAGCTGGGGGCTATCGTAGATGATCATAAAGAACTACGAGGACTAGGAGATGAAAAAAATTCAGGCTGTTTAATTTCTTTTTAAAAAGAGTTTGCATACAGGGAATAGATTTTTCTTGCTTGTTATTTAGCCAGAATAATTATGAATTTCTTATACTGAATGTGAAAGATTTTGTACAACATTTAGCTATTTTGTAAATAATGAGCCCTATGATGTTCTGTATGCAAATATGAAATTATATTAATGATATTAAAGGGTGAAGTATTTAAAATACATTCTCTTGACTTAACCAATGGTTGATGATCCTGCAATTTGCAGCTTTCAGACAGCATTTGCTAATATGCACCATTTGATTTAACATGGCGTTTTGAGTGTACTATTGTTTGATACTGTTTTATGCTGGAATAATAATGAATTTATTATGAAATTTACTATATGATGTGTCTGACTTGCTGTATTGTAGCCAATGTTACAAAAATGATTAAAAATATATATTCTTGGAAGCAGGTTGAGAGATGCACTAAAATTCAGAGATATTTTCTGGATATAACAGAATTCAAGAAGACAGGTTGGAAAACCTTCCCAGGTATTTTTATTCCATCTTAGATGTGGAAAATTAGTCTTTA
Source organism: Phaethornis superciliosus (assembly GCA_023637945.1). NCBI lineage: Eukaryota > Metazoa > Chordata > Aves > Apodiformes > Trochilidae > Phaethornis > Phaethornis superciliosus. The sequence continues at coordinate 75,335,477 of JAJQWJ010000003.1, read as the reverse complement.
GTTTATGAAATAGGGTATTTTGACAGATAAAAGAAAAGGAATTTGCACAAATGCCTCAACATTTTGCTAGTTCAGGGTTTTTTTCCTCTCTCTAGGAGGAATGTGTGCGGGAGGAAGAGTGACCTTGTCTTAGAAACCAGAGCTTCATTTCACAAAGTAAAATTGCCCTTTGGAGAATCTAGGAAAAGAGAAGGCAATACAAAATTAATCAAATTAACCCTCTTAATTTTTACTTACTAAGTATCACTGTCTTGTGCCCTGCACCTATGGTATTGAAACACCACCAATATATTTTTATAGACTCATAAATCTGATGTGTTTAAACACACGTATGTGTGTATACACTAATATTTATAAACGTCCATCTTGCAGCCTCACTTGCTGCTTCTCTCAGGAGATTGGAATGGGTGCATTAGCCATTGCTTAGAGTAATGCCTTTCTCAGCAACAGCCTTTCCCTGGCTGTTTAAGTGGCAAAATTTAACTTAGAACAGTTTATTTGCAAGTCTGCTGGAAATAAGCAAACTGTTGCTCTGTTAAAAATTGCAGCCTTCTTTCCAATCCTATGTTTTTTCAGCTTCTTAAACAAGTGCAAGTTTTTAAGTCATAACACTGTGATTTGTTGTCTGCGCAAATCCATCTTACAGATTGTTCAGATAAAACTGCAGTACTTCTGTCCTCCGTGTGGCCTCATGATGCAGTGGTTGCTTGATGAATTTTTTTTTTTTTTTTCAGTAAGGTAACAGTTATGCTTTCCTTAGGCTAAAAAAATTGAAATTTTTACAGAACTGTGTAGATTTGGGGGATTTTAATAAAAAATTTAACAGTCTTGCAATAGACACAAGAGTGACTGTATTGGGTTAGATTGAAAGTCTGTGTAGCCCAGTATCCTGTCTCCAACAAGGTCAAAAGTGGGTATCTATGGGGGGAATATAAGAACAAGGCATGGAATGATTTTTCCCCTGAGTGCTTTTCGAGCCTCCAAATATGTATTACTCAGACTTTTTGATGGGTGATTGTAGTTTAAACATAGCAAATGGTAGTTATGTGAAGCTTTTGTATTAACAGGATACTTTTGAGAGCAGAATTCCTTTCTCTGCTGACCGAAATAACAGAACATGTTCAGTAAATACCAACAAATTGATTAATTATTTTTTTAAGGAATAGGGTTTTTTTAATTAAATAAAAAAAATTAAAAAAAAAAAAAAAAAAAAAAAGAGTGACTTAAGTTTAAAAAGCAAGATGATTTCCCAAATCATCAATGTGAAAAGGACACTAGGTCAAGCCAAGGTCATGTCTGGGGACAGATGAAATAAGCTTTCCATTTCAGGAAGCTCTGTAAGGAGGAGCTGTATGAGGCATCATAGCCTTAATATTCTGAAAATGCAGCAAAGGTTTTGCTGTCCTCTTGTACTCAATTTGCACCTATTGGCAAACAGTGACTCACTTTAAGTGGCTCACTGGGCACAGGTCTTCCATTAACACAATTAAGATCTCTCCAGTTAGATTAATTGAAGAATTTTGAATGTTTAAGAAAGGTGATAAACTAGAGGTGTCCTCATCCTTTCTGAAAAGAAAGTATTTTCTTAGGACTGTTTCTAATTGTCAACAACTCTTGACAAACCATTTGAATAATACTTTTCTCTTGCTCTTCCTGGTGATCTTCAAAATTCTCTTGGTCAAGAATTGTGCTTTAATGTTTTTTTATTTTTGTAAGTGAAGGCAACAGGAAGCTCTTAATGATTCTCAAATCATTCTGGACTCAAATTCTGACCTATCAATCTGAAAAAAAAAATAAATCGAAAGCTTGAAAAATCAGGTTAGAAGTGCTTGGTATAAATAAAGCATGTAAAAATAGGAGGAAAATATCCAACCTGTTGTGAGTAGGTGGTAGAATTCGTGTGTGCAGAGGTTTATTAAATAAGCTTCAAACAGAGTTTAATTCTTGGCAATCATAATAAAAATATCAATTTAATGTAGTGTCTTGCAAGATACTACCTAGACATAGTTAACCTCCAGACCATGTCATCCAGATGTGGCAATTTTACCAAGGTCTCCAGATAATATAATGCCTCTTTACACCATTTAAATATTTCCCTCTTTCTTCTGCCAGTGATAAAAAGCAGTGCTCACTCACTTGACGTTATAGGTAAATGTTTCAGATATTTTGCCTCCTTTCCTGGCTGTGAAAAAAGCTTCCTGGAGGTCAGTCGTGGTTGGCTTGCTTGGAACCATGTACTAAACCTTGTAAAACTGCATGTAAAAAACAGAAAGAAAACCAAAAACCAAACCAAATGGAAATCAGACCCCTAGCCCTCTATTGCTTGATAAATAACCAACCTGTGAAAGTTTACATACCTCTGCTCAAAGTATTGTAGTGTCTTGGACAAATTCTTGCAGATATTTTCCAGTCACCCTGGAAGACTTAACCTGGTGGGCCTATGGCCATATGGAAAAATTGTCCCTGCCCCCTTCTTCCTGTATATGACAGTCAGAATTTAGTCATCATTATTTTTCTATTTCTCTTCTGAATTACAAGCCCACGTGAGGTTCTTTGGATTCATTATGCATGGACTAAAGTGTATGTGTATGCAGGGATGAATGATGATGGTTTTTTTCTTTGTTTTGTTTTGGTTTTTTTTTTTGTTTTTTCTTTATTTCTTTTTCCTTGTACTAAATAGTTTGGGGGCTTGGGAGTTTTGATTCTGTAGTCTTTTTTAAAAGAAGAGGTTCTTTCCTTTTGACAACAGTTGGAATATGTTCCTTTAAGAGCTTCCTACGTGGCATGTATTTGCAATTTGTAAACACAATATGTCAAAGAAAGATTTGATTCAGTGGTGAGGCAGCCAGCTATTTGCATGTCATGAGGCCTAAGGGAAACAAACTGACCCTCAGCCTTCCTCCACCCAGCCAAAATCTGATGGGACCCTCAAATAGCTGTGGCAGTGTTCTGTTTCTTTTGGACTTTATCAATGTTTGTTCCTACAGAGACGTTTAATTATTTCTTCCTTTATTTTGCTGTACAAGTTACCAAGAGAAGCAGCTTAAAAGCAAATGTGAGTATTGAGGCTCTTTGCCGTTATTCCTTCATTTGATAATGTTTAACTGTGGTAGTATACAAGGTATTAATTTAACATTTTGAGTGAGTATGGTGGAACTTTTTTCTTCAGATACAAAACTGCTATTTAAATTAGATACAGAATTCTAGAAACATATCAATTTTTTCATTATTATTTAGTGTACCAAGAGATACCACATTTTTTCCTTTTTCCTTTTTTTCTTTTATTTTTTTACACTTCATTAATTGACTTACTCATAAATTTACAGAAAGGTTGCTTGGGGTTTCTTTTGAAATGAGATGAGGATTATTTTGTTCACTGTGAAGAATAAGCCAACAAAAAACAGTGTATGCTTCTTCTTGTGGCATTCAAATAACTTTTTTATCTCACAGCTTTTCACAAATTTATCTCACAAATTTCACAGCTTTTTTTTTTTTTTTGTAAGAAAACTTTCTAGATGGTGTCTTTTTTGATAAAGTAAGTCACTTGTTTCTAGCATAACTAGTTTTAACACCTAACATGAATTATGCTGCTTTTTTTTTTTTTTTTAAGTAAAACTAGTTTCCAAGCTGATGTTTATAGCACTACTTCGACTTGTAAAAATCAAGCATCATCTCCAAATTCTTCCTCCATAAGACACTTAGTTTTATCTTTTAACTATCACATTTTTAGGATCATAATTCTTCATTGAAATGGGAAGAGAAAAAACAGTTTTGAAAGCATATACAGCTGTTTATTGAAATGGTGCTGGAAATGTGTGCCTGTATTGCAGAATTAGAAAGGAACTTTGGATAACAGTAGAAATATTCCTTAAATCAAAATCTGTGTAGACTAATTGTACTGATACCTGATTTCAGTCTTTTTGATAATGAGGTTACAATTACATTTGGACAAAGCTAACAAATACAATTTCCATTTTGATAACACAAATATTTGAAAATACATGTCTTTAACTGCATTGGTTTTCAAAACATCTGCTTTTGTACCTGGACCTTGACACAAAATCTCTTACATTTAGAAAACCAAATTTTTTGTGTTTTGTTCATTTGTTTTTACTTAATATTTTCACACACATTTTTCCTCCTTTTGGGTTAGGAGTTGACATTTCTAGAGTATTTTAACAGAACAGGCTGTAAGGGATTTAATATATTAACGTTGTAACAGATTGGTGATCATCTTGCTTTGTAATTTTATTGCACTGACACAAAAGTCACTTTGATTCAATGCTGTGTAATTGGTAGAAACTTAAAGTGGCATACTAACCTTCTTGTGGGATTAGAGCAAAATGAAATCAAAAGCTGCTTGAAAGAGATTCTGATCAGTTGTGACCTATGGTTTCTCCAGGTTATTTGCAGACAGTCATATTTCACAGAGCCTGTACTTTACTGTGACTTGGTAAGATGTGTATTCTGTGGGGCTATAATCAATACCAATACCATTAAGTCCAGCTTTCTTTGTTTTTTTCCACATCTGAGCATCTGAGTTTTACTTCTTAAAAAAAAAAAAAAAAAAAAATATGTTACAAACTTATTGCCTAACCATGGATAGACACACAGTGTGACAGTGTGTTAACCAGCAGGCTTTTAAATGTCATGCCCAAAATCAGAGGGTGAAATTCTAACCCTGTTCAAATAAGCAGCCTTGCTGTGAGCTTAGCAAGCCTTAGATGCTCTTAGGGCTTTTAGATCACAAGCAAAACTGACCAGAGTTTTTATGCTCTCCTCCCTGCAAGTTAAGGGTAAGATGATGTCTTATGTCTAATTCTAGGATGCTCATAAAATTAATGGTCTCCAGTTCAAAATTTCTGTTAAATTCTCTAAGAGACAGAAAGTTTTGTAGAAATATGCAAATACCACTCCAAACCCACTGAACTGATATATTAAAAACAAGTAAATAAAACCCCATGACATAAAATTTTTGTGGCGGAAATACAGTGAGAGACAAAACTGTTACAATGTCAAACTGATCTCCTTTGGTTGCCTTTATAATGATGTCTGAATTAAGTTTCTGCTAGACACCACCCTGGAGAGAACTTTATCTCTCTCTTTTAACTATAAAAATGCCTCGTTCATTAGTGTCAGTAAGCTTAGGCTGGCTTTTGTGAATATGCCCCTTCTCCTCTGATATTGTACAGTATACATCAGCTATCATCCCTTCTATTTTCCCCTTTCTCAGTCCAAGAGTTTTCTTTTATTCTACTTCATTCATTCTAGTAAGGTTGCTTTTCTTCTCAGCCACAGTTGCCTTTGAGTTGGAATTTTTCAAGGTCCACTTAGAAGGACTGGTAAATTATTGTACATCTCAGTGTATTACGGATAATAGTTCTGAACAGGCTGCCCTAGTTCATTACTGGCCTCACATTTAGATGGTTTATAAATGAGGAAAATATTCATTTTCCTATAATCTGTCTTCATACAGCAGCAGCAGAATTGCTTGAAGAATGACGTAGTAACAGAGTATGGCATAGTTGTTGCCAGACCTTACATGCAGAAGACCAGAATTCAGTTCAGAGTGACCTTCAGGAAGTTTTTCTGTGCCTCAGTTCTCCATCTGTGAACCAGGTTTGGTACACTGAGGAGAAAAAAAAATAATTCAAACCCACGTTAACCAAAACTGCCTGGAAAGAACCCAAACTGAGTGGAAAATCTTTAATAATTAGGAACTGTCTCGACTGCTGTAGCGCGAAGAATTTTGACACAAAACTGGAGAAATTCCAGACAGAATGTTTGGCATAAGATTGTTATTCGAAATCTCAGATTAATTAAGGACAATTGCAAAGTTCACAACTGGAACATTTCATTGCTTCTGTTGATTTTAGAAGTGCTTTCCACCTCTAGCACTGAAGGCTGTCCAGCCAGCAGCCTTCATACGGTGTTTTTAACTATCCTTAACTAGTGCCATGGATATAGCCTGATGAGCAGACCCATCTAATGGCAAAGTTATAATGACTGGCCTCTTTTCACATCTCCAGGTTTGCTTTCTAACCTTGAGCAAGATGATTTGTTTTGATGAATATTAATCTTTTCTATAGACAAGTATTTCACAACTGTGTTTTCAGATTTTATTATTATTATTTTATTTATTATTATTATTTTTGTTAGAAAAGCATTCTGAAACCTTTGACAGGAAGGCTGTAAAATGCTTCAGAGTATTAGGTTATAATTGTATCTATTAAGAGCCCAAGAAAGTACTAGGCTGTAAATCTATTTGGCTGTAAATCTATTTGGCTGTAAACCTATTTATCAGAAGCCCACCCTTCCCTGAGTGAGCCCTTCAAGTTTCAAATTCAGCCACATCATGATTCATTTATGTATTATAACATGCAAAACTGTGGAATAATTAGCGTTCTGAAAGGCTAGGATTCTATTTGCATGAAAAGAAAAAGGAAAAGATTAGAGGAAAATATTTCACACTGATCGTCTAATTGTCAGTCTTTGTTTAGTTTGGTGCTTGAAAACTGAGCAGCATTGAGAAACATTTCAAATTAAAAGCTCAAAACATTTTGGGTGGTTTTCAAATACAGTAGCAGGATTCTTAATTTATTTAATTGCTTACTTAGACTTTTTACTGAAAACATTTGCAAAATTTTACATAAATTAGCAAAAAAGGCTCAAATGGGTTCTTCAGTGGAGTTTCTGCTGCTGTTTACCACTCTCCTCCCAGGTTTGCAGAGATAGTTACTACTTCACATCATCACTTTGATACACTTTACCTATTTAGGTGGACTCATTTTTCCACAGTAACCTTGAGTTAAATAGTGTGTTCTTGAAATGTTCCTAAATGTCATTCTTACCAAGTTAATTCCAGAATTCAAAGACTTTTAAAGTCTTCAAAGACTTTAGCAATGGTTTTTATTTGTCACATCTAATGCTGAATCTCTTGGATGTTCAGATATACTGTAGCCTTAATTTTCCTTCAAAGTAGGACAATCCTACACTGGAACCAGCTTTTAGATAGCCTTTATTTATAATCATAAAAAGAAATCCACTCTGAAAGTCCTAGTACCAAAACGTTTTTAAAAAGGACCTTTTCACATGCCAGGGCAGTAACTGAAGGGTCAGTGACCTCACATCATAATAAAGACAGACAGAATACCATGGTCTACTCATTGAAGGGTCTAATTTTAAATCATAACCACTTTCAGGATGATAGACTATGTCAAAATAGAAAGAAATATGCTTCATGTCTGGGCCAGAGATTTTCAGGCTTGAGTGAAATGTTAGGATACCCAGTCACACAATTGTTCAGCATACCTTATCTCTTAAGTAGGTCGAACAGGTAAAGTTAAGGCAAAATAAGTAATGTTGAGGCACAAAGATTTTGAGTATATGGCAAAGGTCAGTGGTAGGACATGAACAAAATCCGGGATTAGTCTCTCTAAAGGCTGCTCAGTGTTGCTACTCACAGGACATGAGGACTGACGTTAAAACGGAGTTGATGACTTGGTGTACTGTCTTGTTTGACAGGACATTAATTGCTCAGCTGCTTAAAAAGACTCAAGAGGTCTTCAGTTATCTTTTTTTTTCTGATATTTTAAAATATCAGAAAATATCAGAAATTTTTTTTTAGAAGGAAAAAATAAAAGAAACAAACAAAAACCCCAAACCTCAACGTTTTTTCCTATACTCAGTCCTAGTAAGAGTCTGCTGTTTTTCTCCCCTGGTAGAGGACAAACAAGAAGATGAAGACCTCAACTTCCTGCCCTTTCTCCCACCACTTCTACTCCTAAAGGGGTTCACTGCCTTCAAAAGTCCTGTTTCCATCTTTCTTCCATCCATTGTGAGTCATGTATTCTTCTGCTGTGTTGAAATGATGCTTTATTATCAACAATGAATATAGGACATGTCATAAAAGGATGTAAATATCTTAATATTTTATCTTTTTTTTTTTCCTCTATCCTAAAGACTCAGTAGCCTGCCATTGATACTTTAAACGAATTGTGTTTTTCAGCTTTACAGTGTTTAAGACAAATATAGGTCAGAGAATAAAAGGAAAAACTCATCTTGCTATAGTTCCAGGTCTTCAGTGAAATACACAAGCAGACAAATTGTACTTTTTTGTAACTGTAGCCTTGGTGTAGATGTTGATGCTTCATAAGTGAATAGTGCCTAGCACTCCCCCATAGAGAAGAGGACACCAGAGTTCAAAACCTAATCCAGAAAATATTAAATTACCTAATTTGACAGCTGTGAATTAAGTGCAATTATTCAGCTACATTAATTTACATACATGTGCAAGTGTTCCTGGGGTCATGTGCTGTGAGATGACAAATCAGGTGTTAATGTAACACCTGGGGGGGGTGGGAAGCAGAAGGATGTTAAATAAATCTGCTTAGGAGCACCCACAGTTTTCATGTTGGTTGGTTGTTGCATGCTTTCCTGGAAACCTCTCTTGCCCTCTGTCACATAAAAGCAGTAGTATACAAAGAGTACCTCACCTTTCAGGTTTTTCCACTGGATTAGACCTTTTGTGGTCTATCCACCTAGAGAAGATGTGATATATGCATGCTGTATTAAGAAGGCTGTGTTATTATTGCATCCCTGTGTTCCAAAGAGATTGCAGTTGTGGAGTATCCTTTCTGCTAGGTCTTGTAGCAATGCTTACTGTGTTAATTGTCAGTAAAAACACAGAGTGTGTAGGCAGTCCTTGCTCTGAGATCAGGCTCTTATTAGCTCTGCTCAATGTACCTGCCCATTCCTTTTCCATTTGAAGCTGCCCCTCCTGTGATATGTTGACTTAGGAAGATCCATGGGGGTACATATGGAGTTTCCCTTCATGGTGAGGAGATTGCCTTGGCTATGGTCACCCAAAAGAGCTCACATGTAATGTGTAGAGAAGGTGAATATACTATATTCTATACAATGTGCAGTTGCCAGCATTTCTTAGACTCCACATAGCAGTGGCTTTGCAAATTGTCATTCCTGTGGGATTAATAAGCAGCCCAGGGCTTGTCTGCAGAACCATGTCATCTCTGTTTTCAGTACAAAGCTTGGCAAGAAGATGGCAGCCAAGCTTGATTGAGCTCTGCAAGCAACAAATGGCCATCCATTGGGCCTACAAAGCTAAACACCTGGGAGCAATGACAACTGAGGTAGGGATCTTACATACCAATATGCCTTGCAGTAGCATTTCCTTTTCCTAAGCTGTAATGCCACCTATCTCACAGGAACCATTGAACCTAGCTGTGATTAGAAATCTTTAGATTTCCTTCATTTTGAAAAGGTATTGTATTTTTTATTACAAAAGTGCTGCAGCTCAGTTTATTTTTTCCTCGGAAAGCTAGGTCAGGTTGGCACAGGGCAGCTGGGAGGGAAAAGGAAAAGGCTGTGCTGCTGCAGCAGATGCTTTATTACCACTTGGGGGGTTTATGGTTGGTTTTGGGGGAAACAGGGTTCAGGTTTTTTTAAATAGGGCAATGAAAATCCAGTTTTAGCTTGCTGCTAACATTGCTGCTGCTCATCTTTTTCTTATTGCTCATTTTATTCCTTAAAGCAGTTGCAAAGTAGGTCACAGGCTTTTAAAGAGCCAAGCAAGAAAAGGTTGTATGGTACAGTCAGTTGTAGGGTTTTTGGTTTTTTTAAGGGTTTTTATTCATGTGATGCACTTATGCTCACATGCCACTGTACTTTTCATCCACCTTTCTGTCTCTGAAATAAAATGTAAGACTGGGGAGAAATCCAGTCTCTGCAGTTGATGCATCTGTAAAGGTAAGACATGACCTGTGTTTTTATTAAGATCTTACAAATTGCAGTCAGCATCATAAATGCCTACTGAAGCTCTGCCTCTTGTTAGTGGCAAGGCTGTTGTGTTTCATGGTCTGGGCTCATTTCACTCCCTGCTCAATCACAGGTGTCATTTCCTATTGCCATTGTTTTCCTCAGGAAAACTTCCAGTCCCAAAGGCAAGCCTGTGCCATTTTCAGGTCCCTGCCCACTGGTGTTAGTATATTGCTAAGGTGCTGCTGTTTCCTTGGTGGAATTCTGCTCAGCTGTGCAAGCACTTTGACTTTGTTGCATTGTACTGAGGGGAACCACGAGGCAGAAGTTGGATGTGCAGATGCTCTTTTAGCAGAGAGGGCTCAGAAGTTTGCACACTGCAGATGAAACGCTGGTAAAACCTCAGATGAGGACTTCAGCATATTTCCTCATTTGTAACTCCAATTTCCTTTTTAGTTAGGCATTTTTAGAAGTGTTTTCCATGATTAGGGGATTGTAGGTGAGTGTGGAGTCAGAAGGGACTGGAGAATCCGTGCAGAAAGGTGATGGAGAAGGCTCTGAATTAATTGCCAGACATCAGCTGTGTCCTCAGTGATCAATTCTCAGCCCCAGTAGTTCAGTCCCAAATACTTAATGTCTTAGCTTTTTCTTTCAAAGACATTTAGTACTAGCTGGTTTCTAGGTTGATAGAAGGAAAACACATTAATATTTCCATACAAGTACAATATGTTATTCTCTACATTCCCACCATTTTAATTGAAGAAACTGTAACCTGGCATAAATGTCCTTTTGCTACCAATTCTCTTCTCTCAAAATATGACCACTGTAGCTCAGATTCCCATCTTTTTTGCCAGAATAAAACACAGTTAACTATAAAGTTTATTCTCCAAATTAATATTTACCTTCATATACAAATGTAAATTTATGCTTTCTGCTAAAATAAAAAATTGTTGAGAATTTAAGATACATTTTACATCCATATTTTCCAGCTAGAGTTCACTCATTTTGAATCCTACAAGCTTAAATTTTAGATATTCACAAATTTATTTTATTAAAATACATAAAAATCTTAGAGCATTTTGGACAACTTTTTCTTCCAAAAATACCCTGATGCAATTTTTTTTTTTTAATTATGTTATTTTTGGAAGCTTATAAAAGCTCAAGCCTCAGAGCATTAATTTAATCTTACAAAAGGGATTAGAAAACTTTCCTAATGAGTAGGTTGTTGCCTAGCTGTCTCTTGTAGGGTTTCTTGCATCTTCCTTAGGATGACTTTTCCTGCTGAACTGAAAAGAAGTTACGTATTACTCAATTTTCCTTCACAGTCTTTAAGTTGTGGCAAAATAATTTTTTAGATCTGCTTTTCCTGCTGTGTTCTGTTAAGGATTATTTATTTAGTGTAGATGTCAGTACCCCAAACACTACTTTCTTCCTCATTGTTTTGTACAGAGCACTGCGTGCATTTCCTTTTGAGCAAGTCATTGAAATAGCCAAGATTACTGAAGTTATTCAGACCTTTACAACTCTTCTGTAGCCAGTTCTGTAACAAGAAACACCAACTTTAAATTTAAAATTATCAGTGAGCAAAAGTACTTTTGACTTGAACCAGCCTACAAAAAAAAATTAAAAAATAAAAAAAAAACAAAACAAAACAAAACAAAAAGACCAAACCAAAAAAAACCCCACTTTACTATGGTAAACCAGATGCCACAGACAAGCCAGTAACTCTCTTCCATCAAAAAGGGCTCAGATTTTGGTTAGTGCTCATATTCAAGTATCAGGATGGTTGACTTAAGAACATGTTGACTGCTTCACACTCAGTGACAGCACAGAAAATAATATATGTCTCCCTTAATTTCACACATGGCTGGGACTTGAGAAGTGATTTTTCCCTGTGGAAATGCTGATTCCCACAAAACTGTTTTTTTCCTTTGGCAGAAATTCTCTAGAATCGCTACTTTCCTTTGCTCTTTCTTCTGTAACCAAATTTGTACACTTTCCACTTGAATGTATCTTAGTTGAGGAGGTTTGAAATATTGGGAAATATTGAAATCAGTGGCAATTAGGAACCAAATTTCTTCTATCCTTATTTTAAATCTGGCTTTTGGATTATTTTTAAAATACCTTTCAGCATCTGTGCTTCAAGGCAGCCAAGCTTGCATCATGCATTCAGCTTCAAGCAATGGTATTTCTCACATGTTTAGACAACACACATGTCTAGCTTAGATGTGGAATAATGCAAAGTTATCTACAGGAGACCTCTTTTCTTGTTAAGGTAAGGACCTGACTCCTTCTCAAATGCCCTGAAGGGAATAGTGAGGTTTTGAGGACTCTTTCACAGTGCTAAACCTTTCTGTAGTCCATCACAAAATGGTTCAGGTGGAACCGGACCCATGAAGTTCATCTAATCCAATCCTCTGCTTAAGCAGTCATCTAAATTAGATTGCCCAGGGTTATGTTCAGTGATGTTTTTATTATCTCCAAGGATGGAGACTACAGACCCTCTCTGAACAACCTGTGCCAGTTTTTCAACCACTCTCACAGTGAAAGGTTTTTTTCTTCTGTTTAAATGGAATCCCTTCTACCTCAGTTTGTGCTCACTGCATTTCCTCCTGTCAGTGGGCACCACAGAAAAGAGCCTGGCTGCTTTCATTCCCTTCCTTCAGGTGTCTCTACACATTGGCAAGAACCTCTCTGAGCCTTCACTCCTCCAGGCTGAACAGTCCCAGCTCTCTCAGCCTTTCCGTGGAAGAGGTCCAGCCCCTTAGTCACTTTTTGGCCCATCATTAGACTCTTTCCTTTTTCTCTTTGGTACTGTGGAGCCCAGAACTGGATCCATCACTCCAGATGTGTCTCAGTGGTGCTGAGCAGAGAGGAAGAATCACATCTCTTGACCCCCTGGCAATGCCCTTCCTAATGCCTCACTGGATGCTTTTGGCCTTCTTACCCACAAGGGCACATTGTTGGCACATCTTTAACTTAACATCTATCAGGACCTCCAGGTCCTTCTCTGAAAAGCTGCTTGCCATCTAGTTGGTCCCAAGCCTGTGTTGTTACCTCCCCAGAAGCAAGACTTTTCATCTCCCCTTGCAGAACTTCATGAGACTCCTCTCAAACCTCATCTCCAACCCAGTGAGGTCCCTCTGGATGACAGCACAGCCATCTGGTGTATCACTCCTTCCAGTTTTGTCTCACATCCCAGTTTGCTAAGGAAGTGCTCTGTCCTATTTCCAGGTTGTTAAAGGTGTTCAACAGCACTGGTTCCAGTGTCAAGCCCTGGGGTACACCACTAATGACATTACTGTAATTTATCTCCTGTAACATTGTACCCTAGGATTCACATCTTAGGGTTGATTTCTGATCCACATCTTAGGCTCATGGCTGCTTAGCTTTTGAAACTCAGACAGCTGAAACTGATCAATTTAAAACTGTCTAAACATCTTCTGAGTAAATATCTCACCATCTAATTTCATTATTCTTTATCCCATGACCCTTTTGTACCAGATGCAATCCTCCAGCCTGTTCTATGGTTGACTGAGAACATTGCCAAGATTTTACAGGAGCAGGTACACCAATACACATCTGAACTGCTTCATGGGTTTATTTTATTCTATAAACCTGAGGCTAGTGAGGAAGGAATGAGCTCCATCATGACCCAGAAGGAACTTCTGGCTCTACAGGATCTATGTGAAAGCCTGCATATGGATTGATTTCAGAGAAATAAAAGAAATTAGGACACAGCATTAACTCTACTTTTTTTTTTTTCTTTTTTTTTTTCTTCATGTATTGCTCCTGGTGAAAATATTGACAGCACCCAGGAATCTGAGCAGATGAAAAGGATTTGTGTTCTTAGGTTCCTAGGCAGAATTTAATTGATCCTGAGCACTCCACAGATAATTTGTCTCTACTTAAATGCAGAACTTACCAAGCAATACTTGTCACCAGCAGTGCTTGCTGTGCCCAGAATAACAGGGGCAGTTATTGTGGACTAGAGTATCTGGACACTGGTGTAGCACCCATATTAAATGATTAATTTCTCTCTCTAGCTCTCACGTGTTGGTTAGTTTGGAAAAAAAAACAATAATCTAGCAGCAAATAATCTAGGTTTAATTTTGTAACTAGTTAGTAATCTTTCTGTCTACCTCTGCCAAAAAAAAAGCCAAAAAAAATAAAACAAAAAAAACAAGGTAAAAAAAAAAATACAACAACCCCCCCCCACAATAAAACAGCTTTCAGCCACTACATTTGGCATGCTTATTTCTGACCTCTAATTACTACAATGGTAATTCTTGAGTTTTTCTTGCAGGGCTCACAATAGAGGAAGAATGTTTAATAGGAGAGATGCATACAGAGCCATTAATTTGAATTTGGTTCAGGCTTACCTCAGTAGCAAGTACAAGTTGTACTGGACAAGCTGGATGCTGCTGGTGAAAATTCTCTGGCTGAATTAAAGCAAATACCTACGTTGCTGTAGAGGCAATGAGGCTGGGCTGTTCCAACCCATTTTGTAGCTAACAAAGAGGGTCTGAGGGTCATAGTTTAGTCAGGTCTTCTTTTCAACAGCATTTCTTTATACTTGCCACCACTGTGAGCACTTAGTAGTACTAAGTACTAAGGTACTAAGGTACTTTCACTGCCCCACTTTGTCCTAAGTTGTATTTTAGGGCAGTAGCAAATTATCCTGCATTGGGATAGAGGAAGAATTTAGATGTATACACCAGCACCTGAGATTGCATGCTGCAAACAGAGCAAACAGTCCTCCCAGCTCAGGTGAAAATTACAGAATTCCTGGGATGCTTGATCCCCTAGTTAAGCCAGAGCTCTTGCCTGGTTTTGCTCATGACTGTGGGATGTGTAACCACAGCAGTGTGGGGCACTTACCAGACTGGCCTCTAAATGAGCTGCTTTCCCCAGATGTTCCACCAAAACCCTGTCTCCTGCAGACCTCAAAGCACTATAGTCAGATTGTTCAGCACAGTCCTGGTTGGTGTCCACCCTGGCTGCTTAAAGTGAGAATTCTGCATCTACCCAGATGTTTTTAGGACCTGACTTTGTTTAACTCTGCTGCACCACAGAGATGAAACAGTTTAACCAAAGTTAGCATCTGTGTCTCTTTTTCCCTGTGGATACTTGTTCTGATTTGATATGTAATATATGTCCTTGGCTCTTATTGCTTCTCTAGCCATTTTTAGAGGAAAAAAATTTATTCTGTCCTTCAACACTCAACTATAACTTAGAGGTATTGCTGGGAAACTTGCAGTTACTCTGAGGGAGGGAAAAAACAAAAGTATTGCCAGTGTTTTGAAGATACAGCATGCATTCAGCTAGCTTGTTTTTCTTGAGGATAAGACATCTTATTAGGTATAGTCACAATAACAAAATAGCAGATTTCTGAGAAATAGCAGGAGTCTGGAGAAAATAAGAAATCTCTGAGGAAAGAAACTTGTTATTTGTAAAATAATGGTATCATTGGATATTTTGCCTTGGAAGCCTTGTTAGCTTTACAGAGCAGTTGTAACCTTGAGTCACTAATGTATTTTGTAAATGCATGTGATTAATTGGTTCAGCAGTTCAAAAAAAAAAAAAAAAAGGTGAAATGAAATCAGCAAATTCATGCAAAAGAATGTTCCATCATAAAAGCATGTATGTCATTGAAAATAAACTAGTGCCTGGGATGGCTTACAAGGGTGTCCTCCTCATCATAGATCAGTTTATTTTTTTATCATTTAGAGTTGTTGTAATTATTTATTTTTCCATCATTTCTGGTTTTTTATGCCTCTCCAATAGGGAGTCTTATTTCAATCTTTGTGTATTTTTAAGGAAAAAGATGATAAAGTTCAATGGTAGGTTTATTTAGATCAGGAAATAGTACATTAGAATTGCTATACAAAAAGAGACAATATTTTTACATATATATGTGTGTGTGTGTGTGTGTATATACACACCTCCATACATGTATGCATATGTTCCTTCCCATCTAAGTAGTATTTATGGTTCTGGGCTTTTTACACTTATAAGGGGGTTCAACAGATATTTATAGAAAATATCAAGACAATTATTAAAATTAACACTCTGGCTATGCTTTTTAGATCCAGTGGGAAAACAAACATTCCTTTCCTGTTGGTGCCACATCAATCAGGTTTCATAAGTTCACAATTTTCTTATGGTTTTCTTAACTTCAAGTCTTCTGGTGCTTTACATTGCATAGGAAACCATTTGAGTCACAGAGAGCCCCTCTCCTTATATATCATGGCTCTATTCTCTCTTGATCTGCTGGAACAGTGGGAAGACCAGCCAGCTCTGTTGATTTATTTTCAGCTGCTTTATAATTCATATCACAAGGCTGCAGCATTCTCAACTCTGACCCCAGGGACTCCAGGTGCAGTATCCTCACATCCTCTCCAACATCCCTCTGTGTCCCCTTGGAATATTGTAGCATGACAATTGGTATCACATATCCGTACCTATCCGTACCTGCTAGACACATAAAAATCCATGATATTTAGCTTTTTCCCAATTTAGATAGCAAAAGCCTCCTTTCCCAAGGAGTGAAGACATCCCAGTCTTTCCCTGTGCCTCAGACACGAGTTAGCAGCTGGAATGTTGGAGTCAGCGTTTCATTCCATGAGAGTGAACAGCATCAGACCTCCAGAGATTTCTTAACTGACCTTCAAAACACAAAGTCTAGCTTCCAGCAAACTTAAAGTAAACATATTTCTCTAGAGATTAGGATCAAAGCACAAGAAAAACATTCTACTTAACTACATGGTGCTCACACCATTATTTATTTACTGGAGCAAGGGTAAGTGGTGCTGGGGGAGGCAAGATCCACTCTTTTTGTTGAATTGTCTAACTGTAAAAGTAGTTCACAAAAGGATACCCAGACCTTTGCCAGGATATTTTAAAAAAAAATCATCATTTTTTTTCATACCATTGCTGCTTCATTCCCAAATATGGCTTTATCATGGTCAAGCTCTGAAGACATTCTCTGAAGCAAAGCTTAGGGCAGTTTGAGTATTCTATGAGAGGAGCAGCTCAGGGATACCCAAGGCATTTGACTCTCATCTTGGGGGTAATCTTAATGCTCTCAAGCAACCACTGTCATCTCTAAAACATGATAAATGGCACTTTCTTCCCATATCCATATAGGATTTTAGGAGGATGATTACACTGCAAATCTAGAAGGTCTGAGGTATTACAGTACCAGGTCTTTTATCCGCATATAACTTGGGCCTCCTGGAACAGTTTGGCTTGCTGAGGAAAAAATAATAATTAAGTGAACCACTTTTTAATGAAAATTGTTGAGTAGGCAGAGTTTTTGATAGCTTAAACCTATCACCATTCATGAGAATGAAAAAACAGATGTCTCTGCAGATATCTGAAGCTATTTGTTGGCAAGATTTGTACAACAAAAAGCACTATAAGTAATGTAAATTTTTCATGCGTTCCTCAGTGGGATTTTGCTGTCACCACTGAGATGAAACTGAGTTAGGAAGATGTGGTACTGACTCAGCAGGAAGGAAATCAGGTAGTTTATTCAGTGTTATCCTCAGAGGAGGTTCATAATTCTAATTCCTCCCTCCAAAAAAAAAAAAAAAAGGGGGGGGGGGAAATCCTCTGAAACTGAGTTTCAAGCATGTCCTATGACCTTAAATTTAAGGCCCAGTTAACCACAAAAATTTCTTGATTGTCTCCCTAGCCACCAATTGATACTGTTTCCCCAATATAGAGGAAAATGAGAGTAAACCTAAACCTTGATTTTCATTATGAATATGTAGTGAATTAATGCACTGTGTCTGTTATTTACATGTCATGTTGTGTAAATGGGTTAGTTTGTTCAGCATTCAAATCTCTGATCTAAAGGAAATAGAAGTCCAGACTCAAACCCTTTTACAGTATTATTCCAAGGATATCATATAAAACACATCTGTAGCATTTTTAAGCAAGCCTGTTTCCCACTGATCTGAGTTACAGATTATTTGACTCCCTTACTACAGCCTGTCTTGGCTAGCACAAAGACTTAAGGGAGTTAGAAATAGAGTAAATCAGTTTGACTCAAAACATTTTCAGTTTAAAGGAAGAATATGTTTTCCATAGCTTATGACAAACAAACAAGTCATTACTTCTGGTCTAAGATGAGCATTTTCACCCCTCTCCCTGCCCCCTTTCCACTGTTTTACCACTATTCCTCCAGAAACACATTAACAAATGCCTGACTTCTGACTTTAGGCATTGGTGCCAGTGGAAACCTGCAGTAATTATTGTTTCTCATAGTTCAAATAATCATATTAGATTACATCTGACAACACAGAAACAGAGAAAAATATGAAATGCCTTTCTGAAACTGAACTGTGGGTATAAGACAGGAAGTGAGTGTATTAAACATGTATGAAGGAGTAATTCCAAATGGCTTAGGTGTAAGTTTTCTGATGGCAAGTACAAGTCAAATCTTGTCCTTCATGGTCTTCTCTTACTTACTCTCAAGCTTTGCAGCTGGTTACAGTAAAATTATTCACACTGTTATACAAAGTGCAAAGATTTCAGATGCCCAAAGTTACTGATGTGTAAATATTTTAGGAGACCTTCCCTGGTTGTTCTCAAGTCCTCTAAAATTTATGATTGCTGGTGCTGACTGCAGCAACACTCAGTAAGTTTAATGAAGAGTGTAATCCAATGAGTCCAGCAGATGTTTCTGGGTCTGCTTCACTGGGAACTTTCTGGATTCTTCTTTGTTCATTCCCAGGAATCAAGACCCAATTTTAGCAAAGTGCTGATGATCCAGCTAGCAACAAAAAGACTGAAATGTCTTCATCTCCACAGTCCTTAAAATGTTCAGCATTGAAGATCTATAAACAGATGAGGTTTGCATTCTTATCCAAGACTCTTTAACTTGAAAAGCTGAAGGATGGGAAACTCATACAACTGGCTCTCAACAGATTTGTGGTATTTTCTGCACTTGTTTGGCACAGAAATATAATCTATCTAACAGTATTTTGGCACTGCCAACATAGAACCTGGCAATACAAAAATATGTAAGAAAAGACAATCTTTTCCAAAAGCAACAAGGAAAACTTGTTTTAAGTAATGATTTTGTTAGGGTCATGATTTAGTTTATTTCTCTTTATACTTTTCTCTTTTGTTATCCAGGGCTATTTGTGTCACGTTACATTGACACCAACTGTTAGCTGGACATCTAGGATTATGCAAAAAACAACCATATAAGTTGGAGTTCCTTGTCTTCCTTCTGTTCTGTCAGGTAAAGGCGGGGGTATTTTGAAAAGACAGAAACAACAAGAGAAAGCCAGGAACACACTACAAAATGCTTGCCACTTTTCTTTGGCCTTTTAACTCTGCAATTTGTTTAATTTTTGAACTATTGTTCCTGTCTCCATTTCCTGAATTCTGGGTGCACCTTGCCTCCCAATCCAGTACCTAATGGTCATAATTCCAGTAGCTGCACATAGAAATGGTGAAGACAGCATCATTTGTTGGTGTCTAGCCTATCAGTGTAAGTGCCACTAGATTAACCTGAAGCAATTTTCTTGCTCCCTATTATGTAGGTAACACAATACACAGTGTGTTTTTTAAAGACTACCGTCTTACTATGGGCCAGCCAAGCACTAGAAAAACAGGACACTGGAAATGACAAAAAAATGCCTGACCTAACTTTTCAGAGATAAAGCAACATTACTTATTATTTGAGCAAGCAGTCATCCACTGAATTACTTGTTTTTTCTGCCTTTCTAGATCCCATGGAGAAGCCCACCAGAATGACCAGCAGTCACACAGACTGTCATTACTGCCTGCAGTCTCTTTGTGGAAGGAAGTATGCATTAAGAAAAGAAAATGCTTATTGTATTCCATGTTATGACAACCTGTTTGCCAACTCCTGTGAAGAATGCAAGCAACCTATTGAGTGTGATTCCAGGGTAAAGATTTAACTTTCACTTCTTGTTCTTTGGTAAATTATATGTAATTCCCATTTCATTACAGACAGATTCTATAGCCAGCCTTCTGCAATGGTGGAGAGACCTAAGTACAGCCATTGTACATCCACACACATGGATAGAGAGAAACAGTGCTATTTTCACAGAATAGGAAAGCTTCAGGGCCAAAGACTAGGAAATCTGCACATACATTTACCTCAAATATATGGCAAGACTCTGGTGTATATGTGAAGCATGGGTAGACTCCATCCTTTTCCTTCAGTCACTCTGGCTGCAGAGACTTCTGCACTGCAGATGGAAGGGTGCTGGTAAATAGTGGATCAGAATGAAGAAAACTTTAGAATTTCTGAGAGTTGTCCACTGAAACAAAAAATGTTTGAGTGTTGCGTAGTTGCTTTTACTGTAGGTGTTGACAAGCAGAAATCAAGCTGAAAAGAAACAATGTTTATAAATTGTATATTATTCCTCAACTTTTTGAAATGAAATATATATTTTGATTCTAACTTAATACCCAGCTTACTTTGCTCATCTCACAGGTGGCATGTTAGTGGCAGTGCTTCTAGGATTGGCCTTCCTTTTACCTCTCCCCTTTTTTACATTACTAGTTAACAATCTGGTTTCCTCTTGTGGTCTTTGGCAGGGTTCACTCTACCCCATACTTCAGTTTGCAGCCTGTACACTTGACTTTGGTTTTTAAGTTCAGATTAAGCCTGTAAAAATGCTTTTGTCTTGCCAAGTTCCATATGTAACGCTCACCTTCCCCCTGTGCTCACCTTTCCTACATCCTTTTGAAATAAGAGGTCAGAAAGTTATTTAAATAAGCCTCTCATTAGGCCTCCCCAGCCCAAGCACTTTATGGTTTTCAAAACACATTGTCTGAGTACAACTCAGTACTGCAAAGAAATCTTCCAAAGAAATCACTGCCTTGGATGAAGAGTTTTCTCAAACTCTCATCAGCATTTTTAAAAAGTAAACTTGTATACAGAGCTCCAGTCAGAGCCCTGAGCTCACTAATTACACTTTTAAAATTTAAAATTAAGTGGCAATAGCAAAGATGTCAGAGACCATGAACAACAACAAGAACAAAAAATGTACTTGGACTGAATATAAGGGGAAAACGGGAGAAATGAAGCAGGAGCAGCAAGAAAGGAGTGCAACAGGCCAGACCCAGCTAGAGCACTGGCTCACAGAAATCTACATCTGTCCTACCAAAGCTCTCTGTCTGTCAAAATGCTAGAGCTTGGCTCTCTTCACCTCCATCTTACCCAGTTTTTGTCACAGGCTGCTTTGGGTTGCTTTTTGCTAAAAGTGCATTTACTTTCAAAAGTAAATGAAGGTGTTAAACACCCAGCACCTTCTGAAATGAAGCATGATATGATCTGTATTTCATTATTAGCACTTTAAAGGGTGGGGATTTGACAAAGTAGAAAAAAGGACACCATTCTGTCCTTTTGTGCTTCTTAATTACAAGTGAGACCTGGAAGGCTCTAGTTTATGTTTAAGAGGAGGTGGGAAATGTGGGGGGTGGTTTGGTAGTACATTGTTCCCTTGTTTTTTTACTGTTGGGAAAATAATATATGCTGTTTACTGGGGTTTTTTTTCTTTTACTTCTTGATGGAGGTCTCATGCATATACTGTTATCTTCTCCATCCCCTAAGCCTGCTGAGTCTTAGCTAACATTTTTCATCCAAGTTTTTAGGAGGAGTCATGTTAGGTGTAAACAAAAGCAATAATATTTTAATAATCTTTTTAAGAATCATTTTGTTCTCAATCAGATTTTAATTGTTTGCTTTCTGCAATAATATGATCTTTCTTTAGTGCTGGGGGAAAAAGCAGTAATGTTAAAATATACATGAAATTCATTTAAAAGTCTGTAGAGAATGCACTTCTTGTCAGGTGGCCTGCGTACATTAAAAATGTTGATCACTTGTTTCCCCTTGAAAGCCAACTGTAAAGCAGAAAATTATTGTTCCAATAAAAACATCTCCAATGTTACCTAGGGAAGTAGAATTGCCTGTTCCAAAGGAGCTCCTAATGACCTCTGTGGGAGATCTACAAAATAATCTGACTGGTTTAACACTGAGTACCTACAACCCCTCTGATCACACTTTCCTCCGGGTGCACATGTCCTCTCCTCAAGTAACTATTGCAATGCTCTCCATTTTTCACTTTATTTCTGGAAAAAACTGAGTGGTAAAAACACTGTAGAGAAGTCTTCATTAATGTAGATTTACTTTTTCCAAGGATCTGTCCTACAAAGGCCGCCACTGGCATGACAGATGCTTCAAGTGTGCCAAATGCAGTCGCTCGCTGGTGGAGAAGCCATTTGCTGCCAAGGATGAGCTCCTGCTGTGTACTGAGTGCTACTCTGATGAGTATTCATCTAAATGTTTCCACTGCCAAAAGACCATTATGCCTGGTAAGACAACATGGACCCTTCAGTGAAACATGGGACTTTCACATGCTTGAATAACTGAGCTACATGTTCCTTGGTTTTCAGAAGATCTTTGAGGTGACTACCTCTCCTTTGTGTGTAGTAGCCCCTTGGGAGTGATGAGAGGGCACACAGATACCTCTGGTCTAGCACTGGCTGGGCTTATGAATCCTTAGAAAGAATATTAGAGTTCAAGAGAAGGTAAAATGTGTTCATGTGGAGTCTCTGATTCTGCTCACAATTTTTGGGAAGTGCATCTTGCTGTGAGTATAGGTAGGCAAACAGAGATATAGTTACCAGGAGTGGAAGATTAGACAAGTCATCTGCACCTCATCTGTCACATTGATCAGACTTTGAGTATCAGACCTTGCTACTTTCTGTATACCATTTCTTTCACTCAGAAATTTTAGATTTCCACAATAGGACATTCTATTTTCAAATCAGCATTTTTACTAAAAAGAATACAGTATGTATGTGCTAACAATAGGTATACTTCCTGCCACTAGCAACTTTGACAATTCTGTATTTTTCCAGTAAGCTGCTTCTCAGCTTTTGATGATGTCAGTTGAGGACATCCTCTAGACTTTTCACTGCTAGCACACCAGTAAAGGTCTCCTAAAAGCTGCCTCTTCAGAGGCCTCTAAGAGAAGCCTCAGCACTGTATGTGGCAAAATGAAGCAGCTTGCTTAGCAAAGTGGGTCCCTAACTTTTAGAACAGTGAATTACCCTCAGTGCTAGAACCTTTTTACAGATCCCATGTGTAACTCCAAACACCAGCCACAAACTATCTGTTGTAGCCTCTTCACTACTACTTTGGGAACCTTTGACCAAGGACAACAGTAAATTTGTCAATGACACAAGAATTTTTTTCTTTCACTAGACCTTAATGTCAAACAATAAGGTTTGGACTGTGCAGAATTGTTCTATTATAATTGCTAGGTTACTGTTATCTTAGTTCAACCTGTAACATTGATCTGTATTTTTATAGTTTATTTCCTTTTCATTACAGGTAGATGCTTTATTAATGGAAGTAAATGCTGTATCAATATAGTTGTGTTCAGTTTAAGGATAATAAAGAGCATAAACTTTATATAAAGTTTATATTAAAAAATATATATTCTGAAAGGGCACACCCTTCTAGTTGTCATGATAATAATACCATAGTACATTTCGGTTTGCATTATTATCCTCTGGTGTACATCCGCCTTGCAGATTTTGCCCCAGAGCCTAGGAGACTAAATCCTTACAGCAAGTGCTCAGGGTAGCAGTAACAGTTCAAACAAAGAAGTGACGTGGGAATGCCAACCAATTTCTAAATCATTAACTTTTGCCATTAGCTAATTAGCTCCATTTTGAAAAGATTCAGTAGGCAAGGACAGTGAAGTCAGCCTTCTGATCACTGAGAGGAAGCTGCAAACCTTATATGTTTAAATACAACCAGTGGTTTCTCTCTCCACTAGCCCCACAGTGCTGGAATTAATCACTTATTACAGCAATTCTCTTCTTATATATGTGCATATCTTAGACCTACATGAAGGTGTATGGGACACTTGTACAAGAGCTAAGAGCTCTGAAACTCCTCTGGCAGACTTTTAACTGAAAAACTTTCTGTCCCTGCACTGAATGAAAAGCATCTAGTTAATCATGCTAAAAAAGAACTGTTGATCTAGGATGGAAATGACGAGCTGTAAGAAGAGGTAGTGTAGCGTGCTCTATCACAGAAAAGAGATTACCTTTAACAAAATTGCCATCTTAAGATGAATAAGATAAATAATGGATTTATAAGTGAAGGAGCCTTAGTTTAAGGAAAAGACTGGACATTAATAGATGTACCAAACATCCAATGAGTAATCTTCAGTTTCTAAAAGTGCTATGTACCTGAAACTTATCACTGAGGTGATTGGCCTGAGAGAAACTCTGAGCAACCAAAGTGTTTCGCAGAGAAATAATCTTAAAACATTAATTTAAGGACAGACTAAAAAAATCACAGCTTAGGCAATTTAGCACAGCTTTTTCCAGGTGATCATATGGTGCTGAATTTTTTCTTGAAATGTCAAGTAAATACTTAAAAACTCTATTACATTGAGGATAAGCCCTTACTTGCAAAATCCAATACCAAGATAGACTATTAAAAATTAGTATTCCTGACATTTAAAACTTACAAAACTGCATCTGAGGGGATTGTTTCCTTTTTGCAGGTTCCCGTAAAATGGAATTCAAGGGAAGTTCCTGGCATGAATCCTGTTTTGTTTGCCAATATTGCCGGCAGCCACTGGGAACCAAACCACTGATCACCAAGGACAAGGAGAATTACTGCGTGCCCTGTTTTGAGAAGCAGTTTGCTCACCATTGCTACTCTTGCAAAAAGGTAATTAAACATAGAATGATAAAAATTCCCCTAGTGAGGTATGTAAAAAGGATCATGTCAAATGTCTGGTGAACTAAGTAAGAGCAGAGTCCTCATTTTGGCATAGGACACTGAAAACAAACAGTGATGGCATTTGCTGGACACTCTAGCTAATAATAATCTAACTCTGATTATATCTGAAATAAACCCTTTGACCAAAACAAATACTTTGAGGTTTTTTGTTGTTGATTCTGATTTTTAAAGAGGTTGAATTTTTCACTGAAAGTTATGTGTAAACCTTCTTTCCTGATAGTTCTCTTATTTTACCTTGATAACCATGCCTCTTTTTCCAGAATATTTCAGATAGCTTCACTTGTATAATAAGCCACCTACGCTGAGCAAAGCATTCACAGTCTTGCCTGTTCTTTTTTCTTGAAATCAGGCAATAATCACATCAAGTAATATTCAACTGTGTCAAGGCTCACACTGTTTCTATACACGATGCTTCCCCCCGTGGGTACCATAAAGCTTGATTTCAGATGAGTTTTTCTTTATTCCTCCAAATACAAAGAAATTAATTCATTTCTCTCTTAATTTCTCATGGTTTATGGGAAAAACCATGGTTGATGTTTATGGTTGATGAAAACACTCAAAATATCACAGTATTGTAACAGTGATACTGTTCTCTAGGGGAAATGTTTTAAGATGCTTTTTATAGCAGAATATAACTTATTCCTTAGTACTGGTATCACTCTGGAAGCAAAAATAATTCTTTTTCTGTCTTCACCAAATAACTTATAATTTCTGTAGTTATTTAATATTTCTCTGCAAACCTCTACCTCTAACAAAAGCTTTTAATTTAAGTAAAATCTGCTGCCTGTATTTTTCTGCCATAATTAGATGTTAGAAAGTATTTTTATATATTCCTATGTCTCTACATCTAGCCTTTCATTTGTATTAAATGATCACATGGAAAAGACAGTGATTCTGTTCTATGTTCACTAGAAACACCAAGGTTGTGTGAAATAACCAGGATTTGTTTCTTTAAAATTCTAGGAATGCAAAGAGATCCTTATGTAAGAGCTAAAACAGGTTAATTGCTTAAACTTACATCAGTTCCCATAAATAAGGGGTAAGACCAAATAGATTAAATTGCCAAACTGAAGTTTTGAATTTTGTGTGAGAGATTTTGAGATTTTAATGGAAAAACAAATGAGAGTTAGAAGTAGCCCAATACTGAAATTCTAAGGGGATTGGGAACTATTTGAATTTTTTTTACTGCTTGACATCAACCAGTATTTTTCTTCATTTCCCTGAAACTGTATTCCTCAGGGCAATTTGATAGTACCACTATTCTTACTTTAAGTTTCTCCAGCTATTTTTTCTCTTCACAACTCATGCATGTAACTTGACAGTAGAAACCCTATCTTACAGCTCATCTTTATTTCTACAGAAGTTTCTCTTTACAGTCTCTCAAAAATTTTGTGAAACCAGCTCTGTACCACACATATAGAAGTCATAGAGCAACTGGATATTTTCCTCCTCAGCAATAATAATTAGAGAGCTGTGAGTGAGTTTTAGGGAATAAGAAGTTCAATGATGCTGATAAGCACCATTTTTTCTTCTTTCAACAGTGATCTCCTTTCTGTTTCACTTCTGTTTGTTTACTGACTTTTTTCCTACTTAAAATACTGTTTCAGGTGTGAAACAGCAAAATGCCAGTTTCATTTGGAAATTAGCCATAATCTCAGCATTGTTTCTCCCATCCATTGTCCACTGAGAACTCCTCTCCTGAGGCTAAGCTTTTACCCACACATATAATAATAAAAATGTCATAAAAAGATAACCTGTTTATTATTTAGGTTATCTTGTGATAGAAAATGGAGAATAACAATCCAGTGGCATGTTCAGCTTAACTGCAGTTGGTCGAATTGATGGTCTAGATGAAGAGTAGTTAATGTGACCACTCTTTCTTCTCTTGTGCATATGGGCAGAGCAAAAACAAGCAGAATGACTTATGAAGGATTGGGTAACACTTCCCAATTCACACCTTTGTTTCATTGCTCTGTCCTTGTTTGTTAATGCATTAGGTAATAACTTCTGGAGGAGTGACCTATGATGACCAGCCTTGGCATACAGAATGCTTTGTGTGTGCTGGGTGTGAAACCCCACTTGTTGGGCAGAGGTTTATTTCCAAAGATGAGTACCCATACTGTGTGGACTGTTTCAGCAAATTTTATGCTAAGAAGTGTGCTTCTTGCAAGACACCTATTACAGGTGAGTCTCATCTTCTAGAGGGAACTGGACATTGATGAATAATGTCTCCTCTCAAAGCAGACTTTTGCTTTAGAAAACAACATTAAAAATAGTCCAAGCATAATGAAAGACTTAAAGGGCTAACTGCTAGAAATCCATCATATGTAACATATCTTGCTTAGAACATACTAATCATACACGTTCCTTAGCTGCTGAGGAATTGTTTCATGTGCCAAAAGGAGTTTCTCTATAGTTTGATTTAGTGATTCTGCACTAAAATTCATCCTTAATAACATAAAAAGTCACTTTACTCTTTCCAGGAGAGTACACAAAAGTCCCTTGTGTCCATAATTTCTTCAGCTTTGTTTTTAAATGCAAATGTGACCAACTGAATATAAATTAACTGCCTGATGGTAAGGCTCACCTGTCAAACCAGGAAGCTTGCCAAATGCAAAAAAGCTCTGTTGCATGCATCCTTGTGTACTTAGATAAGTTATAGTTAAACATTTATGTCACCAGCCTGTGACAGCTGAAGTTTTCTGAGAGCATTTGCTAGTGTTCTGCTTTGTAATTCTATTATGTATGGTCTCAACTGTTGAAAAGTATTTCAGAATCTTGAAGAAACTTAGGTGAAAATAATGAAATTTCATAAAGTGTTGTACAGAAACTATTTATATCAAAAAATTGCAAATAATTTTTATGAGAGTTTGTTGGACTGATCAGCAAACCTGAATGGGCATTCTGATAAACCCATGCATTTCAGAGTTCGTAAAGGGTTATGAAAACAAACACGTGACTTGTGACTTTATATAAATTCTTTTTCACTGCATTTAATTTTCAAGTTTTTTCAATTAAGTCAACAAAGCATATCTCAAAACGTGGATTTTTGTTCACTTGTTTGTTTGCTGTTAGGAATGACAACCCTAGCACCCATCAGAAAACAATCTGTTGCATGTCTGAACCATGTCCAGAATCACTGGATTCTCATCTTCTTTCTCATAATTTCTTTCAGCTCTTGGAAGTGCCAAATTTATCTCCTTTGAAGACCGCCAGTGGCACGGGGAATGCTTTAACTGTGCAAAATGCTCTGTCTCACTGGTGGGCCAGGGATTCCTCACTCAGCAGGATGATGTCTTTTGTCATGAATGTGGCTCTGCTTCATAGTTCTGTGGAGAGCTGTACAGCTGCCTTATTCTTGCTCTGTAATGATGCTCATTACTCTGCAGAAAGAAAACCATATGAACAATATAACAGCTATTTAGTCATTCACAAAACTTGCCAAAAGCATAGTTCTTATCTGCATATTGAAAAAATTTATAGAGACCCATAGTGGTTGAGAAAATAATGCAGAAAATATCGGTATATATATTTTAAATCTAACTACAGTATGTTTCTCCTTGTAACACACTGCACTCTGCTGTTAGAAACTTAAAAATTTAGATTTCATCTCCCATGAAACAAGGAGGATTGAGGAAAGTCTATATGGCATGCGACCAATGATGATAGAAATGTAAGCACTGCTTTACAGAGGTAGACCTTGGTGTGGAAAGCTCTGCACATGCAGTTTTCTATTTGGATCACAACACTGGTGAGAACAACTTGTAAAGATCAACTTCCTCCATACTTTGGGCAAAATAGGTGCTGACAAAGCAGGCAGAAAGTGAGAGGAGTGGATACTTTTGCACAGAGAGACACCAAGTCTAGGAGGCCCATGCCACAAGTTATAGGGAAAAAAAATCACTTTTCTCTCCTTACTGACGTTGCTCCCCAGAAATATAGTCTTTCCAATCATCCAAAGAACTGAGTGATGGGTACTTTCCCAAAAATAGTTAACTGTTCTGAACCTTTCAGGCATAACTGCTCTAGAACATGAATAAATACCAATTTTGAGCTGCTGTAAGAGGTGGAGGCTCTTCAAGATTTGTTAGTGATGATGTATGCTGTCCCATAGTTAATATGCTGCCTTAAGACTGTTTCCATCATCTTCACTAGACCTTCAAATATACTCATAAAATATATATTTTTATTACTAGACACACACACCAACTCATACTTGTCCCCTTGACCTTGCACTTTTCCTTCCCTCAAAACCCATTTGCCAGCAATCAAAGCACTATTAAAGCCCTTACTATTTTCACCCTGCTAGGTCTTTTATTCACAGTCTACCCCTTTTCTTGTAAGTATCTGCTTGTCTAGACTGGACTCCAAGCTCTTCAGAACCAATACCTGATTCATTTTTCCACGTGCCACATGCATTTGCCAATATTATGTCAAGAATAGTAATGTTGCCATTGTAAGCCAGGCAGTCCTTGCTTTAGTACAAGATATTAGTTTCTAGGTAGGTGGCTTTAAGAAGGTTATATCTGCTTGCTGAGCTTCAGCCCTCAAGTGTCTATTAGTAAAGGTCATCTAGGGAGGGGTTAGAAGCATTTATCTTCTTCCATATTGTGTGTTAAGAGCAGCCTCATTCGAATAACAGTGTCTGTACCAAGTTGTTAAGAGCTGTACAGGGATATTAGGACTGGCAGAGTCTGTACCACTCAACACTGTTTCAGTCCTCATCTTGTACACCAGAGATGCTCCTTTAGGCTCTGACCTTAAGTGTATAGAGTTATTTGGCTGACTTGAGTGAGCTGTATTCATCCTGAAGGCAGCCATTACTTTAGCTAGAAGAGTGAAAAGAAAACAAACAAACAAAAAGAAAAAAAAAAAAATGTGCACAGCTAAACCATAGCTGAACTGCAGCGGCACAGAATCAATATGGAAAATGACTGACCAACATGTACATAGCAGTCAATTTTACAGTCAATAAAATATTGATCTTTTGCTATACATGGTGTTCATTTTTGGTTTCCAGCTTCTTTTATGGCAACTTTTATTGCAGCCTAGAGTTTGATTAGTTTATGCCTTTTCATTTTCTCCCAGTATCTTCCTTTTCTGTTTTCACCTTTCACGTGGCTGACACAGATTCTTGTCAGTAGATTCCCATAAATAGAAATATGTTTCATTGCCTTAATACACACACACACTCACACAGTGTTCACAGTTATGCATGACATTCTAAAAATGTGCACTGCGTTGTCAGAAGCTCATTAGTAAATGTTAATTGTCTTAATTTTTTTAATTAAAATGATGAATCACCAGACACAGGCTTGTCTGTGAGGTGTAATTTTTATTTGTGTTGTGTGAAATAACTTTCAGCAAATTGCAAGAATGTGGTTTGGGCCCATTATCCATTCTTGTCTGAACAATTTTCCAGTTTAATTACAAACTGATGCAAGAATTAGCAGGCAGAGTCTTAGGACACGACAGAGTCCCAGGTCAGACACACTGATCATGATAATCTCAGTCTTTCAGCCTTAACATTTAGGAAAATGAATTTCTTCTCTGACTCATCAACTGATTATATTTTTAGAAATACCAGCCGAATTATTTATTTCTCCTGCAGTAAATACACTACAGTCACATCTGAAACCGAGCATTCTGACTTCATCTGACCAAGCATTAACATTTTGACTTCAAAATGTGATTGCAATAAATAGCTTGAATAAAAGGTATACTAGATATCAAACTGATAGTCTCCTTCACCAGCTACCATGGCCTAAAAAGCAGTATTACACTGCACAGTTTGGGTCATCTATGCTTATGTAGATGAAATAGAACTTGAATAGGTGCAGAGAAGGGCTGCAAGAAAGAGCAAGGTGTCTGTGCTGAGGATTGTAGATCACAGAGGAGATTACATAGCTACTGTAAGCCAAGAGACTGCATTGGGTTCAAGATCAAAGGAAAATAAACTCCTCAGAACAGGAAACTGGAAATTAGAATGCTGATGGTGATGATCAGTGATGTTCCAGGAGATCCTCTTTCCAGAACCAAGAGGGGGAACAACTCTGAAGTCAGTTTTAAAGTGGTGCTTGATCAGTGTGTTTAATGGTCTGTATAACATGATTGCCTGGGGTAGCAAAGCATTGGGCAAAATGAACCAGATGGTCTTTGCTGCTCACATTTGATTTACTGCAGGATGATCAGGGTACAGATTCTAACACAATTCAATTTTCTTTAATAAACTGTAGAGGATGGAAGTTTGAGAGATTTAAATCATTTTTTTTAACATGCCATTCTTTAACATTGTACTCCCTTATTACAAAATTTATCTAGTTCTTTCCTGTGTATTAGCTGCCCAGCTCTAAAGTAATCACATTGCTTTTGTTATGGTCAGGCTCAGTTATTCTGAGGTGCAGCGATGTCTCTAATGCCCTGATCACATCTCCACCGTATTCAGAGTTATCCCATGGGACTGGGAGGGAGACTGCACTTTGGGACCAACTTCTGAAGAGAGAAATAAGTGCCTTGTTACCTCCCTTAGTACTTAAGGCTAAAGTTTAAGTTCGCTGCCCACTACCTTGTTGTCAAAGAACTACCAGAGATGACATGTTTGAATTATAGGATCATAGAATAATATGTGAAGACAAGCCCTCCAGTATTGTTACCAAGTGACTTTTCTCTACCCATATTTCCAAATGTCACATTTTTCACTCTAAGATAAATTCAAATAATGTGAGCAAGATATCAGTCTATTCATGGGCTACTACTACTTTTAAAATCCAGGTATGTTTTCAGTAGGTGTTGTAGCAGACAGCACAGAGCAGAAGTGAAGCTGGAACCCAGAATCACTTTCCTGCATTTCAGAGAGAGAAGCACATGTTCCAGAATCCTGCCTTATCTTTAGAACATCACCTAAACACCCTCTACTCTCTCCTTGTCCCCTGGTTTTCTGAAAGAGACTGGGGCAGAGGTGGGTCATAGTCTGGTCACTTCAGCAAAGTGGGTATCACATCTCAGGGTAGTTTTTTCCATAGTATCTCAGCACACAGAAGGTCAACTAGTTCTTGTCCTCTACTAGTGGGTGTCATCCCAGACTTTCCTCATGGTCAGAGTGGCTCAGCACAACCATGGGAGTATTATGAAGGGAGTGGTATGGTTTTGCAAGGCCTTCTGTCATTTCAAACACTTAAAGGGCTCCATCATGAAAGGAGGGTACCTTCTTATGCCCCACTGAGCATAAACTCAACACCTGATTGAATTCTTCATGACATTCACTTGATTTACCAGAACGGATGTAGAGCAGGGTATTGTATTTTAGGAAATCAAGTAAAAACACAGTGACATTTATACAATGACAGATATCAATAGCTGAAAGAAAGTAATGTTAAATGACTGACTAAGTGGAAGCGGGGAGATCATTTCTGTTAACAAAAAAGCTGGACAGGTTTTCAAGCCTGGAGCCAGAGCAAACTTGTTTACCAATCAGGCAGGAATGTTGCAATAAATCCTCTGCGTTTTTGTTAATAATATCTCAAAGAAAATATGCATGTGTGCTTGCATGCTTGTTCACCCTCACATTGCCAAAATTTCAAATGGACTGAGTCACAGGAAACCTGGCAACTGAAATCAAAGTAAGAAACACCTAGTGTGGTTACAGACTACTATTTTCAAACAAAAGTTTCAGTTCATTATATTCAGAAGTAGCAGGTACAAGTACTTTGATAAGAAAACAGGGCAGATTTGTCCTTTTGAGGACACATACGGATGCATAAAGGGTTGTAACAGAGGGATGTTATCCAATAAACCTTTGCAGTGGAAGATGTATAGATATCATCTTTGGCCTGAATCATTAAGCTTTTCTTATTAGAGACAACATCTATGTCCACATAAATATTTCTGTAGACTTCTATCTTTTAGTTTCCACTCAGCTCCTTACTGTGCCTCCATGAAGATGAGGCCAGACAAGAGCATCTCTTTAGCAGAGTCACACAGACATGCACAATGGATAGTGAATATAGCCCATGCAAACCTGAATTTGCTCAGAGTAAACTAATTCAGTCTCAGAAGACCAAGCATTTTACACCATCGCATCCAAGCTAATAAACCTTATCTCTTTTATTTAATTCAATATATGGTTTTATCAACTTAAGCCTCTGCTGTGTGTTTTTTACTTTCCTCTCCAGTAAGATTTCAGGACTGTAACTGCTCACCTGATTTACTGCAGATTTTCTTATTGCACTGACTGAATTACTAAGTTACAGTGTACAAGAAACTGCAGCATTAACTGCATCTCTGAAAAATGGGAGTCACGAATCCCTTTTGTGCATAGTGAGGCTTTGAGAACAAATGGCAATTAAAACAGCACATAATTCCAATATTTCACTCCAGTATCTCAGTGCTCTCATGAGTCACTTGTTAGCTGTCACCCAACACCTCATGACCTAATTGTCCTCAGGTGTACTTCTGTAATTTCCACTTGTAACCAGGAGAGCAGTTTTCTACAAAAGGACCCCCATTGGGTACCCATGGCCCAGCCTCAGGAATCTCCTGGGCAACACTGAATAGAGGATTGGCCCTGCTCAAGGTAACAAAAATCCAAACAACCTTAGATAGCTGCTGAATCCCAGTGCTCAGCTTTGAGTATTTTATAGCAAATATGTACCTCAAGTAGCCATATCCATATTGTTCCTGGGTAAAATTCTCATTCGACTATCTGTCTGTCTTCAACTTCGACTTTGGATGAACTTTTGCTAGACTAATTATCAAATAAATAAAAAAATAAAATATCTTGCTGGAGCTTACTTAAAGATAAAATCAAAAAAATTCTGAAAAATCAATGCAAAATAGCGTAAACATCTTATTGAATTCTGATGAGTTATATTTTTTGCTGTTCTTGTTTCCCATAGGGAAAGAAAATTGACTCTTTCTTTCTGGAGAACAAGTCTTTTACTTATAAAGAAAGCAAATCAAGCCCTTAGCCAAACCTTTTCATCAGACAAGAAACCAGACAGCAATCTGAAATCTGAGTAGAAATTTCTGACTATGAAAACAGATGGCCATAAAAAGCTGCTAATATGAGGAATAGAACTTAACTCAAATAATAGGAAAATTGCTAACAAATTTGAAACAGACATGGTAGCATAGCATGTCCTTAGTGAACCTGTGATAGATGACCAAGCTCAGGACACCAGTTACTTGGTGACTGGGGGTCAGCCTGTTTTCATACTGCCTTAGAGAAGTGACAAGTTTGGTGACCCAAACATCACTTTCTAATGTTTCTAACCATTTGGTTTTCTTTAAGATTTAAATCTTGAATTTTCTGGCTTTCTCACAGTAGCCACCTCAGTGGATTGATTCTTTTTTTAATTGCTATAAAACTATTATTTATTTGGCTGGGGAGGCAGCTCAGAGTGTGCAATTTAAACTGTGTTATCACCAGCCTTTAAAACAGTGGCACAGTCAAATGCTTTGAGCCAAGTTCTGTGCCAAAATTTCTCAGGATGGTTTCTGCTTTCCCCTTTCCCTTTTTCCTTTTCATCCCTGGATGATTTCACAAAACAAAGAACAGGGGAAAATATAAAGTTTGCTCTATACTAAAGAACCCTCCACCTTTTCTTTGATGGGTTCAGGTGCTTCATTTGATTTTGGCTCAGGAACTTAACTGACAACAAAAAGGAAAGCTTTCTCTCATAGATATATCTCTTGCCATCCCCACAACAGTCTACTTGTCCCAGTTGTATCTATTCTGCATTAAAGGAACAGTAGATGCATTTCCCACAGGGTGAATATGTGGTTAAGATAGCATGTGCTTAGTGACAGCCACTTGTAAGCATTTTAAATTGGATACATGTTCCAGTTCCTCAGCTGTAGAGTGAAGATAACTTCCCATCTTGGAAGAAACAAGTTAGATAACTGTGAAAATGGATTCATCTAAAGCACTGTCACAGCAGACTGCTGATGACAAACCTGACAAGGATAGCTTCTGAGTAAAGGTCCCAAATCTGCCTTCACCTTAGATTCCAGTAAGAAACCTTGTCGTGCTGAGAGTCACAAATGCAGGATGGTGCTCACTGTCAGACCACGATCCGCTCTTCATGAACACTGGGAACTGGGTTCTCTAGGAAAATAATAATTATGAGCTGTCTTGCTTAAAGCCTTTGCTATGCAGGAGAGGTATGGGTGCCGCAGAAGCAGCTCCAGTTCCAGTGTTTTCTCACTGGGATTAGAGTCAGGCTCTGAAAAATCCAATCCAAATTAGCCAGGAATAGTTATTTTTAGTTCCGTTTAATATTTTTGGCAACATGTCAAAGACCACAAGGTTCTGCAAAAGAGGGCTTTAGCAGGATTTCTGTCTTCTGCCTGGCCATGGTGCCCAATCAGCCCTTCCCACTAACTCCACTAGACAACAAAACAAGGTGGCTCCTTGGCCCACAGCTACTCTGATGCAAACCTGACATGGACTGCAAAAATTCATAAACCCACAGTTACACAAATCTAAACAAGTTTCCCTCAGTTCTGAGGCAGGGATGTACCCTATGGACTCAGGCTCACTGTAAGTACTCAGCCCTGGCGAGGCCACAGCTCGAGTCCTGTGTCCAGTTCTGGGCCCCTCAGTTCAGGAAGGAGATTGAGGTCCTGGAGCAGGTCCAAAGGAGGGCAACCAGGCTGGTGAAGGGACTCCAGCACAAGTCCTGTGAGGAGAGGCTGAGGGAGCTGGGGGTGTTCAGCCTGGAGAAGAGGAGAAGAGGAGGCTCAGGGGAGACCTCATCGCTCTCTACAACTCCCTGAAAGGAGGCTGGAGCCAGGGGGGGATTGGGCTCTGCTCCCAGGCAGCTATCAGCAAGACAAGAGGGCATGGTCTCAAGTTTTGCCAGGGGAAGTTTAGGTTGGATATTAGGAAGAAATTCTTCACGGAGAGGGTGATCAGACATTGGAATGGGCTGCCCAGGGAAGCAGTGGATTCTCCATCCCTGGAGATATTTAAAAAGAGACTGGATGTGGCACTCAGTGCCATGGTCTGGTAACTTCAGCAGTAGTGGTCAAGGGTTGAACTTGATAATCTCTGAGGTCCCTTCCAACCCAGCCAATTCTATGATTCTATGACTCTAAGTGTGGAACATGCTGCCTTGGCTATGCAGTGATACTTATCTTCTGAATTTATTAACACTTGTCTGTTCCTCCTTTTTATGTGATGCTGTCAGGTGCAGAGATGGGAGGTGCCTTGGACCCAGCTGCCTCTCTCCCCCTAAGTGAACCCTCTCTGATTTCCACACAGCTGTTTATGGAAGACAGAGATTTCCTATCAGAAAGCAAACCCCAAGGCTGTTGACTGCAGAGAAAAGTCTCAGTCAAGACATAAGGTTCTCTTTATGAGCAACAAATTGGTTCTCATTACTGAAATTAACTCACTCCTTGCGACGAAAATGGTCAAAGGGTCAAGGGTGGAAATTCAGCTGACACTACAGTCTGATAGTTAAACAAGAGACACTTAGACCTGCCAAAACCATTAAAGAGGAATTTAAGCTTAACAAGATCCTTGCTTTTCTTCCCTTTTGCCTGGAGGCTTAGGTAGTCTTCTGCATTCCCGGTACAGAATTGCTGCTGTTCCTTCATGGGAGGTAAGCACTCTGTTCCACTTACTGGCTCACAGGGGAAGTGTTCAGCAAGCTGGGATTTGTATTATCTACTAGAGGGCTCACACCAAGAGAAGGGAGCTGGTGGGCACTTTACTGCCCTACACCTCTTTTTTACTGCCTAAAACAAGAATATAACATCTAGCAGAAGAACACAGGCTTTTCTCTCAAGCATGGTATCCAACAGTAATGATAAAGATTGCTAAATATCTTGCCATTTGCAATGGATGCAATGAAAAACCATACCCCAGACACAAATGTTTGTTTGCACCCCCTGTGCCTAGGCTTACCAAGCATATGTTGCATAACCTAAATTGCAAGGACCTGACTGTCCCAAGGAATCACAATAGGCTTCCTTTTAGGAGGGACAGAGAAGCTACATGATCAAAAATCTGGATTAACAGCAGCCATTGGACTAAACAGACTCAATTATACAAAATTAAATATTGCTGGTAAGGGTATAGTCTAAGTCACCCCACTCACTTCCAGTTTATTAAGAGCAGGAAAGCAACACATCTTCCTCTGGGACTGAAAACTGCCAAAGATCTACCAAGATGCTTAAGCACTCAAGCAAATTCTTCAAGCAAACAGTCTTGACAAAAGGGTATTTTGTGCATTAACATTCTTTTAGAGCTGAGAGCTTAGCAGTGAGCTGGGTCAACAGGAATGTGGGTCACCTAGAGTTAACTCTCTTCTCTATCCATTTTAGATTAAGGATTTAAACTTCCTCAAGAAAGTGTCCTGACATGGGAACAGGTTACTTCTGCATTCTTAAATCAAGAATAAGGCTGTATTTCTTTCTGAAGAAATTTTCACATTACACAGTATAATTAAATATTTGTTGTTTCTAACGTGTGAGAAGAGCTCTACCATACATAGGCATGTTGCTCAGCTGGGAAATCTGGAGTACAAATTTCTAGCTGCAGCAAATGATAACAGGCACTATGTGACTGTATCAGCCAGCCCCAAGAGCCAGAAACAGATTTTTTGGGATGCAGCTTTTCCAGAGGAAAGAATGCTTCTGCAGACATTCATAAAACAGAGGAAGGGCATTGTTAACTTCTTTCCTCTCAGGAACGCACTATGGATATCATGGTACAGTTTCAGCTGAGACCTCCCCTCCAAAAATAACACAGAACCACCCTCAGTATAGTGATACACAGTCAGGGTTATTAATCATTAATATTGGATGCAATATTCTAAGTAACTTTATTCTCTCCAAACCGGAAACATGGGAAGCAAGAAATTTAACTCATCCATTTCTAATAGCATTATGACTTCAAACACTGACCCTGATGAGAACCATCTCTTTCCTGAGAAACAGTAGAGAAGTGGTTTTTCAGAGCTGCTCCTGGGACAATAAGCCAAGAGGCTTGAGACAACGACAGAGACTGGGACAATTACATACCAAGGGGTGGAGAGTCCTCTGGTATGGGCAGAAGTTTGGCATGGTCTGGGTCTAATCAAGAGACCTGAGAGCTCTTTTTGCACTGTGTTCTTATAGGCACTCTGGAGGTGGTGATTCATGCATTTTATCAGGCAACTGGGAAACCTTTCAAATATATTGGTTTTTTGGCTTCTTGTTCTATGTGGTCAGATGGGAATTTTAAAATTAAATAGAATGGCAACAGTGAGAAGTAACTCTCGATCAGTCTGTTCTAGATGGAATTGTTAGGTTAAAAGGAATTACTTACACACTGTTGTACAATAGGATAAAATAGAAATAAACTGTCCTTAACATACTCCTGGATGGCACTGAAGTGGATGTAACTAGTAGCAGTTGAATAAAAACTTCACAAATACAAGGATATGGTCTAAGCAACAAAAGAAGGGTGTATTAACAGAGAAATGAACTCAGTAATAATTAACAGAAGGAGACAGAAAACAAATAGGTCTGTTATAATTAGCTCCAGCTTTTTTATCAGAATAGTCCTTGTGAGTACCAAAAGCATATGTGCAATTCCTCTGAATATCAAACATTAAACATGCAGACCATGTTCTAAGAGTGACAAGCATAGTAACAGGAAAGTGAAAGGGAGCAAATGAAATATAGGAAAATGACTGCAACGCATCAATCAGCATTAACAGCAAAACATATTAAATTGATTCAGCAGTTTAGTCATAGAAAGATCATGTTACGTCTACAGACTTGCCACACAAATCAGGCAGGTATTAAAAGAAGTAATCATTAGCAGGGGAAAAAAAAAAATCTAAAAAGCAATATCCTATCCCCTTATCCTATCTGCCTATTCTATATTTCATTTTAATGTCTTTTGTATTGTTACAACAGCCCCTGGGTAACAAGTTAATGAAATAAAGTGCCATAACAACTTAAAATGCATTTTTCCCTATCAGTCATTGATATATTTTCAGTATATTCAGTATTTGCACCACTTAGGCCACATATAGTAGAGTATGTAGATGTCTATCTTTATAATCTTGGCTAGCTAAGATTATTTTCACTTGATGAAAGCATTTTGTGTTACCACACAGATTTCCTTACCTTGTTAACTGGAGATAGGTAAGTGTGTGTGTGTGTGCATTTATTTCTCACTCACCCCATAACATTCATAAACAAAGGAAGCTTACAAAGCCTTCATAAATTAAACAAGTCCTTCAATTTTTTGCTTTTTTTTCAGTCCTGGACCCAGCAGAAATAGGACAAAATTTAAAAAAGGCTGTGCCCACCCTATCTTATGGCTATACTTACAAACTCCTGCCTCAGTGACATGGAAGAAGTCAAGAGAATTGCTTTTACACCCACACAGCTTACAGGAACCTGATTCTTCATTCAGTTACAGAACTCAGCCAAGCAAGCAATCTACCTTTCTTACCTCTCTGAACGCAAGTAAGGCTCATGGGGATGCAAGCATCTTGCACAGCTTCTCTGCACTTATACAACACACGGAGAAACATAAATGTTAGCAGGACAACTAAACAAGTCTATTTTTAATCCACCTGGTCCCAATTCACCCTTCACTCTGTTCATATCCATCAGTGATTAATTATCTACTGCTGAAGTCAGCGGGTGTCATCTGTCACACAGTGTGAGGCAGCCACATGAGATGGCTCAGAGATGCGCGCACCCATCTCGACCTGGTCACACCAAGCTCACACAGAAGCCTCCCACTGCCCTGCACATCAAAGCCTTGTTGCTGAACAAGCCTTTCAGAGTGCATTATCCAGTGAACTCAAAACCCTGTTTTGTCAGGTCACGAAAGAGAGGAGGCAGCTCCAGCAGGTTTAATGGAAAGCCAGAGCAAGTGGCTTTTACACTCTTCACACCAGCCCTCAGGAATGACCAGAAACTTACCTTTCAGCATGAAGAAACAGAAATGCAAGTCATTTGCCATTATCTTTCACAAATTCAAAAGTCACTAAAGAAAGCTGTTGCAAGGAGGATCTATTAAAGTTGATTAAACATCACCTGTAGTGCAGTGGTCTTCTCACCTACCACAGGAATCTGTCATTCACTTGTCAGTCAGGTCACCCACAGAACCTCTCACAAATTCTTCACAGAGCCTCTCATTTACATCCAGACAACAGCAGCTAACTTTCATTACATTCATCATTAAGTTCATCACAGTGAGCTTCCTTGGGAAGAAGAAGTATTCAGTGTGACACATTTTTGCCACATCTACATTTCTGGGGTAGCAAGTCATCTCTCTTGAAAGAGAGTTGCTTAGTGTTGCTACATTTCACTTGACAGGTAGCTTGTCAGAGGAAGTCTGTCACCCCAAAACTATCTTAGGACTTTGCCAGTTTACCACATGACATCATGTGCAGGAGAAAAATTCAATATTTTTCTCATTTCCCTACCAATTATCATGCAAGCCAACAATTCATCATAGATACCAATACTACCTGGCATGCATTCACTACCTTTGATGCCAAAATCAAATATAAAACCCTCCTGAGCAAGGTCCTACCAATACTGATGAGAACCACATCTCCTCTTCTAAACTGAGCTCTTACTGACAGTCTGTCTGAACACCTTAGCACTGCTTGTGTGTTTTGCTTGTGAAAGAAAAAATACAGTCTGAAGATGTCCTCAAAAGCTGCAGACTGGTTGCCATGTAATGAGGACTTCTCAAGGTCAAAAAAAATGCTGTATATAGGCCTGCAGTACCAACAAGCTGTCCTGAGCTTGTTTTTGAACATCACCAGGAGCAACGCTCATGAATCAGTTTAACATCTGGGATGGGAGAGAGAATGCTTTATTAGGATCACCATAAGAACAGAGATGGAGGATTTTCTGGTAATTATGCATTTGGAATTGGAGTTGTGTTCATAAACACAATCTTTCAACTGGAATTTTCCTTTCATACTATTTGAGATATTAGGGATTTATTTTAAAAGTCCAGAAGCATGAATCTTTATATAATGATACTTGGCAGTTTTTCAGTACAGCACTTCGCAGTGATTTGGAAACATTAATTACATTTTAAAGGTACAGAATAGCAGCTAAATAAATTTATTGTTGTATTTGTAGAATTACGGCTGCTGGGGAGAGGGCAGAAATGGTCACATAGCTGCTATTCCCAACTCTGTGGTGAAACAGAAGTCTTACATTCAAAAAAACCTGACCAAGCAAAACAAACAAAACCAAGACCTTAAGAAGCACAGTGGGAATAAGACAAAACACAGACATATTTTGAGAAACTTACTACTGCTACTCCTTAATTTAGCTAATGAGCTTGGTGATAGGAGAGAATGTACCCACAGCAGTCTCTGGACCGTACCAAACTGTAGGGAGTAGTTCATATTCCATATGGGCTGGGGCCATGGGCCAAAAGGTACCTCATAAAATTCGACACTAGGAAATTCAGAATAGGCCAGAACAACCCTATGTCTTGGTACAAGCTGAAGTCCAGGCTGTTGCTTTCTAGAAAAGACCTGAGGATCCTGGTGAACATGAATCTGAACGTGAGCTAGCAATGCACCCTTTAAGGGAAGGAGGCCACTGTACAGTGGCAGTGGACATGTTGCAATGAGGGGAACTCAGAATCCATCCACAAAGACATTTTTTTTTGTTTTTTTGTTCACCGTGAAGGTGGTCAAACCCCAGCACAAGCTTCCCCTGAGGGGCTATGAAGCTTCCACCCCTGGTGGTGCTCCAGAAATCAACTGGGGAGGATGCTGAGCAATGTGATCTACCTGACCCCACTATAAGCAGGATGTTGGACTGGACAACTTCTGAAAAACTCTTCCAATCAGCATAGTCTCTGTGTCTCTTGGTAATCTTATGATGCTCACAGCATCCCTCTAAGGGAAATGTAAGTGTACCTCATGCCCCAGGGACTGAGAGAAACTCACTTGAAACACAATGGTGATGTATTTGGTATCAACACTGCATCATAGTTGTTCTGAAGCAGTCACAAACATGCAACTAATTAATTCTAAGTGCAGAAAAGTATACAACATTGTAGGAGTAGCAACGGCAAGGGAGTTCAAGTCCTCCTACTAAAACCTTCGTGAGAACTTTAATCATGCCTCCAAGAGGAAAAAAAAACAATAGAAAAAAACCACACAACATGGTGTTTCCTTTGAAATTATGATATTGCTAACAGATCCCAACCTGTTGCAAGAGCTACTTTTTTTCTAACCCTGCTCCTCAAAGGAATGTATCCTACAAGGTAATGGGGGAGGGAAGAAAAACAAAAAATTAATCTTCTCTAAATAGACTTTTTAAGAAGGTTGAAAAGTGTGAGGGGGTGGATTTTTGTTGCTGACTTTCAAACTCTTAAAAATTCTGAAATAAACAAAAAAAAAGTCATCCTGCAACTTATCAGTTATGAAGTAAGTCAGCAGTACAAAGAGACAGCAGTTTGTGACCCTGACCAACCTCTACCCACTCTTGTTATGGCATTGAGAAGACCTCTGCATGGTGAGATAGCACTCCTAGGTTTGTGTGATGAAGAAAGAGATTCCTGCTGCTCTGGAGAGTTGTGGTTTGCTTCATCTGGCTGAGCAGATGAGGAAGCGTGAGGTCTGCAAGTGGTTCACATTCAGAGCATGAGTACAGTAATTTCAAAGGAAGACACAAAACAGCATGGAAACACTACAACTGCTTCCCTCTAAATAAAGAAAAAAATTACAGTATCCCATTATGGAATGAACAGAGTAAGTGAGAAAGGATAGAAGAAAATGTTTCAGAAATAAGAATGGGATAGAGACCTGCAACTCAAGCCTAAAAGGCTATTTGGAATGTTTCCTAGATACAAAACAAATAATAATTTTCTGTAATTATCTCATCCTTTACGAAGGAAAAGGAAAAAAACCTGCATCCCTACTTCCAAGCAACAGTTTTAAATCCATCTAATATGCGAAAACACATAAAGCTCTTTCAACAAGAGATATTGCTGTGGAGGGGACTCAGATATTCAGAGCTTAGGTTGCTTCAACCCAGAGTTTGTATAATCTTAATAGCTACTGAAACTTTTAAAAATACTACCTGTTAGATTAGATGTGCAGTTAACCTCTACTCTTCTCCCCCAGTTGTTGTTTTAGATTTACTAAAATAGCAGGTGGAAGGGAAAAATTATTTTTCTTCTTTTGGTTAGCCAGACCAAATCAAACAAGCTGTCATTATGATGATGCTGGCAGTGTACCGTTATTCTAACACTTCAGAACTTTCAAAACTTGTTATTAAATCTTTACTTTAAAATAAAGAAGAATTACTCTTTCTGTTCTTAAAAAGAAAGTACAAGAATAAGGATTATTTTCAGTAAAGAGTATTCATCCAAAATCCAACAAGAGTTAACCAAATTCATCTTAATATAATGGTAATACTTCTTTGCATTCCAAAATAGGAGGAAAATGCTTAGCTTGATTCTCATTTGTCCTGAACTACAACAGATATTTGCTATGTGGAAGTTCTGTGTGAGAGCATTGACAGATGAGGTTTTGGGACTGATGATATTATTACCCCTCCATTTGAATGTCCATCTTCCTGATTGGTGATAGAGATTGGGCAGAGAATGGATTGAGAACAGCCCTGAGGAGAAGGATTTATAGGTGTTGGATGTTGAGAAGCTGAACATGAGCCAGCAGTGTGCACTGGCAGCCCAGAAAGCCAACTGTATCCCAGAATATATCAAAAGAAATGTGTCCAGCAGCTCGAGAAAAATGATTCTGCCCCTCTGCTCTCATGAGACTCCACCTGGAGTACTGTGTCCAGTTCTGGAGCCCCCAACAAAGAAAAGACATGGAGCTCTTGAAGCAAGTCCAGAGGAGAGCCACAAAGATGATAGAGGCCTGGAACACTTCTCCTGTGAGGACAGGCTGAGAGAGCTGGGATTGTTCAGCCTGGAGAAGAGAAGGCTCTGAGAAGACCTTATAGCAACCTTCTAGTACCTGATGGGGGTCTACAGGAAAGCTGGGGAGGGACTTTTTACCAAGGGCATGGAATGACAGGACAAGGAAGTAACAGGTAGAGGGTAGATTTAGGTTAGGCATAAGGAAGAATTTCTTTAGCGTGAGTGTAGTGGAACTGGTTACTCAGGGAGGTTGTGGATGCCTCATCCCTGGAAATGTTCAAGGCCAAGTTGGATGGGGCTTTGAGCAATCTGGTCT
The DNA here is from genome assembly GCA_023637945.1 of Phaethornis superciliosus. NCBI lineage: Eukaryota > Metazoa > Chordata > Aves > Apodiformes > Trochilidae > Phaethornis > Phaethornis superciliosus. The sequence continues at coordinate 75,291,686 of JAJQWJ010000003.1, read as the reverse complement.
AGTGGGCAGTGTTCCTGCCCATGCAGGGAGGCTGGAGCTGGATGATCTTTAATGCTCCTTCCAACTCAAGCCATTCTATGATTCTATGATTGTGGTTACCACCACTTACCTGAAAGTAACCTGGACAGGCTAGAGAAATTAATTTTAAGAGACTACTATGCTGTGATCTCGGAGCACCAATAGTTCTGCTGGAAGAAATAGTTATCTCTGATCGTAGCCACCTTCCACTCACACAGTAACATTCTCCAGAACCTTCCTGTTACACCCTCTGCTGTGTCCCAAACTCAAGTTACTATAGGAAAACTTCGACAAATCAATGAATTTCACACAACATTCTGCTTACAGAGAGGATTAATCATTTTTTTTCCAGTAGCTCATTCTAAGATACATCGCAGAGACAGCAGCCTTCTGCTGAAGACACTTAATTAGGTCATCTTGGGGTTAATTCTCCGTATTCAGAAAGGCAGGAGTACATGACCCTCAGCAAGATGTTCACAAAGCCCAGGTTTTGAGCAATGTCTTCCATGTCTACAGCCCAGCTGCTCTCAGTTTCCTGCCAAACCCAGATTAATGATTGTACATATACTTTTGGTCATAAGCAGCAAGTGTGAACATGCTAGCAACTATCTTTTGACCCCCTTTTATAGATGATATTAGGCCTCACAGGCATTGATTAATTAACCTTTTATAATAAATATTTTCTTAACACCACTCACAAAGCTGAAGATACAGAATTTGTTGCACATAAATATAGATATTTATTTCTTCTCCGTTTAAACTTTTCTGGTTTATTTCTACTATTATAGAAGGGTTAGCCTTGTCTTCTAGCTGTACAGTGAAAAGCTTACCCTCAATGGGACCTCAAGTTTGAATTCCAACTTATTTAGAATAACTTTCAGACAGTGATTCAGAAAGGCAATGTAACTTTCTGGATTTATTTGATCTGTATCTTTGAAGCAAACATTTAAGCTGCCTGTCTCAGAAAGAAAATAAAGCACACTTGAACTCTTGCCTTGGTCCAAATTTAGAGTTCTGTTTGCATGTTTAGTTAAGCATCTTCTGGGAACATTCTGTCTCCTCAAGGGCTATTCTACCACCAGAGAAACACAATTTGATTGAGATTTTTTTTCATATATTGGCTTTGCCAACTAAATTTTCTCATAAATATGCAGAATGCAAGGATATAAATTATGCTTGTCACTATGAATGTACATATTACATCTGAACAAACACTATGCTGCCATTATTTGTGAATACAATATTTGGTCACTAAATGTGATGTCAGGTAGATATCTTTTTAGAAAAGCTGAAAGAAACCCAGATTCCACCTCCCTAATAAATTTCTCCAAACTGCTGAGATAACTGTAGGACATGCATGGACTTCTCCCTTCTGTATGTTTGAGTGTTAATCACAACTTATTGACCTTAATGGTATTTTATCTTGTTAAATTACTGCTGCAGAAAGGCAGAGATGATTTTGGGGGTTTGCTAGTCTGATCAGTAAACAAAGAGTCAATGTCAGTGAGCTGTAGCATTATAGTCATGTCAGAATACTTCATAGGATACAAGAAGTTTGACCTTATTGAAATTATGGACAGAGCAACTGCCTGCTGGGACTGGAAGCATTGTTCTGCATACAGTGACATATTTGTCACACTTGAAAATCACAAAACTTCACTGCAGGGTGAGTCAGTTACACAAACATATGGGACAAAACTCTTCCTTACCAAAGGCTTAAACTGCAATTGAGAGGTTGCTTGTGGCACCCAAAATGGGATGGAAGTACGATAGGACTGCATGAAAAACAGGACAAGCTAGAAAACAAATCCACTTTGAACCATCACAGCATGTTTGTATTAGGTGTTCTCAGATGTCATTCCCAGGGTAATCTCAGTTTGTCTTTACAAGACATTTGCTTTGCAGCTCTGCAAGCTTCAGAGACTGACCTACGCCAGCTCAGTTTGTCAATACTGTACTTACACTACTGCAACAGAACTGACATAGATTTAGCCACTTATTATTTAACCACTCATTGCTGAGCACCACTTACTGGTCTCTTGAATTTATTGATAATTCTGGAGTAATAAAAAAAAAAAAAAAAAAAAAAAAAAAAAAAAGAAAAAAAAAAAGAGAGAGAGAGAGAGAAGGAGAAGGGAAAGAAGGAGGAGAGAAGTTTAGCCATTTCCTTTCTACTGTGCTGGAAGAACTGTCTCAAGCAAACTCAGCACAGTGTCTTCCTTCAAGTGTTGAATAAAGAGTACTCAGGTGTGACATAATGGTAAATTAGGATGGGCCAGAAGGTTGAAGTTTTCTGTGGATGACAAATTGCCTTTCCAACGAAGCACAGATGGCTCTCAGCCAGTGATACTCCAGCTTATTCCAAGCTCCACAACATCACAAACCTGATCAGGTTCCACATGACAGCTTTCCATGCAGGGGATGGCAGCAACAATGTGTATCAATAGAAAAAGCAAGTCAAAGCAGCAGCTGCCATTGTGAGTGTTGGGGAAGGAGAGGAAGGGGAGGTTTGGCAACATGAAGAGCTCTTTAAAACAAAGTCATCAAGATTTAAATGTTACCAAAATATGTAAAGTGAAGGATCAAGACTTGGGCATAGCAGAATACATTTTAGGACTGTATGAAAAACAACAACAGCAATAAAAACCTAATTAGTAAATATATCTGTGTTAAGAAATATATTTTTTTAATTAAATGCCCTTGACATAGAACAAGTACTGTGGACAGAAAAGTATTGATATAATAAAATTGCAAGGGATTATGCTTGAAGTTGACTTACCACCAAATAAGCTTGTCTTTCCTCCTGTGTTGTTAGATAAAATAGCTTGAGTGAAACATCCTGTCAATTCAACTATTTGCTCTCTTGATGAAAATAAGGCAGTCATACCTCCCTTACCTTTGTAGGTCTGAGGACTGCAACAGCTGACAGAAGCAGCTGTTCTCCATTCCTCTCTTATCATAGCTTTCTTTTCCTGACAGAGCATCTAATTAAGTTTTGCTTGGATACAGTTGATGTGGTATTGAGTACACAGACCCATGTATTTACTAAAAGTGAAGAAAAATCTTATTTTCTGGTTGGATCATACTGCTTAATTCTCAGCTTGGAGCCACCATTACATCCCATGTAATACTGGAGAAAATCAATGCTAACACACCTTTGTTCATCAGAAAGCTATATCATGGAGCATATGCACCCAAAATCATTGCAAGTGAAAGAAAAAAAGTATTTAAACTAGAATTCATAATCCCTTGCTTCTATTAATCCCTTGACCGACTACTCCTTATGAGCAAATGTGCATGAGGAAATAGTCAGCACAACATAAAATAGATGCAAACTAGAGAGATTCAAGTGGACAGGTCCAGGTTAAGTCAGCTTCACATTCTTGAACTCTTAAGGGTTATCATGGTTCCAGACATGGTTCCAGACAAAATCTATAATCATCATCTCCCTGCTAACTTACATTGTTATAAACAGTTCCCTAAGAATAGAATTACCAACCTCACTTGGGTAGGAACATAAGCCCTGATATCTCTGGTTTGAGTTCAGCCTCTCTCTAAACCTCTGGTTAGGCCCTTCAAGGAGAAACCCAAAGCAATCAAAGTTTTTTTAAATCCCTCACTGAGCACATGCTTCTCAAGGACAAAAAAGATCTATTTGCAAATTGTCATTTGTGAATTCACAGATTCTCACCTTTTCACATGTGCAGTGTTAATTAATTTAGTTAGAGAGCAAATATCATAAATACAGCACTCAAGAGATTTACTAGGACTCCAGGCAGATCTGTGTACACACTCAAAAAATATTAAAAGGGACTAACATTTTTGGGGGGGAAGGAGTGACCTGCACCTAACTCTGACACCAAGGGTTGCAAAATCCCTTTTTGCCTCACTGATCTTTCTGCCAACTTGCCATAGATCATTGAAAAATCTAAATTTAGGTAGTATGACCAATGGCAGAGAGTCCAAAATTGTAAGACTTTAGTCATGAGATTAATAAGTTAAAAGAAAACAGCAAGAACTAGAAGATTTTTTTGCTGTTATTTTTACTACTGTAGCCTTTGTTAATATTCAGTTTTCAAAGTCTCCTGCAGTTTCATTCAAGTTGCAATGATGATTCTCTCTGTGCTTAACAGAGAAACTGAAACTTGCCTTATCTTTTGTAAAATGGCTGATATTCTCACTGAATGAGCCAAAGATTTAGTTATTAGGAAAAAAATCTACACCACAATTCAGGCCAGAAACTAGAGAATGGTGGCAGTATTGCATACCATGGCTTTCTCATGCCTCTCAGAAGAGCAGAGAAACACTAACCATTTAGCTGACAATGAAAAAATACAAAGGAAAGGACAAGTATCTACAAATAGATGCTCCTGTTGAAATCCTCTGGAAGCTGCCCTTTTTGAGCAAAAATGGGCCAAAGACTTGATTTGATAGTAGAAAGCAACCTTATGGTACTTAGGTTTTTGGGTTTGTCAACTTCCCTAAAGTTGTAGAGGCTCTTGAGCTGGTTTAACCCAGTCTTAAACACAAACAGCTGTTATTGGGACTGCAGTTTCAGTAGAGTTACTCACCAGCCTCACAACCATCTGCAATCCAACAATCCAGTATCCAGGCTGGGTGGACTCATTAAAAGCATCCAGGGATTCCTCTCCATGCTGATTACCTGTGTCTGTGCTAGGTGTTGCATCTAATCCTCAAAATTAATAAGGTCTGTCTCGAGATCCAAGGCAGGCTCATTGTTCTCAGTTTTCCTGAACTCACAAATCTCCCAGGGACATAGAGTGAGAGAGCTTGATGGAATAACTAACAAAGGTACCAAACATTACTATAGCAACTGGTAGAAAAAAAGAGGGTCACTATATACCCCAGCTATGTTTTCTATTTCTTTTATCATTCTTACTCAATCCTTAAACAACTTTACTTCATATTATATGTCAAATAAAGTAAAGCAATGTCACTCAACATAATTGCATTTTTTCCCTGAAGTTTCACCATGTACATTTGTTGACAGGTGAGCTCCCTTTCTGTGTCAACAGAGGAAATTAAACCTTTCTGGATTAAAGTGAACTGAAGAATAACAGAAGTAGCATGACAATGTAATGCATGAAAAATTCTTTTATTGTAAATCTCATAAATTCTTATTTTTTTAATGAAGTGTTTTATAGGTTTTTACATTAACTCTCACAATATTATAAGAGGCAAGAGGGAGACCTGAATGCTGAATTTCTGTTCTTCCAGCGGTAACATGCCAATGGTAAGTGTTTGAAGAAGCTCAAGATCTGGAGTGCTACTTGATTTCATAATCCTTTTTATATGCTCAGTTCCCAGTAATTTTTTTCTTCTTTTATTCTTTCATACACCTAAATGTCTTATGTTCCATTAGGAGTATTTAATTTGTCAGTCTACTAAGGATCTGTCAGGATCCTACAGTACCTGGGACTCCAAAACTGCCTGAAAGTAGGGACCAAACCCCAGATTTACCCCTTATGGGACAGAATATGCCCCAAAAATTGCAGTATCTATCTGAAAGAACACGTCTCTGTTTTCTCTATCATTGCTGTTTGGGTTTCAGCACTGGATTCTACTCACTGTTCTGGCAATTCCCTCTAGCTTCATCATGTTCTGGTGAACTACACAATCAAAACCAGAAATAAAGTTCAACTGCTTCCCAGTAATATGAGGTAGGTGCTTGAGTTTTTGTGTTGCACTTCAGATCTCAGCAGGAGATGGTAATATAAGCTCCACATGGGTCCTGAACATGGATGTACAGAAAAGCCCTTTAAAGTTATTAACACTGCTTATAGAGAATGTTTTGTGGAGGTGGCTGTATTTATCTTAGATAGCCTTTGATGAAGTATTTCACATTTTTTGTCTTATATCTTATCTGAGTTTTGCAATAGTTCTAACAATTTTCATAGAGATAAGGCCAGTTGTATATTTTAACCGGACTGTGAAAATTTATCTTTAAAATAACAGTCTTGTAGTCTCATGTTTGGAGTCTTTAGCATTTGCTCCACTTTACAGAATTTTTTTGTTGCTGTTGCTCAAGGTGACTCTTTTAGCATTAATCCTAGAAATGTGCTACCCCACTTCATAGTTCTCATATTTGAGCAAGTGATTTGTTAGGCAGAGTCAAAAACAATTAAGATTTGCTTTTCATAATTTTTTATTCTATTAAAATTAATAACTGGCAAGGTCTGACTATTTAGTGTTATCATTCTAAAACATAAGCTAAAATATAAATCTCGAAAAAGACATAATGGGTTCAGGACAATTTTTGAAAAATATGATCTTAGCAATTGGAAATGAGCCATAAAAACTAAGATACCTTGTCTATCTCTGAAGAACTTCAGAAGTTTTCTTTTTATAGGCATATGTGTGGTATGCATCAGGCCAAAGTTAATTCATATAGCACTAAGAGTAACCATGCTCTTACCTAGAAAAAAACTAATCCTGCCTTCATAGCCACGTAGCTCCTGCATGATCTGCATTTTTGAGTGTAGACTTATATTTTATATCATGGAAAATATCACTGTTTATAAGTAAACAGGGTATAATCAGCAAGAGAAAAATTTTATGAGTAAATGTGGGAGAAATTGGCTGAAGCAATAACAAAATAAAATGTTCCATGAGCAAAGAAACAGAAGAGGCCCGGAAACATGGATTTATATTGTGTCTCTTCACTCTGTCCTGCTTCTCACCCCCAGCTTGTCCCCATGCACTTATCATACACCCACTGGGAAAAAAAAAATCAGTGACTATGACTCACATGGACGTGGGTCCATGTGGATAGGCCAACCTGTTATGTGCACGCCTTATTAGCCAGGAGGTTGCTAGGAAAGAGGATTACCATGACTGAGCTCTGCATTCCCCTCAAGAGTCACAAATTTCTTCTTTATCCTGATATTTATTTACATCTGTCTAGTAGGAAAGGATACTTGAGAACTTTTTCAAATCTGGTTAAAATTAGCCAGCACTAAATATAATTGGGGAAAGGGACTTGGCATAGGATCAATGTGAAAATTATATAACAATCTTTGGGTTTAAAAAGTTATAAATTGAAGCATCCATGTTCTTTTTTTATTATTTAAAGTTTTTTTTACCCATCCCAAATTCAGAAAAATGAGATGTTTGTTAATTTCCAAGGTGAACAAGTTTTTCCCAGCTCATGACTCAAGCCCAGATTGTGCAGTGAGTACTGAGTCTCCTCCAAGCCTCACGGTAATCAGTGGGCTGAAACATTCTGAGTGGAGGTCTGGAGCTTCTTACACAGATTTTTTTAATGACAATATTTACACAGCCAATATTTTCTCAGTAGCTCAGCACCTCATAAACTGCAAGTTATTTATTTTCACATCTGTGAAGTATAAAGGCCCCCAGTTTACACTTAAGGTAATTACATCAACCAAGGGAGATGACTAAAAAATCATGTAGTACTTTTGCAGTAAATTTTCAGATGCCAGAATGGCATGATTTTTCTAGGGGTTCAGGATTTCCTTTAATGAGCAAAGGAGAGAATTCTAGGTGCCACAACACTGGCAGCCTTAGGATTTCCCATCTTGCCTCCACATGCCACTCCAGGAAGACAAACATCTCCAAACATACTGTGCTGTATCTGACTACTCCACATTGATGACTTGCCAACCAAGAGCATCTCCAATTACACTAGGCACCTATATTTATGTATCCAAGTCCCATTGTAGTTGCAGAATTCACAAGGGAATTCACAGCAACCAGCACTCTCTGCATGGATCAGACTGAAATCTCTAATTTTTTCCAGGCAAAGAAACATCTGACCTTCAGTATCTATATTTTTTATTTGGCTGCATAAATACCAGATGTAAAATATATTTTAGTATTTAACATCCTTTGTCTGCTTCAGTTGAAATGATCAGATTTGTCATAAGTTCTGGAGGACAGAGAGAAGTTGGACCCCTTTCTTCCATCACCTAAAGCACTGACATATCCACTCTTACAGCACATGGGCTTGCAAACTAATAACATAGCAACTTCAAGTCAATCCCTACTTGCTTGATTCCTTATTCCACTTTTATATTTTCTGTCCTAGAAATGATTCTCAGAGAAGTTCTGGTTTCACAATTAAAAGGTATGTTTAAAGGGGATAAAAGGGGACACAGAGTTTCTGGTGACTGAAAGGTAAAGCCATTGGAAGCTTGGAGGAGGTTAAACAAGACTTATTTGTGGAATTGGAAAGAACCTCTCAAGAAAGGTCATGCAGTTCTGGTATCAGGAGTAAGGAGTATTAAATGCACTGGCACCCCAGGATGATTACTGAAAGTAAATAAAATAAAATAAAAAATACAGGCAAAATAACTGGCAGCCCTTACTCTCCCTAATAAAAACAGATTAGTTCCAGCAATTTACAGTCAGGATTAACGCAGCATCAACCAGGAAGATATGATCTATTAAAATAACTCTACTTTTGCCGAAAAAATTCATTGCATCCAAACATCTGCATCTAAATATTTACAACTTTATGGCATTTTTTTACATTCTCTGTTTGAAATGTTTCATTAACCAAGATATTTAAGCTTTAACAGATCTATAAATAAATATTCCTTTATCTGTATCCTCTAGACCACTATCTTCATCTAGGTAGCTGTGGCAAACATTTCAGCCTCACCACTAACAGGGAGACTCCAGAAAGCTACATTTTTTCATGGCACTGGACTTCCATCTAGTGAGAAGAACAGTGCATGCTTCTGGGGCATAAAACAGTCACAGTTCTTGTTTTTATGCAAAAACTGTTCTCATAAGGGGAATTGTACTTAACTGCCAGAAGAGATGTGGATATATTTACATAAGATACAAAGGAAAATGTTATTTTATATTGTGAAAAACTTCACGAAATGCTCATCTCCAATTAAATGTCAGTGCTCACAAATCTCAGTAAAGGAAACAGTTCCTGAGAAAATCCTGCTGTAGTCAGACACATGTAACATCTGATATTATATTGCAGTGTCATGATCTACTGTTTATTCAGCTTAAAGACTTAAAAGGCCAAACTAAATACCCTCTTCTGAAGTAGGGAGGTGTTATAACCTCCACTGCACAAGTAGGGAACACAGACCAAGAGCTGAATTTTAAAGGTTTAAAGGTGTACAGATATGCACCTGCTGAGATTTTCAGATATGCCTTAATCTTTTTTCTAAGTCAGGGTGCTAAGTGACTGACTCCTTCTAAGCATCATGGCAGATTTATGTCTGCATCTACAGTCAAATAATGCCTAAAAAACATATCCTGATGTGCCAGACTGACAGCCTGCTCTTCTTCCCTTTCTGGAGGGTGACAGCATTGCTGTTTTGGTACTGGTTACACTGGTGCAGCTGCAATAATGACAGTTTGGTCATTTGCACTGAGGAAATCCTCAAGAGTATGCTCCATGAGATCTCTGAAAAAGCTTCTGCTTTTTACACAAAGAACAAAGCCACCATGGGCACCAAAGTGAATGCCCTTCTGGTGCCTTAACTTTAAAAATGTCAATTTGGCTTTTTTTTTTAACTTCTTTTTCCAGATCCAGGCAGCTAGATTATTGCTGTGAGATGCTATACTATAGAAATACCCTTTTCAAACTAGAAAAAAAAATCTTTGCCTGCCTCAGTGTTTTTGGGTTATAGACCACCAACAGACAAGTATTATCTTTAAAGAGGGGTAGGTATTGCCTATAAATATTATGACAATCATGTCATCGAATGAGCTATTTGCTTTAAAAGTAATTAATATGACATTTTCAAAAAAAGGATTGCAAGAAAATGTAAAGCTCTTGCTTTGACATAAATCTACTCCTAGTTTTCAAGCAAAAATTTGAACATAAATACAAATTCTGTTTTAATGGTATTAGGTTATAATTTTTAATTTATAAAATAAAAAAAATAATTTTTCAAAATTCCCAGTTCTGTTAGATCATTTTGGGTGTGCACATGGAAAACCATGAATTTAAACAGGTATGGTCTACATCTCTGGACAATGATATTCTATATCAAGGAAATGCTCTGCACATGGTACATATTTCAGGAGAATTACTGCAGTGGTGAAGTTTCAGGTGAAATAAATGAATTTATCTGCTTTGATCCGTTTGAATGAACCAGATGAACTAATGTTTGGATGAAATAATGTTTGGATGAACTAATGTTTGTCTAGTTGTGGTTACACAGGTCCTGACTTACAGATCCCTAGGTCTGTGTCATCTAGCCTCACTTCAGTCAAGTTAGTTATGGTGAGTGCTTCTGTATCATTTGGACCTTAATCTGAAAAGAATTAAATTTACTAGACATTGGAGACTCTAGCAGCAGATTATCTCTTTGCCAGAATCTGTTCAGTTTTGCTGCTTATCATCTAACCCATTTTTAGCACAAGGTGCCAAAAAAAGAATGCAAAATATAAGGATATAAGTGCTTATACTCCTGTTCCCATACAAGCAAAATAATACACAGTAGAGGAAATAGGGTTGAGAACAGTATCACTGTACTGTACAATCATTGATTTGGAGCAGCTGGATGGTTTAAATATTAAAGGATCCTCGCATTTTATTTTTAGAGTGGTTAATCACATCTTCATTTTTCAAAGTTTATGCCACTTTGCATTGAATTTCTTTTTATGGTGTTTTGTCAGGTGACTTTCTGTGATACTTACACTGTCTACCTGCATTCTGTGGAACAGTTTCTCAAGATGAGCTTATCAAATGTTTACTGATACCATTCATACCGATACTATATCAGCTGATACCGATACCAAGTCAGCTTTGGAGGACACAAATACTGGGTTCAATATCTTCAGTATCAGTCTCTACTGATCTGTATAGACCCAAGAGATTCATAGGGAGTAAAATGTTGATTGAGATGCAGAAAACTTTCCTGTGGCTCAGGAAACATACATGAGAAGTTGAAGAAGTGGAAAACAGGGCTCTGATTACTTACATGGATCCCAGGGATACCCTGAAAAGTTTTTCTTTCGATTTCATAGCCCAAATCTTACTGCACATTAAGTTTTGGACTTTCTCATAAACTCTAAGGCAAGAGGCAAGCCCATATTCAAAGCAATTCTCTGTTCTCAATGTAAAGGTGCTGCCACCGGGCCAACAGCTCTGGATAAAGCCAAAGTAAGCCCTGGGAAAGTGCTACAAAGAGAACAAACACTTGGGAAAAAAGAAAAAATCAATATTCTATGATGTTAGTGACTTGCAAATTACAGATCACCAAGATATGTACATACAGACTGAATCTCTCTCAAAAAAAACCTAAAGATGCCAGGCATTCACAGAACTACATCTAGAGAGAGACTGGGCAGCTTAAAATACCCTTTAATGGGTTGAGTTTTAAAATTGCAGGATCTACATTTGACACGCAAATCTAAGCATTCAACCCATCGGATGGGTGCTTATTGCAAACTCCTGCCTAATAACTGTGTCCCCTTTATTTTCTGCATTAGCAAATGAGAGTCTGAGGGGTTAAACATTAGTTCTATGTATTAAGATATTCTAAGCTAGTTTTTCAAGGACTGGGAAACTTATCTTCCTTTTTCTGGGAAAGTACCCAAGCATATTAGAAAAACTGGCATTCAGATGATCCAACCTTATAAATTTATTATACAGTGAATAGATCTGTCCAAAGATAATCTACAGAGATTAGTTTAAACAATAAAGAAGATCATGGTTGGGAGTGGCATATGTGAACAAAAGAGGAGTTGACAAGAATGCATGTAGTGTGGAGTGATTTCTCTGTGCTTATAAATAAATAGTGATGAACTCTAATAAGCTCCTATTGCTATTCAGAGAAATTAATCAATCATTTGACATATATTCTTAAAACCAATGCAGCTTTGGAAAACAGGATATTGGGATTTTTTATAGAAAGACTTGAGATAAAAAGAAAAAAAAAATCTACTTACTAGATCCTGAATACTACATTTTTGGTTGCTTCGTCTTGAAAATAACAGGGAAGGATTCAGGAAAGGATGTCAAAGATGAAGGGAGACAGGAAATGGCTACCTAAGAGCTTTGGAATAGATTACTGGCAAGAAAATACTGACTAAATTGCAACACTTTGGTTGAAAGAACACAACTGACAGAGCACACAAATCAGTATCCTTTCAGACAGAGTAGGTGAATCAGAAACAATTATTCATTGTACCCCATAATTCAGGATATGGATGTCCCTACCTGAAATTATTAAGCAAATGCTTTGAAAGGAATGCTTGTTCACATCATGTGGTTAAATTTTGTCCATCTAGTGCTGCTGAAGATTGCATTTCAGATGTAGCTTCCAGCGTGAATGGTCTTTACATTGTTACCAATAGCTGGGAGAATATAAGCAGGAAGGATCACTTCATGCATGCACTCTGCTTTACCCTTTTTTTGGAGAAATGCTCCCCAGCTAAGAAATGTGGGCTTAAAGGAGGAAATCAGGCTGTACTGTCCAGAAACAGAGAACATTAACAGCTGATTTGACAGATCAGAGGTTAAGTGCTTTGAGATTTTAGGTGGTGTCCTCCATTTGTGATACTGCTTCCTGACAGTGGATCCAAATGACAAGGACACCAGCATAAGGACATTATCTTTACCACAAATGGGAAATGAAAGATTAAGTCCAAGTTTAATTCAACATTACTAAAATTTCCTGCACTTTGCAGACAGAGACACTAAAACAGAGATGATGAATTTCCCATCAGTTTAAGGATAGAGACCTCTCACACAGTCTTTCCTGGCTACAAAACTTCAGAAATGATTCACCCTTACAAGCTCAGTCAAGATTAACAGACAGTTCTTCACCTTAACTGCCCCATGAAGAAAATTGCTCCAAAAAGGTTTACTTTAAAACCAGTGTGCACTGACATATGGCCAACTTTAGCTGATGCTGTTTCTTAAAGTTTGTAGGGTGGTATTTGCTTTTCTGCAGGCAGTTTCAGAGATGTGACCTCGGATGAATTGAGGTAGCTCTGTGAAAAATGCTCGTGGTTCCTCTGTCCACAAGAACTTATATATGTCCCCTACAGGTCATATACATCTCTTGCATGCTTCAGCTGACTGAAAACAATGCAATGAATGGAACTGCTGGGGTTGCATAACATTCATTGAAACCTTCTGCTTTCTCTCTCACTTTCCACATGGCCCAGCTTACTTTCCTCTGAGTTTAGTAGTCCTGCTGTCTTCCATTTTCAGATTAGCAGTGCAGGTCTTGCCGTGCCATTTCCTTGTAAGAACATCAACCCTAAGATTTTCTGGCTTATCTTCTAACTGAAAACTGTTAAGATAAATCAGATAATACAGTCTTACTTTTTTGAAGGAAACTATATGACATACTTATCTGGGGCAGCAGACAACTGGACTTAACAATCCAGTAGATCTTTTCCTACCCTATGTTACTGATTTCTATTTTAATTAGTGTGAAACAACTTCAGCCTGAGGACCATTATTCTCACACTGTACTCTCCTTTCCTTATGTTCCTTCTAACATCTGAGATTGCTTTCTGAGTCTTACATTTGGTCTCTATAGTGATGGCAGGATGGCAGCCTTGCTGTCCTTCATCGCCTAGTTAATCCCATCTTCATCTCCTCTTCTTCCCTAGGGACAGAAGAACTCTATAGAGTGGATTCTTCAAGGTAAACATGGGTGAAAGAAGATTAAACTTAAGGGTTAATACTCTTTTCTTGAAGTGTGTGGAACTTTCTTAACCACCGTCAAGCTTCTCAGCTTGGGGTGAAGTAGGTGGTCTCCCATGGTAGCTTGCAGTCTAGCAAAAAGCTGATTTCTTTTTGAGAATCCAAAAAAGCTCCAAGGCTTTTGAGGGCAATATTATTAAGTTTTGGGCTGGAAACTGAAGACAGGCACAGGCCCAATAGGGTGCCAATAGGCAATGGATATGCCATTCAGGGTCATTGAAGTTTGGCCTTGTCTTGTCCTTCCTTGTGCCATTCTTGTGCTGGAGGAGTCGTAAAGGCTTCAAGGGTCTTGGGGGAGACACAGACCCTGGCAAGGAACCCACTGAGTGGGTCATCCTTTTAAGCACCATATGACAGCAGCAGATGGTTGTGACAACAGGCTGAACACAAGAAGGACATTGAGAAAGAGGCAGGTGCCAGGGTGTGTAGTGATGGGCAGATTTACCAGGAACATAAAGGTGTTTATTATGTAAAATAAAGTATATGAGATATCTACAAAGATGTCATTAAAGTTGCCTCTTTTACTTAATATTGACAAGAAGACAAAGAGCTATTATATGAGTACTGAGATTAGCTGCATGCAAATTGGACCTAGCAATGCATAAGCAAATTCATAGGCATCTATAATGTGCCATGGCAATTTTTTCTTCTCTCTCTATAACTCTCTGGGTACTATGAAGCCCACACAAGCATTAAGAAACTTCCTCTATTATTGTCAGTCACAGACTTGACAGCCTCACTTAAAATAAAACCACAGAAGTGGTATGCTTCTAGTTGAAAAAGAAGAATCTCTGTATTAGTAGGACTTTCACACCACCAGAGTTGTGCTACCAGTTACTATTTATACCTTCCCTACTTTTTAATTCTAATTTAAATCATTACTTTTGAAGGCTGCAGATGAGGTACTTGATTGACAGTGGCTTACTAATTGGCACAATGCAAAAAGAAATCTAAGGCTGGAAACAGTGGAAATGAGATGTAAATGCTGCAAGAAGATAAAAATTTTGTGCATGAAACCACTGATTACTTGAGGTTCTTTGCACCTTGCTGTCATTCCTTTTTATGTGCCTTGGCAGGTTTGCCACCACTACTACCAGCACGTAATAATATTAAAGTATATTTAATATAAGAAAAACGTGCTAAAGTCTGAATGCTGTAACAAAAATATTAATCCAAACCTTACCTTGAAACTCAAAAGCCTATGACCAAAGAATCACTTCTCGTAGAAATGGTATCTGAAACATGACAATAAGCTTGTGACATTACAAGTTTCTTCAGCCACATATGCAATTAGGTTCTGCCATCCTAGAAAATGGAAAAAATGAATTTTTTATCTTGTGAGGTGGTAGGTAAAACCAGATGTAAACTGATACAAATACATATGCCCACACACACATATGACAGGTGTGTGTACAACATTCAGTTGTTATTCTCTAGTGTTCACCTATTTATAGTACAGCTGTCATACTTCCTTATTTCTTGAATTCAAAATAAATTATTATTTCTTTACTCTGGTCTATACATTCATTTATTTGTTTGCATTTATTCTATGTGAATGTGCTATTCTACATTATAATTTACAATTTTATATGAATTTCCTAATTACTATGTAACTAGATATTTACTTAAGGCAGAAAAATATGTGGGATTTTTGTTTTTTATTCTGATTGTGATATTACCTT
The DNA here is from genome assembly GCA_023637945.1 of Phaethornis superciliosus. Classification (NCBI taxonomy): domain Eukaryota; kingdom Metazoa; phylum Chordata; class Aves; order Apodiformes; family Trochilidae; genus Phaethornis; species Phaethornis superciliosus. The sequence goes on along the minus strand of JAJQWJ010000003.1, from coordinate 75,276,308 downwards.
ACTCCTGGCATATGCAGTAATTTCTTGACATATATTTTGAAATTCCTCACTAGATTTCCTTTGTCCAGCTCAAGAAGGCCACTCTTACATACGGCAGTCTCAGGTGAGGATTGCTCACACCTATTTTTAGGATGCGCTTGCACTAAGATTTTTATCATTCTCTGGAGGCGTCTGTCTTTCCACACCGATTAAATTAGCAGGCTCTGTGACTAGAGCTTCTAATTCAGGCATCTTAAGGTTGGTTTTAGGCACAGGCAGTTCTCCAAGGCTCTGGCTTCATCACCTGTATATCTGGCATCATTAAGAGAAGCTCCTCACTTCTTACCGAGAAATCTTCACCTCACACAGTCAGAAAATGCTAAGTGATTTTGTCCTGGGCCAGGAGACAGAAAAATTCAGCATTGCCTACCCTTCATGGGAAGGTCTTGGTCACTTTGAATGGATATCTCAAATGGGATGCCTGTGACTTTATAAGTCTCAAATCAGGTTCCAGCCACTGCTTGATTTCAGCAGATAAGACTGGTGAAGAGTGAACCTGTACAATGCCCACCACATAACACAATGCTCACTTTCAGGCATTACAAATCAAGAGGATGCTATTGCCAACACTGCCAGGAGCTATTCAGTATTCTTCACTTTTTTATTATGGGTCTTAACAGAAGAGCTATCCATCATTTTTCTCAACTTATTCTTCATAACTATGAATTTGTCATGAATTTTCAACCTGAATTTCTTGGATGATTGCAAAATATTGCAGAGCTTTAGAATTCAGAGAGGGATGGAGAATTTTTAATCTTTTGCTGTTTCAAGGGTGGAAAGAAAAACATTGCTGACCCCTTGCTTTTTAACCATCTATTCATTTCACAGTATGATAGTAAACATTAAAAAACACACAAATTTTAACTTTCATAGGAAAAGCCTGAAATATTTCTCTTTATGTATTTTTCACCTCATTTTATCCTCATGTCTGTAAAAACATGACACTATATCTGGCTGAAACACGGGTTTTAGTATCCCCCTCACAAGGAAATACAGAAATAGAGGACTCTTTGGTCTACAAGTGATATCCCTACTGTATTTTGTGCTACTCAAATATTTATACTATACATGCTGTTGTAATTGCTAAACATCTGCCAGGGCAATTCCTCTGTTTTTTTTTTTGTTTTACATCTCGTTTGGCAGAATCTTCTACTGGAAGAATTTGCAAAAGTAATTTCCTTAGATTTTTGCTTTTTTTTTTGTTTTTACCTGTCTCTCAAATTTCATTTCTTCTATTTGCTCATCATCAAAAGGCCTATATGAAGAATATTTCAGCATAACAGTAGTCACATGCTATCTTGGATTGTCTTGGTCAGGACATCATTGTCTTAGTGACATGATGTCCTGTTCAAAGTGCAAGGTGATACAGCCCATCCCATGTGTTGGAAAATGTGTATATTGACTTTAAGTTCAGATATTGGGAAGCCAGTCAGAGACAGGTAGTTGCTGTGGCACTCACATGTATCTCAGAAAGTATTCAAAAAATCGTGAGGCTTGAGATTTTTTGCATCAGCTTGGGTGGGCATCAGTACCTAAGGCATCAGTACAAATTCTGGGGACTTGCACATGTTATAACCGAAAATGAGGTAAATATTTGCTTCTGTTCTAACTTTATTCATAAGAGAATGAATCCAGGAGACAGGATGTCTTTTGGAGGGGAAGGCAATATTTGTCCTTCTTAGAGCCTCTCTTTAATAAGGTTTTGCTTGGTGTGTTTGGCAGGGTTGTGCTCTAGCTATCACAATGTAAGAAATGAGCAAAGAAAGCTCAGAATAACATCAACTCAGAATAACATCAGGCAGATCAGTCTTGTCTGCTTCAAATTGCCATTAGATGTTCACAGAAATGAGGCCTTAGGAAAAGTAAATATGTGGATTTCTCTGGCACAAAGAACAGTTGCAAACTGTACAAATAGAATTGAAAAAATGCCTCACATGGTGCTTCCAAATGAATCACACACACCACTATATGGACAGCATGTTCATAGTCATGAAAGGTGTTCTTCATAATAGAGCCCCCTCCTCAGTCTTTTAACCTCTGCTATTATGTCTGCAACTCAAAACTACAAAAAAACTAGCACAAACTAAAAACTTCTGTATTGTTCTCATCCCCCACTGAAGCTTGAAGTTCTCTAAACTTGAATAATCTCTAGATTTACACTATGTAAAATTAGAGCAAATTTTGAAAACTATAGCTTTAGGAGAAAACCAATGGCTGTGAAGGCTAAAAAAGCCTTGAAACAATAAAGCCAGCTCCTGCTGGAACACAGAGATTCAGCACTGCAAGTGTTCAAAAGAAAATCAAATCATACTTTTGGATTGCCAGCAGATCAGGCCTCCCCGGTGGCTGTCTTTTCAGTTTCTCAATGGAGACCAACAGATGGAAAAAAGCTGAAGAGAGCAAGCTTGCTTTCTCTGCCCACTGAATAATTTCCGTCTTATGCCTTTTTGTCTATCTGTAGCTTATAGCTCTATTTACCCAAAATGATTAGAGCTTTTCGTGAACCAGAAGCTCACAGGAACAACAGAAGGTCATGGATATTCTTGCTTATACAGCCACCTGTTGTCTTCCCACATATCCCATTTATTTACTCCTGACTCATTCAACCTTTCTTCCTAAGCCCAGCAATGCCAAATGGGACCGAGATTTCTTCTTTGCAGTTTTACTGGAGCAAGCTAAAATGCTAAAAGCTGTCTGTCCAATTTTGTAACCTTTTTGTAGTGAAATCGGTCCTACCTCAACCAAAAATCTGCATAGGCTTACCTCCTTCCACCTGCTTGACCATGCAAGAGATGGTGGGATGTGTTTCCAGACATAGAAAATAATTTGGAGTCAAGTGCACAGCTAGGAAGGCATAAGAGAAGGAGCCAGACAGGTTATTTATGACTGCTGAAGATGCTTCACCATGGCAAGTCATCTAAGACCCTGGTGTAGTTTCTGAAGCAACTTGGCTCTGCTAGAGATTAATTTTCTCTACAGGACTTTTGGCAATGTTGTTAAAGCCTGCTGAGACACTCTGGACTGCCAAAATCCACACTAGGAAGAATCTCCAATATACTGACATTTCTAGGTCAAGCTGGTTCTGAGATATGATTTTTTATAGAAAAGATCATAAGAGATTTTTAAAAATGAAACACCAAGGATTTTTAAGAATCTCTTTTCAGCAAAATAGATATTCAATCATGTTGAAAATTTTCCAGAAAAATGTACCTTTGGCTACAGCTCCACTCTACCTGCCTATTTTAGATTGGAAAGACTTTTTAAAAGGAAAGAAGAAGAAGAAGAGGGGGAAAAAAAAGACACAAAAGAAAAAAACAACCAAAACCCCACAACCATTTGTTGATTGGTTGGGGCTGAGGCAGCCAGAATCAGACTGATAACAGATAGTGAATCACATTTTATTTTTGAACTTACTGTACGGCATCTGCAATTTCACCTGCTCTGATTAATCATTGAAGGAAGATAAGGGGTAAAAAAAAAAAAAAAATTAAAGGCTGGACTGGAGATAAGTCGAAGGGGGCAATGGGCATATGTCTCTAACTTCCAGGGGAGCTCAGGGGAAATTCAAATAGCTAGATTAATGGCCTTTTACCACAGTCACTGTCTCCTGCTTCTCAGAGAGGCTGTATGAAGTGACATATATTTGAAAGATATTTCCAGTTGCCTTCAAAGTCAAATTGACTGGTCTTTCAGATAGGTTATCTCTCTACTGGACTCCTTCCATGAAGAAGTCATGTTCATTTTCATTTCCAATAACAATGGTGTTTTAATATTTTAAATGTGTTAGGGAGGATAAAGCCTTTAAGCTGCCAATCTTTTTTCACTGCTCTTACGTTTTCCACTGAGACCAGTTACCTGCCTGGCCTGAAAGAGCAACTGGGGAAGGGAGGGAGGGAAGGGAGGGAAAAGGGGGAGAAGGGAGGGAAGAGAGGGAAAGGAAGGAAAGGACGGAAGGACGGAAGGACGGAAGGAAGGAAGGAAGGAAGGAAGGAAGGAAGGAAGGAAGGAAGGAAGGAAGGTGGTCCCTCAAATTTATACTTAGTGTGACATGAATGGGATGGAATACTCTGATTTGGTCAATTTTGGTCATCTATCTTGTCCATTCCTCCCTAAGGGAGGGCTACAGGTGTGACCTCTTTACTCCTTTTCTCCTTCTGGACGGCAAAATGTTCCTCAGAGCTGAGCAGTGTCCTTGGCTCTGCACACCAGTCTCTGGCTGTAACTATAAACATTGAGTGTTATCAGTCCTAGAAGCAGACACTGTCTGAGAAACTTGCTGTTAATTTCAGCAAGTGCAGCTACTTACAAGAGACTTAGCTGAAAGCAAAATTACAAGACAGAAAATCACCTTTATCCTGGCCCAAACCAGGCCACAGTGAAAAAAAGAGTCAAAAGACCTCAGATGTGGTATGTTTTGCAGGCTGGTAGTAGGCATTTGGCCAACTTAGTTTAGCCAGGGCTGGCATTTAGACACAACACATCAAACAAAGGTGAGTCTTCAGTACCCAAATGGCTTGACTTGACTCCAGCAAGCTTCATGTACTTTCACATGTACTTGGTCCCAGCTTTCTGCTACTTGAGAACCACAGAATAACACTCATTTTTTTCCAGTACTGTACCATTTGACAACAAGAAACCTATCAATAACACACTTTTTTTCTGCTCAGAAAGTGTCTGGAAAGCAGTATGAGGTCAAGTTTGGGATAAATCCAGGTAGGGCACACCAGGACAGAGTGGTGAAGGAGTTTTAAGTTGTAAAAAAATCAATAACTCCTATCTCAAGGGCTAGGATTATATTTCCTATTCTGAGGTTGCACACCGTATCTACCCTCCCAGTGAAATTCTTACGAGGTCTATGACAGACAAGCCACTTCTCTTAGTCAAAAGATCCCTTTAATAACCTTACTGGAGAGCCAAGTTTTCACTGCTGCAGCCCCTCTGCACACCAGCAGAGCTCTCTTCTCCCATAAAAGACACCCAGCAAGGAGCTATTTAGATGCTTGTTTCTCCCAGCCCTTCTACACAGACTTCTGCTGTGGGTCCTGAAAGGACATTTCTGTGGGCATAATATCTGGTAGGCAGGGAGCAAAAAGGTGAAGAGGCTAATTCTGCCTTGAGCAACTGCTCTGTGTGATAATAGCCCATATCTATTCTGGGAACAAAGACAAGTCACCTTGCCCTAGGATGATAGAGACAATAAGGACCCTCATGGCATAGAGGATGTCCTGCACCCATGGGCTGGCTCTCTGGTGGCTCTGGGGTCCAAGACAGTTCCAAATACCCTGTCCTGTTCACTCTAGGGCATCCCCAAGGCTGTGGCAGGGTGCATAACATCCAGGACATCCAAGACATTAGGGAAAATACACCACATGGCAGAAGAGCATCCAAATGTAAGTTCCACACTGAGCACCCAGGTGGAAACCCTGCAGAGTTCTTATATTCATAACAGGAAAACAGAAAAAAAAGAGCAGGGAAGTATGTGGCACTTGCAACATCCCAAGCTGATAGCCTGGTGTTATCAGTGTTCCTTCATTGGTGGGAAGAGGTTGTTAGTCTGGCACTGAATCTACAAACACAGGACTCTCATGTTTGGCCAAGATATGCTAGTGCTTATAAAAAAAGCTGATACTGATGTTCCCCCAGCTTCCATGGTAGCACTCAGAGCAGCTCTTTCTGCTTGCACAACAAGGCACCCACACACACAAGGAAACTGGTCTGTAATGGTAACTGTGGCTCCTGTTCATTTGTTTGGTGAAGACACTTTTGCTTACCCTGAGGTGATAGAGGCTGAGCTGAAGGCAAAGACAGTGGGATCCTGGAAGTTTGAGTGAATGCTCCATGGTCAGCAACAGCCTTTCTGCCTTGTAGCCTTTTAATGGTGTCAAAGACAGGAGGATTTTGCAACCCATGCCAACAAGAGTAGGCAGTCAATAAAAAAGGTGTCAGAGAGGTGATGCTGACAAGCTGGGGGAGAAACATGGGCTGAGAAACCAATGTTAGCAAGACATTAAAACCCAGAAAACAGTGAGATGGAATTTACTTCTTCCAAGTTTTGCATGCAGCGGAGACAAACAGCAGATTAATGCCTCTGTCTAAAGAAAGATCACAGAATCATAGAATCGGCTGGGTTGGAAGGGACCTCAGAGATCATCAAGTCCAATCCTTGACCACTACCGCTGCAGTTACCAGACCATGGCACTGAGTGCCACATCCAGGCTCTTTTTAAATATCTCCAGGGATGGAGAATCCACTACTTCCCTGGGCAGCCCATTCCAATGTCTGATCACCCTCTTGGTAAAGAAGTTCTTTCTAATATCCAACCTAAACTTCCCCTGGCACAACTTAAGTCCATGCCCTCTTGTCCTACTGATAGTTGCCTGGCTTTCAGACCAACCCCCCCCTGGCTCCAGCCTCCTTTCAGGGAGTTGTAGAGAGCGATGAGGTCTCCCCTGAGCCTCCTCTTCTCCAGGCTGAACACCCCCAGCTCCCTCAGCCTCTCCTCACAGGACTTGTGCTGGAGTCCCTTCACCAGCCTGGTTGCCCTCCTTTGGACCTGCTCCAGGACCTCAATCTCCTTCCTGAACTGAGGGGCCCAGAACTGGACACAGGACTCGAGCTGTGGCCTCACCAGGGCTGAGTACAGGGGCAGAATCACTTCTCTGGACCTGCTGGCCACGCCGTTCCTGATCCAGGCCAGGATGCCATTGGTCTTCTTGGCCACCTGGGCACACTGCTGGCTCCTGTTCAGCTTCCTGTCAATCCAGACTCCCAGGTCCCTCTCTGCCTGGCTGCTCTCAGCCACTCTGTGCCCAGCCTGGAGCTCCCCATGGGGTTGTTGTGGCCAAAGTGCAGGACCCGGCACTTGGCCGTGTTGAACCTCATCCCGTTGCCAGATGAGATGAGACCAGAGCAAAAGCTGGGAAACCTACAGTGCCCCCTTCAGTGACAGAGGCTTTTTAAAGTTTATATCTAATCCCTCTGCTACAGTAGCAAGTGACTCAAGCTTCCCAGAAGCAAGGAAAAAGAAATGAAGGAATTCAAGCTGTAGTGTAACGAAATGCGTTTCCCACCCACTTAGATTTAAGATTGTGATTCAGTTCTGCCTGTATGCAGTTTCTGGGATGGAAGGGCACAGCAGTGCATCTACATCAGCAGATATTTTTCACCATCTCTATTTCAGTGATGGTGTTACCCCCTGTCACTGGCAATTCTAACAAGACTGTAACCTCATAAAAAACCAAGACACATGGATGATAAAAATACCAAAGGCAGAGGTTACCTAATTTTGTAGCTTCACAGTTTCTGCACAATTTGCATCATCTGTATCATCTGTCTGACACTTTGGCATAAGGTCTATACAGAGACTCTACTGGCAAACCAGGAAACTAAGTCTAATTATGTCATTAATAGTATTGTAAAAGGTTACATTAATAGAAAACTATTAAAAATTGATGGCAGCAACACCCAATAATGAACACAATTTTAATGAAAAACTGTAACAGTTTAAGAGTTTGTAGAGTTTTGTTTTATCAATAATTTGCTTTATTAAAAGACAACTCAATAATAAAAGAAGCAAATGAGGCACTGGAAAATCTTTCACTCAAGACAATTTTAACAGAGAAAACTTCCATCCACTTTCAAAGTTGCTCAGCCTTTCTCCAACTTTTCTTTAATGTTTCCCTATCAAGGCAGTATTTGGGGTTTTTTTCATCCCTGAACCAGGAGTTCTGCCCTCCCTCTTGCTTTAAAAAAAAAAGCAAACCCACAAGCTGTCAGGACAGTATGACTGTTTTTTATTTGATTGAGATGCTGATGGCAGTCCCGTTTTCACCCAAACTACAGAGTTTAATCTGAGATAAATCACTCTAGCATAATGTCAAACATTGTCTGGTTTCAAGCAGAGAAATAATTAGTCCTTTACAAGTCTAGCCTACGTATATTAATAACAAAGAAATTTAGAACTGCAGGTAAAGAAGAAAAGTTCAGTCACCAAGCAGCAAACCAGAATAGCTTGTAAGTTAGGAAGTGATATGCACTGATTTAACTTTTATTCTGAGACTTCCAGTTACAGGAACTGTCGTAGTCAAATACGTCATTAACATTTTTCTCAATGCTTAAGATAAAATGTGACAAAAAGCATCCATCTGTTCATCTTTAGCACCCGCCCAGACAGAATCTTTACTGACAATTTCTGCTCAGAAAAACACGGAGGTAAACCAGTAGTAACGACTTTGACAGTAATGTATTCACTCCAAGTTTAATATAGAATAAAATTTGATTCTTTTTTGTCAGTTCTCAGAAATACTAAAAAATATCCCTAGAGACCTACTAAATACTTCTCAAAAAAAAAAATAGGGTTCATTACCTACAGTAGTGTTTAAGTCATTTTTTGGCAGATAAGTGTAAACACTGTTCACTCTTTAATTGCTACAAGAACTGCCCGAAGGTATCAAAATTTAGAAAAGCATCATACAGTCTATTCAATAAGTAGGAAAAAAAAAAAAAAAACAACTTTCTTTAATATGTGGTTCTTTAATTAGAAAACATAACATATGTTGGATATTACTGGTCATTTTGACTGTTTTTTTTTTCATGACACCCAGTTCCACCCTGCATGAAGCAAAGCTACACAGGGTTAAGGTTACCTCAGTTTTATGAACCTGCTTATTACCAGTGTCCTCATGGCAGACTGACTATTTTCCTTGAAGTGCAAACCTTGATAGATTTTCTTAAAGCTCTTCTTCACTTCAAATCAATCTACCTTGTATCTCAATTGGGTTTGTAAGCACATGAAATCTCACATCAGACTTGCACTCCATATGAGATTTTATCAAAAAGAAATGCTCAGGAAAACTTTGGGTTTACCCATCTTATAGGAATATCTGGAGCTTTCTTGCTCCATTCTTCCATACTGGCAGCTAGAGCTGTGATTCACAGATTTGTGATTCACAAATACTGACATCAGTTTAAATTTGCATGGACATTTTGAAAGACTGGAGGTCGTCTTCTGCACACAGCCTCAGGACAAAATTTTTCCTGCCCACCTTCACTCTTTTTCCAAAATTCTGTAGAGCTTCTTCATTCTCATCTCAAAGATGGCCCAGTACATTCCTAGTAATGTAACAGGCAGGTTTGTTTTCAATGTAAACAGATGATGCTAACTAAAGGCAAGGAATGATATTACCACCCAGTGCAAAATTTTTAAAAATTAGTCTAAACTTCTGTCACTCTTCCAGATGAATTCAAAAGGCAAGATGTAAAATGATGATGGGTTGCCTAAATGGGAGGGCATGGGAAGCTCTGCACTTCTTATGTAGAATGGACACCAGGAGTTCAACAATGCTGAGACCTTACAGTATGGTTAAAGAATCACTGATCTCTCATGCTCACCAGGCAAAGCTTGTGATATCTATGTTATTTAGTCAAAACATATTTAAGAATGGTAACAGCATGAACCCACATCAAGTTCTCAGAAAAGCACTAGAGAAACTCCTTTTGAGAATTATTCTTTGTGAACTGAGCAAAGCAGCTGGAATTTACTATCAGTTTCTGAGATTATTGGTTGCTCAAGGCCAACATAATTTTGGACTCATCTTGGCCCATCTCTAATCTAAATGATCAGTATGAGTTGAAATTTATGACCCTCACTAGAGTTTTGAGTCACTTGTGTAACTTTCAGGATTTCTACAAGGCAGAGGCATTTCTAGATGTTGACAATAATACTGCACTTGTAGTAAAAAACTGTATCTCAAGATAACTTGCTGTATTTTTAACTTAGCCTAATAGAAGCCATGGATGAAATAAATAGCAGAAACAGGTTGATGTTAAGTTTAGAAGAACCATCTGTTACTTGGTAACTGTAGAAATCTATTTTAAAACTATGAAACATATCCACTCCAGTTCATTTAAAAATTATTAGGAACTCTTAAACCTGAGTGTTACATGCATACAGAAGCACAGTCACCATTTATTGATGAGAGTATAATCAACAGAAATGTATTCCATGACCTACTGTAGTAAGTGAGGCTAAAATGACAGTGAGACTGGCTAAAAAGGTACCTTGGTTCTTCATACCTGGAAGCAACATGAGCAACAGGTAAAATACTTCTTGTCCATCCATAGTTGTCCAGTGCCAGTCATTTAGGTTAGCTAGGATAAATAAATAGCTGCAGTTTGCAAACAAGCCATTGACAGAGCCTTCAAAAAATAGAAAAATAGCCTTATGAAGAAGTGGAATACATGCTCTCTCCTTTGCTTGATGTTTTACTGTTTCTGCCCAGAAACAAGCTGAGCTTTCTGCAGTAACCAGCTTGCCTTACTGCAGATAGCCTTATTTTTTCTCTCCCCTTGGATATACAGCAGACCCAGGAAGAGGTGATGGCATGGATTTTATTCTGTTCTTAACAGCTTGCTTAGGAACTGAGCAAAATTCCTTCCTGCATTCCTGCAGTGGGGATATGAATTTAGCTGTGGGACTTTCCTGGCTTTAGTGGGAGTTATGTAGGAATACCTGAGCACAAATGAGCTCATTTACACACTCCCACTACTCACCATTAGGGTTGTGTTCATAGAAGAAGAGTAATCCTTCTATTGTGGTTCTCCCATATAAAGGGATAATATAACATTTGCCTGTATTTCTGCTAACTCTCACTTTTACTCTTGCTGAAACAGTAAAGCTGCTTTGAGAGATCAGAAACTGCCTTTTTATAGGCTTTTTGTTTGTTTGTTTGTTTTTTAATTGGCTTTTTGCAGCTTCAACAGTTCCCAAACTAATTTAACAGTTGGTGCAAGGGCTAAAAAAAGTTATCCTTTTAGCACCTCTAGCAAGGAAGAAGTTCTTGAGTCCTTAGTCCTGCCCCATTAGTGTTTCCCATTTGAACCTGTAATCAAGAGACAAAGAATTACTTCAGTCCTTGTGGAACACCTTTCTTGAGACTGAAACCAGTTACTGCCAGTGTGGATGGTAGCTTCTTAAAGGTTGGGAAAAGCTCCTAGAAATTCACCTTCCCTAGCCCACAGACTTGCTGGGAATAACACCATACTCCATGGCATTTGTCAGTATTTCTTCTGCCTGTTTAATGCAGCACTAGGTTAAAGTAACCTGGACTGTGTAACCACAGTTCCATAGTACATTGTATTAACCACTACAGTAATTATATGCCATAGTGGACTACAAGCTGTGTTGTACCCGTATTTAGGTCCAGGACTGTGAGGACAATTCTCTGTAGGTGGAAGGGTGATTTCCTGAAGGTATTAAATATATCCTCAAAAAGGATGGATGAAAGACAGAAATGCTGCTGGTCACAGCTTGGTGCTAAGAGAAAAACCTTTAGACAAGCTTTTCCCTGTGCTGTGTTTTTTTTTCGTTTGTTTTTTGTTTTTTTAGTAGATAAAACCATATCAGATACATATACCATAACAGAAGGTGTTATAAAACAGTCTAATAGAAATTAAATGAAACTAAAAATCCAGGTACTAGATTCAGAATTTGATAGGAACAATATCAATAATAATCATGTTGGTATATCTGCCTTAACAAAAGCTTTGACTTATTTTTTTGACAGTTGAAAGTCAAAATCTTATGGTAATGATGCAAACACACAGGAAGTTAGCCAGAGACAAAATTAATGGAGCATGTTACCAGAGGAAAGTAAACCATGATGAGTTCTGAGAAAAGGTTGAGGGTGAGTGCTTGCAAGGCTGTCATAAGAATCACACTGGAAGTCTGAAAACTGTCACCTGAAAACTTGGGGGTCATCTGCAAGCTTTAAAACTTTACATCTTACAGGAGAACAACAATTATCCTCTCTGTTGCTCACACACTTAGCCAAAACCAAGAAAAGCACTGGCCAGTCAAAATTTGAACTAAAACAATCTACTGCTCCTTTATACCTCTGAGTAGAGAGGATTGTTTCACGTATTCAAAATGCAGCAGGAATGCCATATGAGATACTTCGTTTCCCTGCCCACGCAAGATTTAATTCAGTAAAACTATAGCATAAGTGCCATGGAATAATCATGGTGTGATTCTGTGCTTCTCTTTTTTAAAACTAATTTGGGTATGGTAGTAATTAAGTCACAACTGGAAAGAGAAGGAAAAACTGAGCTTCATCTTACCATCCTTTGGCAATGCAAAAATTAGCCCCCTAGCCTAAGCTTGCCCTCCCTTAGAGCCACTGGAAGCAGGTGGGCATTTCTGGAGAATGACTAATCCCCCCAAAATAAGTTTCTTGGACAGAATAGATGATTCACTACCTGAGGGTGCCTAAAGAGCACATGAAAATAGCTTAGATTAGATGCCTATCTTGTTGGCCCTGAAAGTTAGGTAAAATGAATTTTTAATACAGTAAGTGATATTTCTAAGAATCCATTAAAAAAATTACAATAGAAGATGCACAAATTTCCCTCACTCTGCTAGACATGCATCGCTTTTCAAAAGCTGACAAGTAGTTACAGCTTATTCTTGACAGAATTAAAAGCAAATGCCATTAAAAGACATGTACCAACAAGGCAAGTGCAGTGAAAAAGTACCATTTTACTGTTCTTTTGTTTCTCACATTACTATTACAAAAAGGAGACACAAAGTGATCTTGAAGAGTCATTATGTTCAGAAAACCATGATGGCTCCCATTATTACCTTTCAAATACAAACCTGTTAAAACAATGTGCGTTTCACTATATGACATAAAAAAACCCACACAAATTCACACTGATCCATGGCACTAACACCAAGAACAATTCAACTGGTTTCCTTTAAAATCTGCCAGCCTACATTGTTGGGAGACAAAGTAAGAAAAAAAAAAGAAAGAAATAAAAATAAGAGTTCAAGTCACTGCCTTGTTCACAAGATGTTTCAGCACGGTGTAAAATTGGCTGCCCCTTCTGCAGGTTGCATGGTGGTGGACATTTGCCAGCTCCTAGTCCCTCCTGGTACCTTTTTTATAAAACATCTCCGGTTATAATATACAGAAAATGGAAGTAATATGTTGTTAGCATCAAAATAAAGCATCCTCTGTACTATTTTCACATAAGGATATTTCATAATGGTACACGTCCCCCTTTGTTTCTTCAGCTGGAAGAGGTTTCAGACCATGCAGCCATGCAACCCTTTTAGTGGGACAGGAGTGGATGAACATCCTTCCAAAGAGACTGCCACAATCCTTGTGCTATGCCAGTCCTGGTGGCAAGGAAAGATCATCTGGGTAAAAACTTTGCACATTTGTTGTTTCCAGTATTCCTTTGAAAGAAAATAATCCCGATTTTTAGCAAATGCTTTTGAACTAATTCCTCAGCTGCAGAAGAATATGAGGGAATAGCATGAAACTCTGGGCAACCATGTATTCTGAAAGGCCTATTTTGAAACTAGTTTCTGTTTTCAGAGGTTTAAGCACATTACTGCCTAAACTATAATTGCACTTCCTCTGTATTTGCAGTGATTGATTGCATTGCTAGAACTAAATGAAAGGGTCAGAAAAGCAATATAAAACCAGATTTTACTACACATATGCACATGCTTGTTTTGAGTCAAATAAACTGAAATTTTCTATTGCAGTGTGAGCTCAGCAGGGTATCATAGAGTTTGAGGCATGGCACATATGGAAGACTACAATTAAATATCCCTGACTGCACATAAGTTAAATTAAAATATCACTGGCTTGTATAAGTTCATTGGGAAAAAAAAATTAAAAAAAAAAAAAATCAAAGTTTGATTTCTCAAGACTTGATTGCCATGGAATTCTAATGAATTCTGTATAAGAAAAATGGCATATGGGTCATCAATACATTACAAATACAACAGCTTGGTGTTCTACGAGAGCTGCTGGAACTGCAAAAGACTGCACTTCCCTGGCTGAAATATTTACCCAGATTTATATTGTAAGCATGCTTGGTTTATTTCCTCTGTTTAGGTCAGCCCTCAATCAGAAGACTGGCTCTAGGGGCTCTAAGAGCAGTGCCTGTATCACGATATTTTGCACTAATGATATTGTGATATAATGACCAAGACTGCTTCACCTTCCACCTCAAAATAACTCAAGTCTTGCAAACCAGGACATTTGAAAATAGCAGCATTGTGTTTGGGACAAGACATACATTTTCCAGCACCACACATGGCAGCTTTGTCATTTTCCACTTCAGCAGGGTTGAAGGCTGGCACAAAGGGCTACAGACATCCAACTGTCTTTATTTTTACACATTCAAAATGCAATAAGAAATGGGCTGCAGGAGAGCATTCCCTTTTCTGCTGTGGTGGCTGTATCTATCTCTGAAAATTAACTCCAATTTATGTAATTTGTTAAATGGAATTTTGTGGGGATGCCTGTAAGCATAAAAAGATGTTTATGATGATGACAGGTAATAATGATGATAGTTAAGGACACATGCATACATGATAAATCCTTCTCAAAGGTATACTAATTTAAAAAAAAATAATTTTTGACAAAGGTCAGTTTCATACTTTTACTGTTGGTGTCTGTAAAAGCCCCCTCAAAAACTATCACATAGCTACCTTTCAACAGAATGCACATATTTGCTTCTACTCCAGATTTTAAAATGAGAGTACTTGGAGCAACAGACACAAATTATGTGACTATAATACTAATTTTAAATAGCATTTTAATTTAATCTCTTTCAGAGAGCTGTTCTGTAGTGATCTGGGAAAGTCAAACACTGCAGGATTATACTATGAAGTTTCTTGTGAGCAACCATATTGAAAGGAATGGATTTCTTTCACATGTGTAATTGCCATAGTGAAAGCAAATATTGGCCTCCTGTAATGAAGCTGGTCCAGCCTTGGAAGTGAAGGTATGGAATGGGAATCCAATAGATTTTAAATAACTGAAACATTTTCAAATTGACTTTCACATAACACCATTAGCACACAAAAATTGACTGGGGTGATATTGAATGTCTTCAAATGAATAATTTAAAGACATAAGCAAGTCGAGTATCTTTTCTAATTGTTTGTAAGTCATCCTTCCTAAATGCATATATTTGTGTGTTAAGATATATGACCTTATATAACTATTATATTTGAGAGTTCTACATCTCAACAATTTTAGTGCTTCTCAAACAAACGTGATTTTCACGCACAGGACCTGAATTTCACAATTCAGATTTTTCTCTAGATTTTTCTGGCATTTTCACTTTTTCACACTGCATTGTGGACCTTTACTCAAACCTATTGCAGAAATGTAATCTGAAATTTTCCATGCCAAACTATTATTGAGAATAGTATGAATTACTCCACCAGCAGCAGAATTAAGGAATCACTTTCTCCCACAATAACCACGTCTCTTAGTTCAACTTATCTTTGTTCCTTACAGGTTGTAACAAAATGCATGAAGCCAGGATAAAAAATAACTTTGCTAAGTCAACCTAGTGTAAAATCTTAAAGTAGTGCTAGTATAAAAATGTTAAAAAACAAATTTTAATTAAATTACTCAAATCCTTGAAATAAAAGCATTGAACCAGATATGTAATTAACATGGTAATGTGGGGAAACTGATTCTTAAAAAAAATGAGGCAGTACCAGGCAGTATGAAGATACTAACTATACAGTACTAAGTTACTCATTAGTCAAATCCCAGTTATTGCTGCCAGATGTGGTGACTGTAGAAGCTTAAGAAAGCACTCCTGTAGTTCACTCTACGGAATGATACTTGTATATTTGGGATTCTTTTTCCCTTGGTCATGCTCTGGTTTATCTCTGCATTTGAGGAGAGGTCGAATCTTGCTTCGGGTTAACAATAGACGGTGATATGCTATATGCTGATTTTCACCCCCTGAGGGAGCTTTTCCATTGGTAAAACACCAGCTTTCAAGGAAGAAGACTCCCAACACAGGCTCTGTACACTGTAGTATTTGTGGCCTTTCTGTCTAGGAAAATTGTTTCAGAATTTTTTCCACTGTGTTTTGTTTTACTTTTGCACATACTATAGTTACAGGCCCTCAGGAGACACTCCACAGAATCTGTTGCTTAGTAATAGTAACCTTCATGGAAATTAGATTGAACTTCAAAAGAACAAAACATCTTCCATTAGTCACAGGTTTTCAGATAATGAATTCCTCTGAGAAAGTTGATTAGAAAAGCCAGGCTTCCAGAATCAAGTACCACCAATGTTGACCAAAGATGAATTTCAAAGGTTAGTGATGCACTTGAAAGGGCCATTTCTTTGTTCCCCTCAAGTTATGTTCAAGATTCTTCCTACCAATACCCAGACCTACCTTCGCAATGACACTAGTGAAATGAAGTTCTATGTAAGTGGAAACAATCTTACACAAAATAAAGCTGGAAAGAATTACCCTGGTAATATTATCTGGTCTCCTGTGCGGTACACGTCATACAAGTTAATTACTGTCCTAACAAAAGCACTGAAAAAATAAAATCTCAAATATAAAATGCTGGTTTTTCTTTTTGCTTGGAGACCTGGTTTAGTTAAAAGAAAAAAAAAACTCCTGTTGCATGGTAAGAGGCGTTAAGGACCAGAGAAGCACCAGGAGCTGTAAATTCCCATTCAGAGCATCAGAGATGGGAACCTACATCCTCTGTACCATGAGCAGAGAAAGTCAGCCACTTCTGCAGCCTGCCTCAGGTCTTCCAGGTGACATGAAAGCAGCTGCATGGAGCTGCCCAGTAGAAATATTTGGCAAGACTGACACCTTCCAGCTGAAGTCCTGGTTTCCATCCCCCACTGTACCCACCTGAAATCCTACATTGCCATTTCACTTGAAGCTAATGAGAAAGAACCCATTTCCTTAAAACACAGCCAAATGGAAAAGGACTCAAATCTCTGCCTGATAGCTGGTGTACGTTGCTGAAGGGACAAAGTGAGATCTGTCTGCCTCCCCCACCACTTACCTGGGAGTCACAGCAGAGTGTAAGAAGTGAGAGTTTTGTGGGACCAGAAGAGAATTGCACAGGTATAAGTCAGATTCTGGTGCCTGAAGACCAGAATACTTGAAGCCTCAGCTTCAGCCTCCTTTTATGAGATGCACTTCACATCAGGTGATGCCTGAACAAAACCTGACATCATCTAGGCAGACAGAACCACTCTTGAGGTTTCTGACTTGCCCAAATTAATAGGCTGCAAAGTCAGCCTCCCTCCAGTGAGTCCCTAGGCTTCTTTCTTGCTTTCCATTTAGTCTCACAAATCTCATGTTGCTCCCTCTATCTAGTCTAACAAAATAGATAGGAGAGCAGCTATGTCCATGGCATGATGACTTCCGGATTTCTAAATTTGAAATAACAGAAATAGAATAATTACCAGAACTTAAAAATTCATGCTAAAAAGCTGGGTAATTTTAGGAGTGACTTTATAAAGACTTGTCTAGGCCTGAACATGAGAAATCAAAACCCAAGTAATTAAATATACAAAGATAATGCATTCTAGTCAAACAACGCTAAATCCCTGTGTAGAAGCTCTCACACAGAAGGAAAGTGGTCTAATTCATTCAGAAAAAAATCAGAAGTAGCTGAGGCAAATTTACTTTTGAAGGAGAAAATCCAAACCATTATTAAAAACGCAGGTATCTCATGTCTCTTTTCTACAAAGGAGCACTGCAGAAAGTGAATCAGGTTCTAAAAGGTGCAATCATCACTGGAAATCACACGAAAAGATTACAGGTAAATGCAGACACTTTAGAAAGTCAAAAGGTAGAGCCTTAAAGCCCTGTTCATCTGCATTTGAGCCAAACGTTCACAGATGCCCAAGTTTCCCACACTAAAGTTCATTAAATGATTTGAAGCAAGATTAATCTAACCAACTGAGAAAATTTAACTTTCAACACTCCAGGTTTCTTTTTTAATTAGTGGAGAAACACTGGCTTTTCCAGGCTCTCTCACTCCTTTTGGAAAGTAAACTTCCATACCCAAAAACATCCACTCATCTCCACTGAGTGACAAGGAACCTCAAGTAAAAAGTGAAGCTGTCTATGCTATAGTTAAAATATCACAGATGTATCCATCCCATCATATACATCTGCTCCTGCATATGTCCAGAAATGCTGCAGCACTGATAGCACTGAATTAATCTCAAACTAGAATTTGCAAAATAGGTTGTACCTTATCTACGTTACATGAGAAAATTCAATTGTCAGCATTTTTAGAGTTCAGCCAATAGTTAAAGATGCAAAAACCCATAAACTAAGCCAAACGTCTTGGCAGACCGCTCCCTTAACCTAATAATTCAGTAGTAAAAATTTTTAGGAACGATATGGGATTTCAATTGCTCTCAGGATCCCAGAGGCTTTTAAGCAGTCTCTCCTGAATGCCTTATAACCACTGGATTATTAGGTAATCTGAGGTAAGAACAGAAAGGGCACTCTCACTTGCTCCTGTAAAAGCTATTTCATTTCAAACAGAGTAATTAAAAAATTCCCTGGAAGATAAAGACATCTGGGCTTGGCTAATCAATGCATGTGATGGGGAGAACCTGGCTTCCATTGCTGCTCTCCCAACAGCCTCACCGAGAAACTCTCCAGTACATTGCATCAAGTGGTAGCTGGAGGACAGCCTCCTGCCTTCTTGTGAGTTACACTATTTTCTCACCAGCCCAAAAAGTGTGAGAGTCCATAGGAGGTACTCATGGTATCTCCCATCTCGTCTAGAGCACACAGCAATATGCACTGTATGACAACTTCAAATCTCCTCCAGTGAAGAACAGAATGAAATCCAAGACCAGGGAACCAAATCCAAAACTACTGTTCTCTTAGTTAAAGCATCAATAAAAAAGGAAGAGATGATAAAAAAGATGCCACTGCATCACCTCTCTAGCTTTGAAAGGAGTGACCTTTCCAAAAATAGGCAGTACTGACACCCCAAAGAACAGCAGGGATTAAAATATACTCTAGCACTAATATTTTCCCGTAAATTTCGGTGGCTCCCTCTGCCATCCCAGGTATTCAGGCAATACCATGAGCCACCAAAATTTCCCCTCTATCTTTGTCGCAAAGCCTAGGTCTAGGAAATCAAAAGGAGACACTGTTAAATTTATCCCATCAGTGATTATATCCCCTTTGGACATCAAATGAACTGACTCATGAAGGAATTCCTGTCATTCATTTCACTAAACCTTCTCTTTCAACAGACAGGGAAGTGTTAGTAGAATTCCTTCTCTGGTTGGTGAACAGGCTTATTTTATTTCAGGTCAAGCAAAGAGACTTCAATTGCAGTAATCTATTTGGTGAATGGTGTTAAACCCAGTTGGTGGCCAGTCACAAGTGGTGTTCCCCAGGGCTCAGTGTTTGAGCCAGTTCTCTTTAATATCTTTATCAATGCTCTGGACAAGGGGATCAAGTGCACCCTCAGTAAGTTTGGAGAGAACACAAAGTTGGGAAAGAGTGTTGACTTGCCTGAGGGTAGAAAGGATCTACAGAGGTATCTGGAGAGGCTGGATTGCATGAGGTTCAAGAAGGCCAAGCGCCTCACTTCTCTTTCACTTGTGTCACAACAACCCCATGCAACACTGCAGGCTTGAGGGAGAGTGTATGGAAAACTGCCCAGAGGAAAAGGATCTGGGGGTGCTGATCAACAGCCAGCTGAATGTGTGCCCAAGAAGGCCACTGGCATCCTGGCTTGTATCAGAAATAGTGTGGTCAACAGGGAAGTGATCATCCCCCTGTACTCAGCACTGCTGAGGCCACACCTCAAGTACTGTGTTCAGTTTTCAGACTCTCACTACAACCAGACAGTGAGGTTCTGGAGCTTGTCCAAAGAAGGGCAAAGTAGGGTCTAGAGAACAAGTCTTATGAGAGGCAGCTGAGGGAACAGGAGTTGTTTAACCTGGAGACAAGGAAGCTGAGGGGAGACTTTATCACCCTCTACAAGAAACGTGAACAGAGGTTATAGCAAGGTAGGGGTTGGTCTCTTTTCCCAAGTAACAAATGACAGGACAAGAGGAAATGGCCTTGAGTTGCACCAGGAAAGGTTTAAATAGGATTTTAGAAAAATTTTCTCCAGTAAAAGGGCTTCCCTACACTGAAACAGGCTGCCCAAGGAAGTTCATGGAGTCATCATCCCTGGAGGTATTTAGAAGACATTTAGAGGTAGTGCTCAGGGACAGGGTTTAGTGGTAGACTTGGCAGTGCTAGTTTAAGGGCTGGACTGGGTGATCTTAAAGGTTGTTTCCAACCAAAAGGATTCTATGATTCTATTGTATGATTTATACAGTTGGAACTGGTCTCATTAATGCTACGTTATGCACCCACAAACCAGCAAGGTTGGTTATCTGGACAGCATAATAAAACAGGAACGTGTTCTACTTTCCTATTCATTAATACTATGACACATTTGATATCAAGCTGCATTCACCACCATGCAATAAAGTAGAACAACACAACCCAATATTCTGTGCATAAAATATCCACTCCTTCAGTTTTAAAAAGGGGTACTTGAGAAGCATTGCCCATTACAACTCACATTTTCTTCCACCACACAGTGCAGTTACTGACTTACAGCTCTTCCCCTTCTTACCCAAGCAGAGACAGAGATTGCCTTTGTGACTGACATTACAGATGTCATTCAAACTGTGCCCAACATGGGAGGAGTGGCAGAAGGTGATCACTGTGAACCAGTGAGCTAATGATTTAGCAGAAATTCTGCTGGAGTTATTTCTCTAAACACTAAAGAGCCAAGGCACGTTCCTGAAGAATGCACTCTCTTCACTGCCACCTCCTCTTGCCACCAGCACCTGTGTCTCCTACTAAGAGAGGAGAAAGGAGGGAGAAGTTATTATGGCAGATGTACAAGGAAGGAGTCCCAAAACTAACTGTGTGGGCAGCTAAGCAAGGCCATTCCTAAGCAACTGGAAATACCCATCCCCTCTCAGGCGTTCTTCAGGGACATGCTAAATCATTAGCACGCTGAAAAATTTCCCTGCAACAGCCAAGTTGCTGCACATTTTTCATCCTAACGTGAGGAATAATCCATCACATACAAATATGCAGCACTTGAATCATAAAGGTCACTGTCTTGTATTGAGATGAATCATGCCATGCAGTACCACTGCCTGGTTTATTTATCACACAATAAGATGATTGTAATTACTCAGTCTGAGCCACAAGATAGTATACCCAGTGCAGGTTAGGGAAGTTTTCTTTTTAGGCTCTCTCTCTTCTGCTGGATATTACTTCATCTGGTTTAGAAAATATTGACACATCTCTATCCCAATGTCTCAGAAAAGAGCATTCTGTAACATCTTTACACAAGAAATATTTTTGGCTTAAATAAAACCATCAAAATTGGGCAAACAAGTCTTTGTTACTTAATATACAGACAAAAATAGTGTTAGAAACTATGAAGCTGGGCATTAAATCCAAGAGATTTGCGAACACACAAAGACTGTTCAGTTCTATAGGCTTTTAGTACATATTAAATAATGTTTGTGGTTTATTTTTCTTTTTTTTTGTTTCTCAATTTTTTTTTTCACAGGTGCAATATGTACAGAAAAGACAATGTCATTCTTCTTAACAGCATGTTTCAAAACAGTAATTCAAGGTTTCTCCACATCAGAAAATGACGACTCCTCAAAAAGAGATTAAACCAGTTCTTAATGGCAAAGTAGTGGCTCCTGGAAAAATGGAATTTTAAGAAATTCCTCACTATTCTAACCACAACAAACTTGTGCTCTGAATTTTTTTTTTCACAAGAAAATCAAACTCTCTTTCAAAGGGGCACTGTTGGTTGAATGATTTGAGAATTTAGAATCTCCAGCACTCTCAGTGAGAATCTCTCACTGAAATCTTGCAGTTGTTTATGCATATGCCCCCCCAAAAAAGAAAATATAAGAGCATTAGGCATACAAGTGAAAAAATAGTAACAGAAAGTGATGAGGTAAAACAATTTTCTTCTCTATATACATAAATATTTTTACATGAGTAACAAGAAATGTCAAAAATACACAACTCTGAATACAAAACCATTTTAGCAATAGATTTATACAAATGAGACTTGTGGAAGCAGCATGCTTTAACAGAATAAACTGCAACATAATTCAAAATACATTCATTTCAAACCTCCATAATAAAGATTTGTGAAAATGTAACATGAAAGAATACAGTTTAGTAATGAACGTCACTTCGAGAGAGGAAGAAAACTGTAATTCCCCAGTAGAATCAAGAAGGATCAATTTCAGTTTTTAAAATCCCTGGTCTTGGTCAAGTCCACTAAAATGCCTCAGAAGCCCAAATCCTGCCAACACCTATGTGTTTTAATATTACAAATGTTAGCAAGGTTATGCTGATCTTGGCAGGATCACAGACAGTAAGACTGAGCAGTTTAGTGTTCTCCGACTTGGTTCTAGGACTTCTGCAGTAATATCAAGGCACTGCTTGAAGGACAAGATATTAGACAGATGAGACCAAATGGTTCTGTAAACATAGAATTACCCTGGGTATACTTCTACGTCACCTTGTTTCTTCCTTTTGCACACCCTTTTGTTCATTGTATGCTCTGAGCACCTCTAAAACCTGTTAAGTGCGAATGCTACGTACCATGCAAGACACCTCTGAATTTGGGCCACACAATTTGTGTTTCTTTTCCATAAGTATCAGCAGACACAGCTCTGAGCAAAAAAACCCTGTTATAGTCAGTGTAAACAAATAGTAAATTAACCAGACAAATTAACTTACTTTGATGTTTGCAATTTCTACTTCATAGCCAGTACTTAAAGAAAAAAAAAAAAAAGTTTTCCCTTCCCCTTCAAGAAAGTATTTTCACTAACTTTCCTGTATTACTCATCTTCTTTCCTTCTTGAATTACATGTTTTATGACAATTGTTCAAACCTCTTCCGTTACAGCTCTGGAAGACAGGAAAAATAACTGTTCCTGCCATCTTAGACAGCGTATGCTCTATTACACTGCACTCTATTATAGCAGCTGTTAGCACAATTTTGCTGCTTTCAGAGATAACAGGCATGACAACTCTGACACAGAAAATCCATAATAACCAGGTCATAAACATCCACAATCAATGCAAATGTTATTGAGAAATAAAAGCTTTACTGCAAAGACATGCTAAAACACTCTGTTTTACAGCAGAACTCCTTTACTGCCTGTCATTTTGACCACACCATCCCAAACCATCATGGATATCAATAAGATTGCTTCCACCTAGGTACTTTTACCTGTAACCACAACCTCAGCTACCAACTTTCTTTTTTTAAAGAAATTACTAAATTCAAAATTTCTCCTTTTATCCTCAAAAATGTAAATATTGCCAACACTTTTACTGACAGATGTTGAGAAGAACAGAGATAAGTGTTAATTAAGTTCTTCACTGAATACCCAAATAAAATATACTGTGTAAACGTTCAGTTGGCCTCAGGAAGCAAGCAGTCCTTTGACATCCACAGAATACAGGGCATTTCTTTCATACACATATGTTCTGTGTGGACAGATGGAAATACATAAAATTACTGTTATTTTCTCCTCCTACAAGAACAATGAAGAGGTCCCCATGTTTTGGAGCACTGAAAGAGAGGTGGAAGCAAGAGAAGCCCAAACCCTAGCCCTAGTTGGTAAGTTTGTTGTATATTAATCCTCCTGTACTTAGTCACAGACAGTGCTAAAAAACTCACTGCACAGACACACAACTTCTGCAGGTCTTCTTCCCCAATTTCAGAGCAACTCCTGATGTCACTTGAAAGCCTAAGTCTTAATTTTACTTCTCACACTAAATATTTATTTACCTGATTTAAAAAAAAAAAAAATAGCTGAGTCTAGGTTGCTATCATCAAGGAAAACTTTTGTCTTTCTGCTTTCCAGGCAGGTACCAGGACAAAAGGATATTAATCAAGTTTGGCATTTCAGGGACAACACCTGATTCCTAATGGATAAGAAAAGCAGAGAAAAGCCTTGGGTAATCAGGCACCACAGAGGAAAAGGGGCAATGAAAAAAAAATTGGAGTTAAGTAGTATCAGAGGGAAAAGGGGAATGTAGCTTACACCCCTAGTAAACTCTGCTGGCCAATTTTTACTCATTATGAGTTTATGGATTCAGTCTAAAACTGGAAAACAAGAAGGTTGAGAACGTTTTTCCCTAGTCATCACCATGCAGAATAAATCCTAACCTCAACTACAGTTCATGTGCTGTTTGTTTGCCAATTTACCCTACAATTCCTAATCTTATCCCAACACATGCCTGACAACATGATTTTAACAGTGCAGAGCACACCCAGCCTTATAGGAGCTCCAAGTAGAAACAACACTACATCAATGCAATGTAAATTGTAGGCCCAAAGTCAAAATTTCAGATGGGTTTTCAGGCATACCATTCATTAGGTTTGGATAGCTTATAACTACCTGAAGTCAACAACTACAGCCACCCTTTAACCCTGTGACAATTTTCACATAAACTCTTGTTTTACTAAATCTTTTTTAGCCTAAACCACAGAACATGGTGTTTTCATTGCTTTCTTTTCCTTTTATTTTCTCCTTCCAACTCCCTGGTGACTGAGCAGCTAATGTTACTTTTGATCAGTTATTAGAAAAACAGTAAATCTATGACTGTAACTATACCAACATAAATTGTCCTCATACACCTTACAGCTTTCATTGAAATTCACCAATATCACAAATAATAATAACAACCCTTCAATACAGAACAAAATATTCCAATTAGCAAATTCTATAGTAGAATTTTGTAAAGTGCTCACAAATATTAATGGAATTATTAAAAAAACAAGTTTTCTAGTGTCACCATGAAAACATCTGAAATATTGTTAAAATTAAATAGAAGTCATCTAATGAGACTTTTTGGCTCTAATATATTGGCAGACAGCAGCAACATTTTTCAGAAAAATTACACCACCTAAATATACTGTATCTTAGCAGCATAAGAAGTCCCTACAATTGGGTGCAATTGCAGGCCTAGTAAGCATAAACCTGACAAAATGTTACAAATGTAGTTTTCATTTAAAAGAATGGATTTCCATGGAATCCTAGAGGTAACATTTGCTATTCTGGTAGTAAACCCAACTCTAACCAATCACTTTCCCTCTATCTTTCCTCCCAAAATTGCACAAAGTAGTGGAAAATTGAATCAAGTTATAAGATACGGCCACACTGAAGAAGCCATATTAAACAAAACAAAATTCAACCTGAAGTCTAGAAACAAATAATCCCAGAAAACAACAATCATTGTCAAATATCCTCAGCTTCACACGACTGACCGATGCTCTCCACACACATAGATGGCACTGGGTCGAATGCGCCGTCTTGTATGGCCAGGTAGCTGTGGCAAAAACTTGAAGTATTTGGGCATCAAGTCCAAGCATGCATCATGAAACTTCTTAATCCTCCAGTAGTAAATCAGTGGGTTCAGTGCAGACTTGAGGTAGCAGAGCCAAAGGAGCCAGGTGCTTATCTCAAAAAAGTTGTGCTTGTAGTAGAAGTGGCTGTTGAATGTGGCAATAAGGCTGTAAGTGGTGAAGGGTGCCCAACAGACTATGAAGACAAGGAACAAAATCAAGATGGTTGTGAAGGCACGAGTTTTAAAGCTCATATCAATGTTCATCTGAAAAGGTCTCTGTAAGCTCATGAGACCAAGTTTACTGGCCTGGCTGAGGCATATGCTATCAGGGTGGCTGTGGATACGAACTGCATTGTGGCGGACGGTGTTGAGTATGCCCATAAAAGAATAGAGCATTACCAGGAACGGAATAAAAAAAGAAAACAGCAAGATAACTATCACATAGGCTCGGTAACCTGGGCTTGTAGAGTAGCCAAAAACACACTGAGGTGCTCTCGAGGGTATCTGCAGATTAGGATTCCCTACTGATAACGGAAAAGCAACAACAAAGGATGCTGCCCAGGAAATCACGATGAGAATCTTTGCACGGTAAGGATTCAGCTTATCTTGCCTTTGAACTATGATAAGAAATCGGTCAATACTAATTATAAGAAGAATGGCTACCCCTTCGATGACAAAAAGCCAGAAGAACATGGCAGAGACTCTGCAGAATATATCCCCAAAAATCCACTGGGTGGTAATGATTGTTATCAGAGCAAAGGGCATGTTCAGCACTGCCAGCAGCATATCTGCAAAAGCCAGGCTTGCTAAGAGGATGTTAATCGCTGATCGCATGGCTGCCTTCTGGTAGACCATGAGGCAGACAACAAAGTTTCCAAGGAATGAAACCAATAGGATAAATATCATAGCAGCAGAAAGAATGATCTGGAGTGGCAAACTCAAGCTCTTGAAAACTTCTTGCGACGGTAGGATAGTGGTAGCGTTTATCAGAAAAGTATTTCTCTCAGTGGTGAGCACAGCTCCTGAACTATATCTCAGTGGCTGCGTTGTGCCACTACGAAGCAGGAACTGGGGAGTGGTAAAATTCGTATAAGCATTTTCATAAACAATAAAAGTAGCATTTGAGGTCCCAGAGTGGGCCAGCGTCAACATTGCTGAGAAAACCATTGCGTCAGGAGAAACAAAAGTACAACCAGTGGTCTACAAGGCATTTCATCTTGTTCAGGAAGTATCTTGTTCCTCGTCATTTAACAAATCAAAATTCAACGTCTCAAAGCATCAAAGTTCTTAAATTCATGTCAGTATTTCCATCTGAAAAAGAAGAAAGGAAATTAAAGAAACAAAGTAAGACTCTGAAACCAGTGGGAACCCAACAATTGCTCCACTGTCCTACATGACAAAAGAATCCTTAATACATATCTATGCTTCAGGTGGACAAAATTTACTGAAGTGCCTGTCACAGGAATATAGTAATACTTGGTCCTTTTCTTATCTTTCGTGTTGCTGTGGCCTTGCTGATACTCGACACACAAAGCTTTATTCTGCAATAACTAGGACTGGAAAACTTTTGTTTTTGAAAAAAAACCCTTTCTGATTAAGAGTGAATGTATCAAATCAGTATCTTTATTTAAATCTCATAATTTTAAAACTAATTTCGTTATTTTTTTAAAAAACTGCCTGAAGATGGAAACTTTCATTACATTTCCAAATAGCTCAAATAGCACCTTTGTCACCTATATGCCTATTTGCTAAGCACCAAAAAAAGCCTTACCTAGCTGAGCTATCCTACATAATACAGAATTCTTGGGTCCACATCAGTTACCAGCAGTAGATGCCTCAAAAACACATAAAACATGCTAGCCTGTTCATTAATTATTAAGTAACTTGTCCACAGGAGCAAAGTATTTTTCAATTTGTTTTATTTAGTGACTGTTCCATAGCAAGGTGCAGGACACTAACTCTTCTTCAGCCACTACAACCCTTCCACCTGCAACAGGCTTTCACTGCTCTAGACATGTCTTCTCTAATTCATCGTGGTATTTCACACAATTTAACTCTGCACATGCTCTTTTTCCATGTAAATCTAATCCTTCAACACTCTGCTGAACCCCCTCCCTCATCATTATGCTGATAAAATGCAGCATTTCCTTCTACAGTTCACAGGTACTGTCTTGTACTATTACATATATTATATTATTATGTACACTGTTATAACAGACAAATAAAACACAGAGGAGCTGAGTGTCATCTCCCCTTTTCAGTGCTAGATCTCCACAAAACTCCTCCCCTCTACTTAGCCATTGTCAGAGTACTCTGGCATCTGATCAAGCTGTAAACCAGAAGGATTCTGTGCCCTTTTAGAAAACAGATCACCACAGCTAGAAACATAAAGCAGGATTCACTACATTTATTCTGGATGACTGTAATAGTCACTTCAGGCTGTTTTCATGTTTTTAGTCAGAGAGGGATATAGGCATCTTCAGAGGACAATCTATCTCCTTTATCTCTGCACATGGTAGCAAGCTTGAGCTACTAACTCGAGAAGCTTATGTCTGATAACACAAATCCTGCCCACAGTATTTATGCAGGTTCTGTTTGGTATCAACATAAGGCAAAACTGAAGAGAAGAAGGAATGCTTTTACAAATTTACACACAAACTACATCCTTCAGGGAGGGTCAAAAGTTTAATCTTTTCTGGATAATACTTCACCAACAAACAAATTAACTGTAAGACAGCAAAGTCTAAGCCTATGTCCCCTGTTTGGATTTCTAGCCACCCAAATGCAAGCCTGCTCAGGCTGCTGCCAAGGACTCATCCAGGAGCAATAACACTGATCTGCTCTCTGCTCCTCTCATTCTATAGGGAGGGAATAGCTTTGCTATCTGCAAACTCAATACAGCTAGATTACTTCCATGCACTATTTTAAGAGAAATTATTAATCTCTGACTACTTTAATTTTCAATGGTATCAGAAAGGGATGGTATTAGAAGTATCCTGATTTCATTGCATCATATGAATTCCACTTTCTCGATGGCTTTCTCCTTGAGTGGAATGGAACATCAATTTCTTACTTTATCCTATTATATTTCAAAGATTGTTAAACCTGGCAAAATATACTAAACTATGTATGCTGACATGTTGCAAAAATTCCAGATTCTGTTACCTTTTTCTAGATTTTTCTTTTCTCTCCATTACCTTAGTCTGGTTTTTATTTTACAGTAAATCTCCTGAAGAAATCCTCAATATTAATTACAGGCTAAGGTATAAATTGCAGAAAAAAAATTTTCTTTCTTTGGTCTTTATAAAACTTGCCTTTATCAGTCTTAATGTATTTTTTAGACTAAAAAATCTTTAACCAGTGGCAGAAAAGTTAACACAGATCTCCAGGATAAATAAGCAAGTATTTTAACAAGAACACAAAAATCTTACCCAAAGTTCCACTGAGGTTTATAACCCCACAAGCCAAGAACACTGAAGAGAGAATGAAGCTGTTGCATTCTGCAGGGACTGCAAAAGAGAATGAATTAAAAAATAATTTGGCAATTGATTTGAAATCAGAGTACAGGAAATTAGATACAGAGTGCAGTATCATTTAGAGCTCTGTAAGCAGTAAGTCAGCAAAGGTAACTTGTATTTCTGATTGGTTTTGACAAGGTACCTCCACCAAGGTTCCAAGAGAAACTGTTACTGTTGCAGTGAAAGCATGTCACCAGAATGATCCTATAAAGAATATCTATACTGGGGTTCAAGCTCTTCAATAGGGTTGAAGAGGAAAATGTGAAACCACATTTGATGCTGGCAAACGTTAACAGTTTTTCAGAGCAATTTACTAAAAACAAAGGTCAACTATAAAGAGGTACAGAGAGATAACATGACAGTTAGTGACAAGATAATAGACTACCATAAAATTCATTTTTGCTAGAAGTAAATTATGCATGTACAGAAAAAAAAGTATATGCACAGTAACAAATGTTATACCTACAATTTCCATCTCGAAGAAACAGATCTTTAAGTTTTGATAGTCTCTGCTCTATGAAAACATCAGCCAAGCATGCTAGCACAGAAATGGAAGAAAAGCAGGAGCTATCTACAAAGACTGTATCTTATGTATACTTTCTGCTACAATACACAGCCATAGCACCTGTTATCTTTAGTACTATGTTCAGTTCTGCTCCACCTGATCTCCATTCAAAAGTGACTACAGAAAGACTTCATAGATGTCTACAGAATTACTAGTGGCACAGGAAACATGAATGATTGCTGTGTTTCATAAAGCAAGAATAGGAAAAGCTGAAGGAATCACAGAATCACAGCATGATTGAGGTTGGAAGGGACCCCTTTCTGGAGGCTCAAGCAGAGCTACCTGGAGAGTGTAGCCCAGATGGCTTCACAATTGTGAAAATACATCCCATGGGATGCTGTGGATGCCACAGAGCTTCTGTGGATTTAAATGGCAAGTTAGGACATATCTGACATGATCTTTATACATAAGTCCATGCCAGGAAGAGGTGAATCACCCTCATGAAGTGCCTATCTGCCTCTGCTGACTGCAAAGGATACACAGCCATCTGACTTGAATATAGTCATTTTGAGCACATACATGCAGTGACTCGACTAACTTCAAATATATACAACAGGATTTGCTCACTCAGGCAAAGTTTACAGCTCTTCAAACATATTTATGCCACACAACTTCACACTCTGAATTATAAAGTTCAACAGAGCCTTAGATGATAACACATCATAAAAGCTCTAAAGACAAAAACAAAAACCCCAAAAAAGCCATGCAAATATTCCAAAGTAAAGAATTCAGAAAATTGTTTCAGAAAATAATGCTTTATCACAAATTGTTCTTCTAAACAGAAGGAAACAAATAAGGAGAATAAGAAGAAAAATATTCTCCACCCTTAATTTAGTCAAAAGGACTATACATGTACTATACTACATTCCTCAAGCCAGTAGCATTCAGCATATAGCAAAGGACAAAGGACTCACAGGTGTCTATAGACACCTAAAAACCTGGTTCCTAACAAACCCAGGAAAAATGACTAATAATCTCATGTATGCTCTCTCACCATCCCAGCTTTCTAAGCAAATAGCTACCTCTTATTTTGTGCCTTCTCCCCTCAGTGTGAAGCTTGTATGTCTTTCTGTACAGTGTTCAGAGGAGGAGAATGTCCTCATGCAAGCTGCTGTTTAAAGTGGGAAGTGAGTGTTAGCCACTGGGCTGCTGCATAAGTCACAAACCATATCTTCTTTTCAAGAAGGACAAAAGAGTGAGGAGTGATCAGCTGTTGCAAAGAAGATACCTAACCTAATTAAGACAACTGCATGCTTTGGAACACAGGTAGAAAAAAAATCTTGACTGTTTCTCCTGTTCTTGCCACTTCCTGAATGCCAGTTACCAGGTAGCACCTTTTGCATGCTCTGTTCATCACTCTGAGATAAGGCACCTTTCTGGGCACTGCAGAATCTGCATCCTCAAATGTGTTTTGGAGTTATATTTATATAAACCTGAAGGCAAGTTAGTAATGTGCTTCCTTGGCTATCATCTTTCATAAAAGTAATCGGCATTTCAGCCAATAAATTCAAGGGAGTCCCCATAAGAGTCTCATAAATTTTTCCTCTTTTCATCTTTTCTTTTTTTTTTTTTTTTTTTTCTTTTCTTTTTTCTACTTAAAGGGTTTCTACCATAAACATCCACATGATTATTAAACAAGCGCCTCCATCCCTCTTCCTTCCTACTTCCCAAAAGTTATGTAAGGATAGAAATTTAAGCAGAAAAGGACCAGTAAGATAACTTCTCAGAAATTTTATCTCACTCCTCATTTGCTCTTTGAGAAAGATAGATCCTGTAATTTCAAAGAGGATCATTGATGAATGGTAATCAGATAGCTTGCAAAAGACAACCATACTTTGGTAGTTTATGTAGTTATGTGACTTATTGATGGTCAAAGTACTAATGTGAAAGGCCTTTGTTTACCTTTCTGTAACAGCATTCTCACTTTCAGAACATGTACTCTCATGGATTCTTTTTAGATGCAGAAAAGCTTCGCACAGTCACTTTTTCCATTTCAGTGCTGAAAATTACTGGTTATACACATTTTTTCTCAAGCAAGGTTCTCACTCATATGCAACTTTCTTTTTATGGAATATAATAGATACAATTATTTCAATGAAGTACACACTTAAAGCTAAATACCACGCAAATTTCATTCATCAAATATAATTATGTCTACAACTATGGTGTCTGTTTTTAACAGCCTTTGAAGCTAAAAGGTTTCTGTTCAAAATTTGGATAACATCCTCAACTGGAAATAAAAGATTATATCTTGCCTGCAAAGCCTACAGTAGTCAAAACTAGTAATTCCAACATAGACAAAAAAAGGAGCACAACAGTACTATAATAACAATTATGATTTATGCTGATCAGAAGAGCTGCCCAGATGTTGAACTTTAATTGCTAAAAGCAAGTCTATTTGCAGTACTGCCCAGAACCAAGATTTGGTCCAACACACAGAAATCATTCCTCTTCCAAAATCTGAAGTAGTAATGCCTGGTACAGTGATCCTATTTCTTTGGTATGTTTCAATAGACACAAATGGGAAGCTTCTGGATGCTTTATAGCTACTAGCAACAGTTTTATTTTTAAGGTAAACTTTGACAAAAATAATTTTTGCAACATAGCAAACTAAAAAATAAAACAATTTTTAATGGGGAAAAAAAGATAAAGCCAATAACAAACATGAAGGCCATGGATTTGTTTTTAAAAAAATGTTTTGATAGAAAAACAAAGGTGCTCTCTAACACCCCATTATTGTACAAACAAGCCTGGGGCATATACTGCCCTCTTAATAAGAATTGAGCATTGTTTCCTATGCCATTAAGAAGAGGCAGGAACTTATTGCAATGGAACCCTTACTGCTAAAACCAGTGTAAATACTGAGTCAGAGCACAAATCAGCAGGAACAATGTTCTTACTCACTTAATTGTTCGTCCTAAAAGGAACTAGTGGTTTTCTGTTTTAATACCTACTTACATATCCTAAATTGAAATTAATCAACTACACTGCATGAGTAGATGACCCATAAAACCACTCACAAGAGGCATTAGTTTAATTTAGGAATTTTTTCCTTAAATAGTACTGTGGCAATTTTCATAGGAAAGTATTGTGGGAAACAGCCACCACTGCTTTGGGTCATTAAGTACAACTAATTGCCCTCTTGAGGATATTTCTTTCTGTCCTTATTTCAAAGAGCCATTAACTGTCAAGAAATGTCAGCTATGAGAATCATTATTACTATTCTCAACCACAAATAAGCAATGTAAAGAATAATTTTATTTTCTTAGCCCTTGGGAAAAATTATGTTCTCGATTTGTGGATCATGTGAAAGGACTTAATGCAGTTCTAGGTTTATTTCTTGTACTGTCACAATATTGTCCCTTTTAACATTCCCACTAGTTCAGTGGTCATAATACCATTAGTTGAAGAACTAACTGAATGCTGTAGTACCTACAAGAACAGGAAACATTGAAAATATTATTGAAAACATCGTCCTTTAATTCACAGTCTCTGCCTACTTATTAACTTACAACTACAAAGCTGGAAGATGCTTGATGCTTGGCTTCCTAAATTTAAGGTGGACCTTTGGGTTTTACATGCAATCACTACATGTCAGTTTTACAAAATTAAAAACAAACAAAAAAGCATACCAATCCAGACAAGGTCCCATGAAGAGCAGGAATCATAAATTATCTTGTTCTGTTCTGTTCAGCAAAGTATTCCCTTTCCAAGCAACCTGATAAAAAAAAAAAAAAAAAATGGTGACATATTTACAGAGTAGGACAAGATTCAAATCGCAAGTTTTCCCCCCTAATAAAACTTTCTTTTTCTTAGTAAAGATAGAATACACCATGTTTCCTGACAAAAGGCAGATGCCATGTCCCTTTTCTTGCAGAAGGGTGCCTTAGTCCTGCCTAACGTCTATGCCAGGTTTCATCAAGCTAAATAGGTCCTCAACTATCTCACCAGTGGACCATAAGAATCTCAGCATTTAAGACTAACATTTGTTGTACTAACATATTGGTTTAGATCTCCTTCAGATGTATTTGAGTTGTAGACAAGCACACACACACAATGCCATCACGTGTCAAGTAGTTAAAATTATTTCTGTACACTGAGACTAACATACTTAAAAATCTGCATATTCCATCATGACATACCTGTTGTTAACTGACAATATCTATTTTCAATAGATTTCCATATACCCAAAATAAAGCCAGAAAATTTCAGTGAGCCTTGAAAGCTGTTTGTCACACTGAAAGATCCTAGGGACCCAATTACTATATAAATATTGTTTATATAAAAAAAAAAAAACTCAAGAGAACAAAGAAGTAGAACACAACAGACACTTTCACATGATGGTTTTAAAAGGGTTACACAACTTTTAATTTCTGCCAGAAGAGCTTCTGGAACATCTCTAAATCACCTCTAGACTAGACCAAAAGATGTCAGGATCCTTCATGAACAAGTTTCAAAAAAAAAAAAATAATGTTGTACATGGCAGTTAGAGGACAAGCCAGCCCATGAATTTACAATGACCTCCCAGAAGGAAAACAGTAAAACAAACTGTACTTTAAGGCCACTCACTCCTCTGGTTCATCACACCACTTGAGGACTGAGTTCCTTTATTTGCAACTAACAGACTTCAAACATGCAAAGAATTAGGCCCAATTTACCAGACTGGGAACTTTTGAGACTTCTGCCTTCTGCAGAACAAACCCATTATTTAGCCACAACTGAAGTTAGTGTCTGAAAGATTTTCCGTACAATCTATTGTACAAAGTATTTTCCATTAGCATAAAAATTTGATCTTTACATTTATTCCATTGAATAAGGTGGGAAGGGAAAAGACAGTCACAAATTTAGTTACATACACAAGAGATAAAATGTGTCCATTATCTTATTATAGATTATTTCCTCTTTAGTGAGGTATTACAAATCCAAGCCATTTTCCCTCTTAGGCTTTCAGAAGTGTGAAAGAGAACAGGTTTGCCAGCAGGCAGAAGACTCCCCACTTGGAGGGATTAAATACAGCAACAACCTGTCAGATCTTCCCACCAGACAAGTACATTCTCTGACTTATGAACCATTTCTTCCCTCTAGTTATGTGTTCATAGAAAGTATTTCCAACTCTCATTAAATGTACCTTTAGAATTGATTTAGAAAAGCATCCACAGTATCAACATAAACTAGTTCCTCCACTTCAAGCTGCCAATATGGGAAAAAATAAAAGCACTTTTTCAAAGTAAGTTTGGAAAAAATTCACTGAATTTGAGTGCCTTGAAGAGCTTGCTCTTAGCTGACTGAAACTGGTTTGGATAGTCAGGAGTTAACACCACTTCCAAGATAGAATCCTTTTTTCCATTCATTATAAATCAATTAGTCAGGCCTTTTTGTAAGAAAAGAGGGGGAATCTCCATAACCCTACATCATCCTGCAATGTAATTTAAGTGCAAGGATTCTTGTACATGCAAAAAGCTCTACTTGGGGAATTACAGCCTCAGTGATATCAGCATTTAGAGCTGTTACAGCTAGTGAAAGGGCAGTCCTGACCTCTTCCTTATTCACTAACTCAATTCCTGAACTCCTGAGCTCCCCAATCTTGAAGCAGAAGAATTATTCTGGATTAAAAAAAAGGATACCCCAACAAGGAAATGTAAAAGCTTCACATTTCTGGCCTGAAGCTGTGAGATGTTGGGGTAGACAGACTAAGGCATAAGAATTAGATTTGGTTTGCACATGCTAAAAGGTATTTACATTCAAGACAACGTTGTTCTATAAACAAAAATGGTGCAAGACTTATTAAAATGACTGATGAGGAATTTACATCTTACTAGGTCTGTTTTGATTCCTCAAGCCAGTAAGTGTCATTCCCAAAGAACTGAAATAGCAGAACTAAACCCACAGAGATCTTAAACCTCATTAAACTTAAAAATGTTTCCCACAAGAATTAAGGTTACGCTAAAGACTCAGCTAGAGACTAAGGTCTCAAAAATACTATGAAGTGTTTTCAGTATATCATTGCTCTTCAAAATAGTCATGACTCTTGTTAAATACTTTACCAACAGCTCTCTACCATCTAGTCACACCTAGTACATAGCCATTTTTTTAGCAATTTTTAACATTTTCTTGGGATACTAAGTCAAACCCCAGGCAAAGATAAACTGAAATACTAAAAGCTTCCTTTCTTCACCAAAAAATGCAATCTCAGAAAAGAATAAACAAGTGAAAAAGCCTGTTTCAAGTCAGAAAGCTTTAACAGAGTTTCCCTAAGGCTATTTTGGCTTCTTAACTACAGCAACTTCTCCTGTATATTCTCTGAATGGAAGATTGAGTTCTGTGAACATGTTTCACCTCCATATACCTTAAGATAAAGATGCTAAGGCTCCTTGTATTGTATCCCTTACCTTCTTTGTAATGCCCCAGTACACCCAACGTACAGTGCTGCACTGTCTTCTAAAAACAGGGAAAAGATGAATTTTGTTATTCATCAGTAGCTTTGGCAACACTTATTAGCACAATAATTTCTACCAATATGCAAGGGCTTACAAAATTCGTTGTACAAAAATGGTAACACCATCATTGACAGCATTTTAGTTTAATAGCTAGCAATAAGCTCTTGCTCAAAAAAAAAATGATGTTTTTTAAAAAAAATTGACAAAAAAATAATAATCAACTGTTTATAAAAAGATGTGGGATGTTAATGGAAAAGTGATTAGAATGACTGAATTTGTACTGTTTTCACACTGTGCTGCCTCCAGTGGGTTCCTAGGATTTGTTTTAGTTCCCAGAGCAAAGGAATCAGTCCTAATTCTGCTTTTCCCATGGGGATTCTGCTCATGCTACAGCCAAATTCTACAGCTGCCCAAGAGTCTTGCTGCTGTAATACAGATGTTATGGATCTTTCTTCTTGAAGCTTGTTTCACAAAGAGATGATGGTAGTAAGTTAAATGAGGTGACTCTATTTCAGCAACAGAAATGCTGCTGCTTGCAGCATCCTGCTCTGAAAGTACTTAAAGGCTGCAATGGTAAGATTCAGCAGAGAACTAAACACAGACTTAGTTTATATGCACATTTCTGCATTTACATTATACACTTTTCTTCTTAGGCATATATACAGAAGTGCACATATATGTATATATCTTCAGTACTCATTAGCATCTCTATTCAGCTGAAAGCAAGCATAAATTGCTCAATGCAAAACAATACTTTTAACAGTTATTTGTATTCTTTTTTTTTCCTCAGATTTAGTCTATACTTGGTTGCTAGTCTAAATTACTCTATTAAAAACAGATACAAGTTACAATAGTGATTTATTCTATAAGTCACTATTGTAACATGTAGCATAACATAGTAACAGTGACTAAATAAAGACTTCTTAAATGTTATCCATGTCATCATAGCTTCAGAATTGTCTCATGCCAGCCAACTGGAACAACACTTCCATGATACAATCCTAGTTAGAGATCTGTTCATACTGGAGATTACAAAAAAAAGACAGTTACATTGAGAGTTCCACTCTGGACAAATCTCATCTCTGAGATGACATATTGCAGATGTTCAGACCCTAACCACCAACAATTTCTGCACAGATGTGACAAGCAGGGCTTGAAACATGCATCATGAGCAGATAAAGAAATGATTAAATTTACAAGACAAAAATATTTCAATTAGTCAGTCAGGTGGTTTTTAAAGCACATTGGTCTTTTTTAATCTAATAATAAAAGAAATCACCATTATTTTTTTTTTTAGTTTTGGGGTTTTGTGTGGTTTTTGTTTTGTTTTATAATAACAATGCAAGGCAAACAACTATGGTTATCAACTGAAAGATTCAAATCTTTTGTAGGAACACTCCATTTAAGCACCTTATAATTCCCTGTTACAAATAACTTGACAGTTAATGGAAGTAATTTCACAATATCAGTGCTGGGAACTGTTAAACAAATAGCTGACCTAATCAAATGTCTCACATGAGTTTTTACAGCACTTCCCAGTTTACAAACCTCAGATTTAAGAAAAGCTTGACTAGAGGAAAGTTTTTCACCATGAGCACATTTCACCAGTCAGACATTGGAATGGTCACCCAGAGGAAGTGGTGGATTCCCCCACTTTGGAAAGTTTTAAGTTTCAGTGTGACAGGGTGCCGAGACATTTATAAATAATAATATTAGAAGGGCTGGAATAGATTCTTGAGGTCCCTTCCAACCTGATATCCTATGATTCATGGAAAAGCTCCTTCAGTAATAAAAGCAAGGATTTTTCACACTATTTAAAACAAAAACCAAAACCTTAAAAAAAGAAACACAAAAGTAAAACCAAACAAAAAACAAACAACAGCAAATAACCACCTCAAAAAACCCACAAACACATAAAAACCAAGCTCAAAAAACCTCAAGAAAATTATATGTACCATAAGAGATCAGAAAAAGAGAACAGAAAAGCCTCTGTGGTCTCTATTAATCTCGTTATAAACCTTCAAATATTGTTTATGTTAAAATTAACATTATTCAGTACAAGACTGCAAAATCAGAAACTATGTTACTCCTTTATTTCCAAAGGGAAAAGGTAGATTTTTAACTACTGGGGAAAATTTGTAGATCGTTTTAAAGGTTTCTGCATTAGGATGCCATGACCGACAACAAAAATACTCTTTTTATGTCTTTCTCTAGGATCCACTTGAAGTTAGATATTTTTGTCTTAATCTTCTCATTATTTTTTTTTTATTTCAATCACAACCACTTTCCAGCTCCAGATGTATCAGTCAAGCTCCTGTTAGCAGGCTCTTTATACTCAATGAAGCCATTTAAAAATAACTTCTATAGAAATTTTGGCCTATCAAATCATTATTGGTTTTTTCCATTGAAAATTCTCTTGAATTTAACACAGTTCTACAAAATGTCTCAGATAAAAGCCAAAACTGTACATTTGTCCATTGCTATTCTGTTTAGAGAAAAAAAAAAAAAGACTCATTGAAATAACACAAGTTCCAGCACTCCTGACAACAGCAAGGTACATTTACTTTGGTTCCCTCAAAATACTCATCCAGATTCCACCAGCAGTCCAAAAGCCACAATTAATCCTCCAAAACATTTTCACCTGGCTTACTGTCTCCCTTCTACTACCCCTTTTCTAAGGGCATTTTTCAGCAACACTTAACCTGATCCACAGTGTGCTGCTCTTTGTTGACAGCCTCAGCCTTCTCATGGATCCTACAACTCCTTTTACCATACAATGGGCAGAAGATGGGAAAAAGACTTTCAGAACAGATGCAAGGCATCCTTCAGGGAGCAGAAAGCCACCACAACCATTAAACTAGATCTGTTCTGAAGTCTGTCAGCAAAGGGGCAATTAAAGTGGAAAACTCATGATTTACACACTGTGGTAGCTGTAGTCTGTAACTGTCTACTCTTTCCAATGATAAGCCAGTGGTAGATTCTGATCCACCTGTAGACCAGCAGTACTTACACCGATACAATAAATCCAGTCACAGTGCAAAAGTGGAGGGAAAGGTTAGTGTGCATTTAATGTCATCGCCACAGTGACCTCTCTTGGCTACCTGACTGAAAAGACCAGAAACAGTTCTTTCCAGTATAACCCTAAATAACAGTTTAAATGCTGAACGTTGAAGAGGTTTAACACTGCTGGAACACTGACTCATTTTCCAAAATTGTTCTGTTGAAAATAGTTTCATTTCGATTCAGAAA
Source organism: Phaethornis superciliosus (assembly GCA_023637945.1). Taxonomy (NCBI): domain Eukaryota; kingdom Metazoa; phylum Chordata; class Aves; order Apodiformes; family Trochilidae; genus Phaethornis; species Phaethornis superciliosus. Next base: position 75,237,253 of record JAJQWJ010000003.1, on the reverse strand, counting down.
ATACAGAATGGCAATTCTACCAATAACTTGCATGTATTAAAGATCCTTCTTCAGCTTTCCATTTCGTATTTAGCTCACAACTTTTGTTTGGCAAGTTCTTAAAAATTTTTAGTCTTACAAAAACCCTTTCAGATCTCCTTTGGTACTGAAACAGCTAAGGCAAGTTTCTGATGCCATACAGACTCAACCATTACCTGTTCTCCTCTCAGACTGCTTTTATTCCTTTTGTTCTTAAGCAAACAAGCCTGTGAAACTCATGCATATTCAGTCCATGAATGTCTCATTTTGAGTCAATCTGTCCCATAAATAATATGTCTGAATAAAGTTATAACCACTTGCTCACATGCTTGGATTTACACCCTCATACACAGGGGACGCAACTTCAGAACATCAAAACAGAGAAGTTGTGGTGTTTTTTTTTTAATTGGGTGCAATTCTAAATATACATGTATCTATAGATATCATATGATATTTGTGTATCATATCTAGACACAGTCTAGTCATTCCTTTGATCTTAAGCCACAACCCACACAATGATGACAACATGGATACCATTACCTTCTCTGGTATTTCAGTTTCCAAGTCCATCAAGCTGCAAAGAAGGGACTTGAACTGCAGGAATACTAGGCACTTAAGAGTAAAGCAAACAATGCAAAAAAAGCATATTACTTTATCTCTTCTGCTGGAGGCCTTGGTAAGTGGAACAGAGAAGATCCAATTCCTATCTAGACACTTTTAAAAGCATGAGGTTTGCAGGCTATTAGGAATTCTTGCTGCCACCTTCTTGGCCACTCAGTCCATCTTTATCAATGGCAGTGGCTGCTGTCTATCCTTTAAGCTCAGCCTACTGAAGTCTTAATCCTTATAGCCACATGCTTAGCTAGAATAGCTCAGCTATGCTTGCCCTTCTCTGCAGGAAGAAAAAAAATAAATAAATACTCTCTTCTATCAGTCAATAACCCTGGTTTGGAGACCTGGTGCATTTTCAGCAGAGGCAATAGTAAAAAGAGACAAGGTCTCTTCTTGGGCAGAGCAACTAACGAAAATAAAAAACAATTCACTTGCTGGGAGCAATTTCATATATGTGAATCAAACAGTTTATGCATGAAGTTCAGAAACAATAACTTCATCAGGCCTGTAGTAGCTCTGTTCTTTCCCCTGTACTCTGGATAATCTCAACTTATTTCCTAGTTCCAGTTTTTTCATCAGGACCATATTGCTGTCAGGTCTTTATACCACCATTATCTATGCACTGAGCAGTAGTTTTAGTATTAATAAAACAATTATTCTAGGATCTGTTTCACTGTACAGCTTTTGTCTGTTTTCTTACAGCAAACTTTTGTTCGGTGACCCACACACCAGGTGGTCTGAGTGGGAATTTAAGGTAATTTTGTAAATACTAACAAAACAATGAAAATTAACATACCGTAAAATACAGGAAATTAACTTCTCATCGCATCATCAATTTATCTACCCACCTAAATGAGTTTAAAATACCAGCTTCAAGCAGCCTGATGTTCTAGGGACACTCAGCTGCAACTTCATTTATAGTCTGTTTCCTTAGCAACACTATAATCCATCTGGCTGCAGAAAACTAAATTCCCAAACCATATCTTCCTATACACCGGAAACAGGCTCAGAAACATTTATATCTGAAACAGCATACAGTGATCATGATTAGTGAGTGTATAAATGAATCTGGAAAGGCAATAAAATTCTTAACACACACACTCCCTGCTCTAGCCTGAGTGATTCACATACTGAGAATGGCACACAGTCTTTTCTACTTCTAGGTTTTACAATAGCATCGCTTTCCTGACACTGCTGTCCTAAGCAAAGCCGCTGAAGACTTAAGTCCTGGCTCTGAGATCTTGTCTACCACCTTCCAGGAGCTTCAGAAATGGAAACATTTTTCTCCTCCTTCTTCTACCATGCCCAGCTGAAGGAGCCTTCAGAACTGCAAAAGGTCAATCTATTTTCTTAAGGCTTTTCTAAGACAAGTAATCTGAAAGACCTGGGATGAAACGCTATTAATGGCAGCCAAAAAAACTGCTGAAAGTTAACTGCACTATGAAGCAGAGCCACTTGTCTTAAAAATACTTACTCTTTAGTAGTTTTGCCTCTAAAACTATAAATTTCATCTCTGCAAACCAAATAAAAAATTCAGCCCCCAACAGCAATGTTTAAATATTGTTAAGAACATAAAAATTGCAAATCCAAAATATTCAGGAGAGCCAGTTCAGAGACCAGAGGGTAACTAGCAATTTCCCAGTGCTGCAGTCAAACTACGACGAAAGTGGATAACATCAAGCCTTCTATGACAAGGAGGAAAGGATACAACTTAAAATGCAAGAATGTACATTAACCATATCCCATTTTGCCTCAGTTTGAAAACTGCAGTTAGGTAAAGGTTCTTATCTAACAGGCAAATGAATCAGTTAGGTAGAGCAGAACAATCTCCTCAGTGCCTACATCTCACAAAAAAAAAACAAAACAAAAAAACCCCAAACAAACCATCAACTGCAATCATCGTTAATACACAGGATAATTTTGCCAAGCAGTGAGAACCATTTCAGTGATAAACCTGTACAACACTGCCTGACTCTTGCTGTACAGTGCTGGTGTACAAGTCCATACTGACCGACATGCTGACAGCAACTGGAGAGATCTGAGCTTTCAGAAATCAGGAGTTTCCTCAGGCAAGGAACCACGTGGTGTTTCTCACTGCTATTCATTGCCTGGCATGCCTCTAGGAAATACTAAATACAGTAACACACACTCTAGACACTTCCCTCAACCAAGTCCCTCCTGACTGTTGACTAGAACCAACATTTCCCAGATGCTTCAGTGGTGGCTGGTTCCAAGAAAGAACTTCCAAGAAGTTTAACTATATCAGACAGAAGCAATGACTGTTATTTGTGTATTTTCTCCCAGGTGAGGGAAGCATCAAATTCATAAATACTAATAAAATCACCTTTTTGTTCCATCATATATATGCTACACAAGTGACCACAGCAAGCTTGGGAAACACGCTGTTAATCAGATGATCCATGCAGTTGATTACATACATTTTGGAAAATGTTTTCAAATAATTAGTTTAAATCTTTTTACTATGCAGATGACAGCTTTTTGAGTAACTTAGAACACAGTGGTGTTTTAGCCCCCAGACTGGCTGAGCAGTGAACAGAGCAGGCCTTCTGGCAATGACTGGCAGCCTTAGCAAGAGCTCATCAGTATGAAGCTCCGACTTAAGACCTTAAGGAATTTCTGTTTCCTTATTAGTATCTGGTTTTCCCACACATGCATTTTCTTACTACTAGGGCCGACAGTAATCTTGCCTGATTTCAACATAACATTGAGGTAATCACACCAGCTTAGCCAGCAGTCAGACAGAACATGCATTTCTGCAAAGCAAATTCATTTAAAACCTTCCAGATTTCTATTTTAATTAGCTTTTTTCTTAGCAGAACTGTGTATGAACTCTACTTCTATGTACCTATATTTGTCTGCAGAACTGTGTATGTTCTGTCACTATATTCAGCTCTATATAAGAGCTGTATCATTCTGAACAGGTACATTCCACAATCTTGTGATTTCAGAAAACTACAAAAATTACCACTGCCAATGGCTGACACCAGCCTTCCCCAGGAGTCATTCACCAGGCTCCCCCCCCATTCCTGGAGTTATGATGCTGGGATCATCAGCGTGCTCAGCAGCTTGCCAGGAGCCACAGAACACCATAACAGAATCGAGATCACTTATCTTCTGCATCACTTTGTATCAAATCTGAGAAGACCACCAAAGTGACTGAGCAGTCCTGAAGTCAGTGTATAATTTGTATGGTCATCAAGAAATGAAAAATCTGGTTAATCATTCAAATACAGAGAGAGATTTTTATAACAGTGGGGAAAACAGAGAGAACAGGGAACTATTACATTTTCAGCCTTGCTCATAATAGCTCAAAGTGTATCACCATACTGCCAGGGTACCGTGGAGATGCTTTTTCAAGCCTATCATCTACGGAGGCCTTGAAAACACACATTTAAATTAGTTCATTTGGATTTAGCAGTTTAACAGCAGAAGTGTATTACCTGAGATTTCATGCTTTGATTTGGTATTTCCAGAAAAGATGAATGTAGTCAGAACTTACCTCCTTATCAAAAGGAAAGGAATGGGGAGGAAAAAGGCTCCTAAATTCAGGGAGTGACTGTGGTCAGTCTAATCTCTATCCTCATAATAAACGCCACAGAAATTTCTTATGGCAGGTGCAGATGTCCCAATACCAGTCAGGCATAGTACAGCCTCTCCCCGTTATAAACATGACTTTATGAGTCAGTATTAAATATTGCCAATTTTCTTTCAAATGTCACCTCCTTATCATAAATGACACACTTGAAGCCTGAGCAGATGTGCTGAATGCATTCAGTAGTATGAAGGATGGAATTAACTTCTTGGCTCTACCAATTCATGAACCCTTCAAATCAGAAATAAGGCAAGAGGTAGGAGGCCCCACCGCTACTCAGTTGATTTTGCCCCACAAATAAAAAGGTAGTTCCTCTCCAGGATACATATAAATTTTACCAGAGTACTAATAAAAGCATACAAAGGTCTGGGGTACCAGAATGCGTGCGTGCATTTTTGAGAGAATGGAAGAACAAACAGCACACGTATTCCTTCAGTGTTCCACGGCATGGCTTTGGCTAAATGTAGAAAGTTTGAACTTGGGTTTGGAGATTTTTTTACTTAGTTTCTTAAAACCATTTTGGTTTTAAGAAAAAGAAATTTGGATACAAGTACAGTTTGAAATAATTATCTGCACTATGGATTTTACACATCCAAAAACATATATATAGTAATACTGTTAATGATACAGGAATCAAAAGATCATGTATACACTGTGTGCATGTATTTCTGAACACATCCACAAATATGTAAGACTGCAGAAAAACATCTAGAGAAAATAGAGAAGTGACAGCTGATAGAAGAGTCTAAATCAGAATGATCAAGTAGCAAGAGGCTTGAAGTACTATCTACTGAAGAATTTAATCAACATATATTATGTTTTTCAATTACTTTTCAAGACTGAAAAAAAAGGTCTCTATTTTTTGTAAGATATCATACTCTTTTCCTATTCTTACACACAATGAACCTTGCACAATCCTTTGAAAGGGATAATTTTGTGAATTACAATACTCATGCAGAAAGCTTGTAGCACTAACCATTTCTAAGTAGTATCGGGTTTTGAAGTTCTAACTATGACAGCTTTAGAAAGACAGGGTTATTATTTTGCAATTTGCATCAAAAATGTGGTTTTCCTCCCCCTTTGTTGCCAAGCTTTTCCTTGTGCTCAAATCAACCCAAACTGAACAACTCTTGTCTATGAACTTTTTCCTATCACTTCTTTTCCTGTTTTTTAAAATGAGGAGATAACTTGCACAAGATAGTGAAGTAATGAAGATAATTTAATGTTCCTGAAGTACTGAGATATTACAGGTAAGAACACCACCACAGAAGAAAGACACTAATTATTAAATATTCAGAATGGGTTGCAAATAAGGCGTGTGATTGTATATTGAATTATGATAAGAAAATAAAGGACTGCAAAGGTGCTCACTAAGGATTAAGCTTGCCTAAATGTAGGTGTCCTACAAGCTGGATAGCAAGGCTAGAAGAGAGAAACACCAAGCAAGTAATTCAGCCATATGTAAGATAAACCACTTTCTGGGCAAACTTGTTTTTCTCCATTGTGTGTAAAAGTGCCTGGAAGGTTAGTTGAGACTACCTCACACTATCACCACAGTCCTCCACAGATTATATCTAACAGATCCCTGAAAGGTGGCATATTGTCAGTGGATTTAAATTTGCTATGCAGTGGCCCATATAAGTAATGAGGCTGAAAAAAATTTAAATCACAGGACTAGATAGCTAGCTTTCAGAAGCTCAATTTGAAGACTTAGATTTACCTCCTAAAGCATCAGCATCCATTCACTTCACATAATGAAGCAGGCACCCACTAAGAAATACAATGCATCATCATATAGGAGAAAGAAAGATTTTTTCAAACATCTCACCTGTTTCAAAAAGCAAGGCTATCAAAAGATTTTTTTTATCTTGCCCACATTAAAAAAGGAAAAAGAAAAAAAAAAGTAAACAGATTTGATCAGCATGCTGCAGAATAAAGTCTGCAAGACCACCTGTAAGAGAATTGGGTTTTATGTGTTTGGTAAAAGTTATAAATTTTCCTGACAGAAAGACAGTTATTAAGCATCTGAAAAAAACTTGTTGTTTTTAATGAGGACAAGAACGAGATTCTTCCTACAAGACTCACAGCAAAGGACAAGGAATAACGCAGACAGGTTATGGTGTGGGTAAATTCAATTAGGCCTTAGGAAAAAAAAAAAGTCACTGTGAGAGTGGTTGAATGCTGGAACAGGTTACTTGCAGAGGCTGCAGAATCTCCATCCTTGGGAATACTCAAAATCCTGAGCAACATCATGCAGCTTTCAATCTGGCTCAGTGCTGAGCAGCATTGGCCCATGTCACCTGCTGAGGTCTCTCCCAGTCTCAGTTATCCCATAGTTTTGTGCTCCAGCCTCAGCCCATTTAGGCTATAATTGCAACTAATTCCTTCACCACAGCCTGTTAAATCTGAGTGCTGGATCTGAAAGCCTGGTTTCCTCTTTGCTTTCTTACCTGATCTGCTTGGCTAGCTCACCTGACCCAGGCAACTTGACAGCTGCAGGCTACGTTAGGATAAAATATTCTAAAACTCCAAGTAAAGTGACCAGCAACTAGAAATTATATAAGATAACAACCTAGAAGAGGATCTGACAGAAAAAAACAACAGGTTGCCAAGTGGGCAACAAAACATCAGAGAAGAAACAGGTCAGTAAGAGTGAAATATTGCAGGGAAAACAGCAGTAAAGTCACCAGACAGCATTGCCCAGTGGACAACAGAACAGAAACTAAGCCTCAGTTTCAGCAGCCTCTTTAAGCTGGCTTTTGTATTACAAACTACAAGGTAGCACGGGTCATTTCATAATTCATGTATAAAGCATGCTAGTTCCTTTCATTGCCAATCCACATATGGATCACAACCTATTGCTACAGCTCAGACAATTAGAGTCTGAACTGGCATTTAGAGGTGCTGACTCTGCTAAGGACATAGGAAGTGATTGAATACATTCTGGAAAAAAAATATTCCTTTGGCTTCCATTTGCTTATGGGATCAACAACAAAGGCAAAAAAAGTCGTAAAATTACACACCCAAAACCTACGTTAAAAAATTCCTTCCATTCAGGTTTGAATGTCAAGGTCTGAAGATTTGAGAAGTAGCAGTTACGAAACTGTAACTAAACACTATGATATAGGTTTTAACTATATGACTAAATACTACTTATCAACACAGAATCCAGCTTTCTTTAGAAAGATAAGCTGACCAAGATAAGCAAGTGTTCAAAGCCTCACTTTCTTCACAATTGTTGTGTGTCACCATGTCGTATTTCATAAACACAACCCAAGCCTTGCTTTAGTAACTCCAAGGGGAACAGAATCAATGGAGAGATGCAAAAATCGTTACCCTCCACTAATTTGGTTTGCCTAATTTGAGATGCTAAGTGCTCTGAAAAATGAGATCCTGGATAGCATAAAGCACAGCTCCCAAAAGCTGCATCATCACCACTTCCAAGCTTTAAATTTCAAAATACTTCTGTGTTTATGTGGTCTTAACAATATTCTTTTAAACAAAGCTTGTGTATAATGTACTTTTCGATTAAGGTAAATTAGGTTACAGTTATGCAAGAGATTTCTCTAGGTGCCATTCAAACCAGTGGGGCTCCTCAGACACTTCAACATGTGCCTATAGTGTAAATACCTTACCAAATCAGTGCTTTTACATAGAGGCAGAAGAAAAAGATGGCTCATCTTTCTCCTAAGGTCCACGTTGAAAAGTCTTATTGTTAAGATTTGTATTTTACAAGGTTTCATTAAAAAGAAATCAACCAAAATGTCACGGAGGCAAGATGTCCGATCAGGAAAGTACTTTAAAACATGCACTAAGTCCCATTATATATTTAAGGTTTAGGTAACTATCTAAGCATTATCCTCAATTGGAAAAGAACTGCCTAAGCAATTTTTCTGCTGAAGTTTTCGAACTGCACCACGAGTTGGGTTGGCAAAGTCACAAATGCCAACAAATACTGAGGAAAAAAAAAACACACTCTTCTGTTAAAGTATTTCATAAGTCTATGAGAGGCAGTGTGACCTGACAGACCAATTTTCAATCTGAGATTCTACTTCTACATCCTACAACTAGGATTCCTTAGATAATTCTTTCCTCTTGCCTCACTTTCTTCATTGCTCTGAAATTTATTTAAGAAACTTGTATAAGATGGACTACACATATGAACACTTAGAAAGCAAGCACAGCATAAAACCCATGCACTGATTCATTAATAAACCGGTGAGGTACCTCAAAAATGTGAACTAAAACACATATTTACAGAGTGTTATGAAGTACACAGGCTTTGTTCACAATTTCAGTAACAAAAAGACAGCAAGCATGGTGAGAGCTCACAATTATTTATTTTTAAAATCTAGTCTAATAATTTTAATGGGCTAGTGGTAATCTCTCCCCATACCCAGAAGTAAATAATCTTCGGAGCACTTAAAAAAAAAAATACTCACTCTGGTCAACTTGTTACTTATAAAAGAATAATTAGGAAAATGACAAAAGAGCGGGAGAGCACAAGCAATAGACATGGTCACATCCAGCCATCAAGATTGGTTATGGGCATACAGTGCTCTCAGAGTACCTTCTCAAACAAGAAAAGCCCACGCAAGCCTTTCCCTGTTTTTGCTTACTCCTCCCCTGTGGGCAGGTGGAAAAGGCACCAAGATTTCACCTACTTCTCCTTCCCCCACCTGCACAAAAAAACAGCCCTGACAGTTCGAAGCAGATGACTATGAAAAGCAGCATTTTATAGTGCATGAGATCCTCAGTGAAGGGAAATTAGATCACTATGATTGAGCAGAGTTAAGAGAGGCTACTTACAGTGCTGCTGATAGACTATGTCTGCACTAGTAAATCAAGCAATGCCAGGAACCATTCCCAGGAAATGGAACTCACTCACACAGACTTCTGAATTGTGCAGCATCCTTCTGTCCCAGGCCAGCTACAGCTCTCACATGCACTTATTGGGCAGGAATTTGAAACATAGAATCAGCCAGGTTGGAAAGGACCTCTGAGATCACCAAGTCCAACCCTTGTTCCACTGCCACTGTGGTTACCAGACCATGGCACTGAGTGCCACATCCAGTCTCTTCTTAAAAACCTCCAGGGACAGAGAATCCAACGCCTTCTTGGGCAGCCCATCCAAATGCCTGATCACCCTCTCTCTAAAGGATTTCTTCCTAATTATCTAACCTAAAGCTCCCCTGGCAGAGCTTAAAACCATGCCCTCTTGTCTTACTAACAGGAGAAGAGTTCTCCCATGTCCTACTGCCTGGGAGAAGAGACCAACCCCCGCCTGGCTCCAGCCTCCTTTCAGGGAGTTGTAGAGAGCGATGAGGTCTCCCCTGAACCTCCTCTTCTCCCAGCTGAACACCCCCAGCTCCCCATTTGGATTTGATGCTGTCCAGGAGCCACTCAGTAGCTTGTATTCATCTACTTCATTCTGAAAGGAAGGAGAGTTCAGCAGCATTGACAAGGGCTAATGCATGCCAGTTGATTTCAGGACCAATGAGAACAGTCTTGAGTCCATCTATCTGGTAGGAAAAAGGTCACAGCCTCTCCAGGCCTCTATAATTACTAGAGAAAGACTTCAAAAGTGGCACATGCAATGAAGTACATGAGCACAGTCTGATCAGTACCACCTGACAAGTCACTTACACATAAAAGCATACAAGAAAATTAGAAATGGGTAGAGCTCAGACTGGCTTCTTTCTGTTTCCTTTGGCAGGCAGACCTCGCATATCACCTACCAGTACCTACAGTCTCATTTCTTTTCTCAGTTAAAAAAAAAAAGTCTTTACATTTAACATGTGCTCTTACAGTAAGGCCATCCTGTAATTAATGAGTCATGCAAAATAGCACAAAAAACTTGAGTTTCTAAAGGCTGATCACTTGGCAGTAAGTACTTGGGTTGAATATTATAGGTTGAATATTAGAAAGAATTTCTTCCCGGAGAGGGTGATCAGGCATTGGAATGGACTTTCCAGTGAAGTGGTGGATTCTCCGTCCCTGGAGACATTTAAAAAGAGACTGGATGTGGCACTCAGTGCCATGGGCTGGTAACTGCAGCAGTGGGTCAAGGGTTGGACATGATGATCTCTGAGGTCCCTTCCAACCCAGACAATTCTATGATTCTATGATTTCAAATAAAAGTTATTTGAAATTATCACCCTTTTAACCAACAGTCATTAACACATCTGCTTCTGTGGACTAAAAATATAATTACTAATGACTATGTTAGGTTATCCTGGAAACACAGCTCCAGCAATGCTTGCAAACACATTTTCACAATAGATAACTGCAAAAACAACAGAAGAACTACATTTGAGAACTAACAAAACACTTATTACCGATACTCTTTGAAATCTCTTTGTATCAGACTCTAGAAATGCTGTATTTAAAACCAAACCCTTCATAATCTGACGCCTGTGCTCAAATGTCAGAACGAGTAAGGAGTCCCACAGAAAATGCACTGTGCAAAACCCACTCGCCATCGATTAAGGATTCATGCATTCAGTAAGGATAAACAATTTTATTTAACAATCCTCTTGGGCATAAATCTAACATAGCTCTGCCCACTTAAAACTCTTACGTTACCTGTACTTTTATGCAAACCCACCGTTATCTCTAGAAGAAAGACTTTTTACAAGAAAAAGTTTCTAACGTGTTACATATTATCCTGCACTGGATCACCTCGCTGTTAAAAACAAAGTCTTTTATCGTTTCTCACTTTCTCGGGTGAAGCACTTCGGGGTTTTTTTTTTCCAAGAGCGACTTCCCACCTCGGGAGCAACCCGTACAGGACACCAGACACCGGGAGGTTCTCCCTGCTCAGGACTTTCGCAGCCTCAGGAATCCGGAGGGCAGGTGAGACACAGCAGCCACCCCACGCCCACCCGCCGCCCCTGACCCACCGACCGTCCCGCCGCAGGGGGGAAGGGGCCGCCCCCACCTCTCGGTGACTTCAGAGCCGGTACCACCTCGAAGGTTTCGAGGACGAAACCGAAGGCGAAACCGCCGCGCTCCCTACACACACCGCCTCCAACACCCGCCGCCGGACCAACCCCTTCGCAAGACCCCGCCGGGGCGGCCCTGCCTTCCCGCACTGCCAGAGGACGTGAGCCGAAAGCGCCCACCCGGGGCTGGCAGCACTCCCGTCCCCGGGCCCCGCTCTGCCCGCCCGCCGCCTCCCCTGACCGTTGCCCGCCAACGGCTCCCGCGGGGAGCGGGGGCGCCCGGCAGCCCTGGGCCCACGCATCCTCCGCGGGGTGCCCCTCTCCGAACCGGCCTAGCCCAGTGGCTTGTGACCGACCGCCCCCAGGCGGGGGACGCGCCAGGACCCGTGCGCTTCCCGCCGGGTTTGGAGCGCCCTCCCGGCCGTGGGAGCCCGGCGAAGGGGAACCGGCATAACCCTGCGGGGCTCCTCTCCGCAACTCTTACCCCCCCCCCCCCCACCGCCCAGACCACCTCCCCCCTTGGATGGGGCGGCTGCAGCCCAGGCCCGCGGAACTGCCGCCGGCGGACCCAACGCCGGCCGGGGCTCAACGCCTCTCACCTCACGGCGTGGCCCCTTGCCCAGCGGAGCCCAGAGCAGCACAAGCCCGGCCTGAGCCCATCTCTCCAGGAAGTTTCCTGCGATCGCAGCGGCCGGGCAAAACAAAAGCTTCAAAGCTGAGAGCAGGATCAGGAGGAAGAGCAGCACAAGCAGAAAAGTGAGGGGCATCGCTCGCTCGCTCGCCCGCCGCGCCGCTGCCCGCGGCTGCCGACCCCCACCCCCCCGGAGGCAGCCCCGCTCAACGCCGCCTCCCCATTCGCTTCGGCGGCGGCTCTGCCGCTCGGGTAGCGCCACGGAACCGCCGGTCCGAGGAGCCAGCAGACGAACCGGCGCTCTCCTCCTTCCTTCCTCCCTCGCCTGCTCGCCGGCAGCTGCCGCCCGTCCCGCTCGCCGCAACGCCGCCGAGCCCCGCCCACGCTCCCGCCCGCCCGCGCCGCGGCTCCGCCTCCCGGGGGCGCGCAGAGGCTGAGGCCGGGCGGCCCTCGGAGGCCGGCGCTTCCCCGGCCGAGCCGCCCCCGCACCCCCGGTGGGAGCCCGCCCCCCTCCCTGCAGCCCTGTGCCCCGCACCTGCGGACAGAGAAGCGGCGTGGGCTGGGATGAGCTGCTCTGCAAGGCCCCTCCGTTCGTTTCTCACCGGCAAGCGTCTCGCTGTACAGGCTGTAAAGTTGGAGAAGCTGCTTCTGGAAATCCAGGCAAAAGAGATGCTGAAAGCAGTGGATTGACAAATCATAGAATCATAGAATTGTCTGGGTTGGAAGGGACCTCAGAGATCATCATGTCCAACCCTTGACCCACTGCTGCAGTTACCAGCCCATGGCACTGAGTGCCACATCCAGTCTCTTTTTAAATATCTCCAGGGACGGAGAATCCACCACTTCACTGGAAAGTCCATTCCAATGCCTGACCACCCTCTCCGTAAAGAAATTCTTTCTAATATTCAACCTAAACTTCCCCTGGCACAACTTAAGTCCATGCCCTCCTGTTTTACTGGTAGCTACTTGGGAGAAGAGCCCAACCCCCCCCTGGCTCCAGCCTCCTTTCAGGGAGTTGTAGAGAGCGATGAGGTCTCTCCTGAGCCTCCTCTTCTCCAGGCTGAACACCCCCAGCTCCCTCAGCCTCTCCTCACAGGACTTGTGCTGGAGTCCCTTCACCAGCCTGGTTGCCCTCCTTTGGACCTGCTCCAGGACCTCAATCTCCTTCCTGAACTGAGGGGCCCAGAACTGGACACAGGACTCGAGCTGTGGCCTCACCAGGGCTGAGTACAGGGGCAGAAGGAGAGGAGATGCAGATCAAAGCCTCCTGGCACACAGAGAGGGGACTGGGATATGCACTTGGTGGTATTGCAGTCCTTGTGTAGGTAAAGAGAAAACTGATAACATCTTTAACAGTCCCTGACTCAATGCACAGAGTTGTGCTGGATGAGTTTTAAGGGCTAAGACAATCCTTTACAACTGTCTCCTCATTGCCCACGTTCCTCCTAGGTCAGGAGGAAGCTTTGCCAAACAGGATATAGTTGCAACACTAAGGTCACATAGTAGCTGGTGTTGGCAGCCACATCACCTGCAAACTAGGGTAGGGTGATTACTGATGCTGAGAAATGCAAAGCAGTAAGTTTCGTAATTAAGACCAATGTCTGTGTGGTTCAGGATAGCTTATTGTGGTTTTAGCTTCTAGCTTTACTTACATAGTTAAAATATGTGTTATTTGGCATGGCTTGCTCTATCAAATGGATTTAAAATGATGCAAATAGATATGAAAACTCTATTACAGAATTTAATATCTGAACCAGGAAGTCTTTCAAAATCCCCTTTCCCAATTCAAAATGCATATACTGGGTTGCCAGATACCAGGTCTCTGCATCAGATCACAAGTGTTCCTAGTGAACTTGGAACATGAGAGAAGAGCATAAGCAAGCTTCTCATTCATCTAAATTGATCTCTTAGGCATGAAGCTGATGTGATGCCAGCAGAATGTTAGCAGCTACATCTGCTGATGCTGCCTTGACTTTTGACAATACAACTCTTGACTGAGTTCAGCTGTCCCGCAGCACTCACGTGGCTGTGTTGGGAAACCACAAAGCAAATCCAAAGAGAACACAATTCTTTCTGTCTGCTTTAGAAATTCCTGACCAAGTAAAAGTATTTCTTTATTACATCTTCTTTAACAAGTATGTTATAAGCACTTTTTTTTTCTTGTAATTTCCCCTCAGAGAAAAATTGCTGTTAAAGTCTACCGTTCACTTCGAGTGAAGAAGGAAAAAAACAAGTGTGGGCTCCATTTGTTTTCAGTGATGCACTCTGAGCTCCTCCCATCCAAAATAAGCATAACTATCCAGTGAGAAACTGCCCCGCTGGGGCTGCTGGTTTGTTTTCCTGTTGTTGGCTGAAGTCTTTAAAGACTTTTTCTAGCATAGGAGAGACAGTGATATATTGATTCAATTTGAAAATTCTCAGATATTATCACTGCACTCCATCTTGTGGAAGAGGCAACAACACATTATAAAATCATCCTATAGTGGGGTTTTTGAGTGACTAAAATTAACAATGTCCAATTCTTGCCAAAACACAGAACTACAAATAGCAGAGGATACAAGAAGTTGTTTAATTCTCTATCTACCTAATTGTACCAAATGGGTTTGTGTAAATGTCCCTTGGTTTTAGGTATGAGCTTTATGTCTCCTCTGATTTGGAAAGGAGCTTTAGAATAGCATTCTGAGTGTGTAATTTGAAAAGATAAACTAAAGCAGAAAGGAACATGCTTTCTAGGTGAGGCTGCCAAGGAGCACCCACATTTGTGACAGTCTTCATAAGGCTTCAGGTGGAGCAGGAATGGTGATCTAGGGGGTATGTGACTGGGAAAAAAGACTTTGCTACGCAGGATTATCCTGTAGGGAACTGACTGGTTTGGGGGTTTTTTTGTTTCTTTTGTTATCCCTCTAATAACTACAATAACCTAGCTGTACCTGGGACACCATATTGAAGATCATTATCTATCTTACCAAAAAAACTGAATGATGAGGTTCTTTCTGCCCTTCTGAAACTGCCTTTCATGGCTTGTAGCGTTTTTCCTCTTGATGTTTAGTGCTGCTTTGGGAAATTGGAATAGGCATTGAGGCAGAAACTATGAACCATAGCAAAGGCATATTCATACATATTCTTGTCTGGCTGGGTGCAGAGAAAATTGAGCAACTTCTCTGGATCCACAGCTAAAGAAAGGTTAACCTTATAATAGTTGCCGTAGGACAAGCTTGAAGAGAAAGCCATTTAATTTAATGAATAACTTAAAATACAAAGGGCTAGTTATTCCAGCTGTTCCTTGGACAAAAGAAAAAAGGTTTTCTTGAGGAGAGACTGCAGAAAAGCTTAGTCATTCAGACCCAAAAAAGCAGGGAAAAACAGGTCTTGCACAGGAAGAAGTTAGGAGAAAATTCTCCTCTGAATTACCTCAGCCCCAGAAGCAGGTTCCACAAGGAGGCTAAATTTAATTAGTAGCCATGACCTGTGTTTTTTCTTTTCTTTCTTCTCCTTCCAGATCTCTCCTCTCTCTGTTGCAGCAGTAATGGTCATGCTTCTCACCATCATGCAGTGTGGAGCAGCAAGGCTGGGCAAAGCACTGGCTTTTTTTCCTTCATTTACTACAGATGGGGTTGGATCACATTGGTCAGCCTGGTGATTGCCTCTGTGCTTTACTGCTCTGAACTGTGCTGAGTCCAGCAAGGTATAATTGATCTGTTTTAATTAATGCGTCAATGAAAACAAGGCCTTGAAGGTGGAGTGTCTCCTTTTGTTTATTGTTACAATGTTAATTCCAGAGAGAAAATACTAATTCTCCTTGACTACAGCATTTGTTAGCCTTTTACAGACTCCTTGGTCATTTTCCTACAGTACACTTCTTCACCATGCTAATTACAATAAAGACCAATGAATATCAGGAAAACATGTAGATGAACACAAGACAAATCAGCTGTTGAGAGATTTTATGTTTGCCCTTATTAATCAGTTAGTTGTATGCAACCCCAAAAGGATCTTGAGTTTCGAGGCTGCCTCTGAACTCTGTGCCCTGAAGAAAAGGAATATTTCAAAATGTGGTTTCTAGCATATCCAACATAAAAAAAAAAAAAAAGCCTTATCATACTTTTTGTCTCCCTTTTCTTTGTAACAGAATGAATTTGAAGACTTAAAAAAACACAGCATAATGTAACAACAAAGTGACAGTGCCAAAATGCAACCTTGGTGAGGTTATCCACATGCTTGTAGTTACAGAAATATTTTGTTCTACTCAAATGTGGAACACAAGCAAGCTTACCACACTAGCTGGGATGAGTAAGGATTACAGTGAAAAAGCATATTGCTATTGTGAAATGGAAATTTATTACATTTATCCGAGCATTGATGCAGAAGGCTTCTGAACTGAAGCTGAGTTTCAAAGGTAGCACAAAAATGTTTTCACATCTTTCTTTAGAAAAATGAGATCCTCTAGAGCTGCTTTTGCAGTGGAGCAAATATCAACTAGTTCTTTCCTCACAGCTTCAGCACTTTGTTTTCCATCCTGTTTTTATGCTGAGATAAAAAGAGAGAAAGAAAAAGCATCTGAGCAAAATTTGTGTAATTGTCAAGCAAATATGAAATGTAATGCCAAACATTCAGTGTCTCTTGTCTTTTGGCTATCTGACTGCTATTGAAGTGATTCCTCTTTTATTTCTCACAGCAAAAATGAAAAGACGGTCAACAAACCTCAGAAATTCACCTTTTTCTCAAAGGTCATTTGCTGCTTCAGTTACTACTCTTTGCCTTTGAAGCAAGATAAACCAAAGTTCTGTTGCATCTGTACATAATCCACACCGCCATGAAAAAAATGTCTTGGAAAAAATCAGCATTCAACTTCTGATCTAGAAGATCCTGAATTATAATCATTTCAGAAGCTTGTAGAAGTGGAGTCCATGGCACAGAAGAGTCTCCAAAATATTTTGCCTCTGAAATTCAATTCTTAAGAACTATGTATCTTCATTATATGTCCCAGTTTAACAAAAGGTGTGTGATTCACTACACTTCTCATCATATAGACTGTTCTGTAAGAGAACCAGTGTTCTCTTATGGTGTTTGTTTAGTTTTGTTCTTGGATCCAGGACCCAGGGGAAAAATTCTAATGCATGGACTTCCTGGAGAGAAACTCTAAACTTTTTTTCTGTACTCTCTGCCCTTCCCTCCACTCTGTACTTCCAAGTAGAGTTTGTAATAAAAGAAGTATAGCCTATCGCCTATACAGATCACACCTGTGTCTGGTTTTGTAAATTTGCTATCTTTTCACATTCAGACTACATCTATATCCACTTCAGTTACTCAGTCCAGCTTTCAGTAGAACCATTATGGTATGTAGTGATATATTTGTTTGTCAACCAATGATTTTTACTTGTAGCATAGAAATTTTAATAAAAGTCTTTTTTTTTTTTCCCAGCAAATGCTTTGAGGTCCTTACATGATAGTCTAGTGAAACTAGCTGGGATTTTTCCAATGTCTAAATGCCAGAAACTGTCTCCTGTGCCAGCATTTGAGCATATTCAGTGCTTTGTGCAGCTACTCTCTCTAGGAAAAGCATAACTAATCAGGACTTCTGCCCCAAGACACCTTTCTTTTCTGATGTAACAAGTTTAGTATTGCAAAATCTAATTCTGTGTATCATCTCATCTGTTGCCATTCATTCCCCAGCAAATTTTATTTTTAATAGATGCTATAAATCAAAAGCAAAGATGGACAACATGGATATTATTCATTCAAATAATCTGATTTAATTTTATTTATAACCAAAGGCAATTTCCATGAATGTAATGAAGTGGCCTCTATAATAAAATAAGTTGTTTAACTGCTAGCCAATGACAAATGCTTAATAGATCCTCCAATTAAATAAAAATAATGATGAAAACTCACTTATCATTGAAAGAGACCACTAGAGTAACTAAGGCAAACAATTTACCATTGGGAAATATTTGTGTTAGAATCACCTTGTCTGCATTAGTAAGTAAGTCCAGTAAAGAATGAATATGAAATAGTGACTTTAAAACAAAATGTTGTATTCAGTGGATTTAAGAAGGATATAAACATTTTATTATGGTGTTGTTCATAATCTTCAGCAATCTCTTTAAAAAAAGATACTACTTTTTTTTTAACTACACCTGGGATTAGCTAATATTTTAAAATTCTTTATAAGTTCTCTTTGCCCTAACTATAACATTTTGAGAACAGCACTAAAATGACTTTTACCTGTGGAGGCTTGTACAGCTTGTAATTCTCAGAGAGAAAGATGTCTGAGAACATATATGAAGACAGGGAACATCCCACTGGGTCAGTCTGGGAATCCTTTTTTAACTCTGACAGTGGGAAGAGACCCCTGTACATCAGGTACTTAGAGTATACTTCAAATGTACACCATAGCAAGGGGGCTGGAATTAGATGATCTTTAGGGTCCCTTCCAAGCCAAACCATTCTATGATTCTATGATTCTATGATTCTATGAAATGAGGCAGGCTGTGGTCTCTTCTCCAGAACTTCTTACTGAAGTTCTAGCTGCACTTTTTCCTCTCAACTTTTTATTTACTCTCTGACCAAGGCAGTTCCGAGTTATTGGGCTTTCTCATCAACCTTTTCCAGGCCCTGTTCCTGTTGGTCACCAGAAGACAGAAGCAGGATGGTGGAATCCTGATGACTATGAAACCTGTGTTCATTCATTTATTTTTCTCATTTCTCTAGGCAGAGGATCACTGGGCAGCATCCACCTTCTCCTCAGTTAACCTTTAAGCAGTTGCAGGTGATCTCAGTGTTTCTCTGCTTCATGCCTTTCTCTATTTCTCTTCCTCTGTGTTTTTGATCTTGTAACACTGCCTTTCATTTAGTGTTCATTGTATTTCATTTTTCTCCATGTTTTTTTTATCTTTACCCTCTCTCTCCCTAGAGGGACTTCAAGGTTTTGCTAATACATACCTAAAAGGAAAAGCAAATCAAAACAGCAGCAGTAGGAGAAAGTAGTTATTGAGAGCACAAAAGCTTGGCTGCCTTCACTAGGCATTTTTTCTTGTACCCCATAGGCTTCCAATCCTTGCCTGTTCCTTTTATCATCCACTTTTTGAGGTTTTGTACATGGGCTTATTTGAACCTGCTGTTAGGATCTGCACAAAATCTTTTGGCAGCAAGTCCAGAAATTCACCAGCCACTGTGTAAAGTAATACGTTCTTTTTATGTACTTCACGCTAATTTCAGCAAATGAGCTAAACTGATATTTTATAAAAAACTGTCCCATATTAATCTTTTCAGCCACCTTCATGATTCCATTAACCTTGAACAAGTCTCACCACAGCACTCACTCAGTTCAAAAGTCTCTAATTTTTTTAGTCTGACCTCAAGGCAGCCAATTCCTTTAATCCTTTTAGTAGTTCCAGTTGTCTTCTCTTCGTCTTCCCTAACTCTACCATGTCCTTTTCCAGATAACCAAGATGAGAACTGTACAGAGCATTCAAAATGTGAGTACAATAGAGTTACACTAGAGCTGTGGCAAATTGTGGCTCTCTCACTAACCTTTTAGGTGATGCCCAACATCTTTTTTGCCTTTTGCTTGAATGCTACTACAAATTCACATAGTGATTTCAAATAACTACAGTGCCAATAACTTTAACATTTCTTGTTTGAGTTGTATCTGTCACAGATCAGGCAATGCTCTGTGACAACTAGTGTGCATCAGAGAAAGCCAACTCATTCAGCTAATTAAATAATGTTAATTTTTAGAATCAAAGTGAAACTATTCAGGTTCAGAATTTCACTCTGAATTCACCCATGAATAATTACTTTTACAATTTCTTGTGTAATTTCTGAATATGTCTATGGCTTCCAGTGTTGCAGGTCTTCCAAACGAGCAGCTCTACTTTGAGTGAAGTTGAATTTATATTTAAATAAACTCAAGTGTATCTTTAGTATGAGGTAGATGAGATGAAAATGCTGTAGATGTAGATTTGACATAGGAAGACAGGAGAAAGAGCAAATTAGAGTTACCTTTGGAGCAGTACCTGAGTCCTGTAATAGAAAAGTCATTTCTTTCTTTGTGGTTGTTGATCTTCATGCTGAGCAGATAAGGAAGAAGGGAATGGGTGATCCTTAAACATCACTGCAGACTTCATTAGTTTTTCTTACTGGTTTTGTTTGGGTTTTTTGTTGTTGGTTGTTTGGTTTTGCCTGTTTGGTTTTGTTTTTTTTTTAAACTTTACCTCTAAATTTTAGATGCACAAAGGCCAAGCATGAGCAACCAGAAGGCTGTTATCAGAGACTCTGTTTCTGAGGTTTTTGTGCATACACCCTGTACATGATACACCCTCTGATTTGAAGGCCTTTCAGTTCAAGCAGATACAGACTGAAGAAATACATTGTTGCTTATTCATTATACTTATAGAGAAGTAATGGATTTTTAGCAACAGAAATTTTGCACATTATATTTTGCTTGATATATTAGTTCTTGTTTATTCAGTATCCACATGAAGCCATTATGTAGGATACCTGGGGAAACCTGGGGAAACCATTACATAAGCAGAGCAGTTGTACTGACAGACAATGGGCTATTCTTTTATAACACTCTTTCTTATTTTAGTTTTGTATTTTTAAAATGCAGACATTTTAAGTCTGTTTTCCAGAAAACAAAAGAAGGTGCTACCTGTTGTCTTTTTGGGTTGGGGAGGGTTGTAAAATATCCAAGGAATAAGTAAAATATCTATTCAAAACTTAATAATATGACACTATTCTATTCCCATGAATGCTGATTACTACAGAGAAAAAGATAGTTGATGTGCAAGCTTTATGTTCTCTTAAAGCAACCCAGGGTTATCAAAAATATGTATATTTGAAGAATCAACCTTTTGCTAATGATCAGCATACTCCTTTTCCTTTTTGTCTTCAAAGACCAGCTGACACCAGCTCTGATTCTTTTTTTTTTTCATGCAGGGAAGAGGTGGTTACAGCAAAGACACATTTTAACTCACAAACTTAGAAACATAAACCCATCCTTTTTTCAATTTCAGATCATGTTTACTGAAGCATATTTCTACTGATTGCTCTATATAAAGTTCTTTATGATATTATGATCGATGCCTATAAATACACAGGCAGTGAGATGGCAATCACCAAGGAGGGAGAAGAGCTATGAATAAATTTAGACTTGAAATTTAGAACATTTCTAATCATCAGAAGAATCAGGTTCTGGAACAGCTTTTCAGCAGCAGTCACAGTGGGATGAACTTCTTTTAGTACAAAGATGACATCTGTGATTTCCAGCTCTACCAATTAAATCAGAAGGCTGTAAGACAGCCTGGAGCCTTTCCTTCTTATGCAAAAAAGCCCTGAATTCTACAGTCTGAGCATCATGCTGTTTATGTGGGGACATTCCTACAGCTCTGTCTTGGAGATTAAAGGGAGAAAATCCACATTCTGCTCTGCTACAACTTGCCTGTGTAGGGAGTGAGCTCCTACTGAGGTGTGGAGTTCTGTTAAATAACTTCTGTGAAAGCATGTGCAAGCATCTGTGGAAGTTTTAGACACGACTGCTTTTCTGCTGGAGGGCACTTGTCATCAGAGCTGAGCTGGCAGAAAGCTTCATACAAGTATTTCTTATTTGCTTCAGCAAAAGGTCATCTAATATTATCTCAAAATACATTAAGGTATAGGTTAAACCATGCCAGCTGACTCTGCAGAAGTAGATTAGAATTGCCCACAGAGGCCATTCTGCAAACTGAGCTCCAGAAGCAAATGAACTCTGAAAGAAAGGACATCAACAGCTTCTGCCATTTCTGTGGTGACTAGATGAGACAGCCCAGTAGCTGTATCTATGCAACCAGTTATTTCTGCTACAGTCTGAATGATATAGTCTCTGCACAGGGAGAATCTTTGACATTTTAAGCTTGCAGCATTTTTGGACATGATGAAAACACTTTGTTTCTAAATTTACGCATTCCTGGATGTTTTCCTGGGGCACTCTGAGAAATGCAGGGAAAATCAACAGACCATACAGATTTGTGGGTCTAACTAAAAACTTGCTGTGCTTACTTTCACACTGCCTCGTAGCCCATTTCTTCTTGGAGTGTTTGGATACCTCTGTACCACCCTGCTGGGTAAAGTTCTGAAAGCTCAGTGAAAGGGTGTTTGACACCTTGACCAATGAATGGTTCATTCTGGTGTGTCAACCAAAAAGCACAGCTTTAGCATGGCATTCATGCTGGAATGTTTTAACCCAGTATTTTCTTATTAAGGCTAATCAGCAGATGTTTACAGGAACGGCATAAGAAACAGGGCACACACCAAATTATTACATCTGGTTTCCAGCAGCCAGTGACTTATGGACTTCGTCTTTCTAGATGCTACATCCTAACTGCTGTGTTTAACATGAACTTTCACTTCATTGTCACTGGGATTTTTTTCCTTCTTGTAATCTTCTTATACTTTTGACCTTCATAACATCTCACAGAAATGAGTTCCGCAATTTAATTATATTAAAAGGAGGATTGGTTTGCAAGACTTGACTTCCTCAAAGTCTGTTTGCCATTTTAGTGCCCTCGCTGCAAAGTTCCAGCCTACAGGGACACATAGAGAAGCCAGAAATGGAAAAGATCCATTATGTCATAGTGTTATTTCCAGCCTTAATAGAAAATGTTTCAGTCACAGCTTGACATGATAACATTAGTGTACTTAAGAGATACAGCAGGTCTCAGAGCAGTCTGCAGGGTGTGAAAACATAAGGACTGCTCCAGCCTTCAGGGTATTTTTCCTCAACAGAATGAACAGGGCATTTGTGTTAGAGCTACTGTGAACTTAGGCAATAGTTGATATTTTGAGCAGACCTGTCATTTTCCTGACAATCGCAGCTCTAGAGACATTTCCTGTCGTTCAACAATTGCTACACTAATACTGTGTGCATTTCTTTGTATATGCATTACAGAGATGACATTGTTATAATACTAAATCACAGTTTGTATTTTCATGGGGAATAAACATAGTTTTCAGTATTATAAACATTCCTTAAAGAGGGGAATAAATGTTTGAAAGCTTACTACCAACAGTCTAGAAACAGAGCTCAGTCTTGAAGCAGGAAGGTAGAAAATCACTGCAGCAATTTTCTAAGGATTAAGCAAGCCTTTCACTTCAAACTGATCAATAGTGGGTTTAGCTTTATTTTCTTTTGTTTTCCGAAAACTTCTTTTCTGTTTCAAAGAAATGGGAAATAAAGGAAGAATTAAAACACCTTATTTTAGATAACATTAGATCATCACAGTGGTCATGTATAAGATTATATAAGGTGTGAAAATAAAGATAAAAGGATAAATTCAGAATAACTATAAACCATTGGAAGACATAATTTGTTCTGGAATAACTCAGGAAATAAATATGAGATAGGTTAAATAAAAACTTCTTTGGTAAGCTACTGGGGGGGGGGGGGGTCCTAACAAATAATAATGCTGCAGATTTATATAATACTTTCATGTAGCAGTAATCCAAAGTGGTATACAGATGATATATGGGATTATTTCATGCATCTCTAAAAAGCAATCTTTTCTGGAGTAGAAAAGTTGTAATTACTCACTGTCAAAAATAATACACTGTGTGCTGGATCAGCAGTGTGATTTCTGTATATCTGGTGTATAATTCCCTCTATAGGCAGAATATTAGAGCTACTGTCTGTTTTCCTCTTTTGAGAATAAGAAGCAAACATTAAAGAAAATTCCTAATGATACACTAAAAACCTTCCTTCAAACCAGCCTCAAAAGCAGATTAAGACATAATGGATTCCATTGTCACTTATTTACTACATTGTCACCTATTTTTTCCCCAGAAAAAATATATTACCTTTTTTTCTGTCAAAATGTTTTCATTTTTTCAGTCCTGCTACTAGATAAAAAGAAATATTTCCTTGCTTTTTTGAAGTGGAAGTTTCTAAGCCTTATGTTTGTAGAAAAAATATTAGAATATGTGCAGCAAAGGTTTAATAACTTTAAATCAAATAAACTCCATGAACCCCATATTTCTTTTAAAATTCCCTGATTCCTTAGGGCAGTAATACAATTCTTGGCAAATTGGATACAAGACTTTTCTGTGCTTGGGAGTGGTAATATTGTAATTCCTACCTCTTTGTAACTATTTGCTGTATAATTGAAATAACTTGGATTGTGTTATAGCTTCACTCTGCATTCCAAGAAAACTCCAACAAACTCATACAGGTGAGTAATATATCTGAGAATGTACACAGTAAGGAGTGCTGCCAATTTGTACTGCTGTGAACACAAAATCAGCAAAATTTAGTGCAGGGTAGTTACGTGAAAGAGCATTTCTAACTGAAACAGGGCTTCCAAACTGCACATGCATGTAATCCACCTACCAGGCATATGGGGACTGTGGAACAAACAGATGCAAGCAGCTCCACAATTATTCATTGGCTTTGCAGAACAAAATGGGCTCCTATTGAACCCTCAGCATCACCTCAGTATGTTTTGGAAGTCTGTTCAAATCTTCTTCATCCCAGTTCTCCTGGTTCAGGATGGGATACCTGTTTTATTTAGTATTACTTTTTTTTTTTTTTTTTTTTTTTTTTTTTTTTTTTTTTTTGGATGCTCAACATTAATTTTCAGTGTAATTCTGTTCCAGGTGTTTGTGCACTACAAAAGGTTTTTGTTTCAAAGTACATGTTCTGCTATGGTAATTATCCCTTCTGCACTGTAATACAAGCCTGAAACTTGATTTATTCTCCATGTGGTTTTTTAGAATTAAATGTGTCGCCCTTGTAACTGACTTACTTCTGACAAAACTGATCTCAACAGCTGCAGAAATGTCTCATTGCCTCACAGTTATGAGCCCAATTAACTTGTCAACATTTTCCAGCAGTTATTTACTACAGATTTACCACAGCTCTAATCAGCTATGGGGGTGGGAGAAAGAAGGATGAGGGCAAGGATTGTCTTTTCTTGCAGTTCTCTGGTAACAACTGTAACTGGAACCTCGTTTCACAAGTACTTAAAGATACATAGGAAGCTGGAAATAGTGGTGGGTCAAAAAAATCACAAAAAAGTTTGTTCAGTATTGTGATCTGATGAATCCTACTGAAACTATTTTTTCTATTACCAATTAATCTGGTTGGACCAGATGATCTTTGGGATCCCTTCAAACCTAACATTCTATGATTTTATGAATTATTTCAGTCTTGGTTGTTTAAATGGACACATTTAAAAGCAAGATTATTCCATTTGTCTTAGCATATTTCATATGGCATTTCACATGCAATTTGCTACCTAAAGACCAGCCTCTACTATCTTTGCTTACTGTATGCTAAGAACACCATGGCTGCATGTAAAAGATGAAAATTCAGAAAAAAATCAGAACACTGGCTATTGTTTTGATAGCATTAATCCCTTCCGTTTATTACTTCATTGCATGTATTGTGTATCACCCAAACTAAATTACAGCAGATTCTCCTAGGACAAAGTATCACACTGAAGATTGTTTTGATTTAAATATTACTAGAGGCTGCAAGAGGCCTTGTTAGAAAGTTGGGTCACTGTGCAGTATGCTTTCTGGAGCTGTTAAAAGATGCAGAGATCAGAAGCTGTTGATCTAGCCTGACACCTTCAGAATAAAAAGTCTTTAAAATGCCTTTGCTCTTCTGAGAATACAAGCAAATACAAGCAGGGCAGGATGATAGTGGTGGTTCCTGGAGGCCTCTTCCAGAGCCTGCTGGTGATGTGATGGAGCCATATGATGCCAAGTTGGGATTGCACAATCCATTCCCTGTCAGAGTGCATCATAACCTGCAGTGTTCAAAAAGTTCAGCGCTCTTTCACAAAAGGCATCTCTGTGAGGGTGTTTATTTTCCAACCTCTCTGGGGTGAGAGAAGATGCTTTTAGGTCTGGAAAAGTATGTATTGTGTTCAAGAACCAAACCATGACCACCTGTGCATAGACAATTCAAGTTGCAATTCTGATTTAAGATACCTACGGAATATATGTAGTGAATATAAAAGTAAAGTTATTTCTTTTTTGAGAGGGCACTGTAGCTGAATGGAAACCATGGTAACTAGGATGGCACATGCTGGTACTTTTTTCCTGAGTGATAAAAATGTTCATAGAGTAGGCTTTGTGCTTAGCAACAAAACCTAATCAAGTTTTCAAATAGCCCTCCCTTCATCCTTCCATTGCAGCTGCCATCCTTGTCCCATACAGTATGTATGCTCAGTCTTCATACTTTCTCATTCACTAATTCATCATTTAGACATCCAGTAAGCAGCACAAGATAAATTTCACAGAAAATAAAACAATTTATTCTTGTTGGCCATTGTTTTAAAAGAATACAAAACTCAGATCTCCTTCCCTGTTGTGAAGTATGACTCAGATTTAGCCAATATGTTGGATGTTCACTTTAATTAGAATGTGTGCATCTAAAGATTGTTGTAAACATTTGCTTGTTAATAACAAATTACTCCTTGGTATACAATAGGAAGTAGAAGCAATTTTAACACATTGAATATATTCAGCTGTACATTTTAAGTCATGTTAGGGCAGCACACTGACAAAAATTAATTAGGAAATTCTCTAATTAGCATATATTGGCTGCCATACAAATTATGTTGGCATGAAGAATGGGAATAATTCAAATCGTACTCTACAGTGATGATTAAATATTTTCTAAATACTAAACGATATTGTACAAATCTTTGATTTCTACCCTATGTGGCATCTGGATGAGGATCCAACTTGTTTATAATAATGACTAAAATGAATAAAGTACCGCTGCTTTATAGTTATTGATGGTGCACATTAAATAGGCTTTCATAGAATCATAGAATAGTTTGGATTGAAGGGACCCTTAAAGATCATTTAGTCCAACTCCTCCTACAATGAGCAGGGACATCTTCAACTACATCAGGTTTCTCAGAGTCCCCTCCAACCTGACCTTTATGCTTCCAGGGATGTGGCATCTACCACCTCTCTGGGCAACATGTTCCACTGTTTCACCATCTGCATCATAAAAAATGTCTTCCTTATACCTAGTCTAAATCTGCCTCCTTTTATAGAATCATGGAATCATTCTGGTTGGGATGGAACTTTAAGATCATTGCATCCAACCACTAACCTAATTCTACTAAGTCCAGTGTTAAAACATGTCTAAGTTAAAACCCATGTCCCCTAGTTTAAAACCATTATCCCCTGTTCTATTGCAACACGAGAGAAAAGAAAGGTTTATCCCCATCATTGTTACAAGCTCCCTTTATGTACTGGACATCTGCTATAAGGTTCCCCTAGAGTCTTCTCCAGGCTGAACAACCTGAAATCTCTGAGCCTGTCCTCATAGGAGAGGTGCTCCAGCCCTGTGATCATTTCTGTGGCCTTCCTCTGGACCTGCTCCAACAGCTCCGTGTCTTTCCTGTGCTGAGGACTCCAGAGGTGGACACAGTACTCCAGGTGGAGTCTTACTAGAGAGGAGTAGAGGGCCAGAATCTCTTTCCTCAACCAGCTGGCCACACTGGTTTTTCATCTCACGTGCAGATGCTTTCCTCAGTAGAGGCAGGTGAAATGCCTTTTACACTTCCCTAGGATCTAACTGACCTGCACAACAAACCCAGCATCTGACTCAAGGTGATGATCAGAGATTTTACAGTCTTTCTCTTGGGAAAAGAGGAATATTGTCTTTCCAAATGTAGCTTAGCACGTTTGAGTAAGCTTGGATTGCTCCAAAAATCTAAGCCATTACATTAAAATTAAAATAGTATTCTGTGTGTGTGTGTGTCTTTCTCCATTGTGAAGATATTAATTGCATTTGTAAGCAATGTATCTTTTTTGTCTTTTTTAAGTTGACTGTCATTTACTGACTCAGGCTGTGCAGTATCAGAGATTTCATAATGTAGCTTAGTGCTATATCACTGTGTGTTAAATAGCAGTTTCTAAGGTGTTAGACTAATTGAGTTTTTAAGGTAATCTATGCTTTAAGCATGTTCTCACATGGTCAGTTCAATCAGACATGGTAAGAGCATTATCATGTGCCTTTGACTACTCAGAAATCTTCACCACAGGGTGCTACTTCACACTTTCATAGAAGAGTGCATTTCAATGTTTTACATCCCTCAGACCAAAAAAAAAAAAAAAAACAACAAACAAACAAAAAAAACCAACCAAACAAAAAAAAGCCTCAGAGCTATTATTAAGATCTAATTGTGCATATTTTTGGTCACGTGTATACTTTCTGTTTGTGAAAACCTGACCATTTATATATTCACATATCTAGGCTGCAGGATCAGGACCTGAGGGTGTATCTTTTTCCAGTCCTTTACTGAGGATAACAGTGCCCTCCTGCCCTGGCATGGGTTTCTAAGTTGACCTGTTCCACCAGTCCTCTTGGAGCAGGTCAGAAGTTTTCAGCTTTCTTTTATCACTGACTTGAACTTAAGATTCCTGACAGAAAGACAAATATGTATATGTCACAAAACCATCTGAGAGTCTTCCTGGAGTGATTAAAGTGGTACAATGACAACAATTTGGTGTACGCCATTAAGGCAATGATCAAAAATTAGAGGTGTCCATCACTGCACCCAGGTTTTTTTCTACATCTGATATAGACCTGAGGCATTAAGAAACTGCAATTTTTTTGTATGGTAGCTTTGTGAAAAAGTGGGAAACTTGAATGTAAAATGTCAACTCACTCGTGCCTGTGTATCAATACCATGAAAAAAAAAAAGTCAAAACATCATAAATTATAAAGCTGATACATATTAGACTTGTTTCCAACTGTTTCGTAAATTTTGGGGTCTTGGAAAATGAGTAACAACTACAGATCTTTTAAATCTACCATAAATAGAAGCAATTCCTTGCATGAGTGTCCTGACTGTCATGTGAATCCTGTAACCTTATTACTGGAAAATTTTACTAAAAAGGAATTGCTAAGGGAAGAGGAGCAATTATGAGCATACATGCAATTTTTGCCATATTACTGTTCATTAAATAAACTAAGAAAAATTTAATTCCATTGGTAAACCACAGAGAAAAAAGAGGAGTAAATTCCACAGCCCTGGCTGCTGCTTTCCATGGATTTTAAGTATATACAGAGAGAACACACGAGCTGACAGGAAAAATTATGGTATTACTATTGAAGGAATAATCCTTAAACTGTATTTTTGTATTCTGCTGATTGAATTCTTTGTCTTTTAAGCTACATTTTAGTACCTTTTTTCTCCACTCATGTCTTATAGATGAGGTGGCAGTTGGCTCCCAGTAAGACCAGGAATCAGAAGGACAACATTCCAAGCAAAGGACTTAAGTAATTATGGATGGAATCAAGTTTCTTTCCCCATAATTTATAAGGTTCTGGTGATGCTGAGACATTTGGACAGGAATAATATAGAGAGAGTCACTCACCCAGAGGCCAACAGTAAAACAACAAGAGATAACTCATAACTTGCAACAGGAATTTTTGCCTAGCCATAAAGAAATTACATTTCCCATGAAGACAGCTAAGCACTGGAATGGATTGCCCAAGTTGCAGAATTTCCAGCCTCATAAGTATTCAAAGCTAAAGTGCACATGGTAAATTATTCCCTTAAAATCTAAATTATTGAGGGATTCTATGAATTCAAAACTTTAGAAAACAGTGCCCAATGTATTGACAAAACTGGTGGTTTGCTTCTTTTCCAAATTAAATGCTCAGTTCTCCTTCCCTTATGGTCATTTCTCATCTCAATAACCCTTTATCCATTAGATCCCAGATCTCTAGATGGCTAACTGCAGGTGACTTGGAGGTTGTCCAGCCACTGTTTGAATTGTCACCTAGTCCTGCAGGTCAGTAAAGACTCCAGCATTCATTATCCCAGTTTGATTGCCTTTCTATAACCTTGATGGACTAAGGACAAGCTCTGAAAGCATTCTGAAATTACAAATGCTGCTAATGATCTGCAATTTCATATTTAAAATTAAAGAGATAAATATAAATAGTGTTGTAGCATGACAAGAGACATATATGTAAAAAAGCATACCTAGGAAAAGTTGAGATTAATTTATCATATATATATATATTTTTATTCCTACTTTGCTGGTAGCAATCGTTGGGGAAAAAAATGAGACAATATTATTCCTAATGGTAAACCAGAGAAAAATATAGCAGTAAATTAAGTAATGCTTTGTGTGATGACTTTTCTAAAAGCTATGGAGTGAAATCTCCTTGCAGAACACAACAAAAATAAATATTATTCTTGTTTTCATAGTTTACACTTAGATACATCCAGGTAAGTCACCTTCCCAAACAATGCAATCAGGTCCCCTGAGCTTCCCCTGAATAAATCTCATTATATTATTTTAAATCTCTGGGGGTAGTTAAAAGCTTTGCTAGCTAACAACATAAAAAAAAAAAAAAAAAAAAAGAAGATACCTGCAGTGTATGACTTGGAAAGGCTTCAAGAAATTTTCTTATTTGGAGAGGGGTTATTTACAAGGATTCAGCAACAAAACCACCTGCCTGTATCCTCTGCAGCCTGGAACTCCATTTATGCCTAGTGTATCTAGTGAAGGGATGGAGCAGATAAGCTGTTTTATCATCTTTAAGCCACTTTTCTCCAGCTGGATCTTTAGATACAACTCTGCAACCATAGAAACAGTTTGACCAATTGGAATGCACACGGATTTTATCTCTTAAGTAATCATTTTTTCCTTATAATGGAAATAACTTGAAACCAGCAGCATGTGAAGATAGTTCAGATTTAAGCTGGCTTCCACTTGAAACCAGACTTTGGCCAGGAATGCACAACTTCAACATATCTGTGTCTAGTGCTCTGTGCAGAAAAGACTTAGCATTTGAAAACTCTTCCTGACACATTCTTCAACCTGGCATTTGTAACTATTCGTCTACTGTTTTCCTCCTTCCTCAGTCTATATTAATACTATGTTCTGCATTTTGACTTAAACTATAATGAGATTTTATTCTTTCATTTTCAGAATTATCCAGCAGCTAAGACAGAGCAGTTAATATTACTTAAAATACTGTTTTAGGCTGCAAGAAACTCAAGGGGATTTGAGTAACATGCTTCACACAGTTGAAGCTTCTGTTCTCGGCTGAGAACTAATTATAGTTTCTTGACAGAATTAAACATTATATTTTAGAGCACCATATTGTAGCAAGGAATGAATCCTCTAGTAAGTTCCACAGCAGCAGAATTACAGAACACAAAATGTTGAGGATAAAAATCCAGCAAGGGTTTACTATAGTGCTCTGTAGTAAAACTAAGGTTTTCCCTTAGGGCTTCTCCAAAATATTGCAGTTGCACAATTTTCTGAAGGCTAGAGAGTTACGTATGAGTTACGTAGAGCCTATGTACCACAAGCAGGTATTTATCTTACTTGTTTGAAACAACAGACTTGCTCTTTATGCTATCTTCTTAGCTTTTAATCATAGCTACGTGTCTCTGATAAAATTCAACTAATTTTTATTTGAAAATAGACACAATAGCTTTGTTTCAGAAGGGTTAAGAAGCCATGATTAAATACCAGCCTATTATGAGAGTCACAATAAAACAAAGCTCCATTTCTCAAATTGCTCCATTGCAATACAAAAAAAAAAAAAAAAAAAAAAGGAGTTTCATACTTAAGTATTGAATGTGAAGTGAGCTGAATTTATCCTTGTTAAGTGACAACTATGAATTCATTCCCACATAGGAAATCTTTAACTGGCAACAACTAATTGAGAAAGGCAGAGCACAGTATGAAATTTATTCTCACTTTCTTCCCCTGTGGAGAGGCAAAGCCAATAGAGTGGCATTATTTCTTCATAAAGACATCTTCAGTAGCCTGCTTCGCTTTGATTCATTGGTATCCAATGCACTTACTTTTTATTTATTCCATTTTCACTGTAGCTTTAGTTAGACAGTAAATCAGCCTCACTCATTGTGCATAGTTAATTGTCTATGAAACAGGAATAGAAACCTGACATGATACTCATCAGCAAAGCAGCAAGGGGAGGGGGAGGACTAGGCTTAGGTGAGGGTGGGGATGGTAGTAAATAGGATAGGAGAAACTTCTGTTTAATAAAAGTCTTAACATTTCTGTTTGAGATTGGCCCACTGGCCAAAATATCTTATTACAATATAAGAAATACATTTTAGAATACCCTTTTCCCAATCCCAAATCAAATGTCTTGGGGATAATGTATTTCAAAATCTCACAGGAGCATTTCAGTACCTCTGCATGTTCACTTTCTTGCCCCTAAATTTTGTGCAAAAAAGCATATTCAGTTTTAATAACTTGTTTCCCCCAGTGGACATAGCTGATAATAGAAGTAAGCTGAATATATGCTGGCTCCAACCAAACAGCCACTGATGCTGGCAACAGTAAAGACAACTTTTCCTTCACAATTTCAAATACACCAGTTCTGATTTGTTTTCTGCCATGATACTGAATTCAAGTGGTTTGTAAAGCAGTCTACTAATTGCCTGAGCTAGCAAAAAGTGGGGAGGTGGGCTGGAGTGGTAAGGAGCAAGCAAGGTTTCTCTACCTGAGCAGCAGTGAGCTCTTCCTGCCCCCATTAGGCTGCAGCCCCTACCACTTCCCCATCACCAAAAGGGACTCAAGCTCTGCTATGTAATGGGCTCACAAAAGGAGCATGTGATGTGAAGGAATGACACAACTAAAATAAGATCTGTAATTTCCAGCTTTGGAAGTGTCACAGAGGCTCACAAAATCAAATTAGACAGGTGATAAATTAAACTTTAACCAAAATCACTTAGAGGAGAACCAACTCGAAATTAGTTTTACCAAAATTGTACTACACTGACATTAGTAAGCCACAGGTTCAGGATGTAAGAGGAATTAATACTGCACAAGTGACTCAAGAATTCTTAGGTTTTAGAAATGAGTATCCAAAAGGTGCAGTCACACATTTTGCTAATAAGATGAGAGCTCTCAGCTTCAAAGAGTTTTCTTCAACAGTGTCAAGAGGAGAGTCCCCAACAGCAGACCCATTGCTTTGAGGAGGACTGACTCAATTTGCTCTCCAGCAGGGCTCCATCTGTATCCTGTTCAAGTCTGATGTGTGGTCACATAAGGTCATGTCAGCTCTCACTGGCTGAAGGCCCCATCTTCTGGTGACTGTATACCTGACAACAGTCATTGTTAAGGTGTGAAAAGCAAGGGTGCAAAATTAGGGGCACAAAAAGCAAGGAAAGAGCACAAAAATTATCAGCATTCAATGGTCAGAAAGCCTGGTCTTTGTCAAGGCAGGTACACAGGCCACACAATCAACCCTGTGACAATAGTCATGACATGACTTATTCCTTGGAGTAGTGATAGTTGCATCCTGCCTCCAAAGTTAAAAGGGAGTGCAGTCTCGTGGAGTTTGATGTTCATCGTTGATCCTAATTTCTCAGTTGCTTAAGGTTGTGCTGCAACACCAGTTTCACAAACAGGGAACATCTAAGGGAACATCAATTACATTATCAGACTTCAAGGGAATATGAACTATAAGAACAACACAAAACAGTTGGCACAAATCTCATTATTGTGCACTGAACACAGCCTGTAACAATGCAAATCACAACCATCACAATTACAACCACTATCAGGGATTGGAGAACACTGGTTAGCCACTCAAACACATGAAAAACTTTCCCCAACCAGTTAGTCCCCATTGCAGAAGCAATTGCTGCCATATCCTTTGATGCTACTTCCATTTTGTTGAGCTGATCCTGAAGTGGAACTGACATGTTTTGACATTCCATTTTGTAAGTTTAGTACCCACCTCTCACACTGTAACATAATTTTCTTTACGCCTTGAGTAAAAAGAGGTAGCTTGAAACACCAGTTCCCTGTACTGGAATGTAAAGATTTTTGTCCTGAAGTTCCTTCTGACTAACCTGCACAGAAAGTAGAGTTAAAAAACTCCTTCCTGGCTCACAGCTCTAATATTACTGTGTTAGCATCAGACTGCAAGAACCTAACTATGACAAATACATGGTGAGACAGCACAAAATTAAGTAGTTTCACATATCCCAAAAGAACAGCTTTTGAAGATGTATGAAAAACAACATCCTCTTTCAAAATCTGTCCTATTCATAAGTTCTGCAGAGCAAAATATGATGGATCTCACATTTCCTTCAGCAGATGTGCTACTCCTAGAAGTCAAGAGAGCTCTACAGAAGTAAAACAGGTTGTTGATACTTAAAGGGCAGAATACAAACAACATTTGCTTGTGAGCTAGTAAAAAGCAAGAATGCAGCTGCATAAAGTTTTCATAGCAGAGGAGACTGTCTGAAGAAGGCTGGGAATAAACTTAATGATAGAACAAGGCTAGAGGAATGGGACTATGGGTGAATGAGATACTAGACCCTCCCTAAAGGGACATTTTTTTGAAAAAAAATGAGCCAGGAATTCCAGTATAGCTGCTGCAACTCTCCTGAGGAAATTAAAAATTTTATCTCTCCAGGAATATAATTCTCATTTCCAAATTTTCCTCATCCTGCCTGTGTACTCACTCTCTCTGTGCCCAAGGTGGCCCTGGCTTTATTCTGTAACATTTGGGAAGCTAGTGTAATTATGCCACATATAAATAAATTTGTTAACCATGTGTTATTTACACTAGAAACAACACCCTCACAGGCTTACAAAGTTTACACTTGCTACAAATTTTTCATTACTTCAGCAAGAACAAAACAATTTGAGTGAGACCGGTTATTCCCTTCTGAATATATTGATTCTATAGGGTGGCTAAAAACATCTGAGCTAAATTTGGTGTACTGCATGCATGACAATGAAACATGAAAAATTCTCCACATACAAGTTTCAGAAAACTCAATTGCACCTTCTCACAAATTTCCCATAAAGACCTCTTCAAAACAGTTGGTTAGAGAGTACCTTTTCTTTAAGATGATAGCCAGATAGCTACAGGAAAGGGGTATAGGTAGAAAGGGACACAGACAAAACCAAGTTAAAAGTGTAAAGATAATATAATTATTCTTCTGATTAGAAATAGCAGGAAAACTAATTGCATCAAAACCACAAACTAGTAAGGATGTAAGATAACTAATGAGCAGAGAGCCTCTTGAAACTAGAAGAAAGGAAAGTCTTCAGGGGCAAAATGGGCCCGTACAAACTGCAAGAAGCTCAACAAGGCCAAGTGCAAGGTCCTGCACCTGGGTCAAGGAAATCCCAAGCACAGAGAATGGATTGAGAGCAGACCTGAGGAAAGGGACATGGGGATGGTGGCTGTTGAGGAGTTCAACACAGGCCAGCAATGTGCACTTGCAGCCCAGAAAGCCGATTGTATCCTGGGCTGCATTAAAAGAAGTGGGAGCAGCAGGTCAAGGGAGGTGGTTCTCCTCCTTCTGCTCACATGAGACTCCACCTGGAGCAGTGTGTCCAGTTCCGGAGCCCCCAGCACAGGAAGGACATGGAGCTGTTGGAGCAAGTCTAGAGGAGGGTCACAAAGATGATCAGAGAGATGGCATAGCTCTCCTATGAGGACAGGCTGAGAGAGTTGGGCATGTTCAGCCTGGAGAAGGCTCCAAGAAGACCTTATAGCAGCCTTCCAGTACCTGATGGGGGTCTGGGGGCCTACAGGAAAGCTGGGGAGGGGCTTTAGCCATGGGTGTGTAGATATGAGGAAGAAATTCTTTGAGGGTGGCGAGGCACTGAAACAGGCTGCCCAGAGAAGCTGTGCCTGCCCCCTCCATGTAAACGTTCAAGGCCAGCTGGGATGGGGCTTTGGGCAAGCTGGTCAAGTAGGAGGTGCCCACAGCATGGGAACTGAAACTAGATGATCTCTTTAAGGTTCTTTCCAGCTCAAACCATTCTTTGATTCTATGAAACAAACAGTTCTAGAAAAGATGCAAGTGAGAATACTCTTGCCCCAGACACTAACCATAAAGACAGTGTTCAAACATGTACTCACTCGAACATAGTTTAAACACACACCTGCCAAGGACCTTGCAGCAGGCTGTGTCTGGTAGCCTATCTGGGATAAAACTATAGTTTTTAGAGTCCTTGATCAGGGCTAAGCTTTCCCACTGGAGCAAAGAAAAGATCCATGCTCCTTGATCTTGTAAACTTTGGACAAAACACTCCATGTCTCAAGAGACTGTGAAAGCTTAACAATGGGTATTTTTTACTAAGATAAAGATTTTATAATCCCATAGCATCAGCAGTGCCTTCATAATGCTAGTTTGACATTGCCAGCAGGTGGGGCAGGTGACCAGCAGAGTAACAAGTGTGCCAACAGCAAACTGCATTGCGGCTAATTTTTCAGAAGTTGAATGCCCTGTGCAGAAGTTCCCTGCTCCCGAGGAGCCCTCTGGGCCACCAGTTCACCTGTTTCCCCAGATCCCTGGCCCATCTCTGATCAGTGGGAGCTGCTTGCTTCCTCACCATGGACCATAACATTCTGAGGACAGGATGCTGGCTCCAGAGAAACCAGGATAGCTTTGCAATCATTTTACTCACAGGCAGGATTTTGTCTTGAAGTTTTGTGTTTATCAGGTTAAATGCTCCAGCCAAAACATCCCAAAGCACACGCCTGCTGAAGAGTGTAAGCAGAGCAGTAGTAAATCATAAAGCCTCTAGGGCCTTTCTAGATGAAAACAGGATATGGTAATGGTGTAGCCACATCACAGAGAGTGTGAACAAAGGAAGACTAAAGAAACCAAAACACATACATTAGTCAAGTGGCATGGTTATCTGGTGCTGACTGTAGTGAGTTTTTAATCAATTCCAATACATAAGGATTCATTTTTAAAGAATGTGTCTCCAGTAATAACAACAGTATCTGTACCAAATGCATTTCACAGGTGGTTTTTTTTTCTGAGTATGACCTTAATTACATTAGGATAAACAGAAAAGTATTTCTGTTACAACGTTCTGTAAGACAGAGTATTTTGAGGGGAAAAAAATATCTTATTGTGATACATAATTCAGATGTGTTGGTTTAAGAGTGCAGCTCTGTCCCAATTAAACTACAGGAATAATGACGACAAAGCCTAGCCCCAAACCACACATAAGAATAACAGTGTCATATTTTCATATAGTGCACCTAGGTGTCATCTTCCACTAAGTTTCAGAGTTATATACTTCAGAAATGATTCAAGATAGATCCTGAATAATTCCTGTGGAATTCTGCACTGTAGATACCTTGTTCTGTTGTAGAAAGAGAAGTGAGAGGAATCTTGCTGTGAAATAGCAAAGCTGATCATCCTTTTGTTAAGATACTTTCAGACTAGAGTCTGAAATCTGAAACAAACTGGCAGAGAAGTTCTTAAACAGGAAGGTACATTTTAGGCCTGGTACTGATTTCCACCCTGTTAATAAATTCATCTTCTTTGGTAATGAGCACTAGAAACCTTAGCATCACGTAATATTTTTGTTTGTTTCTTTTGAATACAGGAAATCATAACGCACTTTTAAGTATCATTTCTGATTATCCCCCATTCCCCAGCCCTCTCCCCCCTGGCAAACATAAAGCAGTTTCCACTACAGTATTAATCACCAGTGCAACACTTATTCCTTACCTACACAGACCTGGTAAGTCACAGCATCAAGAAGGTTACAATCCCGTTACCACCTCACAATTGGTGTCATCTTTTACTAACAATTGGAAAGGATGCTCCTCATCTTCAGTCTGGTCGCATGTGGGTAACTTACATGAGTGAACATGATCTGATACAGCCCAGATTTGAGTAAATCAGACAAGGCCTCCATGGGGAACAAGGGCTATTGTAACAGCCAGGCAGACATTTGCAGAAGATCTAATGGGTCCAATTAGTAGATCCACATGCATTTCATAGCTACCTGTAACTTAGAATATGAATCATTGTTTCTCATACAGTAGGTGCCATAGACTGCTGCAGGATACTAATGCCAGAAGATCATCACTCTTTACAAACTTGCTGTCATACACTCCCTGAGGAGGTGTAAATATTTAAGCTAAGTCAGAGAAGAGGAGCTACACATCAGCCATTGCTGCTGCAGCCTTCTTGCTCTTCACCTTCTTTTTATTTTAAGTGTGACACACATGAATTGTGGTTAGCCTTCTTTACAAAGTATAAGTACAATTCCATTCTTATACAAAAGAAACACAGCTGTTTGGACATACACACACACCTCAACAGCAGGTCCATGAAAAAACACTGTGGCATACAACTACAGAGATACACAGAGCACTGAGTTCACTGAAGGCCAGGAAATCTCTGCTAAGAAAGGCAATGTGTTAAGGTACTTGCTAGAACTTGCATGTTTTCACTGAACTCATAAGAATGGGATAATAAGAATGGTGCAACATGCTCTCATATGGCTCACTAGTTATATTCTGGTTTACAAACTGTGTCCTGTAACTGCTGCATGTAACTGAAGCCATCCAATATAGAATGGAATTGCTTGAATACATTTTACTGGAACAAGGATGCAGCCTTGTTGGATCACATATTACCAAATCTTTCCAGACATCAAATATACTCGAGAGTAAAATTAAGACACAAGTGAGATCCACGGTTTTGGTAATTATTTTTATGTTGGCTTTATAGCTTTTTTGGTGTCTTTAGGAAACTCCCGCACAGTGAAAGGAATGAAGAATTCCAGGAGAGAGTGGACCTCCTTCAGTTCCAGACTGTATTCCACTGCTATTTTCTCTGCAGTCCATACTTGAGGCTGAAGTTTATGATTATTAAGAAGTGTTAGAGCCTCCACAATGGAGATTTTGCCTTTGGGAACTTTCTTAACATCTAGATCTCCCAAGTGGCCTAGTTTTGTAAGTCTCTTTTCTTCCTGTTTACACGGAAGATGTTCACCACCTCCATCTTTTACCTGATTGTGGGAAGGAAAACAAAAAGTGCTTAATATCAGTTCTGATTACGATGCATAATGCAGCAGCCAAACTGTTTCCCTAAACATGACATTTGCTGTTAGCTTTCCCCATTTTCACAGCATTTTAAAAAAATTGATAAAAAATGCGTTGACATCACAAAAATCATCAGATCCACAGCCATTCTACATCTGATGTCAACCCCCACCCAAACTCTGAAAAGTTACCATCCAATGAACTCTGAAGTGTTGTACAGATCTGGCAGCCCTTCATACAAGGCAAACTATAGATTTTGGTAGACAAATGTAAATGCACATAGCCTAGAATTTGGTACTGATTCATGGCAAGGGAAAAACAAACAAACAAAACTACTACAAATTGGATTTCTTCTTTTGATGCCACTGGAAATCTGTTTCATAGTCTCTCTCACTTTCTTTTAATTTTCAGATATTTTTCAACCAAAGGTATACCTTCCTTTGCTCTGTCTAGAGAACAAGCTTTGCTGGACAATAAGAAATTATTTTTCAGCACTGTGTGGAGTTTAATTCTCATGACTTACAGCAGTGCTCAGACATGTGAAGTCTTTTCTCTCAAGTCCTTCATATTTCCAAGTAATTTCCAAACAAGGTTTGCTCTCCCCATATTACCTTTATTTACTGAGATGTACAGTGTTCACTTCAAAAAAGACATAATGAAAATCTTAAATTTAAGAAAAAGTACTTTTCAAACTATCAGTCTACAGACACACTCTATTAACTCACAAGCTGAGAAAACTGATGTGAATCACAGATTACAAAATGCTCTGTGCTGGAAGAGACCTTAAGGAGCATCTAGTTCCAGCCCCCTGACATGGGCAGGCACACTACACAGCTATAGATGTCACAGCATCTGTAACTGCGTATCTGCCTCTAAACTACAGAGAATGTCTGATGATGCTACCAGTTCTCCCTTTCTTCATTTTATTTTGTGCTAAAACTGTAATTTGTCAACAAATAATTTTTCAGGTCTTAATAAAATTTCTGTCTCTCAGTATCTGCCATTTTAGGACTTAAGAGTTGCTGCTTTTCCACTTACCACATACCAATTATACATATAGTTATGTATACATAACACAATTCACCAACTATTCAAAATAACATCAGGAACTAAAGGAAGCTTTTGGATGAAGTTTTGCCCACAAGCCTCTGTGCTAATACATGAATCATGTCCTTCCTATCAACTGCAAGCATTAAATGATAACAACCTCAGAACAGGTATGGAATCAAGCACTAAGATTTGTTCCACTTTTGGCTTTTTCTCAAATCTCCTGTGTCAGACTAACAAATTAATATTGAAAGATATTGAAGTTAGACTTTCAGCTCTTCAAGAGCCCTAACCTCTGATATGAATGTTATGGATAGAGATTACTTGGAAACCAGTTTTAGTCTTGAATGCAAGGTACTATGAAAGTGGCAAATTAGAGGGACTTAAGAATTTTATTGCTAGATGATTAAAACTTTTATTAATGAATAAAGCAGCTAGAATAAAGTGGTCCAGTAATGCAACAGGCCACAAAACATGGTGGAGGAGACTCAGCTCCAGTTTGTGTTTTACTGGAAGGGGAATGCTTTGCTTTCCAGGGCAAAGATTGCAGCTGTTGGCAATGAGGAAACTAATCACAAAAAAATACAGAAAGTTATGCAAAAAAAAGCTAAGACACTTCCTCAGCTACGTAAGGAAAAAGCCTCTGCAGTGCACAACATTAGTACTAGTCATTAAAGACGCCACTAAAATATTGTCTTTGTCCTCTACCACATCCATGATCCTATAGTATTCCCAATCTTTTCTAAGAGCTCTATGAGAGATCTTTGGCAAACTCCTGTATCTTTGCAAAAGGCTAACCAACTGTCTATCTGCCTTAGAGGAAGGAAAAGTGGGAATTCAGGTGAAAAACAAAGATCAATGCGATATTAAGACTCTGTAAATATCTGAGAGGTTGTATAGTCACTGTCAATCACATGTTCAAGACCATAAAGCCTGTCAACCACTATTGATATATGAGTAATGAATATATCACTTTTATCTATAATAGGAGTGGCTTCTAGGCACTAACAGAGCATTTTTCTTTATACAGAATTTGTGCTGAGTTTGAAAACCACAAAGCTGGTGCTGGTATGCCTCCTACTGAGAGACATACTCACTCGCACAGGTGGATCTCTGGACTCGACATAAACATCTTTTAACAAGGTGAGGAGCCTGTCATCCTTTTTGGAAATTTCTTCTTGTATCCCTGGGTGGTCTGAATGCATCGGGGAGAAGAAAGGAAGAAAAAAAAAAAAAAAAAATAGACAGATCTAAGTCAAATCGCTGCCCTTTTGCTAGTTCCACCACCTCCCCCAGTCGCACGGCGATTCTCGGGAAGGTTTCATTTTGCCACCTACTCTAGATCCAGCAGGGCTTCGCACACACAAACAATACAACCACCAGTCAGAAGAAGGAGGGGGCCACCAAGGAAAACACTTAGGCCGCAGCTTCAG
The DNA here is from genome assembly GCA_023637945.1 of Phaethornis superciliosus. Taxonomy (NCBI): domain Eukaryota; kingdom Metazoa; phylum Chordata; class Aves; order Apodiformes; family Trochilidae; genus Phaethornis; species Phaethornis superciliosus. The sequence goes on along the minus strand of JAJQWJ010000003.1, from coordinate 75,196,125 downwards.
TTGTGCATTCCCGCACTGCCGGCCAGGCCAAGCGGCACGATGGAAGGCACTCGACCGCGGAACGCTCGCTCTCTGCTCCGCAGCGGCCTACGAGGCGGTCCGGATTCTACCTCCGCTGGGTGAGGGCCGGTACCGCAGACCCGGTTCCGGGAGCCTGTACCCGGCCGCTGCCCCGGCCGCCCTTAGCAACCGCCCCTAGCAACTGCCGCCGAACGGTGCTCCCAGCATGCCCCGCGCGCCCAGCCGCCCCGCTCTCAATGTCACCGGACCCGCTCCGCACCGGGACGCGTCGCGGCCCCGCTGCTCCCCGCCACCCCCGGCTCCCGGCACCTCGCCCACGTAACCCGCCGTCATCCCCGTCCCGAAGCGCCTGCCAGCACCGGGCGCACAGACACCGTCCCCCGCTGACAGCCCCTCCGCCGTCGCCCCGCGGCCTAGCGAGGCCGCTACCCACCGGCCAGCTGGTCCAGGGGAGGGGCGGGGTGTCGCGGTGCGGGCGTGGGCTTCTCCTTGCTGATCTCTCGCCGGGCCCGGTTCTCCACGTTAAAAGTCCGGAACACGCGGGCCAGCCGCCCGCCCATCGCAGCCGCCACTACTCCCGGCACCGCGCCTGCGCAGACCGGCGGCGCATGCGCAGACGCCTGGCTGGGGGCCGCGGTGCTGCGCAACTGCGGGAGACGGCGGATGGTGCTACTGAGGGGGTAAAAATAAAAAATAGAATATAAAAACAAACTTCGAAAACCGATTTCAAACAAACAACCGACAGCCGCGGGCGAGACGATTCCCGTTTTTATTTCACTGCACCATGGCGCTGTTCTTCCCTCGCCCCCGGTGCTGCCTCGGGACTCCGGGCCGCCCCTGGCGGTTCGGTCTTCCCGGGGCTTTTTTAAACGCGTGAGGTGACCGGAGCCCGCGGGGAAACGTCCCCCAACTCCTTGGGGAGCCAAGGCCGAGCGAGTCCCTCGGGGGAATGCTTCCCCCGGCGGCGGGCGAGCTCCCGCCGGGCTCCCGGTTGAGCTGCGGCTGCCGGAACGGGCACAGGAGGAGGCGGAGGAGCTCCCCGGTACCCCGTGTCTCAGCATAGAATCACAGAATCGGCTGGGTTGGAACGGACCTCAGAGATCATCAAGTCCAACCCTTGACCACTACCGCTGCGGTTACCAGACCATGGCACTGAGTGACACATCCAGTCTCTTTTTAAATATCTCCAGGGACGGAGATTCCGATGGATTTCCTAGCGGGGTTATGGGAGTTGCTGGGACCAAGGGAGTTTGGGTTTGGGTTGGGTTAGAAGGGACCTGTAAAGATCATCTCATCCAGCCACCCTCCCATGGAAAGGGGACATCTTTTTCTAGATCCCATTGCTCAAAGCCCAAAGTTTTTCCCTGTATCCAATCTAAGCATACTCTCGAGTCCTGTGTCCAGTTCTGGGCCCCTCAGTTCAGGAAGGAGATTGAGGTCCTGGAGCAGGTCCAAAGGAGGGCAACCAGGCTGGTGAAGGGACTCCAGCACAAGTCCTGTGAGGAGAGGCTGAGGGAGCTGGGGGTGTTCAGCCTGGAGAAGAGGAGGCTCAGGGGAGACCTCATCGCTCTCTACAACTCCCTGAAAGGAGGCTGGAGCCAGGGGGGGGCTGGGCTCTTCTTCCAGGCAGCTATCAGCAAGACAAGAGGGCATGGTTTTAAGTTGTGCCAGGGGAAGTTTAGGTTGAATATTAGAAAGAATTTCTTCACGGAGAGGGTGATCAGACATTGGAATGGACTTTCCAGTGAAGTGGTGGATTCTCCGTCCCTGGAGATATTTAAAAAGAGACTGGATGTGGCACTCAGTGCCATGGTCTGGTAACAGCAGTGGCAGTGGATCAAAGGTTGGACCTGATGAGCTCTGAGGTCCCTTCCAACCCAGCCAATTCTATGATTCTGTGATTCTTCAAGTTTAAAACTGTTGTCCCATGTCCTGTCAGTTCAGGCCTTGGTAAAAAGTTTCTCTTCAGCTTTCTTATAAGATTACAGGTACTGAAAGGCCACAATAAGGTCTTCCTGGAGCCTGTGCCAAGGGCAGAGAGAAGGGGGAGGAAGCTTGCGCCCGCCGTCTGCTGTGGTTCGGCTCATAACGGTACCGAAGGGCCCGCTAGCAAGGCTCAGGGGAGCCTCTTGCTGTCTGTTACGTGTCCCATCCTCTCTTGAAATCTCACGGTTTTACTTGGATGACGGTAACACGGTAGTACTTAGGGATGCTGCCTCTTACCGCCAGTAACACCTATAACATTTCCATACAGGCATTTCACTGCTTTATTCAGTGGCGGAAAAGAACTTTGTTAAGCACATACCCTCTTGTTACGATGCGAGCTATTATTTTATATTTTGATTGTGAGGAAAAATCAGCCACTACTCATGGATGCCGCATGAATTTACAAAAATAACAGGCTTTATGACTTGAGCAAATTACAAAGATTTTAGAGAAAGGAGACTATAACACCACCTTTAGAAGAAAAAACAGGTTTACAAGAGGAGAGAATTTACACAAATTAGTCACTTTTGGTGAGAGTATTGTTAAGAAAAGGAAACAACTCAGCTTTTTCACCATCCGTCGGCCTTGGCTTCTGCCTGGGGGCGTAGGATCCCTCATTTCTGTTTGAGTCGTTGTTCTCTGCTTTTTCTTTCCTCCGTTGTCCCGGTAGCTAAAAGCTGAAGTGGCGAGAGAGGGGGGGGGGGGGGGGGAAGAGCCGTGCCCTTCTCCTTTTCTCTTGGAGTTTTTTATATAGCCAAAAAAAAAAAAAAAGGGGGGGGGTGTGTCTCTCTGTTGCATAAGTCACTGGCACCCAGACTTGCCAAAGTTGACTCAGACTTTTCATCCTTATCTTTCGGTCTTTGTTGTCCTGCTAATTTCATTTTCTTTGTTTGAACCATGCACCAGGAGTCGACCTGATAAGCACTCTTATCTTTAGGTGTCTGTCGGTCATATAGTGAGGTAAAGATATGTTAATTGACACCATGTTTGGTATATTTTAAAAGGGCAGACAGAAGAAAAAAAAAAAGACTGATTTGAGAGACATATTTTGCATTTTCAAAGTGTTTACATCACCTCTAGAAGACATGGAAATCAGCGTGCAGACCTCTTTCAGCCCAGCCAAATAATCTTCTGACTTCTTCAAAAATACCTGAACTAGGAGAACGGAGTTGAGAAAGTACTCTGTCTTGAGCCAAACAAGCTAATAGAAGCAAAATTGTAGACTAAGGTAAAATTGTTGCAATGGAATCAGCAGTTTAAAGATTCAAGAAGAAAAAAAGAAGCATGAAAAGATACAAAAATCCTCTGAGAGAAAGAAGGGAGGAAGAAAAACTGAGAACTATGAGCCTGCTGCAGGAAGCAATAAAGCTTGATGATCATCTGCATGATTGCCGAGTCAGCCAAAACAAAGGAGATTATTAGTGGTTTATTAATTCCAGCTGCTGTGGGAATTAGCCCATAAGTAATTGCTTTATGTTTGAAAGTTGTGCATGGCTATATACTGTTTGCAGGTTTTTTAAATGTATTTTAATAGATGCCGACTGAAGTGACTTGGGGTGGGAGTGTTACTGAGGAAGTGTTATGGACAGACACAAGGCCCAACTTGCTGTGATGTTTTTTTGAGAGGAAAACATGTATTTTCTGTCCTTACATCCATCTAGCCATACTTGTTACTGTGGCCATGCAAACCTTGGGTTTTCAGAACCTGGTCTCCTCTAGCAGCATTATTTAATAATAACAATAATAATGTGATAGACAATTAAGACTACAGGGTGCTTGAGTACTTCATAACAGTGAAGGAAGCCAAATAGACTTACAAAGGCAATAGAGGCACAGAACTGTAAACATGGTCCCTGCTGAATCTCTGCTCTCCTGGAAGATCTGGAAGGTGCAGGTTCCCCACGTCTTCATTTTAAAGGCTCTCATAGTCTGCAGAGAAAGGGTAGAAATATGTCTTTAATTTATGTTCTTTGGTAGTAAACTTACTGACCCTGTCTGATTTTAGGCACTGCATGTGTAGTGATACTAAGAAGGTAAGTGATATATAAGTGATAATTGATGCAGTTATAGCTACTGGACTCAGTCTGGTGTTTAAATAAATATCAGGAATCAGTACTTGCTGACTGAACCTATGTTCTTGAGTACAGGATTTGGTATTTCTGTAAGTAGTTAGCCTGTCTGGTGTAACTGCACTGGTAAAATTCAAATGTATGCCTTTGATGGTTATAGACCTTTGATGTGTACCATTTATCTGAGATATTCTTATTAATCTGTGGATGCAAGCCATTGTGTCAGCTTTGGAAATAAAGATTCACCCCTCAAGAGCCCAAAACTGCCAGCTTCTGGGATCAAACTCAGCACAGGGCTTCTGTCCCTGTAAAGCCTGAATATGAGTAAAACTGCTTTAATATTCACTGACAGCAAAATAAATTCACAGAAGGCAGTTAAAAATAGTGATGCTATGCTCTGCCTGTCACTTCCTATCACTGAGGATGGCACAAGGCTGTTCTTTTTATGTATAAGGAAACATCAGAAGTACAAGAATTTTTCAAAAAAACCTTATTAAATTGTAGCAAGCAGAAGAACTGAGATTAAAAAAACTTTTTTTATATATAATTTGGTATTTTACCAAAGGTATGTGACCTTATTGATATTAAATATAAATCAAAAGCTTGGAACTTTTTTCTCTGTAAAGTATCAGCAAGTGTGTTTATAAAAAAAATGAACTTGTAGTTCTTCAAAGCAGAAAAACTATTTATTCAGCTTATACAGTGTTACCAGTGGATGCATTTTTCCAGGGAATTTAAAAATAACAGAAGAAATAAATCAGTTTTCAAGTAGGTCTTTAACAAACAGGGAAAAAAAAAAGACTATTCATCTGAGTTCATGGATACCAGCAACCTGTTGTCAACAGCATGAAGCACATCAGAGAAAAATGCTGTCACTTGTACAAAATGCATAGGCCATAGGCTGCCACACTAGATCTTTTAATTCTTTCACACCTCCAAGAGAGAAATTTCTAAAAGTACTGTGCATTTGGCAAATAAAAAGGAAATTTGTGAACATTCGTTGATCTTTCAGGTCTTAATCCCTGTTCTGATTTTATGTAGTGTGTTCTTCATTTTTCATTTTCAGCTAGTTCTGTAGCTGGATGGAAAATAAAAGATTACTTTTGGTACTTTACTACCATCAAAACTCCAACTGACTTATTGAAAATTCCCTTTCAAGAAGGAAAGTGAGGTATTTCTGGTCCCAACTTGTATTGTTATGAGGGACTACTAAGGTTCCCTTGATGTTTTTGCTATTCAGAAAAGCAGGAATCAGAGTATTAGTCCTGGTAAGGTGGAAAGGTAATCTCAGTGAACAAAGTGTCTTTTTTTTTAGTAATGAGTGCCTAACTTGAGAGTTTTTAAGAGGAGGCAGGTGAGGGTTGCTAAATGATTTTTGGACTGGAAATGACCCAGAGGTCAACAGCAGAGGAAAATTAGAAGCAACCTTATGCAGCAGAAGCAGCTTAGGTTTAGGTTTGTTTCTGTTCATGTTTACTACCACAGACACTGTTTTGTTCTCATATTTTTCATTGCTGTTTATTCATACTTTATGACAATCTAGAGGGATACTCTAGAAAATTAATGTATAATTAGGATTCAGAGAATTGAGTCCCTGGCCCTGATTACTGGTTTCCCAGTAAGCACAATGAGAACAGTGATGTGTTTGTTCCTTATCTCATCAGTGTTAGGCAGAACCAGAGAACATAGCATTAGCAAGACTTGATTATGAGCCAAGCAAAAATGACTGTCCTGCAACTTTGTAAATACAGACTCAAGAACGATGGACTTTTACAGCACTGTTGCCCTCCAGTGATTTCTGCTTATTCTGTTATTGAATTCAGCTTGTTTCTGAGTTACAGGCTTTAGATGATCCGCCTTTTACTGGCTCCTGAAGTACCTACGTAGGTGGACAGTTTTGCTTATTTCCAAGCTGTGATCAGAGTGTTGCTGAACACTTGCATCTTTTCAAGGCTAGGTGGCTGCAGTGCTTTATTTAAAGGCTGTTTTGTCGAGTCCTTATATGATGAAGTTTATGGAGAAGGCAGCAAGCTCAAGTTTACAGGCTCCACCAGCCCAGACAACTCATTAGTTCTGTGCCAGATGACATTCAATTCAGAGACAGGATGTTGAAATTCTTCTGACTGACTGTGGTATACCTGATGTAATAATCCTCCTTAATTTTTTTATCTCTTTGTTATATCTCAATTAACATTACTTAGACTTGGAAATGCACAACAGGAGCAAGCACATTTGTGAATGAGGCAGCCTGATACTGTAGTTAATTAATTATAGCAATTACATGTGCTATTTTATTTTTACTCATAGGGTTCAGTCCCTTGTGCTCTTGGTTGCAATACTAATTGAGAGACCTGACATCTTCATTCCTTCCTGTAACTCTGGCTTGATTTCAACCTTCTTACCTCAGCAAGGCTGTTGGACCTCTTCAGAGTGAACTTTAGGTAGGTGGCCTGATTTAATGAATTGCAAACAAAAGGCCCGGAAGCTAATAGTGTGTTTGTGTCATGATCTATCCCTAAAAATGGAAGAATGTGTTATCAGTAATGTCTGTAATGTTTATTATTAGCAATAGATAAGTTTAACTTCTAATTGAAACTTCATTATAGTAAGTTCAAATAGCCACCAATTTTTTTTTTTTTTTTTTTTTTTTTTTCTTCCCCCAGATGTATCCAGATTGTAAGAAAACATTGTTAGGAACTTTAAGAAACCATAAGAAAAATCTTGAATATTTTTTTAGTATGAATTCTTGTATCTGAGTAATTATATGAAATTCTAGTACATTCTTGTGATCTAAGGGAGACCAAAAGGTTTTTTTGGCAGAGAACTTTAATTTAGCTTTTGTAATTAGCTGTAATTAATTGTAATTAACTGTAATTTAACTTTTGGCCGTAAAAAACAAGAGGACTAAAAATCTTTGGTGTCAGTGAGGTCTACTGTACTGCAAAGAATGGCCATGGGAGCACAGATGCAGTTTAGGAAGGGCTGAATCTAGGCAGTAACAGTAGCCATGATTTGACTGCACTGGCACTGCAGTAGCAATCTGGTGGTACAGAAGTTAGCTAATACTCTGAGTCCATTCACCAGCTACCCCCTGAAATAGTTATCTTTTCTTTCAAGAAATATAACATGTAGAAATATATAACCTGTGCTGGTAAGATGCTATTCCAGTAGAATGTAATAGTTTTCCCTCCCAAAAGGATATTTGTGTTTTCTTTATGTTTTCAATTTGTGATCGCGCATGAATATTTATATGGGTGTGATGCACTCTGGATATAGAACTTTCTAATTTAGTTCTACTACCTGTGACATGTGTCATTGGTTTGAATTTCCATGCTTTTGTAAGTAGCTGCAGAACCAGTTTTATTTATTCCTTTTACAATTTGGAAAATTTTCAATTGTCAGCAGAGTTTACATTAAAAAAATGAATTCTCTTTTATTTACCTAGGGGAAGCCAAATATTGTGCAAAGCAGGAAAGCCAAAATAATCTCTGAACACTTAGCAAATAATTTTTTATACATGAGTAAGGTAAGTTTTCAGAGGCTGTTGAAGTTACACTGCAGTTTAATGGTTTAGTGGCTTATTAACTGTTATGCTGATTAGGTAGCATCTGAGCCTGTACCTGGAATTTTCTAGATCTACAGTAGCTGAACAGTCTACCTGGCCCATGCAGAGCATATTTTGCAAAGTGTCACTGAATACTGTGCTGTGCATACACATCTTTTCTGGCTGCTCCCACACGACATTTCTATGGATTTCAAGTCCTCTAATTTCCAAGAAGCAAATGAATCCACTAATTGTAAAAGAGGCTTGTGTTAGAGGAAGCTACCAGACTGCAGAACAAAGAAAATGTGACTGTAACTTTACAAACTGTAGGTAAATGTCTTGAAGTAAAGCAAAACATGTAACATTGTATTATCAAAAGATCAGCTACAGAGCGTAATTTGAGAAATACATCATACTAATTTATCACTGGGTCCAAGAAACAAATGACAAACCATCATCTAACCTTTCTAAGATAGACAGTAACCAGTAGAGTTAAAATAGTTGTGTCTTGGTGATTCAAACCCAATCTTTTCTTAAATTCAGGATGGCATTAATTCTTTCCCCCCAAGTTTTAAATAGTAACTGTTAAAGGACTGACCTAAAAACATATAAAGTCCCATTGACTTCAGTAACATTTATACAGAACAGCATAAGTAGGAATGAAAAGGGTCTAGACAAAAATCTACATTTAAAATGGATCAAAAATTCTCAGCCTGGGTGTATGATCCAGTGAGAGTCGGGAAGAAAATTCCTGAGGGAAGACTTTTGTAAATGTCTACTGTTAACTAGTACATGGGTTTTGTTTCTTTCTTTCTTTCTTTCTTTCTTCTACATAATACTCTATCACAGTTTCTGAAATATGTTGTGGAAGCCAGTATTAGAGACCTTGGTTTAAAAAACTTGTATTCATATTGCTGATCAGGAAAAAAACATCTTATTCTCTGCTTGCTTCATTTACCACAGAAGGTGATTTATTTCATTTAGGAATAAAAAAATGTGGATTATTACAACACACTGGAGAAAAATGCCTGTTGTAACAGGAGTAGTGTTGTCTACAATGGATTTGGTCTACACCTAATGCAGTAGTACCCATTAATGTGAGTAAAGAATGTCTGGGGTTGGATTAGTTCACAGAGGAGAATATAGTTAAGACAAATAATTCTGTGCTGGTATAGTTAATTTTGCATTATTCCTAAATTGTATACATTATGTAAACAAAGAGAGAAAATTAATTACATTTTTAATACAGGCTTTCTTAGCCCTTTAATTTTCATTTGTAGGTATCACCATTTCCTTTAAAGCTTACATACACAAACTGTGCTGGTAGAGTATGCATTAGAGAAACAAGAAAATGTTTCAATGATTCCAACACATGACTGGCAGTATTAGAGCTCAATTGGAAAACATTACCAATGTTAGAGAGCCCTTTTCTGTGTCTTTTCTTTCCACAGCATCAAAAAGCTGAGGGGAGCATGTGAGACACAGATGAATCCTGAACAATCACATTTATTAATTATATATAGAGAAACAGTGTCTTAAATATGTAAATGTCAGGATCCTCTGGGGCTGCTAAAATAGACCATTAAAGAGGTCTCCAAATATTTTTAAAAGTACTACCTCTAAATACTACAAGTTCACTCTTAGATTCTATAATAAGGGCATGATAAGCTTCAAAGCTCTAGCATTTAACATGACTTACTGAGACTCCTTGAAGGCAGACTTTGTTCTTTATGTAAGATGTCTTAGGGCTCAAGGTGAAGGTACCACGCTTTCCTGTATACGTAATATAATGCAACAACAGTGTTCTCTCAAGGCATCAGTACAAGAACTCTATAGGGACTGACATGCTTTGGGGCTAGAAAAGTAATGCCAAAAATGGTAAAGATTTCTTTAATTGATAAACAGTTTGTCAGGATGACTCATGTTTTTCTAATATGGATTAAGACCAGACCTCAGCATCTAACAGCTGCCTTGAGATGATGTTCTCTGCTGTACCTATAAGTAGCAGAACTGTCAGCCTGTGGATGATGGAGACTTTAAATAATTCCATACACTGAGTTACTCCAGAGGAAATGAGAGTTGGTGGCTTGTCTGAATTACAGGAACCAATTTCTTCTCCTGACAAATACTGCCAGACTCTTTTCAACAGTTTGTGACATGGGTCAGCTTCACCCTGGTGTAAAATCTCTGATAAGGCTATAAAAAGGATCTCTGCAAAGTATCTCTCTTTGAAGCAGAGGAAAATTCATCTCTCACCACACCAAGAAGTGAGATGTTTAAGTTTCTGTTAGGTGCACCAGAAGGAGCATGAGAAGTTATTTGTCATTTTTCAATACCCTAAAGTGTTTTGAAAATGTAGGTAATATTGTAATGGTTAATTGCTACAATGATGCAGTGTTTTATTCTTTTGCTTACACCCCTGTGGATGTACCATACTCTGCCTTTGGGCATGGTGCAGAGCAGAGTTACAGCCTGTTCACACAGGCGTCACAAGAGCATCAATCTCAGAATCTGTTCTCTCTCTTCCTTTCTGTTCTGAAACATGGTGTAGCAGTGATGTCCACTGACAGACTGCAGCATACTCTGCATGGATAGTCTCATAAAAGCAAATTTTTATACTTCAGACTACTGCAGATACCAGTAAGAAAGCAAGACACATTTTTCTGTTATGAAAAACTGAGAGTATGTTTCATTTTTCCTAATAACAGTTAAACTTTGAAAGGTTTAAAAGGTAATTCTTTTTACAACTTATTATTTTGTTAATGAATTACTTGGTTTTGCTATAGAGGTTATACTTACATTTTCTTTATTGCTTCTGTAGACTGGGAGTTGAATGGCATCACTATTTTGTTTAATGCTAGAATTTCATGCAGTGTTTTTGTTGATTTTGCAGTTTTTTTCCACTGGAAGAAGCAGATGATGGCTTCAATGAATTTTCAGAAGGAATCTTGCTCATTAGAGTCCTGCTCAAGCAATCTTTTGAGTTGAGCAATATGCAAATGACAATCCCCCTACACCTTTTTTTTTTTTTTTCTTCTGAAGAAACTCAGCAGGAAACATGAGATACTTTCTGTGCTCAGTGTCAAACAACAGACAACATTAGTGCACACACAGAGAATTGTGTTTGTTGCCTTTATGGATAGCAGGGTCCATTGTTATCTATAGCCCCTGCTGTCACAAGCCAAATGTTTCATTTAATAACTCCCTGTTGCTTTTGGTCTCTTCCTCTCAGATGTATAAAGCTACTCTCCAGACAATTCCCAGACCTCCTGGCTTCAGAACAGATTGTTCAGCTTCCACATCAGGCATGTCATTCTGGTGAATTATTTGAGAAATGACCTCTGTGGCTCCAGATTTATATAATAAATACAAAAAATTTAAAATAAAATTTAAAAAAAAAAAAAAGCTGTTTGACTGTAGCTGTAATGAAAGTAAGTTATCATCCCTACTAACCTCAAATAGGATTTAGACTTCTCCATAAATCAGAGGTACATCTCTTGAAGGTTAGATGCCGTCTGTATTTTGGTGTCTCTTGCATCATTACAACTTGTTGTCTATCTGAGCAGAGAGAGTGCACAAGTTGCCTGGTCCCCATACTGGAATCTATTATCCTGAAACTGCTTTCAAGAATCTTTTTGTGTGTTTAACAATTATGGGCTACAAGCAAATAGTGCATTGTCTCTAATGGAGAGTTTTTCTTCTAGTAGGCACTCCTTGATCCATTTGCAAGAAGGGGCTGCCAGCTCAATGTGCTGTGCCTGTGCAGAAAACCATCAACTTTGGGGCTTTGGGGTTTGTTTTTTTTTTAATCAAAGTTTTCTATCTGAAAACACAGAGCAGCTTACAAACTGGTTACATAAACTACCAAATACCATAGATCAATGAGCATTCTTTGGCCTTCAGGACAGTTATCACATGAAGTCCACATCAATATGTATAAATCTTTGTTACTCTTTTTATCTCTAGTGTTACCTACTGTTCCACAGCTGGTAGTAAGTGCAGTCACATTCAAGTGACACCAGTAGCCTGATGTAAGCAGTCCAAGTTTGGCCAGGCTAGCCTATAAACTGCTAAAGATACAACAACATAGCTCAATGCTGTCATTTATCAGTATTCAGTGAAATGAAGTAATCTAAAGAGGCTGAGGTTCCTTAGGTACACTGGTTTTGAAAACAAAGGCACGCAAAGTGCTCTACACTGAGACCTAAGCTTTCATTAGCAGAGTGATGGTGTCAAGGCTTGCACCAGGCTCGGTAATGCATTATGTACACAAGTCCATCTATCACAGTGGGAAAAGCACTGCATGGTCTTTTTTCCTCTTCTGGACAATTTTCTCCAAGGCTCTACCCCTGCGCTTCCTTTGACAGCCGTATCATGATCCCTTTCATCTGGTCATGGAAATTCTCATACTTTGAAGCCTACAGCCCCTCTTGCTGCAGCTACATGCTAAGCGGAGCAACTGTATTTTCAGAATACTGGCAGTAAAATACTTGTGGTTGATGTTAGAAATACACCTCCCACTTCATAGAAATAAAAGCTGTGGATTGTCGCATCCAACATGCCAGACTATTTTGATTTCAACACTGAAGTGGAGAATTATTCTGTTTAAAGCAGCCTCAAGCTGAGCCACGCTCAACTGTTCTTTGGAGACAGGGTGGGGCATCTAGAAAAAAGGAGGTGGAGAAATAAAAAAATTGTTAACTTTCAGTGGCCAGCAACTTACCTGCTGACTGTACTGTATGGGTTGGTTAAAGAACTCCTTCATTCGTTTCTCATCTAATTATTTTCCTTTTTGTAAGTGCCTAGGGCTGCATTCAGGGATGTATTTAGAACAACATACATAGCAGAGGAGCATTGCAAAGTTAAGAACAGGACGTTATGGGACCTACTACCCATCAGGAAGCTTCCTTCCTCCTGTAGGGAATGTCACCTCATCTGACTAAACCTGTTCCAAATGAAAGAACCAGGTCAAGGCAGTAACCTAGACAACTCCAATTTTACAGCTAATGCTACTATTTATATTCTTAACTGCTGAGGAGAAAATAGTTAATCCCTTACCTGTTTTAATTTTCTTTTGCCCACGGGGCTACTTTTAAGCAGGTGCAATTGGTCTTTGTCAGTCTCCACCAATAATCAGAAATCCTGAGGTTTTTTCTAGCTCCAATTGCAAGATGAGAGAATAGGATTACAGATATTTTGTTCTTCCTTTTTTTCTGATGTTGGACCTTTATTCTGTTTGTTTTCTTTAAATGTTTGTGGTACTGCCATATGATCTGGAAAATGCTCAACAGAGCAGACAGTTCAGAACTTTAGTGTTACATTTTTATAAATGTTTCAATCAAAATAATGGTGCTTGCTATACTTTGAAATATAACTAGGATTTGGCTGATTGCATGGATAATTGTTGAGATAAGATGCAGCAGCACAGCAGGTTTACATTCAGCTTTGCAAATCAGGAGGAGCACTGTAAGAGGAAATGATGGGTTAAGTACGGATGAGTTGTAAAGAGCCTCTGAGAACAGAAGGTTTACAGAATCATTGATGGCACAAGAACAGTTACTGCTATAACTTGTGGTTATGTGGGAAACTCATCACAAATCACCATAACATTCAGAATCTTGCAAATCCATTCTAGCATCTGAAGAAGTTTTCAGTGTGGGTAGCTAAGTGATACAAGATCCTAACATAGTAGTGACTGTCATTTTAAGTGTTATTCAAAAGCTAGAGTGATATAATGCTTCTTAGCATTACTGGAACCACTAGGCACTGTAATGTTCATAGACAGGAATTTTGAATTTACTTTTCCTTTATGGTGTCAGAAGGAGTAACATAAAATTCTGTATCTTTGTTTGAAAACAGTCTCAGTTTTAAGTTAAACCCAGCTGTACCCGGAGGCTGAAACATGGCCATGTTTTGGCAGCAGGGAACTCTGCCATATGTTGCAGTGATAAAGAAATTACACTGATGCCAATCTCTAAGTCAGATTTATAAAAAATATCTAAGGGAGTATATTTGTAGCAATACAAGCTCTTTTAGGGAGAATAAAAGATCCTGACAAGTCTGTATTTAAGCAGAATTTTTCTGTCCCTTTAACAGCCACTTGCTTTGTTAATTCTGCATAACACAATTCAATATTAAACTTGCGAAAAGTTCTATATAATACATAAATCCACTGCATTTCCCTGTTACTCAGAATTGCTTGCTGTTTAGCTCGGAGCCTCCAATAACCATGGGACAATTCCATCTTTTGAACAAGTTCTTATTTATTGACTTATTTATTGACTGGCTTTCAGTGAGCACATATGGGAAACTGATAAGAAGATTCTTTTTTCTTTCAGCAGTTACTTTGTTAGACCTTTAAATGAGGGCACAGATGTGGAGATCCTGAACATGGCTAGCAGCAACATGACATATGCTTTCTTTTTTTTAAGGTCAGTATAGGCTGTTGGTTTGCAGCTCTCTTGAGTGACTTCCAGTGCTTTTAAAATAATAAATTAGTTAGCTTTATTGCAAGCAGTATGTCAAGGATCTTTAAATGCAAAAGACTGTATTATTAATATGCATATAATAAAACCTAATGTAACATCTATTTGTTCAATGTGGTGGTTCCAAACCACATCTACTTCACCTTAACACAGAACAAAATATCCAATATAAAGTACTGAGCTCAACCATGAACCTTGTTTTCTATTGTAAACACTGAAGCCACAGTTTCTCGTTGCTGAAGGAGAACTGCTACTGATTTACAAGGCTAACTACCTAAGCAATTTTAAATTCACTCCATTTACCAGTATCCTGAGACACATTTGTGAAATTGCTATGAAGTTGCTGAGAACAGACAATGGATTCCACCAGCATCTTCTTGTTTTCGCCATTCATGTCTTTGAACTGTTGAAAGAAATGACTCAGAGATGCAATAAATTTGTTTTGAAGCAGAAGTTTTACTGCTGACTCGGTCCGTGGTTTCAGGGTAAACACTTTCTTGCCCAGCACTGATAGTGGTCTTTCAACTTTCATTTTTGACAGTATACCAGCTAAGTTCTTCTTTATCTCACGTGCCAACAGGTTGAGCTCGTTTTACAGGGAGGATACTAATTCTTTTGTGTTCTTTGTATATACAAGTGTTGTCATTTCCACTTCTGCTCTTAAATTCTCACAGTATCTTGCAGCTGAATAAAAGTGAAACTCTGCAAATCTCTCAAGAAGATACTTATTTCTTTTTATGGCCCTTCCTCTCATTGGTTACATCAGAAAATTCCTTTGTGTTATTCTGAAACTGACAGTTTAGTTCCAGGACAATTTCCACTATTAATGTCAAGTTATCTAATGCTTTTCCTAACGCATGTATGTGCTCCTCAGAAAACCTCAATGGCTTAGCTTTACTAGCAAATGGCAGTCATATATTCTAATATTTTTTCAGATGAAAAAGGGAGTTCGGTGAACAGCAATTATTCACCAGAGCAAAAGGTGCTGATACATTAATGCAGATACATTAGCTGAACAACTGGTAGATAGGAGGCCACCTATAAAATATTCATAACAACATATATTCATAACAACAATATTCATAGCAACATATATTGCTGCTTCAGACTCAGTTTTCACTAACTAAATCTTGTATTTTATTGAACAAACATTCATTTCTCCTACAAACGTATTTGGATGATAACTTTATGCTGATAAACAGCCTTTATATGATCCAATTTTGCATAGATACATCTTTTAGTATTAATAGTACTAACTGAATGGCTATCTGTGCTGTGAAGGTTTCTTTGGTGTTTTCCAGAACTGAAACCACAAATTCTTTCTCAGCCAGAGGAACTTTAGTTTCTTGAAGATCTGATTGTGCTCCTTTCATTTCTCTTTGATTTGCAGAGCTGTTTTCATTGTTAAGGTTTGCTTTTATTAATTTTGAGTGGTTTAGTGATTGTTTTAACTTATTTTTCCATAACACTGACTATGCCAATAACAATGTGTTATTCCTGAGCTGTCAGCTCCTCCTTTAAGGAGAATTTTCAGTGAAAATACAGACTCCATATTACACTTGTGCAGCAGCAAAGTCTCTTTTTAAGATGCCCAGTCTCTTCAGTATCTACCTCAGTAATAGCTTCTTTCGGCAGCTGCTAGGTTAACCTCAGACTTCATTATGTTCTTTGCTCCACTAGCTTATTCCAGAGTATTCAATGTTTCCTCAGGATACAATGTATCAAATATGTTGGTGGGAAAAACTGTGGCAATTGTTGCTATTTCTTGTTGTTCTCAAGAGAGTCCTGAAGGATTCTTTGAACTTGAGATTTTCCGTCTCTTACCATAAGAGCAGTAATAACTCTTTCTCCACTCAGAACAGACTAATTAGCATTCCCTGATACACAAGCCCCTTTTTCAGCTGCCCCTGACCAAAGTGTTTTCACTTGCTGAAAAAACAACCAAATTTGTCTTCCCAGGCCTCACAAGTACTTGTCTATCAGCTTTGGTTTCTTTCATATGAATGGTACATGAAATTAGAGAGTAGGTTTGACTGGAATATGCATTCATGTAAACAGCTGCAGTAGTTCTTTTTGCTGTACCTCCTTCCAAGATTTGGTAGGCTTCATTTTTGTATTGTACAGGTATTTCCTCCAGACCTTTCAAATTTACTCCTGTCTTGTTTATGGGATCATCAAATGTCTGCAGTCTTTTTCCAACATGGGGAGCAGCATTCAGATAAAAAAGCTCTTCGTTGTGGTTTTCCAGAAAAGAGGCTTTTACAAAAGAGCTCAGTGTCAATCTCACATTAATTAAAGGGCCCTGATATGAAGCAGTATCCCTGTGTTAAGGTCTCTGTTTTGGAAAAAAAAGGGTCTCTGCCTATTGTTACATTGGGACAGCACCAACCTGCTTAAGGCTTGACTTGGAGAAGCTTTGCATTACTACAGAAAGGTACCAAATACAGCATCTGGTGCTGTGCACTTTTTGAACTGACTTCATAGTTTCTACTCTCTGCTCTGCAGATGAGGAATTGTGGTATTTCTAGATATCTTTTATGGACACCTTACAGCAGCACCACTCATCTGTTGGTAGGCTTAGCTAAATGCCCTCATCGTCTGAAAAATATTTTAGGGAATTCTTGTCTGAAAAATAATTGACCTCCTATGTGACATGTATGTAAGATAAAATATGGAGATATACAGGATATGGAGGCAGAGATTTGTGGGGTCTAATGTTATTTTATTAACTGTACAGATCAGAAAGCAGGAAATTACTCCCAAGTAAATCCAGTAGCAAGATGCTGACTATACTCAAAACTACAGCTGCTCCATGCAATTCTCAAAATAGTATTTCCTCCTATATATAAAAGCACTCTCCAGTGTTGCTAAATTATGAGTGCCTCACTAATAATTATATTTTTTCTTGAATATTCTTCACAATCATGTGATCATTTAGAGGATGGAGGAAGAAAAACTCCCATCACCTCCCAGTTCCATGAGACAAGGTTGAAAGTAAAGTGTTATTATTGAGCTTCATTGCAAAGCCAGGTACAGTGTCCCTGCAAAGCCATCACCTGGAAAAATTGCAGCACGTCTGTGTGAAGCAGTTTTATCTCAGTGAGGTGCCCCTCCTCACTCTCACAATAAGGCTTTTAAAAAGCCACATCAAAATCCTTAATAGGATAATAAAGCCCTGATGCTTTAATATCCTAGACGTAGCACTCAGGCCCTGACCCTGCAGTGGGCCTGCGCTTCTAGAGACCTCTTCCTTCCCAGCCACATTTTTTGTCTTAAAATCCTCCTTTGCAACTCTCCTCCTCCTCCTGCCAACCCTCCCGAACCCACCGTCCCTGTGGCGATCCCACCTCTCAGGTGCTCTGCCCACAAACTTCTGGCTACTTCAAGAGCTCGGCCAGCCCTTTCTCCTTCTGCCCTCCCGCAGGGCCTTAGCCCCGGCAGGCGGGAAGCAGCCTGCGGAGCTGCAGGCGGCCGCCGCATCCCGGGGGCCCCGGTGGAAGCCGGCGCCCTTGTAACGCCTCGGGAGTCACGGAGAACGGGCGAGAGGACCCCGAGGCCCAGGCTCGGCCCCTCCTCCGGCAGGTGCGGCCCTCCCGCGTCGGGCTGCCGCTGCGCACTGGGCGGGGCGGGGAGGGGAAAGCTCCTCCTGCTCAGGCACCGGGAGCCGCACAGCCGGCCCGGCGGGTCTGCGGTGCGGGAGCTTCGTCCTCAACGCTTCGTCCCCCGTTGCCCGTCGGAGCGGAGCGAAAGGGCGGCACCAACCCCTCTCCCCTGCGCGGTGCCGGTGAGTTAACGGCCGGGCGTGAGGTCGTGCTGCTCCGCCGCGGATACCGAACCGGGACCGGGGGTGACCCTCTCGGCACCGCTGCCTGAGGGGTGTTGAGGCGGGGAGGGGGGCGATTGTCCTTGTTGCCAGGGAGACGGCTCAAACGGCAGCTCCGGCCGTTGGGGCGCCCTTGGGTAACGGCCGCCCAACGCCTCAGCGCTCCTGCCGGCCCTCGGCTCGGTGTCACTCCGGCGTAGGAGGACGAGGCGGCGGAGGAGGGGAAAGAGAAGACGAACCGGGACCGGGGAGGCTGGGGGGCTGGCTGAGGACAGTGGCGAGTCCCCCTCCTTCTAGGGTTATGCCGGGGACGTGGTCCAGGTGCTGGGTTTGTGGCGGTTTCTTAAAACATGGCTCTGCTGCCTCGAAACGGGCGCTGAAAATGTATCTCCTGACTTAGCAGGAGCGGCTTTTCCTCGTGTATCCGGACCTGAAGCTGCTGCTTTGAGCGCGGAAAACAAGCTTTTGCTCCTTCCCAGTGCTTAAATACACGAAGGCCTCTAGGCTGGGAAGGAGCTAGGCGCCTTGATTGCGGGAAGATTAAATCTGCAGTCCTAAGGATTTAAAAAGGTGCTGCTCAGGTCGTTGAATGCCGACCTCAGGGTGGGCGAAGAATGTGTTCTGTAGCACTACATTATCTATTTGGCCAATCGGGACCAGTTCTACCAAAACAACCCCAAAAAACCAAACAAAATAATAAAAAAAAAAACCACCAAAACGACGGGTTCCTGCGGTGCTGCAGTCTGCAGGTGATTCTTTGCCAGCAGACTGCCTGGGCATCGGCGGAGGGCAAATTGAGCAGGCAGAGTGAAGCCGGGTTTGGTTTTGTTGTTTAAATCTTGTTATAAATGTGTCTGGTTTTGTAAGGGTAGGAGGATGTCATACAAATGTTCCGGCAGTAAATCGGGGGTTAGTCTTTCTTGTGTAGATGTTAATGGCAGCATTCGTTCAGTCGTGAAAAGATGAGGAGTAGACCCAGGAGCCCAATCCTGTTAACTGTAGTACAGAGTAAAGAATTCCTGTAGCCCTGCCAATTCCTGTTGATTCTGTGATCTGCCTGCATGAAGCTGTTGGCAAGGGTAAAGCCTCTGAGAGCCATTCACCAATTGTTTAGAGTTTTTACCCGTAAACCAAGTTTATTTAACTAGAGTCTACAGAAATCCAGTGAAGCACTGGACAAATAACTGAGTTACCATAGATGCTTAAAAATCCACCCATAGGGAGCCACTCCTTGTTCTCAAATTATTACATAGCTATTTTCACTCTAAGTTTGAAAGTATTCCAGAAAAAAAAACCTCTCATTTTTGTCTGCTTTTTGGATTTTTAATATTTGACAATATCTGTAAAACACTTTGAAGTTATTATCTATGAAGTACTAAGGTAGGTAAGGGTACTCTGAGAAACTGTTAGGGAATAATAAGCTCTTGCTTTAGTAGGACACAAAAAATAACGCAGTCGTACCAATTAACACCTCTCTAATCATGAGATTCTTTATTAGGTGCTTATATTGCATATAAAAAAATAATGATTTGTTGTGCATATGAGCAACAAAAGTATTAGCATGCATGAAGAAAACATGCAGTTGGGCAGCTATTGAATTGGCAGATGTGGGGAAAATAGTATTTCTGGCACGTAAAGAGGGGGAAGAAGTCGCATCAGGGTTTCTTGAAATACAAAAAAATCAATTAGATTTGCAGGTGCATCTTGCATTCAGTTCCAAGTGAGAGCAAGTCCTTTTAGTGAGGGGAATTTTAACATGGCAATTGAGGTGGCACTTATTTAACACTTTATAGATCAGCATATTTTATGAACCACAGAGAATATAAGTTTAAGCATTGTCTTTAACATCAGAAACCTGTGATATTTTAAAAGTAAAGATGACTGTGCAGAAATTTAAAATTTTGGAGTCATGTTTCATTTTTTTGTGTGTTTTGTTTTGTTTTTAAAGCAAAATTTTGGAAGTGATTTAACTTTTTAAATTGGCCCTGAATGGGAAGGGTAGGAACTTGCCTGATCATTTTTGAGTCCATCTTCTCTGTAAGAACAAAATGACCAACTGTGTTTGAAATGACCACTCCTGTTGAAAAGTCTATGAACTGCCAAATGTAGAAAGGAATTTGTCTCAGGATTTGAATTTGAACACACAAGTCTGAGTAACATCAGTGAAGTTTTTATTTTTTTCTGTCTAATTCTCTTTGTATTAAGGGGAACAATAAATTTGCAGTTGACAGTGAGGAAAAATGCGGTTGAACCATCATTAGCAGATGAATATTTAGGTTTGTGTGGACATTTGCTTCAGTGGGTACTTACAAAGTAGGATTCGACCAGAGAAAATGCAGTGTTGAGGGTTTTTTGTGTGTTTGTTTTTTGTTTTGCTTTGTTTTTTTTTTTTTTTTTTTTTTTTTTTTTTTAAATTATGTTTCTTGTTACCACTATTTTTGGTTCACAGTGTGTTGCTTCTGCCTAAATATCAGAAAATGATAGAATGTGGCTTTTGACTGATGATCAGCTTTTATAAAGTAGGAATTTATTCAATGTGAAATTCATGGCTCTGCTATGGTGGTTTTGGTTGACTCTGCTGACTAGAATATGATTGACTTAAGGGTTGAGAATGACAGTAATTTAATGCCTGACTATTATAGGGAAATAATGATTATAAATTGGACTAGAAATGGGAATTGCATGAAGTGAAAAATGAAATTAATTTAAGCACTTGGATGAGAACAGTTGACAGTGTTATTAGGAGAAACTGGCCGAACATAAATGTCATCCACTGTAATTATGCTCACCCACAGTAACCACATAGCTGTATCATTTTAATTCTTTTTAGTGTAAGAAATTACCCTTCATATTTCTCATCCATCTAGGACTTCTATATGGCACTTGTCAATGTGTTTTGTGCTCTGAGGACTTCAGTACTCCAGAAACAATTATGAAAGAAAAAAGAAATAAAAAGCTTGTGTTCGAATTTGTGTACCTTCCTTCTTTGGAGACAGGGAGAAAAGTGGTGCCAAAAGGCTGAAAATTACAGAGATTTTCCTAAGATATTTTTAGAAACCTGACTTTAAAAAAAAACTTTTTATCCCCCACAAATATTGCTAAACGAATGTGGTAGCATATCCCAATTTCTTGACTTATGTGAGAACTATACTCAATAACCAATCACATGTAGGATCCTTGATAAAGCAACTTCTAAAACCTCAATTCTTTCTGTTCTGCCTTTGGTCTTTTGACAATTTGTGAGGTCAAGAGATATCTGATGTTACTGCTGTCAGTAGAGATGCTTATCTGTTTTAAAGGGTGTGTGATTGTAGATGGGATGCTTTTATATTACAGGCTTTTACTAACTTGATTTCAGAGGGATTTTTTTTTTTTTTAACAAATTCTGATTTCTGGAGAAGAGTAAAGTATGAATACTGTCCACACTTTGTTTTTAAAAACAATTTAATTTCTTTTTTTAATGGTTCATGGGTGGGATTTGTACCTGACTCAGTTTTTGACTTCAAATAGTTCAAGGCTTCAGTTTAAGAAGACACATGCTTAGGAGAGAATTTGTTGAGTCCATGAAGAAATTCCAGGGACAAGAGGCAAATCTGAGGGGTAGTTTCAAAAGATGAAAATGAAGCAATTGTGATGAAGCTTTGTTCTTTAAACTGGTAGACTAGGAGAAGTTTGAAACTCCTGGTTGTGGGCTTTCCTACCAGAACCAGCCAACCTGAATCTTCCTGGGCTTTATAGGAAGGAAAATATCTCATATAGGCCAGAAAGCAGCTGCAGCAAGTTCCAGACTGCTGGTCACTGTCCTAAGCAAGCATACAGGCAGGAACCTTGTGTTATTAACTGCTGCTGAGTTACCTGGCTAAGAGCAGAATTGGAAAAATGTTTTTTTCAAGATTTTGTCAGATTTGTACTTTAGTTGCCCATTTAGCATGGAAAAACTTGGACATAGCTAAATTTTGACACTGAAGTCCCTTTAGCAGACTTTCTGTGGACCAGCAATATTTGGCTTCCTTTCTTGGGAAGGTTTTGTAAACACAAGGTAGCTGTGATTTTTCTCTAAGCTAGGTGACAACTCAACAATTATGTAAATTGAGAATGTATTCTGCCAAAAATTTCTGCAGCAATATGCTGCAGAAGAGCTTTAATTGTAGAGAATGAGCTTTATAGAGGGATAAATACTGTAAATATTTTGAATCATCAGTACTTAAAGGTTATAGTTCTGAAGAGTGTATTTTTCTGCAACCATTTGTCATCTGTCTTTATTTTTCATGACAGAAAAGATATATGTGTGTGTGTGTGTATATATATATAGTGTTGGTTTTCAAGAATATAGAAGATGTACTGTTGTAGCCTAATTGACTCTTTGTTTTCCTGTGATTGCTTAGAATGCATCTAAAAATACATATGTATATTTTTCCCCTGGTAGTTTAAACTTTAGCATCTTCAATTTTTTGAACCCATTTTACCTCCAAAACAGCCTTTCATTCTACTCTTCAGTAAGAAAATGCTTGAAAGAAATTCTCAGTGTCACTAGTTTGGGTAACAGGAGGATTTTGTTCTGAAGGTATATCTAAGAGAAGTGAGATCAGTTTGTGCACTTTTGCTTGGTTGTTTATTTTTGTTTGGTTTGTTTGTTTATTTTAAGATCATTAAGGGAAAAAAAAACATTGCTTAGAATAATAACAAAATTTGAGTTAAGCATGAGCAAGCTTATGTCCTTATTATGTCTGAAACATTCTTTATCATGTTTCACTTCAGGTTAAATAAATAACAGGGCTACTGCCCTTTGTAAGCTAAATTGGGACACTACCTGCCATATCATAGAATTTTAGGTAGGAAAAGACCTTTGAGATGAAGTCCAACCATTAATCTAGCACTGCCAAGTCCACCACTAAATGATGTCTGTAAGTGCCACATTTTTTAAATACCTCCAGGGATGGTGACTTAACTGCTTCCCTGGGCAACCTGTTTCATCAGAAAAGGACATACAAACACCTCTTTTTGAAGGAATGCCATCAGGATACGTAGAATGTATTCTTTCCAGATTAAATTTTTTAAATCTCTAAAAGTACTATTAACGCTTTTCCAACAGCTACATTTATAAGAGTGTGTCTTTGAATATAATTTTTCCTGATCTAATATGTATTTTTAAATTGTCTTAAAAGCAGTAATAGATAATGAAAAGGTTCTGCTTTAAGGGGTCACATCTTTTGCTTTTTTTTTCTCTCTGCTCTGTTATGCTTAGTTTTAAAGTCCCCCTCTTTCTCACTGACCTTTATTTCAGTTGCATTAAAAAAAAAAACAAAACGGAGGTGATGCTTTTGGCAGAGAACTGGGACATTTCAGGTGCTGAAACAGGATGCCTGGGGAGGTCTTGGAGTACCCTGGAGGTATTTAAAAAGCATGTAGATGAGGCACTTCAGGAAATCTGGTGGTCTTTTCCAACCATGAAAATTCTGTGATTTGACTCCTGTGAACTGTGGAGATCAATATAGAATTCTCCAGAGTTAAATGCTGAGCTGAAATGTGTAACTAACTTCTTTGGTGGGGATAACAGTACCCATTTTGTGTTGGTTTCTTGTTTTTGTTGTTTTGCTTTGGTTTCGTTTGTTGTTTTGATTTTTTTACTCTCCTTTAGTAGAAAGCCTAGGCAAACAGAAGCCCTTCCTGGCTGAGTTTTAGTGCATCAGGACTGAAGAGTGTGCCATATCCCTGCTGTGCTGAGCTTCTCATCCTCAGTCAGGTTACATTAAAATACACTCCATGTCTTCTGTGGTCTGTGTTGACTTTTGTATACAAATGGGACTGCTGTATTTGTGTGTTGGGAAAATACATAGGAAACTGAATGATGGAATACAAGTGTGAGATCTCCTGTGTTTACTTTTCATATATGTGCTTCATCCTCCAAACAGAATCACAAAAGTGCAAAAATATGGGAGTTGCTGAATGTACATAAGAGATCTGGATGTGCTTTGTTTGCGTACTTAGGATAAAATGCATGGAGGTGGAATGGAAAGAGAAATTCAGTTGTACAGCAAGCAAGTCAAACTCCAAAATACTGCTGTAGTCAGGTATAACCTGATATGTGAAGTTCCCTTGTACCAATGTGACTGGATCCTCAAGTATATACTCAGTTTGAAAAACGTCATTGGGTTTTTAAAAATTATTATTTCATTTTGTTAGGCTTGTTTCTTTAAGACCTTTTGATCCCATACATTGCATTAGATGCTTTAAGGAGTTAGATTCCATGCTTTAGATCTTTGGGTGCAAAGGACAGAAGAGTCTTACTGAAGATGAGAACAAGTCATGCACAAAACTAGTGTGGTTTATACTTGGAACCATTCACATTTCTACAGGATTATAAATCTAGTATAATGCAACTCTAATTTATATCCTAAAGGGAGGAAAGCTGCTAGACAGACCATCTGATTTTACTGTCTTTACTAATTAGAAGTAACTCTTACACAGTAGACTTGCACTGGTTTTTAGTGGTGCTGCTGGGTAATTGAGGCTTAATTAAGGCTCTAAGGCCTGAGCCTTGTTAATTGTGATCTATGGCAGTCCCAGAAAAATACCTCAGTTTTTCCACCTCTTTTCTGCTCTTGTAGCAGAGCTGGTGGAGGAGACCATCTGCCTGTATCTTGGCTGGTTGTGGCTGCTGTCAGGGGGTATCAGTATGAGATTGTATTGTAGCACTGATGGGATGGTGACACCACTGTTGCATGTGCCCTGGGGCAATACTTTGTGGGAACATCTTCAATAGCATAGATTGCTTCAGTGAATCTTTTTTTCTTTCCAGATTTTATCCTGTCACTCTGAATAATGAAAATACTGCCTGAGGAATGAATTTTCATAGGCTGCATCTTTGGTTTTTGGCTTATTTATTCTTTGGCCCAGGTAGTGAGAGAGATTACTACATATTTACCAAGTAGCCTATAGCAAGCCACGCCAAACCCTGACCAATTTGAAAGGAAAAACAAACCCCCAAAAACCAACACTCTGAAAAGTGGTGGTATAGCTAGACTGATCTAAAGATATGGGAGGAGAAGGGTGGGATTTTGTTGTTTGATTGTTTGGTGGTTTTTATTTGGGTTTTTTGTTTGTTTGTTTTTGGTTTTTTTGAGAGCCAATGAATATAATATGCGAGGGGAAAAAATACAAGGCTTCTGAACAGAAGTGTTTTATTTTGTATAGAGCAAAAGAAGAGGGAACAGAAGTCTAAACACTTGTGTGTTCCTTTTCCAATTCTGTTTCTGATCTAATGAAAGATCAAAGAAAAAATATTTCAGATCCTCTTTTTAGGTGTTTTTCTTTGAAACAGAGGCTTTTGTCAAAATGAAGAAAAGTTGTGTCTCAGACTAGGGAGAGTGGGGAAAGTTTGAACAAAACCTTGAGTTTTGAATTCAGAACCTTCTGTTTGAAGGAAGAAAAAACCCCCAAAAGCTCCTTTTTTCATTGTCATTGAAGATTTTTGTTTATCTGCCTGATGCACAAGTTCAAAAACTGTAAGAAACAGACTTTGCCACCACATTCAGTCTAATGGATTTATTATCTCTCATGCACCTTTTCTGGACAAATAGCAACTGAATAAATGTGGTGGATCAATCTCTCCTTGCTGTTCTATCATGGTTTGATACAAGATGTCCTGCAGCAGCCCTGGCTTGAGATACTTTTGAGTCCTCTGCTCTCCTTCTGCAGCTTACTGCTCCTGGGTTTCACTGGCATCACCCTTTACGGGGGTGAACTGTGGACTGTATCACCAACATGCCTCTTAAAGCATTAAGGAAAACAAAACAACCCCCCCTAAAATTAAAAAGCAACCCCACAGAAGCACGCCTAAGCTAGGTCAGGCAGGAGGAAGAAGTACAGAAGTCAGTATGGCAAGGTAAGGGAAGAGAATGTAGGCTGAGCCTGTAGCCATTCTGTCTTGAAAGAAGAGCAGCCAGTAGCTTTGCCCTGTAATGAATATATGCAGGCTAGAGAAAAACATGTTGATTGTTACTGCCTAGTTTGCTTTAACAGAGTAGGGAATAAAAGGTGTTAAATTAGTGTTTTTATTCACCAGATTCTTTTTTTCACTGAACTGCAGTAAGCAAATGTTTTTACTGCATCTTACCATAAATAGAAGGGTGTTTGGAAATCCTGACTAGCTTTTGTGTAGGAGAGAGCAATCATAACAAACTGGTTCTGTGAAAAACTGAAAACAAATAAAAGATGAGCGGTTATTCATGGTTTACAAAAGCAGAAGAGATTGTGCACAGAAAGCAGCAAGTTATTTCCAAATACTGAAAGGCATTGTTTGCAAATCTGGGACAAATTTCAGCAAGTTTCATCTTCTCTCCTTTTCAGTCTTTAGAAGACCTCAGGAAACCAAAGGCATTTATTTTAACTAACTCTGTCCTCAGAGAAGAGTGAAAATCTTGAACTACGGCATTCAATACTGCTAGAATTTTTTTTTTTAACCTCCCTGAGGTATTTCCAAGGGTATTTCTACCTGTTTCCAAGTCTTACACTCTTGCAGTCATTTAAAATGCTGCAGTTAGCTAAAGCAAAGAATCCTTTAACAAAACTTTTCATACAAGGGAAGCCCTTCCTTTAGTACTTAAATTAATGAGATTATTATCTACTACATTGACATTTTCCTTATTTTCTGCTCTTGGCATTTTTAAGTCTAAAGTAGGTAGTACTCGGTATTTCCAGTTGTGCAGCTGAAGGATGGATGGGTGATGTATTTTTGAGGCATTTGTGTTGGGGTTCTTTTTGGTTGTTTGGTTGTGTTTTTTTGTTGTTTTTTGTTTATTTTTGGTTTTATGTTGGGTTTTTTTCAAGTAGGAGTTGCTAAAGGATACCAAGTTCCAAAATCGGTATTCCTTTTTTACTTTATACTGATACTCTAGTTTTTGTGACTGAGTACAGTCTTAGAATCTTGATAGCTGATAACTCACACTGTCTGTTTTCATGCAACCACATCTGTGCCCTAAAAGATACGGGTAGACTCAGACTACAAATGGAGCTGATGAAGTGGTAATAAAAATCACTCTTGAAGCTGCACTTTTTTGTTTGTTTGTTTGTTTTCCCATCTGGAGCCGAAGCCTGTCTTAAGCTATCTTGGGATCTTCACTGAGAATATCTTGGTTGTATGATTCCACTGGAACCAAGTAGGCTGGAAAATTGGAACAGAGCAAATGTTTTTGACTGTGATGGTAGAAAAAAGAAATATAATGTTTTACAGAAGGGATAAAAACTTCCAAATAAGTATATCATTAGGAAATACAAGCTTCCTGGGCTGTGTAGAAATAGATGCTTAGCTCTGAACAACACAGCAAAGGCCACAGCACCACTATTGTTACTATGGTGTTTTGTGTGGGTAACACATTAAAAAACTACTTGGATGTCTCTGCAAGCCTGGATGTTGGGCTGTGTTGAATGGTGGTGAGGTGATGATCCTTTAGGAACTGCAGATGGATAAATTCCAGTTCAGGTTCAGAAATTGTATTCTCTATGAGTAATGGACACCAAAGATCACACTTATGTAATGGTAAATTGAAGAAATACTCGAGTCCCAGCAGCATTGCTGCATTGGATTTCAATTCATGTCTGAGAAGGTTTGTATTGACTTCAGTGCCCACCGAAGGATAGCGTATGAATACTTAAGATCAAATAGCTTTTAGCTTTAGTTAGTCTTTTTAGTTAGTCTTTTTAGTTAGTCTTTTTAGTTAGTCTTTTTAGTTAGTCTTTTTAGTTAGTCTTTTTAGTTAGTCTTTTTAGTTAGTCTTTTTAGTTAGTCTTTTTAGTTAGTCTTTTTAGTTAGTCTTTTTAGTTAGTCTTTTTAGTTAGTCTTTTTAGTTAGTCTTTTTAGTTAGTCTTTTTAGTTAGTCCTTAGTTTGTGCTTTTTTCTCTACTTGAAAGTGGGTGGGAAGACCCTTTGTTTTGTTGTCTCAGAATCAATATAAATGCAGAGCTAAAACCCTGTATTTGTTGTTCAAATATAGCAGAGACTTGCATGAGAGTATGCTGCAAGGCTATTCATAGTAGTGATGCAAAAGCTTGTGTCTGCTCACTGGCTGGCAATGGGCAGTAAAGGTGCTGCAAGGTAGAAAGAGATCTTTCAAACCTATTTTTGTCTTATCCATTTATTATATAATAAGCATCTCTTGGTTAGGTAGGGGGGACTGTAGTGTTGCCAGGTAATGAATGAACCTGGCCAAAGTTAGAAGTCAACACTTTGTTTGGCTGTATGGACTCAGGTCATCTGGATGCAGTCCTGTACTTCTTGGCTGCATACAGTATATTGCTGTCCAAAGATGGAAAAGAAGCAGTGAGGCTGTGCTTAAGAGTTTTGGATCATGTATAATGCAACTGCTTAGTTCATTGGCAAGGTGAGGAGCAGTCTGTCCCCTAAAAATCCCCTGATTAAAATCCAGGGTCTTGTGTATGCCATTTGGTAAGGAAAGAAATTAAACACCATTTAATTATCCTCTTAGTCCTTGGATCTATCTGCAGTATTTTTGGGCTCAGTCACTGGCAGGGATGGGTGGGCACTTCAGGCCATCTTTATGCCAGTAAGAACATTTCGGGCCAGTGTGTCTTCGTTCCCAGCTCAAGACTTGATTAATAGCTTCCCTTTGTTATTTATTCAATGGCTTTTAATTTTAGTGTTGCCAGCCTTAAGCACTCAAACACTGGAAGTCAGTTCCCAGACATCAGTAATTAAACAAATTCAGATGCTTTCCATTAGAAGTCATAAGTCTGGTGTTATAACATGTTTTCAAGTTTGTGTCAGTAATCTTGAGACCTAAAACCTTTATTCTTTGTTTGAAATGAAAGTTTCAGGTGCAATTTGAGTCCAGGAGATGCATTTGGTGACAGGGAAGGAAACCACAGTGACTGCTTTATTTTGGCTTCACAGTTAGCATTTTTCTTCCTAAATGAGTCTTTGACAAACTTTGATTTAGAAGGCTCATTGCTTTTAGTACTGGTACTGTCCTGTAGATTCCTCTAGAGACGTACTAGCACTGATATATTTCAATTTTATGTAGAGAAGACATAGGTAGCTTCCATGTGGACTAGAGTCTGTGAATCTAAACTAATGAAAAATTCATTGAAGTCCTAGAAAGTCTTAGTGTTGTGATACAGTGTAGAAGTCAGAATAATATAGTAAAATACAGTATTTCCTCCCAAGTTGTTTATATCACTAAAGCTTATGAGATGTCTAGCATATGAAAAAAAAAAAAGCTCTGTGAAATGGCTTTGTTTTGTTGGGTATATTCAGATTTATTTGGTCATCATTCCTTTATGAAGTGGATTGTCCCTTTTATGTTGTTTATATGTGTTGAAACAAGCGAATGTTGTTTATATGTGTTGAAAAGTTCATAGCAGCTGGAATCAAATGTTTTGCACTCAAAGAAGAATGATTATTAAGGAGGTAATCTCTGATCATGCTGTTACCAGCAATATTTAATGTGTTTTAAATAATTAAAAATGTTAATGTGAGATCTTGTAAGATTCACAGTTAAGGCAAGTACTAACATAAGATTTAGTCATAACATAGAATTGTTTAGGTTGGAAAAGACCTTTAAGATGATGAAGTCCAACCATTAACCTAGCACACTGCCAAGTCCACCACTAAACCAGGTCCCTAAGTACCACATCTACATGGTTTTAAATACCTCCAGGGATGGTAACTCAACCACTTCCCCAGGCAGCCTGTGTCAGTTCCTTGATGACCGTTTTAGTGATGAAATTTTTCCTAATATCCAATCTAAACCTTCCCTGGCATGACTTGATCCCATTTCCTCTTGTTGAGTTGTTCAACGTAAATTCTTTCTCACTGCCAAAAAAGTGCCAACCAGCATCCATATGAAAAAAGAATGCATAATGCAAGTCTGCCAATGCCATCCTGAGATGATTGGTGGTCTCTCAAATTTAGTCAGAACTTTGACTCTTTCAAATGGGTTCATGGACAAAAGATTTGGGAGAAGTTGTTTATTCAGAGCTCTTGTGTAGTTACAGAAGATCTTCATTATTATGAACAGCCTATATTAACAGTAACAGGCTACTGTTACCTTATTTGTAATTCATAATTTTACTTGTTTTCTAATTCCTTCTCCACCTGGCAGTATGGCGTTATGGTTTAGGCCCAGGTGGTACCAACCATGCCTCCACTCACTCACCTTCCATTCCCACCAGGGAACAGGGAGGAGAAGATCCATCTAAAGGTTCATTAATGGAGAAAGAAACAGGGAGATTTTAATTCCCCAATTAGGGTAACGGGCAAAACTAGACAGACTCTATTGGGAAAGGAAAGAAACCTAATTAACTCTACAAGGAGAAAGAGAAAACATGGCCAGATCTCAGTACCTCTCCCCACAGCCTCCATTCCTCCCGGTCCCGAATGGCTTCCCTGCTGCCTCCCCCTCAGGGCACAGGGAGGGGCAGGGGGGGTTTAGGGTCAGTTCCCCACACGCTGTTTCTGCCGCTCCTTCCTCCTCAGCATGAGGACTCCTCACAGCCCTTCCTTCCCCTGCAGGGTCTCTCTCATGGCAGAGAGTCCTTCAGGAACCCCTGGGCCATGAGTCCCTCCCACAGGTGCAGTCCCTCAGGCACAGACTGCTCCAGCCCGGGCTGCACACAGAGTCACGGCTGCTGCGGGAGCAGTCACCTCCCCTGGCACCGGCTCCTACAGGGCTGCAGATCCACACCTGACCCTCCCCGTGATCCTGCACAGGCTGCAGCTCCATATCTGCCCACCTGTGATCCTTCAGGGGCTGAAAATCCACATTTAGCCCACTGTGGTCCTTCAGGGACTGCTTCACCCTGCTGCTCCGTGGGCTGTAGGGAGGCAGCTGCTCTCTAATCATGGGCTGCAGGGAAATCTTTGCTCAGGCACCTTCTCCCCCTCCTTCTTCACTTGCAGGTCCTTTTTATGTATTTTTGCCGTTTCTTTTTCATTTCTTGAATATGTTACAGAGGCCCATCCAGCTTCCCATATCTGCTCAGCCTTGGGCAGAGGTTGGAACCAGGGGAGCTTCCAGCAGCTTCTTGCAGGAGCCACCCTGTGGTCCCCCCACTTCCAAAACACCACTGCACTAACCCAAGACATACGGTTTTGATAGGTGTCCATCATAGTCTCTAGGAATCCCATCTTGGAGGGCACCAACAAGAAAATGAAAACACTGGCTAAGTTGGCTTTTTGTTCAAAACCATTGATATGGTGATGAGTGAAGTGTATCTTCAGGGACTACACCTACCCCCCTTTGTTCATCTGTAGCTTGCTTATTGCCTCACTGCCTTTTCCTGTTCTTCCCATCCAATCCCAAAGGCCTGATCCATGCTGAAATTCTAGATATCACAGAGAAGTATAATAACTTACTTTTAACTGCCTAAGGAGCTCCCCTCCTTTTGTTGCAAGATGATAATTAAAATATGAGTGGTTGATTATTTCAAGATTTAATTTCTTCTTTCTTCACTAGTGGAAATGCTTTACATTTGTGTACCCAGGGATAATGACTTGCCAGTAGCTAGGCATTTAATAATTTGCCTAGCTGCATCTGTAGAATTGAACTAGCATTCATATTTCACAGAATTTTTCAAATATGTGGCAGCAATTCTACTTTGAATCTATGAAATAATACAATAAAAAGATTTACAGTAATATAAGCTGTTAAACTAGGAATTTAGTCCAATTTTCTTGGAAAACCTTCACCAAATTATTGATAAATTTGAAAACGGCAAATAGCAATACCTCAAATAAATAGTAGGGTATGATATATTTTATGGTTAATGTGTACTTAGTGGATATTTTTAAAATCTGAACACTTTGCAATTGCTGTGGCTCTCCAAAACTTCTTGAAAGAGAATTCCTCTGTGTATGAAGGCTTCTTAGTGTAGCTTAATTCTGAAATATTCTAATTTGTTCCCTTTACTTTTGGCTGCATTGTATTTAAAAACAAAGATCTCTGTGTTTTGTTGGCCATTTATTGGCTTGCTAAGTGCATTTATTGGTTTGGAGTTCCTTTGAGTGATGCATGCCTATCAGAGAACTACCTGAAAACACTCTTACTGAAATTTAAATTATATAAAATGTTATTTTGCTCTTTGCCAAGAGTGGTTCAGGGCTTAATTTACTTGCCTAAACACATGTCTAATGCCATCTCAGAGACTGATCCAGAAGACTGAATGTCATATGTGTCTTATGTCATATGTCTTCTCTTAGTTACTTTAGGGATCTGAAATGACAGTGAATGTCTGTATATTATCAACTGAATTTAAGTGTTAATCGTGTTAATTGAGCTTGATTGGAAAACAAACAATGCTTGCATGTATTTCTTACAAAGTATTATTTTTGTTTAAGATGTTAATTATCAAACTTTGTATAGAATAGCACCAGAATTGCTACGGAATTTTACTATCCTTAAAAAAAAAAAAAAAAAGTACTTATGGAAAAAAAATTAACATTGCAGTATGTTTCCTTTGGATTGCATAAATTCTAGACAGGAGTTCAAAGGATTCTTATTCTGTTGTAATAAATGGAAAGATTGCATGTCATAAATGTGCTGCACCAGAACACATGAAGAGAGATATGAAGGAATGTGCATTTGCCATGGTTTTGATAAATTTCCCATTTTTTTCCCCTTCTGCTTTATTTTATGAGGAAAATCTCTTAAAGAAGATTGGAACATGGGAATAAATAGGACACGTGGGACTAGTATGTTCTTGCATGTGTACAGTATATTCATAAGCTTTTCAGTTATACCTTAGAAAAATCACACAAAGCACAGACATTTCTAGGTTGGAAGGGACCTCTTGAGATCATTTAGTTCAACCCACCTATTAAATCAGGGTCAGATAGAGCAGGTTGTCCAGGATTGTGTCCAGGGATATTTTGAATATGTCCAAGAATAGAGACTCCACAGCCTCTCTGGACCATCTGTTCTAGTGTTTAGCCATCCTCACAGTAAAAAGTGTTTTCTTGTGCTCAGATGGAATTTCATGCATGTTTATTTGTGCCCAGTAATTTATAAAAGCAATGTTTTTGGTTGAACTATGAGTTACTATTAGTAGTGTTTAGTGTTTTTTATCAAGATAACTATTGCCCTAAACTATTTATTTATTTTTTTTTAAATATTGTCACATATACAGATGTTGTCTTGGCAAATGCTGAGCTCCAGCTGTGCAAAAGGAAGTACACTTGGCACTATTTCGCTTTCCCAAATGTAGTGGACTTCCAGTAATTGGTATGCAATTAAAGGACTTCAGTTAGACATTTGGGACTGTCTCCACAAATTGTCTTATGCTTAGTTCTCCAAGGAGTATTCTCAAACTCTAGAGACTTGTTGAAGTTTCCAGTTTAATGTCTGGGTAGTGGTAGATGCTTAAGAGCAAGGATTCTCAACACGCTGCAAGTTGTTGGCACATATATAAAGGGATGAGCAGGAAATCAATTTAGCTGATTAAAAAAAAAAAAAAAAAAGACATACACGTGTTTAAAACTTAACCTTTTAGAAGTAAGCACTCAGCTGTAGCCTTAAAAAACCTTTCATAGATGCCTGTTCACAGTGCTCTTATGCATTTAAGCAGCAAGTTGTTTCACAAAAGAAGTCTTTTACTTCATTCTTTTGATATTTTTACTGAAATAATCTAAGCACTTGCTTAATAATGCATCTGAATTTTTCTGCTTGCTATAATGGGCATTCAAAACTGTTGCTCTCACCTCTGGTGATGAGTAGAATAACTATCAGACTAGAGGCAGAACTGAATATGCTTGCGGTTACTCTCAGTTCCCTCCTGCTGTTGTGGTTCACTGTCCCACTAAGAATGCTCATGTTGGGCCAGCAGGAGAGTGAGTATGAATAGGTCTTCATAATCCAGTGATGAAGGTGGTGTCCTGGAGATAGGGAGCTACATCCAGTATATTGAGTTGGTATTTTGAAAACAAGACTGCATTAAAAATAGTGTACAGACAGGTGCAGAAGGATTAATGAAATGAAAGATCTGAGCATACTTCTGTTCAGTCTGCTTAAAAGCAGATTTGATGCAAAACATAGCTATTCAGGGTTTTCCAGTTAAATTATATCTACTCTGAGTACTTCTGCATATTTCCATTACTGAAGTGAGGTTATTGCTGAGAAGTAACAGCAGATGATACCATTTCTAGAGCTGCCATCATAATTGATCTGTCTCTGACTGCCAAATGTGTCAGCAGCTAATACTAGTCAGATCTGACTTGTGAATTTATACTGTTTTTTAAAAAAAATCCTTTGAACCATCCAGTCCATCTTGAAAGCTGCATGTATCCAACATTTTTGGCATTAATTTTGGGATTATCTCTGAAAAAAAGTAGAGCGCATTGAAATTTGATGTTTGCAAACAAGAACTCCAGATGTCTCTCTAAGTAACCTGATTGCTAGAGCTTAATTAGAGTGATCTTTCACTTTAGTGCAAGCTGTTATCTTGAAGTGAGTTGCTTAAGCATGTTGTCAAAGACATGACTCAGATTATAAAATGCATCATGGGCATCCTAAAAATGAATCTTTACTTCCTCTCACTTTCCCTTCCTACCTAGTAAGTCTTTTCTTCTCAGAGAGGAATTTTACTAGCTGGATTTACACCTGGTATTAATGATAGTAGTATCAGAACATGTTCCACGTAACTGGTCTGGAACACAGACGAAATTTGTGTTAGAGGTGGAATGTATGTTGAGCAGAGTACAAGAGAAATCAGGACACCTCCTGTTTCAGTAAGATATGCTAATATGAAGTCTAGATGTTTTGTGTAAGGTAATCCCTGGACAAATAAAATGCACCAACTCTTCCATCAACCCGTGTAGGGCATTCAGGTGTTTTCCTTCATCAGAGGTTCATGTTTTCCTTTGTATTCCTGGCAGATCTGTGAACCACAGCTTCTCCTGGCAGGGAGTGGGAGCTGTACCATTCCCAGCTGTCTTAATGGTTCAGAAGCTTACACGTAGTACGTGGCAGGTTGTACACTGTGTATCACATACTCAAGGGAGTAGGGAGAAAGCCAAAGTTAGTTCACCTAGTAAATCTGTTCCCTGATAACAGGTCCTGAGGTGAAAGAGGATTTCCCTTCTGTTGGTATGGTAAAGAGTTTTCTGTTTTAGTTAACTTGGTTTTTCTTCCTTTGTTCAGTTACAGCTTTGTCCAGTTCTGTGTACATAGCAAAACTCCTGGAGATTTTAGCTATGAGGTGCAAAAAAACCCTTCTGATTTCTTTCATGTTACTTTGCCTGTCCCAGATCAGGCTCATCTGTGTTCTTTTCTGGCTTAGCTAGTTAAGGTTGTACAAGTAGCAGTGACTGTGTAAGCATGTTACAGACAGTTAACGAAATAAGTAAAGGGGTCTGCAGTAATAGAGTAGTGTACATGATGGAAATTCTATTTTTTCTGAACAATAGATGCTTTTTTGGTCCGTGGAAGGCAGTAAAGAATCTGTCCTTCTTTGGGATAGCAAATGAGGGATTTGGAATAGGGAAAACAGTGTCCTTCAAGAATGACTTGAGCTTAATGCTTTGTTAATCTGTAACCATGGTGCAAGTTCTAAAGCTCAGAGTTTATATGCCCCAGATCACAATTTTGTGAGACAGACTGCTATGCAGGAAGCAGTGTTGGAGATGACTTTTATATACCCTTGTTTTCCCTTTTGTAAAGCCGTACAGCCTTTTTCATAAAGGCAAGAATAGAATTACAACATACAGAAGAATCTTTATAGTAGCTGATGCATGTTTAACTGTGACAATATCTTCCTTTATATATATATACATACATATATATATATATAAACTTGTACTGAAAGCATCCTCTACGAAATCTCACAGCTGTATCTTTCTCCTGGAAAGAAACAAAGTCAAGTGTTATTCTGTCCTGTATGTCCTATCAGACTATGTCTTTCTGAAATACACCATGTTTCAAGAATGTAGTAGTAGTAGTAGTAGTAAGTAGTAACAATTGGCTGCTACATGTTGGAAGAGCAAATCCTTTGAAAGGAAACTCTTTCTGACCCTTACTATGGGAAGGCAGTTAAATAGCTTCCCAGTGCAAAAGAGATGATCTGTGATTAGTGTGTGGCACAGATGAAAGTTGGCAGAAGTGATCAAGCCTCCTCTGGGGCAGCTCGTCATCTTGGAAGGAGAACTTCCATCTGGAAGATAGGTATGGCAGGAAAATAGAAGTGTAGCACAGAGCTGTGGACTTTCATTGCAAGGAAACAAGACTGTAAGAGGCCAGCAAGAGGAGCAGGGAGTTGATGCCTGTAAGGCTTTATGTGCTTGAAGGAGGGCATACCCAAAAAGCTGAGATAACTGTGCAGACCTTACTGACTATGACTTTCTTGATTGCAGTGTCTAACAACACTTGAAGATGGGCAGACATCTCCCTTCTCTCCCAGTATTTCTCACTCACGAACCATGAACAGAAATAGATTTGTTTGTAAGTCTTATTTATTCTCATCATCTAACTAGCTTGGATTTTCTCCTTTAAATTACAGTTCCTTAATATTTTAGTCAAATCTAGCTTTTCGGTATAGCAGTGTTTTAATCATTAAGGTCTAGATTAGATGCATCTACTTCAAATGTCTAGATAACTTCTGGTCCTGTCACCTCTATTTAAACTTGTAAGTCTATTGAAAGTGAATAGTATTAAAAGCTACATGTGAAAATTACTTTTTTACTTAAAGCAGCTTGCAACTCAACAGTAATACAAGCATCACTATAATACAAAAAATTTGTGCTGGAATGGCATTAACCAGTCTTGTAGAAATTTTGTTGTAATGAAACTGTGGAAAAAGGGCCCTAGGGAAGTGCTTATGATGTGTTTTGCTGATATAGTTGCCCCTCATTTACTTTATTTCTAACACAAATATGTCATTTGTAGTTTTTTTTTTTTTTTTTTTTTTATTTTCCTATGATTCCTGGTATTGAAAGCACCCATAGATCATGCAAAATATTTTGTACTCTTCTAATTTTGCTGTGAGGGTGAGAGACTCCTTGAGATACTCTGGTGACTGTCCTGAAGGTGTAGAATACTTTTAAGTATAATCCTGCCACCCTGTGGCTACTGGAGGTCGTTCTTAGAAGGGGCATGCATGCTTTATAGCCTTTTTCTTTAAACTTAAATGCTGTTTTGTTTTACTATGCTAGAAAAAAAATGCTGTGTTCAATAAAAGCACCTTGGTGGTTGTTACAGTTAAGATCCAAGGCTTATCTGAGCAAGGCCCTAATGAAGTTAGCATCTTTTCAGAGTACACTTCACACTTGTATGTGCATTTCTAGAGATATCTAGGAGAAATAATTATGATCTCTCCAGTTAAATCTCTCGTGCTCTGCTCTATAAGGCATTATGACCTTTTTTAGAGAAGTCTTCTGCATTTTGCACCAAACATGTCAAATTTTCCTGAGGAATGGTATTTGGGTTTAAAGAACAGGGGTATTTTGTTGCTGTTTCTTATCCAGTCAAAATACAAATTAAATTCCAAATGAAACTTCAGTTAAAAACTACTCAAGTCACTCTGTCCTGTCTTGTGTTTTCTCTGCAGGAAAAAATCCTCAAAGCATACTTTGGTAAAGTGACTGCAGAGTTAAGTTCATATCAGAAGCAGTACACCTTAAAACTAAAATACCAGAGAGCTTTCACCCTGTCTCTTTATAATGACTGTGGACTAAATATACGGTTTAGACGCATAACTTTGAGATATGCTTTGCATATTTGTTACCCAAGTTTCAAGAAGAAAATCAGTTTTAGTATTGTTTTCCCAGCCATCCCCTAACAGTAATACATGGGTCATGTCCTTTGGCTTGGTAAGGAATTGATAACATAGCTTAAATGCTAGCAACAGAGAATGGCTCTGAATAGGTTAGCTGATAGTGCACTGTGGTAGATGTATGTTAAAAGTGTATAAAACTGATCCTTTTTTCAAATGAAAGATGTTAACCCACACAAATCCTGGAAAAATATGTGTTCTTGTCATCAAACTCCAAATGAAGTTCTACTGGAAACCATGCAAATTTTTATTTTTCGTGGGTTATATGCTACCGTGTTGCATGATTGCATATGGTTTTATCAGTAGAATGCAACAACTCCTTAAGTGGCAGTGTAAGTAAAATATTTCTTAAATTACACAGGCAGACATAAAACTGTTTTTTTTTTATCTGGGTGTCTCTTCAGAAAAAATGTTCAGAATAATGATTTATTCAGATACATAGAATAAGGCTATAAAGAGGATATAAGGACATAAATATGTGGTTCTGTTTGTACATCTTTGTTTGTACATCTGTGGTTTCATTTTATATTTTTGTGATTTTAGATGATAATAATTTGTGAAGCCAGATGGTAATTCAGTAGTGACAGACAATAAACTTCATGATTCTAATTGACTGTAGCTTATGGCCTGAAACCAACAATGACCTTTCCAGTCTCAAAAGAAAATAGTTTGTTTCTAGTCAGAAGAGTACAACAGCTTGATTTTTCCTACTGCGTTTTTACTTTATTACTGATTTTGCTGGATGTTTATTTATGTTGTTTTGATGACTCCTACTTTTCCAAAGAAATCCAGGTTTTTAATTTTTTACTCCCTTGTTATTATAATTTTAAATTTCTTTTCTTTTTTTTTTTTTTTTTTTCTGTGAATGCTTTCTCTTGAATGTCACTAAATTCAGGCAGTAAATTAAATGAGAAACTTGTGGTTGGGTTGAGTTGAGTTTTACTTTCATTGGCAGTATTGGGTAATTGTCAAGTTTTCCTCACAGCTGGGATGCTATTGAACTTTTTTGCATGGAATGAGAAAAACTTTTCACTTCTCAAATACCTTAATGAAAATAGGAAAAAGTATTGTCTGCCAGACAAGGTGGAGAAGTGTTTTAATACAGTCAGCAAGTTTGCAGGTAATTTTTTTAGCAGTTTCCAAATATTTCCCTTTTGACAAATTAATTTTGCAGAACTCTGATAAAAAATAGAAGATAATGCTATCCTTTATTCTCTGTGAACATTAAGCTCATGTTGTCTTGTTTCTGAATAGATTCTTATTCTAGAAGAAGGTGAATGCATCTTGAAAGGATGATTTATTCTGACTTAGCAAAGTACTTCAAAGACAAAACCAGAAGGTCCTATGAATAAGGATCTAAACTAGGACAGAGAATTACCATGTGTAAATCTTCACAGTCTTATTCTGCATCCATGACACCCCCCTTCAGGACTTGCTTTGGAGTCATTCTGGAAGGAAATGGATGCAATGTACTTCTGATAGTTTTAAATGTTGCATTTTATTTAAACTATATATCTGAATTTGTCAAAGGGAAAATAGCATTTTTACGGAGTCTAAATGCTTTATCTTTGTCATATCTAGTTGGTTCAAAATTCTGCTTTTCTGCAGGAAAGAGTAATATGATGCTTATGATCCCATTTGTTAATTTCACACCTGGGGAAGTCTAGGTTAGATATTAGAAAGAATTTATTCACGGAGAGGGTGATCAGACATTGGAATGGGCTGCCCAGGGAAGTAGTGGATTCTCTGTCCCTGGAGACATTTAAAAAGAGACTGGATGTGGCACTCAGTGCCATGGGCTGGGAACCGCAGCGGTAGTGGATCAAGGGTTGGACTTGATGATCCCTGAGGTCCCTTCCAACCCAGCCCATTCTATGATTCTATGATTTGTGATTAACAGGGTGAAGGCTGTAAGTGGCATCAGTTTAAAGGATTGCACAGTTCCCAGACTTTCTCACTGCATCCTTTATGAGGAGATGAGGAATACAGATCTTTCCAGAAAGTCAGGCCAGCCTTGTGGTCACTGTGCCTGGGTCTGAAGCAGCAGGGGCAGATATGAGGAGAAGCAGTTGCTGTTGCCTTGTACTGGAAGGCACCTCCTAGAGTTCTCAGCAATCTGCTCTCCTACCTCACCCCAAGTGCAGATCATCAAAGGAACAAGGATGTCCCATGTTGTATCTGGTTGCAGTGGAGACTTAACTATGATAGCTGTTTTGGATCTGATTGAGCTGCTTGAAAGGTACTTGGCTCAAATTTTGTGTTGTAACTTCTCACAAATATACTGTTTTCTTTAGGGGATGGAAAAAAGAATCAGTTTGCTGTGTAATTTTCTGGCCTATCTTTTCAAGGAGTTCTGATACTGGCTATGTTTGCAATAGAGAATCAATTCTGTCTACAAAAGCATCTTTCAGTATCTCTTGAATATTTTATTAGTTTAAACTTTGTGAAGCAGTAGCTTGCTGTGTTTCACTTTGCTTTCTCCCAAATTTAAAATTGTCAAGAATTTTAAAGAGTATTCCTCATTGTATTCAAGACAATCCAGCTAAATACAATTATCAGACTCTGAAATTCAGAACTCTTGGATGGTTTTACTTGGTCCTTCCACTGCTGTGGTGCAAGGTGAGAGCACTTGCAGAAATGCAGATGTCACTCTGCCTCTCTGGCAATGAGGAGCTGTAGTTTTGTCTGTAGAATGAAGAATTGTAATTCAAAAAATTAAGGAAAGGATTAATAGTTGCTTGTCTGTTTGCTATCTTAGGAATGACTAAAGACTTAATTCTACCTCCATGTATCCACTGCAGAGTATTCTGAAGTTAGTGTATCAGTCTTCAAAGTAAAACTACCAGTTTATATATGATTAAAGGGGAAAATTAAGAACAAATTACTTTAAGCAACAAGCTGGATTATTTGAGCTTGTTTGTTTAATTCGTAACACTACAAAAGGGTGATGGTGATGTTTCAATATTGATCTCGGTGGAAGCCTCTGCTAGCACATGGAATAGGGCATAACTTCAATTGGAAAGCAGAAAAAACCCCTTGTATTAAAGATGACTGCTTTTATAGTGGAACACTGGCCATGATCAGAGGTTGAAAGTTTATTTCACCTTATTTTGTCACACAGGTACTAGCAGATCTGTGTGAGATCTGTAATTGTTTTACAGCTTTGGGGAGAATTATTTGTTACAAAATCCTTTATCCTTTTTGTTACAGAAGCAACTTTCAGTAGTCATTAAGCAGCAGAGGTTAATTTATATGGTCACTTTAATATCTGTCTTCTTTAAAAGCTATAGAATTTATAAATCTGTTCATACTGCTTGGATGTATTTTACTGTTTGCATTTGTCAGAAGGTTTGTTTATCGAATCATAGAAATGTCTAGGTTGGAAAAGACCTTTAAGTCATCAAGCCCAACCTCTAACCCAGCCCTTCCAAGTCCACCACTAAACCAGGTCCCTAAGGACCACATCTGCATGTCTTCTAAATACATGTAGGGATGATTACTCAACCACCTCTCTGTTTCAATGCTTGACAAACCTTTCAGTCAGATTTTTTTTCTAAACCTCCTCTGCCACAACTTAAGGCCCTTTCCTCATGTTCTATTGCTTGTTATTCAGGAGAAGAGACCAACATCCACCTCACTACAGCCTCCTTTCAAGTGGTTGTAGAGAGCAATAGTGTCTCCCCTCACCCTCCTTTTCTCCAGATTTAACAACCCTGTCAGCTCCTCATCACGAGACTTGTGCTTGAGACCCTTCAGCAGCTTTCATCATTTTACTATTCATCCATACTGACATTGGCACTTGGTCATAGCACTGATTAGTCAGTCAAGAACGTTGCTCTGATAGAACTGGGAACTGCTTTTGGGAGTATACACTAAACCTATCCCATCTCCCTAACAAAACTATGTCTTTAGGAAAAAATACAGTCAAAGCATTAGTTTAGATATGTGGCAAACCCCTCAGACCCTAGACAGGACCTCTTCACCACTTTTCTACTTTTTGGAATAATATGTGTTCCT
Source organism: Phaethornis superciliosus (assembly GCA_023637945.1). Classification (NCBI taxonomy): domain Eukaryota; kingdom Metazoa; phylum Chordata; class Aves; order Apodiformes; family Trochilidae; genus Phaethornis; species Phaethornis superciliosus. Next base: position 75,154,404 of record JAJQWJ010000003.1, on the reverse strand, counting down.
GAGTTTTCAGAAAGGAGACATGCCTCAAGAGCAGCAGATGCAGGAAACTGACATCATAAGGTCTGAATTTCTAGAAAAGACAAGAGGATAGACCAGTTTCATACTATACTAGCCACTAAAATTCCATGTGAATCTAATCTCTAAGATATGTCTTTCTGCAGTTGAGGAATTGAGGAAACTTGCTTTTGAACTGCGTATCCTGAAAGTATTGATCTTTAAGGCTGAGGATGTCTATACAATGATTATAATGCTCCTCTCCTTTCTCTCTTTCTAGCTGGAATGCTTGCTGCTTTCCCTACGGGATTATAAATTTTGATATTTGGAAGAGCAAAACTGAAAGATGCCATCTGAGAGGTGCCTGAGGTATAGTACTTGGTAGCATGTAGGAGGTTGTTCACACCTACAACGATGTTTATCAAAGCACCAGTTAACAGTAGAAAAGTGAAACAAATATCTTTGCTCATTAGGTTGGAATTAACATTAATAAATACATATCCATGTTGTAATTTGCAGACTATTGCTTTCTTGTTGCCACTTATCTGTAGAAAAGAAAGGGGAGGCTGGGATTGATTTGGGACCCACAGTCTCTTTATACGTTATCTCTTTTTGCCTGCCTATACTTGGAACTTTTAATTGAGGAAGCAACTGGCATTTTTCATACATGCACCTGAATTGGTGGCTGATGATCATTTTCTGTGTTTGTAGCACTCCACTACTCAGAACACACATTATTACTCTTCCAGTTCTTTGAAATGGTTTCAAAGAATTCTTCCCAAATTCATCTTCCTGCCTTCTAGAGTCACCCATTCTGTCATTTTCCCTCTTACACAATCTTAATGATCTCTATGTGCTTGCCTGTCTAGCCTTTCTTATGTATTGTGTTGCCCATTGTCTCATCAGAGAATTTGAAATTTACAATTTAATTAGTTTCTTGGAGCACTTTCAGGCAGAACACTCAGCAGAGTTTATTCATCTAGTTGCTTTTCTGCAGAACTTTTCACTAGTGTTGCACCCTGGTTTTTCTGTTTTACAGAGCACTTAACATTCATGGACTGATGTAGTAGCTCAGAGATGTACCAGACAATACTGGGATCTCTTAATTCCAGTTTTGTGCCCTTTTACCTTCTGTGCTTCTGCATCAGAAGTGAATCTAAAATTCCTTGTGTTTTATGGCTGTTGAATTAATCAACAGACAACATCACTACCAAATGGCCATGTTATGTTTAATAAAACAGTGCTTTTTCATTCATAAATGCCAGTTAAATTCTCTTGCATGTGTATAAATTCTTAATATGTTCATAGAGCCATAGAATGGTTTGGCTTGGAGGGGATCTTAAAGATCATCTTGCTGTTAATGTTTTTAACACATGTATTACAGGCAGTTGCTTTTTCACCTTGATCATTGAATTGGAAAAAAAGGAATTGACAGAGCTCAGTTCAAAACCACAGATGCCTGATTTTATGTGTGTATATACACGTGTATGTGTGTATATATATATATGCACACATACACATACATGTAAAACTTCTCCACAATAATTACCTTCGTGCCTTGTCCCTCTGATCTGTTTTCTATTGAATCTAATGGTTCCTTTTTTGTGGAAAAGGACTTTCATGTCTGGATGATGGTGAAAAAAAGCATGAGGAATGAAGGCCTTGGCTCACAACACAGAAAAGAGAGAGAGGCTGATAAGAACAGAAATAAAGACAAACCATCTCTAGGCACAATTAACTTGCACTAGTTTGATTTAGTCACTTTGGTACAGAAATTAACATAATAGTTAAAAAGAATTCCCTTGTATTTTAACAAGTTACTTTTATTGATAATTGTCATTTAGAGTATCAGTGGTATTCCACAAACAGAGCATCTGAAGGAAAAAAATCATTTGAATGAATCATTTTGAAACATATGTAGGATATGTGCATGTGTGAAACCTAATCTATTAGAGAGGGGGTGAAATTCAGCTTATCCTTGTGTAATTCCAGCAAGGCTACATTAGTATACAGGTGCACAAGGTGCAGGACTGGGATAGGTGATACAGTGAGTGTGTGTTGATGGGAAAGGAGGAGGTAGCAGCCACGCAGCTGCTGCACAGTAAGTGTGTGGGGTGGATTGCATGAGTAGTGGAAAGATGATAGCTTATTTGCACCTTAATAATAATTAAAAAGTGTGTGTAAATGTGTAAATCGCACACACTGATTTAACCAGAAATGACTTTCTGTAAACTTCCCTTCTATAAAACCTAGATTCTCAAGCAACATAAATTGTTGTCATCTCACACTTTTCAAATAAACAGTGGGGTTTTTTGTCAAAGAGGATTTGTATGTTTGTTTGATTTGTTTCTGCTTGCATCAGCAATTATACTGTCTCTTCCTTCCTAGCTGTGGAAAAGGAAACCGCAATCTGAAAATCCTAGGCTATATTCATACAAGGAGATATTTAGAGGCTGTGGAAAGTCTTCCACCCCCCCCCCCAAACCCAGAATAGTCTGAAAACATTCAATAATGCAGCATCAGACTTAAACAGCCACCTGAGACATTGAATCTTCACTCTTTCCAGTAGGACTAGTTACATATATGCATACATACATGCTCTTTTCCACTAGCGCAGCAGTTCAAGCCACTGAAGTTTTCAGTTGCTCCATTGACTTGGCCCCTAACTTCTTTTCACTTAATTTTAAAATTACTCTGAATTGCTCCTTTGAGTCCATCTGCCTTCAAGTGCAGCAAATGAAAATGATGTTTTAAAATTTGACTATTTAATCAGGTTTCATAATACTTTGTTGTACTGATCTTTTCTTTTAATGCAAATAATATATAAAGATTTTTAACTGAAAGGGATCATGAATGTTTTTTTCTTTTCAAGAATGATCAAGCAACCATGTCTTAGGAGCAAGTTCTTCTCTATTTCTGACACAATCCACTTGCTTCCCACATTTTTTTTGACAAAATCTTTGATCTTTTCCCTCTCAGTGTTCAGGAAATGCTGACAGGTCAGAGGCTTTGTCAGTCCAGCTCCCATAATGATGCTGTCCTGGCAGCCCTGAACCAACAAAGAAGTGATGGCATACTTTGTGATATCACCCTTATTGCAGAAGAACAGAAATTCCATGCTCATAAAGCAGTCCTGGCAGCCTGCAGTGACTACTTCAGAGTAAGTCCATAATTTTCTTACTTTCTTACAATAACATTTAAAGTTATCCTGTTCTGGTTATAAAACAGTTATATAAAACAGTTTATATAAAACAGTTCTGGTTATAGTTATCATACTGAACAAGGTTTAAAGTTGTTCCTAGAGAAAATTCATGTTTATTGCACATTCAGTAGAGTATACAACTTTTAATATCCTCATACATGTCATAGGAAAAAAATGTAAAGAGCACAAATAAATTTTTTGTGACTATGATTAATTTTCCTTTCCTCTCTCTCAATAAAGATAGGTAATACACGTTTCTGTGAATATTATACCACAGTAAAGTCAGAAATTGGAAGGTTTGGGGTTTTTTGTTTTTTTGTTAGAATGCTGACATTTGAGATAGTTGTGAAAAGAGCATGGAAGAGGGAAGAGAGAAAATTTAAATATTAACAAATGCAATTTAAGTTAGCTTGAGAGTTGATTTTTGGAGGAATGAAAGTGGTTACCCTCAAAGAGGACATTTGGTAATTTTTAAGATGTGATAAAACTCATTTTCAGAAGCAAATATTTTCTTGAAGTACAGACTACAACATTCCCTGGGAAATCTAATTCAGAAACTCAGCATGGAAAGTGGAATCCAGATGCTAAAACTGCTATAGTAACTGAAAAACTGTTTTTTTCTAATAGAAAGATAATTCCTTATATATAGCAATTCCAGTAACCTTCATTATAATGTACCTGGTAAAAATGTTGGACTGTCTACAGCTCTTTAGCTGACTGGGTTTTTTTAAAATGTGAGTCATTCTGTTATTCAGAGACTAAAGCTGAAATTAATTTAAAGGTCTGTTTTCTCCTGCAAAGCCAGTTTATTTAGTATTTTGCCTTCATTGTAATTGTAGTGCTGTGAACTTCTTTCTGGTGACCATTTTGTTACAATAATAATACAGTCTATGACAACTGTTTTACAGCCTTAATGACTTGAGCAGAATTTTTATCTCCCTGTCAACTTTGTCTCTCGCTTCAAATTGAGATTTTATTTACTCTGTGTTTAAAAAATATTATCAACCTTTATGTTACTTTTACTGTGGTGCTGTTTAGCCAACTGATTGTTCATTTTTTAAACTTGTCTGCATACTCATATGTTATGCTACTGCCAACATTGTACTTCCAAATCTGCTAGTGTTGCTCTGTTACAGTTCCCTTGCTTGCCTTAAAACAGATTGTTTACCACTTCTTTCATTTTAGCCCAGTGAATAGAGAAGGATTTTGGGACGACTCGAGCTCTAGGAAGTGTTATGTATACTTGTTGATGCTCTGCTGTTGTCAGTCAATAGAAAGTATTTACCAAAGCTGCGATATCATTCCTGTGCACCTGTGATATATTTTCAATCCAGAACTCATTGTACCCAGTGAACAGTAATATCATAGACTGGGCATCTATGCCCAGTCTTCAATCATTGTGATAGAAGAAGCTTCTACTTTGTTCACTTACTGATCAACCTTGGGATTTGTGGCACTGTGACTCACCCTGTCATTTTCAATTGACTTAGCTGGTATTTGCTGGAAAGTTACTGCAAATTAACCTTACAGAAAAGAAAAAAAAAATTCTACAATAGATCAAATTCCTAATTGCCATATATACATATATTTTCTATAAAACAATAGAATAATTTATGCAGCATTTAGTAATTTGATCTGTCTAAAAATATTTATAATTTGGTAGTATGTATTCCTTAGACTTCAGGTGTGAGCTATAAATGGAACTAATGCTTTCTTAAATCAGACAAACAGTTTCTGCTATTAATTGGAAAAAAAAATATTGTATTGTTAGAATATTGTGAAATTATATTTATTTATGGGCTATAGGAAGGTGGGGGAAAAAAACTTAGAATCAGGAACATAGTATATACTAAAAATTTAGAAAAAGAGTTGATTAAAAAGTGTCTGTATTTAAACTGAGAATATTAGTGTTTTGTATCTAGGGGCATTTTGCCTACTTTGAGCTATTCAAGTATTCATTTTCTAAGATTTAAGAGAATGATGCCAAACTTAGCGCACAGTTGGTGAAGAGAAATAGACAAATTGCCATCTGGAGGTGGAGATTTCTCTCCACTGGTTCTAAAATCTAGACTCAAATACTTTAGATTGATCTGTTAATATTACAGAGATTTCTACCATTATTTTTTCCTGGGTTTTCTTGGAGGAGTTGTTGGAAGAACTTTGAAGATTTTCTAATCTTGGAGAAGTCATTGCCGTGGGAAACCTTCCTTTTACTATTTTTTTTCCATGTAAGTGCAGGACTGCAGTGGATGGGATACATCAGATCATGGAGCTTCCTTGAATAAAATTGAGATGACAACTCTATCCATCAGGTGACACCAAGAACTTGCTTACTGAAGCTTCTGGTTTCTATGGCTCATATATTTGATTAATATACGTACCTTCAGCTCTATCTGGAAAGGCTGTCATGCAATTTTTACAGTCTCACAGACTGCTCAAGAAATATGTTCAGTTCTACACAGGGCTCTATCAGAAGGAGTCTACAAGTATTATTTTTTTTTCTATTTTCCCTTTTTTGCCACCCTTGTGAAACCACTTGTACAAGAAACTGGATATTTGCATACAGAACACTTTTATGATTTCCTACATGTTCTCTATCCAATTTGATTTAGATGGATCTACTTGTGAATTTGTGGTGTTTTACTGATGAAAATAGTCAGATGAGAAGCATTTTTATTTCCAAATTATCACTTATTTCTTTCTTTTACTGCAAAGAAGAGTTTGTAAACATTTCAGAAGGTTAACTATATGTGTGTCACGTTACAGTCTGAAGGAATCAGAGCCATAGTATGTGAAAGAGAGGAAAAGGAAAAAGAGATGTTGCTTTTTTTTTTTTTTTAAGCCAGAGACCTGAGCTTCAGCAGAATGCTAAGGGTCAACCTTCTAGGGTAACAGTCTGCCATCTCCTCTTCCAGCTCTGTGGTGAACACCTGCTAATAAATTGGAAAAAATGTCTCTTGAGCTACAGACCGTGACAAGCTGGTATATAGTTAGTCTCATAGTTCCATCTGTGCTAAAATGTTAGAACTTAAATCCGAAGCACATCATCTGATTTGGAAGTTTGATATTTTTACACCAAAATGTTGGGCTAATTTCTTTAGGGAAAAAATCTTTTAGGAAATTACATAGAAAAACTGTAGTAAAATACAGACTTAAAAGATTAAACACGTGAAAATTAGATTTTTCAATTTATTTACTATTCAGTATCTCCTGGAACACCTCTTTCAAAATGCACTGTGGAAATTGGCTCCCTAAAAGACTTGTACTTGAATAATAAACATATGTATTTTTTAACTAAACCTTTTTAAATCAAGAAACTTTTTAGACAGCCTTTTTCCATGTGACGTGCTGTTATCTTCTGTTTATCTTAGGCTACTGCAGTGAGACAAGGTGGTGAGTTAGTGAATATGTGTGCATTGTGATTGTTCTAGCAAGCAAACTGACTTCCAATTAAAAGATTATTTTTCTTTTTTCCCCTCTGGGAGCAAAATGAAATGTTACTGCATGACTTCATTAGTAGACATTTACAGTGTTGGCAGGTGATTATATAACCTCAAGATTTTTTTTTTTTGTACAAAATGCATTGATTTTCCAGTCAGAAAAACTCCTTCTTTCTGTATTTTTCATTTGACTGATGCTTTTCTCATTTTCCCAAGCATATAGAATAATTTCTTTTGTTAAACGTTGTATATGCCTTTTAAAAATTATTTTTTACTGTGGGTTCTTCAACTCAATTCAAAGGATGTCCTTCATTAGGATATTAACTGTTTGTAATAACTACCTAGCAGGTAACTTAAAAGTGAATTCCTATATGCTTGTTGTCTACCTACCTGGAAGCAATGTTTTACTGAGTTTGAAACCTGAAGTTCTAAGTTAGACAAGTTTAAAGATAACAGAAAGAAGGAGATGCAATTAACAACAATTTTTGCTTCAATTGATTGAACTGCTTGCCTCTGTCGTTCAATTGCATCTCCTTGTATATAAGCTGTTGTGAGTAGAATTCACAAATAGAGATTGATGTTTGGAGTAATTCGAGTTCTGCTGAGTTCTGAACAACTCAGGCAAGTAAGGCAGAGCCAATTGCACTTCTAAACAATTTGTAAATGTAAATGCAATGGAAGTCTACTGTGGAGGAAAAGCCTCCAGATGAAAACAATTAATTATTGTAAATCAAACAAAGCTATCCTAATTAATATTGCTGAAGCACTTGTTCACATTTTTCCATTATGTAATACATATAGTTGATCATGACTGAAAAATGTTGATAACCCATAGCTGTACTTTATAGGAGTCCTAGGTATGAGAGTGATATGGCTGCATACTGGAGAGAGTCCAGTGAAGAGCCACAGAGATGACTGAGGGATCTGAGATTTTCTTCTGTGAGGAAAGGCTGAGAGAGCAGGGACTGTTTAGCCTGAATTTCTGAAACTGAATTTCTCCTTTTTTATTAAATAACTAAAAATATAGGTGTAACTGATGTGGTATAGATGTGATCTGTAGCTGAAATGACCATGCCTCTCTTCCCATCCATATTCTTTTCCTGAAACCTACCATTTTTTGATCAACTGAGGGCCTGGGAAGTACAAAAATCTGGTAGTTTCCGAGCCAACCCTCATTTTTACCAACTCCCGAGCACATATGTAGTACAGACTTGTTTGGGGCAGTACGGGCTGAAGCCCAACATCCTTTTAAACGCAGCAGAATAATACTTTAAGAATAGTATCTGTTGCATCCAGACTATTGTAATGGGTTTGGGAAAATATGTGTACTGCTTGTAAGGATTCCAGAAAGAGGGCCAAGAGAAGCAAGTCTACTTGTAAGCCTGAATGCTGGTGCAAAAATTCTCCTCTGGTGCCCAAGCTCAAATGCTATCTGTTGGTTGTTTTGAAGGACTCATTCCTATCTGTATATGGCTTGGAGCTGGAGACAGAGCTACTGTTCATTTGGAAATCTAGCACATCAATGATACACTGATAGATCAGCTACAGAATGCCCCATTACCTTAACTGGGGTGTGAAAACCTCCCTTTTATTGTCTGCATTAATGATCCCTTGGGTGAATTTTCTCCTCCCTATCCCATGATGGGACTGGAGGGTGAGTAAATGGAGGCTTGGCTGATAGCAGCTGGTGACACTTATATACTGCCTGTTGGGAAGTGAGAACTTGGTGCTGCCCATTTCTCATTAGGAAAAATACTTCCCTAAAGTAAGATGAGGCCTTATGGATAAAATAAGTTCTGGGGTTTTTTGTTTGTTGTAAAAAGTTGTACTCCTAGCCTTATATAAAGGTTTAAATGCAAATTAAAGTTTTTTACTCATTCTTCAGTAACCCAGTTACAGTTGAATGTCAAGAAAACAACACATTCTTTCACTTCTTAATAGATTGCTTGATATAGGGATTGTCAACAGTTTCACAAAATTTAATCAAATTGTTAGAAGTAATCTAGCATGGGCAGTTGTGAGATGGCTTATGTAACATTTATCCGAAAAACCCCAGGGTGTAACTATATAAGTTTATACAAAAATGGTTTACAAACCTTTTAAAGCTTTCTAAGTATTCTAATATTCTTTTGAAGTGGACAAAGTAAGGGAGATTATCTGGGTTATTTTACTTTTTTTATTCTTATCTTTTCAGTTAAGCGTTTTTTCTTCTGTGAGGCTCTGGTGCAATTTTCCTTTTCTGCGGTCAGAATTTTTACAGCTCAGCAATGTGGGTCCAATCACAGACATATACAAGAATCTTCTTTTCTGAATTTTTTTTTTTTTTTAATTCCCAACAGTTGCTATTCTGTCAGAATAAATATGTTTCTGTTGCAATTCTCATGTTATGTTCATTAATTGCGATTCTGCCATGGGGTGGTAGACAATATTCTCTTGATTATTTTTTTCTTCTTTTAAGTCCCTATATAGTAAATGCATCATGAGTTAGTATGGCAGAATCAACTCTGTAGTTAGTAAGATAGGCCATAGGAGACTGTGGCTCGTTGTCTCTGATTAAATTAATCTTGTAACAACATGTGGTGTTTGCTCACTATTCAGTTGATGCATTTTCTCAGTTTAAAAGTAGGACAGAAAGGAGTAATTGAAGCCATGTTGCTGTATTTACCAATTTACCATCTTCTTTGCTCCAGGCTAACTCAGTTCAGTTTTACAGTGCTGCTATAGTAGGTGTTTTGAAGCTGGCTTGAGCTCAGCTGCAACTTTTGTGTTGCTAAGTGTCTGCCCGTGAAAAACCTATTTACTGGGGCAGGACTGTCGTAGAGAAGTGTTTGGTACCTGTTTTCTTTTCAGACCCTAGACTCTGGTGAAGAAGTCTTATATTTTGGAACATTACTGGAGGCAGTAGACACTCTTCTACATTTTGCAGTTTCCATCAGTATCTCTCTACACAGCCTCAGGAGAAATTAAATCCATCATTTAGTGGGTGTAGTGAAGATGAAAACAACTTCTGCTCCAGCTGCTTGAGTGAATTATTTGGGCAGTGTGTTGCATTTGGCTTCTGTGGGTAGGACCCGTATACCATTTTATCTACATGAGAAATATCCAGAGAAAGAACCAAGACTGCTGAAGAGATAAAACCAAGATCCATAAGTTGCACCTGTACATGCAGCTTGATGCTAGGATGTTTTAACTACTGAAATAACTGTTTTTCTTTTGTATGCTTTCTCAGGGTTTATCCATTTCTCTCTTTGAAGAAGCAGCCCATTACAGTGCACGTACTTTTGCCTTTTATGCTGCATATCAGGCTTGTTGGAAGTTTCAGAGAAATTACTTTTCTTCAAACAAATTCTTCAGTGCTATTTTTTTTACACTTTGTTAACAGCTTTGTTTTAGTAGACTCTAGTGTGATACTGAGTGGTTGAATTCACATCACCATAGTCCTTCATCTTGTAAAAGGTTGAATTTTAAGAAGTAGAACCTTTACATTTGAATGTTTTGAACAGTTCTATAAAATGATGCTGGTTGCTTATTTTTGGCAGGACTTGCTCTGCTTTGGTCAACCTGTTTTCAAACTCAGACAACTGAAACCTCTCCCAAATCCCAATCCATTTTTACTGGATGACCTATTGTGCATGTGATGAATGAATTAAACTGCCTCTCTATCTACTACTAAATGGGTAGTGCCTCAAAACAGGAAGACACTCTTGACAGCATTGGATGAAAACATAAGACTGGCCACTGTGTTGAATCACTGGTCAATTGCTTTAGGATTAGGGTTTGTGTTGCCTGGAGAGAAGAAGGGAAAAAAAAAAAAAGGTAAAACCAGACTAAGTGGATTGATGTGTACCTGAGAATTTCCCAGCTATTTTCAGTTCAGGGGCATTTCGTGAGCAAGCTGGGATTCCTGTCTATTCCGCAATCCGAAATACTTCTCTCATCCAAGGTTTTGTCCCCTTTCCTATCGAGCCTGGGTAAGATTTCTCATCCAGTGTGCTCTCCAACAGGGTAGCCCACTCATTGTTGTGTGAAGAACTTCATTTTCTTTGTTCTCAGCCTCGTTTCCACCAATTTCATTTGATTCCTTGTAGTTCTTCTATAGGAAATGACAATGAACCGTCAGTTCCTGGGTATTCTTCTCATGGCACTCAATCATCTCCTTTCCAGGTTGGAGATTTCTGACTTATTCAGATGCAACTTAAAAGGAAGCTATTCCATACACCTGATGATGCTTTTTAACCACCTCTGAAGCCTTTATTCTCATATGTCTTTTGTGAGATATGGGTGAAAGAATTGTATGCCAGAGTAGGCAAAGCATAGGTTTCTGCATGGGCCTAAGGATGATTCATGTTTTGTTCTCTGTTGCTTAACATTTTCTAAGCTTTGATTATTTATTTTTTTAAATACTATTGTTGAACATTGGAATGACTTTTTAATGAAACTCTCTCACATGCTAATTTTATAGCTGCCGTATTAGAGAACAACTGCTTACCTCATGTAATCTTATTACATTTTATGACATTTTGCCCATGTCCTCACTACCCTGAATAGCTTTGTCTCAATGGACTTTTTAGCTGCACTGTTCTCACCCTTTTTGAGATGTATGTTAAATATCCCTGATGGAGGTGCTCCACTGGAACCACCACACTCCCTGTGAAACCCTTAATTACTTTTGTAGGCTTTTATCAAAAAGGAAAGAAAAAAAAAAAACCCCAAACACATGGTTAGTGAGCTGGTTTTATTCTTCCACCTTTGTCTAAAATTATTTAAATATCATGATAGAAATTAATAGTACTTCTTTCATAAAATTATTCTATAATCTTAATGGAAAACAGAATGTATAATCATAATGGAAAATAGTATTTTTTAAGTTATGAAGGGTATTTAGTTCAAGCCCTCATAAAACAAGCCAGACAAGTATGGTATCTGGTACAAACCTTTCTAAAATACACTATATAAAATTTTATCATTATGTTTCTTTCGTAACCAACATGTTTTTGCAGTTATGCTGCAGAATAGAACAAAATTGTCATGGTGTACTATTGACTGAAACATTTGGATGTCAGTGTCTACTGACAGTTATCTTACATTAACATTTCATTCTTAACAAGTTAATTATAATGATATCTAAGGTTATATTACTCCAGTTTTGTTAAATTAAGCCTTGCTATTACAACTATTTAGTTACACCACATATGCACTGAGGTGGGAAACTTGTCTTGACATTGCTGAATGAAGTATGCTTTTAAAAGTAAGCCCCTTAAAGGTGTAAAAGTTTTGGTCATGGTTTTCCCACAAAAAAGAAATTGCAAGCAACTTTGCTTCCCTGAATGAAATGTATTGTAGTAGCTAAAAGTGCTAGTTCAAGATCTAACTGACTTGTATTCTAATTTTATTTTGGGCTCACTTTTGATATCACTTGCTGAAATCATCAAAGGACATGAACAATAGACTTATACATTCACTGAGAAGCATTAAACCAATTTAAGCCAAAATTTGCAAATGTGACTCATAGTTTTCTGTGCTTGACTGGAGATGCTGGAAAGAAATCTGGTTTTAGTTATGCTGCTGCCTTTAAATTCTGAAAGACAGACCTGCTTAAGAGTGACTTTTGTTAGGAGTACATTACTGCAGGTTTCTATCCTTACAATTAGTTGTCTTTCTTTCTGCTACAATAAGAATAATTTTCATATTCAGGACCATCTATGAGAACTCATTTATTTTGAAATAATGGAACTAATAAAGTTGTTGTAACTGTAGTAGTTCACTGTTTATTTCTTTTTGGTTTTATGTGGGTTTACTATAATTTGTTTGTAATTTTTTGTAACTAGTTGTAGTTATTTTGTTTCTATAGCATAACCGAGACTACTTTTGAATATAGGTCTTTTTAGTGACGATGCAGCAACTCATCAGGATTACTATGCTACAATCTGTCCTTTTTCCTCATGTCTTAAATTATGTTTATGCATCTAAGCAGAAATTTGAGGAAGACACATTACACTGACTATTAAATTCCATCAAAATATTAGTTATGTTAGATGTAGGCTCAGCCAAGAATGTGACTTACTATCAGCAAATGTTTATATTGCTTTTTACTATGACTGGGAATAAAAAAAAACCTGTGCCTTGTTACAGTCAAGAAAATTACCTTGTTCTTGCCAGGTTAATCTCAAAAGAATGTGCACCATATGAAATATCACATCCTTCAGTTCTGTAAACAGTAGGGTAGCTCTTACTTTTTCATTACCTGTTTCTAAAGATACTAAAAATGTTATCTTTTTGTATTAAGTGTACATTTCAACAATTGCATTGCATACATCATTGATTTGGTAAGCACTTAGGCACTATAAATAAGGTATCACTGGCTGACACCAAGAAGAAACACCAAAGGTTCAGTGGAATTTTTAGTGCTGTGGAGAAAATTAGATATTTCGTTGCTCAGTTTTTTCTGCCTTCTAATTTCTTTGACTGTATATTCCCTTAAGCTGTGAATGATAGCTGACCTTTTCACTATACAGTATTCCTTTTAATTGCATGGCAAATGCTTAAAAACTAATCTTTAGGTAGATTGCATTTAGAAGATGAATTAATGCAGGTTCAGTTATCAGTAACTGACATTCTCTAATATTTTCTCTGTGAATTTATATTGGACTTTTTTTCAGGAGATTCATGTAATGAGACTTAATCATATTTCACGCAGTTGGTATTGATGGATATGTTTTTCAGTGTGTGAAAGACTTCAAGAGGACATGTTTAATGTCTGATTTAGGATAGAGAAGGCTTCAACTTGGAGGAAAACAATGCCAAATGTAACCTGGTAGTTGAGATAAGAACAAACAACATTTTATATGCAGTAAGAAAACATTCACATACTATAAACTTATAAAAGCTCAAAAAGAAGAATTTAAGTTTGTTTCCCCAGGTCACAGCACTTAGTTAACTTATAATTTTGGTCACTGTGGTTTTTTTTTGTTTGTTTTTTAACAGTATAACCATTTGTTCTTTTTATTTTCATTAATCTGTTTCCTGAGGCTGCGTATGGTTTATGATTCTGTATTGCCTATAAAAGGTCAATAAGCTGTGTGGAATTTGGTGTTTTTACAAGAGTTCTCTTGTGTAAAATATTGTACAACTTGGTTAAGTCGTTTCAAGATGATTTACTGCTTGCAATGCCTGACATGGCTGTAAGATTGATGTGTACAAATGAGAGCAAGATCGTTAATCTCATGGATATGAATCATCTGACTAAGTAAGAAAATTACTGGCAGACAAACAGCAATTTTGTACCTCACCACTGCAACAGTGAGAAATTTGTATTTCTGGGATTTTTAACATGGTCTTGTGTTTCTATCACCCTTGTGTCATGTCTGAAAGTTGCATGTTGTGAAGGATGTTTGTGTTGCTGCCGTGCTTTGAGTGATAAAATCACTGTGCCTTGATACTTCTTGTCTCCTTTACACTTCTTTTAACAGTAATATATTTTTCTGATTTGGTGATGTTTTACATCCATTTTGAGTTTTGCTTTTGAAAGCTGAACAGCCACAAAAGCTGAGCATGGAAAGCAACCAGTGACTGTGCTAAGCATCTTTTGCTTAAGCTGTTTTGCCCACTTTCATCAGATCTGAGATGTGAACCCAGTCACCCTGGTGGTGTGTGCCATTTGAGCTTGTGTCATCTTGTGTGTTCTATGTTTGCAGGAGAAACCATTTTAGAAAGGTGTCTGGCTTCTGAGGACAAAGTAGCAAAACTGCATCCAAGTTTGTAGTGCAGCTTGCCATGTTAATTTTAAGTCCACATTTTAGGTCTGAAAGTTTTTACATGCTTTGATAATATTTATATGAAGATTGATTGATTTGTTGTTTCTGTTGGTTTTTGTTTGTTCTTGTTTGGTTTTTTATATCGTTGTGGGGTTTTTTTTTAGTTTTTGTTATTTTTTCCTAAGATAAATAGGTTATTTAGAGAAATAGATCCCATTTCTGTTTTAGACTAAGATGAGAAGTTGAGGGTTGATTACTCCATTCTCTTTCTACAGCCAATAAAGTGTCAGCTTGCCCCAAAAACATGAGGCCATCCTAATTTGTAGCTTCTTAAACATGAGTGAGCTCAGGTGGTATTCCAAAACTGGAATATATCCATTTGTGACAGGATATTGATGCCTGAATTTTGGAACAGTTGCCACAGAATGGCAAGTAGATTGTAGTCAAGGTTTAACACTGGCTGTCACGGTTTAATCCCCCTCTCCTCCCTGATAAAGAGAGGAGAGAGAATAAGGGAGAGAGACTTATGGGTTGGAAACTAAGCTACACAAATTGATTTTCAGCAGGAATATGCATTCTCCAGAAACCAACAGTTCCTAAGAAGGACTGAGTTTCCTTTTAGGTAGTTGGTGGGGCCATAGCTGTTATTTTGTTAATCACGTCCATTGGGATGTGGCGATGTCCATCTTGCCACTTAATCCCCAGAAACTGTATCTCTTGTGCAGGTCCCTTGACCTTGCTTCTTTTAATAGCAAAACCAGCCTTTAGAAGGATTTTGATTATCTTCTTAACTTTCTGCTGTGTCACCCCACACAATGATGTCACTGATGTACTGTCGATGTTCTGGAGCTCTATCCTTTTCCAAGGTATCATGGATCAGTCCATAGCCGATGGTAGGGCTGTGTTTCCACCCCTGGGGCAGTCTATTCCAAGTGTACTGGACGCCTCTCCAGGTGAAAGCAAACTGTGCCCTGCATTCTGGTGCTATAGGAATAGCAAAAAATGCATTAGCAATGCCAATAGTAGCATACCACCTGGCTGCCTTTGACTCCAGCTCATACTGAAGTTCTAGCATGTCCGACACAGCAGCACTTAGTGGAGGTGTAACCTCATTCAGGGCACGATAGTCCACTGTCAGCTTCCATTCTCCATTAGGATTTTTGAAGGGTGATTGAGTCCTGCTGATCAGTCCTTGGCTCTCTAGTTGCCGGATCAACTTGTGAATGGGGATCACAGCATCTCTGTTGGTGTGATATTGTCACTGGTGCACTATTGAAGTAGCAATTGGCACCCGCTGGTTTATAGTTTTCAGCAACCCCACTACAAAGGATTTATCTGAGAGGCCAACCAAAGCATGCAGCCATCCTCCATTCTCAGTCTTTATAGCTGCAATACCAAAGCACCACCAATACCCTTTTGGGTCCTTGAAGTCACCTCCCTTGAGGCAGTCTATGCCAAGGATGCATGGAGCATCTGGACCAGTCACTATCGGGTGTTTGTGCCACTTTATTCCAGTGAGGCTCACATCAGCCTTCACAATACTCGGTTCTTTAGATCCCCTCATCACTCCAGAAATAGGGATAGATTCTGTCCCTTTTTGATTTGATGGCATTAGGGTGCACTGTGCACCAGTGTCCACCAAGGCTTTATACTTTTGTGGCTCTAACGTGCCAGGCCATCGAATCCACACAATCCAATAGATTCAGTTGTCCCTCTCCTCCACCTGGCTGGAGGCAGGGCACCTCTAAGCTTGAGCACTTACAACACTGTCAGGACATGCATTACTGGGGTTTGCATCCCCAGTACTCACACCTGATGTACAGGGATCTTGAGTTACCAGCATATTTGGATCAGGTAACTGCACACTGGAAACTTGAGCAGACTTCTTTTTAGAAGCATCTCCTTTTGCATTCGCCTTACTCAGCAACTTGCATATTTGGTCTTGTAGGGCAGCAGTAGGTTTCTGATCCCACTTTTTCATGTCCTCTCCACACTCACAGAGGATTGCCCATAGGATTCCTCTTACTGAATTCTGTTTCTCTCGATTCTGTCTCATAGGAGGGCGTCTCCTCTTAATGGCTGCAATGCAGTGTCCTCCTCCTATCTGAGGAAAAAAGGGTGAATGCAGTTTCTCAGCTGTTCACTTTACAGCTGAGACCCAGGCCCGACGAGGGGTTGTGACAGCATCTTCACATTCTTATGCTGTTTTAATCACATCACCCACAATTCCATCCAAATCTCCAGGACCCCATAGCATTACTGATAGTGTATGGTTAAAAGGCGGTGGTGCAGCACGCACAAACCTTTTTGCAACATAGGTTTAGGGCATGGCATGTGATAAGGATCTTCAATGTTTTGTCAGTATAGATCATATCTCATACAGCCAATTCTTCCAGATATCTGATAGCTTTTCCAAGCGTGGCTGCTTTAACCTGTGGGCAGTCTATTTCCTCTTTATAGGGATGTCTCTCCCTTACAGCTGACAAGAGTCGTCTCCACAGGCTGGTGGCTCCAGCCTTTTCCCCAAATGCCTGATCAATACCTGAATCTTTGGCCAGGGATCCCAGTTGCCTGGCTTCTCTCCGAGTTAATGTTATGGTAGCAGCCCCATCATTCCAGCATTGGAGTAACCAAGTGAGAAGTGGTTCACCTGAGAAACAGCTGAAGTCTTTTCTCGGAGTATGCAAGTCCCTCATGGAATAGGACTGAGCAGATTCTGAGTATGAGTCCTCCTCAGCTGACTCTGCTCTAGGAGGAGAGGCAGTATCCTCTGTTTCCTCTATCACCTGGTCGTCTTGTTCAGACTTTGAAGGGTTAGGGCTAGTTTCTGATTTCCATTGTTTGCCTTTTCTCCTAGTCACAGGGTCAACAAGTACCTGTGTGTGCTGAGGGGGAGAGGCTGCGGTGTCTGCAGCAGGAGCAGCAGCAGGGATGGCTTTCTGAGCAGCAGCAGTGTCTGTGTGGGGGGAGGCAGCAGCTGGAGCTGTAGCAGATACACTGGCAATGCTCACCGGCCTTATCTGAGTTGTGCCCTTGAGTGAGGGGGGGTGAGAAGTGGCTGCAGAGACAGGACTGAGGGTGTGGGGGTGCTCTCTGTACCAGGGGCATCTCTCACCCCCCGAACAACAACTCTCGGCCTCCGAAAAGGCATGCTCATTCTCATGACTGTGTTTTTTGTCTTACTCCTCACCAATATATGAGAAAAACTAACAACACCCACCAGAAGACTGAGAAATGAAATGCTATTGCTACTAAAATCTGGTGGAGTCAGCCCAAAATAAGATGGACTGGTATAATTTCCCAAATTAAAACTGAAAGTGTAATTACCAACCAAGTTTTTTATCTCTGTATGAAACACGACTGCACCATGCACCAGGATATACATCAGTATTGAGGACCATATTGCAACCATGGTTCTTAAGCAGCTCTTATGAAAAATAAACCACATAGTAACACTAATTCCAGCTGCAAAAATCCATATCACATACCCTAAATACCAAAGGTACGGCATGATTCGTTTAATCTCCAACCCTGTGAAATTTCCAAAGAAAAAGGTCTGATTCCAGTTCAGCAAAGCCATTCTCTCACTGGAGTTGGAATTCAAAATATTTTTTTTTTTTTTTTGCTATTCAGGCAAATTAGTCAAAATTTGAACTGAACTCAAGCCAAGTAGCTCGGGCCCCATGTTGCGCGCCAATAAATCTGTCAAGGTTTAACACTGGCCCGGCAATTAAACCGAATAACAGATGCTCTCTATTAATCTCCCCTTCTTCCCTGAAAAAGAAAGGAGAGAGAATAAGGGAGAGAGACTTATGGGTTGGAAACTAAGCTACACAACTTTAATGAAACAGTAATGATAAATAGGAAAAATTACTAGATATATACAAATATACAAATATACAGGAAAAGTAATACCATGTCCCTCTCCCCCCTCCCCCAATAACTCTCACATCACCACCAAGGCTGCAGGGCAGCCCTGGGAAAGTCCAGGCTGGAATCCTGGGGTCAGCAGCAGTCGGGAGCTGGAGGCAGGAACACACAGATTCAGGCTGGCAGGGATCAGGACCACAGGAAGAGGAACAGATGGAATCCTCCCAGAATGCTGAAGCAAACAGGGAACAGGAAGGGCAGGAAGGGGTTTGACCCTCATGATCCCTCAAATTTATACTGAGTATGATGTGTATGGGATGGAATACTCTGTTTGCTCAATTCTGGCATCTATCTTGTCCGATCCTCCCCAAAGGAGGGTTTCAGGTGGGACCTCCTTACTCCTTCTGGAAGATAAAATGTTCCTGAGAGCTGAGCAGTGTCCTTGGCTCTGCACACCAGTCTCTGGCAGTAACTATAAACATCGAGTGTTATCAGTCCTAGAAGCAGACACTGACTGAGAAACTTGCTGTTAATTTCAGCAAGTGCAGCTACTTACAAGAGACTTAGCTGAAAGCAAAAGTACAAGGCAGAAAATCACCTTTATCCTGGCCCAAACCAGGACAATTGGATTTACTTTTCTTCTGGGGAATTGTTTTAATTAATTAAAATCTTGACTAAAACAGTAGAATTTAAAGACTCACTATTTCCCATGATATTGGCTCACTGAGTGACTGAAAGGCAAAACAAGACCCTGGGCATTTAAAGGAACAGGAAGAAAATATTAGTTCCCTTATCATTGTGTTTTATAATTAAAGGAATCTTTACTTAACATATTAACAACTTGTACTGCTCACTCTTATGTAAGTCTTGGAGGATAAACAGGGTGTTTTCAAAGATTTTATTTTGTCTGAGCAGAAATGTTTTAAAACAAAGTACAAAATATTAACATCATTGAAGAAAATTAAAAATAATTAACATTTTATGTTTGACCAAATTTTGTAACTTTTCTTTTTGACTTCCAATTGTGCACTTGTCCGTACATTTTATATTTCATTGTTTTTCTTGTCTGTCACTTGTACATCCACCTGTTTGTCTTATTCCCTTGTTTTTATTTTACATTCCCTTATTTTTATTTATTTATTTTTATTTTTTATTTTTTTTTATTTTTTATTTTGTGAAAAATAAATTAGGCTACTGGCCTTGCATTAGAAGTCTAACTGATGGAGCTATTTAAGCTCACAAAACCTGTTTTTTGATGGCTTCTATGTACAGCTAGGTAGTGTACAGACAGTTGATGTAGCACAGTAAAAGAATGCAGGATTTTGTATTACTGAGCATTTCCAGCCTTTTTGAGGCACTGTGTGGGAGAACTGAGTGTAAAGAACTTGTGCAGATCTACTCCTCTAAGAGCTATGGAGACAGGTGTTGCTTTGAGACTTTACTCTCTTTATTCCGGAACTGAAGTGAAGGAAATATTACTCAAAAAGCTTATTTAGTAGTCAATTTATGAGAAGAGAAGCTTGTCTCTTTGAGATACAAATTACAGGTCTGGTTTTGCAAGGAGCAGGTGGCTGATGAGTACCTTATAGCTCCTAGCAAGCTCTGAAGCCTCACAGTAGCTTTTAGAGCTCATTTGATACATCTTAAATGAAAATAAAATGTCCAAAACTGATTACATTTTTAATGGAATTAGAAAAGTGTCTGATCTTGTTAGAATATTTTTTTTCTGTCTATGTATATTTCATGTCTATGTCTTAGTACATTTGTTTGATAATTTTAAACTATTTGATGCTGCTTTTGTGCTGTCAGTTTAGAATAAGTGCTGATATCACTTTATGGAAATAGAAATTGCAAAAATACAAAAACTGACCATTTAATAAATATCACTCTTGCATATACTGGATGATTTACTGGTGAGACATTTATGTAAAACTATGGCATTTTAATGATGGAAATGCTAACACTTTCAGAAGAAATTACTCATTTGCAGGAAACACTCAGTTCTTGAAAAAAGCAGCCTGTGCCTAGGTGAATGCTATGTGCTAAACTGTTAAGAGGGGCTTGGGCTTTCCCCTCCCCCCCTTTAATCTCACTATTGCTTGGTGGGCAGGTTGCACACTGGAAAACCAGTGTTACTTCTGACTGTGGTGGCTTCTGCAGGCATCAGAGACCAGAATAGCCGAGGGTATATTCCTAAGAATCACACCTCAGCTGGAGTTCTCCAGGGTGCAGTTTGTAGCCTCTCTAGAGGCATTAACAGTTTGGCACAAAACCTCCAGGGGGTAAGTTTAGATTCTCTTAGGAGTGACAGATGGTAGAACTGTTGAGTGTATTTGTTCACAGTTTACTGTCTAAACACTGCGAGTTGTACATTTTGTTAAAAAATGTGCGGGAGAGTGACAAAGATAAAGGTTGCTTTTCTGGAATTGTATCATAGTGGAGAATGGGACTGATAAGGGGAGGGGAGGAGTGCAGAAGGCAGAAGTATAGTCTGGGAGGGAAGAGTGAGGGGCAAAGACAGGAGTCTAAGTTTAACAGGGGTGGGAAATAAAATATTCCTACAATGGTCTGAGGTCTTAGGTAGCATTGCATCAGTTCAGGAAAGCACTGAAGACTGATCTGGAAAGTAAGAGTGATAAAAGGCACAGTTGTTTTCCTCAGTTTTACTTTTGGAGAAGTTCCATATGCACATTTCCAATCTTCAGTTTAGGTTTTGTGGTCTGGGAAATTGGAGCAATAACTGGTATAGGGGAGATTGTAATTTTTGGTTGCTGCATCTCCATTTTTGGCCAGCATTCAATAATTTGAGTATTATACTGTTTACATTCCAGTCTGAGTGTTTTTTTGGATCAGAGTGTTTATAAAAGATGATGTGCTAACTGCACCTTCTTCTCTTAGAAGGAACTGTTTATGGCATATTTCTTCCTATATGTAATATTATACATAAGTATTATTTCTAGTGGTGTTTGCATAGAATTTCTTTTCCAGAGTCTAGGGGTTTTTTTGGTTGTTTTTTTTTTTGGTTGTTTGTTTTTTAAAATTCTGTGAGTCCTTATTGTCGGAATATTTCCATTGATTTCACCTGAATTACTTAATTAAGAAATGTATATACATGGACAAGAGGGATTTGTTTCAGTTTTTCCAGAAGAAAATTTTTATTTCTTTATTGATAAACAGACTCAGTTGCAAGATTGATTGCTATGGGTTAGTATTGAAAATCTGTGAGTTAGAAGGACAGCTGTATCATGTCTGTTGAAAATTCTTATTGAAGGAAAAACAAAGGTTAGTGAAGGTGGAGTAATAAATTCTGTTCTTCCTAGACCTTCACTGGGGCTAACTTTTACAGGTTAATAATATTTCTATTCCTTCTGTAGGCAATGTTCAGTCTCTGCATGGTTGAAAGTGAAGCTGATGAGGTGAATTTGCATGGTGTCACAAGCCTTGGTTTAAAACAAGCCCTGGACTTTGCATATACTGGACAGGTACTGTACAGTTCTTCAAATTTAGAGACACAAATGAAAAAAAACCTACAATAAAAACTGTAGATGACCTTTATGAATGTACCAGAAGTACTTTTCTTGTCCCTTGCCCTTGTTCACTATACAAGGTTTTTTTTGATTTAACAGATGTTATGTTGTTTGCTTTTGTTTTTTGACTTGTTATGTTGACTTTTTTATTTGTTGTTGTAGTGTTAGTTGCTTTCTGTCTAATAAAAACACCATTCATGTGCACTGTTACCAGGCAGTGAACCATATAGGACTCATATATTCCTTTTTGGTGGCCTGGCTATTCAAAAGAACTTTGTGAGTTAATTGTGCATACTAAATCAATGTAAAGAAAGGAACAATACCCTTGGTGTGTTCCTAATAGTAAATATTGATAAGCTTTGCTGTGATAAATTATATAACTGTCCAGAGACAGATGCAATGTAAGTATCTATATAAATATTTACATTACTTCAGAAAATGGAGTGGTGATCTTGGTCCTATTGTGTCCCCCACTCCAACAATAACAACAACAACAAAAACAGATAAAAAACCCCCAACCAACTAACCAACCAAAAAAAAAACCCAACAAACCCCAAACCAACCAACAAATAAAACTGAAGAAAATAACCTACCATATCTGTACAGTGTATGTTTGGTCAGTGTTGTTATATGACTTAATCTTAGTTCAGAGTTCATGGATAGTGAGCTCAGAAATTCTTAACATCCAGCTATTTTTGCTTTGGACTCTGAAATTGTAGATAACCAAACTATTTCTGGAAATACTGCTAGAACAATTTATTTTTGTGATGTATATTGCTTGTTAGTTAGTTTTTCTACAGGAAAACTTAAATCCATGTTATGTTTTTGTGGCAGTGTTGTTGGATTTTATAATTTGATGGCATCTCTTTCATTACAGTGGATTAAGTATACGACCTTTTTTTTTCAAAGGAAATCAATTAGAATTTTTTGGCCTGTTTTAATGGAGTTATTTTTGTCACTAGTCCACAAAACAGCTTTACTTTTAGCACTGGCCTTAGAGATTAGAGCTTGACATTTCTGTATTCAAAGGTTCCTTTCATATAAATAAAAGACAGATGCCATACTGTATTACCAAATTGGCTGAAAATCACTGTACATGACTTGCCATTGATAAACTTTTTGTTCTTTCAGATGAAAGCTTTGATATACAACATGGAATGTTTACTGTGCTGTGAAGCACCTGTTTCACCTAAGTCATTTGACACTATAGGTTTATAATTCTGAAAACAGAACTCTTGTTGCTAAACAGAAGTATCAAAAAGATACTCTCTAAAGCTAATTTTAAGATGTGTGGTAATTGCTTTCTATCTGACCCACCCTGTCTTCTGTGAACAGAAGCACAGTCCCCTGTCTTTCAGCCAAATTTGAAGTCTAATAAGCCTGTCTAAACTATGGTGAGAACCCTGAAAGCCTGGATTTACAAAGCTTTTGTAAGCCAACAATTCACCCCACCTTGCTTCCAGGATAGTATCCTTACTAAATAAGCTAATATCTCTAGTAAATAATGTGCCTGCTTTGATCCTTTAGAGACTTTTGAGTCTTTCGTTTTGAGGTATAATCTACTTTGAATAAATAAGTGGGCATCATATAATTGTGCATGTATGTACAGTTGCTTATACAAGTGTGATTATAGGACAATATTTGTGCTCTGTCATATCAATCAGACACACCAAGTTCTACTATGAAGCACAGAGAAATAAGTATCTTCTAGTTCTCTTACAAAGTTACCTTTGAAGCATAACTCAGTGATATGCAGGTCTGAGAATCAGCAGTATCGAATTTTTTCCTGTTGTCCTTGAAATTCTCTTCTGGCACCGCATTATTTGTAGTGAGGATTGCTTACATACTGACTCAGGCTGACAAAATCTGGGTGAACTTTTCAAGGTAGTGAGTGGGAGTAATCCAAAAAGGCTGTTCATAAATAACTGGATTACTGCATGCTTAAATCAGAGAGAGTTCTGAAAAGAGAGTTATCTCTAGTTTGTGTCTGTAAAGTTGCTGATTTTTAAAACCAAACATAATATTTCTTATTAATCCAACACTCACCAATGCAAATTATAACCTTATATTGCTCTAAGAATGTAGATATCAAGGCATGATCTAATGTGTCTCTTAAAACTGAAAGTCATCTTTTTTAAAAACATGTTTGGCTGAAATATTAGTAAAAAAAATTGGTGTTTGTTTACACAACTCTGTGGAACCAACAGTCCCGAGGTATCCATGTCTAAAGAGTAAATATTTGGTTTAACCTTTTTTCCTTTATTTCTTTCTTTAATATTTTGCATTCAATTTGAAATTAAGCAACTCAAATGTAATATTCTGCGTAAAATAATATATTGGAGACATCTGGTGGAAATATTTAAAATTGCATGATGGCAATATTTGATGTGTGCAGTTTTTGAAGGTTATCAAAATGAAGAAATTTTAGTTTGAGATTGCAATATGAAATCAAACTGTCGTTCTTGATTTTTTATTTTTTTTTTTAATTAACTTGAAATATACCTATGGACTTAAAATACCAGCTTTAGCTTCTTGACTACTTAGGCAGACAGTGCCTTATTGTAATTACTGCTGGATATGTTTTGCTTTCAAGGGAAAATTAATTGTTCAACAGTCCAGTAAAACTCAAGTTTAACATAATATGATTGCAACTGAATTAATCCATTGTTATGGTCTCTAATCATCACAAAGAGAGGAAGGTTGGATGAGAAATAAGACAAATCTTTCCCTGTTGTAGCTCACTGTCTTCCTGTTATATTTGATGCATCCTTTTTTTTAAAGGTCTTTAAGGTCATTCTTTTACTAACATCTAGCAGCAGTAAGGCCAGGCTAGAGTCTCAATTAGTAGATTACTCCTCCTTCTTCCTCACAGAAGCACTTTGCAAGTGTCAGGTTTGCATTGGAAGAGAGGTGAAGTACAAACCCTACAGGAATTATATATTTTAGCTTTTAATGTAGAGAAATAGGTTTTGGTGCAAGGTTTGGGGCTCACAATTGCTACTAAGAGTCTTAATCACTGGCTTAGATTCATGGGTACTTTTGCTCTTTTTTTGACTTGTGTATTTGTTTGTTTTTAAGTATTGTGTTATGAAGAGACTCTATCTTATTTGGAGGAAAACAATAACCCCTCAGTAGGCCATTGCAGTTTGGTCACTCATCACTACAACGAGAGGGTGCTTTTAATTAGAAGAAAACCTTTGGGTATTTCAAAAGTTGCAGTGTTCTTCAAAGTGCCATGGGACTGAATAAGTAGCTTGAACTGAAATGATGAGGCTTCTCCTTTTAGATGATGCTCTTGCATTCCTCTCCAAATTTAGGTCCATCAGACTACGGTGTTTATTTTGAACTTGTATACATACAAAAAAACTTGAGCAATACCATAATTCAAATCATCTCACAGGCACTGTGTTATACTTTCAAGAAAAAAGAATTATGTGAGAATACTGAGTTTAATTTGCAGATGATTGTGAAATCATCTATTTTTCTGATTCAAGAAAAAGAGAAACACAGTTGTATATTGAAATGTATATTGAAATTCTTCATTGACTTGGATCCTTTTTCTTTGTGATTATGTTCTATCATGTCTTTAGTCTATGGTAATACAAGCATTTTGCATTTAAATGGAATTTTGTTTGAGCACCTCAAAACATTCTAAATACAATTAATTTTTGTCCTTACTTTGTTGCATCATAGACAGAAGATTATTTTGGGAAAAAATAACTGCCAAAGATAATATGAAAAGTAGCAGCTTTATTAGGACTTAATACCACATCCTCTTGATCAAGTCAGGGTTTTCCTAAGTGGCTGTTGTCTCTTTTCTTTTTTTAATATAATGAAATTTTGCTTATTTATTAACAAAAATTAAGTTGTCTTATTGAATTTTAAAATATCTCCTAAGTTATTAAAGCCAAAAAGAACCAGAGAGACAATCCTAATATGAGAGATGTTTTATGTTCAGCACTTTCTCAATCCTCTCTCCCGTCTTGTTTGATAATAAGCTAAATTTGGGAGGGAGACATCTCTCAATATCTTAGCACCTCTTATTCTGTTAATCTTCTAGATCACTTGCAGATGAGCTGTATTGCAAAGCTGTATTTTGATGGTTGATTTTTTGGGGTAAGTGACCTCCTGTGTGTGGCCGTTCTGCTTGTTGCCTTTTGGTTAAAATGAATCAGGGTTCTGTTAAACTGCCCGGTGTGTTCCCAACAAAAGTGACTCCAACTATCCTCATTCTTTTCTACTGGACACAATATGGCAAGGTCCTGAAAAACTGATTACAGAAGAACTATGTCTTACTGTAAATACTCAACATAATTTTCCAGTGCAATTTCAAAGCCCAAAATATGGATTTGGTACTTAGTTTTGGACACTTCCTTTTTAACTTCTACCAGGAGGATCATCTTGCTTCTTTGCCTAACAATAGGTTACAAATATTAGGTGTTAGGTTCATAGTTCACCTACAGATTGCTCAGAAAGCTGAGAATAATACACAGCTGAATTAACTACAGTTTATTGCAGAGAAAGTTTCATGTTTTATGCTCTTGACAGCTATCAAGCTGTGGACAGACCATCTTGTGTATGTTTTAAGTAATCAAAGTATCAAAACACCTTTTCCCAAAATAATTATTTTGTTTGTGTCTTTGTTATAATAACTGTATTTACTTAATAATGGTACTTTCTAGCAGCATATGACACTACATGAAGGGAAGTTTAGACTGTACATGAAAAAAAGTTCTTCACTGAGAGGCTTCGCCAGAGAAGTGGCCATGAAGCCAGCATGAAGCCTGTCAGCATTCAAGGGGTGTCTGGACACTATTCTTAGTCATCTGGTTAACTTCAGGTATTCCTGGGTGGCAGGCAGTTGAACTCAATAATCCTGACAGATGCCTTCCAACTGGAGATATTCTATGATAATATGATTTACATGCTGTACATTTAACACAGATATTAATTTAGTTTTCTGGAAAAATGCTGGTCATGATTTCTTCTGGCACTGGCTAATGAGACATCTGGGTTTTGTTATGAGTACTATAAGAAATTATGGGCTTGGGCTTTGTGCAGTTGCCTGCAGGGAAGAAGAACTTCTTCCTCTCCCTTGCTCTTTTTTGAAGCAACACTTCCCAACCTGCAAGAAGCTCAGGATTCAACTGAAGTACAAATGAACAGGGAGACAGGCAGAAGTGCTAACTGGTTCAGTCTAAATTGCTCTAAAAGAAAAGTTACTTTTTTTGATTGCTCTGAAGCACACAAAATGGTCTCCAGAGGGGAAAAACAAGTGGTGCTTTTGTTAGATAGCTGTCTCGTTTGAAATGCTGATCAGTACAAGTGGAGTCAAGAAGGATTTTTCTTTTGCACCAGACTGGCAGGAGTCTTAGGCATTATTTTTTTCTTGTTTTCTATGTTAAATTCCATATGGTTTACTTTCTAGAATTTTCTGTCATGACACTACATATTTCCTTGGTGTTATAGGATAATGCTGGTTTATTTTTAACATGAATCATGCCAGCTCCTTACTTTTTCTATGACTCCACAAACATCTGTATGGAAATGAAAAGGAAATACAGGGGTATAAACAAGTGGCTGAAAGGAAGGTCATAGAAGTGCATCCTCAATTTCTCAATCTTTGGGTATACAGTTTAGTCTTCTAGGGCCTAGAGTTGCCCTAGTCTATTTTCTTTAAAAGTGCCTGGATGAAATATAATGGCTTGCAATACCCAGAGAACAGACTGAACAATCTAATTGTTCTTTGTAGGTACAAACCTGATGAGAGTTCATAGTAGTGGTAGTGCATGCTCTCTGAAGGATTTGTGGGATGATGGAAGGTAGAATGGCTGCCTCGAAGAATGGGATTCCTGTTTGAAAACACAGTCATTGTGGGGAAGGACAAAAGGAACTTGACAAAGGAGATCAGGTTGCAAATAAACAGCAAGCTGGACCTAGTGGCTGGGTAAAGTAAGTTATTCAGGCTATCTGCAAGATCTGCTAACTGTATACAGGGAGAAAGTGGTTAAGCTGATTTTCTTGGGTAGCATTGAGGGCCAGAGAAAAGTTGAGAGCATGATGGAAACCAGCCCTCAGAAATAAGGCTTGAATAGAGGGGATTGATGGTCACGTGTAGCCAGGTTAAGTACCTGAGTTACATCTAATTGGGTTTAATCAACAGGGCTTCACCAAGGGCAAATCGTGCCTGGCAAACCTTGTGGCCTTCTATTAGAAGGTCACAATATCAACTGACAAGGGAAGAGCAACCAGCATCATTTACCTTGACCTGAGCAAAGCCTTCGACACAGTTCTGCACAACGTCCTGGTCTCCAAGATGGTAAAATATGGGTTTGGTGCATGGACCACTTGATGGATTAAGAGCTAGCTTGATGGCCACACTCAAAGAGTGTCTTTCAATAGGTCCATGTCCAGATGGAGGCCAGTGACAAGTGGAGTCCCTCAAGGATCAGTACTGAGACTTGTCTTGTTTCACATCTTTGTTGGCGACATAGGCCATGGCATTGAGTGCACCCTCAGGAAGTTTGCTGATGACCCCAAGCTGTGTGGTGCAGCTGACACGCTGGAGGGAAGGAATGCCATCCAGAGGGACCCTGACAGGCTGGAGAGAGGTGGGCCCATGCCAACCTCATCAAGTTCCACAAGACCAAGTGCAAGGTCCTGCAGCTGGGTCGAGGCAATGCCAAGCACCCATGCAGGCTGGGCAGGGACTGGCTTGAGAGCAGCCCTGAGGAAAAGGGCTTGGGGGTGCTGGTGGATGAGAAGCTCAACATGAGTGTGCATGTGTGCCAGTGTACACTTGCAGCCCAGAAAGCCATCCTTGACTGCATCAAGAGAAGTGTGGTCAGCAGGTTGAGGGAGGTGATTTTCCCCCTCTGCTCTCATGAGACCCCACCTGGAGTTCTGTGTCCAGTTCTGGAGCTCCTGGAGGGACATGGATGTGACAGAGCAAGATGGAGAAAGGCCATGAGGATGATCAGAGGTCTGGAGCACCTCTCCTATGAAGACAGACTGAGAGAGTTGGGGTTATTCAGTCTGGAGAGGGGAAGGCTCCAAGGAGACCTTATTGTAGCCTTCCAGATTCTGAAGGGGCTACAAGAAAGCTGGTGAGGGACTTGTTATAGTGTCAGGCGGTGATAGGACATGGGGGAATGGATTCAAACTAGAGGAGGGGAGATTTAGAGTGGAAGTTAGGAAAGAGTTCTTCACCATGAGGGTGGTGAGACACTGGAACAGGTTGCCCAGAGAGGTGGTGGAAGCCCCATCCCTGGAAGTTTTTAAGTCCAGGCTGGGCAGGGGTCTGAGCAACCTGATCCTAGTGGGAGGTGTCCCTGGCCATGGCAGGGGGTTGGAACTGGATGGTCTTAAAGGTCCCTTCCAAGCCTGAAAATTCTATGATTATATGATAATTAGTCTTAATATAAAAACAGCACAGAAACTGATCTTAAGGTGGCATGTGTCATAGAAAGGCATATCCTTTGCTGTTGAATACTGCAAAGTTCATCTGAAGTCCGTGGTTCCAAATTACCCATGTTTCTGTTCTGATGATCATGCCTTGTAACCCTTGCTTTGAGGACGGAACAGGGAAAAGCTTCTCACTTGAGTTTTCACACTAATGATTTGTGATGATTTTTGAAGATGAAAATGCAAGTTAGACCTTTATTTTGCCTCTACTTAGTTTTAAATAAGCATTACTGAAGATCTCAGTGCTGTTGTTTTGAGTGTTAGGCAAACTGTGTGTACTTGTGTGCATATGATGTGGGTTTTGTGTGATCTATGTAGTTTTACTGTTAAGATTCAGCTGGATGGCTGAATCTGATGGCTATATAACATCCAAACAGCTATACTGCTAATTAATGATAGTAAAGTAATTGTGTTAGTGTCTAGAAATGAAGAAGTGTGTAACAGTTGTGGATTGCCCTGGATTCAGTAGAAGGAAATCTTGCAATATGTTCTTATTTCTTTACTCACAGGTCTCTTTTTTGTGTGGGTTTCCCCAGCATGCAGTTTGCTGATGGTAAACATTTAGCATAGATGAGTTAGTATTTTTCCCCTATCCATAAAAGTATCGAATAAAAATTCAGAGCAAATTTAAGGCAAATTCTTGGGAAGAGACAAATTAATCTTACCTCAGGTATTTTGGAAAACAGAAAGATGAATGTTATTTTAGGAGAATCAGTCTTACCTGGTGAGAGCTGTAATAAGTGGAAAAGCATGTAGGAAATTGAAGTCTTCCACCTTGAAATAAACTTTTTTTGCTCTTTTTGTGCAAATCACCTCTAGGTAGCAACTAATCAGTCTTGCCTTTTGTCCTACTTCTCATCTCATAATGCTAGTAGTATTGTTTGTAAATGGATTGCTGTATCTTTAAAATACATTAATATTATCACAGTTAAACAAAGTTTCTGTGCCTACAAGGTAGTAATCTGCTTAGGATTCTGATTCTCTTCATATTTTCCTTTTACAGTGCTAAGATGGGGGCTGGCATTTAGCATGACATCTTCCTCAGTGTTAAATGATGTTTGAATATCAAACACTGCAAGGTCTAAACCAGCTTGTTTTTTCAGTCTGATCTTGAATTCTTACTTAAAAATATTTTCAGTGCTTCTCTTTTATGGATTTATTTTTTTAAATGTACCTATTAGACACATTTGAAAGTAGTCCTTTCTAGTATACCATGGAACTACCTCTCATCTCATAGGAATCACATTAGCACCAGCCATAAACCTGAATATTGCTAGGCCTGAATCTTAATTGTATAAAAATATTTACATGTTTTTCTGGCATGATAAAGAACTTCTATACAGTATGTAAATTACATATATGTTCAATTAAAACCTTGTATGGATATAGAGCTTTGCACAAGATTTAAGCATGTCATACCCTGATAAAACTCAATGCAACTTAATTCTTTATAAAAATAATCAGTTCCCTTATCTCCTGTTTCTAATTTATCCATTATGTTGGAGGTAATTTGTGTTTTTTCTTGAAGAAATGCATACATTTTTAAAAATTTTATTTTATTTTCCTCAAAAATGTTTTAACTGCAACAGATGCAAATTGAGTGTATTTTTGTATGCCATCCTTCTTACTCCACTGCATTTGAGACACTAGTGATGCTGTGAGATAATACGAAAATGTGTGGGCAGGATAAAAAAGATCTGAAAAAAAAGCTTTACTTTCCCTGCGGAGCAGTGAGAGACTGACCTCATGTGGTGTGAAACCGCAGTTGTCAGGAGAAATACAACAAGGACAAAACTCAGAACAAACTGACTATCTCAAAAAAAAAATTTTTTTTTCATGCATTTCTGATTTTTGTTGGATACTGGACCACTTAAAATAATACTAGTTTGGGTGGTTTGCAGTTTGATTGCTGGTAAGGGGTTGACCAGTCTCTGTATTCCTCAAGACTTTTTTTTGTGTCCTGAAAGGGATGCTTTAACAAGCTGACCCCTAGACAGCAGTGTAGGAGTTGAGGCCCAATTATCTTGGCTGCTGCCTGTGTGTGATTTTAATTGAAATGAGTAGGAGTTTCATGTGAGCAAGTGACAGGATAATCAGTCTTGGTTTCTAAGCCCTTTCTGGCACTTCCCCAGCAGCATGCTCACTCTTCCTTCACAGCATTGCTCTGTAAAATAAAGGTGGTGGTTAGGAAAATTATGAAGTGGTACCATGCAGAATGGGAAGGCTGTTCCTATATGCTTTTTACAAGCATGAATAATATTCATCTGGAGATTTCCGAGTCAATTCTGATGACCTGATTCATCAATATGTATAGAAGCATCCAGGTATATGCATAACAAAAAGAGGTCATGTTATTTGAAAGATAACATGGGGTTTGTTTTGAAGAATTTAGGAGTTAATGTGACTTACGGTCTCTCACAAGAAAATTCTTTGGGCTATTGAAGGGTAACCTAAAAACTCTGTGCCCATCTGCAAAGATTTCTCTATATGCTTAATTATGCTCTTTCTACTCTTTATGTCATCTTAAATGTCTGCATTAACAAAGGCCTGTAGTACTTTTGCAAGTACTGTGAGTTCTACATGACAAACCTTCAATTTTTTGGTTTACAGATTCTCTTGGAACCAGGGGTGATACAGGATGTCCTGGCAGCTGGGAGTCATTTGCAGCTTCTGGAGCTTCTCAGTTTGTGTTCTCACTATCTCATTCAGGTGAGGCTTCTCTGTGCATTTATCAACACCTCTGTTTGGCAAATTTTTTTCAATCCGAATTTCAATAGCAGAGTACAAGTACAATAAGTGGTTTAACCTAAATGGTCATAAAGTGAGTCTCAGACAACCTGAATTTTGAGTGTAATTTAGGCATCTATTTGTGATAGATTCTTTTTCCTTCTATCCATTTTGTCCATTTAAGTCCTGAAATCAAGGATGATCCATAGATTATGACCAGCACATAGGATTTTGATTCCCTCCTTTACCAGATAATTTACTTTCTTCTGCCTCAGTTTACCACATGTTAAAATTTCCCTGTTGTGAAGCATTCAGATGCTTAAGTGCTCACAACAGAATATTGCTGTGTATTCCAGAGCACTACTACACCTCACTGAAGGGGTAGGGCTTGTTAGAATGGCACCTAATTATATCAACTGGACTCACGCTCATAATGCTAATAAAGATGTCACCATTAGGGCTGTCCCTAATCTGAATCCAATATTTTTTTGTGCTTGACTTGTGTAGAAGATCACTCGCTATGGTAGCAAGAACATAGTTTTGATGTGTATCTGTGAAAAGCCTTACAAAAAAAAAAAAAAAAAAAACCAAACCAAAACCCACAAAAAACCACAAAAAACAACAGTTCTACAGAACTGCTTCCATTTCTTAGTATTATTTCTTGCTATTTCTTAGTATTATTTCTGAAATAGGGTGCGCTGGCTCTTATGTGTGACAGTTGGGCATGGAAATGCATGTCAGCACAACCCTTTCCAACACTTGCTTTCCAACAGCATAGCTGCCTTTGAACAGTCTGAGCTTGCTTGGCAGCACACTGAGCTACCACGGGCATGCAAGATCTCACGTTAAAAGCTTCAGGACATCCTTGAAGGCTTTGTTTCTTATGGCGAAAGAGTCTGTTCTTTTAGTGTTAGCCTTAGGGAAGCCTTCAAAATTTCTGTTTGAACAATAAGGTGATATTGATTTGAGCATGATGAATTGATTAGAAAGGTAAAGGAGCTGGTAGAGTACTGCAAATTATATCAGTTTTCTTTTCAGGAATGTAAGGAGGGATTTAACTTTTCTGAGGAAATAGACATGGAATGTAATGGGAAAGATGGTCTGTTTGAAAAATAAATATGAGCTGCCAAATAAGCCACAAAACCATTTGGCCTACCAGTTGTCAGACAGGCAAGGGAAGGGATTACTGTACTGAGAAAAACCATACAAGTCTAACTTTGAGTCATACACTGTACCTAATGCCCCCGTAACAAAGTGAGCATGTTTCTGCTGCTTTACATACTCTTTGATAAAAATGGAGCCAAAGAGACCATTGAAGCAAAGCAGATAGAGGAAATTTTAAAGAGTAGGAAATACACTGAGTATTGTAGTTCTGGTGAGGTAGGGACCAAAAGAGAACTGGAGCAAAGGAGCAGGTGTGTGCCCAGTGTGAGTCCTTGTACTAACTTCTTTTATGACATGTATTGAGTAGCCCCTCATTGGTATTTATATTGGTAAATATGAAATATAATAAATAATATATATCTATAAACAATGATATTACATTATATTATACATATAACATATTTATATAATATATAAATATTACAAAATTTATATTTATAACCCTTCCCTTAGCACCATCTTAATACTTTTTGATCCTGAGTTCACTGCAATAGACAGGTAAATGTAGTATTATCAGTGCTTTAGATGTTGTCTTTTATGTGCAAAAAATAGTCAAGTATTTCAGAAGAGACTGCTAATGAATTAATAGTTTAAAAAAGCAACAAAGCACCACAAAAAATCCTAAACAAACAAACAAACAAAACAATCGGAACCCCACCCCGCCCCTCCCAAAAAAACCCAACAGCAGCAACAAAAAAACCCCAACAATAAGCAAACATTACTGCCAAATTATTCTAATTAGCAATCCAGTAAAAATTCTTTGGAGGCAGTGGTCAGTATTCAATGATATTCAAATGATAAAATAGAACTCTGTTGCACTCTGAGTAGTGTGCCAAGGTGTGATAACTGGAGCTACACTGGTATAAAAATGAAGAGGGAGTGGGACCCAGTGTCTACACTTGCAATGATGAATTTAAGGATTAAGGTAGGGGATAAATCATAGAGAATAAGAATTATCTGTTGTGAGTCAGAGAGCAGTGATAATTCTGTGAAGTATTTTCCACTCAGGACCACACTGTAATGTTTTGAATTGCATGGGCTGCTGTGGGATGACTGTAGTTCCCTCCCATTACCTTGAGGGCTCTAGACTGTTTTACTTTTTAAAGTATTTTTTTACCAAGTTCACCCCAACAAGTCAAAGCTATAGACAGATTAGCAGGCTGAGTAGATCACAGTAAGAATTCATCAGTCTTGTCTGTTCTGCAGAGTTTCAGTCCATGCAAGTAACCAATCTTGAGTGGTTGTGTTAAGCTTTTTTTGCAGAGATCAGCAAGGCACTACTCATAAAGACCATGGTATCTCTCAGGGTCCAATTAATTATAGCAATATCTGTTTATGTTCTACGTACTCTTGGATGACTAAAAATACCTATTGCTTTATTCTAGTACTATGTAAAAATAAAGTAGTTGAAGTAAGGCTTCCTTAAAACCACTTGCCCTTGCTGCAGTTGTTAACTGGCTTGTCTTCTCACACTGCGTGCTAAGACACAGATGGGAAGAGAATAATATGTGCCCTTTCTCTTTTTTCTGTGAGTCTGAGTGGTGATGCAGAGTTTTTAATATACTGTATTAGTAAATTTCTACCTTGCAGTTTTAAGTTGCTCAAGTATCATGAGCTTAGATTAGCATTAACTCAGGAAATATAGTCTGTGAGATTTATATGCCATTTTTTTTATTGTTCTGTAGTGATGACACAGTTTTAACTTGTTAGGGTTTTCTTTAATTGTTTGGATTGGACCAAGCTTTTCCCATATAAGAGTGCTACTGTTATTTTTAGTGCTTGTTTTATCTCATCTTTTTGTAGGTGTTCCAGCTTCTGGGTTTTTTTGAGCTTATAACACTTTTGTTTCTTCTTGATACATTTCTCTGGGGCCTGTAATTACTCCATGGTTTTCAATAAAGATCTTTTTTCACTACAAACACAAAATGGTCCATATACATATAAGTTTGTGTGTGTGTGTGTATGTGTATATATATATTTATACACACATACACCTGTTCCAAGGCATATTTGTAGTCTGAGGTCCAAAAGACTACTGAGCCAATCTCATTAATCTGAATTGTTTTGTCAAAGATGATTTGCAGTGGCCTGAGGGCAGAATAATCTCCAGCCAAAACTTACTTTTTTATTCACTGATATTTAAGGAATTTCTTCTCAGTTGCCTCAGAATAAACAAATACTCTAAACCAACCACTGTAGAGTGTTATGATTTGTTGCTAAATCTCAAAAAGACTTCTGTAAAAAATAGTTTGAATCGTCATTACAGTGTTTTTATGAAGAGTTTTTAACCAAAGGAAAGAGAGAAAAAAAGGAGAGGAACATTCTTTTCCCCCATCTCCAAGCAGGTAATATTCATCTCTAAGATGTTTATGTTGTCATGACACAATGGAGGTTTCCAACAACACTACTAGTTTACTAAATGCATAACTTCACATTATCAAATGTTATATGGTATCTAATGTTGATTCCATTTTTTCATGGGAAAACTCATTCTCACTTTGGATTGGTAATTTTTTTGGACTGACAATTCTCTAATTTTTTTTACAATAATTGTAGATCATATTTTTTCTCTACTTGCAAACAAGAAAAATGCCTAAACATTCCTTACTTTAGGTCTTAATCCCAACTTTGTGTTCCATGGACTTCTTCTTCAGCCTCAGCAGTGTCATATATTGAATTATGATTACTCCCCAGCCTTTGCTGTTCAGAGGTTTTGTTTTTAGCTTTATATGCAGAGTGAGACTTTCTTCGAAGCATGCTGATTATTTTACTGGAGATATATGCATATTCATGGATCTCTTCAATCATAATGTCTGTATAGTTCTCAAGCACTTTAAACATTGAAACAAGGCTTGAAATCTCACCCTTCTATCCCAGCCTAAATGAACAGTAAAGCAATTTGTTCTTAGCTGTATTGCTGCTACCTAGGTGTGGGAAAGCTAAGCTGAGACCTGAGCTTTGTGTATCTTGAGTTGGGCTAAAGTCCATGATCACACATGCACAGAGCATATGCTTGCAGAGTGCACATCCTATTCTCTAAGACTCTTGTTTCATTGATTCTTATTTCATCTTGTTCCTCTTCCAACTCAGACTGATTGTCAGTTTTGGCTGCGGTTTTTCAAAGGAGGCTAAGGCAGAGAGCTGCAACCAACAGGCAGACTTTGTTGAAACATAGTGGGAATGGGTCACCTGAATGGATTGTTTCCCTTTTAAAAGTTTTTGCCTTTAGAGTTCTCATGGACTGTAACTGCACTACTATGACACTGGAGAAGGCAAGAGAAAGCTAACTGAAGGCTTTGAATGTCGTGGAGATCTGAGAATGGACTTCTAAAATGGAGCTATAGAGAACATGGTATTAGTGTGTTTATGGTGACCTAATTTGCACTTTAAAACTTCTAAATGTTTTTCTGAAGGGCACATGATGACTTCATTCTTATGCAAGAGAATAAGTATGTTAGAAGGTTTATTCAGAACATAGAAATGTTTGTTTCATAATTATGTCCAAGTTATATAACTGTAAGAAATACTCTTTTTTTTCTCAGCTGTTTGTATATTAAATAGCAAAGAGCCACAAACTGAAAATTTTCAAGTTTAATAAGGAGGAAATGCTATTGAGAGTGAGTTTTGAAGAGGATTTCCTTTTACTCATCAACATAACAGGATGTTGTGTGGGTACAGCTTTAGTAATCAGTTTTTAAACCAGAGGCCAATTTCCACTGTCTTTCAGAGTGATTTTTCTGTATTTTCTGAAATACAGCATTATTGCTTTCAGTGGAATTCTGTGTGTCTTCTGAGTTATATTCAAGATAGTAGAGTAATAGGTGGAGTGAGGGATTTAGGAATTGCAGAACCGTCCAAAGCAACCCACTTGTTTCTGAGAGGCAGGACACTGCTGGCATTTACCCCTCTAACTTTCTGCTGCTAGTTTGGGAAGAACAAATTAAGTTCTGGAAAGAGTCTACAATATAATTTCTGTTATTTTTCTTGGTTGGACTGTTTTATATTTTCAATAGAGTCTTATTAGAAGTGGAAGTAACTGACTGTCCTGGTATTCAATGCTGGAAATAATTTCCCATTCTCTCAGTAGCTAGGAGCAGCAAGGATAATAGACATGAGTGATGATCTTGGTTGCCATTAATGGTCCCATGACTGGTAAAAATTGTTCTTAGGATCATAGATGTTTTTGTATAAAGGAAAGTTGTTTTGATGCAAAATTTTCCATTAGTTTTAACTGCATTAAATTCCTTACTAGTGAAAAGAGTACTAGGTTATCTTTTAGAAGCTTCATTACAATGGATCTGCCATAGATATATATGACTGCTTGCTACTGATGGCAATCACAGCATCTTTAAAGAGGGCCAATTTAAGCAGAAAAGAACATTTTAAGTGAGTAATTAAAATTAGCCTGAAAAAAAATAGCACTGTACAGCAACAGTCAGTTGAGATTTTCTTGAAGCCTCCTATATACTGTGTACTCTGGATTCTTCTACACAAAACCAGACAGTGAGCAGGATCAAGCCTGGAATTAAAAAATTAGCTTTGATTCATCAACTTGCAGAAGATAGAATAAGATGTCCTGGAGTCATCCTTGTAAATAACTGAGGCAGAGATATTGTCTTAGGTAGGGGCATTTGTTTTTTAACTTTCTACCCCTTAGTGGTCAATCTAAGATGATAAAACAATTTTTTTTCATGGTGCATACGCACCTAATGATCTGGATCTTTTCTTCTACTAATTTTAAACTATTTGAATGTGTTTATTGATATATAAAATGTAGTATTCTTAAAAGGAAAAGATAGAAATGAGTTTGCCGATGGAATGAAAAGTAATGTGCATGGTTTACATACATGGTAGGGCAAGAGCTTCGAAACTATTTATTTTTCTTAAACTCAACTTGTCCATTTGGAACTGTGCCAACAACACAATTCCAACTTTCACTAAGATACACTCTTTCAGAGATGAATTAATTCTTACACCAGAGATTGAGTGCATCACCTTTGCATTGCTGGAAGCCCCAGCTCACTTGAGATTTTAGCTCCTGTGTTTCTCATATAAAGCAAATTAAACTCCTGGGAAAAAAAATCTAAAGGTCATCTAGCAGCTAAGGCTTACCTTTTTTTTTTTTTTAATTTTTATTTTTTTTTATTTTAAACTAATTCTGAGTTTTTAATCTAAGTATACTCTCCACCCCTTATTCGCAGCCTTCCAGAATTACAGTGGTATTTTATAAAGCTACCGCCATCAGACTTCAGTCTGCCAACTTTATCCCATGGTGGGAAGAATGACCTTCCCATACCAAGAATATAAAGCAGATAGAAATAATGTCACCTTGCATTTTGCTGGTTTTCAGTGCTACATGACCAGTAGCTGCTCTACTAGTCTGCGATTTTTGAAGCAGTGTTTATTTTCAGCTGTTGAGCTATTGAACTATTGACAGTCACTAGGAAAGTTCTTGTACAAAGCTCAAAAACAACCTGTAGACTTTATCTCCTCTTTCTTTAACACAGACACATTACAGAGATACAGCTTTGTATTTATGAACTCTGAATACACTACTAAGGATTCCAACTTACAATAGGAGTCAAGAAAAAAATGATAGTGGTTTTCTCAATTTTTCAGTGGGTGTCAGTGAGGAAAGTAAAAATGGTATCCACAGTCACTTTAAATCCATTCTTCCTGGAATCCACTTGCAGCAGTACCATTTATCTGTGATGTTATAGTAATATTCTGCTCCTGGTGTGTTAACTGTTTTAACCACTTTCACTAGAAAGTGGTGCACCTATGTTTAGGAACCTGCTGGGTTTATGTATGTGTGTTCTGCTTTTCCTAATGAAGTGATAGTTGAGAATGCTGAATTTGAACAGCTGATGAATGTCTACCTAGTCATATGGATACACATTGCTGGTCTTCTGCATCAGAGTTGCAGGAGAGGTCACAAGTTGTGAATAAGTAGATACTGCTACATTTCCCTTCTATGTGCAGTTTCTGTCAGAAGGGAGAGCATCTTTGGTATATATTTTAAATGGGAGCAAAGAAGTTTGAAGAAGGAACCTATCAGCCTTTTTCCTGTTGTCTTTCTAGCCAGCATAGCTAGAAATGTCCTTGCCTGATGTTTCTGTCCCTCAGCCCCTGAAAGATTCCTGCTCCTGGAATCTTTCTAATGTTTTTATAAAGCTGTTATCAGAGGGTGATGAATCCCAGAAAACTTAGTGTACAAAATTTTTCTTCAGTTTCATTACCACCTGATCGATACTAATGTTCTATGTGCCCCCATCACCAGAATCATTTTGGCTGGGGAAGGCCTTTAAGATTATCAAGTTTCCCCCTTAACATAGCACTGCTAAGTCCAGTTCCCTTAAGCACCTCATCTACAAGTCTTCTAAATACCTCCAGATTACAGTGACGCCACCACTTGCCTGGGCAGCCAGTTCCAGTGACTGACAACTTTTCAGTGAAGAAAGTTTTCCTAATATTCAATGTAAACCTTCCTTGGCACCATTTGAGGCTGGTTCCTTTTGTTCTTTTGCTTGTTACTGGGAGAAGAGACCAATCACCACCTCACTACAACCTCCTTTCAAGTAGTTGTAGTCCTCTTCTTCAGACTATCAGCCCTATTTCTTTCATCTGCTCCTCACAGGACTTGTTCTCTGGACCCTTCACTAGCTTCCCTGCCCTTCTCTGGACACTCTCCTGCACCTCAATGTCTCTTTTCTGACCCAAAAGTGAACAAAGGATTCAAGATGCAACCTCCCTGCTCTACTGCTGGCCACATAGCAAGCCAGGATGCTGTTGGCTTTTTTGGCCACCTGGGCACACTGCTGGCTCATATTCAGCCAACTATTGATCAACAACCCAAGGTTTTTTCCAACTGGGCAGCTTTCCATCCACTCTTCCCCAAGTTATCCTTCTCACCCACTGATGTCTTTAGTTTCAAGACTCAATTTGAGGCAGCTTAGATGCAGGAATCCCAAGACCATCAGTGTTTCTAATTGGGTAGGGCACCTACCCTTAGCAGCTGGTGTCCTAGGTCATGTGCCCAATCAGTAGCCTGGCAGGAAGATTTGTTTAATTACAAGAAATGAAACCCAAAAGGCCGAATGGCTGAGGTAGAGCTGAGGAAAGGCAGTCGTGGTCCTCCCTCCCCCAGCGTGGGCAGCAGGTGGCAGTGTGAGTCCATGACAGTTTGAGCAGAGAAATTCAAGCTAAAATCAGAAAAAAAAAAATGGAAAGAAAAATTATTTATTTTTCCTCTGCATTAGTCTTCTGAACTAATCTGTAAAAAAGTCATTATTCACACAACACTGGGCAATATGCATTGTAATTTTTAACAAATAATAGGAAACTGTTAATGTTTTCACAGGAAATACAGTTCTGTCTTATGCAGCAATGGTCATTTATCACTGCACTTTGTGAAATCACTCATTTGTTCTAATTTGAATGTAAATGACTCTAAGGTTTTACAAATAAGGTGACAGACTCACATAAATGTAATTGCAGGGTTCATCTCTCTCTTTTTATATATCACTCATTAAGTTATGAATTAAATACATCGTATTAAACCAGGGGCATGTCCAATGATGATATTGTAATGGCAAATTACTCTATGCTATTAGAGGTGTATTTTTTATTCATGGACATTAATTTGTCATTAAGCGGCATTAGTTTAGCACTTTTATGTGGAAGACGTGACCTGAAAGAGGAGACTTACAGCTCTAATGTGGAAGAACAGGAATACAGGCACCAGATATGCAGAGCATTTTTTTTTACCTCCTGTAAAGAAGCAGAGGGACAGTTTATTTAAATTTGCCTTGATCTAAAGCAATATGAGTTGTGCTAAACCATTTTAGCAAAAGTATTTTTGAAACATGAAAACGCTCCGGTTATAAAGTATGTACTGATATGGGAAAAGCCAGAATGCTAAGAAATGGTGACAATAAATCATTTGTAACCTGTGAACCTGAAGAGAACATTGGGCCTGAAGTGAGTTAATCTGATGTTACCTCAGAAGTATCACTGTGGTAGAGAGTTAATTGTCCATCTTTTCTTTCTTCTGCCCTGGCTTAGTCAAAATAGAACTGATGTTTTTTCTTTTTTTCTCTTTTTCTTTTTTTTTTTTCTTTTCTTTCTTTTTTTTTCCTCTTTTTTTCTTTTTTTTCCCCTTTTTTCTTTTAAAATTTTTTCTCTTTATTCAGAAGTAAGTAACATTTACTTCGTCTGTATTTTTAAACACACTAATATTGTCTTCATAGGGATCAATTTCAGGTTTGCAATGTGAAGCAGGAAATGAATCTTAAGGTAGTGAATGAGGAAATGATGGAATTTGAGAGGCAGCTTGGCACTTGAAGTATTAAAATGAAGAAAATAGCTAATGACTTGGTCTGCTTTTGCTATCAGTTTATATGAGAGACTATCCTTTCAAAACTTTTCTTACTTAATGGTGGTTGTGAACTGAAGTCATAAGGATCCAAGATGATACATTCTCCAGTTTGGCACCATTTGTATTTTAGACTTTTCTTTAGATCATCTCTCATCAAAGGCAAAAAGTCTGAAGATGCAAATCCATGTAGCTGATTTCTGCTGCTTCCTCTCCCCCTCCCCGTGACATGTTATATTTTTCTGATAGCTTAATCATTACTGTTTCACCCATCTAGCTGAACCGCTCACATCACACTCAATGTCAGCACATAATGAAAATGACCTAAGCTAAAACTATACCTAAGTAGTTTCAGAAATGGTTGTATCCCAAATTATCATCAAATTTGAACTATTATTAAATACCTTTTCAGTACGTAACAGAGAAATAATTTCTGCTGAACTGTTTCACTTTGTAGGTGAGCACAAAGAAGGCAACAAGTTGCGTGTAAGGCTGTTGATATTTTCCAGTAGATTGCTTAGCAGAGGTAAATGAGAGAGCATTTTGGCATGTTCCATCACTTAGTGTTTTGCTTGCACAGCTGCATGGGAGTGAATTTTGTTAGGGAATGAGCATCTTGCTTCAGAGTTGTGATATAGACTAATGCTGTCTAAAACAAAACTCTGTCTGTCCAGGGTATTGAGTAAGCCTTGAACGAATTAATACAAATGTATACATGCTGTCTTACTGAATTCCCAGCCAATATCTAATCAGAGCTTTGAAAGCTATAAATTGTCCTCATTTATCTCACTAATTCTATAGTTAAAGATACACGCCTAAAGATTAGAGGTATCAACAACTTTATTAGCCATCAATAATGTCCTGCAAATGTGTTACTCCAAACTGAAAAATGTTTGTAACTTTATTCACTTGTTTTCCAGTGTAATATATTCTAAACATCTGTTTATTAATTTGGAGGAAGTTGCTGTTAAATTTCCCATCTGTTTCAACAAATTCTTAGAGAATTTGTGACTGCTACCACAGAGTGTGTCTAGCTACATAGGTGGCATTAGATTTTGTATGACTTAAACTAGGATTTTTATTTGCTGTTTAGCAGAAATTGAGCTGGTAACACATAGAATTGTCTCTACAGAAATTTTAATAGGAGCTGTTATGTCCTCTGGATTAGAGGGGTAGAAAGATATATTGGCTGGAATTCCCTTGTTAACACTTTAACCTTTGTTGTGAAAGTTTCCAAAGCCACTCAAAGGAGGTTTTTTTTTTTAGATTCCATTTCAGTGTTTTCTCCTTTTTACTGTAAGCCACATCTGTTCTCATTATCTATGCAAAAAGACCTGATTTCCATAGCACCTAACCACACTTGTTTATCATGGGGAAAGTATTGTAGTAATCTCAGGTATGTTCGGCCCCCCAAAAAACATTGGGATTGGAATTCCCAGTGATTTGAAATGACACGTTGTAGACATGGAGAAAGCTTGGGGGACAGGCCCAAGGGTCGTATGTCAGGCACAAGATGTGTTTATATGTGCCTGTAATTTTTGCCTGCCTCATAGAATCATGGAATCATAGAATTGGCTGGGTTGGAAGGGACCTCAGAGATCATCAAGTCCA
Organism: Phaethornis superciliosus; assembly: GCA_023637945.1. Lineage (NCBI taxonomy): Eukaryota > Metazoa > Chordata > Aves > Apodiformes > Trochilidae > Phaethornis > Phaethornis superciliosus. The sequence continues at coordinate 75,111,277 of JAJQWJ010000003.1, read as the reverse complement.
ACCCTTGACCACTACCGCTGTGGTTACCAGACCATGGCACTGAGTGCCACATCCAGTCTCTTTTTAAATATCTCCAGGGACGGAGAATCCACTACTTCCCTGGGCAGCCCATTCCAATGTCTGATCACCCTCTCCGTAAAGAAATTCTTTCTAATATCCAACCTAAACCTCTCCTGGCACAACTTGAGACCATGCTCTCTTGTCTTGTTGAAAGTTGCCTGGGAAAAGAGCCCAACCCCCCCCTGGCTCCAGCCTCCTTTCAGGGAGTTGTAGAGAGCGATGAGGTCTCCCCTGAGCCTCCTCTTCTCCAGGCTGAACACCCCCAGCTCCCTCAGCCTCTCCTCACAGGACTTGTGCTGGAGTCCCTTCACCAGCCTGGTTGCCCTCCTTTGGACCTGCTCCAGGACCTCAATCTCCTTCCTGAACTGAGGGGCCCAGAACTGGACACAGGACTCGAGGTGTGGCCTCACCAGCGATGAGTGCAGGGGCAAAATTTTAACTCAAATTTCCAGCATTACCCTCTTCATGGGGAACTGACTTACGCAGGGAGTATATGTATACAATGATGGTGTCAAGGATTTCCAGAGACTGATATTGAATGTTTACTGTAACTGAATACTTGAAAGTATTTAACTCTCTGTGCAATGTCTGTGAGTCTTAACTTGCATATGTATTGCATATATCATTGGCAAAAAGTTTAAAAGTTCTAATCGAGTTCTGGACTTACACAGCAGCATTCAGCCCTGGACCAAAAGTTGAACAAAGTATTTCTTGAAAAGAAGTACAATTAGTAGTGAAAATGATCAGTGTATGTGGTGGATATTTTAAGCTTTATATGTAACTTTTGATAAACTATTTTTAGCATTTTGCTTTTAATTCTGGTTGAAAACTAGAATGTGGATATTTAGCAAGATTCTTAAATAAAATTTGTATTTTAAAAGGACTAATTTTTATAACATTTATTGCATGGAATAATTGTTGACTAGAACTTCTTTATTAAGCTCCAGTTAATTTTAAAAAATAGTGTCTGGTCTTTTTATCTTGGTTACTTAAAAAGAATTTTTTTCTGCAGTTAATCCATATCATGCAGTTAATCCTCTACAAGCCCTTCCCATTTTCTGTTAAAGGGTGTTTGGCTTCATTCTAATTGTGTTTAAAGGAAGATAGAGAAGAGGAACCCTTCAAATACTTCAGGATTTTGACATACTGGAGAGAATTTGTAGTTGTGAACACTACAAAAAAAATAGGACCTACAGTGATTTGTTCTGCTTCTAAAGGTGGTGTCTTCAAGATGAAGTCTTAAAGCTAGTGAAAATTTTGTCATTTGGTTACATGTTACATGTATGATCCATTGATTAAATGTTTTTCCCTACTCTATCTCTGTGGGAAAAAAAAGTCTTGGTGGTAAAGCATGGAATTTGGATGCCTTCCTGATGTTTATCACCTTTGGCAGTATGAATATTATGTGTGTTAGTTTTGGGAAGACATGTGATTTGTTTGGCACTACTGAAGGTCAGATGTAGGAACTATCAAAGTGCATATTGAGTCAAGGTCTATTTTTTACATTTGGCTTTTGACCTTTCTAGGTTTTCTGTTTTTGAGAGTCAGTTTTATGATAATTTCTGGCCAAGAGAGGAATAAGTGAATCCCTAGTCAATAATGCTTAAAATACATGCAAATCCCCCTTGATCCTCCCATGTGCTTCCAGATTTTTTTTCATTCTTTTACTTCTTTTATGTAGACTACTTAGTACTTTATATTCTGTTTAACTTCTGAAATCAGTTCCTTTTATTATATAGTAAACTTACTGTACAACTCCTAGTCATGGGAAAGAGATGTTCTTTTCACTGCATAAATTTAGGGTTAGAGTGTTATAGAGGGTTTCATTTTGCTGAGACACAATACTTATAGAAAACATGTCTGTATCAGCAAGATATTTTGCTGTATCAAGCTGTACTAACTTTAAAATGTGTTAAAGCTGGGGGTGGGGAGGGAAATAATTATCTAACTAGACCACTGGAGGTGGATTCCAGCCGTTGGAGGTTTTATTTGTTTTATTTTCTGCATAAAGAGAAATCTCTTAAATTATTGTTCAGCTCCTCCTTTTTTCTCTGTAGAGCAGGAATTTGTCTTGGTTTAGTGCTTTGACTTTGGAGGTGAGGTCAGGTATTGTAGTGTCAACAACTTACCCAGACAAATAACAGTTTTCCAAGTAAAATGGAGGTGATTGTGGCATATTATTCACAGACTCTCAAGTTACCCTTGCTGAGACAAACTTTATTCATCTGAGGGTCCTGTTTATACTCTTAGCCATTCCCCAAGATCCACCCACAAGACCCTTCCAGCTTCTTCCCACCCAGGGCCAGAATTATTCTGTTGTTTTTCCAGTAGTTTTCCACCCTTCCTTCTAGTAAATGAGGTAACTTCATCAGCACATTCCTATATAATCACCCACGTTAACTTTCCCATCTCCCACAGGTGATGTTTTTTTATTATACACACATTGATAATCAGATTCTTTCATTGGCTGAGTACCTTCATATCTTCCAGCATCTGCAAGAACTCTCCTTTTCAGAAGAATGTGAAATCATATATCCTCAGAAGTGAAACTAAGCAAATGTTTCCTTCCTTCCCTGTACAGACAACTGGCAAAACCATAGTTTTATTGCAGTTATTTTTTTTTAATGCAGAGTTGCAAGATTTTTATAATCAAACAAAGGCAATGCAGTTCTGTACTTCATAATCCAGTTGCCAGGGTAAGGTTGATTCTATATCAATGAGCCAGAAAATATTTTCTGAAAATTTGGTTGGAACTTTTTTGCTTTTGTATGTTCTCTCCATGTTATAGATATCTTTGCACAAGATCAAATTCTCTAGGAATCCTTCCGTTAAGATAAGTTGAGAACCTTAAATTTTTATTTTTTTTTTGCCTAGCACTGTTTTGAGAACTGTGGTTACTTTTTGTGATTGCTTCTTCTAGTTCCAAATAGTGCCTAGTATTTTTGGTTTGGTGTTTTTTTATTATTATTTTTTTTTTTATTATTATTTATTCAATCGTCTAGGTTACTGGTTTTCAGATTCTATTTTTTATAATGTGATCACTTTGCCAGGAAAGCCAGACAATACTCATATTCTGTCATTCTAATAACTCGTTATCCCACTACTTTTGCAAAGTCTTTTGCAAACTTGGCAGGTGACACTGAACATTTTCTAGTTCAATTAAACTGACAACAGTATTGGACCAAGAATCAATTCTTTGCTGGAGAATGTTACCACTGTTTTATAACTTACTTAATAACTTCATTTTGAGATTGTCATTGAAAAAATCTGATTCATCTAAGTTGTATCCTATTAAAAGTATGTAACTACGAAATTTATGAAATATTATAACCCTGAACTTTTTCTGATACTCACTGTGTTAAATTTATCCCATTTTATTCTGCCAATATTTCTTGTAAACTTTTGAAAATTACTACTTTGGAGGTTTCCATAAAATAAGGCCTTATTCCTTTCATAGCAGTCAATGGCTAGTAGATAGCTGGTAAGATGTGATTCTTAAAATGTGTTAGGAACTACTGATTTCAAATTGGAGACTGATTCTGCTTTCTCTATCAAAATTATACTCGGTATTGAGGTATACTGTACTGGATTCAGTCTTTCTGTAGATAGAGTATCACTTTTTGCCTTAAAATTCTGAGAAAGTTTTTCTTGCCTTTAGTTGTCTAGCAAATATTTTTGAGATTTGAGTTTGTCTGTGTTAATTAACCTGTCATTCCACACATTTTAGACTGTTTGTTTCATTCTCTGGTGATACGAGATGTCCGCCTCATTACTGTTACCTTTCTCCAATTCTCCATTTTTAGATGTATTGATTAGCTTCATAATTCTCCTTAAGCGCTTGGTGACGGTCTATTCTCTTCTTCAGAATCTCAGGCACAGGTTTTTAAGTAAAGTGGTGCCTTGCTGTGTTTATTATAGAGCAACATATATACATCATCAAAATGTTCCAGAAATATAATGTCATGAAAATATTCATTATATGTTACATTATATTAAAAAAAAAAAAAAAAAAAAGAGAGAGAGAAAAAAAGAAGAAACATTATATCCACACAAACACCACCCCTGTTCTTTTTTATACCTAGAATGTTAACTTTAGCATACTGATGATTTTGGAATACACTCCCTGTTCTTTAGCACAACATCATAAGTGTTTACTTCCTTTTTTTGCTTGGTGACTATCATGCTGTTATCCATCTTTATCATTGTTCATTTACACCTTAGGCAGAGCAGTTGGAGGAATTATCACCAACCTTCTTGAAGGCATGTCTTCTCTGGATTGTGACTAATTCTCCTGCTAGATTCTGGTATTATTTGTCCCTTTTTATCTCCGGGCTTCTTGTTGGGATCTGCTTTCATCCCGTTGTTTTGTTTGGGCTTTTCTTCATGCTTCTATATTTGAAGGTGATGATGTGTAATGGACTTTTTGAGGTGTTTTCAAGCTATTTTGAAGCAATTCATCTTGAGGCTAGAAAACTTCAGCTTCAGCTTTGAAGTATTAAATGTTGGCAAAATACTGAAAAAAGGCATTGGAACCTCTAATAACAAATCTGTCGGTAATGTTGAAGTTCTGGGTTTCTTTTTTCCCATTCTCCTTCTACTCCACGCTGTAACTAAAAAGTAAAAACCTCACTTTAAAATAATGTGAATTAAAAACATATTTTCTACTTGTATTTTCACTGTATTTGAAGGTTTTCATGCTTCATATTGATTTAAAACCTCACTTTGTTTTTCAGAATAATAAGGGGATTTCCTTGCCTACTTTTGAAATAAATCTTAAGAAAATTATTGAGATAATTTCCTCCCAATAAGTACAAGGACAATTACAAGATCTGCTACTCAGATATAGAAAGAAATTGAATAAGCAATTGGAAAATAACTTCTGAGCATCCTCAGTAGAATCTACTGCATCTCAGTAGACCATATACAATTCACATATGTAATGTGTCATATTATTTCCGTCCTGACTGGCAGACAGAAGGGCTGTTACTGTGTCTCACTTGAGGCCCAAGCTTACAGAAAATTGTCATGTATTAAATAATAAGATGGCTTTGAGCTACTAATGGGATATCATAAAAAAAAGGCAGTTTGAGGCTAGAATATCCCATGCAATGTAATTTTATAGAGGTAAGAAAATAATAATGCTGGTGTACATGATACTTCTGAAAAATTATGGCTACTGGGAAGAGTTTGCCCATGCAGAAGGGTAAATGAAGTCAAAGTAGGAGAGATGTAGAAAAGGCTAGCTAAGGTGATCAGGAAGGCCTGTTTTACATAAGGAGATTAAAAGATCTTGGCTTGTTTAATCTTGTAAAATGAGAGCTGAGGAGGAATATGGTTGCTTTCTGTAAATATATCAATGGGTATTGAGGGAGGGGGGGAGTACGAAGAGAGAGAGACTGCTGTTAAAACTAAAAGATAATGTTGGCACAGGAACAAATACATACAAATTGAGCAAATTAAGACGGGAATTAGGAGATGGAATCTCAAAATCAGCTGAACCTTCTCACAATAGGAGCAAGAACAGAGTGAGTTTTAAGAGGGATTTTTCACTTAATTTATTACAAATATGATTTGATGAGCTTGTCAAGTATAGAAGGGGAGTAGGCTTCCACTCCTGTATTCTTATTATGTTAAACTGTTATTAAGTTTGCAGAAGAATTGGAATGGTGTTGTGTGGTTCTATTTTTTTCCTTATTGTTGACAGTAATAATTTTTCCAACTGCTACTCCTGTGAACTTTCAGATTCTTGAGGAAAAAATTTTCTCTATCTGCATTTGACAATATTAGCGAGGACAAAAAAGTGAATATTTACCATAAGATGTTGCTGGTGATTAATGGATTAGCCAAGTAGTTTTCAGCTTTTCTCAATCATTGCACTAAGTCTTCAGAGTTAGCAAAAATATAAAGTAATGAAACATTGTACCAGTATTCTGTGATTTCTGCTGGAGTAAAGAATGTGAGATTATTTCATTCCTCATAACATATTTGGAGAGAAGACAGGCTCCCATAATTGGCAAAACCTGTAAGCACTGATAAATCTGATTAAATCCTCCCTTTGGGTTTCTACTGTCTGAAATGGTATGAAAGGGCTAGGTGAAGGGTTAGCTGATCTCAGTGTTTCATTTCATCCCTACATTATTATTTGTTATATAATACTGATTGCTGCAATTATCTTGCCAGGAATACCTGGCAAAGATGTGAAGCCAGAGGAGATGTGAAGCTTTTCATTTGGGGAGCTTCTGTGCCAAGGTGTAGTTACAATAAAATAAATTAAAAATTCCCACAGCAGCAATGGTTTAGTAAAGGAAAGCAGCTATTGAAAACTGCAGAACCTTTCCGGGGTTTGTTCCAAAGGTACCATATAACTTCAACTGTGTAGTCTGAATTTTTCATTATTATATTTCTTTCCCTGATACACATATTCACATATGCAATATGTAAAATGTATGTATAATCAGGGTCACTTAAAATATTTGATTGGTTTGCCATTTGCAAATATTTGTACTATTGAATAATTTTATCTATCTGAGATTCTAGGTTATTTTTACTTTTTTTGGCTTCACATTTGAGTATCTGCATATAGGCAAGCTTCACTTTCTTCTTCAAAGACCACATTTAGGTTTCACCACATGACCAGTCTGAGAATGTCTTTCCACTTTGCTAGTGAAGGTCACAGGCCTCTTCCATCACTTTGAAGAGGGTGCTCACTAGCACCAGCCAACAGGACTGAAACTGAAAATAAAGCTGATACAGGGAAACACTAGGTGAGAAGAGAAATTAATTCTCATAGGGAAAAAGAAGCAATAGAGGTGAAAGGTTTTGATATTGTTGCTCTTGTACTTACCCCCTACTTTGAAACAACAGTAAGGATGCAAAATAACTTTTCATGCTTAAAAGAGAAAACAAAAGCCAGAATTAAAGAAAGTGTTGAAAAAGAAGTGATCTACAAAAAATAATTTTATAAAATGAGTAACCTAAAAAGTCATAATTTCCTCTGCCTATAAATACATCTATGCTCTGCATTGATCTTGCAATACATCTAAACACAGTTCTATACACTTCAAAGTTCTGACCCAGATGCTCCACTGTGACCAGGGTTCAGTAAAGTGTCTTTAACGTCTCAAACTGGATGGTGTTTATTGGAGAAAAATTTAAAATAAGATCTAAAATGTAGTTTTTGAAGGGTTTTGGTATTTTTTCTTCTTATATTTAGTTGTTACTGCCTTGTTGTGTATGTGTGTGGTCTGTTAGTTCTCAGATAAATTTTTTTGTAGAACTAGAACCTTTGATATAGAAAGGAAGATCTAGAACCAACAACTGGATTTCTTTTCTCTTAAAATGGTGTTGATCCCTTTTGTTGTTAGATAAGTATATGTTTGTCACTGCAAATTTCCATTTTTTTTTACTGTCCCTTACCTATTTAGTTTATCTCTTCTATGACTTATGCCCAGGTTCTCTTCAGTTGGTACAGCTGGTTTATGGTAGCAGAAAACTTGGGGTCAAGACCCTGTTGCACTAGGTGATGTTTAAGGATTTTGAATAAACACATCCCTGTCCCAGAAACCTCACAGTTCCTTTTTGTGTATTAATAATTCTGAGCTGCTTTTAGGAAAAAGGGAAGTAGTGTCACCATGCAACTCTTCTCTGTTATAGCAGCAGGGCTAGTCATTTAATACCTTGATTTATAATAGTGTTGTAATCTAAATAGGAAGCAGGTGGAGTTACAACTGGGTACAGATCTCTGGATATTAATGGCTTGGCTTGGCAGCGGAATTCTAAAGCTGTATATACTTTTTCTGTCTTAATTATGCATTCATTAAAAGCTTTTATACCCAACAGAATAAAGTAAATATTGTTTGATCTCTGTAGTGTGCTCCCAGACTGTAGATTTGCACAGCAGGGTCTTGATAATCTGAATAAATTGTATTTCCCCAAGGAGTTTATCTTTCAAATAAGGTCATAAAGAAATGCATTCTTTCCCCTTAGTTCTCCTTGTGCTTTTTCTGCTATTTATAAAACAGAGCAGAGGAATAGAAGTATATTGTAGTCTGCTGTGTACTTGGTTATGATTAACTCTAATTTATCAATCTGTTACTTACATGCTTTTCTGTGGCTTGTGCAAGGCAATTATTCTTTAAAGTACAAATGAATAAAGATGGATTTAGAAGTAATGTAAATACAATGTTTATAGCTATTATTCCTGTTTGACAATTTATTATATATTGATATTAAAATACACTTCTGTTTTAAAACATGGACGATGCCACACCATTTATTTTGAATATTTAATATTATTGTCTTTCAGACTGTTTGTTTGAAAAACTGATTTTCTTCTATGAGGCCTTTAAATGTCAATTCATTGTTTAATTGGTTTATCATCTAAAGGTTGATACTACTGAATCAGAAGACCAGTAGTGTAGAACAGTGGATTCTCTTATTTCAGAGAAGTGCATTATTAGCATGCATATGATAAAAGATAGTTTCTTGGTTTAGAAGTAGACACTGATAAGTAATTTGCCCAATTTATTAAATTAGTTTGTGTTCACTGTGAGATTTTAGAACTATTTCAGCTGTTAGTTGTAAGATCTCTGTAGATAGTCTTTTACTTATTTTCTTGGTCTGAATGCATTTCAGCAGTCTAGCATACATTGTAGTAGAGGAGATAGTATCTCTACCTTTCCCTAATTCTCTTCCACTATTGGTGACACTTCTACTTGTGTTCATATTTCATCCTTCAGTTCAAAAAAGTTAAGTGATATATATTTAAAAGGTTATAAAAATAAGAAGAATTTTTTCCATAATTTACATGACTGTTTTATCCCAAATGTTTTTTAAGAGCATATATTGTCATACATTACTGAAAGAAAGTCGCATATGATTTTTAAATTTTTTAGATGCTCTTTTAACACAATATAATACAATTTATGGGAAACAAGGGACTGCCAGAACTCTTATTCAACCACAATTAAAATTAGTTTTATAGTAAACTATTTAATTTTTAACAAAGTTTTGAATCCAGTTATGAGTTAAATTTGAAAATCATTTCAAATCAGATAGAAATGATATTTCTATCTGTCGTTGCTTTTATATTTTCTGCTGGATTCTTTTTTTTTAAACTAGAAGGCAAGGTGTATTTTTTTTTGTTTGTTTGTTTTTTTGTTTTTTGCAAGTTACATGATGACCATTAGTCTCATGTTTCTGGAAGTCTTTCTATGTATAAAGATTTAGATTATCTGACCTGTGGTATACATCTTGCAATCTCAGTGTAACATTTTGCTCTCTAGTATCATCAGAGGGACAGTAATGTATAGTACTGTATAATTTTGCTTTAAATTTTGGTATGACAATCTGATAATTTTCACTTGTAAAAGCTAATGCACTACTTGCTTCTTTGGCAGTGAGATATGAACCTGTAGATCAAATAAACTTACAAAAAGAGAATCAAACATTTCTGATTACGGGCCAAGGCCAATTTTAACAAAATATGCCATATTCATCAAGCAGTAAACCAGAAGACCATTAGCTCACTAACACATTATCTTAGGTGAAGTATCAAAATCTTTTGAAGCTTAGCAATGAAAATAAATAAAAAATTCAGACCTCACAAATAAATAAATAAACATCTGAAATAACTAAATACATAGAAATAAAAATAATACTGTAAATACAGGCCTGGTGAGAGTTTATTTATCTTTACGTAAGTGTATTTGGTCTCTTCATCTATATGACAGCTTTCCTAAAAAACTTCAGTTGATGTTGATTTGAGGGAATAGGGAAGACTGGGGGATCCTAAAATTTACCCAAACTAGAAATAATGGCTTACCAGTGTCTTTCCAATTTCTCTGAAAATGTGAGAATATTTCAGGTGAAAACTGCATTATTGTCTCTCCCTACTAAGGAAAGATTTAATTGTGCTACCTCCCATATATTATTGTCTTTTGAAATCCACTAAGAGTCATCTATCCTTCTCCACTGACACTGGGGTTTGATCAGGCCTGTATTTTAGTTGGGCTGTTGATCCTCAGATCACAATGTTTGATTATTTATTTGTTTGTTTTAATCCTCCACAGATATAGCTGTTTGTTGACTACCAAAGAGATCAGTAAACATACACTTGAGCTCTTCTACATTTCTTTTTGGATGTTTGGCATTCATTCAGTCAGGGGGTTCTTTGAAAAGACAGTCTTCCAAATTGAGGACAATAAACCATGGTTGTTGCCTGTCAGATGCTGTGGTGTTTACTTTGATTTTACTCCCATGTGCTGTTGCCATCGTTGCACGGCCATCACAGAAATGGTGGTGTGAGGTGCCATCTGTCATCTGCACATATTAAATCATCAAGCAAGCACACAGACCAGGTACTTTTCATGTAAAATTCCTTCTGTTCTATTTTATTCCGTAGTTGGAGAGGATTGGTCCTTACCTCTTATATGCTGGTGTGAAGAGGAAATGACACTAGCTGTGGCTTCTGGGATGATAGCTGTTAGTGCTTTTTCTGACAATATAAAGAACTTTTCTTTGTTCTTCCAAGAAAACAATGTGAAATTGCTATGCAGCAGTTGAACTGGATAGTGAATCGGATTTATCTTTAATGTACAAGCCTGCCAGGAAAGATGCACCCTTCAGACTGGGAGATGATGTATCAAGCAGAAGCCTTCACAGGAATTTGGTTCAGTTTCTTCCAGTACTGACTCCTCTTAGCAGGTGAAAAAATTCTTTCTCCACTCTCCATTGCATATGCATAAACAGCTCCACAGTCATTGGGACAGCCACCCAATTCACACGTTCAAGATGTAGTCCATAAAACATTCCAAAAAAACCTCTCTTCGCACTTTCCCATCTTCCCTGTTGCTCTGCTCTATCTGCCAGCCGTGCAGCTCATTTGACATTTACAAGATTTCTTGTCAGTTTCATTTGGTGCTGCCATTCCATCCAGCAGAGCAGTGAAAGTGAAATTGACTTAATTTAGTCTGTTTCTCTTTCCTGCTCTAGTCCCTATGTTAACTAACCAGCAAAGTGAAACTGACAGGGCTCCTTGTCATTTTCACACATGGAGCTGGTCAAGGAGAAGGCGGCTGATAGGGAGCAATGCGGTAAATTGGAAGATGAAAAGCAGGATTGCGTAGAGGAGAGGAAGAGAGGTGTGAGCATAGAGCAAGAACAGAGAAAACAGCTAAACGTGCTGATTTCCCAGACATCCTGGGTGCCTTTCTCTAGTATGGATGAATTCTTGGCCTCTCCCATGAAAAGTGTATGGTCTAGAGCAGCAGTAGTTAGCTGTCCAGATGTTAATTTACAAGGCATGCCAAGCTGAAACATTAGCTTGTGAATATAGGTTAGCTATCTCCAGGATGGAAAAGCTTTCCTACACTAAATTACTGTAGCTTTTGTTTCTGCAGATTTCTGCTGCTAGAATGAGGAGGGAGAAAGAATGAGAGGCCAACATCTGCTATAGGTTGATGATGTCAGCTGTTAAAAAAAAAAAAAAAAGTATTAATTCATCAAAGAGATATTTATACATAGTAAAATGAAGCTCAGCATGTTGTATTTTGTGAGGCTTCGTGGGACTACAAGTTGTATTACACAGGTGCTCTACCTCAACCCAAACACTAAATGATGAACAAACAATTGCATTGTAACGAACTGTTGTAGTTAGCAAGGGAATTAAAAAATGCATTTAGTAACTTCTGTGAACTCTTGCCATACAGTATAAATCATGCTGGTTTATTATCGTATGTACCATATTTCTTACAGATGCTGTAAGATGCGTATAGAACCTTAGCAGTTGCAATATAAATTAGTACTGTTATATATAAATGCATATGCTTTAATAACATTTACACATACATTTTGAATAAGTCTGTGTTAATTAATTTCAAGTTATAGCGCCTTCCTTTTCCACAGCTCCAAAAGAACGACCTTTTTTTCCATGGCTGAGACCTGTGGAGTTTTTTGTTTTCTGGTTTGTTTTTTTGTTGGTTTTTGTTTGTTTGTTTGGGTGCTTTTTTGCTTTGTTTTGTTTTTTTTCTGAGACTTATTTTGTTTGCTTCACCCATTTAGGAATTAAATAGTTTTAATTACTTGGACCTGTATAAACTTGCGGACCTCTTCAACCTCACTTTGTTGGAGAATGCTGTGATTGACTTCTTAGTAAAGCATCTGTCTGAGCTATTGAAGAGTCATCCTGAAGAAGTTCTGGCACTCCCATACTGTCTCCTTCGAGAGGTTTTTAAAAGTGATAGACTCACTTCACTCAGTGAAGAACAAATCTGGCAGGTAAGGAGACTGGTGAACAAGCAGAATGTGTGATACTCTGTAAACCATAGCAGTAATCTGTTATTTTGAAACCCTGAAGCAATCTCGAGGGAGAATAAGCCCTTGAGCAAAAACTGTGAATAACAACTGAGGGAAATTTTTAAACAGAATTCAAAAAATGTTGCATTGTGTTATTGCAATTTGTTTGTTTGAAAGAAAAATTTGTCTTATTGCTTGTGTTACTCAGATGTGGCTAGGGATTTTCTTCTCAATCCAACTTTGGTGGTGGGAAGAGGTGGCCAATACATGCAACTCAATTATCATTGCCTCCAGTGGGGCTAATGCTGCAAGTCTGGCAGCAAACCTGCTTCTCCAGTTTTTCTCATTCACTTCAGACAAACTTAGCTGTGTAACTTTAGTAGTAATTTAAAGTGTTTATGCCACCACAGCTGACCTTGCCTGAAGCAAATCAGCAAATCATCACACAGGCTGCTCCGCTCAGAGATGAGTGGAGGCATCAGTGGAAGGTTTGTGGCAGGAAGCTGGAGGTGGTGATGTTTTAAAAAAGATGGCTCTAGAAAAGGACTATGTTGTTAGCCATAAAATTATCAGGATGAAAGGATTGTTTTGTTACCTTTATTGAGAAGTCTGGTATTTTGGGAAACCTAATATGAAAAAAACTCCAAACATGTATCCTGTAAACAGAAGCACAAAAACTTAAAATCTATCCTTGGAAACATTCCTATCATATGTCTGTAAAATTGCAAATCATGATACAGTGAAGGAAATTTCTACAGCACTGGTACTGTAAACACTGGTACCAAACACTACTTTAAGCTTCATGTTCTTTTTGCTGTCATGTTTTCTAGAAGGAAAGTATTTCAGGGTATTCCCAGGTAAAATTAACTTCTTGAAGAGAAAGCACAGGTTTCTTCTAAGCAAGTGTGTTACCTTAGTCCAGCAGAGAAGACTGAGAATCAGAAGAGCGATTTGTATTTCAGTCACGGTTATTTATCTGCTTACCTTGTGGATTACTCTAAGCAAATCATTTAATCTATATGCCATTGTTTTCTCAAAGTGTAAAATGTGTGTTCATCTGTGGTCTCCTTCTTGTTCTGTGGACGACTAATATCATGCAGAAACAAAATATTTATTCTTAGAAATATCTAGTTAAGCTCTTCAAATCACAAAGATGTTGTGAGGATTTAACTTAACCCTTCAGTCTGATATCTGGTATATATTTTTTTTTTTGAAACTTTGAGGCCTTAGATTATTGAGTATTTTACAAATATTATATTTTCTGCAAATATTAATATAATGTTAAACTTTCGCTTGGCCTAATCTCTGGGGCATGTTAGTACAACAGAACCTGCAACACATTATGATGGTGTATTGGGTTTGGTTTGGCCTCTGTAGGCATAATACTCTGGAGTACTAGCCCATATTGCCCTTACCAGAAAAGGTTTTGAAGTACAAGCTCCTATATGAGGCATGTATCACTGACCAATGGCGTTTTATCTCAATTAGGGTTAGTGAATTCTCCTAGGTATGTGCTTCAGTATGATATACTCTTGCTGGAAAACTTGCTACAGAAGGTCACACAAATATTTTGTAATGCCAGCTCAATAAGGAACAAGCATATACCCAGTACAACCTTCTGAAAAAAAGTTTGGGTGCTGGAAGTTTTCAAATCTTGTGTCATTGTTCCATTGTGCAGGAAGAAATCTGAAATAATTTCCTTAATTGTGTGCAGTTCTGCCATTGTACACTTCTTGAGGCAAATATGACAAAGTTTTAATTTTTGTTGCAGCATCATAGTGGGGAGAAATACTTACAGGTAACATGCTGCTTTTTGAGTGACAACAGACTCCACACTGTCCACTTAAGTGTTATCATAATTGCATTTCTATAGGTTACTAATGCTGTTCCTAAGAACTTTTTTGAACTAGTTTTCTGCTGCAGGCAAAACATGAGTGTATCTTTTTAATACGTTCTGTATAATCAAGGATAAATATATATTTATAAATATTCCAGGTCCCCAGAATGAATTAAGACATATAAATATTTACCAATTTAGGTATTCAGAAGGCAGTAAGAAACTGTTTGGTGTTTTTTTTTTCTTTATCTTAGTAAATAAGTAATTCTCTCATAGTCAACCTGATAGAAGAAAATCAAATCAGACCAGCTATATTGCCTCAAGTGTGGTTAAGTTCATCATTTTTGCTAAGGTTATAGTGGTAATGTAATATACCATGGAAGAATCTAATATTCAGCCCAGGGTAAAGATTGGGTATGCCAGCGGATTAGTGTCAGGGTGCTTTATAGAAGTGAAACTTGATGGACAGGCTGAAGACAGATCTACAGAATCTCATTAAATTGCTGAATTGTTCATTACTGAGCACTCTCACTGTAATAAAGTGCTCATTGACTTTGACAAATCCCCATCCCATGTCTTAAGGAAGAACAGCAAAGCAAGAGGTTTTGGGGAAGCTGGAGGAAATTGGCACAAAGTAGGGCAGATAATAGAAAAGTTGATGGGGGATGCTGCCATTTGATTTGTCTGTCTTACCTGTGAATAGTGTGTGGCCTCCTGCACCCAGAGGTGTATGCACGTTATGGTGATACAAATTCAGTGTGTCCCCAGGGCACCTTTAGTAGTAGGGCTCCCATGAAGCCTTAAGCAGAAATTAAGGCTTCCCTCAGAGAACCTCTGGGAAAAGTGCCACTGTCTGCAGAGCAGAGAGAGGTATTTTCATGAGTTTGAATTCCCAGTGCCCACTGGGTGATTGGATCCAAATGCAGATAAAGATTAAGGCAGTTATTTCAGTGCATCACAATATGTACACAGAGTGATGCGTGACAGTGAGTTTAACTGAAGTGACTGCAGCTCATATCTGGCACTTCATGGACTTCTCTTAGGCTACCAATTCACAGGTGCCCAATTTTAGTGAATATGGTGAAATATAAACTTGAACAAACAGGAGTATTAATGTCTATATACTAAGGTGTGGATTAATTACTGTGGTAATTCCTGTTGATTCTTTCAGAAAGTAAAATGTGACCTCCAAACCAGGGAGAAATGCACAAAGTAAATAGTTTCTTCTTTCTACCTCTTAATATCTAATAGAATGCTTTGGCCTAATATAGGTGTCTTTTTGTTAGTGAATACAATGGATAAGGAATATCATGATGTATTTCTTAAAGCAAACAAAAAAAACCCAACCAAAAAGAAAGCCCACCAGGAAACCTCTGTAGGCTGAGAAATTGGAACAATTTACTAGCCTCCATGATTAGAATTTTTTTTAGCTAGGATAAGGCAATAGCTATGGTTATTATTAGGTGACATAGAATTTGTTTTCATATTGGTTTTTTACATTTTACTAGCATGTGATGCTATGAAATATTACTTTGTACATACGAAATTTGATTTTGTTCAGCTGCATTAAAACATGAGGAAATGTAAAGCAGTTAAATGTGAAAAGAGATTAAATATAAAAACAAATAAACCCAAGGAAAAATCCTGAAGAAGTTGAAGGAAAAATAGCAAATTCTTTGGTATTCTTCCTCTTCACTATTAGCTGTGCAGCGTGCTTTTTTCACAGGAAATGGTTGGAATGAGGAAATAAACGTCTATTTTATCATGAAGTGGTAAGTGAATCTTTTTATAATTGCCATTACTAGAAAGGCTCATTGGCTCTACTTTAAGGAAGCAGATGAATTCCCTTGATAATTGAAAAGCTAACCAACCCTGTATGACAGAACATGTTCTCAAAGAAATCTTACAGTAGAGGGCTTCTTGTTGGAACTTTAGCAAGTTAAAAGCAAGCCAGTGATATAATAAAGTGATAATATAATAAAGTGATAATAATAAAGTGATAATAAAGTGATGCTACCCGTATTTGTAGTATAGTTATGCTATGTCATGAAGCTTGAATGTTCTTATTTCAAGGACCATACCAATAGGTTCTCAGGGGTATATACATGTTTTGATGAAATGTGGGCTAAGTGCCCTGCTAAATGTGAACTTAAGTTTTACTGCAAAACAAGTAATGACATAAAGTAGTGAGAGAAGGAAAGCACCTCAGTAATCAATGTTGTGTTTAAACAGTATATTAGCCTTTCACTATTCAAGGAATAAGCATAAGTGCTCTCTCGAGCAATAAGTTAAATCATGTCTGGTGGTCTATTACTTGTCCCTAGTGAGTATTTAGCCTAAGTAGAAAACCACCATACTAAAACGTGGCTGTCAGCCTCTTATGAAGAGAGGCATAAGAGAGAAAAAAAGGATTTTGCATATTGAGGTAGAGGTGAACTGGTGGGGCTATTTGGAAAAATTAGCATATTGCTTATGCATGTTTTGTTTCATTTTTACTCCCTTTAAGTACTTTTTTTTCATGAATAGTCTATGTAAAAGTACCAAAGAGCCACCCTTAAATCCCAGTATCTGCTGTGATGGTTGCACTGTGTATCTTGACTAGCAACTAAGATTACAATTACTCTCCAATAAAAATAGTGTGAAAACATAACTTATGGAAGAATGTAGGTTCCTTTTTCCTAAGGCTGATGCTTGTAACCACAGGTATCTCACCTGTATGCAATAGTAATATAGCTTATATACCTTATGGTCTCTCCAGAACCATGTGCAGAATTTTTGGTAGGATATCCATGAGCTGTAGACCAAGCAGCAGTTGTGGCACAGGATCTGCAAGGAGATCAGTGTCCTCTGTAGATGGAGCCTAAGCAAGGGTATACACAGGCTTCTATGGATTGTGGCAGTGGATGTTGGCAGCTGAATCTCACACTTTCCTGATGTGCTTGGGTCAGGCACATTTTTCCTGATATAATTTCTTCATCATTTGTAATAGTAATGGCATTCTGGCTTACAGTAAAAATTAATTTTGCCCCTGTTGGCACTTTATGAAACATTTGTCTGCCTTAGCTTAAATCTAAGGGGCTCTTTATCTTGTCCTTTACAGCAAAGATTTATGAACTTTATATATGCTCTTTTTTCCTGAAATCTTGAAAGTTTCTGCTTGTTATTTCTTGAATGTTAGCTAATCTTGTTAATGTTATTTATCAAGTATAGCAAAATAGAAAGGAACTTTTTATATCAAAACTAATTTTTATATTTAAACTAATTTATTTTAGGAGAAACTGCATGCTTTTCTAATTTTCTTAACAAATGTCAGTTCAAATTAAAAAACTTGATTATTTTGCTGCTATTGCTGTGAGCAATAGTGAAATTTATGAAGGGCATTACTTTTCCTCAGTACCCTACAGTAATATTGCCTCACCTTATATATTCCAGTTTAAGTTCAAAACTGCACAGAGCACCACACCAGTATTTAGGAAGACTGCTGTGCCCACGGCTCTTCAATTTAGGTTGCTTCCTCAGCTAAGCAGATGTGTGCTTTGGTTTTGGAAGCCAAAAAAGAGAACACCAAGGTGTACACACAGCAAGACTTTCTGTGATATTGCTTTCTGCATTTGGGGCAGTCTGATATGGTGGGATTTGTGTGGGCTGTTATGCTCTTTGTGGCAGTGATCTACTGGAGAGTAACTGAAGTGGATTCATATTAACACAGGTATTTGGTTACACACAAGAAAGCTGCTTGGGCCATGGTGTTGTGAAAGATGGGTGTGACTGGAAATACACATTACTTTCATTTTAAAGTTAAACAACAGTGCAAGTCAAATCTAAAACTCACAGGTATCACAGGTGATCAAGTGAAGCAGTCCATGGTTATTTTCTTAGTTAATGTTTTCCATTCAGAGATACAAGTGTTAGTAATCACTACTCTTTCAAAATCCCAATAAAGCTGCTTCTGATGGGTTTAAGCTTGTCAAAAATGACAGGAAATGAGATGTTCTTTGGAGAATTCTCAGCTCTGTATTTCAACAGTTTTTTCTTTGGGAGCTGGTAGAATCATTACCTATATTCATAACTATGGAGCCAAAGAAGGCTGAGAAATAAAATTAAAATCCAGGTTGTCTAAACCCATACAAATGAATCACTTGGAATCCAAGTTTTGAGTTTAAGTGCTTTCACTCATACTCAAATTAAGTGTCTGAAGTTAGATGGAGTAATTTGTGCCCATATGTCTAGATAGACCTGCTATTAGGTGAGTGCAGTTCAGTATGACCACTGAGATCTGATCAGCTGTTGTCCCTTGCTATCATTTCTGCCCCCAAATCAAGACACTAGTGGCTCCAGGAAGGTGAGAAGGTAAGGAGATGGAAAAACAGGGGCATTCCTGCACATGGCCAGCAGGTCCAGGGAAGTGATTCTGCCCCTGTACTCAGCCCTGGTGAGGCCACAGCTCGAGTCCTGTGTCCAGTTCTGGGCCCCTCAGTTCAGGAAGGAGATTGAGGTCCCGGAGCAGGTCCAAAGGAGGGCAACCAGGCTGGTGAAGGGACTCCAGCACAAGTCCTGTGAGGAGAGGCTGAGGGAGCTGGGGGTGTTCAGCCTGGAGAAGAGGAGGCTCAGGGGAGACCTCATCGCTCTCTACAACTCCCTGAAAGGAGGCTGGAGCCGGGGGGGGGTTGGGCTCTTTTCCCAGGCAACTACCAGCAAGACAAGAGGGCATGGACTTAAATTGTGCCAGGGGAAGTTTAGGTTGGATATTAGGAAGAACTTCTTTACCAAGAGGGTGATCAGACATTGGAATGGGCTGCCCAGGGAAGTAGGGGATTCTCCGTCCCTGGAGATATTTAAAAAGAGACTGGATGTGGCACTCAGTGCCATGGGCTGGTAACCACAGTGGCAGTGGACCAAGGGTTGGACTTGATGATCTCTGAGGTCCCTTCCAACCCAGCCCATTCTATGATTCTGTGATGATCTTTGCTTACTCCAACAAGGGGTCCCTTGGCAGCTTTCAGATATGTGAGTGATCTGTAGAGCTAGGGGCTTCATTACCTTACGACAGAGATCCTTCTACTCCTTTGATCACCTTGGACTCCTTTGTGCCGGGGAGAAATGGAAGAGATTATGACAAATATATTTGTCAAAAAAGTTCTTTAAAAGCCTCACTGTAAACTGGCTTCCAAGCTAGAGGTCTATGTGGGATAGTAATGACAGATGGAAAGATCACAGTCTCTGAAGTGAGAATCTGTGCTGAAAAGCTTTCAAACTGCTCTTCTAGGGTGGAGCCTATTTCAATGTTAATGTAAAACCATATAGGTCTGACTTTTATGAGTTTTCTCTGTTAGCAGTTGCAGTTGTTTTGGTTTGCTTCAGATGTGATTTGTTTGGTTTATATAATCTACATATTAGGGAAGCTCTGGCATTCTCAGTTCATGAGATACATTTGACATCTTAAATGCATTTACCAATGTGGCTTTAAGTGTCTGAGCCACTTTTAAAAACAAATAACATTCTTAGGAAAATTGATTTTGAAAAATTAACTCATCACATAAAAATAAGTCCTGCATAAATGTGAAGCCCATCGTGTTGGAATTAAATCAAAGTCAATAAAACTGACATAATTAAGAATATATTTTTTGACTAAAAGTAAAACTATTCTGTTCTTTAAAAAGCTGGGTTTTTTCTGCTAGTCTATTTTATATCTATTATTTATATCTCTATATATGCATATTCATTTTGTACCTAAAATACCATTCAGAAAAGTATCCCTTTGTGAAAAATCAAAAGAAATACCAACTCCTAAAATACATGAGCATGTTTGTTGTTGTCTTGCTGTCTTCAGAGGCAGTTGACAAAGAAGTAAATTGCCTGATGACCAGAAAAGGCCTAAGTCTTCCCAAAGCTAATATTAGTAAGCCCATCTGTGTTAAAATGAGGTTTCAGGAGCACTTTGGAATTGAAGAACCAGGATTGCTACTAATTGGTGATGTGGACTTTGGTGGCTAATGTTCCATAGCTGCCAGGGTAGAGTTGCTGAGAGAAAGTAGGGAACACTAAGACAGCTTTTGTCTGTGAGACCCAGAAGTGTAAGCTGACACTAACCTTGTCAGAAGTTCATTAAAATAATAAAACAGAACAACTCAGAAATAAAGTTCTTGTAGTGAAGGTGCTGGTGATAGCACTGTTTTAAAAAAAAACAAAACACACAAACCACCTGCTTATTTCACTTGGAAAAATTGACCTTGGTGATTTTTGTAATAAAATGGCATGTTGAGAGCATACATATATATATATATATATATAAACTAAGGAGAGTATGTCCTTTGTATGGTTTTGTGTGTGACCTAAGATATTTAATGACATACAAGTCCTATATAGCTATTGTCAAGATTATTATAGAAAATGATACATTTTTATGTGATTTGTTGGATTTACCTATTAAATCTGTAGACAAGGATACCCTAACAATAGAGAAGAAAGAAATAGGAATCTTTCTACATTCAAGAGCCGTTTAGACTAATTTTCACAAAGCTGAATTGCATTTTTGTAGAATTTTGTCTATTTTGTGCCTGTTTTTTTCTCTAACAATTTTTACTGATAAAAGCTTGTAGATTCCTGTCTCAATAGAGAGCAACCACATTTCTAAAGTATCTTCCAGAGTGGAGAATGAGAAGAATAGCAATAAAAACAATGTACCAGAAACTTATATTAGTATAAAATATGTCTGTGTATGTCAGCCTGAATGTTTCCTCTAAAAATAAGAATCAGCAATTCTAAATTTTGAAATTATGTCTTCTAGGGGTGAGGTTGTCTTTGTCCACATCCCATGCACTCCATCCTCTCCTTGTTTCAGAAAAGAGAGATTATTTGGTCTCCTTAAATGGAAATTAGATTACAGTCCAAGTTAAGAGCAGTGTTTATGAAGAGATAAGCTTCTGTTCATTGCAACTTCAGAAAAACTTAACAGGAAAGCACCTAGAAATGTCATTTTTACCACCACGATAGATGACAGAGTCCAAAATTCAGCATTTTGTCATGCATTAGGAACTGGATGGCAAGAAGTTGTTAAATGGTTGTTGTTACAGTTGCTGAAGAGAGGCAGATAGATCTATGAGGGTCCCTTAGGTTTTAGGAGCTTATGAAGCTACAGTTTAGGAATATTTAGGAATGATGGGAGGGGCTTGCTTGTTGCTTCTAATTTTCTTTACGGCTGGACCTGTTTGAAAGGAAAAAGTGAGCTTCTGCCTCCAGATGCCATATTTGGGGGTTGGTTTTATTACTTTGCTTTGTTCTGGATAAAATGTCACCCTCTACACTCCTTTCTGATCCTGTTAAAAGAAAATTTATATTGACTGCAGGACTAAGTAGAGCCTCTCCAGTGTCACCAATCCCAGCTCATTTATTTTATTTGTGTGCTCTTCCAGGTGCCATAGTCATTGCAGTGCACAGGAATGTCAGAAGTGGAGTAGCTGTAAAGTGTGTTGTGATAGGGACTGCACACTATCTCATGCAGGTTTTAAACACACTGTTGCATATATGGACTGTCATTGCTGTGGCTGCAATGGGCCTTGTTCATTCCTTTCATCACAGCAGAAGGATGAATTAAGTGGAAGAAGTGCATTTGGAAATCTGCATTTGTAGAAAAGCTTCAAATTACTGTAAAGGAAGCTACTCCTTAGTTGGAGAACTTGTTTGCAGAAGGATACACTTCTCTTGGAGCACACTATGGGATAGTTTTATCTTTGTTTCTCCAAGAAGGTTAAGGAAGAATGCAGTGTTTTATTGCATGTACAGAGATATACTTTTCATCTGCAAAAATGCCTCAAATTGTTTTGTAAGAACAATATTTAGGGATTTATGTTGTCTGCTGTTTCAGATACCTGTGTCTCCCCAGGTTTCATTCTGTGGCAAGGAGCACAAAAAAACTTTGCAGGACTTGGGCAGTGGGGTAAAGAAACTCAGTGTTGCACAAGTTGAGAGGACAGAAGATTTGACTGTGTGAGCTGTACCATTGCTGTCTTTTATTGTATAACTTAATTTTTCTCCCTTAGTTCCCATGTTGGGAAAATGGTTGAAATGTACACTTCTCTCAGAGAAGCTCAAGTTTTACTGCTTTGAGATACTTGGAAGGAAAATGCTACATAATTTTGAAGTTCAGATTCCCCAGAAGGTGTAAAATGGCAAACTTCCATGAGCTGTGATAATTTACAACAGCTGAGAGTTTACCTTCTGTCTCTACCTTACTTCACTTTGAGCTTGAGTAAATGAAAAGTTTAGTTTTTCCATTATAGCAACTCTATGCTTTATTATAATGATTTGTTACCATATATAATAATTATACATTAATGTAGTTCAGCTAGCCTTTTGTAAATCTGATTTTAATCATAGTTATTTTATTCTAAGAAGCTGAAATATTTTTATTGAGGTTAGTCAATGCCTTCTAGGTATGCTTATGTTCAGCCTCCTTTCCAGTGAATGAAGGGGGACTACAGGAAAGCTGGGGAGGGACTTTTTACAAGGGCATGTAGTTATAGGATGAAAGGAAATGGCTTTAAACTGGACGAGGGTAGATTCAGTTAGAGATTAGGAAAAAATGAGTGGTGAAACACTGGCACAGGTTGCCCAGGGAACTTGTGGATGTCTGGAAGTTGTCAAGGCCAGGTCTGCTGGTGCTTTGAAGAGTTTTGTCTAGTGGGAGGTTTCCCTGCCCATGCAGGGGCATTGGAAGTAGATGATCTTTAAGGTCCCTTCCAACACAAGCCATTCTGTGATTCTATGAAATACAAGAAATAGTAAAATAAAACTGTGTGTAAAAGAGTTTAATGCCTTTTTGGATAGTGTATATTTTATTCTTTACTGTTACTATAAACCTGACTTTTTTGTGTGTGTTTCATAGGAAGCACTGACCCTGTTTCTGTAACAACCTTTTGATAAAACAATCACCTTTCTGGGAAGGGCAGTATTAGGATGTAGCACCAGGGAGGACAAAAGCTTATGGTAAAGCACTGGACTGAGGATGCAGAGCAATGTAGTTGATTGTCAGAGTCTGTCTTTGGAATGAAGAATTCCTTTCTCACAAAGATATTGTGCAGAAACATATATTAAAAACTTTGAGATAAAGATACAGCTGTTAAAATTGTTACTAATGGAGATGTTTAATTATGACTAAAATCTGCCAAAGTTATGTAGATTATGTATCCTTCCTTATACCTGTTGAAGACCACGAAGGACAATATTTTTGTCTAGCAGTGAGGAAATCAGGCAACTGGTAATGTTTTACAGTTTCAGTGTTTTAAAAAGATCGATCTTATCAGCACTTGAGGAAAAACTGAGAAATATTTTTAATACACTGATTCACTTTAACACCACAATTTTAACACAGCAATTTTGATAAACGTTTGCTGTTAATACAGCTGCATTATGTACCTCTTGTTAAATCACAATATCATCATCAAATGTATCATTCATGTTGCTAGACAGATTTTAGCCAACAACTCAGCCTTCTGTGTGTTATTCAGTGCTGAAAGATCAAAGTAAAATTTCTGCCTCTTGGAAAATGTCTCACAGACTGCAGGCTGGTGTTCTGAAAGCTGCAGGTTGTCATCTTGACATCATTTAGAACCCAAACCAGCAAAACTCCATCCAAGAGGTATAGGATTTTTTAGTTAGCAAACCAAAAGCTTCCTACAGTAGTACTCTGGACATATCCTCTGCATCTTTTGCAGAGAGTGATAAGAGGCCAGTGGGTCATATACCAACAACTGCTTTCACTCTCCAGATCTAATGAACCTTGAGTTTTTCTAATGTTCCATTTGGGCCAAATATTTTCTGTAGTCATGAGTCATTTACATTTGGCTTCTCTCCCTGTTGCCTGAGTCTGCTGAGGGAAGCCTCACTCCTCCAAACCCTGTTCACGTGTGAAGCTGTGAGTCTGTGACTGAATGACAGAGCTTATGGTTGGGTCTGGAAGGATGCACACTTTGTCTTTCCTGCCAGCTGTGCTTTTAGACTCCAGGTTGGGAATGCAATTCAGCTGCTCCCCTTGTACACAAAGTCAGTGCCAGTCCTGAAGCAAGAGTCTAGCACTGGTGTGGTGATGGTCAGGTGGGAGTTGGGGACAGATAACAGAATTACAGCATCTTTGAATATGTGGTGTGATCCTTGTGGTGGGAACACTGAATGTGGTGGGGAAATTTGAATGTGAGACTTCGCTATTTGTGTAGAGAGAAGTATGTTTGCTTCTGAGCCTTTCCAAGCAAAGCATGTGATGTCAGATTCCCAAACTGTTCCCTTCTCCATTGGAATGTTAGGGATGTTTTAATGTTCCCAAAAGATCATTAAATATGTATGTATATTGTAATAGTGTCTTTATATTTGGAAACATTTGGGTGTTTTAATATTTGAAACAGGTGGAAAGGTGGAGCACAGCTGCCAACTGCATGGAAGGGTTGGGGGGAAGTACTTGCCAAATGACTAGCAAACTGGGCAACTTTTGTCAGTCTTCCTTTTATCTAGGACTTGGAACTAATAGGTATTCCTTAATACTCTCTTGGAGACTTCATGTTATCATGAGGGTAGTAAGACCTTCCTCACTAAAAAAAGCAGCAGCAGCACAGAGACTGGTTCTCTCAACCTACAAGCTTCAATAAATTAAAGAGAAACAGGAATAAGTGAAAAGCTGCACACAAACTTCCTCAACTGAGGGCACTTGTGTTAATGCCACTTAGATGACTACCAAACTTTTAAGAAATTTAAACTTCTGTTATGTAGTGTGAGGAAAAGGTAAGTGTTCTTTGGCTTAAGAAGCAACATTTCTTAAAAACTTCCAGCATTTGGATCTGTCTTCTCTATTCATTTCCCCTTCAAGCAAATATTGGTCTTTGCTTCTAAGCTGCTTTTTTTTGTTTGTTTGTTTGTTTTGGTATGCTGATCTGAACTGTGGTATCCATATTTTGTGATGCTTAACAGACTAAGGGACAGCTAATCATGATCAAGATCACAGAAAAAAAGATCTACCACTTGTTACTTGATACAGTTGTTTCCATCACATGTAGAGATTCTTTTGATTTACCATGCCTTCCCTACAGCAGTTCTGAGGATGGGAATAGCTGAGGCAGAGAGGGGAAGTGAACTGGAGCTGAGGAGGTGCAGGAAACTTGAATCTTCCATTCTGCCCAAATTTTGCCAAGCAGCTACGGGGTCTTTTGGTTTGCTGTTGGTTTTGTGTTTTTTGTTTCATTGTTTGGATTTTGTTGTTGTTGGTTGGTTTTTGTTTGTTTGTTTGTGGGTTTTTTTGTTCAGTTTGGTTGGGGGTTTGGTTTGGTTTTTTTGTGTGTGGTGGTTTTTTTGTTTTAAATTTCTGAAGTACTCTGATTCTATGCTGATTAGTAAGGTAAGAAACATGTAGTGGAGTAGATTCATTTTCCATCCCTTAGAATGTGGGAATGAACAACCCACCAGAAAACTAAATATTGCTGTCAGTGGCATGCTAATTGGTCTCTGCTTTCATCTCCAAACAATCTCTTGCTTAGATTCCATTATTCATTCTAAGAGGAAAAGGATTATTAATGCAGTGTTCTTTAAATTTTTTTTTCTCGTTTGTGTGAGAGAGCAAGAGAGAGAAGAGCAATAATGCAATAAATATATTAACTAAGAGAAAACATTTGCAAGAGATCCTTGCCCATTTTTTTTAATCTTCTCTTATCATGAAGAATGTGAGCTGTGATAAATTGTTCTGCTAATCAAACAGCACTGAAAGGTTAGGTCATTGGAAGTCTTTAGTCATTTTGTGCTTTTCAAGAGTGAATTTGTTAAAATTATGCTGAATACCCACTTAAAGGCTTGCCTGAAAACCCTACCTGTGTTTTATAACTCTGCACTGTCAGAACTCATAATAAGTCAAACATTCTTTTAGAGGTACTCATAAGGGAGAAAAAACCCTGTAAATTTAAGAGTCATTTCAGATTGTAAATGAAAAAGAGAGGCACGACTGTTCATTTGCACCAATCATGCCTTCCTTTCATCTGCTCTGATTAGGCCTGGTGCGGTTTCATCAAACTACTCCATCACTGAGCTGTCACTCCAGTCGTCTGTTGATTGAAAACAATCAGGGCTCTGATGGCACAATTATTCTGACCCTTTAACTAGAGGCTGCTGTGATAATGAAAGGTTGATTATGATAGTTTGTGCCTCTTTCAGTTTGCCAAGAAGGTTAATTTGGGCATCAGACGGATGTTTAATGGGCGCTTGCTGGCTACGCTGAGGTAAATGAGAACGTGCAGTCTTCGATATTGCACGGATATAGTTTGGCTGTCAATCATTGTCATTTTGAGTTTGTGCCTCACACACTGGAAATCACATTTTATTTTTTCCTTGGGATTTAATTTATTCTGTGCCCTGAGGAAGTTCTTTCACTCTGTGACCTTCACAGTAGCTTTCTGTCTTTTTTCCCTTCCTTCAAATGGAGCCCAAAGGCATAATACATGCCTAGAGGAACATTTTTCTTTCGTTTTTCACATTAAAAAAAAAAAAAAGAAAATTTAAAAATCCCTGTTTATCAGCTTGCCCCGAACAGACCGAATGTTTTAATTCTGATTGTAAAATCAGAATGTGCAAATGAAAGTGTGCCTGCTTGCTAACACAGTGCCACATAGGGGGCTGCTTATATAGACACATTTGTAAAACTGACAAACAGGTAATTTTAAAAAGTCTCTCTGTAAAGAGGACTGGGGGATGGCAGAGCTTTGTTTTCACAGGCTACACTCATATGCCTCAAACTGATGCCTTTTAAATATAGTCTGAGTCACTGTACTACAACATTTTGAGCAGGAAATTCTCTTCAGCGTTCAGGGGCAAAAGGCATTTCATTGCTGATTCAGAGATTATTAATATTTACTGTGTTCAGATTGAGAGAATCCTATGCATAATTTTGTAGTTGTTTGGCTCAAGGTGCAAAAGAAATGCAAATACCTCATAATTTTGATTGTTCTACACGCAGCTCATTAGAGTCTTATTTTTATGCACATTTTAAATTCAAAATAAAAAGAAGAAAAATATTTCAATATTTAAGGCTCTCTGGCATTTGGGCTTGAGCCATTTGTTTTCCCTGCTGCCCACAACTGGGAGGTAATACACAATCGACACAACTGTAAAACAACTCTGGAGGCTGTGCTGCATGATTACATCCCAACTTCTACAAATATTCACGTGTGACTCATGGCTTTGAAAAACTATGCTACCAGGTGGCTGGGAGGGGGTTGTTTGGTTTTGTTCGCTTGGGTGTTTGGTTTTGGTTTTTTTTTGTTGTTGTTTGGTGTTTTGGGGTTTTTTTGGTGGTTTCTTTTGTTTGAGTTTGTTTGGTTTTGTTGGTTTTGGTTTGTTTTTTTTTTTTCCCAGCAAGAGTTCTTCAGCCATATGTTTTTATTCTTAAATGGGTGCCACTGAGGACAATTTAGTTCACCATATTTAAACAGAATGTTTAAATGAATATTGTAAACCCTCTAGGTTTTCTCCTATGTTGTCTCTGGGGAGAGGGAGAAGGACTAAGACACTTAACAGGTACACATTCAGGCCCTCTGGAAATTCCTGTTAATTTTAAAAATATGGAAGTTCCTCCATAGCCTTCAGTTTGTTTCAGAACTTTCTTTCAGAACTTTATTAAATAACTTCAAGAAGAGGCCAAATTACATGCAAATTTATAGCCAAAGTATATATTACTTGACTTCTCAAACACTGAACTAGCAACCTCTTAAGTTTTACTTTTTGATGTTCCTTTAGTGCATTAAAGTGATTGCTATAGTAACTGTATTGCTTCCATTATTCTTTTTGGCTTATCAACTAATAGCAGCAGATCTACAGCACTGTACAGTATGCTAATATTAAAAAATATTAACTTAATTTTTTTTGGATTACCATTTTTGCTTAAGTTAAGCACAAGAAGGTTGCTCAGGTGAGATTAATGTTAAGAGATTTGTAGTTCTTTTTCTTTCCCTGGTATATATCATCATTAGATGGTCATGCACTTTTTCTTGATATATCTTATATCAGCCCAGGAATATATGTCCCTTCAGTTTTCCATATTTTAAGTTGTCCTTTCTCCTAAAATAAGAATGCTGACTATGTTATTTTATTTAAGATTTCCATTTGTATTAATGACTCAGCACAAATTCATTGTTTCAAAACAAATCAGATTTAACATTTCCTTTTATTTACTGTTGCTAAAAAACTCCAAACCTCTAAAAACATCATTTTTTCAACCACTGTCTCTCTTTGGCTTCCTCTCAGTTATTAGAGGCCTTAAATGATATACCTAGCACAATTCCTTTGAAGTCTGTGTGGCTACAGCATGAGTACATCAACTGAAGATGAAACCAAGATGACTTTAATGGAGTTCTCAATGTTTTTGCCTCTCAGAGCCCTGGCTTAGAGGAGTGTGTTCTGTCTCACAGCACTCTAAACATCAACTTTCCCTGACACTGACTTTGTGACTTAATTTCCAAGTGAACTCAGGGTCTGATGAGTATGTCAAACTTCTGCACTCGGACAGTAGCTTGGCTTTTCTGGTTAGAAAACTTGGTTGGATGTCAGATGAAGGCCTGGCACCTTTCCCAGTAGAGTGGTGTGAAGTGGATGCTGAAGGGGCAAGGCACAGGCACACCAGGCTGTCTTGGTTCCTGGGGTGGCAGAAGACCAGGTACTGCTTATAGCAGGGCTATCTTCAACAGAAGTGAAACTCTTACCTAAGTTTTAACCTCTACTGGCCCTGTGCCCTCTCAGGCAGTGGGGTGGGTGTGGTACAGGGAGGGAACAACTGCACTCTGAGGCTGTGTGAATTGGACTCTTGAAGCTCTGTGCCATTGGAAATGAAATCACAGTCCGTGCAAGTGTGTTTAGATGTATGCTCCAGCCATGGCACAGTATATTTTTCCCTCTGCTTTCTGTTGTTTTGAGAATGTAGCCCATTGCTAAATCAAGTAATATAATGTTGGAGAAGCAATATCCTTTGGGTTAAAGCTTTAGAATAAGAGAATTAATCCAGTTTGAAAAACCTGTCCTTCTGAGGGTCTACTTTTGTCATTTACTTAGTTTAGAAGATGAATATGGCAAAATATATTATTTATTAAAGTTGATATAGGTACTGAGCTGTAGCTTCATTTTCTAACACCCTCAGACATTAAAATTAATAGAAAAGAAGCTTCTAGCAGTTTAAACAGAATTTGCTTTTATGGCACTAGGAGTAGGAGTCTTCTTATTTTTGTAAATTATTTAGCAACTATACAAATATTTTAAAACTTAAAATTGTGGATGGTCTCTTTTGGTTTTTGCTTGCTTTTTTGTTTGTGTTTTAAACACAGTTGTAGTTTCAAATGCCATTGGTATCTCCTTAGAGAAGTTCAAATGTCTTTCCTTGCAGTGTCATGAAGAGTATAATGGCTTTGAGTTTATTTTGTCAATACTGATTATAGTTGCTAATCAGTACTGCCAGAGAAGCTAAAAAGAAGGTGCTCTAAATAATTACTCTGTATGGACAGGGTGAATTTTGGAATTAATATGCAGGCACCAGGTTTGCAAATCTGGATTAAACAAAAAACGAGTAGAGGTGGTGGGACTTGCCTGGATGTTTGCTATTACACTAAATCAAGTTTGCACTTCTGCCATACGGTCAAGAGAGTTCTATTTGGCTTTTTTACACTAAAGGAAATTTAGAACTGTATTACAGCCCACCAGTGACTGTTTCTACTACAAGCAAAAGAGTTGCTAGGGAACTTAGTTTTCTTTCTTTTGAACTTCTCCAGATTTCCAATAGCCACCTGACAATCCAGTGACTAGAATATTGACAGTACACCCACAGAGATAACTCTATTAAGTGACATACCATGTTCTGCTAGAGAGTCCAGTAACAATGTGTGCTATGTAACAGATGTAGAAGTTTAAGGCTCAGTTTTTTAGAATTTCTAAAACCATATGACCTGTTCCATATTCTTATGTTACGGTTTAGGTGCTGGTCCTATATTCTATGAATATACAAATAAATAGTAATTTATAGTTTAAATTACTAGTACTTGGTTTTGAGGAGTTTCCCAAAATGAATCTATGACATTTCAAATGAAATAACTGTCATTGTAATCAATAACAAGACAAGGAGACTTTATAGCTTTTAACTCTTACGACGATTTTGCTGCCTTGGAATATCACAGTTCAGGTGTGGGTCACACAAAGGGACTGTAGTCAGACTGTGTTCAAACAGTAGTACAGCTTGATTTAGACAGGAGCTTCAAAACACATTGTAATTCCCAGACCTCTATTGCCTCTCAAGGCCCACTTGAGCTTCTCTGCAGATTATCAAATGCCTACAGACCATCTATGTACAGGATTCCTAACCTGGCTTTCTAAATTAATATAGTAATATGCAATACTCCACTGTAAACTGAGACGTGCAGTCTGGTAAAGAGACAGTAGCACCCTATACAGAGGACAGTCTGGAATTCACCTTACCCTCCCCATTGCTCTTGCAGTTGCCATCAGAAGGAAAGGATGGAAGTAGTGTAGGCCAAAGATAGATTTAGGTGCAGTGTGTAGAGGACCCTAAGGAAGTTGCCATAAATTTAATTCTGGAAGATTTGATAGTTTTCATAAATAAAGATGCAGGACAGATGAGTGGGGATGCTATAGTGTAGGAAAGGATGGATCAAGTTTTGGTTCAAGACCATGAATAGATTGTACATCTATGAGGGCCAACAGAATTTTCTTATTACTTTGCACAATCTCTCTGGTGGTTTAAAAGTTCTATGATTTTAGAGAAATGCTGAGCATTATTGGTTTCAGTGAAACATTTTGTACAGCTTCAGGGTTGTACAAGTGATGTTCAGATCACACTAAATATGAACCAAGTCACTTTTGTCAAACTTGAAGCAGCAGAGGAAACAAGTTGTAACAGAGATGTCCATCCCTTCTGCTGCAAATTGTCACGCAGAAGCCAAAATCAGTGCAAATGCTGTGTCCTTGAAATGTATCAATATATGTAGTGTTGTTTGTGTGTTTATGTAGTATTTACTGTGGAGTGGTAGCAAGGACAAGAAAGAGGAAGGTTGAAATTCTATGATATTACCAGTCATTGATGTTAAACTTCCTTTAAAAGCCTTGTGGTTACTGAGGTCTGGTTTACATTAGTGCATATCTTTAAAGAGTCTGTCATTATAGCACGGGTGATCTCTCCAGAATGCATTTTCAGCTATGAGTGAAGGTCTGAACTCTAAGCAAAAGAAACCAGTCTAAACCAATCTGTTGGATGCAAGTGATGACAAATAAAAGCTCAGTTTTTGTAAATTCTTCTCTGTAACAATCCACATACCATTCAGTTGGTATGAATTCAGTTGGTGTCTTCATCATGATGATAGGCTGTCTTCATCAGCCTATTCTGGATAGGCTGAATTCCACTGCAGTTTCAAGTATCTAGTCAATGACGAGAGCTAAGTGCCTCTGAAGGCTTTGAGGAATGATTCACATGCCTAAGACATGAAGTAGGGAGTTGACCGCTCAGTAGGAGACACCTGACACATGGATATGGTGTATTTAGAACATGTGACTATAATACTCAATGATTTCAAGTCCATAAACACTTTCAAATGTACTTAATGCCTTTTTTATTAAGAAGCCAATTACATATAGCTAATGCAGATTTTGAAACTCAAATCGGCATTTAACCATCTGAATTACTGAAAATTCTTATGCCCTTCATTGGTTCTTTGTTTCACAGGGGTGGTATAGAGCAGTGGAGAAAAAGCATTTGAATTAATCTTAATAAGAAGGTGGTTTTAGTTTGTCATCTTCCTTCTGTAACAGATTACAGAAGCAGCAATAAATTTGATACATATGTGTATAAGAAAGCCATCTCTAACAGAAGCCCTTCTTGTCAGCTCCTCCATGTGATATGTCCATGAGGAGTACAGGGCAGTGAGCATTAGCTCAAACTGTTTTTACATGGCTAGTTAGAAACTCTTGCTCCACAAGCTCCTTTTCAGGATGTAAAGGAATTTGTTCTCATCCAGAACTAGTCAACATCTTTGTTAATTATTTGGATGAAATAATAACATGGGGTTTATGTTTTTGGACAATTAGCAGATGGAAAAGTCTTCAAGAACTTTTGCAAATATAACTAGGGATGAGAATGATCTTGACAGACTGGAGCAGTGGCTAGAAGAGAGAGCTCAGTAATGACAGAGAAAGCATGACACTTGGGGAAGTTCTGCAGGAAACAAACAAAAAAAAAGCACACACACAAAAAAAAAGAGTTGTGAATAGTACTAGATTGTCCCCGGAGGTGTTCAAGAAGTGTTTAGATGTGGAGTTTCAGGGTATGATTTAGTGGCTGGGGCAATTGGATTATGGTTGGACTCGATGATCTTGAAGCTCTTTTCCAACCTTAATGGTTCTATAAGCTTAAAAATGAATCAGGAATATCATAGTGCATTGACAGTGTCATGTAGTGATGTACAAACAAGAATACCATCAACTGTTACAATAAGAGATCCTTCCATTTGGTTCACTACTACTACTGCCTTAAGCCTTACTCTTATGGTTATTTTAGCTTTTCACCAGCAAAAATTAAGAAAGAGGGGCATTTCCTTTCAATAACAGAGAACAGTGATCCAAGCAAGAGAGATTTAGAAAATGTGACCCAAGGTGAATTGACAGAATTTTCCATTCAGAGAAGAGGAAACTTCAACACACACATTAAAATGCATCGGAGGTGGAGGAGAAAAGGAGAGTAGCAAACTGCTTTTCAAGGATGGATCAATTTCAAGGGCTGGTCTGAGAGCTCCTGAGCTCTGGAATATAAACCCATAGGCAGAAAATGGGGCAATGAGTTAGGGGGTTTAGACCTCCTGCATAGGTAAAAGGGAAAGCTGTCTAGAAGGACAGCTGAGCATGAGAATGGTTTTCCTGAGGAAGTTTGTGTATCTTTATCATTGGAGGTTTTCAAGAGTAATTTATACAACAGTTCGTGAAATGGTTTAGGTTCTTCCTAGTATTTTTGCAGACATGATTGGATTCAATATGCTTTAGGTAATTTGAAGTCTATATTTAATTTTGGCTGTTGATACCAGCTGCAGTTGCTGAACAGTTTTAGAGTCTGTCTTGCTGCTTTCTGTCAGTACCAAACCAGCAGAGCCTTTTCTCTCTTCCCTGGCTTAATTTCTGGTCCCTTAACACTTTGCTCCACTTTATGAATAACATAAATGAAGAAGTAAAAATGTTATCAAAGGGTTCAGTATGTATTAAAATCCTTCAATTTTTTGTCATAGGTAGAATGAGAGGGGAGAAAATGCTTATCTTTCTATTCACCTAATCGTAGTCTTACTTTCCAGTATACCTGTGGTCTCCTGTAATCACATACACCCTACATTTATGGTACTTGATTTTGGGACACTTTGATATCCTACAACATCATTACCAGTTTTCACTGCAAGAATATTGCATAGCAGTATTGCAATCATGCTGTGGAAATTCTCTGAGGAGACTGTTGCATTACAATGTTTTTATGTGTATTATAGATGGAAGTTTAGTAAGTATCTTTTACCTCGCCTCACATGCATTCATAACTGCTTTTGATACTGATTTGCATCACGTACTCGGGCAGGTTATACATAGCTGCTCTTGGAATGCAGGCAGTTCTCAAAAGACCAAATTTTGACACAACTGTACACAAATAACAGGTGTATTGTTTTTCCCTTCCTTCCTCTCCCTTTTAGCTGGCCGTGAGGTGGTTGGAACACAACTGCCGCTACCAGTACATGGATGAACTCCTCCAGTATGTCCGCTTTGGCCTTATGGATGTGGATACGCTGCATACCGTAGCTCTTTCTCATCCTCTTGTCCAAGCGAGTGAAACCGCCACAGCACTTATTAACGAGGCCTTGGCTTACCACCAGAGCGTCTACGCACAGCCAGTTTGGCAAACCAGAAGGACAAAGCCTCGCTTCCAGTCAGACACTCTCTACATTATTGGTGGGAAAAAACGTGAAATCTGTAAAGTGAAGGAATTGCGCTACTTCAACCCAGTAGATCAAGAGAACGTTCACATTGCAGGGATGGCAAACTGGAGCGAGCTAGCGCCCATGCCCCTGGGGAGGAGCCACCACTGCGTGGCTGTCATGGGAGACTTTCTTTTCGTAGCTGGCGGAGAGGCAGAGCACTCCACGGGGAGGACGTGTGCGGTGAGAAGCGCCTGCCGGTACGACCCCCGCACCAACTCCTGGGCTGAGATAGCTCCGATGAAGAACTGCCGGGAGCACTTTGTGCTAGGAGCAGTGGACGAGTACCTCTATGCAGTCGGGGGCAGGAATGAGCTGCGTCAAGTGTTACCGACGGTGGAACGCTACTGCCCTAAGAAGAACAAGTGGACCTTTGTACAGTCCTTCGATCGATCGCTCTCGTGCCACGCAGGATATGTGGTGGATGGTCTTCTGTGGATATCAGGTAGAAAACGTTTCACACAGTTTGAGGTACTAACAAAATAGCAAAGTACTCTCTTGAATTAAACCAGTAAATCTTAGTTGGTTTATATGTCAGGATAAATTTTGTCTTAGGCGATGGATATTTCAAAAGAATTTAAGCCTTGAAGCATCCAGTCAAGCCTCATAAGAAGTATAAGAGCATTAGCATACCTTATACAAATTGGGGGTTTTTTGCTAAAAATTTTCTGTGATTCCAAGCTTCACACATCATATGTGCTATCTCCAGTAACCATTCATAAAATGCAGTGAGTTGGAATGACAATGTATTTTTGGATGAATTTCAGATGACAAATTCTCTGTGCTTCCAAAACCAAAAATAAGACTTAATTTCCATTGTATGATCTGGTACCACTGCCTTTATTCCTGGTAATTAAATGGACAATTAAGTGCTTGTTGGCTTGAATAGAACCAGGGCTTGAAGGCAAATACCTTCAACTTCTCCTACATGCTCTTCAGGGTTTTGTAACAATACCATATTGTATATTTGTGAAGGCCAAGATTACCTTCTTTAGAAATCATGCATGGCTCTGACTGTCCATAACAAGTGTACAGGGCTGCCTAGATGAAATCATAACTTGATGGCCCAGATAGAGGAAAGTGTAGACCTTGTAGTCATAAAGTAATGTGTCACTTGCAGCTCAGATTGATGTAATTTTTATTTCACAAGTGCACATGGATGGGAGTTAAGAAAATTGTGTCATCATTCTTTGTAGTGGCTTTTCTGGTATTACTCAGTTTGGAATGAGGTTGATGCTGTCTACAAAAGATCTGACAGAAAAATATCCACCTCTCAGCAAGAAGTGCATCACATAAAATTAGAAAGCCATAATATTTATCAAAGAAGTTAATGAGTAAATGGGGCCAGCCCTTGAGGAAAATGTTCAGTGGTTGCTGGCTTCACTGGAGGTACCCTCTGGGGATTTTAATCGGGTCTGAGATCCCTCAGGTGAAATGATCATATATGAATGAAAGATTAAGTTAGCTACTTATGCCTTTGTTGTGCCAGTATATCATTTAGGTTAGTGGAGCTCCTTGCAGATGTGTCTTTCTGCCCAAGTGGATTAAGTTCCTTATGAGAATGGATTCCAAGCGTTGGTGGGAAAGGTAGCAGGTATCTTTTTTTTTTATATATACGCTTATGCTAAAATAATGAATAATGCCTTTGAAATGAAAAGCATGACAGAACACAGATAATCACCAAGATCTCAGGCAGGTGCAGTGGGTTGCTTTCTTCAACAATTGGCATTGAAGGAGTCTTGTAAAGTTTGTGCTGTGTTTTAATCCTGAAGTGTGCACATAGTGGGCTTTGAGACCCAGGTACAGTCCAGAAACAGAGTTTCTGCTTTAGGGTATCTTCTAGACATGTTCAGAGAATGACTGTATTTATTCCATACCTTTCCTATTTTATCAGTGGAGAGAGATGTGTGCCTGTGATGGGCAATTCATATGCATGGATACTATTACTGCTATGTCCTGATTTTTTTTTTAATTTTTTTTTTTAATTTTCCTCTTGTTTACATTTGTCAGTCTATTTTAGAAAAATGGGACTTTAGGAAATTGTGTTAAGCATACTTATGTAAAATCATCGAATGAAGTCTAGAAACATCGAACTGTGTGGTTTGTGCTCCAGTGTGTGAAAAAAGTAATAATTTTCTTAATTCCTTTGTTTTTATATAAAAATAACAAAACAAGCCCCCCCCACACCCCCCCCCAAAAAAGAAAACAAAACCCCAAAAAACCCCCAAACAAACAAAAAACCAAGGAAATATTTGATACAGATTTTAAGTCAAATGTGGAAGTGGCTGAACATTACTCTTAATCTTTCCAGATATGCTAGGAAAGGAAAAAAAATAATGAGTTTAGTCAGGTAAGTGAAATATATGCCTACCTGTGCATTTAAATATTATCTGCATTTAATGAAGCAGTGTGATACTCTGTTCAGCAGATGCCTCTAATAGAGCTATAGCATCAGGGAAAGAGATAAGTATAAGCCTGTTACGTGAACTGTTTAAAACTGGCCACAAACAACAACAAAAAATTTATCAGTATTATTCTGTTTAGATTTGAAAATGTTACCAACCCAGCTTCTGCTCTAAAGTCAGTAGGAGCAACGTTTTGGCAGTGGAATAAGACAGCCAGGACTTTTCAGTTGTATTTTGTGTAGTCTTTGTGAAAATGCTTAGCAGACGTGAGTTGCTAGAATCTGACAGGTTGTTATGAATTTCAAGAGAATGCTATGCAATTCTTCAGTAGAGTATTGATCTGAATTATTTACTCACAAATTGGAAACAAGGTTCTCTATATTGAAGAGAGTTGTTTTATCAGTAAAGGTAGATGGCCATGCAATAAATGTAGCTAGCTCTTTATTATTAATTAATTGCTTATGGCCAGAATGTAATGTGCTATATGTGTATATTTAAAGGCAGAGGAATTGTACAGAGAGATGTTTTATTGTTCAAAAAATATCAGTAGTCGCTGCTGAAAATAATTCACTCTTCATTGTCAAACACAAGGTGTTAGCATAAGAGTAATCAATGATGCAGGAACGAACCTAATTTTGAAGTATGTGGTCTAAAATTAAGTAATTGAAAAATTAGTCTGAGTTAGGGATGTTTCTGAGCTGTATCCCTGCTGCTTTTTCTGGGAAATACAGGTCATCAGCATGAGCTCTCAAAGTCAGTCTGCTACTACCAACTTGGCAAGGCAACCGTGAAAATGTGCCCAGTTTTTTAGTAAGTGAACACATCAAATACTGATAATGTAAGTTTCTAGTCATTTTACTTGTAGATAGAGTCATCAAAATATGACCTCCATACAGACCATTTACTTATGCAATAGCTAAAGCATCGGGGCCTCTGCTACAAGTCCTTTCTCTTTTCTAAAGGCTTTGGTATTCAGAAGCTGACTGGACTTAAGAAGTTTCTATATTATTGTTATTGTTGTTATTATAGAATCATAGAATTTTCAGGGTTGGAAGGGACCTTTAAGATCATCCAGTTCCAAACCCCCTGCCATGGCCAGGGACACCTCCCACTAGGATCAGGTTGCTCAGACCCCTGCCCAGCCTGGACTTAAAAACTTCCAGGGATGGGGCTCCCACCACCTCTCTGGGCAACCTGTTCCAGTGTCTCACCACCCTCATGGTGAAGAACTCCTTCCTAACTTCCAATCTAAATCTCCCCTCCTCTAGTTTGAATCCATTCCCCCATGTCCTATCACTACCTGACACCCTAACAAGTTCCTCACCAGCTTTCTTGTAGCCCCTTCAGAATCTGGAAGGCTGCAATAAGGTCTCCTTGGAGCCTTCTCCTCTCCAGACTGAATAACCCCAACTCTCTGTCTGTCCTCATAGGAAAGGTGCTCTAGCCCTCTGATCATCCTTGTTACTGGGATTCATTATTGGCTTTGCTTTGCTGTTCCTTTGGGACAAATAAGAGAAGGAATCAAAATCACAGCAAAGGCAGCAGGGAAGTGAAGTCTGCTAAACAAAACACTATACGAGGGTAAGCAATGCTGGCTGTAGGAGATGGGTGACCAGTGTTTTGGATGGCAGAGGGACTTCTAAGATGCCAGAAGGCTCAGAGGAAGCCTTCTGCACTCTGGAGATAGTTGGACCCTCTGGTCTTCTGAGCTCCTTATATTGTGGAGCATTTTTTATATTTGTGAAAATAATTTTTTTCATTTTTTTTTCACAGCCCTTGTTTTATTTTCTTATTTTAAGAAATAGATGAGAATTCATTAAGATAAGTTTTATGTATCGACAGCTCAGCATCAGGCAGATGGTTTGGAAATTTTATAGCAAAATGAATCTTACAGGCCCCAGCTAACATCTGACACTGTGACCCATTTCACAAACAAATTGCATGCCACATGCTTGAAAAGTGAAGTATTTGAGTGAAAGAGAAACGAAATGCACCAAACCCTTTGGAGTTCAACATTAGAAACAATCTCTCCCTACAAAAGCAGGGAATTATTTTCTGTAAGAGTGAGAACTTGAACTATGTCCATTTCCCTGCATCCTCTGTGGTATGCACATGCAAATGTGGAGTCTTACTTTTCTACACATGTTGACCTTCCTCCTCCAGGATTGGTGTAGCACCTGTGGAGAGAGAGAGTGGAAGGGAGCTTCTGCCAGGCAGTTCAGCTCTGGGCCATTCCTCCCCCTGCAGCTGAGGATAAGAAGGCTTCTCCTCCTCCTCAAGTGCACGAGATATTAGCACATGAAAAGTCTTCTCTGAAGCAAAATATTATGCTGTTGTTTCGCAGCAGTCTGAGTTGCCTGACCTACGTGTGTCAGCTAAAATCACTTCTTGACATGCACATGGAAACTCAGCAGAGGGGAAGGGGGATGGTAAGCAGGCCAAGCCCATGTAGTTGCTTTGTATTTAACAGCTTTTTCTTCAAAATTGAAGATTCTTTTTTGTTATGACTTTTTCCCTAATGGTGGAGATTTTGACCAAAGAAATCATTGAAATCATATATCTTGGATAATTATTCTGAATTTGCAAGTCTTTTTTTGGGGAGAAAGTATTACCATACTGTCAATATGCTCTTAGCTGTGAAGAGAAGAAATTTTTTTTCTCTGTAGATGCCTATAAAATGGTTTTATGAAAAACAAATCTGGAATAAATAGGAATCTATGGTATCTAACCAAATTAAGTTTTGCAGAGAGGTTGGCAAAGAAATTTCCATGAGTGGGAGCTTAACAAGTGGCAAAAATGATCACTAGCTCAGTGATTCAGTCTTAGTCTATATATAGGTTATCATCCTCATCTTTGAAAAAGATAGTAGACCTCACACCTTTCAAGTATGGGCATTAAAAATTTGGTGGCATTGATTCTTCTCAGACTGAATGTAAACATTGAGTCCTAATGATTTAAAAAGCTAAAATCAACCAACCACAAACAAATCTGGGATTGTGCCCCTCTTGCTTGCAAGCTGGATTGCATCCAGGGTTGGGGCAGTTCTGATTAAAACTCCTGATAGCAGCTTCCAGAACACTCATTGGGGCAGAAGAATATACCTCAGCTCTTCTGTTCTCACTGCACCTGAGCTGGATGAAGTAAAAGGCAGTGGTCTTGCATGTTGAGGGAATATTATCTCGTGTTTTAAACACAGACACTTAAGAGAGGAGAGATTTCTATTTTAAAATAGCACAGCACCTTGGGGCACATGTCTTGAGTTTCTCTATATTCCTGGGATTTGCTGGAAGGAATACACATGGGAGCTCTTTGCCAACATGTAGTTTTACATGTCTCCCAGCAAACTCATGTTTGTGTGTGCAGCCTTGCACCTGGGGACATCAGAGAGAGAGGTGAGATTTTCTGAGGGATTTGGATTGGATTAGAGTTCGTAAGTCATATGGGGGTCTTACTAAGACGCACTGTAAATAAGGATTATAAAATTTTGATTGGGAAAATGGTCTTGAATCCATGGCCTCCCACCCTTCTCTTTTTGGAAAGATGTTATTGAATGTGCTTTTCAGTGCAGCTTGTGGACTGTTTGCAGGGCTGTAACAACCCAAAGTCTTTCCCGTGTGTGGGGAAGGGCTGGACAAATTAGATCTCTAATTCTTCCCAAAACTTCTCCATGCAGAGGGGCACTGTCACATGAGCTGGGAACTTACGGGTCTCGGAGGGCTTAAAAAGTGGAATTTATGGACTGCAAGGGAATGAGCAACAGTGACTGTGGCATTTTAAATATATTGTAAGCCCATGGATTGGATGCTGGGCTTCCCACGAGTGGGGTGTTCTCACACCTGTAAGAGCAAGAAAGACAAACACTTGTCCTGAGCGTGATTCTTCCCTCTCAGAAACTGTATTCAAAAGCAGCCTACTCAAAGAACTTCAATCATTGCTTCTGGTTTATAAAACCCAGCAAGTGGTATAAATTTTCTGTCATTTACCCAGCCAGACTTTTTTGTTCCTCTTTCCTGAACTGGTGGGTCACTTCTGCATTAGCTGCTATTGCTTTACATCAAATTTAATAGCATGGTTTGTATTTTTAAGTAGTTCTTTCCAAGTATCATTACCATGCCTTACCAATCCTTTCCTCATAGAAAGCACTGCAAAGAAGTTTAAGAAATTACCCCACTTTTTTTTTTCCTGAAAGTATGCATTATTTTAGTATGATTTCAACTTTTATTTCTTTGTCCTATTTTTTTAGACATATTGCTCTTCTTTTGCCCTTCCCCAGCTGCTTGTAGTATTAAAAAAAAAACAGTTCAAGAGGACATTGCAGACTTTTTAAATTTGAATTTTGGCAGAAAATTTTAAACTTTTGCTATAGCACTTCAAAGTTAGGAGGAACTTGAGTTTGAAAATTGATGCAGATATAAGATGGCATATTTAATGACAGATGTATCTATAGAAACCTGTTAAGATGCAGATTATCCCCCTGGGGAGGGGAGATCAAAACTGCCAATCTATAAAATATACTTGTTAGGGGAAGGCATAGAATCTATCTCTGCGAGCACTTTGATTGCAGGGGACAGTGTAGCAGCATGTGGCATTATAACCTAAGAGCAGACAAATCAGCTTGATGACTTTCAAAGCCAAGAATACTGCTGGAGGCAAGGGTACTCCAGTCTAGAAGAAATTAAAACATATAGAGACTGTTATTAATTCCAGATCTATTTTTGTGTAGTCAAATCTGTATGCAAATCCTTAGCATCTCATTTTGGCAGATTAATCTAAAAGTGAAGAGCGGTATGTGAAGGGAATGTAATGATAAAACATGACAGATGAGCAATATTGCAGAGGAAAAAATGTAAGCTGTGTTCTTGATATGAGGAGCTTTTTGTGAGGAAAGGCAAATAATTTTGCTTATTTCATTATTTTACAAGGCAGAAAGCCCCTTGTTTCTCTTCTTCCTCCATATCTTTCACCCCAAATTAAAGTATCCTTTCTGAATGGGAATATGTAACCACTTGTGTTTCCCATGTACCTCCTGCAGTTTAACATTTTGCAAGCAATCATCCAAATAACTATGATTTTTATTTTTCAAAATAATAATGTGACAGCTCATTTTTTAACCTTATGCTAGGAGGAAAATAACTTTGTAAAAGAAAATCAAATTACAAAACAGATACTAGAAAAGATTAGTTTGTGCATATGGCTGGTGTCCACAAACACCGTGAAGGCTGCACAACAGCATAGAGAAAAATAACAGATTGTGAAATTAGACATGGGAACAGTCATTGCTTTCCAGTGTGTGTCCTTGTGGATGTACCTTACAGGTGCTGTGATGGGCAGCATGTGGCATAGTGTGATGGAAACACACATCTTGTCTTGGCTGTCTCTAGGCCAAGACAAGAGCATCCTGGCCTGACAAGAGCATCAGAAGTCATGTGGCCAGCAGAAGGGAAGTGTTCATGCCCCTGCACTCAGCTCTGGTGAGGCTGCACCTCAAGTACTGTGTTCAGTTCTGGGCCCCTCACTACAAGATGGTCACTGAGTTGCTGAATCAAGTTCAGAGAAGGGCAACCAAGCTGGTGAAGGGTCTGGAGAAGAAGTCTTATGAGGAGAGGCTGAGGGAATTGAGAATGCTTAGTTAGGAGGAGAGGTAGGGAGGTGGGTGCTGTCCTCTTCTCTCAAGTAAATAATGACAGAACTAGAGGAAATGGCCTGAAGTTGCACCAGGGGAGGTTTAGACTAGATCTGAGGAAGAATTTTTTTGCTATGAGTTAGGCATTGGAACAGACTACCCAGAGAGGTGGTGGACTCACCATTCCTTGAAGTATTTAAAACTATGTAGATGAGGCACTTCAGAACATGTTCTAGTGGGCATGGTGATACAGACATAGATAAATATGCTTTAATAGTGGGGTTTGGGTTTTTGGGTTTTTTTGGGGGGAGGATGTTGATGGGTGGATAGGGTGATCTTAAGAGACTTTTCCAACCATGATAACTTTGTGATTCTGTTAGCAAGGAACTCAGCCCAGAAGGAGCAGATTAGCAGACAAAACCTTGGTACACAGTTCTGTGTATCTATTCCATGTACAGTTTGCATCTTTTGGCCTGGACTAGATTTATTCCGGGC
Organism: Phaethornis superciliosus; assembly: GCA_023637945.1. Taxonomy (NCBI): domain Eukaryota; kingdom Metazoa; phylum Chordata; class Aves; order Apodiformes; family Trochilidae; genus Phaethornis; species Phaethornis superciliosus. The sequence continues at coordinate 75,068,542 of JAJQWJ010000003.1, read as the reverse complement.
CTGTGGACTAAGTACTCCCAGCACTCAGCTGGTACTGGAGCTATGTTAAGACTGGTTGGGCATGAAAGAAGAAGCAACCAAAGGAACACTGGGCCATAGCTCAGCCAGAAGGAATGAGAGCAGCTCTGCCACTGCTCTATCTGAAACACCGGATATCCTTGCAAAAAGCAAATCATTAGCAAATGTAATGACAGATAAAATTCCTTTCTCTTGCTGCTATGGATTTTGTACATCACTGGTACATGCTATTAAAACTGTAATTTTAAAAGTTTGTCCACCAATATGAGTTTTACTGGTGTGTGGCCACTGGTATACTCTATTTATGTCCAGACCTTCTGGTAGGGTGAAAAGTGAGGTGCAGCTTGCAGGTATTGTTTCTGGTCCCAGCTTCTTGTGATCCCAGCATGGTGAAAGAGGGGAGACTGGGATCTGTGGCAGAGCTGCAGGGACACAATGTCCTCAGGAGGGCTAAGCACATTAGAGAACATGTTTACACATGTCAGATCACAGACTTTAGACTGAAGATTTTTTTCCACCAGTTTACTCAGTGAGATTTGCCATTTCAAACTCAGATAGTACAGGATGATCTGGCATCAAATATCTACTGTGTTGAGGTAAATGGTTGGTTTGAGTCATCTACTTGGATCAGACTGTACTCTGGCCTTTTCTGAGGTGCTTTATACATTTTCTTTCTAAATGTTATTGAAAAGTATGCATGCTAAATGGTAGTGTTGTTACTGGTCATCATGGTGGAACCTTCCGACATAAGTCTACAACTAAGCCTGTATTACATCTCCCTGTAATACACACTGAATACAGAATTTCCTTCCAATATACAGATGAGAGCAGTTGCACAGGACTGTGCTATGCATTCCAGCTGGCAGTGGTGTCCCATGTCACACTCTTGGTTAGGCAGAGCTCCTCTCCTATCTCTTTCTTTGTTCTGATGCCAGTCCATCTCCTCTTCCTTTAAGCGTCTCCTTGCAACAGAGGCAGGTTTTATCTTCGTGTCTTGATGTGATGGCATAGTCACTTATAAACAGATTATTTTTTATGTTGTTTTTGTGCAATAGAATTAGCTTTACAAAAGAAGTGTGTGTGGGGAGGCAGGTTCTTTATGTTTCTAGATGTTTGAAAAATGCACTACTTATTACCCCGTAACCAGATTAAAAAGTGGAATGTGCAGAGGAATGTAAGCATAAATGGTGATATGTAATGTAATTATGTCAGCTAATGAATCCTAAGATTGGTTATTTTGTTAGATCTGATCTTGGTCCTGATTTGCTTATATGAAAAAATGTAACCTATATCACCTCTTTCATAGGCGGAGTAACAAATACTGCACAATATCAAAACAGACTCATGGTTTATGATCCTAAGCAGGTGGGTATCTATGTTGGATGTGTTTTTCTCATGTTTTGCTTTAAGCAGGTCTGTTAGAAGATACATAGTTTTTGCAAGGCTAAAAATGCTGACCACTTGAGTTAGTGGGGTTTCAAATTCACTTTGTTCTGATGTGAGAGTTTAACAGAGTAAGGGAGACCTTGAATTTTTATTACATTTTTTCTTAAGCCTGTAGGTGTTAGAAATGTCAAGATTAAATACAGAAATGTGTTTTAAATCCCCTGTATTTATCAGCATTTGTTTTACTTGTTCATTTTTTTGTAATCTAGCAGCCCAGGGCAATATATGCTCCAAGTCAGTGCCACAAAACTGCTTCTTGTCATTGGCGTTTCTGCTTTGGATTGCATATACAGGCTTTTTGTTTTCTGCAGACTTTCAGAACTATAATACCTGGCTGTGACTTATTTTGCTGACTGCAAGGGTGCCTATCATTTCATTACCCAAGCACCTAAAATATCTTTTAGGGATTATTTCATACATTATGTATGTGTTTTGATTAGGTTAGAATGGCTCAGTAACTGTTTCAGAGGGTTAGGGCATGGTTATGCCCCCTTGTTTGTATTAGGAATTAAAAGTCCTAAGCTTGCAATCAGAATTGCATACCCTGATTTACACCCACGTGGAAGAGTATTGACTTTTCTGATTGTAGGATAGGGGCTTTGATCCCTGTATTTGGAACCAATGTGTGCCAGGAGATACTTCTGTGTGGTTCCCGCTGACTTTTTAAAGCAGAAAGCAGGAGGTGCAGTTTTCAGCTGCAGTTTTATGGATCAATTGTGCAAATGCCAATTTGGTCCTAAAACCAAGTACTAATTAAGGCAGCAACCTTATTTTGCTTATGAGGGGAACACTCCTGTTTAGATACCGTGTCTTTATTGTGTAACTTTCAAGCTGATTCTTGACTTGCTGAGGTGAAAGCTGCACCCCAAAATACCAGTGGCAGGGCTACCTCAGGCGTGCCACGCCGACGGCAAGAAACCCAGCCCGGCGCGTGAGGAGTTACAGAGGGAGTGTGCGCTCGCATTCTTGAAATGAGGTCTCCTTCGTGTTTGTACACACAAGCTCTTTTTAAAAATTCTGCTGGCATATTGTTTACGGTGGGTACTGGAAACCATCACATCTGCTTGCATCTCGCACAGAATCTCAATAACTCTATCATTCAGCACCAGCGCTCGCTTCTGCGCGAGGCCTTTGTGGCGAGTCGATAATGCCTGCCATCTGCCACAGAGCACACAGCTACCTGCCAACAAGCCTGCTGGGGTGACCTCTGCTTCCCCACCACTGATTAGTATTCACACGCCGGCTTATTAGAAATGACCCCACCAGGCCCCTCTGTTTCTTTGCCTTTGCCGTGCTTTGCGGCTCACCTGGCAGGCACTGCAGTGGAGGAAGCTAAAGATATAATCAGGGGATGCGGGCAGGCTTTGCAAAGCAGATGGTGTCTATAGTCTGGTGTTAAGAGACTGGACTACTAATGCAAACATAATTGCCTAATATTCAACTATTACACATTGAAATGTATAGCTATAGACTGTGGAGGTTAAAAGGCAGTAGTGTTAGAGGCTCTTGAGTTACAGCAAGAGGTAGTGCATGTAACTCAAAGGATTAACTCACAGGTTTTTACTTCCTCCTCTTAAATAAATTAATCTCGTCCATTGTCAGGTTGTTTGGTTTGATAAGAATAGCAGGAGCAATTGTTTTCTTAGGTTTACAACACTGTGCTTTAATCCCTCTTCTTCCATGTCCTTTGTCCCCTTCTCCTCAAAAGGCAGAATTATTGAACATTAACCAGCAAGAAAAATACAGAAAAGGACACTACTTTGTAAGTGCCCACAAACAAGGGGTTAGCGTTAAAAAAAATACAGGAATAATTTGAGAAGATTCTTTAGGAAATTATTATTTCCCTGTTGCTCCATCTCCCAAGGATAAGATCAAATAAGCTCTGAATAACAGAAGGTAGAACAATCTCTCATAAGAAAGCTAGTTGGTAAAGATAATTTTAGTGCTGTATACAAAGGAGACATCTGATAGTCTTGCTTAAAGAGGATTTGCTCCTGAATTCTAAAGAAGAAAAAAGCTTTGAAACTTGATGAGCTAAACAAAAAAATACAAAGCAAGAAATACTATTGAATTAATGAATTCTAATATGAAAGCTGTAAACCACATGTTGAAAGTCCACTATGTTTAGTCAGTGTTTAGAACCAACATGCGTGTTTAGCATATGGACAACCCATGTACATACAGTGGTGATTTCTGACTAAGGGTAAGGACATCACCACTAACATGCTACAATTACTTTAGACCTACATAAATGTAGGTATGTCTTTAAGCAGTGCTGAAAGGAGTTTTATTTTCCTTTCCAGAATAAGTGGTTAAGCCGCAGCCCGATGCTGCAGAGGAGAGTTTATCACTCCATGGCTGCTGTCCAAAGGAAACTTTACGTGTTAGGTGGGAATGATCTGGACTACAACAACGATCGGATCCTTGTTCGGCACATAGACTCTTACAGCATAGATGCTGACCAGTGGACACGTTGCAGCTTCAACATGTTGACAGGTGAGTATTATACACCACAAAATTTAAATTCCTTTCCCTTCATATGTCTTTAATATGTGGAACTCCATGCTTCCAGTGTACAGGCCATTGCTGGCAAACAGGAAACTTTTGATTACTGTTCTGTCATTCAATGTTCTACATTTGTCTTGGGACATTGTAGGATAAAGATGCACATAAATGTAATTTAGTTAAGCGATTAGAATTTCTTTTCCCTAGTATTACCAGTACTTTTTTTTTTTTTTTTTTTGATTCTCCAAAAGTTTTCCTGCATTTATATATTTAGCTCCCTGTTTGGGTGCTCAGCAGGCAGATGCATCTCTGCAATGCTAGCATTTTGTAGTGCTCCCTAATGACATTATAGAGAATTGAACTCCAAACTCCATTAACCATCACTTATTTCTAAGCAACATCCCCTTAATAAATCACCTGAAAGGAGGTTGACTTTGTTGGAATTCTGTCAAGTTGGGGTGAATTAAGTATCTCGGTTAGCTTTGCTCTCTCTTGACTGCCAGTGGGAGGATCTACTACAGCAGCAACTTGCAAAGCACTGCAACTCGCTGTCCCTGCCACTTGGTCCACCAAATTTCACAGCCACCTAATATGATTCCCAGATGTACTACTTCCTCACATACGTGGGAGAGACAGGCACCACCAGCAGCTTTGCATTTCCAGGGCAGCATTAATGTTGGGGCTGTTCTCCTGTGCAGCAGACTTGGAGCTCAACTGGTAACAGTACTGGCTGCCAAAGTTTCAGCACAGGCTGCTAAAGGATTCCTAGAACTGAGCCTCCCTTACTTTTCATCCTCTTCCATTTGGCATTGCATTAATTTCTGAGATCTACCACTGAAAGGATACAAAGGATGCAGGAGCTTAACTGGAAGCTCAAGATAGCTAGAAACACCAGAGAAATGAACATCTGATAAACAAGACAGTCACTTTGTCTTTTTCCTCCTGGTAGGTTTAAAAGCTGCTATAGTGGCAAATTTGTTCTTTAAGATACTGTATTGGGTTTCTCAGTCACTGAGATCTGGAGAAAGTTGCTCAGGTTGTCAAAGTACTTCATGGATGTTGGTAAGAGAGGCACGGATTAAAAAGGAGTTGCACATTGTCAAATGGAACTATTTTTTTGTATCCTTTTTGCTATTCATTTAGTTATTTTACTATCTGGAGGAGCTGACAGCCTTTGAGAGGGACACCATCTGATTTCCAACTGCAGATGCACTGGCACTACAGACATCCCCAGTCTGGATCTGGCTCCATACCACTAAATACTGTGAGATCATAGCCTGTCCTCAGATACTACCTGGTGCATTGTTTCCACAACCAGCACTTCGTGAAAGCCATCCAAGACTTTCTTTTCATCTCTACAACTGGTGGAAAATGTGCCTTTTGCACTGTGTTTTGCAGATTTTTTTTTTTAAGTCTGTACTTATCCTTTAAAACTTCCAAATTTGCTCAGGAGACTGTTGCTATGGGAATGAGCTTGCACAGCAGCTCCCACAATTTTCACCATGCTTGTACCTGGAGGAAAAGTTTGGGGGGACAAATGTAGGCAGAAGGTGAGCTATGCTCAGCTCTCTCAGCCTGTTTGTCTATAAGGATGTGGATTTGTGATAGCAGAGTAGCAGGAAGGGATCCTCCCTATCAGCCATGAAATACACACGTACAAAACCCCATGGCATTGAGCAGATAGCAGATGGCTCCCTGCACAGCCTCAGTTTATTGAGTATCTGGGTAGCCCCTGTATGGGGCTCCTGAAGAGAGCAAAGAATACCCCTCACACTTCACCCTCACTCTTGCACGTTGTGAAGGCTGAAGTTGTTGCCGAGTGCTTTTCCCTCATTTTACAGAACTCCAACATTCAGTGTTAAAAGGGTTAATTTTATTTCCTTTTTTTGGTGTAGGTCAAAATGAGTCTGGAGTTGCCGTCCACAATGGTAGAATATATTTAGTTGGCGGCTATTCGATTTGGACAAATGAGCCTTTGGCGTGTATCCAGGTAAGTGATTTAGGTTTCTTTTAAAGTCTTTTCCAATAATTTTGCAAAGATTGGTTTTTCACAGAGGTTATTCAACAAGGAAAATGCATACAAAGTGGAGAGACTAAGGATGTTTCTTAGGCAGCCACCAAGCGTGCAGTAACACAGAGAGGAAATACTGTGACTTTTAAAAATATTTCCACAGGAGCCATAAGATTCAATTATTCTAAGACATCCTAGTAAAACAGGGTTGAGGAATCTCTCCTGTGCTAAGGTTTGGGTAAAATAATGGTTACATGATCTCAGGTTACACAATAAAGTTCAAAAGTAAAAGGGTTGCAGAAATGGATGGTGGGGCAGGGACTAGTAATTTTTCAGCCCCTCTTGTGATTATATTTTTTTTTTTAATTTTTTTCCCCCTCCAAGTTGTCTTTCTGAAGAGCAGGGTTAATAAGTTGTTCTTTGGCAGTGTTCAGACAGCTTATAACCTGCCCCAGCACCGACTTCTTCAAAGCTTGAATGGAATTTTTTTTATCCATTCAGTAGGCACTAGGTTGTCCAACAAACTCCTATGCTCTCTCAGCTTGTGTAACTGCAGCTTGACTGCAGATCCATGGATTTCAGGTATTCCTTTACAGAAATCAGGGATTCTTATTTTTCTGTATTTTTCTGAGCAAAGCAAATCTGCATCAGAGCCAATCCTTTGTGACCAGCTAGGAAGTTGAGAGAGAAACTCCTAATCACATCTCAGTTCTTGCACTTTTGCTGATAAATATTTTCATTAGCTTCTATCTTTTTGGATTCTAAGATTTAACCTCCAAACTGTCTCATAAGTCTAGAAATTAGACTTGGCATAAGAGGGAAAGTCATTTGAGGTTGAGATGCTGATCTTAAAATGAATACTAACATGAGTTGGTAAAGAAAAGATCAGGCAAGATAATTAGTTAAAAAAATGTTCTGGTCATGATTGTGTTTTACTAAATTGCTGGATACCATATATAACAATTATTACTGGAAAAATTAATTCAAACTGGGATGGATAAGACTAGCTGAGAAACAGATGGAATAATAGTACAGTTTCAAGGGGATGGCTGTACTGTACCTACACACTTCTTTATAATCAGCAAGTACTTTACTAAATTGCACACAGACTTAAATACTGCTTGGTTAGAAGTGAAAATGATCCTGAGATCTTGCTTTTTAAATGGACATTTGTCCATGTTCCCAAACTGGTCATGAACTGGCAGCCTGCCTGTGACAGTCTCCTTGTCAAAGGAAAAAGTTGTATAGCAAGTGCTTTGGCAGAGCCATGCATGCTGCCCCTTCTTTCTTGTTGGCATTGTGCCTGCCCTTAACTACCAAAACTTGCTCCAAATGCAGCAAATTTGAGGCTGCTTTCTCCTTTGCGAAGAAACATGGAAATAGTGATTTTTATTTATCTTAATTTTCCCAAATCATTCATTTATTTGACCTGTCCAACTTCAGTAGAGCTCCCATGCTCCCTATATTCCAAGCTGACTAATGCTTTATCCTCTGCAGTAAGGGTGGCATCGCTGTGCAGAGAACCCCACTTGCATGGTTACTGGTTCTGCTGCCAGGAAGCAGGATCCAATGTCACTGTCTGCTGCTCAGCACCTGAGCCAGCATAATATTTGAATTATGAGGATAGCAGTAAAGCACCAGGTGAATAAATACAGTCTAAAAGGGATCTGAAATTACCTTTCTGTCAGGATGAATTGTACAGAGTATGCAGCATGTGCCAGGAAATTTGCTTCAGCTTTCTTCTGTGATCCCTGAAATACTGGTACGCTTTGACCTGCAGGTGCTGGATGTTAGCAAGGAAGGGAAAGAAGAAGTGTTCTATGGGCCTACACTCCCCTTTGCTTCCAATGGGATAGCAGCCTGCTTTCTTCCAGCTCCTTATTTCACGTGTCCCAACCTTCAGACTCTACAAGTGCCTCACCACAGGATTGGCACAATGTGAGACTAGGAACGTGCACTTCATGAAGTTGGAAGTGGAGGGAGAAAAAAAAAAAAGTCAAACCCTTTGGAAGGGTTTCTCTGGATCAGTGAAAAGAATCAATCCACACGGGCTGCTGCTTTACCTTCACACATTTGTCTTAAAGTCAGATCACAATAGGCAGGAAGGAAGCTACAAAAACTGTCTGCAGTTTCTCTTCTCTGCATCAGATATAGAAGCCTACACGGGAGAGCATTTGGCATTTCTGCTGGTGGCTACTTGCTACCTGCCTCTACTTCATTTCCTTATGCAACTTCAGGCATTGTGAATGCTCTTAGCTCCTCCTGGGCTGCTGCTCTTTGGAGTCTGCACATTCAGTTGTTCACCAATGGCACTTTCAAAGCTGACGGAAAGCTGTGTTTATGTTGACAAAAATGATAGAGTACTGTGGAAAATATGCAACTCGATTCCTTTGGCAAAAAGAGTAACAAATGTATTGGCTTCCGATTCCAAGCTCCAATGTTTACAGTTTCTCATTTAATAATACTTCATTTGAAATTTAAATCTTGCAAAGCAAATAAAAAGAAAATAAAACCCAGCAAGCCCTGTAGAGTATGAGGAACAGATGAAAATTGTCCTAGCTGAAAGACAGACATCAAAGCCTCGTGGTAAACCCAAGTCTGAACTGAATGTGTTTGAGACTTTAAAGATCATTCAGGATGTCATTTATGAAGGTCTACTATCAAATAAAAGTTACCTTCTGTCATCTGATCAATTCCTCCTGACAGCTGCAGTCTTTTAATGATGGTGAACAGCCTCTTTACTGTATAATTAAAATGTGCCATTTACTTAATATTTTTAATATTCAGTTTGCAAGGGGTCACCACATTTACAATTATCAATGAACAGTCTCATTTTGTCCAACATATGGTCCTGCAAATCACTGGTCTCCAGAGGCTAAACAGGTGTAGAACAATGTCAATATTTATTTATTTATTCTTTCGGTTTATATAGTGTGTCTCCATTCCCTACTCCAGGCATATGCCAATTCACAATAAATACTCTAACCTGCTACCTTTTGGCTTTGCTTGGCTACTGCAGCCCCTGTCTCTTATTTCCATCTTTTATTTACATATCTGACGACAACTCTGATGTTTGTAAATTTTAACCAAGCATGTAATTAAATCTTTATTTATGATTTATGGATAGTCTGCACTTCTCTGCTTTACTTACTGATCTGTTCCCTGCCACTGTGCTACCTGAGCAGACCTATGAAATTCCTACCGACACACTCATGCAAATGCTATGTGCAGAATATGCCACAGCAATAGCCTGTGCTTGCTGGACAGGAACAGGTTTGATTTTGTCCAGTGAGCAGTGTTTCCAAATCAATTGCATCTTTTAGTGATGCAGGGAGGTAAACTTCATCACAATTTCCCTCTCCAACTTGGCAGTGTGCTCATGGAACATCACCTTTCCTTTTCCAGTGATTTTCAGGTTAGAAAGTTTTGTGGTGTTTTTTCTTTTGATATATTTTTTTCTGAGCTTTCTCCCTCTTGCTGCACTGAGCAGAGCTGCAGCTGCAGTCTTCACCTGGCACACTAACTTGATTGCTAACATTGTCTCCTTCTGCAAATAAAGCAAGCCTACATCCAGGCAGTGCTTCTCTCTAACTGTATGGGAGCTGTACAGGCTCATCAGGAATTTTGTTTTTATTCCTTTGACCTCCTGGAAATCAGCCTTCAAGGGCCAAATCTAGCAGGCCATTTACACTTCAATAATTTGACTCCTGCCCTGAGGTGCAGCGCCCAAGCCTGGTAAGTTGTTGAAGTTCTTCTTACTGAGGGACTTGGAGGGACACAAACACTATAGGTGTTTTCTAGAGGAGGATGGTTGCATAATCAAAATGTGTGTGGAGAGATCCTTGGGGCACTGAGCCTCATCCTGGAGGTACAACATCAGGTAAGTGATCAAGTTTTGCTCTGGGTGAAGAACTGACACAGAGTGTCTATTTTACAGGTGGTGGGAGAATTAATTTCATAGAATCAGAATTTTCAGGGTTGGAAGGGACCTTTAAGATCATCCGGTTCCAACCCCCTGCCATGGCCAGGGACACCTCCCACTAGGATCAGGTTCTTCAAACCCCTGCCCAGCCTGGTCTTAAAAAAACTTCCAGGAATGAGGCTTCCACCACCTTTCTGGGCAACCTGTTCCAGTGTCTCACCACCCTCATGGTGAAGAACTCCTTCCTAACATCCAATCTAAATCTCCCCTCCTCTAGTTTGAATCCATTCCCCCATGTCCTATCACGACCTGACACCCTAACAAGTCCCTCACCATCTTTCTTGTAGGCGTCCTTGAGATACAGGAAGGCTACAATAAGGTCTCCTTGGAGCCTTCTCCACTCCAGGTTAAATAACCCCAACTCTCTCAGTTTGTCCTCATAGGAGAGGTGCTCCAGCCCTCTGATCATCCTCATGGCCCTTCTCTGGACAAGCTCCAGCACATCCATGTCCCTCCTGTAAAAGGGGCTCCAGAACTGGACACAGTACTCCAGGTGGGGTCTCATGAGAGCAGAGGGGGAGAATCACCTCCCTTGACCCGCTGGCCACACTTCTCTTGATGTAGCCAATGATCCCTTTAGCTTTCTGGGCTGCAAGTGTACACTAGCACACATGCACACTCATGTTGAGCTTCTCATCCACCAGCACCCCCAAGCCCTTTTCCTCAGGGCTGCTCTCAAGCCAATCCCTGCCCAGCCTGTATGGGTGCTTGGCATTGCCTCGACCCAGCTGCAGGACCTTGCACTTGGTCTTGTGGAACTTGATGAGGTTGGCATGGGCCCACCTCTCTCCATCCTGTCAGGGTCCCTCTGGATGGTATTCCTTCCCTCCAGCGTGTCAGCTGCACCACACACCTTGGGGTCATCAGCAAACTTCCTGAGGGTGCACTCAATGCCACCATCCATATTGCCAACAAAGATTTCTAAGCCTTTGGAAAGCCCAGTGCAAAGGCATAGTATGTTTTGTATGGCTCAGCTTAGTTTTGAGGCTTTTATTCATAGGCCTCAGCCTACCATAGCTAGAGCTGTGGAATAATTTCTGAACTGCTCCTTCTGGAGTGAGGGATCACGTTGGATGTGGCAGGCTGCTTAGTGGCAGCAGCAAGCTGGCTGAGGTGATTGAGGCTTGAGGTGGAAGAAGCAGAGAGGGGGCAGCTTCTTTATGCAAAGCAGCATGTGCTTCTTGGTTTGAGGGTTGAAAGGCAGGAGGGGATGGCCAGAAAGTTATTTATTGTGTTTGTTCTGCCCTTTTGACTCTCTTACTCTCATGGTTGTTATCAGCAATTGTCTGTACTGGTGAATAGCAGTTTGAAACAGCTGTGCAATTGCATTAAATTAGTGAAGAATACCACAGCCACAAAGCCTCAGGACAACTTATATGCTCCTTTCAGTGGCAGGATTCTACTGTGGCTCTTAATCATCAGGCTCCAGTGATTACAGATAAGTCTTTCCTGGATTCTTAGCCCCTAAATTTTTGTGCCACACTTTTCTATTTTGTATTTGTTGCAGGACCTACAGGACAGATTTCTGCAGGTGAAGTCAGAAAATGCCACCTAGCTCTTGCCAGGTGAACAAAACCTGGTTATTTATTGCCAGGTAAGAAAAGAGAACAGTGTGGATGTGAAAGCAGGCAGAGGGCACAGTGGTGCCAGCAGCATTTCTGCTCTGGCAGAGGGGTCTCTGCTAGGGAGAGCAGAGTTGGCTTCACCTGCTGGCTGCAGCTAGGCAGGAGTTCTGCCAGCACATGCTGCCCAACAAGCTGATGCTCCTGTATCACCCTGTCCTTGCTCTGCTGCTTTTCTATTAAGTGCCTGAAACTGCTCCTGTCGCAGGCTGCTGTGTGAGCTCCAGTTCCACGCCTGCTGCTCTAAATTTTGGTAAACATAAACCTCTGAACCCAACCTTTATTCCTGCTCAGCCTACTAGTTTTAGTCCATACCTCTGAAATGGAGTTTAGCTTGGATTTTTTTTTTTTTTTACCAGAGCCTTAAAGCTGTCCACAGTAAGAATATTGCTTGATGGTTCTGTTACTAGTGCTGGATCAGCACTGACAGAAGTCACTCTGGTTCCCTGTTGGCAGTGTACATGATAATGGCACAGGCTGCAACCAGCAAGAACTCAGGAGTGCTTCAGGAAAGAGGTTTCCTGAGCAGTGGATAATGCAGCAGCATTTATTAACTGTGGTGTTCTGTGCATTTCTGTATGTTTCCAGATTAAAGCTGCTCACATTCTGCAATAAGGCTTTTGGGCCACAAGGTCTTGAGACCTCTACTGAAGCCTTTGTATTTTCATGTCTGTCATGTGATCTCCTTTTTGGGCCATTCTTAAAAAGAGTAATACATTCTGCTTTATATAGCAGACTTCACTTTTGAGTCCTAAGATGTATTATCAGCTCTTGGCTACAAATAACCACAAAGGCAATTGGCAGCTTTATGGTTTTTAACCCCAAAAAAGACACAGCTTCCAGAAGCAGCAGCACCAACAGCATCTTCTGACCCTTTTGTCACTAAAAAGGAACCCAAGCACTTACCAAAGAAATACTTCTGTTATGAGCCAGGGTGTAGCAAATCTGCCTCTGGATTGGTGCTTTTGTAATTCTTGCATTTCGAGTTGTGGCTCATGATTTTCTTTTTACCTTAGCAGCTTGCAGGGAAAGTACTTTACTCTCAGAATAGTTGAACTTCTGTAACTTTAAGTTTTTCTTCCCTGGTTACCCTCCCCCAAACCTGTACAGACATTTAGTACATCAGTTGCAGAATCATAGAGAAATAGATAATTGAATGTTCACACATGCAGAAACAACCCGGGCGGAATGTGGAACAATGTGGAAACAAGCACGAAAAGAGGCGGCATCTGTTTATTGAAAATTAGAATGTAGAATAAATTAAAAGGGCAAGGTTAAAACACTTCATCTGCAGGCAGAGTTTGTAGGGGAGGAAGACTTTACAGGAAGTTTAGCACACAGATTATATAAAGGACTTAGACAGTTTTATTTTTGCAAAACAGGCTTTTTTTTTTTTTTTTTTTTTCCTCAAAAGGCACATTTCTAAGGGGAAAAAGACTGTTCACAAAGAGAATAGTGCATTTAATTTTTATAACTGGGCTTTATTTTTTTAAAATTTGTTAACACATACCTTCACATTTTGTAAATTAAAATGGTAAAACTTCAGTAGACTTAAAGCTGCTCGAGTAGACAAAAGCCATATCCTAGTCATTCATCATAAAACAATCTTTATGCTAGGACATACTGACACTGCATCAGAGTTTTAATCTTCAACACAATTCTATAACCATTGCTAACAGATGGGCTCATTACACTGATTTTGAGTCTTAAGTAATAGTTAAAATTATAAAATAAGACTAAACTGAAAATACCCATGCATACATAATTTTCAAAAGCTACTGAAAGAAGGAAAAACAGTGTAATAAAACCTCTTTTCTGTTTCCTGAGGGAAATATATTGCATTTAGGTGGACAGTTATCAAAGTTCCTTAAATGACTTGGTAAGCAGCGTAAGCAATTGGCAGCTCCTCTTCTGTGCAATTACAACAGATATGCAGAACCTTATTCTTTCTGTAGGTCTGCTGCTCTATTCCAGCATAAAAGGCATAATTTTTTCTATTTCAGAAGCTCTTTTATTGAAACAAGTGCCTTCCCCCCCTCTATTTTTTTGTTATTGAAAATGAAAGCAAGGAATAATTTAAATTACCATGTTCCTGCTCTTTAATAACAATAACAAAAGGAAAATTCTTATAAAATAGAGGGATAGAGGAACAGCTTTGTGGGACTAATGGAAGATGCATGTGAATTTTGAACAGGAAGTGTCTTTTTTTTTTTTTAGTTATCATTTTACTAAAGGTAAGATAACCCAGACTTTTCCCTCCCTGCTACTGTTCATGATGTGCTGGTGGACATCTGTTTCATATCACAAGGATGATAACAGGTAGGAGGTGAGCAGTATCCTGAATTCTGGAATAGGAAAAATATAAAAATTAAATATTTTCTATTCAGCTTCAATTCCACATATTGAAAAAAAAAAAAAAAAAAAAAAAAAAAAGGGCACTGTAGTCCTCTTACATCCTGGAACAGCCCTCTGGCCAACAGGATCTGCACAGAAAATGCTCAGAAGGCTCATACCTGCTGTACTTTGAAGAGATCTCCTCTCAGCATTATTCGTGGTTCTATATGAAAGGAGATATAGGGGACAGACCAAACACCAGCCTTGGGGGAGTAGAAAGCCTACTGAGATTTTGTATTTTGTAAAAACTCCACTGACATACAGTGATCCTTTAATTAAGAGGAATTAATTAACAACTGTTCACCGTGGCTTAATACCACCAATTTTTAATATATAGAAGGGGAGCCGGACAGAGTCCAGGTGTCTATGTTAACATGGGTTTCACTAGATACTCCAGTTACAACTTTATTTCAGGTGTGTCACACACCACTCAGCTTGGTGTCAGCTACAAACATGTTAAGGGTTCACTTAATCCCACTATGTCATTGATGGTGATAATAAACTGGTCCCAGTACAGACCCCTGAGGGACGCAAGTGGAGATTGGACTCCATCTGGACACTGATGTTTTGTGATTTGAGACCAAAGAACCCCAAGCCTTTTAAAAAGCATGTATTTATAAGTGTACAGGTAGAGTGGTCTTGTATTCATATGAAGACTGCAAGTTAGCAATTACCCAAAATATCTAGTGTTTTTACAATTTGGTAGTTGTTGATGAATATGATATAAAATGCTTTATTTCTGTTCCCATTAATTTTTTGACAGAGAAAAATTATAATTTCCAAACTGTTTACATTAGTTTCTCATGCACCAGAAGCTTCTCTGACTACATAAAGCCCTGTTGCTTTTTCAGAAACTTCCAACTGCTACACATAGTATTAAGTGTGTCTTTAACAGCCTTCTAAACACATCATTAAATGTTTTGTTATAATATCTGCTCTATCCTTTGAAAGCCAGAGGTTTTGCTTTCAGGAAGTAATACTACAGTCAGACACCTGTAATCTCCCATGTAGCAGGACTCCAATTTCAGAGATGTCTCTATTAATCTCTCCTGGAGAGGTTTTTAGTTTTTAATTTATTTTTTAAAAAAGCTTTTTAGAAGCACAATCCTCCTGAGATGAATAAAACTCCTCCCAGGTACAGAAGCTTACAAGAAGCTACGATGCAAGCTCAGTAAGTCACTTTCATAATGAAAAGAACCTCCATGTTCTGCACTATTAAGAAGCCTAAAGACGCTTTTAGTTACTGCATTATCTGAAATAGTGATAACTTATTGAAGCAAAAAGATTATCTAGCTTGACTTGATAAGATTACTGGAAGGAAAGAGAAGCTGCTCTGAACAAGATTTTAGGGATTTTTGTGGAGCTGTTAGATACAAAAATAATCTTTCCTTAACATCATAATGTTAAAATCTGAGTATTTTTAAAAGTGTGCAGCCTACCCAGCAATGTTGCCATTAAGAGCAAACTTACCACTCACAGTGTCCAGTAAATAGTGGCAGAAATGCAGGTTATTGAGAAAAATGAAAAGTGTGAATACTATAGACATTAATGAAAGTTTCCTGAGAAACTTTAGAAAAAAATATTTACAGTGCTAGACCCATCTTGGAAAGATCCACAAAGATAATCTGTAACAAAGCAAAACAGTTGAAAAAGTCCAACTTTTCAGGCCAAGCTGAATAACTACCAGCCTATGATCAAATGGAATCAATTCCCTGATTCAGAATTTAGAATTCTGTCCTCTCTTAGTTTTTCTCATACCATTTACACCTAGTCTAAATTAAATGGATAATTAACAGTTCTGTGACTAATAAAAAGATGGTGAGATCACTGTGAATTATAGGTTAGCATTACAAACATAGTAGTGAAAAGGAAGAGGAATCTGCCTTTTCTTCTACTACCCACAAAGACAATGGAAGATTTCACACTGAAATTTGAAAGACTTTAATGATTTAATACAGGTGGAAGGTTAAGACAGATACATACACTTTATTCAACATATAAACAAATTCCCTCTTAACAAACAACAGATTTATCATTCTAGTGCAACTCCTGGTGAATGCACTGCATTCAACAACTTCAGTACTAGAGGTCACAATCTTTCTCATTTGACTAAAATAATAAATTAGAAATTACAAAATTATTATTTTCTTAAGAACATTAGATTTCTCAAAAGTACAGTGTTAAGAGGGTCAGATCTCATTCAATATGAATTTTGTGGAATTGCTTTGATTCTTTGAAATCCTACCTTGTGTGTTTGCAATACAAGCTTCTGCTCATATAGACATTTCAAAACGTATACAGATTTGCTGCATCTTTCAATTGCTCTGTAACAGTATATCGAGAGTTACTCTCCAGATGCATTACAATATTCAAATATCACAAAAAATAGTAAAATCCACACATAACTTGGGGGAGGAAACCCACAAAATTAATAAATGTATTGCAATTGTAAAGATAAAGGACTTGGCTAGAGCATTGTACAGTGCAGCTTTAGGTATCGCCAGTGTCAGAACACTCAAGAGGAAAGGATTAATCACCAGCACACTGCTAACCTGCCTCATTTTCCAGTTTTTGTATCTCATTTTGTCCAGCTTCTGCAAGGTAAGATAAGAGTCTTTTATAGGCTTCTCTGTTGAGAAAACAAGAGAATGTAATATGTTACTTAATCTCGCACATCCTTGGAGTAAAAGCACATAATTCCCAAACACAATGTTTACATTTTGGTATATTAAAGCACAGTACTTTCCCCTCCCCCCCCTTTTATTCGAATTATTTGTTTACCATGAATTTTTAGCATTGTCTGGATTCAAAGAACAAGAACTGCATCACTTATGGTTACAAGTGTATTGAAGATGCTTAGAAGTCTACTTGCTTAGTAAACTGCTATGAAATAGATGGGGTTTTAATTTAAAAACATGGATTTCCCAAGGCTTCAATGAGATTGGCATTCAGAATTCCTCATGTTTGCTGTCTGATTTGTGCATAAGTAGTTTCTCTGTGACTCCTGCTACAGCACAGTGAGCCAATGGTACTAGGGTGCAGACTGCCACTGGCACAGATTTAGACCATCATCCCCAACAATGGGCACTGACCACTCTAAAATAAACCTGGACTTCAGAAGGGGAATGGCACTCAAGTGGATTTTCCGTGAAAGTAAGTATGCACTGGCAAGGCTTTTCACCTGAAATTCATTCTAATGTTTTCCAGCCAATATAACTATTGCTAAAGTACTGTCCCTGACATTTAGGTCTATTCTTGTGAAATTTTCAGGAAAATTTGACTTGAACAAACAAAACTGCAATTTTCCTACAAGCTCCTTGCAGTAATAACACTGGACATCACCACTATAGGCATCTAATGCAACTTCTGAACTTTGTTTCTTTTTTTATTTATATTTATAGGAGTTTAATGTCTACAATAATTGCATATAGTATGTTAATATAGCGTTACTTAGTGGCCAAGACTGAGGAGAGAAAGTGAGTTACTAGTGTTCTTACATCAAGTGTCCATGGATCACCTTAGACTGTTGGGCACAGAAAGACATTTAAAATAAAAATTATAAATACAAAACATCAACAGCAGGTGATATGATCATATATGTTAAATCAGAGAAATTAAGCTCTTCTGTAATCTCTAAGAAGATATTCCAGAAAGCTCAAACATACTGCTTTTTGGGTTCGTTGAGTTTTGTAGGTAAAGTGATGAGTTTTACCTTAAAAACAGTAGTTAAAAAAAATAATAAAATCAGTTATGAAATACATTATCAAAAGACCAAAAGCAAACAGTATGAAAATGCAGCATATAATGATACTTTAATCTGACCTTGGGCAAATTCTCTTAAATAAAAGCAAGTGTATTTGTTGGCAGAGGATAATAACAAGTGAATAGTGTAATTACAAATGTGTTAAGTATAGCTTTTATTAAAATTTAAAATTAATACCCTTTGACTACACTTTCCTGGTACATTCTTGCACAGCTCTGTCTTTTGGGCTTTTTATATTCCAGGCTTTGCTGGTGTGCATCTCAAAACTTGTCCAGGCTGAGGTGTGAGTAGGATCCTACCCTTTGAGCATAGTCCCAGGAGCTGTGTAATGCAAAGGCTGAGGCCAATTCCTTGAGCAGACTACATGAGAGTCAGGAGAGCCTTCCTATGAGCAGTGCTCACAGGAGAAGCCTCCTTGGCTTTGGTGCCACATTGGGCAGAGATCCCTGGAATTCAGTAACAGCATTTACATAGGTGATGGAAGTTCAGTGCTGCATCTGCACCCAGAGACACCACTATTGCTGTGGAGCTGCTCCCCTCATCTGCTACTTCATTCTAATTCCAGATTGATTCACAAGTCAGATCTTTTTGTCCCAAGTTCTTGAGGGGCAAAAAAGAGGAAGCAAGAGTCCACTGTGCCTACTGGGGAGAGAAGGCCACCCTCTCCTGGACACCCACAACTCTCATGTTTATATTATGAGAGAACCTGTAAAATTAAGCCTTGGGTACTTCTTTGCAAAGCATCTTGGCTCATACCTGTTTATACCATAATTTTATAGGTGATGCAAACTCATCTAAACAAGGGCCTGACAGGAAAAATTCTTCAGGGTGGAAATCCTTCTTTATTCTGTTTTGCAACACACAGTGTAATGAGCAGAGGCAACTTGGCTTCACAGAATTTCTATTGAGGTCTGTAGCTCTAGTGCCAAAACATCTTTGAAAACCTTTAGCAAATATAGATGGCCTGAATCCATGAAAGGCCTGAATGAAGGGAGTTTTTTGCCTGAACACACTTAAAAATCACTCATTTTTGAGCATTTGTGCTGCTGTCTAACATTGCTTTCTTTCAAGAGAATAAAACTCTACTGCTCCTCGTCAAAAAGCAATATTAAATAAAAATCAAACCTCTGTGCAGCATTTCTTCCAAGACCTTGTTTGTATTCCCAGTCCTTCAGAGACTTTGTGATTGTGGGAATCAGGCTGGTAACCAAGGTCTGATCCAAGACTGCCACTGTCTCCAGTATGCTGAAAACCCGGTGATCATACACAGCACTGTAGTCCTGGATAAACTGCCTGAGGGGGACACAGAGGCATTTAAGGCAAGGTCAAAACTAGATGCAGAGAACATGCCAAGAACAACTGAAGAGTCTAATCAGAACAAGGAGTCTGGCTGCATGGCAATTTTCATATTGTTACACTGAAATACACTACATGGAATACTTTCTCTAAATAAAGCTGTGCTTTCGAAGGCTAATGCTAAAAATCCCACACGTTTGTTTCTAGCAAATTGTCAGATTCTGCTGCTGTTTCACCAGGGATGACTTGTTGCAGAAAACTTACTTGTTACTTGTAACATGTCTGAGTGCAAAACTAAAACATGTACTTATTATTGAACAACAACAAATCATAATCATAAAGAAAAGCATCTAGATTTAGGTCTGCAGAAATAAGGCATTTCTTGTACAGCTCCACTGGGTCTTAAGCTGGGCAGACCACTGGATGGAAACAATTCCCTCTGACTTCCTGAGGATTTGAAGTTTTTAAAGATCACTGATTACATTTGAATCAGAAGAAACACCCTAGGGATGAAATATCTGTCCTTATTTGCAGTGAGACTCTCTGGAGCTTTCTTCTAGATACCACTCAACACAGCACCAATACTTAGGTTTGCAAAATGTCCTCAGGTCATACAGCTGCTCTTCTATATCCATGTGAGAAAGAGGATTCATTCTGCAGAGGCACGGAACACTTATATTTTACACTAAAATAATCTCTTATTTATTTGTCACAGAAGCAAATCAATACTAAAATAAAAAGCACAGTTTGTTATATGAGGATCTGATCTCCATTATATGCACTTCAAATAAGGCATGCAAATCTTTCACAGCACCTAACACTCTTCTTCCCATTGCCACAGCAACATACCTCTCTATCATAAACCTTTCCAGCCAGTACCTAATCCATGAGGAAAGAAGGTAAGCTTCTCTCTCCTACTTTTTTGCTCTGGCTTTTAGACCAAGTTGTTTTTAAAACCAGTGCCAAAAGTACCGTTAATTTAAATACCATAAACAAGTGACAATGCAGTATGTTAAGGATAATTAGTTATTTTAAACAAACATGTTTGCTGTCAATTGGCTTGCAGTAGCTTCATTGCCAATTGGCATATTTTCCGCTTACCTAAATACAGAAGTCAGCTGGGTGGCACATTCTCCTCCTGACCCTGCTTGGCAGCCTTCTACCATGTACTGTACAATGTCTGTAGATATTTTTTTAACTGTAAAAGAAAAATCACAAGATTCACACAGAGCTCTTGAACTGACCATCTGGAGAATGTCTTTCATGAAGACTACAATTTTTAAATGGGGGTGGGGGGGAAAGAAAGGTTTTCTCTTACTTTGATGCAAGGGAAATGACTGTGAGAGCAGTTAGTTAGATTGGCTCTAAAGAACAGAATGAATTGCAGATTTATGCAGAAGTCTTATTTTCACCAGAATTATCCTTTAAATATACAGGTTTTTAATTACACTATGGTCTCTTTCCACATCCTTAGTGGAAATAGAGATTTTTTAAATATTCAAATTCTGTTTGTATTCTTTAACCATTCTTATTTGCATTAAAGAAGAGCAGTCACAGTATTGTATCCAGCACAGAGCCATACAGACCTACTCTTTACTTTCAGAGGTGGGTATAGTTCTGCATTCCACCCCACCTCTTTTTTTTTTAAGGGGAACAAAAATCCCCACAAAACCCCACTATTTTCTTGCCCTTAATTGTTTCCAAATAAATATTCAAGCTGAGAAGTCTTCATAAGGGTGGAACTAGGCTGTAAAGACTTAGGTGGAGGCCTGCTGGGGCAGGCAGGGAGCTGGTGGCCACAGCAGCAGAAGGCATCTTACTCCACAGCTCAGTGCCAAGCAGATGCTTTCAGCTTCAGACACACACAGCTGTGATGGCAAAAGGGGGAAGAGAAAGGTGTGTGATGATTTAGCTAATTTCCTAAGCATAGCTTGTCCTTGCAACTTTTATAGGCCAGAATCAAAAAGTACTTTATTAGACAAAATTCCCAGAAGTCAGAGACGAATCCCTATTTTGCTTAATGCCTCTACTGTCAGCAAGGAGTGGAAATTCTTTATACATTCATTTATATATTCATTATACAACTGTGGGGTGAACGGAGCACTTCATTTTTCAAGAAGCTAAAAATAATGAAGTTCTCACTACCAAACAAAACATGCTAAAAGAAGACTCAGAGAGGCCTTCAGAGAGCAACAAGCTACTTTTAGTCCATTTATGACACTTTTATGGGGAGAACAGACGCTCCTCTTACTTGGTCTCGAACCTTAAGGTGCAAGAAAACTTCCACAGTTACCAAGTCTGAGAGAAATGAGATGGGAAGGATGAGGAGAAAGGAAACACTGATTCCTGAGAAGTTGATCATTAGCTTACCACAGAGTGAAACACGCAGAACTTCTCTGCCTCTTGGAGGGAGGAGTCCCAGATCAGTTAATGAAAAAAGAGGACTTGTCCAGGACTTTATCTGGGCAAAATATCTCATTCACCTCACTTATGGGTCTTAAATATTGTGATGAAAATTGCTCAGCAGTAGAAAAAGCTTAGATGTTGAAGAGATGTACTTAAAGCAAACCAGTAACTCACCTTGTAGCTCATTAACCAATACCAAGCACTTCAATACAGCTGGGAGAACCAAGTCAATGTCACATAGTTCAGTGCTCTGGGTCCTCTGGAGTACATCAAGAATGAAAGCAAGAACTGAGGCCAAGCGAGGAGGTGGAGCGTTGCCTTTGAACTGCAAGTAGTTTTCACTGGGAGGACAAAGCAAACCAAAAGAGTTTATAATTTGTTTTGTTTCCATTCATTGCAAGCACCTAAAAATAACTTTGTGATATTTCAGCAGGAGGCCTATTAATTCCCTTTCTATCTTTATCTGGGCTCAACCGATGTCCTAGTTTTAGAAGAGAGAGTTTATCAGAGGACAGTGATGCCTTCTGACTCCTCTGTTGAAGGAAGTGAGAAATAGCAGCTATCATAGTTAAAAAGCCCAGTTTGTCAGAATATAAGACAACTTCATCAAATAACAGAGGGAAAAAAAAAAGATGCTAAGACCCTAAACCAACATCCAAAATACAACTGTTATTCATTCACTTTATTGAGCTTTATGTTTTTGTCAGTTCACAATCCAACAAAGTGGTAACAGCTCTGCTGTTACCCTCGTACTGTTATTTTATTTTTGTCTGCAGTATTCAGTAAAGGGACAGCCAATCTCTGCTGTTGCTCTATCACAATCATGTCCACTATAAATTTTGTGGACACAAATGTAAAAGGTGACCTGCAAATCTGCAACAAGCAAATTTTAACATCATACATGTGAAGTTTTCCAGTATTTGCTATTCTTCCTCAAAGGGGTACAAGTACTGCTAATTTGACATTACAAATTACTTCGCTGAAAGCTGAAGTCAGTAAGTTTAAATTGGAACATTCAAAATAGAAAAGTGCAGGTAAAAAGAATCTAGCATTTATTCATCATTTAGCAAAAGCACTCTTAAAACATGCAAAATAACTTTTTAGATATTTAGGTACCATTAGCTACCCAAACAAGGCACAAATGCATGCAGAGCAATGGATCAATTGGAAACCACCATCATTTTTTAAAACTTACTAAGGCATGCTTCTACACCTTTCAAACAAAACCCAATTTTCAGAATTCTGTGTACTTCATTGCACAGTTTCAGAGCACTGGTATAACTTGGCAAATGGAAGTTGTAACATTTCAATATTCCTTGTATCATGTGGACTTACAGTGATTTCAGCAACTCTGAAATTTTAATCCATTAATTTACAATGAAAATTTCACCTTTTTTTTTTTTTTTTTTTTTTTTTTTTTTTTTTTTTTTTTTGGGGTGCTTTTCTATTAAAATAGTTCTTTAACCTGGTTAATACACCCCTGACCATGTGGTTCGATTTTCTCTGTGCAGTAGCAAGATATTAATTAGCTTTCATATGCAAAAATACAGTTAGCAAACTCTATACATATTTATGTGTAGACCTACTGTCTGCCTCCTGACCACCCACCAAGTCTGGAAATCAGACTGATGATCAGTTCTAACATATTCTTCCCAGATCACTAAGGAACTTTTCATGTCTTACAAGTTCCCAACTTTCTCTCCACTATGCATCTTAAAATTCACACATGCATTCACACATTAATAAAAATAACTTTATTAATATGATGAGGTTTGAGTAATAATAAATTAAAAACATGTCAGAACTAAGATAGTGAATTCTTAATTCACTCTCTTAATATGTGCAAATATGGGCTTTACTTACCAGATTGCCTATTGTATTTACCTAAGATCAACACTGCAATTCTTTTAATCAACACGCATATACACCATTCAACAAAGAAAAATACAATTACCTTGTATATAAGAACCTTGTATTATGTATTATTACTGTGTATATAACCACTTTACCTTATATTTGAGGAGGTTTAATTCCTCTCCTCAAAAAGACAAAAAGCACAGATTGTTCCTTGCTCTGCAGTCAGTATAATAAAGCTGCAGCCTTTCAGCAGCAGGAACCTGGCCTGCTGGAATCTATCACTGCTCTTGACATTGTACATGTAATCATGCACAGTTAACAAGCATTGTCTTTCTCTTCTCACACCCCAAAATTTCCATTTCCCCTAGGTAGCTGGCACACCTATCTATACTCTGACACTGAGCAATGAGGCCTCCCATACCCAGATAACTGTGGCAACTGGAAGTACTACAGCTCTGTGACCCTGAATAGAGCCTGAGACACAAACATATGATGATGAATATTGGAGTGTGATTTGTCTAGAAAAACACTTGCTTTTCATGTGGCCCCAGGAAATATTTTTTCTGACACTCTAGGATCTCCATCCTCAATGACTGTCTCACTCCTCTCCAGATCTTCCCAATTTAACTCCCCTGCTTTACGCACATCGTTCTTCCTTTGCTCCCTGCCCAGCAACTTGCAGGCTCTTCCCACAGTTCTCAGTTAACTGAGAAGAAAACAGTGGCATTTCCCTTTCTCACCCGCTATTTGTGAAATATGAATAACATGGGAGGTTTTTTTTACTTCACTGGTGCTTACTTTATGACATGCAGAGTGGTCTTCCTCAGACGGAGCATCTGGGGGGTTGTAATGGAGCTGCACAAAGCAGTCAGCATAGGATGCTGTCCAGCTCCAACTGCAGTTGGAGAAGAAGGGAGAAATCGCCCAAAATAATGCTGAATAACACTCCCAAGCAGTTGATTTAAATAGGCACTCTGCATCTGGGACTGACAACATATAAAGGACAGGCCCTGTAGAAGAAAATATTTTTAAGTGAGTAACTGAGTAAATTTTTAATAACACATTTGAGTAAAACTTTAACAGTCACGGGCTAAATACTTGCTACACACGGTGTAAACTGCTGTGCACAGATTAACTACTGCATAAAAAATAATCAGTAATTTCTTGCAGATATGATCGTCTACAAATGAATACAGAGACTGGGCAAGATTCTCAGAGGAGAGAAAAATCTTTTACTGTAGTAATTAATATACTTGGAAGATAAGCTTTGGGACATAGAAGCTCCCCTTCAAATTTGAAATAATACCTTGGCTTTTCAAACTTGAGCAACTGTTTCTGTGCCCAAGAGCTGTGCATTTCTTTTTCAACTCTGTACATGGTCTAGCAAAGTTTATGCCAGGTAGTGTTTATGAAGGGGGAGAGAGGGAGAGAGAAAACCTCATCTGTTTGTAAAGCACTATGTGATATTTTTGTACAAATGACATAGCAGAAAAATGAGCATGTAGAATTGCAATTTGGCAAGAAAAATTTTACTCAGTGTGAACTAATTAGGGCTAATCAGGCAACGTATATAAGGGATTTAGAGATTTTTTTATAAAAGCTGTTTAAGATAAAGCTAAAACTGCTGTGATTTATCAAATGGAAGCTACCTTGATTTAGAGTTTTCACAATAGTTTTGTCCACCAAGAATGATACCATAGAAGAAGTTTTAGCAGAGTTCCCTAAGACAGAGACTTCAACACTAAATCAAACTTCCATTAGCACTGCAATCCAGACTCAAGTTTTGGTAGGAGGAGTATTTGCCTCAACACTGATAGTTGCTGAGGTAAGCTAAGCTAATCCCCCTAATATATGAACTAATAGTTTCAAGGTTTGAGGACATAAAATGCAGAAATATCAGAAAGCTGCTTTTGTTCCTCAGCTACTGAAAAAGAGTATTTCTGTTGATTTTTGCATTGGAGTCCCTCCCCCAAAAGATTTTCATCTATGTCTGTTCGTGTGAACAAATGAAAGAAATGAGATGCTTCAGGACCTGCCTGAAGACTTGCTGTAGGCAGCCCTCCTAAACAGACATTTGTTTAAGTAGGGCTGAACTTCATGTGCCTGTAGAGCTTCTTTTAAGTCCCAGAAATAAAAGCTACATTTTCTGAACTTGGGCTTTGATAAACAGTTCAGATTTGCTCCCTCTTTTGCTTACATACAGCAAAATTTTGTTGGAAAAAGCAGCTGCTGCTGTATCAGAATTCTTATAAATACAGCTTGGCAAGTAGAAGACTCAAAGAGACTGTTACAGATGACAGAATATTAAATTTGTAAGCTTGAGTGTTTGGTGTTTTCATTAAGATGTCACAGCAGGCTTAAAGAAGAGTTCTCTGTGCGTTCTGTAGTACAGCTCTAACAAAAAGACAGAAAATATTCCATAATTTGGTAACCAGAGCTGGCACTCTTAAGCTTCTAGACTGTTTTAACACCACAAAAAAACCTACCAAGAAACAAAACAAAAACCAAACCAAACAAAACCCCAAAAGCTGTGAGAAACTGTATTAATCTACCTGATAAAAAGGACACAAATAATAAAAATGGAATAAAAAGGAAAAAAAAAAAAATTAGAATTTAAATAACTGAAGAGAAGCTGACTAATTTTTGCACCTCTTTTAATAGCGTCATTTGAAGATGGATCAACAAGCCTAGCCTGATCCTTCATAAAAGCATTTTTGAATTTTGAAGTTAAAGTAAACTGATTCTATTTTTTGGAGGTGTAGGTTAGGCAGAGATGTAATCTGAGAAAGAGGGAAAGGATTAATAAAAAAACCCAACACCCTGTCAAGAGCATTACTGAATGATACTCTTCTGCAGTAGAGAGACAAAAAAAGAAAAAGATGTACGTGAATTACTGTTGTTTTTTTACTTATTTATTTGATGAGGATAAAATGCTCTTGAAGCCCATTAAGGAGAGCTGTCAAGAAGCATTTAAAAATATGGAAATTCACTTTTTTTTTCCTGTAAGGATTTTTATACTTCTTTAGAAAGAATTCTACGTTCCCTTCTGGGAACGTAGAATTCCCTGCTGTCTTTTAAAAAAGGTGTAATTTTTAAAACCTCATAGAAGTACTGAAATTCTTTCCTCAGTAAGGAGGATTTCCCATCAGTTTTCCTAATGAAAATTACAATATGAGCACCAGAGGTTTCCAAGATACAACTTCTTTTTTTTTCTAGTGATATAACAGTGGGAAAAATTACCTGCCATTTTGCTGGGAAGCAGAAAAGCACCCCAAAACAAACAAACAAACAAACAAACAAAAATCCCCTTCTCTTCTACATAGTAGAAAAATCCATGATAAAATCCTCACACATGAAAAGCACATCTACAGCATCAAAGCTCTTCAGGGAAAGACCATCAGGTCTTTGACACTGCGATGATTCCCTAAAAGTTTCCAAAGAGGAACTTGTATTTCTCTTTTGGACCTGGAAACCCAATGACTTTATCCCAGTGCTGGGTCCTTTACTTTGGACTCCTCTTTTTTCTTACAAAGTGCAGGAAGCCATAGACCTGCACAAGGTCTGACAATGCCATATCCCAAGCAGCTCAAGGGATAAATTACCAACACTACACAGTGGCTGCAAATCTGAGTACAATGGCAAAATGTCCAAGGCAGTGCTGGCCAAGAGTGTGATTAGAAGGATATCACATAGAACTTTCTTCTTTTAGATCCTACCAGTAATTAACAGAGATGAAGGAAGCTGTATGAGAGAGAAAGAAACACATGCTACTGGAGTGCAATTCTGGTTCAGAGAGCCAAAATCAATCACATCACACCCCTAGGGCAATCCCTACAAAGCAGATGGACTTCAAAAGGTTGACAGAGCCACCCGCTTTTTTCTTAACTATGTTCTTTAGCCATCTTCTGAGGTTAAAAAAAAAACAAACAACAAAAACCACAAAAAAACAAAGAAATTTTAAGGGGAACAGAAGGGCATGGCAACATCTGCTCCTCATTTTAGCAGAAAGGCAACTGGTTCCTGTGCATGTTCACTGCAGGAACCTTTTGTGGCCAGAGCTGTATCTTTCTTCTGATTTATCCATCTATCTGTAAATCACCTGTGGAGAGCGAAGAACCGATTAGTATGGATTACTGGAACTATTCACTGCAGAAATGCCAAGCTACCTAATGATGACTTATAGTATCAGTCCTGCTGCTGGAATAAATCTGCTGTTCACCAATTAATGCTGTACAATTCCTATTAAATGCATACTATAATTCACAAGATGTATTAATAAGCTCGCTCAAATATTGGACCACAGATGTGTCTCACAGGAGGGCTTTTAAGGTCTGATCTCTGTGACAAATGCTGAGCTTGCACAGGCCCATTAAAATCACTGGAAAATGTATGTGCCAAGCACTACTTAGAATTAAGCTCTTTCACCACTTGCCTGTATTTAGACAGAAATCAACTATCTTCTGTGTTTGGACAGGATTAGAGCTGATAAATCAAGCAGGGTATCTTACCTTTTCCATCATAATGTATGTTATGCTTATTCCATGCACCTAAACTTTATTCTGCAAGATATATTTAAGCTAGTATTTCTTCTCTAGAGTAAGTTCTGTGTACTGCTTCAGTTCTTTCCCATACTACTGAGTACCAAAATTCCTCCATATCATTCTCAAAGAAATCCAACCAAGACCAATCTCAATTCTCAAATTGCTTAAGCAATCCACTATCACACAAATCAACCCAACTTTGTTTTAAAACAGTTAAAAACAGTAAAAACCATTAGATTTTACACGCCTCCCCATCTCATAATTAAGAAGTCCCATCAATATTAGAAGTTGGCTGTTCATTCATGTTCTTCATGCTTTAATTTCTGAAGTCCCTCACTGAAATAACTCTGAGGGCAATTTTGGGATTATATTCTCAGAAAAATCTTTCATAGGTCATCAAACATTATCAAAACAGACGAGCACAGAGAAAGAAATGATTAACCTTTCAGGAAACATAAAAATACTAGTTCAAATCCTGCTGAAGGTAATTTAAGCTGGTTTAACAAGGCAGATTCAGCAACTGAATTTGAAGGAAACTTCGAGAAAAATTCTATATATACTGCAGAACAGATCAGCTGCCCAAGAGCTTTCAAAAGGCCCCAGCTGTACGGCCCAAATTTATATAGAAACACAAATATAACAAGTAAATACAGTCAGTCTAAATTGAGGACGTTGGTGGCCTTTTATGATGGGGTCACAGCCTCAGTGGACAAAGGCATTCACTTATCTGGAGCTCTGCAAAGCATTCAATACTGCCCTGCCTGACATTCTGATCTCTAATCTAGAATGATAGAGATTCAATGGATGGAGCACTCATTGGATAAGGGACTGCCTGAACGGTGACACCCAAAGAGCTGTGATCAGTGGCTCTGTGTCCAAATGGGGATGTGTGAGGAGTGGGGCTCCTCAGGGGTCGGTACTCAGAGCAGTGCTGTTTAACATCTTTGTCAGCAACATGGACAGAGGAATCAAATGCACCCTCATCAAGTTTGCTGATGACACCAAACTGTGTGGGGAAGCCAACATGCCAGGGGGAAGGGATGGAATCCAGAGGGACTTGGACAGGCTTGAGAACTGGACTCATGCAAACTGCATGAAATTCAACAAGGCCAAGTGCAAGGTTCTGCACCTGGGTCAAGACAATCCCATGCACAAATACAGGTTGGGAGGAGAAAGGATGGAGGACAGCTCTGAGGAGAAGGACCTTGGGGTGGTGGTGGACCACAAGCTTAACATGAGCCATCAATGTGCACTTGCAGCCCAGAAAGCCAACCAGGGCCTGGGCTGCAGCAAAAGAAGCACAGACAGCAGGTCAAGGGAAGTGATTCTCCCCCTCTGCTCTGCTCTTGTGTGACCCCACCTGGAGTGCTGTGTCCAGTTCTGGAGTCCCCAGCATACAAAGGACACAAAGCTCCTGGAATGTGTCCGAAGGAGAGGTACTAAAATGATCAGAGGGCTGGAGCAGGTTGAAGACAGGATAAAGAAGTTGGGGTTGTTCAGCCTGGAGAAAAAGATGCCTTGAAGTGAATTTATAGCAACCTTCCAGTATCTGAATGGGGCCTGAAAGAAAGCTGGGGTAGGGCTTTTTTACACAAGTGTGTAGCAAGGGGACTGGGGAAATGGTTTCAGACATGAAGAGAGGAGATTTAGGTTAGATATTAGGAATAAATTCTTTAATTTGAGGGTGGTGAGACACTGGCACAGGTTGGCCAAGGAAGCTAGGGCTGCCCCATCCCTGGAAGTGTCCATGGCCAGGTTGGATGGGGCCTTGAGCAAGCTGGTGTAGCAGGAGGTGTCCCTGCCCATGCAGGGGCTTGGAACTAGATGATCTTTAAGGTCCTTCCAGCCCCAGCCATTCTGATTCTGTGCTGTGTCTGGGCTTAATTAGTACATCTGACAATCATTTGTACTTGTGCAGAACTAAACCAAGTCTGTAATTCTGATCTATTCTAAATAAATCTGTAGGTTTGGAGGAGTGATGAGGGAGGGTTGGATGAGTTGTGGACTCTACTTTGGGGAGAGAAGAAGGGACTTTGCTTGTTATCCTGAGAGATGAAAAATTGGCCTCTGTCATTTTAGGGTGACACATAAAGGCGATGCCCTCTTTTAGCACAGCAGTGACAACAATGTCTCTCTTGCTTGTCAGCCCAAGCTGTGTGGCCAGCTGCATTACCTGTACCCAGCCTATGTGACTGCTTGGGGAATCTTTCCCAATACAACTCAGAAATTCTATAAGATGCATAAGATGGCTGTATTGATGAATGTGGGAAATTAATTATCTGCTACTAAGACTGATTCCAAATCCTTTTCAAAACCCACACCAAAGGATCAAATAAACCGCATTAAGATTTGTCGTTAAAAGCTTAGGAAAGGGGGGAAATTTTGCAAACCACAGCTTGCAAACTAGTATGTTTCTGAGATCTAAGAAGGTTTTTTTGGAAAAAGGAGGAGCAGCCCACACTGAGAGAAGAAAAGAAGCTGAAAAAGAAGGATTAAAAAAAAAAAACCAAAAAAACCAAAACCAAACCAACAAAACAACAAAAAAATTTAAATGGAGTATGGAAAAAATTGGAGACTGGGGAAAAAAAAAAAAGAAAAAAGAAAGAAATAAAAAAGAATTCAAAAGACCTCTGAGTAGAAATGCTACTCATGGGCTTTTATGCTTTGACTATGGAAAAAGAATTTGCATGTATAAGAAGATATTTTGCATGGTCTCTGAATGTCTTTATTTTCATGTAACTGCCAGAAGATTAAGTTGTAAACTGGAGTATTAAGAGAGGCAGATCCATGCAACAATGTTTGTCTAACATTGGAGTGAATTAAGGCTCTGGCACTGAAATACCACTGCTCCACCTCCAGAACAGTCACCACACATTGGGCAGCCACTCAAGGACAGTTTGATCACACATTTCACCAGCAGAATAAGTCAAAGTTATTGTTAGTGAGGTTATTTCCAGAGGATGTTGCTCCTCTGTCCTTCCTCCCACCACATTGCCTTCCTTCACACATGAACTTTTGTCACTTTTCTCATGTGCCCATTTGGGTTCAGGGGTTTGTTTGTTTGTTTTGTGGGGCTAGTTACTAGTTGAATCAGCTCACAAATGGAGTCATCCTGTATTCACAGAATCATTAAAGAAAATTAAATGCAGATGGGGGTGAAAGGGAATAAATTTAGCTTTAAGACAACTTGGCTTAAACCAACTGTGAAATGATAACCTGAGAAGTCAGAGAGTGCCAATATTCTCAAAGGAGCTTAGAAACAGTCCTTAGAGAATTTTAACTGATAATGAAATATTTTCATTTTGAGATGATCTTAAATCAGAATTTTTCCACTTTTCCAAATTAAGGGGGAGGAAGTATTTTAGCATGAATGAAGCAGGCTGAAGCATTTAGAAAATGTTGGAACTTTGTAAAAACAAACAATTAAGTGTAGAAGTTCCATACTGAATAAGAAAATAACTCTTCCCTTCTTTGTTTTCTCTGCTTAGAAGTGTCAGTCAAGTTAAAGAATTAATAGCTTTCTTGAAGCAGCACTTATCTTCAATAAACTATTTGGTTAACAAGATCATCTAGCTTAGCTGGAAAGCACATAGACCACGCAAGGAACAAACTGCTGAAGAGTACTACTGGGAGGTCAGGAAGTCAGAGACTGACAAAGAAAACAGGAAACAAGGGTTCACAACATTTGGACTTCAAAACCAACTCTAGTGGCTTAAAGCTACATCTGTATGTGCAAGAGCATAGAAAAACAGCACACTGACTAAAATACTAAATTAACAGTCACCCTCAGTGCTAATATCAGTGTCCAGATAGTTCCTACATGGATGTAATAGCTTCTGAAGATACCAACAGAGCAGCAAATCCAAGTCATATTCTTCACATCATTATATAATCAGGTTCACTTCCCTATGACATGCCATTGATCACAGTGCAACTTTTGAAAGGAGTGAATCCGAGGGATGTTTACAATGTCGCCACTACATTTCTTTACTGGATTGTATGGTAAAGAAATCTGTTCAGAATGATGACTAAGAGGGAAGGGTAAGCAAAAAGAACTAAGGAATTATAAGTGAAAAAATGTCAACTTATTTATTTTAAGAAATATATTCTTGTCTCTCCCTCACCTGCAGGAATTAAGTCTCTTTCTAGAGAACAAGCCTTAGAGAGTTTCAAGAGTGACAGGTGAGCTAAAGAATGAAAGAAAAGGAGCAATAACAGGCAAGAAGGCTTTAGCCATGTGAGTGTAAGCAGCAGGAACTTGATTCAGCAAAACATATTCTCAAATGATCAAGACACACCAGTGCCATGATATACAGAGGATTGTCTTTTGTGCCTCAGAGCAACAAAAAAAAAAAAAAAAAGAAGAGCAGATGATCTTAATTATCTAGAGTTAGCTAAGTCAGGGATGGTTTTAAAACATTTGTTTGCTCTGTCACCTCAGTAAATGTCTTGCAACATATTACAATTATCTGATCCACTGCTTCAGATATCTCACATCAGAGACCAGCGTAAACAGCAGCTTGGCTAAAAGCTTCTCTATATACAGTGATGAGACTGGCAGCTCTGGAGTGTACTACAGCATAGCACATGCAGTGAGAGGAAAGCCAAGAGGGTGGCATTTTTCCTTCCACTTCTATAGGAAGAAAAAGCATCCCCTTGTTGCTACTTTTCATTCAGTCAGCGCTTGTTTTGGTTAGCAAAAAAGAAAACATCCTCTGCAATATGAATCTTTTGCTGAAGATAACATTTGTCTGCTGACAATAGAGTTCAGATATTTACCTGAAGATAAAGAGGTAGGCTTTCCTGAATGGCAGACAGCAAAGGCACAGGAAGCTCTTTGTCCTGCTGGAGCACAGAGTGTGGCAGGAGTAAGCAATCCACAATGCGGAACAAGAGTTGCTGTGCTTTGGAAGTAGCCAGTATTGGTGCCCAGAACTTCACCAGACATCCTGTTCAGAAAGCAAACAAACAAAGAAACAAACAAACAGAGAAATCAAGACTTTTCAAAGCAATTTCAATTTGAATTTCAAATTCAATTTTCAGGGAAAAAAAAATAAAATAAGAAAGCCTGAAGAAGCAATTATGTTAAATTATATTATTTTATCTAATTTAACAGTAACTGAAATGTGTCATCTACAATTCCATAGCATTCCCTTAGAAAAAAGCTCAGTCAAGACAATCCAAGTCCATTTATAATTCAGCAAAATGAAAAAAATACTAAATTGATCGATTACATTGCAAATTTTCAGGCAAGTAAAGCTGCTTTAGAAAAAGTACAATAGTGCTGAAGACAGGACAGTCTTTCACATCCATGCAGAAAAATTAAACTTGATACATAAACTATTGCAATCAGTGCACATGAACCTAAACTTTTACCTCACTGCGTCCATTCATCACATTTTACAGAGAGACACTGTCTTTGCCTTCCCTTCACATTTACCTAACACCACTGTGGCCACATCAGCAACTACTCACAGCAATTCAATGTTAGGAAAATACTAAATCTCTCTTAACTCTTTATTTAACGCATCTAATGTGGTGATTAAAAAATAATGAGGCACAGGCAACTCCATTAAACCAGAATGGCCTTTCCAGATATTTGTGGGCTTGTACTGCACAAAATGAGAGCCTAAGAGAACATCTTTCATGTTTTCAACACATTATCATATCACTTGAGCAGCTTTGAGTCAGTTTTAAGATCTCCCTTTTGAGTTGGAAAAAAAAAAAAAAAAAAAAAAGTGTTGATGTGTGAATAATACCCTGTGACTTTTTAATATGCAAGTGAAGTGTAATTTTTCTTGAGAAAATAACTCTATATTCATGTGTATCAATACTCAAAATATAGATGAAATAAAACAGGATTCCTATGTAGTAGTTCCCACATTCTAAACTTTATATTTAATTAGAAGTAAGAAAAAGTTTGCTGAATTGAAAATAAGGGAACATCCTGAGAAAATACGTTTAAGGCTTTGAAAATAATGAAAGATCAAAAGTAGGCTGTTACATGATATTATTAATCTATAAAAGTCATTCATTACCATCTCTAAAAACAACACAAAACAACATTAATCTTGTGGAGTGAAAGAAAACACAATGATCAATCATAGAGAAAGAGAATGATTGCTTTACAATACTTCTAATAATGGTGTCTAAGCTTCCTGCTTTGCAAGAAACATGCTCATTCCAGCTGCAAATACTCCTCCTATTATCACTCCTGTGATGTATGGCACAGTAGAGGAGACAATCGGACTGCATACAGGAGGTGTTTGGATTTGTTAAGTTTCTTTGCTTTGTGCTTACAATTTAAGCAAAGCACAGAATGTGAAGAAGTGTTTGAAATACACTTACATAGTTTTTTAAACCTTTTAAATGTTTTCTTAGCTAAAAGGAAAGAAGAATTTCTCACAAACAACAGCATGGCTACTGCCATTTCCAGCTGCTAAGAACAGAAAGGAAGATTCCAATCTAAAATTAATTTACAAGGTTCCAAACCAACATCTGGATATCTAAAACCATTTAATTTGACACGAGTTTTCTATATCAAGATATGTAGATCTTGCAATTGAAAACTAAAACTCAAATTCCATTATATAAGATGCACCTTCCCCATCTTGGTCATGCTTCTCACCTTACTCTGTGTAATCATAACACTGCATGTACATGCAAATTACCTCTGTTTTTAAGATACATATGGTTTACCCTAAATTTAAAGGTAAGTAGGTCAGAGTCATTCATAATAAACAACACTATTATTCCAGGCAATCAGTAGTTTCACATCTTAATGAACAAATATGAGAGTGAGCCTTAATAAAGCACAACATGTAAGTAAGAGAATCAATGCTAAAAGGAAGCAAACTACATTCCTAAACCAACCTGTCCGCTCTAATAATTCCAGTAAATACATTGTAACCTGTCATAGCACTGCTTCACTGCCTTGTCATTGTTTCTGGTTTTGTTTAGGTAAACCAGGTAGTTTTCAGTGGTAAAAGACATGAAAACATCTTACTTTTGAAAATACTGATTTGCAGGGATAATTTAAAAGAAAACACACAGAAAGAGGTTAGACATTGGGATGAAACCCAAAGATAATCAGTAGAAGAAAGTGAAATATCTAACTGTAACATCTTGGTTCCTTTTTTTAACCAGTAAGATGGTCAGTATAGAGCAAAAACAGTGTTTAATCACTTCCTTATTACTATTTCCTAAAAGAAAAGAGGTTACAAAATAATTACCTATGATCCAATATGTAAGCTGAAGACCTTCTGATGGTCCTTTTGCCTTCAGATAAGGTTTTACATATTTTAACACATCACCTAAATACTCCAGAGTCTTTGCTACCATGGCAGATTTCTCAGAGAGTGTCTGAAGGCCACTGTAAACTCTACCAACAGCCTAAGAAAACAAAAACATTGAAATAAACATAAATAAGTTAAGTCTCTCATGAGGTCTGCGTGAGGAATTTCTTTTTGAACAGAATAAATCTGACATGGTTGTTTTTCACTAAAATTGTCCCATGAAGCTACCATAGAGATGTACAGTACCTTAATGAATTGCACAAGAGCAGTTTTAGGGTCTTGCTTGGAAACTGACTCTTCAACCTGAGCCTTTGAAAGAATGTTTTCTACTTCTGAGAGTTTAAAAATCAGTCTTGTCATTTCAGTCAGCTGCTCCATATAGGCTTTCCCTGATTGTTACAAGAGAG
Organism: Phaethornis superciliosus; assembly: GCA_023637945.1. Classification (NCBI taxonomy): domain Eukaryota; kingdom Metazoa; phylum Chordata; class Aves; order Apodiformes; family Trochilidae; genus Phaethornis; species Phaethornis superciliosus. The sequence goes on along the minus strand of JAJQWJ010000003.1, from coordinate 75,032,999 downwards.
CATAGCAGTAAATATAACAGACAGTTATGCTTTTCCATTTACTTTAGTCCCAAAATGATAAAATGAAACATGGTTTCAAAAGGTCTAAAATAGGATTCTGCAACCGATTGCATCTCTAGACAATGTGTTGTCCAAACTAGTTATTTTTCTAATACAGTTATAAGAGAATAAAGAGTATTAGGTATGGATAACTGCTTTTCATTTTACTGGTGGTTTTCTTCAAAATCTTGTGTTCTAAAGATAATTAGAACTGTAGTGTTTTATAGAAAAAGTGATAAAGTATTGCTCTAAGAAAGCAAAATATCCAATATAGAAAAGGGAAGAATTACCTTTTTTTTTTTTTTTTTTTTTTTTTCTTTTCTTTTAGGATATTCACAGCATGATTTCTGACTATTTACTTCAGATTTTCATTTTTTTCAGAGCAGTTGCTCCATGGGGGAAAAATAGCTTGTCTCCTTGGGAGCAAGTTTTTGTTCTTTGCTTCCAAGGAAACAAGCTCTTTTATCTTTGTTTGTAATAAATTTGTCATATGCAGAGCAGGCAAACTATCAATAAATAGCACAAGCAGTGTAAAGAAACACATTTTGTAATTAGGTAAAAGTAAAGGAATACAAACAAAAATACATTTTGTAATTAGCTGAAAATGTTTGCCAGTTTTGCAATATAGAATCATTACTGCAGACATTAGGGAAATGTGAACACTTACCAACTGTTCTCTCAGCATCTGTCTTGGCCAGCATACCACTCTGTTGATCTATGAACATTTGCAAAATGCATCGAAACCAAGAACGTACTGTCAAAGCTTCATAGGATGTATATCCCATACTAGAAAAAGCTTCACACAGTGCACTGCATGGGTAGAAAAAGAAGAAGAAAGTAACAAGATCTAACAAAAGTATGCAAAAAGGTGGCTGAGTGTCTACTTTGGCTGAAGACACACAAAAAATGCATGCAATCGGAAATAAAAGTAACAGAAAGGTGAACAGAGATTCTGTTTGAGTACTCTACAGACTTTGCTCACAATATCCTGATGCCTAAATACAGGGATTATGATAAATCTGACAATATCATGCAAGGTGTGATAAAAGCATATATACCCCTATACAGGTATTTTCTCTACATAAAACAAAACAGAGGGAGAAAAATTCCCACAACGGGAAAAGCCTTATTCTAACAGTGGATAATTTAACAGTATTATCTGAATTAACTATGTACAGTGCTGGGGATAGTTTATCTGGAATTTCAAGTTGACACTGCTTAAGCCACCCTAGCCTGTCATAAAAAGCCAGCTCGAGTGCCCCATACAACTTTGAAATCTACTTATTTGTAACTACATAAAAAATGGAGAAGAGAAAATCTGCTTTAGCAAATAAAGACACATCATGATAGAAACAGATCAAAAAAGGGAACATAAAAAGACATCCTGGAGATGAGAAAGGCAATCCCTATACTTGATGTGCACTTACAGAGGTATGCATTTATGTATACAAACACAAGTACATACATTCCCCCACACAGTAAACTTGCTGTATTGCCTTTAAATCAAGCACTCTCAACTCTTCTACCAGCCAGGTGTCAGGCCAGAGCCAATGGCACCAGCAACACGCAGCCCACAATACCTGTACTCTACTCTTCAGTATTCCCAAAGTTTTACCTTCCTTACCAGAGTGAGTAGCTGCTGTGGCCAGTTTTCCCCAGGCATATCAGCCCCACAGCATTAATTCTGCAGGAATGCATGGCTAACAGACAGCAGGTCTGTTCTGCACACTGCTTGCAATTCCTACTGGGTGAGCTCCGTCTGTGCTTCAGGTCAGAGAAATTTCTTGAAAATAGTTACACCTTTTCATTTGAGAGATTTCCACCCTGGTCAGTCTTAGGTGCTTTGACTTTAATGAAAAATGCTTGTACTCTTTTCTTGATATATGTACATATAAATCTACTTATTTTCTACAGAATTTTTACTCATGCTTGCAACAGAAAGTCAACAGAGGTCCAGAAGGAAAACAAACTGGATTCTGTTTCACAATGAACAACAGTAATATAGTTCTTTTTCTGTTTCATTTAGTTAAAACAAATAACAGCTGTATATTTTGTCTGAACATCCCTGCTGAAATCCTATTGACAAATTAAATAAGGAGACCAAATTCAAGCAAATGAAATATAAAAAATGAAAATTAAATTCTTATTACAAAAACAACCAAAAAAAGCCAGGATGCCTATGGACTTAGTTCTCCTTACAGTAACATATAAAGAATTACAGCTTTATGCAATCTTGAGGTACACAGCTACTCTATTTTAGTAGCCTCATAGGCTCACAAAACTACTTTTTTCTGTAGTCTCTCTCTCATTTTTCTTGTTTGAGGTTAAGCAAGCCACTTAGGCATCTTCCCAGAACTAGAGAGGAATATGCTCCTCATCTTTAAGAAAGGAAAGGCCAATACCTGCTAGAAGCATGGCAAAAGGTCCTTTTAAACCAATGAGCTTACACAGTTTGTTTAAACAGGTTACACAACATGGATCTGAAGAGGAAATTTTAGGCACCACTGCAAAACGTCAAAGCTTGTGTATATGTTCCCAAGGGCACGGCTTCTCCATCAGAAAATTTATTATAGATATTGAAATACCTGATAAGCAGAAGCCTCCATGTTAAAGAGAGCTTGCTGGGTGTGTAGCAGCAACAGCAACAAAATAATCTTGACTTTTTAACTGAGAATGTTTGATGTGAAAATTATCAGAGCACAGGAGCCATAAAGCCTTAAGATCCCAGCACTTAGATACTTTGATAACTTTTGCTCTACAACTGCCTAAGGTAAAACAAGTACATGAATCATGCTACAAAAAATGCCCATCTTATTAGCATATAATAAAATGACAGTGTTTAGAATACAGTAACTCTGCACAGTTCTACCCAAAAAGTCTTTATTTTAGGTACTCATTGTTCTCTTACAGGGAAATCTGAGCACCTTCCAGCTTTATTAATGAGGCTGGGACATACCTTTGCCTAGTCTCAAACACTCAGTTTTTACCGTGTTGGCCTTGAGACAAATGATAGGGGAAACAGATATTTCTCCTTGGGGGTGGGCAATCACAACGCCAGCCAATTAGGGGCAAAAGCAGAGAGTGAGATATGAGAGAATTAGAGAGAGAAAACACACATAAGCAGAAGACAAACATCCATCATCACTCAACTATGGAGCTTTGCTTTGCTTCCTCCTGCTAATTCTATCAACATATAAGAACTTTTAAGAAGGAAACAAGATCCTCTCATTGCTTTCTGAGTTGGTATTTGGATATAAAGGTTTGAATTCTCTCGAGTACACAACCCACTTAACTTGGGTTTTCCACATTCCTGCACAAGTACTGTAACCTCTCAAATACCACGTACTGGGTAGCTATCTCTAGTATCTAGTACTATCTCTAGTACCGAGTGCATTTTTAGATGGAATCATGCTTGCATAGGGAACTCAGCACTAGCCATGTGTGCATGTTCTGAACTTGCTAATGCAACTGTGCTCCCAAACACTTGGGAGCAGGAATGCTCTGGCAGTGTTTCCAAATTCAGTAAATGTTGCCTCAGTCAGCATAGCAATGTATGTGTGGATTCATATATAACAATATGTCAGGTGCTTAATGAATTTTGATTACTTTATGAACTGATTACTTAAGTAACAATAATCAACCTAAATTATACCAAAATTCCAGTTAAGGCATCAAAATGTTTTCTTGATCTCACCTGAAGAGAAATAAAATTCAAACTATAAACAGGTATTTCTTAATACCTGTAACTCTATTTCATTCTGCATGTGCTAGGTACCTGCAACCTTGCATCAAACTCACCCTATAAAGATCATACAAGAGAAGCATGGCAAATCAGGACTGTATGCTCCTCTCCAGAGTTCCAAACTGACACGAGGTACTACACTTAACCTCTTTTAGCATCCCCCTGCAAGAAGACCCCAGTCTCATTTTTGCCAATCCCACTGAAACAGTCTTTACAGCTATGGTCCTTCATACAGTGTGCACCCTAAAAATGTGCAACATTTTCACTTTCAAATTCAGTCTGACATGGAAACACTCCCTCTTTCTCATCTCTCACCTCCCCTGCTTCCAAAGCCTGATTCAGAAGCACGGTGAGGGAGAAAAAACCAAAACAAACATACCAAAACAACCACAACCATCCATCTACCTTAGGTTCACAGAAGCCTACTTTAGGCAAATAAAATTTTTCAGGTATATAAAATTCTGACTAGACAGACTCCTGGACAATCTGCCCTAGCTCACCCTGCTTGAGCAGAAGCATTGGACAAGTCAGACTACCAGATCTCAAGAGTCCCTTCCAACCTAAACAACTCTGTGATTCAGTGAATGCAAAACATAGGAATGTGATAAATTTTCTAAAGCTATCATTTAATTTTAAGCATTCATTTAGTAGTTTTTGGAAACCTGAAACAAACAAACATCATTATGCACTCAGAAAGTGTTCCAAGCTTGCCAAAGTGTCCTGCAGAAGTTTTTTATTTTGCAGGTCAAGATATTTAAACATTGCATCCTTACTATATAGTACCTTCAGATTTCTGTGATAATGTTGTATCTTGACTTTTTACAAGAAGATTTAAGTTTTGGTGTTTAGTGTGAATTTTAAGAGAACAATAAGACCGGCACTTTTAACTGGAAATTTTAAAATTTACTAAGTTACTTTATCCAACTTCAAGTGCAGCCAGGGCTCCAGGCTACTGCCTTGACAATCTCTAACAACTTTTACCAAGTGTAGCAACCATAGAACGGGTGGTTGTCTGTAACTATGCAAATAAAAAACAGGTTATGGGTTCAAGCATTTCACTTTGATGCAGTCCTGCTCTTCACTGAAGTACTTTTCTGAAGGTATTGTCTAGGTCCTAATTTTCCAAAATCTGTTAGAAATAACCTGTTTCCAATGGAAACAATTACTGGTTTGTTACATAAAAAGACAAATAACTTTTTCAAAATACTGAACTATCTTCCTGACATATTTTGAGTGCCTTAAGCTATTTACATATAGAGACAAGCAATGCAAATAACACACACTATGCCTCGTGAAATGTCCCAGATTTCAAGAAACCTAGAACAACTTTAACAGATGAAAAGAATCTGGACCATCTTAAAGAAACATCATTGTTTGAATCAATGTTTTTCACAATTCTAATGAAAGAATGAGAAGGTACTGGGAGAAGAAGCAGTTGCTATTTTTCACCTGTTTTGAATTAGGTGACTTAGATATCTTGACACCATCTGAGGCCACACCATGTCATCCCATCCAAACAGCTGCATCATTGATAGAACAGGCTGTGGCTGGAGATCTGATAGGGCTTTGCTGGGTATATCCAGAGCTAAGAGAGTAAAACCTGATTTTAAAGAGATAAAAACATGGCACCATGTTAACAGATTCTCAGTACATCCCTGTTCCACTAAAAAGGATTGAAAAATTATTTAAAACTTGCAGTACCAGAAATCTCAATTAAAAATGGACAGCCATTCTAACAGATAGCATTGCACACATGTTAAAATATACTCTCTGCCCCAAGGAGTTAAGTCAACATGACACACTGAATATAAAGAAGGGAAAACAGATCCAAACATATGCAATTGTAAATATGTACACTAAACCACCTGAAGGCACTGCATGACCACCTAAGCAATAAACCCCCTGTCTTTAAAACTTGCTTTTTTGTCTTTTTGGCCTCCCTTTCTTACCTCCATCCATCACGTCTTCCCTTGTACAAGTATTACTGTGCTTTACAGGGTTGAGTTTTATTTATTTGTTTAGCTGTTCTTACACACTTCTTGCAGCAAAGAACCGTATCTGGAAAGAATTCACTATTAAAAGCTGGCACCCTTCTATTTTTGGAATAGAATTTCATGTATCAGAAGTTACTCTGGAAATAAAGCAGTATTGACAAGCTTATATCTGAAAAAACAGGGTCTTCATAGAACAGTTGCAGATCTAGAAACTGGGACAGGACTTGGTGCAGTTATTGTTAATGAGGCTGTTTTGCTGCTTCTCTGAAGTCCTGCTGTGGAATCTCTAACTCTGCCAGCACAAAAAATACAGCATGTTCTGCAAATGACAGATGCATTTTAACTCGGGAAGAAAACAATCTGAAATGCTGAGCAGTTTTTAGGTTATAAGAGACAGGAGGCATAAAATGAGTCAGGAAAACTGACCTTGGGGTGGAATAAAGAGGGCTCTCAAGCTCCCAAATTTTCCAACTCAATCATGAAGGTAGTATCAATTTATTAAAATAATAATTTATAAAACTGGAGGCACTGATAAGATGATTTTGAATTAGACAGAAAATGTTAATTTTTAGAAAAGGCACTTGAAGGTATTTTAATTAACGGTGCAGGGACAGCCTCCCTTATGCTCTGAAGGCCTTCAGCTCTCCTCACATGCCTCAGAATAAAAAAGGTCACACAGAGCCCCAGCTCTGCCTTAGGTGAGGAAGCACTTTGCACTGGCCTGACTCCGGATTATCGGATTTTTCTCACATTGGGTGGGAGAGAAACGAGAGGCAGAAAAGCTGATGTGAGTCCCAGGCTATCTGCCTGGCAGGGGGAGCAGGAGAGCTGTGAGAGATGCTCTCTCCTCTGGGCTGCAGCCTCTGAAGCAAGGAGCTCATACAGTGTGGGAAGGGTTTGCCTCCCCTCTGTAGTACTGCCTCACACATCTCTATAAAGCAGGTCACAACTGCACTCCCCTGCTTCCAAAGCGGAGTTTATAATAGGTTGTTCTTCTTGCTATTTCACTCTGTTAGTGTAAAATAAAAAGCTATGACACCGTAGGAAAGGAATGAAAGTTTTGACACTAACAACCTCCTCCTTTGATGTGTATTGCTGTTTCCCATACACTTCAGCAGTGTCAGACCACTGCTGTCGCACGCTGCCTCCTTCGTTAATGCTCCTACTAACTACTGCAGACCTGCTTCAAATTAAGTCCTTTAGCTTCTCTATTCCTAAATCAGCTCTTCTGGGCTCATACCTTTATCCAATTCACATCATGGTGGGGAAAAAAATATTTTATATCCTACTTGTCTAAATTCTAGTTACACGGTCCAAGATTTCCACGTAACTACAGAATGCAGTGCTACGGATGTTAGAGATCAAACTGTGATTCTTTGTTGACCATCATGCTGACCCACCAAACATAAAGTTCACATATACAAATACATATATATATATGGAATGCTGTACTTGAAGATTAAAACCCTTCAGTGTAAAGCAAGATAAATAATTAAATGAAATATGAAATACATTTTTATGACCATGACTGTAAAATGCCAGCAAAAAGCCACATAACCAATCTTTTAAAAATCAACTTTAAATGTAAAATGTATTTTTCATCACAAACATAATGAATAGTTCAACACAAAATTATAATAGATTTCTACAAAAATATGTAAATTCTAGGTATAGTGAAAGATATAATTCTTATTTTTACTGTGTAACCTTTGCAAGGTTTATTATAACCTGTCACTAGCAGGGAAAAGGAAGTCAGGCTCATGTGGCTTCAAATCCCTTTTGAGTTCTCAATCTGTTTGGCTTTTATCAACTAATTCAACACTACAATATTTATTCTTGTCAAAATATTTAGCATCGAATCTACTTATTGCATTTATACATACTTAAGTGGCTACATGAAAGTAGCAACGTCCCAAAAAAAGCAAAATTCTTTAAAGTTTGCGGCCCAGAAAAAAAGCACCAAATCTGGCAGTCACGGGGAGGGTCAATGCTAACCTGCAGCTGTATCAGCCAGCTGGGGGGAAGGTGGCATCTGTGACATTCTCTGGCTCTTCAAATAGGGAAAGAAATTTCTCCAGAGAGCAGTGGCGACAGCAAGGTGGTGCTCTTTAGCCACTAATAGGAGCTGCGAGTCTGGGGCTGCCTTCCCTGGTTGAAGTCCCTGGCTTACACGTTTGTGCACACTCCTAGGGAGGAACAAAAACAATGTTTACGTTCAACAAATGAAAAATTCACATCTTTTAAAAACGCATTTACAACTACTCCGAGCTGCAGAGCCTGTGAACTGATGGATCATTTTGTGCAATTTAAACCTAGAGATTATGCGTACCAGTTATTTGATGGATGAATGATGGCATATTAAGCACCATAAAGTTAATGTTAATTACTAATGTCAACCATTAATTATATGCTTTTTAGTATGTCAGATCAAAATGAGAAATAGGCAGCTTTAAAATGAATATCTGCATTTTGCAACTGCTAGCATGACAAGCAAGTCTGCTTACAATCCAAAGCCAGATGCTTTTCAAAATTTTTTTGTCGGTAGCGTTTTTAGGACCGGGTTGTATACAGCAAATAATGGCAAATGATTTTGATCAATTGTAAAGCTTCCTTTTGAAGCCTCTTTCTCATTTGTAAAACCTCACTAGGTACGAGTTTAGATAAGAGAAAAGATTCATTTTATCCTGATGTGCTGCAGACAATTAGGTTTGACAGCAACGCCCACAGCTTTGTTAGTACAGTAAGGACAAAAGTTACCACTACACATAACTCCTATCTCTTCCTGAGACAATGTGGCATGAATTCAATAACGCACTCAATTTTCTTTGATTCTCCTAGTACCATTCCTGCTACTTAATCTAATTTGGAAGTTGTGACTTTCTAGAGGTTTAATAGAGATATGTCTGCAGGGAATCAATGTTCTCAGAGAAATGGGGGGGGGTGGGGGGAAGGAAGCATTAATAAATTTGTCCAGCAGAGCAGGATAGGAGGCATTACTGCACTGGGCTGATCAACTAAATAACATGCTTATTAAAAACAATCTGTAGGAACGCACTATCATTCCTGTTCCTATTTATCTTCTGGTCAATTCAATTGAGATTGTGCATTAAAGCACAGGCAGCATTATTACATTTGCTTTATTAAATTCTATAAACAGCACTGTAAAGTCAGAGTCAAGATATTTATAAGATAATGGCAAACAGCAGAGGCATCCAGCCTTGCCTTAACGCTAACATTTGCAGACCATAATATTTTTTTTCCTAATTGACTTTCTTATAATACTGAGTGTTTCACAAAACTCTTCCCCTAGATCTTTATTCTGTGCGCACCCTAATTTGAAATAAACCAAAAAAAAAAAAGAAAAAAAAAAAAAGAAAAAAAAAAAAGAAAAAAAAAAAAAAAAGAAAAAACTCGCCACTCTAGTTCCCTTCTGGGAATGTGGGAAAATTATGAAAGAATTACACAACTCACAGCACTCATTAGGACATCTGAAATGGAATAATTTTAAATAAAGAATAGGCTGGCTGCAAGGCCTTCCCATACTAGGGTTGATATTAGAAGTGCATCTCATTATATCAAATTAGGATCCAAAAATTCTACCTAACACATAATTTAAAACATAAAACATACTGGCTGTCAAAGGTAAGGATACCTTATGCCTGCCTGCAGGCATCCATTAGTTTCAATAGGACAGACAGAGAGAGAATTGAGTACCAGGCACTTTTCAAATGGCTACATTTAACAGACATGGAAGGGTACCTAGTATTAGGAGGAATCAAGTATTTCTTTGAGAGGCAGTGCGAGTCCAAACACAGGAACAGAAGCCAGGAATTCTAATCCCAACATTTATTCTCTCTGCGGCTTCACACAAATCACACAGCCTTTGTTAGCCTCAGTTTCCCAGCCAAGATATTTGGATAGGAAGACAGCTTACCCTTTAAGGATGCTGTGAAAACAATCAATGCTTAGAAACTGAGGATGATATTCAGTAAGTCAGTTGGTATTTTTGTTTACTAGGCATATTCTCCAAGTCAACATGAACTGAAATAGAAGTAAGATTAACATAAAATGTCAAGCAATACTTCTTTGGGAGTATCCCTTATTAAAATTGGATGAAAAAAAGGGTCCAGAAATAGTGAGGTCTACAGGACAAACAACAAAAAATGTAAAAAGCAGGCATAAAAAAGCCAGTTAAAGCTATATTTTTGCCCATTAAAAAAAGTTTATCAGTAAAAAAATAAAGGGTGTTTATTTTTTATTTTGTTAAGAAAGGAAAGCAAGATGCTTCATAGTGATGAGAATACAATGGGACTAAATTCTGCCCTGCTTACATCCAGACTACACTGAAAAATGGCACAAAGACCTTTTTTTCTCCTCTAAATTGCCTCTCCCAAGAAGGGTGTCTTGCATCTCCTTTAGCCATCTATGCAAAGTAGAAGGGTGTACAGACTTCCAAAGTAAGGTAATATATCTCTGTGTCAGAGGAAGGGCAACACGTACAAATCAGTATTTATGTTTATTCATAGTAACCTACACGAATGCTTGCAATAAGGTAAATGCTTAAAATCGATGGGGCATCAATACATGCTGCAGCAGAAGCAGACAGCGACTTCTGCCAACAAACAATTTTAAAAAATTCTTTAAAAATATGGATAAATACAATTTTATTTTTTATTCAGGTCTCCACATTTTTTCTAAACACTAGACTAGCACACCATGAAACATCACTCAATTTCTGAAACTATATTCCTGTAGTTTTCCATTGTGTTAAGAGTTCTGGAACCACCGGTTGCCTCATTACAATGGTAATAACTTGGTGTGGGTTTTACTTGTTTAAAATTGTGGATGTCCTATTTCCATAAAAAAAGAGGCATGCTTTTTTATTTTATCATCAGATCAAATAAACCCTGAGTTTATAAAAGAAGGGAATGTTTGTGCTACCTGAATGAGGTTTTGCTGGGTGTGTAGTTACAGCAGTACCATGTGTGATTATTTTCTAAATCCTACACCTGGCTCAGGAATTGCAGCCATTTATCTGGATGCAGATATTTTAATCATGAACCATCCTTCTGTAAGCATAAACCATGGCTTTGCAGGCCTGGATTACTAAAACAGAGTGAAACCTCAGGTCAAGCTGAAAAACTAAAACACTATGTGCCGAAGTCTGTCTGCATAAAGAAAACTCAAGTCACTACTTGAATAATCTACACTGGCTGCATATTGGCACCCAGACTTACTACTACAATGTCATTTATCTACAAGAATTCAGAACTCCACAAAAACAAGAGATTACCCCTTTTGGTTCCCAGGGACATATATTACCATCCTCAGGGGCTCACAGGCAACTAAGTATGGACACTGATTTCTCCCAGGTCCTCTGCTCCCAAACCACACCAGGCCACCCACAGCATCTGCAGAACTCAGCTGCCCAGTCAAGATTAAGCTCAGGGAAGTATTTTTAAAGGAAATGAATGACCTTCTTATGTTGAAACAAATAAATAATTAAACCATGATACCTGCAAGACCCTTGGATACCCACAATACCCTTGGATAAATCTGCAGAGCTTATGTAGGGATATATGAGTATTTCGAAAATGATAAATGGCTTTGATGCTTAGAATTTCAACTACTAACATCAGTTCTTTCAAGGAAAACTCATGCAAAGTGAAATGAAACAAAGCATCATGACACTCAGATTCAAAACCATGTAATAGAGGCTTTGTGCTCTCTTTTTGAAGATCAATGGAAGTTTAATAATACTTGAATTAGAAGATATCCCTTCCAAACATTCTCCTTTTTGTATCACTAAGATTATCAACACAATTTCTCGTGCTGATATTTTGGCAACAAATGCATTGCACCTTGGTCCTATTTTCATCTTGCCAAAGAGGTGGTAACACCAAGAGAAGTAACTGGGGGAAGCTGAGGCTTCTTCAGCTGTAGGGTAGCTGTGAAGATTTCAGCATAAAGAACCGAAGCAATATGGAGATTAGGTGATGCAGGGGACAGTAAATGAGATTTTTGATTTTAGTAAAGAAGACAGAAGAGCTTTACATCCTACCAACAAAATCCAGACACAGAGGTGATGTCAACTACTCAGAAATGTGGACAACAAAAACATTGTATTAAGGTCTCCCGAAAATGAAAAGCCACGTTAACAGAATGAAAAGCATAGTTGTCTCTGCTAAGAACAGGCACAACAAGTTACACAGAAAAGATGGCATTAAAATAAAATCCATTATAAAAGTGCCAATATTGATACTACTCCATTTCACAGAGAAAGGTGCTTCCCTCCCCCTCTTACTTGCCAATATAAAGAAATTCTATAGCCCTATTGCATGGCAAAAATATTGGGCTTTCCTGTAGAAATCGAGGCAGTGTATTTTTTGTGGTTGTGCAAATCTCACTGTAGTGATAACACTCAAAATTTGTGCTACTGCTACAGTGCAAAATGTTTCCAAGCAGCATTTCAGAATTCAATTCAAAGTAACTCATCCAATTTCACTTTCTTTGAATGTCATAAAACTCCTTTACACTTTTACTCGTTTCTTCCATTCATTCCCCCAGAATTGTTTCTTACAACCAGAACTGGAAGTGAGGTTCTGGAAGAAGCCACATACTTTTCCAGTAACTAGTCCTAGCCAAGGTTAAGCTGAAGAAGATCCTTAGTGTGTCCTCCATATGTCTTCTACCTCCAGTAGAGGTATTCCAACTAGTTGACTCTTATTACACCACTTAGTTACACGATAGTTATATAAAACTGCAAACATAGCACTTACTTTATTGATCCATACAGATACCAACTCCTATGTTGATAAGCTCACTCGTTCAACTTCTACTTAGTAATTTGTCCATAAGCATTTACTTACTTTTTATGTGTGTGTGCTACAAATATGCAGTTTTCCACAAAATATAAGTACGTTTCTGAAGTCACAGCTTATTACACAGCAATAAATTATAACACAGTGTGACAAAACCCACATTTTTAGAGTGAGCTAATCACTTTTACACATTTTTCAAGTTAATCAAAAAAGAAAAGCCTGTTTAAGTACAGACTATAATACTGGCATTAACAAAGGTAAGGACAAAATCTGGATTCAAGTATCTGGATTCAAGTCTGCTCTCATCCAGTATTATGGAGCAGTACCAAGGTACAAGTAACAAACTGTATGATCCTATCTCACACATACAGATTTATGAAAATGAAATGGATCTGGAGTCACAGAAGTGGCACACTAGCTGCACAGGGGTTCCACAATGTCCCAGCTCTTCCAAGAAGAGAGTGCCCAAACTAACCATGCACTAACTAACCCAAACTGGTGGAAAGTCATACACGTGGGTTTCAGGCATCTCACAGTAAAGGCTTTTGGCTTCCTCATCACTAGAGTGAATGATGTGGCCGCTTGACCTAAGGTGTAAAAAGGTGAAACTCCTTTCTTTTGCCTATAGTTCTGAACACAAGTACTCCGCACTGAGCTCAGTGTGTTTAGTACTAACAACATAATTAGGAAGAATTAAAACTTTTCATTTATGGCCTCAACGTGTCTAAATTGGTTATGAACAGCTATGGTCTGTGGAAACTGCCGTAGTGTCTTTGGGGACACAATTTTGGGTAGTTAGGGAACCCCAGTGGTCGAAAATGGAATTACCTACAGACTTTCAGACACTTGACATTAAGAGTGTTTCTGTGAAACATCCCAGAAAGTAGGTGTTTAAATTCTACACAACTCTGAATCAAAAAATAAAGTCCTCTTTTAAATCTATTTCTAAGCTCTCTAAGACTTAATTTCTTTTCTATATCCCTTTATATAGCACCCAGTATATCAAGACTGGTGTGACTGCAACAGCAACCAGATAGAAGAAGTAATCCCAACTCAAATCAAAATTTGTCAACTTGTTTCTGTATCTGCAATATACATACAAAGAATATATATATAGTTTCTTCATATTTGAGCAACAGCTTTCTCAGGTTTTGAGATACACAAAAACCAAACTCAAAACTCAGAAGAATAAAAATTATAACCCTTCTTTCTGGAATTAAAACACAGATTTCAGGACAATAATCAGCATGAGAAACTTAAGAAAAAAATATTTCCCACCATTAAAAGAAGCATGTGAAAAAAATCCCACAGTTTATAATGAAAGTGTCAGCACAGTGTAAGCCATGATGATAGCATCACCAGTACCACAGAGCTTATGGCTGACTGGAAAAGTCAAGATACAGTATTTTCAAACATTTACATGCCCCCATGAGATCAGTATACATTAAATCATTTTTCAGTGTTCTTCCTTCAGCTTAATTTGCTCCAACAATCCACAATAAACTGCATATTTAAGTGTGTATTGCAAAAAGGATGTCTGAATAATATACCTGGCTGTATATGCATACGATGATCACTGATCGGTGTGATGAGATAGGAAAAAGCCACAAGGGAAGAGGGATTGCTTTAAAATTTTAGAATGCTCTAAAATTCACCCATTTGTGCTCAATGTTATTTGTAGCACAGGCTTGCACAACATCATACATGTCAGTGTTATAACGTGCCTCCATCAAGCACAACAATGTGAACCATACAGAAAGTGACATCTTCGATGCTGGATGAGATCCAAAGGGATAAAAGGATGCAGTGGTTAAAAAGCAGGGTACAAACATATCTCAGACCCCTGAGCTGTAATTCTCAAACTGCTCAGTTAGTCAGAACACCCTCTTCTAACTGGGAAGTTGAAATAGGTGACTTTAATTCAGCTACACAAATGCCTTCAGCAGTGCATCTAACTTAGAATCTCAGGCTACTGGGGTTCAGAAACAATCATGACTAATTCAGACCACGAAAGGCAGTCTGCACACAAAGTGCAACAGCAGCTCCCTTAATTTTAAAACTTGGAATACACGTTTGTTTTGTGTTTTTTTTTAATATAACAACCCATGAGACACAGGCTGAGGGTAGAGGGCACCTAGGTCCAGTTCTGATAGATCACTTTTGGTACCAGGCTCTGCTCTTGGATTGTAAGTTTTACATTAGTCAGTCACTGGATAAGTATGTGAAATCCATGAACCTGGGCAAGAGCACATGGCACTTCTTTTCCCTCCCTTTATTATGTCTTAACCACTAGGTAACAGACATTGAATTGTTTAGACTATCTGTTGTCTGTTATTTAAAAAAAAAAAAAAAAGAAAAAGAAAAAAAAAGTTAAAAAAATCACCCGAACAAAGTGTGTTTAAGGATGCATCTTCAGAAGTGGGCTTCAATTTCAAGCACAGAGATTTCTGTTCTTCAAGACATTGAATCAGATGTTTCTAAACCCACCAGACACACACTGGATTCAGTCCTTCACTTCATACTTTCCACAGGCAAGCAGCTCCACATAGGAAGCAAGAGTAGTTTGTTTTATAAGATACACATGCTGTGGGTGCCAAACAAGATGCTGAGGTGGTCAAGAGAGGCCTAAATCACTACAATACTCTGGGACTGTGGTGTTTCAGACTTATTTATAGATGTGTAGACATATATATACACACAGGGAGAGATAAAAAAAAATACCAGGGCATCTCACTTAGGCTGTAAGACATACATTTAAATTAGAACAGCTTCTCTGTAAAACCTTAGGTACTCACTGCTGAAAGATAGTCCACCTTCCTCCAGTCAAAACTCATGACCATACTAGTTTCTTTTTTCTAAACACACATGAGGAAAACACTGGCCCTAAACATTCTAAAACATATTATGCATTATTTCCTTAATTGAAAAAATGCCTATAAATAAAACAAAAAGGGCTGTAGATCCTTTCAATTTACCACACATCAGCTGTTGCCTGAGTAGAAGCAGATCACAGTTTTTCCTGTTGAAGATACAGTGGGTTTAAACAGAATCATTCCAAATCCAATGATTTAAACAAATCATTTCAATTCTTTCACTGATGGAGTAAGTCTTCAAATCTCAGAGGAAGAGCCTAGTATATTCCTATTGTTGATGGATCATTGACAGAACAGACTCAACAGTTAAGAAGCTTGTAATGTGACAATTTATGTAAGCGGAGTAATTAAAGTACATTAGAAATCCAGATAATTTCCCCCAATCAAACCAATGAAGGGCATCCCATAGGCACTCAAATCACACATTGCAATTTAGCTCAGGGTCACCTTCCCAAGTTAAATAATATCAACAGAAAATATCTTAAACTAAATGGTCCATACTCATTACTAAACCTACTCAGAAAATTACAAAGTTCATTGAAGACACAAATATTTTAAGAACAGTTAAACACCTTAAACAATTACTTTTTTCTTTTTAGTGATATGAAGCCTAAAGTCAAGCTTTGTTTCCCAGAAATTACTTGAGCTATTTTCTATAACTTGAGTGGAAAAAAGTATGGCAAATGCTTTTAAATGTTATAATGCAAGTACAGCAGCTGTAATATTTTCTCACATTACCAGTTTATGCCTTATACAGACAATGAAAGTTGTCAGTAATTAAACAATCTATCAACAGACAGGGATTCTAGCTCTCATCATTATTTTTTAAAATATTTTCACAAATAATTATATTTTTTACTATGTTTGGGTGTGGTTTTGGTTTTGCTTGTGTTTTTTTACTGTATCTTCTACGAGCAAGTGTATCAACTGCCCAATTAAAAGAATTAATTACATTTTGACATAGCATTTTTACATTTTGCACACTTTATAAAGCTTACCAAGTTTAAGTTCATATTTTAAAAAAACAACCAAAAACCACCCAAAAAAGAAAGCCAACCAAAGAAAAATATAAAACAAACAAAAAATAATCAGAAAACAACCACTGCAATTGACACTATGATAAACAAAAATGGCAAACATTTACTATTCTAATTCTTTTTTTTTTTTTTTTTTTAGCAACATTTGCTATAATACATATCTTGGCAGCTACTTCAAGAGAGAAGTATGCTACAGTAAATGTTGCTCTTTGTCTGGAAGTAATACAGAAGAATTTGGTATATTTATGCTATTCATTAAATTCTTCAAATGTAAAACTACAAAGAGCGTGCAGATCAGAAAAAAAGTGAACTGAAAGTCTAAGATTTTAAGATAGTCTTTTACACAGGAATAAGAAACACTAATATGTTATGTCAGGATATATGATAAGCATCCATTTTCCCAAGCAAGGAATCACTAAAATTGTCAAATGCAACCATGAGCTTTCCACTTGAACGTTTTCAAACTCAACATCTAGGTGCAATTCACATATACTCCTTTCCTTCTTTTCTACTGGAAGGCAAAAGTTGCACTAAGGTCAAATTAGTACTAGCCTGAACAGTCCAGCCCTTTATTGGAGAGCAGTAAAATTCCCAGGATACCACCAAATTAGGCAGCGACAAGAGGTAAAAAAGACTATTTTAAAACTCGTGCAGTTGCAGGAAGAAATGGGGAAAACCTTCAAATAAGGAAGTGGACAGACAGTAACAGCTGAAAAGTTTAACTCAGAAAGAAAAAAAAAAAAAAAAAAAGAAACAAAACAGAAATGAAACGACCTACAAGCACATCCAGCTCTCCCTCCTCTATTGTACCATTTCTTTCATCACATCTTCCTCAGCAACCTTTCCCCTATGCACTGTATGCCAGAAGAGAGACCTGGGCTGTGTTATGATCAGCCTGTCCTGTCCTTCTGACTCTCACAGACAACTGCAGATGCAGTGAGACTTGCAATGATCTGAGACAAAAAGATGCTAGAATCCTCAGATGCAAGTGAAAGCTGCCATAGGAACACTTGGAATAATTTTCCACCAGTTGCCTGATGAAGGTCTAAAATATAAGGAGAAATGGGCCAGTAGTCCACCTAAACCACTTCTTATTAAACTACAAGAAATAGAAAGTATGTGGAAAAGAACTAGCATAAAATAAAATCACTAACAAAGAAAAATGAAATCAAGCTTGAAATTTTTCTTTACTGGCTGCATTTCTTTAAATAAAGGAAAACCGAGTGTCAACAAAGTTGCAGTTCTACAATGCACAATATTGAAGATGGGGCAATAAATTCCAATGATGTTCCATACATTTAGCTTTATATTTTAGTGGAAAGTTGTTCATTAACAGGTCTGCATTCATCATAGATACAAAATGTCAACATATCTTATGTTGTTTCTTCAGTCTACTGACACATAGGTAATAGTGTTTATTTTTAGATGCAGCATACTAGGAAAACATTTTTTCTTAATTACTCTGAAATATTAGGGATTTCTTTTAAAACACAAGTATTTTCCTAAAGCATTCACTACTTTGAAAACAATCAGACGGCATTAACAGACCCTTAGTTAACCACTAGTTCCTTCATCAACAGGATGAAGGAATGGTTATGATTGATGATTATTCTCTGTGTGTGTCCAGGTAAAGAAATGTCCAAGGCAACATCTGCAGGGACACACTAATTAAAAAAAAAATAATAAATTATCTACACATCAGAGAGTTCATCTCTTGATACCAGAGATTTTCATCCTCACCGGAAGGGAAAGCGTTAATGCTGTGAATAAAAGGTTTTCAACTGCAGCTGAATCATGTGAAGATTATCAATATAGCACCAATGTACAAAGGGGCTTCAGCAAGGTTACAGAGTTTAATATAATCCTCTCTATAGCTAAGCACAGTAATAGAGAACCCTGTGTTCACTGTGACAGCATGTTGTGTGTGTTCAGTAACACTTTTAAAATATACAGGGAGCAAAAGAAATCCCCAACATCTTTACTATACTCAAAGACAAAGTAAAGATATTAACAAGAACAGACACACAACTCTAAAACACAAAGGTACAGAAAAGGCAAATATTCAGAGCTGCAAAATCTAAGTTAGCACTTTATCCCTAACTGTTCTCAAAGGGTTTTACTACACCACTGAAAAGACAAGTTGTTATGACCATAACTTTAATGCAAGCAACAAATTTCTAGCCTGCTCTGGCTGTCTGGTGGGAGGGAATATTCGACCTGCATCAGCCACCCTAGCAAATTTGTGCCAGGGAACTGTTGTCTTTTCCTAACCACATTTAACTAAGATAATGTTGCAAGAGCAAGACAACACAACCTGTATCTATGCAGTGCAACTAGTTCACATTTCACCTAGTGGAAAAATCTTAGGAAAACCAGATAGCTAATTTGAACCCAACTCCAATTTCCCTTCATTACCTTCGCTGGCATTCAGCCACATTAGCTTCTCTCTACTATGCAGGCATATGGTAAGACTGCAATGTTCTTTGTGTCTTTAATGCAAAGTATAAATTGGAACATGCAGACACACAAAAGTGACCCTCTCCTGTCCAAAAACTCAAGTCCTTGGGGAGTCAGTCCAGGTGCTCACTCCAGCAGCAGGCTCAGCTGATCAGAGATGCAGCAAAGCACCCTCTGCTTGGTTCTGCACTGGCCAAGGCACTAAGAGCTCTTGATTCCAACAGGTAGAATCTGTGCTCAGTCCTTAGGAGAACCATCACAGAAAAAGCCAAAACTTAAAAAGACATCTAGTTTGCTTATGCAGCCTTTCAGCATAGGTCAGATTCAGACTTTTTCTCTGAATGAACAAAGAGAAAAAAAAAAGAAACAAAATATGGGGAGGCAGCATTTGAAATTGATACTGTCTCAAGCTGTTGTTTCCCCCTTTTTTAACTCAAGTACATATAAAACCCCTATCTAAATTGAACTAAGTATTTCTAAATCATTGACATTTCACAGAATTCAAATTAGCTCTACTTCTACTCTTAAAAGCCTTATTTGAATAGCAGTCTTTTTAACAGACTAACATTACAATTAGCTTTGATCAAAATAAGAGAACCCCCCCCCCAATAAATTCCCATACTCATGCAAAATGTCAAAACAGTGAATATGTCTCAGCATCTTCCATGCTGTTTTGCAAAAGTCCTCTCAGATCTGTTACTGAGCTTTGAGCCTCATAATCTGACCCATAAAAGCCAAGTCTTCCCAGCATGAGATTCGAAATACGTTCATCGGGGGATTGAAATGTTTTCTTGACCAGAGGCAGACATTCAGTCATGTGGACAGGTTCTGCAGGCACATCACCTCACACAATTAGAGTTTAAAATGAAACCAGAATATCAACCATTGATGGGGAATGGGGGGGACCTGCTGGAGTCATTGGGAGCTCTGTGTTCAGCCCTGAATGCAAGACACTTCACCCTTTTTTTTTGAAGGGTTTGTTCATTTGCTTGTTTTAAATAGAGTTCATCTTCTATGATGTCAGAAAACTTCTGACAAGTCATAATTACATTTCTCTAACATTAAATTATAGGGTCATAATTTCATCTTTCATAAATGAGACTAAAATTATGTTTTTCCAAAGTATTTAAAATTTGAAAGAACAGGAAGTCTCGATCACTTCAAATGATCTTTATTCAAGTTCATAGCCTATTAGGAGCATAAATGCTAGTACCTGTCATCTAGGGAACAGGCAGTATTAGCTGTTATGTTTTTTAGCTGGAGAGAGCAAATCACTGCTGTTACACAAGATCATTTGTAACAACTTTACATGACAGCTCTTCCTTCTTGCCAGGGGAGCAGGATGGAATTACTATCAGGAACTCAAGGGTCACAGCAAATTAGCTGATTTAGCAGGATTTGCTTCCTGTTAACGATCACCCTTCTTCAAAGTACTCAAAAGCAAGATCCACTCATCCCTGACAAGGCCTTTTAAGGGAGCACTTTGCTTTCAAAGTTCAAAAAAGATGCCACACACCAAATAATATCCTGCTATTACATGCAACAGCCCCGCCTTGAATACATACTCTTGTGTACAAACCCCATGTTCTCCATTCTTACTGAGAAATCTGAGAATTGCAGGACATTGCAGGTTGGAAGGAATCTTTACAGGTCATGTAGTCCAACATCCCTGCTCAAGCAGGGTCACCTATAGCTGGTTGCCCAGGATCATGTCCAGCCAGCTTTTGAGTATCTCAGGAATGGACACTCTACATCCTCCTTGGACAACTCATGCCAGTACCTGGTCACCCTCACAAAAAAAAAAAGTGTTCAGGGGGAACCTCCTGTGTTTCAGTTTGTGCTCATGGCCTCTGGCCCTGCCACGGGGCATCAAAGAAAAGAGCCTGGCTCTCTTCCTCCTTGCATCCTCTCTTCAGGTATTTCAATGCATGGATTAAGATCCCTCCCTGAACTGTTGCTCCAGGATGAAGAGACCCAGCTCCCTCAGCCTTTCCTGAAGGGAGAGATGCTCCAGCCCCTACATCATCTTTGTAGCAGTTCACTGGGTTCTCTCCAGTGTGTCCATGTCCCTCTGGGAATGGGGAGCCCAGAACAGGAGACTGTGTGGCCTCACCAAGGCTGAGCAGAGGGAAAGGATCACCTCCCTCCATCTGCTAGTACTTCATTGTCTAAAACAGCCCAGGATTCCGTAAGCCTTCTTTGTAGCAAGGGCACATTTTTGGCTCAAATCCCTGATGAAGATATATGGAAGGCTTCCACATCATTATAAAATTAATCATACATGAATATAATTTGTAGCGAGATACAGAATGGCAGTGTATCCAAGAAACTGAAATGAAGTAGAAATACTGAGTGAAAAAACAAGTACTTCTGATTTCAGTCATATCAGTAATATATTAGCAAACTGCAGATTGCAAACAGGTATCTTTTAAAGCATTCTTCTGTTACAGCAAAATTTCTAAAGTTTGTCATCTTCTAGATATTGTAAATTTGGGGGTTGATTTTTGGGTTTCTTTTTTATTAAGAGATAAGAAAACCCAACTTGGAAGAAAACTCTGGAGGTCATCTGGCCCAACTCCTGCTCAAAGCAATGCCCACCTTCCCCAAGGAGGGAAATTTGACAACCCTAGAAATGTGTTCCAATATTTGACCATTCTGCAAAACTTTTATCCTTGAAATTCACTTCACATATGAAATGAATACACTTCAATGAAATGTAGCTCTCTATAGTTAAACATTGCCCAGACTCTGGTAGAACAAATTTTCCAAATTTCTACAAGCGGGGCCTTTTAACCAGTTCCTTACTGTCTTTTGTTTGCAAAAAGAATTCCATGAGAAATAGTTGCTATGCAGTGTGAATGGAATGCCAGTCAACTGGTACTGAAAGGCCAGTACTGAAATCCAGTTTTAGGTACAATCGTTTCCAAAATCCTGCCTTTAACTCTTCCCTGGGACTCTGAGATCAGGATAACACCAGTTAACAGAGAAGTATAATAATGAGACTGTTTCATACCTTCTGTAATTTATTGTTTACACTTTTAAAAAGTATGTTTTCATGGTCAGGTTGTCTACAAAAATAAATAAATTTGAAGCTTAACAAGCTGACCCTAAAAGGGTAATTCCTTACAATTCAGAGCACATTACTTTCATGGGCTCCCAGTGCTGATGGACTCCCTACACTGGGGAACAGACACACTGTAGTGAAGTGCATCTTTGTGTAAGCTCACAGTGTTTCACTCTGATCAGAAGTATAGAGATCACTTTGGAAAAGCTTACAATTTGAGAGATATGAGAGTAAACTTATGGCCATGTGAAGATGGTTAAAATTCTTCTTAGCCAGGCTCTGAAAAAAATAAAAATCAAAGTTTGGCAAATTACTTGAAACAAATTCACTGAGGTCAACGTCACCACAACTCTGAAATGTTTTCCTCTATGTAGCACAGCTTTAGAAATGCAGTTTCTCTCACTGAGCATGTTCTCACCCAGACTCAAGATCCAAGAAAAGAGAGGAACTGGTAAAATAGCCATTTTGGCTGCAGAAATTCAAATGTTGAGTTGGTGTAATCTCAGTTGAAATTTTCTGATCTGATTGGGAGATGTGAAATGGACTCGGAGCATAATTACACAAAGTCCTGAGGGAAGGTAAAGAAGAGTATCAGATATAAACCCCAAATACTGAAAATAAAAACTAGAAGTACTACTACCCACAGTTCTCTCTTTAGAGATTCTGAATATAATTTCCTGTAACTGTCCTGTCTTACCACTACACGCGTAACACTTCATTATTATCATGTCAACCTTATTCTTCAGGTTGGAAGCCTGAGAAAATACTGAAAGTTTTCTGCATTTCTCTGAATTTAAAACAAGACTGCAACAGAGAGAAGAACTGTAGTTCAAATGAAGCTTTTGTTTTTTAAAATGAAATCTCTTGCTCCAGCTTCTCTGGCCGCCTTTGCAGAAAATCAAATGCTATATGCATATGGATACTTTCTAGCAGCCTGCTGGGAGTCATATACTGTGAGTGGTTTAGGAAAATCTCTCTCTCCAAGAGATAAAACAGATTTTGGGAGGCAGGCAAACTTGTCCTCAAGATAATGAAGTAACTTGTTTCCAAATTTCAAAACAGAGTATTTTATTTCCTGTCTGAAAAATCAATTTTGTTCTTTATGGATTATCTGTTGTGTTAAAGATGCTGTTTGCGTAATATATCTTTTTTAGCGAAGGAGATTACTTTAGGTACAAACATCCCCCACTAACATTGTTCTAAACATTTGGCAATACAGAAAGCAGAGCTAATTTTCTGTCACTCAAGTAGAACAGTAGGCTTGCTAAACTTGAATCATCATCCCCCGTGAAACACAGTAAAAACCACTGTTAGAACTGATAGTTTATTAGATCAAAGCTACCATCAACAATGTCAATTCTGCCTGGTTGTGTTAACAGGAAAATGTTTTACGAGTTCTACCACCGGGCATCCATTTAACTTCCAGCACCAGCTACGCTGTAAAATCTTGCACATAATTTATTTGGTGACCTGTATGTGTGGGAAGCGTTATCCAGGCGAAACTTCTCACTGTCTGACAAAATGCTTTGGTTTGCACTGTTCAGATGATTGAACAAAGAGACTTTAAGCAATCACCAATAGCTTTTATCTTCAAATGGGCTAAAAGCATAATACTACACGAGCGCAACCTATTGCTTTAAGAACATATTTGATAAAACACAAGACTGGATAAATGCTACATTTTAAACTTCTACATAACTTGTCCATTAGGCTTAAGCATTAGAAAATTTTGTGTTAATCTTAAACACCATTTTACCAGTTTCCCCAAACTACACTCTTGATGCCTCCATGATTACTTCTTTGCTTACATACAGCTTAAAAATATATTCAGTCCATTTAGGTGTAATGAACAGAAAACAGTTATTCATCCTCAGATTACTGCTGTCTTCTTTTAGACAGTATTCAACAGTCTTCAGAACAGTTTAAGTCTGCCACATGGAGCTGATGGCAGGTAAGACGTGTGTCAACAAATACTCTTACCTGCATTGTGGCAGAATTTCATTACTGCCAATAATATGCACAGTATACAAATACAACTAACAAATCCCTACATAATTCCAACAGTGCAGATTCAATAACTTAAGTTTCCTTTCAGTGTAAATGTATGGCTACTTCTTTACAAGGTTTCCTGAAGTTTAATCTGTTATTTCCCTATTTTATAAAAAACCCATATGATTTATAATACTCTAACACATGTAACATCTTAAAAAAAAAAAAAAAAAGACTTGCTTTAGACAGGAAATACGCTCAATAAAATATTATACTTAATATTTCATTGAGTTTCATATGTAAATAGAAAGGGATGTCGTTTAAAAACTAGCATCACAGATTTTTTTTATATTTTTTTTTTATCTGAGAAGGCAGATGGTCAAGGCATTTTCTGATATTTTTACCTAAAAACCACTACAGTGAAAAAACAGCATGAGACCTGGGACACCAACTAGTTCCTACTGCTCAGCCTACATTCAGCATGTCATGTCCTTGTTACACAGCATCACCTACCACAGATAGATGACAGACTGTTAATTATCTCAGGAGTAACTGTTTAAAGTTTTCTATTCTGCTGCTGAAAGAATTCAGAGACTTACAAGACACAAGGACTTAAGTGTTTAAGCGCTTTTTCCTATTTTTCTCTTCAAAACCTTAAACTAGAAAATCCCCTGAGTAAAAATTCAGAGAAAGGATGCCACCCCTTCTAGGGTTAAAAGATGCTTTTGTAAGATTTTAGGTCGGATTAACCTTTTGCTCACAATAGGGCTGGCTATTTGTTTTATTTTTTACTGTCTTTAACACAGGTAAAAAAAAATCAATATGAAGCGAGACAAAGGGCTCTGGAGGCCGTGGCTACACCAGCTTTTGGTTTGGCTCCTGCACAATCCTACAACATGCTGAGGCTGGGAAGGATTAGCCTGCTTGTGTTGAGTAAACCGATGATACTCAATAAACAGTTTCTGTTGTAAACCCCTTAGGACGTGCAAAGCCACACTAGTTGGCATTAGACCAGATAAGCTGCCGAACCAGCTGTAATCTCATTTAGACCTGAGCTGATCCTCCTGTCCTTTCATTCCACAGGATCAAAGCAAACCACTGAGGAGGCAGCTGTATTATAGCAGCAGTGCTTGCTGGATGTGGCAAACATTTCATAAATTCCTCTCCTTGAAGCAAGCCTGAACATAATCTACCCAGAGCCAGTTCAATCAATGGATTTCTGAATTCATTAGTCTTATTATTACGGGATAACTGTTTTCTCCACATAGTGTGGTAGCTGTTGCAAGCCAACTTTGCAAAACAGCTCTTATTGCTGACCATTTCTTTCTGGTAATGTGCCTTTGCATTTTTGCTGTGCCACATGAAAATGATTTAAATCACATCACTGCAGTATTTTTTTTTCACGATTGGAAATAAAACCAATTCACGAATATTCAAGTAGGAAGCACTGAAATATAGTGAATTATTCCAAGTATAATTACTGGCTACCTGCTCACATGCTTCCATGCATCAGTAATAATGACCAATGTTTTCTGAGCTCAATGACACCAAATGATAAGAGCGTAAGCATAGATTATATCATTGTAGTAGCATAAATAGAGTAAAATTACAGATACTGAAGAAGTCGTTCTAAGGAAAAGATTTCTATTTTCCTTTTACTCGTTGTGTTCTTTGGAATTAAAAAGACAAAATAGTTTCATGGTTAAAGAAATGAATAGCACAACCAGAAAACCACAAAAGCAACAGGTCTTTTTAAACTAAGCCAAGATGAAATCCAAAGCACCAGATCAAATTACACTTGAGGGTGCAACATTTGATTTCTGTAGACCACTTGGTGCTTCCGTGTGCAGTTCCAAGGAAAAAATGTTACAGTGTAATTAAGAGATATAGAAAGTGTAATTCAGAAAAATGTGTCAGCCACTCCATTTCCTACCAGTGAAGTCTGCAGTGCAACACATTTTCAGATAACAAAAGTAAAATTAGATTTGTAACTTTCATTGGCATAAGGAAATACTACTAGAAACATTTTTTCAGCCCCTTGATTTGCCTTTTTTAAAATTAATGTAGAGAACCAAATTTTGTGGTGCAGCTGTAGCAGCAAAAAACCCCAAACAAAAAAACAAACAACCCCAAAAAACAACAAAAACCCCCAAAACAATAAAAAAATGCAAGCAGAATTATGTAGTACAGCATTCTAGGGTCACATACAAGTAATGCTATTGATTCTTGGATCACTCCTGGTAAAATGAACAGTAGCCACTGTAAGTGATACAACTAAGGCAGAAGCAGCAGTGCTTGTGACTTTGTTATTTACAGCCAGCATGTTTATATTCATGTTCACAAACTGAAAAGACAGAGGACCTCACAGAGAACTGCTCAGAGTTGAGAAATCTCAAAGTACTGTATCATTTATGCACTCACTTCCTACCCTACACAAATCTGTACGACCCTTGTGTCTGGCTGTTAATGTTTTTAATAAGAGTAGGAAAAAAAGTATACCTGTAAGAAAAAGGGGTGTGTAATGATTTTCAACAGATTATTGAGATGGTTATTACAAAACTTTTTTTAAGCACTAAAGCACAGATGTGTTAGAGCATGTCATAGGCAGCTGGCAAAGATGAACAAAAAGCTATTTACACCTATTGTGTACAGATGTGTAAAAAACCCCACCACACATCTCTTCCTCAATCACTTAGAACCCATCTGATGTGTTAGTTAACGATTCCCCTCTCTCCACTTCATTCTTCAGACATAAAGGGGTCCCATTTAACATAATCACTTAATAACAGCAAAGTGATGGGTATCAGAACCCTAATTCTTCTAATATTTGCAAAATCCAGCTCTTTGTAATAATAATAACACCATGATAGCAAACTGTAAAACTGTGTAATTATACTTTAATTGTATTGTGAGGCATGCATTAATCACAAAGTTTAAGTACCAAGGATGGAATTATAATAATTCTGTAAAACAAATTTAAGCTAGCTAAGTAGGTCAGAACCACTAGCATGCAACAGGAGACCTTTGGGAATTTATCAGTTAATGGCTATTTATGTGCAAATGAGTGCCCTCCAACCCTCCCAAATCCTGTGTAGCTGAAGGGTATTTCTGTTAACCAGGAGCATGCTTAACTGCTGAGGCATAAATTAAACCATTTATTGGAATGATTTTAATTCTTCTCTCCCCCCCCCCTCACTCTTACTACTCCTTCCACCCTCACCAGCAGCACAATTTACAGTATTAATTTACATGGAGATAGCATTGCTGAAGAGTTTTCAGAAATTATTCTGTTTAAAGGAAGAGAGGAAAAGAGAGAAGAGCGAAAGAAAAAACTTTCAGTAAGAGACAGTAGAAATGTTATACTTAATCTTCAAATCTTCCAGAGGACAGGTTGAAGTATTAGAAATTGCAGAGGTTCAGTATCACAGCAGCACAGCAGAAGCCCTTTCATAATGAACTCAAATGAAATGAAATTCTGCTTTACTTCCTCATGTTCTAAACTCGGAGAAGACAAGGAAGCTCAAGAGGGACTGCAGCAACTGTGTTTTCTCCATCGTAGTGCTCAGACTGTACACACATCAAAGGTTTTCTCTCAAGAAAGAAACAACAAAAATTTCTTGGCTGCAGGAAAAAAACACCTTCAATTTTTGTGTACGACTTTGAAAAAACTAGTCATTTTTGATCTTAGGAAAATACACACTTTTACCAAATACTCTGAAAAAAGACATATTGAATTTTCACTGTGAAGTAAAATGAGGACAATTTACAGACAATATAAATGATTTTTCAACATTTCTAATCACAGCAATAATTTAGTACAGCTTATATTTTAATTTGTTTGGTTGTGTTTTGTTTTTTTCTAAGCACATGCACACATTGTCTTGCAAAGCCTAGGGTCCCAGAATAATAAGCCAGAAAAAGTTTGATTATTCTAACATCAATTAACCACAGCTCCCTGTTACCCTAAACAGGGTCACATCTCCCCAATGTCTAACAATTACACTGCAAAATCCCTTGATTCCCTGAATATTCACTCTCCTTATGACAGTTGGATTATCATGGCTGTGCTAGAGTTAATTATTATTTAAGAGATGATCACAGTGCTTCATTTTCTGATGTCATTTTCCACCCAATACAAAACTTCAAGTACATGCAACACATTGAACATGTACACACGTCACATTTTTTCCCCAAACCAAACTGCTGTAGGATATCCTTGAATTTGCGTTGAGTGAATTGGAGAAATTCCATGGGAGCAAATCTTTAGCAGCTTTATAATATTTTAGGCAGACACCTGCAATACTTACCGAAATATTTTCAAAAACACATCACCAACAGTTAACCAATATATTCCCTTCCAGGAAAACAACGCCAATGAAAATATTTGCTTTTATTCTCATGATTGACTTTTTTTTTTTTTTTTTTTTTTTAAGGAAAATGAGACAGCAAAAAAGCAGTAAAAAAAAACCTCACTGGCATGGCAAGAACATATGTACTTGCTTGTTCCTCCCTTCTCCTGCCCCTCAATAAAAGATGCCACAAATCCCCCAGCTGCAGCAAAGGCTCCTGCTGCCTGCGTAATGGCTGCCGTGGCTGCCTCTGTAGTCCCTGCCTTACCATACAGAGGAACCAGGAGGTTTCTGATTCTTAACGTGGATTTGCAAGAACACACAGTATACCAGAGACTTCATGCCACTCTTTGCGTGGCAGAAATTAATAAATGAACAGAACTATCTGTCCAAATTAAAAAAAAAGTTCAGTTGCGTATTTTTAGAAAGAATCAGTACAGCTGTATTATCAGAGCCTGCAACAAGCCCACGGTTTCCTCTCTATTTCCCTACAGCCTTGATTATGTCTGTGCCTTCCAGCCTTTGGCAGGGTCTCAGCATTGCCCTAAGGCTTTAATTAACCCTGATTAGAGTTAAACAGGGCCTTCTGGTTGTGAAAAAGGAGAGAGTAGACAGTACCTTCCGCTTTTATCAGAGAACCAAGCAAACCACAAACTGGTTTTACCTTTCTC
This sequence comes from Phaethornis superciliosus, assembly GCA_023637945.1. NCBI lineage: Eukaryota > Metazoa > Chordata > Aves > Apodiformes > Trochilidae > Phaethornis > Phaethornis superciliosus. The sequence continues at coordinate 75,003,963 of JAJQWJ010000003.1, read as the reverse complement.
TCCTTGCTTCTTCCACTAACATATCAGGAAGGGACACCCAAAGTAACATCAGATGATGCAAAATGTACATGTTGTAGATTATGCACTAGTCTTCCCATTTTGTTTTTAAGAAGGAGGCAGCCTGCTATTTCAGGCTCATTTCACATTAGGCACGTTTTCACTGTCCCTGGTTTAGTACAACTGCAAAAAAAAGCTAGAGCATTTGGGCATTGGTGATTAATGGCACTTAGGACTTACTCCAAGCCAAATAAAACATGACAAGGCAGATGTACATGCCCGGTATTAATTACCCTTCTTTAGAAAATGCCTAAAAAGGCATTTTTAAAGCTGTTTTCTAGACAGATTTCAAGACTTGAACACACAACCACTGCAGCACCCTCTTCAGTGGAGCCATTGTGCATGCACACAGGAGGAGCCAGCCTCACACTCTCACTCCAGAAATTCTAAGAACTGGTCTAATACAGAAGCACTAAACAGGGTCCCCAGAAAGGGGAAATTAAAAAGAATACAGATACTACAAAACAAAAAGAATTAAAGATTTACAAAGTTAAATTTTAAGGCAGATTATAGTTTCAGGTACAGGTTCTTTACCTGCTGATTTCACCAAGTTTTTGTTCTCTAAAGAAAAGGACAGAATACTGTTGAGGAAATAGCCTTACTAATCAATCACCATCTGCATCCAGCACTCCTTAAAATCAAAGCACAGAAACAGAAGCCAAAGGCTGGGCTGCGTCTCGACGGTCATTTAGGGGTTCATGTCAGCAGACTGGTAATCTTACAAAGACTACCTCCTGGAAAATGTTTGTCCAATGCAGTCTAAAAAGTAAAAAAATTAAATTCCACAACTCTCTCTTGCAGCCTACCACAGTGTTGACATTGCAGCCTACTCTAACCACACTAAACAACTGCCCTGAACTAAGCCAATTCCTTCTTTGCTGGCTTGGAGAACAACAGAAACTTATCTTCCTTGACATGTTCTTTTACATATTGGATAACTTCTAGCATGTATCCCTTCAACCTTTACTACCTAAAATCAGTTCTGTTAAACTTCTATAAACTTCCTACTCTTGTTATTCACTTTTGTGACTCTTAAATTTTCAATTTATTCATACATGTATTGTAAACTGACATACGGAACTACAGCTAACATCGGAATAAGCAGCTCCTTTAACCTGCAGAAGTTTTATTAACACACTCCACAGTGACATTTAAATAAATTTATTTTTTCTTGGGCAGAGTCACATCAAGACCCGCTATTATACATGCTGTGTGCATTAAATAATGTCACTGTTACAAGAGATAGCCAATGGACAGATATCAATGACATTTCCAGTAATTGTTCTTACAGCCACTACTCTCTTACAAATTCATATGAATAAATGTCCATGAAACAGTGGTCCAAAACAAAACTACCACACCCAACCCCCTCTACTTCCATTTCAAGGTACAAGGGAATCTACTGGAAACAATATCCATGATTTGGTTTCCCTCTCTACAAGAGACAGAAGCTGTGCTACTGCAGAGACAAAATATCCAGGAACAAAATAGCATTTGTGCTGAGCAGAGAGCAAAGTCCACAACTGAGGGCAGGTTGGGCTGATGGGGTAACAGCCATGGCAGATACCTGGATTCAACCACCCCTGGATGTGGGTATTCCCTTTCTTTCTCTCACCTCATAGTATATACTACCTCTCCAAACTCTGACAGCATGGTTGCCACACTAAGTATTGCATATGTTACATTACAATTTTTCTTTTCAAATTTCAGTATTTTTCAAAAGTACTATTTTTCAAAATACCAAGGTAGTTTTAGATTCTGGTTCTGCTCTCTATTTGAGCAGAAAAATGCCCTGTCCCCTCTGACTACATAGAAACAGACAAACTCTAACTCTTCATTTTGATCTACTACAACTAGTTGCGCTTAGCACTTCCTCATTTTCAGTGATACCATCAAAAGCACAGATAATTTGAAGATAACACTGAAGCCTAACACTAATTATTTTCTTTATGAAAAACTTCTCTCGTTCCTATAGACTCGCAGCACCATTTTACAGTACAACTGTACTTGTAAGGCTGCTTTTATTCTCTTTTCTATTTCTTTTTTGTTACAATACCCAGAAACAAGTAAATTGGAAGCTGTTCTACATCTGAGGAAATTTCATCATAAGCAAAAGCATCCCAGAGGAAGAAGAATCGAATCATATGTACCCAGAAAACAGTAAGCATTAAACACAGAATGTACTTAGATTCATCCCTTCTCTTCATTTAGTCACTGGTTTCATGAAAGCACCAAATTTCTTTTGCTGATGAGGTAGTCCCATAAGTCGGTAGCAAGAAAAGCTGACGCTGGCAGATTACAGCTGTCAGTAGCAGAATGTGAAGCAAATTTAGAAAAAAATGAAGCAAGTGGCTAGCCACAGCATCAGTGATGGAGATGGGGATGATCAAAGCCCAAAGCTTGTTCTACTGAACCACTGAATCTTTCACAACTGCACAAACTACTGCAACCCGTGTTGTGTTCAACACCTGGCAGGTGCTTTGCTTGCTGTTAATTTTCCTCCATCAAGAAAAGTATATTCATGTGTTCAGTTAGCATATGGATTCTTCTTAGAGTTCGTTCAGCTTTTTTATCCTCTTTAAAGGTCACCTTTCTTTAAAATACATGGGCAGAAATTAATTCTGCTCTCTCGAGACATCACCTCCTTTCACAGGGGCCAGCAGTGGAGAGAGAAGAGTACAAAGAGAAATATTTTGTGTGAAGCAGACACATACACACATGCAGTTCAGTGCACGCAGAGGACTCGTTTAACCATTCTTGAAGACTACAGTGGCTTGCTATTGTCCCAGAATTCATACGCACTGTTTTATCAGTCAGATTTGCAATTCTCTGCTAAGAGAAGAGGCCAGAAACATAGAGGAATAGGTAGGTGGAGGAAGAGAGTGCACTTCAGTATGCTAGAGAGCCTGAGAACTTCCTCCCCAAGCCAGCTACCTCCATTCTCCTGCGTGGGCTGTCAGTAGGAGGCAGCATTGACTCTGACAGCAGCAGCTCTGCACCGCCAAGTAGTTGGGAGCTTGCTTCATTCTTCTGTCATTATATAGGCAGGATGACACTGTTCTCTAATCCAGCCAAAGCTGATAAGTACCATCAACCTGTCACTTCCTACATTTCAAATTCTAACATTGCAGCATCAAAGAGTTTTTACATTTCGATTTCTTTTGCTGGCAGCGGTCGGTAGCCTCTCATTCTCCCACGGTGTTCTAATGCAGCATTTGCACACCGGGGTTACTCCCAGCCTGAATAGCAGGTCATCCCCTACTCACTGAGCTCATCTGCAGCCCATGTGCTAGGCAATTTAGATCCAATCAGCCCTTATTTAGCTCAAGAGTAATGAGCAGCATAGTGACACAGACTTAAGCCTGACCCTCAGGACACTGCTCATCAAGCAGTAAAACTGTGACAAAATCATTCATCTTCCACCCGCTGGCAAGAAATAATACTCGCACTCACTGTATTACTTTTTCAAGATATAGGGAAAAAAAAGTCCTGAATTTTCATGATGTGAGACATTAATTTGCAGAAAGCTGAATTCCCTTAAACCCCCCTGTTGCTATGAGCTCACCAGGGGGAAATAGGCCTTAGGAGACTGAAATGGAATAAAGAAAATTGCTCCAGCTTTCTTTTCATTTTAAATAAGCCTTAAATCTGACAAGAGATATCCTAAAGAGAGAAGAAATATATATCTTGTAAGGTAACGAAGAAACAATCAAAATTAAGAGATTAGAAGGCTACTTGCATATAATGGCTGTATTGGCAAAAACATTTCTTTGTTTAACATACACAACAAAAAAATATTCCATATGGGAAGATACTCTTGCAGCTCACATGAAGAAAAAGAGAAGAAAATCTGAGAGGAAAGTTAATTTGGGGGAAACAGTTTCAAAAGTGAGACACTTCCATCAAAAAACAAATCTATGCTTTATGTCCTTCGGGGAACACATTTTTCTCTAAACAACTGCAGGGTCTCAAGCAGCAGGTTCTCAGTGCACCTAGATACGATTTCACTCTTTTTTTTGGTAGATTTATTCCTTCACAACAGTAAGCCTTGTATTGCTGTCAGGTAGGCCACAGAATGCTTATGTGGATTAATTTTTGGTAAATAAAGTGGATACAATGGATGAAACACAGGAAAGCTTTTCAATCTGTAGCACAGGGGGATAGAGCTGTGTATCTTCATGATTGATGTCTAAGTACAAGGCTTGAGTTTCTTTAGCTCTGGGTGCCTACCAAGACTGGCTTTGTTCTGGCATCAACAATCAGAAGGTCCTGTGACAGCTTTTGTTGCTTCATTTTTTTCTTAAAGTGACTAGTCTAGAGTAATTTCAGTTGGAAAAGGATCAGCAACTATCATGTAGTCCAACTGCCTGCCCCAAATCAGGGCTGACCAAAAGTTAAAAGCATGTTAAGGGCATTTCCTAAATGCCTTTTTTAACACTGACAGGCTTGAGGCATCAAACAACTCTCTAGGAAGCCTGCATTTGACTATCCTCTCAGGAAAGAAATGCCTCCTAATATCCAATATAAACTTCCCTTGGCACAGCTTTGAACTTTCTCATGCATCCTATCATGAGATCCCTGGGAGGAGAGCTCAGCACTTCCCTTTCCACTTCCCCTCCTCAGGAAGCTGTAGAGAGAAGAGAGATCTCCCTTCAGCATCCTGTTCTCCAAACTAGGCAGGTCCAAAGTCCTCAGTTGCTCCTTATAAGACATGACTTCCATCCCTGTCAACAACTTTGTTCCCTCCTTCTAAGCAGATGCTCTCTTAATTGATCTTTAACACCACTAAGAAATGGATTTTAATCAATTACTCAGCTTTCAAATGGCTTTCTACTGATTCAAGAAAATGGATAGCAAGAAGATGATGTGAATATTTTTAGAAACCTGAACCAATGACAAACAGACACAGGAACTTTTATATGCATAGTAGGAGGTATGCAGCTCCAGTGCACAGTATCTCATTTCATTACTTTCTATAGTAATACTCTTAAAGCAGAGGACACATGGTCAAAACATGTCAGTTTTACCTATTAATCTCTGAAGATGAGAACACAAGGGACAGAGGTATATACTATATTCAAAAGCAGTACTTGCTTCCCATGTTCTAAAGCATTTAGAGACTGTATTTTCTTTACATTCAAACCTAAGTTTTATTAATAGAATAACTGAACTTTAAAAAAAACCCTAAAAATACTTTACACCGTAAGTCAAGTTAGCACAAGATATGCTTCCTCCCCAAACATAAGATCTGTTTTGTGAAGAATCAACTTATTCTTTTTTTCCAAGCAGTTAAAGAAGTTCACAGCAACTTTTAATGACTTTCTAATGGCAATTCACCATGCTTGGGAGATCTTGGTGCCAAACAAAGATGTTCTGACTCTCAGCTCAGTGGTTTAGCCAGAGACACCCACTGTACTTATCAGGACATCATATCCAGTATCTCTTAATATACTTATGGGATGGGTAAGGTAGACTCAGGTTCTTCCAAACTCTTCTGGATACAGTTTTCAGAAGTTCAGCATCAGAAAGTACTTTTACGAAGATTAACAGCAAAACCCCTGAGGGGGATGAAAGGAGGGAGGGGCGAGAACCTTTCTATTCTCCTCCTGAGCTTATCTGCTGACATACACAGCAACAGAGAGGGGCAGGGAGGCTTCTGTTGGTCTCAGAAAGCTTCCTACAGGCTCTTTGGATGGCAAGTATAATGGAAAAAAAAATTACAAATTACTACACATTTTCATAGCAAAGATATACTGGATAATGCATTCCTATCATGATCTCTCTCACAACCTCAAGGCTAGACACACTCTAACAGATAGAAACATCCAGTTCTGCTGTTAGCATTGGCAGTTATTAATGTAACTTTTATTTACATATCTATATATATACATATATAATGTAACCTGTAATTAGAAACAGGTTTACCTGAATAGCTTATGTAATTTATACCCTGAAATTTTCAGTGGCTTCTCATATCCTTCAACACTGGAAGAACAGTACAAATGGACACAAAAACTTAAGAACTGTTTTTTAAAAAAACCTACCATTTATTAAGTTATTAGGTTTGTGGTACTTCTCATTTCTCCTGTGGGAACTAGTAGCAAGTCTCCATGAAGTTAGGCAAAGATATTCAGGATCCAGCCTTGACTTCACACGTGGGCATGTACTTGCATTTTATAATCCTGTAACTCAGTGATAATACACTACAAAATGCAAATTCCAGAATGATGATGAGTGAAAGCCTATGTCAGAACAATACCTGATTACAATAAATGATATTTTAAGAATGTTGCATTGCTGGAACCTACTGTATTCAGACACTCAGTAGGTTTCTCTGAGTCTGTATCCATTTTTAAAGAGCTCTGCAAAGTAGAAAAAAGTAATTCTAAATCTATTTAGAAACAAAATAAAAATTACTTCTGAGCTAGAAGCTTAATATTTCATGGAAACATAGGAAGAGCTAGGTTTGCATTTTTGTTTTTGGGAGTTTCTTGATTGTTTACTGTTTATTTTACAGATGTTTTTTAAAAGGAAATGGTATTAAAATGCAATCTCACACTTAGTACTGTATCTCACCATGAAGATCTACTTGGAAGTGCCAGCAAGTATCATCTTGTTTCCAATTACTCACCACATATCAAAAACTAATAAAAATTATTTCAGTGATATATATAGTCATAATTCTGTTTAAATATATGGACACCAAAATAATCATAATTTTTTTAAAAAGTGGCTTAAAAACCTTATTTAAAATAGTCATAGGTAAATAAACAATCAAAAGCCACCAATACTTTTCTAGCAGACAAGAAAAACCCAGAAAGGGTTATTTTAAGACACAGCAGTGTAAAAATGGTGAAGTGGGGGGGGGAGGGGGGGGGGCAGTCTTTTCAGAAGCCTTTTAAGAAAAAAGAAAGGAAGAAAACAAGTGCACTTTCAAAACCTTGTATGCCAAGTTTTAGCCCAGAGCAAGTTTTAGCAGCTATGTTACAAACCCTTGAAAATAAAGGTTTATAATGGAAATGCTGACAGACCCTTAACCATAGCAGCATGAATAGCTATAATTAAAGAAGAGCTTTTGGCTACAACCTCACTCTGCAAGTGAAAGATTGCCATTTTTACAGTATCCTCAAATGAAAGCAACTGGGAAACCTGGAATACAATTCTAGCAGTCCAACAAAATATGTTAAATAGGAATTGCTAAAACTATTTGACATTTTAAGCTTTAAATACTGAGGCATTTAGTTAATATAACCGAATCAGTATTTTCATAATACTGCTTGATCAGCAGTAAAGAATGTTTCTGCAAGCCATCATCTAGGGTTAGAAGAAAGTGGCATATGAAGTTAGTATTTCCTAACAGCCTAGAGGAAGCTGCTTCTCTCTTTAATCAGTGATCTCACTTCCTTTCTACCTGTGAATTTCTTGTCATAGTGTTATAAAATTATTAGAGTGCAGTGAAAAAAAAAATTACAATTATGAAAGGACTACTATCTTATAAGCCTGCACTTCCAGAGCAGGACAGATAACGACATTGAAACATTTCATCCTTTTCCAAGTTTGCAGACAGACCAGGCCTAATCAGTCTGGGTAAGCCCATGTTGTCACAAAGTTGTCCAAATCTTCTGAACCACAAAAGTTGTCTTCCTGTTGTTTTACATATATGGCAACAGAGGACTATTTTTAGTGAGTCTGTCAAAGTGGGAGAGAGAACCAGTAACTTTCTTCTGTTTGATGCATCCTGAAGATCAAACCATTCTGTAAACATCGAGGAATTAAACTTCTCTGTAGACGGGATAAATAGGCAGGTAGAATATACAAATAGAAACTGAACTGTTGAAACAAAGGTCTGATCCTATCTCTTGTACCAATTAGTACTTAAGTGAGTTGGTAATTCAGATATTTCAGGAGATCTGCTTTTTCTAAGAAGAATTTCTGTACATTTCTAAGTACAAATGCAGTCCTATGCCTTGACAGTGATAATCTGAGAAGTCTGCAATGAATTTAATCATAGAATCTGGGTTGGAAGGGACCTCAGAGATCATCAAGTCTAACCCTTGAATGCCTTCCTCTCTGTTCTACAAGAGAGCCACATAACCCCCAGTTTCCAGAATTCTGGAAAGCTTTAAAATAATGCCAGGTTATGAAACAGGCAACTTTTTTTCACAAGTCTCAAATTTCTCCCTATTTAATCTTTAAAAGAACACAACAAATTAGGTAATGGAGAAAATGACAGTTTTTTTGAAGAAAAGAAAAAAAAAATAATTTAACATGAGCTGCACTTTAGCCTTGAACATAAACTCAGCATTCTAGTCTATATCCACAATTTAAGTACATAACTTACCGAAGTCTTGCTAGAACAACCTGAAGAAAATTTAGGACCATACTCAGTTCAGCTCCTCGACAAGCAGGCAGAAGCATACTAAAGCCATCATTCAGCAACTTTTCCTCAGAAAGGCTCAAGTAGCAGCTGGTCTCAAACACTTCTTGGACACCATCAATGTAGGTTGAAAGGAGAATCCAGAGATTCTGTTTCTGTGTGTTGTCATTTTTAGTCACTAAAAATGCCTTTGCCTTCTCACGAAAAGCATTTGAGAGTTTGTCAGCTAGGACACTGATGTCCATGTTCTTCTCAACAAAAATCAAAACAAAAGCAAAAAGACCTCTCCAGATAAGAGCTCTCTGAGACACGGTGACAGAGGATGAAATCAGGAAATCCAAAAGATCCAGCACTCGACTGACTATATCTTCTGTCTCTGCAACATTTGCCAGCATGAGGAATAGGTTAAAAAAGTTCTGCAGCCCCACTTCTGTCAGCTCCTGCATTCTTCTCCGGTGGAACTTGGAATAAATTCTACATTAAAAAAGACAAACACAACAAACAAACATTTTATTTCTATGCTTTTATTGTCTTCAAATAACTCTGAAATTCTAAATATGCTCTTTTCTCTCTCCTTGTCTACTCCTGACTACTGGAACAAACATGCTGTTTCATCTTCTGCTCCTAACACAAGGTAAATTTAAAGGGTTTTCAACCCCAGGTATAGCCTTATCCTTCTCTCTTACCCAATGGCTAGTATTATGTTAAGCACAATCTTATGAGCAGATTCTATTCTGTAATGTATGTCCTCTGTACCATGCCTTCCCATCTATCAAACTTGGTCCAAGAAGGCTGCTATGAAAGGATATGATGTGTTAAGCGGCATCATTCATAGAATCATAGACTATGCCAAGTTGGAAGGGACCCATCAGGATCATCAAGCCCAACTCCTGTCCCTGTGTAGGGTCCCCCCAGGATCATGCCATGTGCCTGAGAGGGTCATCCAAATGCTTTTTAAACTCAGGCAGGCTTGGTGCTGTGACCACTTTACTGGGGAGCCTGTTCCACTGCTCAACTGCCCTCTGGGTGAAAAACCTTCTGGATTCAGCTTTCTACCATCTCCCCAAATCCTGCCTTTAATCAAAGGAGGGAAGAAATAAGTGCCAGTCCCATCTCTGTAGACTGCAATGAGGTCACCCCTGAGCCTCCTCCAAACTGGAAAGTCCAAGTGAACTCAGCTGCTCCTCGTAAGTCATCCCTTACAGACCCTTCACTATCCTTATTCCTCTCCTTTCAGCATGACCAAACAGTTGCTGTACAGCTTTTTTTCCTGAAACTCCATTTCCAGGTGACAAAAATTATAAAAAAAAAAAAATAAAGCACAAAACCAAAATCAAACACAAATAAACACCAAGGATCCTCCTTCCTTTAGCTACCGATTTGTTATCCTACATATATATATATATGCTATACCCACAGCTGGTGCAATCAGAGGCTCACCTAGATAACCATCACTGCAGTCAAAACAAGAGGAAAATTTCAGATGAAAAGCTCCATTTCTCCACAATGGTTTGGCAAAGTCTGTACAGATCTGTACTGAACACCTACTGTAGGGACTACCAACTACAAGACTGTGCAAGAAACCTCTCTCCAGCAGGAAGACATTAAAAAACTTTAAGTTGCATTGCTTGTATGGCAGTGCTCAAGTTATACACAGCTGATGGTGAGAAGCACTGTTGCTTTCCAACTTTAAGGGGATTGACAAAAAGCAGAAAATTTTTAAGTAGGTGTCTTTTCTGTGACTTTTGCTCAAAAACTGGACTTAGAATAAATGTCACCGTTCATGAGAGAGGACCAAGATGAAAATGGCTTGCTTAGCTTTGATTTGTGTTGTGAAAACCTTGGGTATATTCTTCACCTTCAATTTGAAATAAGTTCCACACACAGTAGCTAAACATCCATAAATGCAGTTTGCCTATTCTGTCACCTGGAAAAATAGTTGGAAGTGGAGCTGAGGTTATTAAATCTAGCCACCAAAAATTACAGCAAATCCAATTAACGTTGTTTAGTAGCAAATTACTACTGACAGGCATTTGAGTTCTTCATGCATCAATTAATGCTTGGTTAGCTGCTGAAGACAGAGTTCATCCCAAAAATCATAGCTGTAGGCTGTTAAATTTTGCTGCTTGTGTAATTGATTTATTCAAGGTAGAAATTATGAATACTGGTTGAGCAGATTGAAGCAGTGTGTTGTGTATCATTATTCCCCCTCCTAAATTAAGGAAAGCAGCAAACTCTAAGACACCAAAAATGTAAGTATAATTTGTTTTCAGTAAGAATAGAGCAGGGTAATTATAATTACTAAAGAAAGACAGTTTCAGTATCCACCAACATATTTGGTTTTATGTAGCTGTAATTTTAAACTTCAACTTTAGTGACTGTACCAACTCATGAAGCGCACATAAACATATCTTCCTTTTCTGACAGCCAAGATAATCCTTCTTTCTTGGAAAAAAACATACCACACACCTTCATAAGGTCTGCATACATTTGTTCATTTTTTATATATTTATTACTTGCATACAGAAAAAGTTTATATATACTTAAAATCCTACTTTAAGTATATATAATAGTGGTATTACTCCTATTATTACTTTTAACAATACTTTATAATAATTACTCTATTTTTTATAAATTAAAACAAATAGCCCAAACCAAAACTAATTCTAAATTTTCTATATCTAACAAAAAAAAAAAGAAATACTTAACAGTTAGCCACTTGAATGATTGGTACAATTACTATAATAAGATTTTTAAGGATCCACTAAGTATATAAACCATCAGGATTTGATTTAGAATTTAGAATGTTCTTTCGATATTATGACTGACCATACCTCTTATTTAGTATGTTTCAAAATTAATTGAAAAAATAAAAACATTTAAAAAAAAAAACCTGTAAGGAACTTTGGAAACAGTGAAAAAGAAAATGGAACTACAGATGAAACAGCAGGCCTAGCAAGAGCCAGCCTGCATGTTCTTGGACAACACATGGCTTTTCTTTGACAACACATGCTGCTTACATGCAGCTCAGACAGAATTTCTATGCTTTAATTATGTTACCTGTCTGGCAATAGGGTTGCACTACTGTGTAGTTTGCCAGTGTGCTAAATTCCTGGCCTGTAGGACAAAGCAAATCATTACAGGCTATGGATGCCAAGGTGGCTCTTGGACCCAGCTTTTGGACCCTGTCACAGCCTCAACTGGCAGCAGAAACCTCAGGGAACAGCTGCCTTCTTCAAATTACAAATCACTCTGAATCCCTTGTCCCCTTTATTTTCTCATGAGCACAGAACCTCCAGTTTGCTTTGGTATGTGATCAGAGGGCTGGAGCACATCTCCTGTGAGGACAGACTGAGAGAGTTGGGGTTATTCAGTCTGGAGAGGAGAAGGCTCCAAGGAGACCTTATTGCAGCCTTCCAGATTCTGAAGGGGGGCTACAAGAAAGCTGGTGAGGGACTTGTTAGGGTGTCAGGTAGTGATAGGACATGGGGGAATGGATTCAAACTAGAGGAGGGGAGATTTAGATTGGATGTTAGGAAGGAGTTCTTCACCACGAGGGTGGTGAGGCACTGGAACAGGTTGCCCAGAGAGGTGGTAGCAGCCCCATCCCTGGAAGTTTTTAAGGCCAGGCTGGGCAGGGGTCTGAGCAACCTGATCCTAGTGGGAGGTGTCCCTGGCCATGGTGGGGGAGTTGGAACTGGATGATTTTAAAGGTCCCTTCCAACCCTGAAAATTCGGTGATTTTATGTGGCTGGAAGGACCATGCAGTCTGACTGGGTAGAGTAAAACATGAGACAAACTAAATAGCAGCCATACCGTCCTTTGATTTGTTTCCAAGGATGCATGCCACCGTTCTCTGCCTCTTGTTTCATCATCCGTGCCAAAATTATGAGAAAAATGAAGTAACTGTTGCTGGACTCGTAAAGGGTATGGATCTGCTGTTCACAACAGCAACTTTTCACCAACTCAAGCATTGACAAAGAAGTTTTACTAACACTTGCCAGACCCTTCAGACCAAGCCAGGGAACAGTGAAGCAACTGTTCTAGAAGTATAAATGGAAACAGAATGGATTATAAGTAACAATAAATACTAATATGCCAAAGGCAATAAGATGCAATTCTTCACAGAAACAAAAGGACACCACAACTCAAGAAATAAAAATGCATTGTAACTACCTGAAAAGTGTTTTTACAAGACTTAATCTTGTAGTGATTTTAAAATCAGTACTACTGATGCAAAAAAAGAGTAAAAATGTAATTCTGTATTTTTACATTATATGGATATTAAATTTATAATTCTGTATATTTAACATGATTTCTTAAATATATATAACAAATTTAAGGCAAGTTCCATAGACTAGTCAGTTTTACAAACCTATAAGCAAACTATACTTGGCTAGAAGAGAATCAGTATTAATTTTTTATTGCTAAAAACCAAGGATTGTCCATGTGCAATTCTACATTTGTTTTTCTATTTATTTGCTTACCAGATTCTTGCTGTAATAATCCCAGAGTATGGTGACCACAGAGAGGTTCAAGTCCCAGAAACTACACAAAGTCCAACAGCACTGGAGATGCATTCTTAAGTGTTCCTCTAGCACACCAGCCTTGAAAAAGGGAATAAAAAGTTTATCACTATGTCTACACATAAATCCAGCACTACCAGACTGTTAAGACGAGTTTCCTAACATAAAAATTATTTTGAATTATATAATGCTGAGTCAATGCACCTGCTAATACAAGCAATGAAGTAGAAGACAAAAGCTTATAACTTAATCCTGCAATCCAGCCACGTACCATTATCATTCACCATTTCAGGAATCCACAGAGTTGTAGACACATTAGGATAACAACCAGCTCAATATTGTGAGCCTAACTTGAAACATGACTGCATGGGACAGAATCTCACAAAACAATAAGGGGGCATTAGCTATACTGAATGCATGGGTCTGCTGAACCCTTAAGCCCTGTCCTTCTCTTATGTAGGTTCCAAAGAAAGCTCATTCACCACTGATCCAGTCAGAAGGTGCAACTACCTGAGAGTTCCAAGTTTCTTTATAGTATTCCAAACAGGAGAATCTTTCCTTCCTCAAACCCCTGCAACATGGCTATACTGCTAACATCCCAGACAACTCTAAATCAAAGGCATACAAGTCGCTGAACATCAGAAAACACTGCATCACACACTGTTTTCCCTATTCATCACTTCCAAATTTTGCACACAAAAGGAAGAAGGATCGTAAGAAAAACAGGAAATTCTGAATTGTTTGAACAAGTGAAATATTCAGTTTGTAACTGAGGGTGGGATCCATCACTGGAATTGTATCAGAGCTACAGCATTCGGAGCTCCATGTTGAGACTGAAATCACATGTCTAACCTAGTCTGTTTTAGATATCTCCTATAGGATGATAAGTATAGCATGATAAGCCCTGGAAGGGCTTTATTGTATCCAGTGACTAGAAAAGTGGTTTAGTAGACCAGCTTGTGTGTAGTTGTCTTAAAGGAAGACTTTTACATGTGTTAAGTCTAAAGTGTCTAGGATAACAGCAAACTTGTTCTGTGCCAAGAGAAACACCTGACCTGCTTCCAGCTTTCTACACCTAAGAATCACAAGTCTGGAATGTCTGACTCCATAAAGTAAGGTAAAGAGGAATAAAAAGGGTAAAAAAACTCCAAACAAACAAACATAAAACAAACAACAAAACAAAATCCCAAACAGACACAGGATGAGTTAAGGCTCAAAAACCATAGCCTCAAGAAAGGGAATGAAAGAAACCATGCCTCATATATAAAAATTGGGAAGTTACCCCTTTAATTCCAATTAGTGTTACATCCTGAATTATGTTCCAGGCTCACTCAGCTAAGAAAATGCTTAAATAAAAATAAAATAAAATAATCATTGATGCCAGGTTGGGGGGTTGCTTGGTTGATTGTTGTTCTTTAAAAAAGTCTCATTTAGTAGCTGCTACTGGAAGAGCAGGACTTCTGCTCCCACCCACAATGCTATTTCTAATGGCTTACAGGGTATTAAAGCTGATTTTTTTTGTGTGTGTGTTTTCAATGCTACACAAAGGAATTATAATTCATTAACTTATCTCCACCTCGCTATAGATTCCCATGGAAAATATTCTTTGCTACACTTTATCAGAACACTATAAACGATTGCACCAATCATCTACAGTAACTTCTAATAATTTCTACCTTCTCTTCCATCATGGGTTTGCTGGGACAGAATAGCAAACTTGAAATTTAGTCAGTTTGATGTTGCCAGGTATACAAATATAGCTTAATATTCTAATTAATAATTAATAATTCTCATTTTGTAGTACAAGTAGTTTTATAAAACAGCTCTACTTTTGTCATTAGCCCAGTAACAGAAATCCAAATAACAGCCGATGGAGGGAATACACTTCTTGTAACTAGTTTATCTATAAACATTATTTTTTGTGATACGGATGGTACCTCTTTCTGACAAGCAATTGTCTTCAACTTTATCCACCAAGAATTATAAAAAAGCAGCTTCTGTCTGAGAAACTCATTCTGTCAACTGAAGCTGAAAAGATATCTAAGCAAGCAAGCACTCTACACTTGCCCAGCTATCTGTTATGGCTCCTATCTTTATTTACAGCTCACAAATAGAGTATTTTTGCTTCTCATCTCCACTGGTCAACTAGCTTGGAACATCTTTTCCTTGCTCAGAAGCAGGCTGACTATAACTTCTTTATAAAGGAGTTCCCATCTGGAGACAGGGAGCTGCAGCACCCTGCTGCCACTTTCACATGGGAAAGCTGGACATGGGACAGCTTTCTCAGGAAGTGTTTTTATCACCCTCAAAATCTGGCATACCCTGGATGAAGGTGGCTCAGGCTCTGTGCTGACCTCTCTGCGCTGGAGATCACTAAACTGTTTTACTGAAACTACCAAATGCTGCAGGTTTAACACTTGTGAGTTGTTTTTGCATCCCAAGACTTGGCTACCCTAAGGATAGTTAATTCCAGCTTCTGCTGACTGATTATAAAAGACAACCATCCTTTTCTCTGCTTTCATGATGCTTCCCTACCCTCAAAAATCCATGTCTGTAGCATCTTTTCACAACAGAAATTGAAGCTTACATGAAGAGAAATTAAGTTACTAGTAGGAGAAAGATTATCAATTTATATTACAAGTGTATGTTCTCCACCTTTTTTTCAGATGCTGTTGAACACACAACACTGTGCATACTTGATTTCATCTCTAGTTCCACCCATCCTTTATGTTCCCATTCTCCTTCTGGACATGTATATATATAGCCTACAAGTTTTTGAGGTTAGGGAGTAATAAGAAAAAGTGGATTATGAAGAAGTTGACAGACATACTAGGTACTAAACATTATTAGTTTTTTAGCCTACATATTCTTAAAAATGAAGTTTCTAACCACTAATATATGCCTTGCAAATTTGGCACTATCATTTCCTCTAGCTTTTTTTGCACAGCTTCTATGGTGAATCTCTAGGATAGATAACAGAGGGTATATGCTGAAAAGAAAGGCTCTGGTGAGATTTACAAACACTTTCAAGCCAAGTGTTAGTGGGCAATACCATCAATAATGTCCTGTTGTTCATTTAAAGAGGAATATTCTCCCTTTTGCTTTTTTGTGCTTCTCCATGTTCCATTTCATTATTGACTTACTGAGATCTCATTGTGCTTCTGATTCCTACATTTTCTGGTCTCAAAAATGCACACTCATCAGATACAGAGATACAAAAGGATAAAAGATAGGAGTGGCCACATGAAGCTGACAGATTAGAGGAAATGGACTTCTACTGGAAAAAGAACATCTACTCTATATGCACTGTCAAAAAGGCTGATGTGCAAGGATAGAAAACAGGATGAATTTTTAATAGAAGTACAGGCACTCGTGCATGCATATATATATGGACCAATGCTCTCCAATGAGCATTTCCTACAAGCAGCTAACTCCAGAAAGTAAAAAATAATTAAAAAATAAGAGAAAAAAGGAAATAAACTAGATGTCTCCTTAGACAGTAAGAGCTGCAAAGAAATCCTTGAGGGTTTGTTTTAATTTCAACAGTGGTTGCCCTTTGGAAATTAAGACAGATATTTGTTTCATATTACCATGTCATAATTAACTCATTCAAATCTGAACTTGGCCACCCAGCTGCTTTTTTAAACTGTCTGTAAGTCAACACTTGTTTAACAGAGGCATCAAAATGTTGTGTATTTTACATATATTCAAGTTTAGTATAATATTTTTTTTTCAAAATAACAAACATAGACAGGAAAAGGTTAATATTTTGAAAAAACCTAACTGCAAGTGTCCTCTTACTGTTTCTCAGGTTATTAACATATAAAAGATGCAACAGGAAAGTAGCTAATAAGCTACTCAATTTTTATGCCTCATATCTTCTGTTAGAGTTTAGCATGATTTTTCAACTTTTAAATGCCCTATATGTCAATTCAACTATCCTAACAGCTAAATTTTTTTTTTTCTATAAACAGTAATTGTAACAAGAATTGTTCCAAACTCCAGCTGTTGCTACTGCATGAGCAGGCACTTCTGTTTTCAACAGCAAAACTTCACAGGATTTTTTTAGTTTCACGTAAGACCAAATAAAAAAACAAACATGTTTGTTCTTGTCTTAAGCATACACAAATAAAAAAAAATTATTTTTATAGGCATTGCTGATACAGCATTTGCAATTTGTACCATAAAACTTCAGAACAAATTTACAGAGCTGCAATGTAACATATTTTAAAACATGATGAACAGCATATTTAAAAGCATTTTAAAAAGAGGTCAATTCTGACCTCTGGGCCATGAAGCATTGCATTAACAGTTCTGCAGAAAGAAAAATGATAAGGTTTGAAACGAGTGCTCAGAAACTAGAACCTTATCAGCAAGAGTTTTATTCAAGCCTGTAAGACAAATTGCTCAGCAAAGTAAGTCACCTTCCTGCTGTGATGAGGATATATCTGAATTTTCAATGCAACTGACTATCTCCCTCATCATGTCTCCTCAACCTGATATCCTTACATTTGGTATCTGGTTTACATTTTCTAAGCATCCAGTTCTTATTCTGAATACATCTTGTCTGAGTAGCCATATATCTCCCCTTTCAGTATAATTATCTTTCTCCTTTATCTGACAATTTAGCATCAAGCACAACCACTTTAAAGCAAGTGTAACTGCTAAAAAGAAGGGAACTGTATACTGCCATAGTTCAGCTACATAAAAGATGTTCATTTACCAGTGATAAAAACACTAGAATTCCAAAAATACACTTGTTAGCTGGACTTTGTTTCATCCACTGTCTTTTGTTGAAAGCATCCCTGACACTTTACTTGTTCATTATTTCTTCCTTTCCACACTTACTTGAGCATCAGTGGATTTTTTAAGGAGTTCTTCCACAAATTTCCAGTTGGATTCCTTCTGTTTCTGAAAAATAATGATTATCAGCATGAAATTGCATTGCATTCCACAGAACTCATTATAACATGAAAATAAGCAGGCAAGATAATTCCAGATGTATTTCATTTTATGACTGCATATTGTAGTCATGACTGAAAAAACTTTTTTCTTTTGTTAATGTAATTGATATATGTCCTAAAAATTTGGCCTCCAAAAAAAAAAAAAAAAGGAGAGCCAACAGTAGAGAGTTTGAAATTCCAATGGGTTTCAGTGACTCATTTGCAATCCCAACTTTAAATTTAGGAAAGAAGCAAAATATTCACACATTTTTTTGTTTGTAGCAGTATGTCTCAATTTCTACTTTTTCTTGGTGTTTGTTTTGTGGTTTTTTGTTTGGTTTTGGTTTTATTCCCCCTGCACACACACACACACACACCTTTTTTCAGTGAACTAACAAACAACCTGCTTCTAACTCATTTTTCCCAGGCCAAACATTAAGGATTGTTTTGGTCAATTTGTTAAGGAGTTGCCCAGAAAGTAATGTGGACTATATAAACAGGAAAAAAAACAGGGTAGGTCAAATATCATGCATAATTTGTATTCTTCAGATTTGAAAGACAGATTACTATCTATCCCAATCAATCACTAGCTGTGCTAGTGAAGTGCATGGCAAAGTAAATTAAAAAGGAAGAGAAAAAAATTTAGTGGGAAAGAAAAGAGGAGAATGTTACGCAACTAAGGCTGTTTCCCAGAAGAAAAAAAAAAGGCAACCAAGTCAATATATTTACAATTCTAGGAGGTCCAAAAAATAATTTCTTACACTAAGCTATGTATACAGCTTGTGTAGATAACTAGATGTGTGAAAACACTGCTTTTATTATTGTCCTGCCTTACTCATTCCCTCTACTATCACAGCTGTGCACCTTTGTAAATTATTCTGCAGGATCTGTCCTTTATATGTCAGTATAAAGCTTACAATAAAGAGCATCTTATGCTTTGGCACTTGAAATATAACTACTTTCCAGCTGCAATGCCATAATGCCCCATCCTCTTCTGCTACTGAATACACTGCTAATGATGTGACTTGGTGATAGTTTCACAATGAACTCCGGAAAGTACCAAGAGACTTTTAAAGATCTATCTTAAAAAAAAAGGTACATCAATACTTAATGTAACCCAATTTGACTACCTTGTGGCCTTAAATTTTTGCACAAGAGAGAATTCTGAAAGATCACCTGTTGTAGCAAGTTGCAGTTTGTAGACTGTTTATGGAACAAATATGAATCAAAGAACAGGTCTGCAGAAAGTTACACTCAAGCTGTGATTTCATGATTCAGGAACCTGAGCAGTATCCATCACGGATGCCAGCTAGCTCTTCCCACCCTCACAGCTACAGCATGCCATTTCTTGGTTGTCTCACTACTTTTGTTTGTGGGACACAGTGTGAACCAGATCAGTGAACTGACCCAGAGCTTTAGGAGAAAAAAAGAATGGAAAAGAGAAGGGGGCCTGACTCAGATCACAGGATAAATAATTGTGCCAGAACAGCAGAGGATATATCATGGCTGTAAACAGGACTTCTTACACTATTTTTGATGCCAGAGCCTTTGAATCATGAAAACAGAGTTAGCATCCCATGAGAAAGAGAGGCCACTTCATCAACAAGTAGTCAAGGAGTAAAGGCAGCACTTCAATTCTAAGTAAAACCCAGGAAGTGCACAGTCAGCATTCCCATACACATCTGGCTAGTATTTATGGCATATTTTCCTTTTTACTACAGTATTCTAGAGCTTGCTGTTATTTGAATACCTACACATTGGCATGGTCCTACTGCAGACTCCAAGTAAATAGATATTCAACAGCTCAAAAGCCACATTTATGAGAGAGTAGATATTAAGAGTCATGCTAAGAGGCCTCTGAACATCTGGACCAGCCTGTTCAGAACATGCTTTTAGCACTCACAGTCCAAGGATACATGATTTATACAAAAGGTGTTTATGGCCAAAAGTTTCAGCTCAGCTGCAGTATGTAGATCACCTTACAAGATCCTGGAGTTATCTGGAACAAACTCCAGACTCCAACTGGAACTGACTACAAGAACACACCCAGATTCAGCCCAAACTCAGGAAAGAATGCTTGTTGCACTCTTTTTTTAACCTCCATTGTGTCTATCTTTTAACAGGCTTGTTTTATCCAAATCCCACTAAATTTACATCCTAGCAGTATTCCCTGCTACACAACAATATGGCATGGCTAATGTTTACAGTCCCTTGTCAGAGAGTGTGTACAAACTACATTACTTTCTCCAAACTTGTTTGCTTACATCCTCTCACCACCCCCAAAAAGTTTGAAAATCAACAGAACCTGAAGACCTCACAGTGCATAAAAGTGCTGCTAAAACCAAAACCCTAAGCTGAGACCCTCTGGGTTTTAAGGTAGAAACCTGTGCAACGACTGAAAACTAACTTCCTAGAAGAGCAGTATTAGACATCTCAGCTGGACACCCACATTTGCATATCTCACCATGTAGTCATTTGAGATTATTGTATTCAAAGGCAAGAATTCTTAGCCCCAAGTAATTCTGTCTATATTTCCCTAGCCCACAGCATATTGAAATTGACCCCTGGAATGTTCAGAGTGGCAAATTTTCTCATCAGGTCCCACTTGGTTTTTAAATGTATAAAACTTGCTTTTCAGGAGAGTGCAGTGGGACCTGAATGTACATTACACCCCTTATAACAGTGTCTAGAAAACCTGGACAGAATTTTCTAGTTTCAAAAAAATGGTTTCATGTGTATGAAATAAATATTTGACATATATGAATCATTGCATATTTGAAATTACATTATATGAGCTAAAGAGGAATACAAAAAGAAGCAAGCCTGAAACCTGTTTAGAATTTTTAAAGCTTTCCTAATAACCTCAAGGCCATGCAGACCACATTAAAAAATTGAAAATCTTCCACAGATGACATAGGCTTAGAGGCAATTTTTGCTACAGAGCACATGAATAACCATCATTATGACATATCACCCTCCCACCTCTGAACACAGTTAATTAAAGGAAAGCATGTGTCATGAAGCTATCACATCAGATGTTTAACTAACAAAACAGGACTACACTGAGCCCTGATGTAATTCTACTGACTTTACAAATTTACATCACAGACTTTTCTCATAATGTTCAAAGATTGTTTGAGGGTGTAATTCAGGAGGGTGGGGGATGAGGTTGGCTGGAAGAAAAATCTAAAAAAATAGTTAACATCAACTATTTATGACAGATAACATTCTTGTGTAATTCTTTCAGTGTGAAAAGGCTCTGTGTTATTGATATTTTTTTCTTTGTAAGCACCCATGGCACTTAAGAGAACAGGGATCCCTGGACAAATTCACAGCCACACTCAGAGAAATGCAAAGCACAGCTAACAGTTTGAACATAAAGACTACTGGAAACATTAAGAGGAGCATGCACAGTATAATCTCATGATTTACAAATCAAAACTTGGACATTCTGTTCTCCCAGGTGGGCTCTAAGGAAAAAAAATATTATTTCATCTTGGGCATGTCACTTCTTGTCACTGTGTCTCAGATTCCAGTTTAAAAATAAAAACAGGAATATTTTTTTCCATTTTCTGTGTTTGGCTTTTTTATATATAGTGTCTGAGGCAAAAAATAATCTCACAAGGTTAAATACATAGTAGGTATCAGTATGAGAGACAGAGAAGAAAATCCAAAGTAAACAGTATCACTGAACTCTGATTCAGGCATAAAATATAAGCAACCCAGTGTAAATGTCTGCTTCACACTAGTTTTTCTTTCTGACCTGGGACCAACCTTTTCTCTGTATCTAAGTTCCCCTAATAAGCAGGGAGCATAGTAATTCTACCTTGCCAATGTCCCTCTGAAATATCCTATGGACTGTGGGTCTCTCCCAGTATCACAGTAAAGAAGCAAAAGCAAGGAAAGCTTGAGACAACCTTCAGTTTAAAAGTCAGATGTGGTCTGCAACTTTACACTATGAATGTGTAAGAAGTTGCTTCACTTTGCCATAGTATTACTAGAGAAGACTGAGCCACATGATAATGAGCAGCCTGCCACATGTTCCTGAAGGATCTATCAACCCAGAAGCAGCAGAAGCATCCCACTTTCATCAAGTCTGCTAGACACCAGCTTTTTAACTGAGTATTAAAACACTGGGCTACCACACCTTCCCTATTTTTCTGACAAATCAGGGAATTTGCAGGATAAACATCAATGAAAGTAATTCTTACTTTTATTACAAAGTCTAGTTTTACTTAGGATTAAAAGCATACAGAGAAGTTAAAGATTTCATTATTACTCATCCTTCGTTTATATACTAATGCTTTTAAAATATCTAAAGATGAAGGGAGGAGGGATTTTAAATTATCAAAACAAACTGGTCAGGTGATGTGATCAGACCCTCCCCTCTTTATAGATCAGCAGTTCACAAACGTGTTTCATAGTTTCAAACTTTCATCCTAAGTCATGACAGAGAATTATGGTTCAGATTTTAACAGAAAAAGGTATGGCCTGTCCAGTTTCAACACACACTATTACATTACAGACAATAAAAGACAACTCTCAACAAAAGGACAATTAAACCCAGTTTGTGGAAGAAGACAGACAATTGTTGCTTGGCAAACTACAAGATATAAGCAATCTACCCGAAATGCGAGGAAAAAAGCCAGAACTCCAACACTAAAAAAACAAATCCAAACACAACTACAGTGAGATAAAGGAACTGATGACAAAAGATGGCATACGATGATTCTCCCTAGTGCCAAACAACACTATTAGGTACAAAAATTAACCAATCCACAAAACCTAGATTTCTGGGTTTTCAACTATTTGTCTTCTAGTCAAATCCCTCTACAGTCAATTAATAAAAACTGGCAGATTTCATACCTCTGAAAAATGGATGAATTGCCTATTTCTTCCCAGTTAATGATTAGAAACTTAAAACCAGGCAGCAGGAATCTCAGATTATCTCAAAAAAAAGTGTGGGTTTACATGACCCCAGAACTGAAGAAACGTGCAGCAAGGTCCATGAAGGAAACACACATCAATAGTGAGTATGGCCCTACATACATCTTACAAGTGTAGGAATGACATGTGCAGGTCTTGTCTGCCATTTAGACAGACTGGAACTTATCCAGAGCAAAGCTACCACCACTTTTTAAAAAGAAATGGCATTAATAATTACACAGTCAATGTCTGAGGTTTACACATCACATGGTACAATCTAATGTGTTCAGTTCCTAAAACAACAAAGCCAGTGAAGCATTTATGCTGCAGGCAGGCAGTCTTAAAACATAGCTACATCAAGTATATATGCTACTAAGTAGTTGAGACTTTTTATGTTTCTGTACTTCAGAATAATATAGTATAATAAAGTGTGATATGAATAACATCAGGGGCTCCTGGAATATTTACTGACTTGTACTAAACTCACTTTAACATGACCAATCTTAAAAAAACCCTTTCTTTAAGGAGTGTGAAAATTCCTGTATTATAACATTAATTTTCTGTAAGCAAAAATAATGAAGCAGCTAGAGACCTAAATAAATTATAACAGCCTTTAGCTATTTAGAAAAAAAATTATACTCACCTTTTCAGACAGACTTCCATTACGGTCAAACTGGTAGAGTGATGCCAGATGAGTAATGACCCACCAGCTAAAACTCAATGGGTCTTTACAGTGAATTGTTTCAAAACCAGGCATTGTTTCAGAACTCTTTGGCATTTCAAAGATATTCTTTAGAGTTTTGTTCACCAAGCTCCAGAAACACTGTATAAAATGTAAAAGTAAATTTGAACTGTGTTGAAGAACAAAGCTTACATTAACAATTTTCTCTATAATACTGTCTTATTGATTAATTTGCTTTTACAGAGAACAAGCAGTTCATCAACAAGCATTACAGAGATGGCAGCCATTTAAAAAAAATAAAAATTGTTCAGTATTACTAGAGAAAACCTGTGGAGCTACTTTGGCACGTTGTCTCTCAAATGCCAGTAAAAAGCAGTATGAAAAGACAAGCTTTGGTCTCAAGGAAGACCATTATGTGATACTTCACAGGCAAAATTACAAGCTGATGGAATGACAATGTAAACACAGGATGGTGCACTAAAAAAAATCCTTTTTTAGTCTCAATGCATCAAAATGCATTGCAATTGGCATGCATTCCTCCTACAGCAAGTACGAAGTTGAGTTCTATTGTCAGATACATTAACTAGTGCATTCATAGCAATCTTGGAATATTTGGTGACTGTACTACATGTGTAATATGCATGCATATGTAACGCTATTCTTCTGTTACCTCTGTGTGAGACCCTTTATTTCTGTGGTCCAGCAGGTGAATAAGTAAAACCCATAATTCTTTAATGCAGGTACAGGAAAAATGGTGACTAGCAAGAGCCTCAGAGGGTCTCACCTGAAAGAATATCCAGAACAATTATTCAGAGAAATACTATTTTTGAAATTGCATTTTATGTAGTAATATTTCATCTGGTTTTGGTTCTTTGGGATTTTTGCAGTAAAATAATATAGCTACAAATACATATTGAAAAGTGCATTATTTCATTAACATCCAAAATACACCCTTCACACAACACAGACTGTTTCCTAAGTTCACAGAAGTTACAGGTTGTGCTATTTCTTAAGTTTCTTCTGAGTCACTTTTAAACATTACTTAATCAAAATGAAAATGGGCTTCTAAGACCTAAACCAAAAAGGAATTGCAATAAATACTGATTTATTGTCTGACAAGTAGGAAAAAGAGAAAATGATTGATTAGATTTTCTTGATGGTCTTGGGAAGATTTAAAAAAAAATTCAAATTATTTAATAGCTATTATAGCTGTTATTTTTGAGTGAAAAATCCTTAGTGGTTAGGCACACTCATAGAGTATGTTTTTGTTCCCAGAATGTTTCACAAAAATCTGCTTTTTGGTGAATTTACTGCAAGGCATTCTTGCAGTAATGGCACATTTCAAGTCATGTACATTATTTGATTACTATTCCATATTTAACAAAATTCACTCAGACTGATGCATTTCAAATGCAAAGTAGTATTCTTGTGATTCATCTTTTGGTTTTACTTTCCCTGAATTGTGGAACAAAATAAGGAAAACAGCAAAAGTAAGCGATAAAGGCATTAAAATTCTCAGTATGCTTTACTGTTTGTAACACCTACCAGCATTATCTTTGAAATAATGACACTATAGACAAAACTTGACTTACTCCGTCTTAGGACCTATGAATCCATTGAACTGTACTCAGGGGTGGTAAAAACAGTGAGAAAAGATTTGCTTAAATAGCAAAATTTAGCATGTTTTACCTTCAGCAAGGACACAAATATGGAAAGAGGCAAGACACAGCAGCTCATATTCAGTTTATTCCTAAATGAATAGTCTGAGTTTGAATAATCAACCTACACACCTCTAAGCAAATAGAGAGGAGTGAACACCTAGAGGGACTAACTCATTTAACTCATGGGAGGAAAAAGACTGTTGTTATCCTTCCCTGACAATAAAAATAATCTAGGGTGACTAGTTTAGCCAACTAACTCCTAGACAGCTACATTTGATGAGACGAATCCTGAATTTTTATATCCTCTTGCTCTTCCTGATCCATTCATGCACAACTGTTCTCAAATCACACAGGTGCTCAAACATAATATCTGAATTTAGAAAACCAAATTAAATTTAAAAATAAACCAAAATTTGTAATGCCAGTGACAGGAGTAGATGCGTGGAAGAGACATTATAGAAATGGGAGTGAAAGATTAAAAAAATAATAATTCAGAAAAAAAAAAAAAAATCACACTCAAAATTAGAACAAGTATATCACAAATGTTTCAGATCTGTGTACTATTCTATAAGGATACAGACTTTTTATTTCTCAACCACCTTTAGAATAATACAGCTAGTATTTCTATACTGCTCCAAATCAGGTTTAGATACTGAACGCTTAATTATAACTATGAATTTAAGTGTGACAATATTTTTTTTCTCCCTATAAAGAACCTTGCCAACCCTATGAAATTGCCAGTGTGGATCTTGACAATTGATTTCCCAATATCTTAAGTTCAAGACTGAAATATTTAAAATAATTCTATTATTTACATTCCACATACATGCTAAGTGTTACCTCTTTTAGTTAAAGATCTGTTACGGGAATCTCTCAACAACCTGAATTAATCTTACATAAATATTATATTGAGAATAAGCATCAATGTGACCACTAAAACCTACTGGAAAATTAACTATTTAACAACCAACTTCCCCAACTGAACTACCTCAAAAATTCTCATTATGACTCATCACCAATATGAAAACCAGGTTCCTCAGAAAGGAGCAGTCTATTTCTTACAGATGCACTATAACACTGGAGGATGTTATGGAAGTTCTAGGTATTCAAACTATTTTACAATTGAGATTCAGGCCTTTTCCATAGAACATCTGTTGCTGCAGCAAATAGGGTTCTTCATCTACTACTTGCACCTATTACTGTGCTCAAGATAGTAGGATTTCTTCTGCAGGAGATAGGCAGTATATATCTAGGACAGATTTTGGCTACTACTATCAAAGCAAGACACCATACAGATATTGGTTAGACTATGAATAACTGAGACATTGTTTTCTTCAGAGATTCTTTGAGATTTCCTCTTGCTATATCCTGAGTTCAGAATCTTGGTGAGAATGACTACGGTCTCAAACTGTAGTAGCATTGGGACAATAGAGGTCTGGTGCCAGAAATGTGCTGCTGAAAATAGAAATATACACTTGGCAGAGAAATATACATCCTTGGGTATCTCAGAGCACAACGGCCCCATTAGAGCTGCCCAAAAAAAGATATAAAAATATATGTCTGGAGGATTAGTTTCTGTACCTCCTTCTAAAGGCATCCACAGACATTGGGCTGCACTTTTGAATATTCTCAGCCAAAAGCTTAATGTCATCTGTTAGAGATGAGCTGGCAGTTTCCTCAACTATGGGTATCAGTTGTGTTTTCTACAATTTCGAGGGAATTTATTTCCATTACTGGATTATAGTAACAAATACACACTAGAAGAAGCACCAGCTGAAGAGGCATTATCCACCTCAAGTGCAAGCTCCACTTTGGAAGGCAATTTTAAATAGAACTAGTTCAAGCTGTGCAGCCCAAGCCTAAGAAGAGATGAAGAAAAAGCAGTGGCAAAACAATCTTCTCTGTTTGTAATGAGGCTCTGTGAAAGTAGGATGAATCTGTCATTTTAACATCTGACATTTCAAAGCCTACCACAAGCACAATGGTCAACAAATACTATTTGAATCTTCCTTTAAAAATCTATCTGCCTTTTGATGAGGAAGGAAGTGGCAGTATTATCTGAAAATTTAATACATTAAAACTCGTTACAAGGTAGCAGAGTTCTCTACAGAAAAACAGTTTAAAAGAACAGTTGGTAGAACAGCCAATTTTCTGTCCCCTTCCCCCTGAACCCCAAGAAAGAATACAAAAAGAAAGGGGACTCCAGTTTTCATGCAAAACAAATTATACAGTGGTCGCTGCTACTTATTCTCAGAGTTCAGTCCTGTGTTCATGCATCACACATGCCCATCTAAAGGAGGTTTCACAATGACACAAAGAAGATTACACAGCTCTTTTACTAGCTGCTGGATGGAGCTATTATGACTTGGATTGCTCAAAACAAGTGAAAAAACCACTGCAGCTATAGAAGAAAAAGAAAAGAGAAGGATGAGTTTTCCCTTGACAAATATTAAAGCATTGTAACAGAAAGATGAGGTTGGGGAAATAGGAGTAGTGCAACAATAAACTCTAATATGACATTCCCTAAGTGTCCAGTTAGCTTACTAATAGGATTACAGTTATTCTCTTTTTGTTCCTGTTGAGCGAGTTTGAAAAGATGATATTTTTTTTGTTTGTTTGTTTTGTTGTTGGTTTTGGGTTTTTTTCATCTATAGCTCTAAACCTTTTAAACTATTCCATGTTTGGCATTAAACCTGGAACACTGAACTTAGGAAATGTGGCATTCACTTCTGCTCTGTACACAGTGCATTTCAATATTACTCTCTCATTCAGCTACCAGATGGTCATGAATAAATATAACACAATTTGAGCTCCTAACAAATAACACTCTTTAAAACATGGAGATACAAAGCCATACATAACATTTAAAACTTAGCAGTAAGAAGTCATCTATGCATTGACTAATATATCTAATTCACATGGTTCCCAATACAAACATCTAACTGCCCATGTCATATATGAAGAAAAAATTACCTTTATGTACTTGTTGACTGACAAGCTTATTAAATCAGATACGAGATTTCCACAGTGTGTTTCAAATAAACTGATATTGGTTAAATTCTCTCCTGTTAGATTTATGAAATGGTTGGCATATACAACTTGTCCTAAAACAAAAAAGAAATTAGATCTAGTCTTGAGTAGGAATACAAGAAAGACAGGACATTTTTTTCTGTTCTATATATTTTAAAATTGGTTTGTTGAGCTGTATGTAATTTTAATTTACAAACAGATTTGGGAAAGTTCATCCATGCCAAGTTCAAGCTAGTCCCTTTGTGATTACACTGAAGTCTGGTATTACACTCTGGTTGAGAATAAAATAGTTTGTGTCTTTCATTGGCATAGTATTTGCAGTGGAATAAAGATTTATCTATCTGCAAGTTCCTCGTTGTCACATGGCAGTACGCATGTGCTGAAATCATGATATGTTTTGCAGATATGCAAGCTGATGACAAACAATTCTGGAGAGGTCTAACACTTTTCTTTGGATGTGTTGATGTAAAAAGCTGGCATGATCATATTCCATCTTGAGCATTTGTAGACATTAACACAGATGAAATGGTAAAGTTAAGAGGCTGTAAGATCTTATCCCAAAAGCTTTTCAACAGTACAACTCCCTTAACATCAGAGGAACAGAAGATATGTAGAGCAAGCCTGTATTTCATTCTTTAAAATGTAGGGTGAAGTCCTGAACCCACTGCCCTGCCACTGGTCTCTGCCATGTGAAGTTTCTACTCAGCATACTTTAGAGAACAAGATCAGAACATAAGAAATTCTACAAGGCACATAAGAACACAAGATAACATATGCAAAGATACTACTGTCTTGACTACAAAATTTTGTTATTTAAAAAGCACAGGCTTTCTCTTACAAAAATGGATTTCTGTATTATTACTCAGATTTATCTAGAAATAAATATAGAATTCTGGAAAATAAATTTGTTTCAGTAGTTTTCCCAGCCTTCCTCCAAAAGGTCCCCAAAAAAAGGAAGATGGGTTATCACACAACAAATAATGAAAGAAACTTCAATTACAGAAAACAGCCAACTCACACATTATCAGGTAACACAGACAGGCAGAAACAGTGAAGATGCATTAAACCAAGCAAGGCTGTGCCAGCACTCAGAGCAGGCAAAAACTAATCCAAGAGTTTAGGTACAGTGCCAGTTACCTGGGTGAAATTTACAGTGCATTCCTCCTAGACCTTGACATTACTCCAACATGGAATTTATACTGATAATTTATAATAACAGGGGGTGTTGGGTGGGCTTGGTTGGAGTGACACATTTATTATAAAAGAAAATACATTCTTGTGATTTATTTTGCTAGCATGGACATGAACCGTAGACAATTCTCACCACACAAATAAAGTTCTCTTCTGAATTTTAACAGCTCTTCTCAAGAAAACTGAAATCCTCTGAAGTTGGGTTCAATTTTATCCTATGACCTTTTTTTATCTAGTTGCTATGAACAGCTTATTCTTATCAGTCTACTTTTTGCCATTTTGAAAGCTTAAAAAGGAAAAACAGAACTATTGCCTTTCCCCCTTTTTTTTTTTTTCTTGCGGTATTTTCACAAGCTTTTCTGAAGCTTTTTCCCTTGCCCAGTATTTTCTTAAGCATCACATATGGTCAACAAGGCAAATTTTCTGTTCTGAGATTCATTGTTCTGGTCCATTTTTCCTATATTGTTTTCAAACTGCTGTTCACTGTTCTTCATCCTGGATCTCCACAAATGTTTTTTTATTTGTGAAGTCAAAAATATATTAGTACTAAACATGTAGTAAGTTGTAAGTGACTGTTGAGAACAAACTTTGTAATCTTGGTCTAGTTCTGGTAGAACAAATTCCTAATACTATTTCACTTAATTTGAGCTACATACCGATTCACAACCTGCTTTCATCACATGAGTTTACCCAATTAAGTATAGCTATGCTTAAAAACTACCAAAAGTAATAATTAGGATGAGAAATAAGGCATATGTAGAAGAATAAGTTCAAGAAAAGTATCTGCATACTTACCCATCATTTTTTCACCTAGTACATGAAGAATTTCCAATACTAGCCAATGAATATCCAAGTGGAGATGTAGCAAATGCCAAGATGGGGGAAAGACCTGCATTTAGAAATAGTTATTTTTCACATTTCTTAGTGAATTCTGGATACTGTAACTAGACACATCAAGATAGGCATATATTTTGCCTGCAATAAACGTTATGAATATTTATGATGAACAAGTCTGTGTAATATACAAGTCTTGCTGGTGTACACTTCACTAATTGCTGTTGCAGTGCCTACTTCCCTATACGTACTTTTCTTCATTATATGCATGATCTATTTCTATTTTGAGTCAGATTTCAGAATCTGTTCTTTTAAATAGTGCCTCTCCTTCTGGAAAGCTCAAACATCCATTTTTAAGGACTCTGAAGAATTTTCTCAACATGCTAGGCTAATTGAAGCCTACTTTGCTACCCTCAAATGGTATTGCTTGTATAGTGCAGGAATAATTCTACAAGCTGTAAACCAAAAATAAATATATAAACAAAACCCAACCAAAGAAAATCCAGAGCTCAGTAGTTGTGTTTGCTAAGTATGGATGGCACTCAGTTAATAAAAGGGAACTCACCAAACTATAAAGGATAATCTGACTTTCAGCCTGATGATTAACTGCTATCGAGACAAAATTTACTACGTTGAACAAGTACTGTTTCACAAGACAAAAAAAAAAAACAACCAAAAAAACAACAACAAAAAAAACCCAAACCAAAACAAAAAAAAACCCCAAACCAAAACAAAGGGGGAAAAAAAAAAAACAAAACCAAAAAGAATTATAAATAGCACTAACCTTTGCCTGCTGTTGAATAGTAAATGCTGACAGGACACTACTTGGGAGTTCATAAAGGTGACCAATGTGCACGATCAAAGAATGAAGCTCTTCCACCAACATTGATGGTAACTGTGCTTCTAGTTCTTCATAGGGATGAAGCACTCCATCATTTTCTATCTTAGGTGGCTCCAGATACCTGAACACAATTGGAAAATGGATGAGAAGCAACTATCCAAAACTGAGTACCTAAGCCAATAAATTGTGTGCCAATCTCACCTGAAGATGAAAACTTTCACATAGTGCAGAAACTGAACACACTGACGCCTAAGGCTCTCTGCTTCAGTGTGCAAGTTTGCAGCTTGACCTGAAGTAAACAGAGATCAATAAATAGCTTAGAGCAGATGTGCCCACATGACTCACATAACATAAGCATTCTCCACAGTAATTAAACCAGACAACTAGAAAGCCACCCTCTTTTCTGAAGACAACCAGCAGTTGGCTGGTGGCAAACACCCATTCCTAAATGTCATATTGCCAGAGATCCATTCTTGATCTTATAATGTCAGATGCATATCCAGATACAGAGGGAAAAGAAGTCAGCCAGTCCCTCAGGAAAGATGGCAGAAGCAAGGAATCAGTGCTTATAAAAATAATCCAGCCCTACTGCCCTGTTCCCTGTCTGCTTCCAAGACATTTTCTCAAAGATGTGTGAAACAATTTCTTAGCATCCTTTTCTCTTGGGAGACTTAAGCAGGTGGACATATTTGGAAACATGCTGTGTAAATTCTCTTCCTAGGAAGCATCATATTCCTGCATAATGCCTTAAGATATGAAATGCTAAAAGCCATCCATTCACAATCCTGTAGCCTGTTTTTCACTTGAAGCTTTGTATCCTGTCAGACAGTCATTGTGGCTATGTATCTCCTTTGCTCTCTGAAGCTTGTTTTCATTGTGTCACCCTCCTTATCTTACACTTGTAAGCTCAAACACCATCCTTGCAGCAGAGATTTCTTGGGAGCTATTGCCACT
This sequence comes from Phaethornis superciliosus, assembly GCA_023637945.1. Taxonomy (NCBI): domain Eukaryota; kingdom Metazoa; phylum Chordata; class Aves; order Apodiformes; family Trochilidae; genus Phaethornis; species Phaethornis superciliosus. The sequence goes on along the minus strand of JAJQWJ010000003.1, from coordinate 74,971,941 downwards.
GGTGGGAGAATCACTCTCTTATTTATTTCTACACCTTGCCTTGTAGCTTTCAGATTATATTAGAGAAAGATTAAACTTAGTCTGTAACAAAGCAGCTACAGTCATTTAAATACCCAACAAATACTGCTCAAGAATATATATGTACAAATGCTAGGCAACCAGTAAGCCTGCAACATTTGTATCCGACTAATGCTGAGCCTATCACTATTAAGATGGTAAATGGGAACAGGAATTGAGGAGTTTGAGCAGGACACAATAAAAACAGATGAGAGAGGTGTCGTAAAAACTCTCTGTCCCCTGCTGCACTGGCTTGCATGTCCAGGATAAGCCAGATGCCTTTGCTCCTCTTCCCAGTTGGCCACTGGAAGTCTTCCCTTTCCATATTCTCTCTCTTCTTCATTGTTTCCCCCATGTCCTCCAGATAACCTTGGAGTTGACACTTGCTATGGACCCCAAAAATAAAGTTTTATGCATATAAGCCTATCTCAACATCTTTTGAGGAACAACACTCACTGAGGTGAAGCAAATAAAGTGGTACAAGTACGATGATATTCCAGTGTACAGCCCACCCCAATCAGATAAGAAGACATAGGATCTGCCATGCTAATGAACCATGGGTTTAGAGGTTCAAACCACTCTGTTCTAAAGGAATTATTTATAGGTATTACTGCTACTTTGTAGCAACTGGAAATAATTTATTGTAAGTTCTGAGTTCTGCTTAAGCAAAGATATTATAGTACTTCACTACAACATATTTTGCATATTGTCATAAGTCATTGGTCATTGAAATAAGGGGAAAAAAACAGGAACAGCAGAGTGTTAAGATGGCTGATGTCTTAAAAGAGAAAAAAAAAAAAAAAAGAAAAAGAAAAAAAATAAAAGAAAAAAATCAAAACACAACCCAGGGGCTAAGCTAAGATTTTATAAAGCTTCCACACTGCACAGTTCTCAGTACAAAGTCTCCAAAGCTCATTAAGAATAATAGTAAATTAAATGAAAGGTATGATACTGATAAGCATACATAAACATACATATAAGCATACACACACAACAAATATTTACTGAGCTAAAACTCTAAACTAAGGTTTTAAACAGTGGCCATAGTGCATTTATCCAAGACGTCAATGATACCCAACATCACACTGACTGATCATTTTAAATACTTTAATCCTCACAACACTCCTCTACTACTACTAGCCTGCTTGTATCAACGGGGAACCAAGTCAACAAAGAAAGCCTGGTGCAAAGCATAAAATTTAGGTTTATTTTTCTATCTTATTCAACAAAAGGATGGACAAGATAAAGAAGATGCTTAAATCTAAGGGAAAAAGGGCTACAGAACAATTTCTTGATGTCCAGCTACCATATAAAATTTCAAATAAAATTTAAAACAAGACTATTTCCACTTATAAGTTAAATGTCAGCAAAATTAAGACTTTTAACAACCAGCAAAAGCATATGAAATAAGCTTGATGATAAATTCATACCAATGATTCAAATGGAAGAGCATCACAATATCAAACCAAAATAATAATGTGTAAAAATATTCAGTTATATTCTTAGTGTTCTGCCAATTCTTCTGTAATGAAAAGACACTACAGTTTATTTCTGAGTAATTACTGAACTTCTCAACTTGCTAAGTTATTTAGCTTTCAAACTTACAATAAGCCCAAGGCTGCAATAATCCTTCAGAAACTTACTGCTTGTCATGCCTTAGTATTTAATTGAAACAAAGTAATTTGTAGTGATCCCATTTTATCAATCCTGCAGCAAAGATCAATTAAATTTGTAAATAACTACAAACTAAACAAAAATAACTAACTTGTATACACGTAACCCAAGAGAACATTGTAAAAAGTCTCAACCCTATACCTTTGTAAGTAAAATAGTTACTTGGAGTTTTGATGCAACTTTCTATTTTTAAGTAAATGGTTAATAGTTTTGCAAAATCCTACCTTAGGTGTGACATCTTAGCTCAAGTCAATCAAATTCCTCACTGAAGTCAGTGAGGTCAGGGTTGCCCTGTGCATCTACTAGACAGACAAATCTGGTTCCAAACTGACTGACAACAATCCCACACTACCTTAGGTCACTTGGTTACCTACACTTGTAAGCTTACTATGGGTATGTGCTGTTTTTATGTTCTGTGGAACACTCTGTGGGCTCTTGGTCAAGAGTAAAAGCATGAATGTGATCTGCAATAATAAATTTGTATAAGGAAAAGGTAATTAAGTTACCTATACCAATGTCAAATTAAATATGTTAAACTTACCAAAATCAGATGAACCCATTTCTACTAGGTTTTCCAGTCTGTATATCTGTTGCCTAATTAAAGGAATACAAAAGTTTATGGCACTTATATGCGTAAAAGTTGTTGAACTGCATTTTAGCAAGGTCTAAATAGAACAGAGAGATGCAAGAGGTATTCCTTGCATCTCGAAGTTACATTTCTGTAAACCTTCTCAGAAGATAGTAGGATTAGCAGAAAGCAAGACAGATCCAAGTGTGAAGGGATAAAAATGGACAGATTTTTACTTGTTTTTAAAACATTAAACAGAGCAACAACAAGCATAAAATTAGCTAAATAGAAGGCAAAGATAAAACAGCCACACACACAAAACCCCTGAAAGCCATTCCCTGGAAATGATCTTTCCCTAAGTGCAACTCGCCTTCATATTTGACCACCTAATGAATCTCAAAGTTAATCCTTGTTGCATACACTCAGTATACAATAAACCAATTCACTTGTGAATGAGCACTATCAGTTTTGTCAACAGCCTTTCCCACTTCCTGCTTAGGGTGGTCTACTGCTTAGCTTGAGAGAGAAATAAGCAACAAATATAGAAGAATAAAAGGAGAAAAAGTCTCTAGGAAGTTAAAACAAAGTTCTGTTTTGGAGCAGAGAGTTAACATTTTTAAAGAAGCTGCTGTCACTGCAAATGAAAATGAAGAGCTGTAACATAGGTAAGTATTCAGCCATATTCTGTAATTATTAAAGTGGTCTTCAAGTACAGTCTCCACAGAAATAATGTGGTACTAAAGTGAGTGCATGAAAAATGCAACTGTGTAAGACAAACTTTGAAAAGAAAAAGCCACATAAGGTGGGGAAGGAACTCTTTGACTCATTTCTCATACAGTCAAAGCAGCAACTACTGAAGGATTCAAAAACAGGATACTTGAATCCAACCCAAATCAAATGTTCTGAAGAAAAAAATTTAAAAAATTAAAAATTGCCAACTAGGAAATAGACCCACAGGGATCCAAAAATCCAGGTTGTAACCTGTGTAACAAAGGGCTGACACAAATTAAAAGTATCACCCTTAGCTCATCCTTCATTGTCAGGTAACCCAAGATTACCATCAGCTGTTTAGGTGGGGTGGGGGTTGGTTGAAATCAAATCTGAAATTCTACATTAATTTTTCAAATATTTCAACCAGGTAGAAGAAGTCTAGAGCAGGAAGACTTTATGAAAGAGAGCAGCTGAAGCTGAATGTCAGAGAAAGTCAGAAAGGAGCCACAGAGAGCAAAAAAATTGACTCCACTGAACTGTCAAAAGACAGAATACAGTGGGCTGATACAAAAAAACTGACAAACAGGTCATGAAAAGCATAACAAAGATATCGCCAGTTATGTCAGTAAATTTCATTTCAATTTCAATTTGCATTTGGTCCTCATGGTTGTTAATAATGAAATTATTTCATCTGCAAATAAATATTCTGACTAGTACTTCCCTTCATTAATCAAAGATATATTGTCTTAATATACCCACTTAAATGGTTACATAGGTTCTAATCAGTTTGATCCACGCATCTTTAATCATAAAAAAAGCCCCAGAAACTCATAAGTAAGAATTCTTCTCACTGTGCAATTGTTATTAACTTGTAGTTCTGCTGTTTAATATTATTACAATACTTAAAAATCTTAAAAACCAATAATATTTACAGGAAATTAAAAATACTAGGTTTCTGCATTTAAACATAGATATTATCTGTACTTTATAAATTGAACGATTTACACCCATCTTGTCCTTAAGAATCACCACTACTTGTATTTACCAAATATTATTTTTGTAATGGAAAAAAAATTCTACTTTGAGTTGTCCACTGGTCTATAAATTGAAGCATTCCATTTTATTACTGAACGAATGAATTGTAAGAGACTATTTTTGCAGAAGGACTTACCTCACTAAAAGAAAGCTTAGCAATCAAACTCATAACCAAAAGTGAGCTGAAATCCATTTAAAACATGTATAGCTTGAATAACTTGAAAAAACACAAAAAATATACTATGACTTATGTTCATCTCTATTACAACTAGAGCGCAGTTTGTATTACAGAAAAAAAAAATATTTAATTCAACAGACCAGGTACATCACTGTCTTACTGCAGAGTGATTTTCTGCTTACTACCAGATCAGACTAGATGCTGAAAGGGATACAGTGTTTCTTTCAACTATCTTCCTATCTCTTTCATTATCAGATTAAAAAAAATAAAAAATTAAATCACGGTGGAGTCAAAGCTTGCATCAAACATGCAAAGCTAAATAATACTGGTTTTATTATACCTCCTACCATCCATGCTGTTGTGTTTCAACAAATCATACCCCATTAATGATGTTTCACATCATGCCCTTGGTCATAACATAAAGGGATGGAAGAATCTGTTACAATGAACGGAATGATAGAATATATCACATATATTTGTGGAATCATAGAAAAGCTGCTCTCCCATCCACTCTGTATGTGCTGTACATCTTGAGGATTATCAGTAACAAAGAGGATTATCAGTGATCTGTGTATTTGCATTGACCAGATTAAACGTCTACATTGAATTAGTCAAACACTGAGTAACTGTATCTGAGGAGATTGCTGAAGCTATTCTAATCCAAACAATTGAAGAAAGTACTGCATCCAGCATTTACAGTATTTGATTTTTAACCTGCTTTAACCTAACTTTTCTTTATGCCCCCAAAAAAGACTTAAATCTTCAAAAGGCAACTTTAATTATATGCATAGCACCATCTCATTCAAGAAAATTTTATATAGTTTATTCATATATTCTGAAGTTGGAGCCTTCTAAATTAATCACAACACTGGTGAAATAACTATACTTACCAATTTTTACCTAGTGATGGCTAAGATATGCATCATGCTGCTTAGAAACTTAAGTCACATAAAATAAGATATCTGTGACAAAAAATTTACTTCTTCCCATAATTTTTTCTGTCATAGTGATCACTCACTTGACTTTTAAATAAACACGATAATCTTTTTGGTGCCATTTGCATATCCCAGTCCTTTTATGATTTTACTAACAAAAACTTTTTGTTACACGTTTAAAAAGGGTATAATTACAGAAGTGGTTTAATGTTAAAAAGCACAAACATTATCATACCTATGTAATCCAAAGAGAAGTTCACAAGATTCAACTAGTGCCATTTCAGTGACCCACTGAAAGCCAAACATTTCCACTACATCATCTTCATAGTCAATTGGAGAAGGATCTAGTCTCAGCAAAACTCTGTAAGAGAGCCAAGAACATTCATATATTCCCCAGTAATAAACTGTAGAACACATTACCAACAGATGGCACATGTATCACTGATATTTTCTCAATATATCAGCAATGTGTATGCTACAGACAGGAAGGAAGAGCAGTGCTCTGGAAAGACAAACTGTTACACCTTTTATAGCAACATAATACATAGTACATAAAATAAGACAACTCCTAGCTTCAAGAGCACAAAAACCATGGTATAGTTACATGGCACAGTATATTTTAGAAACAAAAAATTAACTAGCTACCACCTTGAAGCATCTTCAGTATTAGAAAGGGGCCAAGACAGCATACAGACCGTCCTTAACAGAAGAAGCTGCCATGTTAAATAAAAAGGTTTACTGTAAGTGTATTTTTGGAACCTATCTCACTGTACCCTTATATGCCTGATAATTAATGTCACAACATACATTTACTCCTTTATATACATTTAATAATAATTATATAGAATACATTGATAACAGTACATTCATAAAAGCACACTTTTAGGTAACTGAACTGATGAAGGCCATAATATGTGTCTGCACTACTTTAACACTAGGCCATGACTGCCTTTTGCTCTGGCTAAAGAGAAAATAAAATCAGAACTAATATTTTACTTGAAGAAAATCAGACATCTGTATAGATTGCTAGAAACATACAGATTATGCAAATATAAAAATATTACACAAGTCTGCTTTCCAAAAAAATCAAAGACACCAAAGCAAATTGGTTAAGAATTTTCCCACCAACTTCCATAAAGTACTTCAGGATAGGTGAAGCTGAATTCACTAAGAAGCAAGAAATATTTCTACCTCTAAAAATAATTAAAAAAAAAAAAAAAAAAAAAGAAAGAAAAAAAGAAAAAGCTATAAGGCAAGCAGGCAAGCACTTGGTTTTCATTACACACCAAATACATAGTCTTCTGGAACTGTGCACCATTGCCAGTTCAGTTCTCAGAGGCAAAAAAATCATCTACAGAATACTCTGCTATATCTCCCAAAACACGTCATTCACCTGGTAAATGCCTAAACATTGGTCTGTTTTGAAGCCTTCAGCAATTAAATTCAGTTACTGCTGTTCTAGATAATGAAGACAGAGGAGTCCCTCACGTGCAAGCTTTTCCAAGAATTTACAGTCCAAGTAGACAAGGTGAATAAATGACATAGCAGTATTATTGTGACTGTAGAGATATGGGAAACCTGTATGTAGATAAAAGCTCCCGAGTGAGATTTTACATGAAATAGTTTCTGTCACAAAATGCTCTTTTGTCAATGTGGAAAGCACTACTGCTAAGTTCATGCAGACACAGGCTTTCTCAGTCTCACACTTCACAACAATTTGACTAAATGTGCTCTGATCCAACAACAACAACAAAAGAAATAAGGCAGGAAATAGAGAAAGTGCAGCAAAATCCCCTTTAGGGCTTTACAGAAAAGGCTGTAGAAATGAAGGTTAAAAAACACCAAAGTAACAACACAAAATATAAAGCTTGGCAGGAGAACATACAGACAGAATTATGCTTCTGCAGAAGAAAAACCTAGATGATCCCTGCAGGATCAGCAAATGGCACAGAAAACTAAGCTGGATCACAGAAAGTGAAGATATTAATGAAACCAGAGTAATGTTTTAGAATCCCACCAAAACACTTACTTGTTATGCATGTGACTTCTGAACCTTAAATCCAGAATGCGTGCAAAGGTAGAGCTTTGAGAAAGATGGTCCCAAAGCTACAAATGATAGTCCCAGCAACTGGGGAAGCTAGGCAGAGAAGGTTTGTTTCCATCATGTGGGAAAGAGCTACCATTGAATAGAACATGACTGGAAAAAGCAGAGCTGCAGCATCCTCAAAACTTTATAGTTTTCAAGTGTTCTAACAGGCCTGTAACAGGTCCCTTACAATAACTTGAGATAAGTTTACAAAGCTAGAAACTGGACCTAGAGCACTGTTCAAAGCAGTGTTACAAGAAAACTGGCCTTCCTGCTTTGATAGACCCCCAAATTGATTCAGAATCATAGAAGCTGAAAAATAAACTAACTGGGAAACCCTGCCAGCATTTAGAGGCATAAAACACCAGTGGAAAGAACATTTTTGAAGGGTACTACATTTGTAACTCAAAAAAATCCTCATACCTCTTGAGAGACCCACTTGCTAAGTAAGACTCTGCAGAGAAGCTTCTCCCCCCATTTTGGTTGTCAAAAGCACAGGAAAAACAAGGTGGGTTTGAGTTCTCATTCTCCATTTCCATTGCCATCTCCAAGCTTTCAGTGAGAAATGGGGGTGTCGAGGAAGCCACCAAGTCATCATCCATTGCTTCCACCTGATCCAGAAAATAGAAAAATTAAAAATCACTCACAGAATTTCTCTGAATAATTTTTTCATTGGTAGAATGTCTCATAATCCTTCAGCTCAACTGAGGACACAGACCTGACTAACATCAAACTAGCAGAGAAACACCACCAAGACAATCATGGTCTCATGCCCTGACAAACGTGTGACTTCCTTTTCTTCCATCACAACCTGTTCAGGAAATAACATCAGTGAAATGCTTACACTACAAAAAAACAGCATAGGTTCATCATCTTCTGGTTTAGCTTGCTAAATTAACTGCTCACGAGCTTAGACTAACACAAGGGCAAAATAAGAGACAGGAATGCTTTATCAGGCATGGCCAAAGTACTTTAAGCAACAATTCATTTTGTGACCAGAGTAGCTATGCTATGAAAATACATCACACATTAAGCTACCAGTTGTCCATGACTTTAGAGCAATATTATGGAGCAACTTCCTTCCAATAAGCAGTAAATAAACCCTATGTGATAATGACAGGACCTTAAAATGCTAAAGTTTCAAATCTCAGAAAATGAGTCAGACATAGCTCAAGATGGAAGTTTCTCAAAAAGAGTCAGACTACCCATGAATCTGAAAAAAAGAAGCAAAAGAAGGAAGTTTATGTCCAAAATAAGGTCACAGAATACTTGACACTAGGATATGAGTCTTTTATACAACCTATGAGAAGAACTAGGCAACAGGTAACACAGAGTTCTACAACAACAAGCAAACAATATTATTAAAACTAGTAACTCCTAGTAGCTTTTAATTCGGCAGATTTTTATAATGTTCTTGCAGAAACCAGTTCACACCATGCCCAGAGGTTGCTGATACAGAGGCTTGACTGAAATAATGAGCTGAAAGGAAAAGAAGAAAACAGTTTCTGTCCTACTTTCCCCCAGTCACCCACATTCCTGCGGTGAAGTCAGCTGTGCAGCTACAGCAGGGGAGCCCCGAAGAGGAAAGTTGGAAGGGGGGGGGGGCTTCAGTGCTCCGGATTAACAGCTGGACCCTATCTAGAATAGTGTTAGCACAGCTGGCAAAGCTAAAGGCATGAGCAGCTAAAGGGAAAACCCTGTATCAGAAGAGCAAAGAACGCTCAACTTAGGGTATCAACATCGCCCCAGAGAGAAAACACGGGGGAGAAAACAAAGCAAACAAACAAAACCACAAAAAGCGCAGCTCGTCCCGGACGCAACTCAACGCCAGTTCTGCCCTTTTCTACCGCAGCCCTGACCCATCGACACCAACTACTGCCTTTAAGCACCGAGACCTTCTCGGACGGCCACGCTGGAGACCGAACCCCCGGGGCGGCGGCTGCACCCCGCGGGCAGGAGCTGCGCACCGGCAGCAGCCCCCACGTCCTCCCGCCAGACACCGAGACCCGGCCGCCAAGCAGCACACCGCCGGGGATCGGTCACCACCCCCCAGCAACCCGCCATGCCCTCTTCCCGAAGGGCCAGACCCGGGACGGGGAGGTTGATGCTTCAGGCCCGCAAGACCGCAGGAGGAGGGGACGGGAGGTGACAGCAGGGCCGGAGTAGGGTGAGAGGCGGGGGGGGCAGGGGGATACCTGTGCTCTGCCGGAGTCACCGCTGCCCTTCCGCGCCCGCAGACTTTTCCGTACGTCCCGCGCGTCACCGTCACCCCAGCACTGCGCAAGCGCCGCGGTGCCGATTGGCCTCCGGCCGCAACTCCTTCCCCCTTGCCCGGCTTCTCCGCCCCGGGAACGGGGGGGGCAGATCCGCTCTCTCCCGCGCTCTTTTCCCCGCCGAGGCTCGCTCCGCCCTTTCTCCGCCCCCCGAGCTCCGAGCGCGGTCTCAGCTGCCGCCCCGGCTGCGGGTTCCTCCGGGGTTGGTGAGCCTCGCTACCTGGGGTTGTTGCTGGCCCGGTGCCGGTCGCCTCTGGGCCCCTGCCCGCCGGCTGTAGGCACGGCCGAACCTCGGGAGGCCCGGTCTGGCCCGACCCGGCAACCCGCCTCCCTCGGAGTGAGCTCCTACCTGCCGCTCCCCGCCTCCCCATCCTTGCTCCCCGACCCCTTTTTTTCTCTCTCTCATGGTGTGGCCACGTTTCCTAGCCCGTGTTGGTTCCCAGGGTGCATTTTACTCGCCCACTTCTTGACACTGAGGTCAAGCGTCCCCAGTCGAGCCCCCCAGTCCGCCCCCAACTCTCAGCATCCCTTAGTACTCTGGTGTCCCCCCTTCAGTCTGTCTCTTGGCTGCCCACTCACCACAGGCTGTTCCTGGCCACTTCTGACCTGAGTGCCGCCATCAGACATTGGAATGGGCTGCCCAGGGAAGTAGTGGATTCTCCATCCCTGGAGATATTTAAAAAGAGACTGGATGTGGCACTCAGTGCCATGGGCTGGGAACCGCAGCGGTAGTGGTCAAGGGTTGGACCCGATGATCTCTGAGGTCCCTTCCAACCCAGCCGATTCTATGATCTTACAACTGCTAGTAAGTGTCCCAGGTCAGACTCCTGCTGCCATATCTTTGTGTGCTTTGCCTGGCCACCACAATTTTTTAATTTCCTTCTCACCTAGCTTGTACCTCAACCTCATTTTCTTCACTGCCTTCGTTTGCACATCCCCATACTCCCTCAGAGCCGTGGGATGGATGTCCTGGTCTTTTCTAATGCCTTACAGACCCCAATCCAACTTTCCCGTGTCTGTCAGGTACTGTTGCCCTCTCAAAACACCAGCAATTCTCCTCAAGCACAAGATGTAGTGTTTAATACATTTGAAATTCAAGCTGGCTGCCACTCTTTTTGTGTACCTAAGTCCCTTCATTGGGTATGACAGTCACAACCAAACAGGGGCCAGAGAGAGTCCTAAAACCTGTCCGTAGTGTGACTTAGTTTGAAATGCATTCTGTGCACCTAGAATCTTCCGGGTCTTTATAATAATTACGTTAGTATTTTGGATTGCATTGGTTTGATTTAATTTTAAAGTGCCCTTCCAATTTTGCTTATTTTTGTGGTGTAAATTAGCAGCAGAGTGTGAAACTTTCATTTCCCACAAGAAAGTTCCTATACAAAGTTTTGCTGTTGCTGCTACAGCTTGTTGTGAAGACTGTCCTGTGATTAAAAATGCTTCATTTGCTCCTGTGTCTATAAGAATCCCTCATTTCCTTCCTTGAATTCCCATCTAATTAAAAAAACAGCACATCATGGTTAAATAAAACTGTACCCAGCATAACCCTGATTTCCATATGCAGATTTATCTGCACTGACAGCCCCCTCTCCCTCTCTTAGTATTTCTGTTTCCTCTCTCCCTCCCTCTCTCTTTCTCTCCCCCTTTCTCTTCCTCTCTCTTTTTGTCTCTCTTTATGTCTGTTGCATTATGCCTGAATAATTTTCAGCCTTTTTTTTTCCTCCCCTCTTGCACACACATGCTACAATAACTAGACAAAGATGCAAGGTGGTTGCTGCAGTCCCTTTCACTAGGACAAAACCAAGAAAGCTCGTGATTGCCATGCCACCTTTCCTTTTTTTTTTCCTTTTCTTTTTTTTTTTTCTTTTTTTTCCCCACCCATGCTCCGTGATTAAACTTCCACAGGATGGGGAAGAAAAAAGAGCTGGAAATTAAATAGGGATGAGGAAAAATCCCATTGCAGCAGCTGCAGTCAGTAGTGTCTGCTGCCAGATGTGCTGAGGTTCCTGGGGTCCTTGATACTAAAAGGCAGTATTAAAATATTTGGAGACAAAAGCTGCATCCTCAGTGATCATTTTCTTTATTTAACATGGCAGCAGGCATCGTGCGTGGGAAAATCAACATGCTGGATGTTGAATTGGACTTTTCTCCTTTCTAGGATGAAAGGATGTTATCTATCCCGTGCCAAGAGGGAACAGAGGTAAGAGAGCTGATCCAGCTCCTGCTTTTTCTTAGAATATTTCCTAAACATCTTTTCTGAAACAACCTTTCTCTATGTTTATATATCCCTATGTTTCTGTATTTGTGTATTCAGTTTCAAGTCAGTAAGTGGTAATGTTTTGGGTTTTTTTCCTGTCTTTACATCAACCCAGAGAAAGTTAATTCACAATCTATATTCAGAGCTGTGCAGAAGGGTCATTTTGTGGTGTTTTTTGAATACGTTTTTGTTTCCAGAGAGGACTTCAGCAGTGACATCATGGTCGGCTGCTGATATTAAGACAGATTTTTTAAGTCTTTTTTTTCTTTTTAAATTTAAAAAAAAAATGCCAGTAACTTTGCAATAAGAAATTGTGCTGGAGATTCAAATGTTCTATTTTTCAGTTGCACTCTAAATATTGAAAGTCTTCTTAAAGTGATAGTGGGCGCTTTTTTATTATTATTATTATTTCTAGCACGGAAGCGATGAATGCTGCATAATTAAGTACAGTATTTAATTTGGCTGTTGTGAAGCAAAAGAATAAGGTAATAATTTTTATTGTACTAATCAGACTCAAGATGTTCTCTGTGTTAATTGGGTTAAAAAAATTGCAGCACTTATTAGAAATTCTAATTTCACAATGCAGCACTGACAATAAGCTCAGCCAGTGAATTATTCACATCTTTAATTTGCTCTCTTAATGACAGTGTTCTGTAATCAGAGTGCAGAGACTGCTTCCTATGCATTATGTATGATGTTCAGGACTTAAATGCAGGACATTATGAAGCCTCTCAGTGGCTGAGTAATTAGTTTTCCACAAGACAGGGCTTAGATATTCACAGATAAAAGTCTACAGTTGAGATAATGTTAAGGTGGTGACTCATGCTAACAAAAGCAGGGAAGTTCAAATTTAATACTGAAACTGCTCTCCATTCTCCCTCATCGTGCATAGGTACAGGGGGAGGGGAAGAAAGTCTTCAAAACTAGCCTGCCATGGTGAGTACTCTGGGGACAGCCCAAGGGGGAAGCCCGGGGGCTCATTTCACTTTTGGCAACTTTACTGACCTGAGGGTGGAAGGGGAGTTGATTTTGTGCCCCCTAAGTTCCACCCCCTCCCCCACCCCTTTTTTTTTTTTTTTTTCAAATTACAATGTACTGCATGGGAGCTACTTTGTTAGGTGGAGAAACTTGGAGAACACCTGATGGTTGCTATACTGCTGTTGTATCTGTTTCAGCTGTCTTGATCTTTACTGTTTACACATTTTAGAAAAAGTGTTATTTTTCTAAACAGTTTAGGTCTCATCTATCAAAAAGTTGACTCACAGTGCAGATTTATTCTTACTTCCTTGGACTTTACCTGTTGTTACATCAGGTGGTTCAAATGTAGGGAATATGCATGGTTATGTAACTTTCCTACTTCTATATGCTGCTTATTAGAGAATGAAAGCCAGAAATATTGAAATTGAACTGGAAAATGAAATGTTACTTTTTGAAACTGAAATGTTACTTTTTAAACACGTAGTTGCTGGTCAGTCTGGCAGCTGTACATTTGTCCTGAGTTCTCATATTAGGCCAATCATAAATTTTTACTGGAAACAAAGTATCTAACTAGAGAAGGTTATTTGCTTTTTTTTTAATGTTAACTCTCTAAACACTACACTGAAATAAACGTAATCTATTTGCATTATTGCAATTCTAATTATTAAAGATGATCTGCCAGTGAAGGATTTAGGCTTAAATTCAAAATAACTCACTATAGATCCCAACTAAATATTTAAGTACAGATATGGGATTAAGAGTTTTGACTAAAACTAGAATTTTAAAGCAAATTATTTTAAAGCTAATTCCTGAAAAAAAAAAAATCACCAAAGACTACTGGAGTTTGGTGTTACTAGCAGCTGTTACTCATGTTGCCTGGCCTTAAGGACATGGGACAAGTTACTACATCATTTCTCTTAGCAAACAAAGTGGTATGTACAGTGATGGATTTGGCATTATGTTTATGTATAGTCCAGTCCTGAAAGTAGTTATCATTAAACTGTTGAACTGTGAAGCTGAAGATGAGATGACTGTAGCTAGATGATCAGTAGCTAGAAGATTGTATTAGAATCCAAGTGACTGTTTGAATCTTTTGCAGAAGTCAAGATCCCACAGCAGCTGGAACTGTAATGTGGTATCACTGTCACTACATAGCTACATTTCTTTGGTTACTTCAGAGTAGTATCATACAGTTACAAAGGACTCCAAGAAGGTGTCATGCTCAGCCCTTCATTCTTCCTTCAAAGCAAGGACTGATAAAATCTGTCTTTTTTAATGAATGAATGAATGCTTGCCTGTCTTCATAAAGGTTTTTTGTGGTTACTTGCCACAAAAAATACACTATTCTAGCATTTCACTAGTCTTCCCGTTAGAAAGTTTTTCCTGAATTCTCATCTTAAACTTGCTGAAAGCAGATGACTTGAATCTATTACTTTTTGCATGGTGATAACAGGGAATTTATTTTCTGTTTCACTGCAACAGACTTTTACATATTTAAGATTCTTAGTCACGTGTTCACTTCTCTTAACTGATTCCAATTCATAGTGTTCTTCATTTATAAAAATGTTAATTTCTTTTTCGTGTACTTCAAATCATTAGTTCTTGTTGCTCTCTTCCGGCCTCTCCCCTTTTCATTTTTCAGGAAATGCACTGCTCCAGGCTAAACCATGATACTCCAGCTGCCATGGAAGTTCTTCATTTTCACTGAACGAAACGTAGTTTGTCACTTCTGTTGTTTTCTTAAGCAAATGTCAAAAAAATGACTTATGCTTTATGGGTGCAATGGAAAAAAGGTTAGAAAGTTAACCAATTCTAACTAGCCTAGCATTTTTATAAGGGCATGTAGTGACGGCTTTGAACTGGAAGAGGATAGATTTAGGTTAGACACCAGGAATAAATTCTTCACTATGAAGGTGGTGAGACACTGTAACAGGGCAGTTGTGGATGCCCCATCCCTGGAAGTGTTCAAGGCCAGGTTGGATGGGGCTTTGGAGAACCCAGTCTTGTGGATGTTGACCCTACCCATGTAGGGGGGTTGGAACTAGATGGTATTTAAGGTCCCTTCCAACCCAAAGCATTGTATGATTCATTAGGGTCATTCTACATCTGAGTTATATACCTGGGAAAGAGCAAATTGTTGTCTGCTCATTCTGTGAAAGTGGTGGTCAATTAATTTTTAGCTCAGAGGAAGGAGGGGCCTGCTATCATTCCTATATCAGAGGAAGACAGTTCATACTATCCTTGAGTTGTGGAATGGGAGGAGAACAACATTTCTAAAACCAAAAGGGAAGAGTCATGTGTCTAAAGAATTAAAGATGACTTGCGATGTTTCTAGAGGAAAAGGGTTAATACAATCTGGTCATGAGGACATAGTGCTACTAAGGAAAATGTTAAAGACTGTTTTTGTGATTATACAGGTATATACTTAATGTTTTTGGAAGGTAATCCTTTTACAGAATGCTTACTTGCCTGTAACGTTCCACATTCAGGAATATTCCAAGTTTTTTTTTGAGTCATCTGATTCATATTTCTGTATTTGTTCTTATAACAAAAAGCTAAGAAAATATTTTTAACTGAGTGTAATTTTTTATCTCTAATAAATAGTTAAGAAAAATCCAACCATAATATATTTTCAATAGTATTATTCTGTACTTTTGTTTATATTGCTCCTGGCTCAACTATCATTATAGATGTTAGGGTCTGAAGTAGTATGGTGAGTTAAGTATTTCCAAATATCTTCTCCTTATGTAGTCTAATTATACAGTCCTTTCATATGCATGATTCACATGAAAACCATTGGCAGTACTTTGTAAAAGGAATAATGGATACATATGCCAGGGTATCTCTCCTTTGAGTCATTATTTTATTTTGATTGTCAAAGATTAAAGTTAACCAAAATAAACAGATATTAAGAGTAGGAGAGGTATTGATAACATTTTTAATTCCCAATTTATGTTTCTTCACTGAAAGGTAAATGCCAATGGGATAACAGTATTCAGAACAGCTGATAGAAACCTACAGCTACACCTATCAGAAAGGAGTTTGTAGTGAGACAGGTGCTGACCTCTTCTCCCTAGTCACTAGCAATAGGAGAGGAGGTAATGGGTTCAAGTTGTGCCAGGAGGAGGTTCAGATTAAATATTAGAAAAAATTTATTCACTGAAAGAGTGGTGAAGCGTTGGAACACATTGCCCAGGGAAATAGTGTAGTCACCATCCCTGGAGGTATTCAAAAGCTGGGTAGATGAGGTGCTTCGGGAGATGATTTGGTGGTTAAGGTGCTGTAGGAATGATGGTTGGATTTGATGGTCCTTTCTTGAAGGTCCTTTCCAACTCTGATGATTCTATGATCTTAAGATTCTATGAAATCTCAAATTCATTTACATTCACTAGTGCTTTACGGGAAATAGTTCACAAGTAGATCATACTCACTATAGTCAGTAAAATTCCATATTTTATCCAACCTAAGAATTCCAACCTAAATATAAATGTATGTATAAATTATATAAACCAGAACAGTGATAAATAGTCATGCTATAAATTCATATTCTGTTTGGGCTTTTTTGCAAAGTCAAACTAGAAATTGCATAATGTACTGTATGAGTCCACATACTCCATCCTCTATAAAATGTAAATTGATCAAACTTTGCAGTTCGTATCTGTGCCCATGGTAGGTCAGAAAAAAAAATTGTAGTAAGAATACTTAACACTGCACAAAAGTATTTTGCTGCTTCCAACTGGCTTTTGCCTTGTCATCTATGTATACATTCTGTACCTACTCCCACGCTAGGAGTTACTTCATATCCTCATTAAACTCCATCTTTGTTCACTTGCTAATATTTCAGCTATTCTTTTTAAGCTTTCCCCTGTGCTTGGTTTGAAGCTCAGGAGGCTTTTACTATTCACAGAGCATCCTTCCTTAAAACTCTTGTTATGTGGGTACAAGTTGGCAACAGTTAGACTGCTGATATCCTTGTGATCTCTTCCCACCTCACTATCTTTTTTTTGTTTTCTTCTCATAGTAGACTGTCATCTTTCTTTATGTTTAGATTCCAAGATCTCTAGTGAAAACATTTGTGTTTTTTTCCTCAGCTTGCAGAGAGCACAAAGCAGAGAGCTTTTAGGTTGTCTTAACACAATAAATAATTGTAACAATAGTAATATAAATAATGCGTGTGGTTAATAATTTTAACTGCTACCAATTTAATCCCTGGAAAAACAGACTTCTGAGCTCCTGAAAACTTCTTTACAATAGAATTACATCTGGGTCCCAGGAAGTGGACAGGTCAGGGCAGCAGGAAACTAGAGGAAGAGAAGGGCAAAATACAAGCAAAACAGAACTTACCCATAAAATCTTTCTGTTCAGTGCTCTCTGTTATCTTTGCTTCTCCTATGTAATACGTCATCAAAAGGCTCTTGGGTACAGAAACTGCTTCTGGTGTGTGGTACACAGTGGTACTACAGACCCTGTAGGTACAACTAAAGGAAGCTGTAGAATGAGCAGGGTTTTTTCTGTGGGAAGGAATAGCTTTGGCTGTGGTGGAGCACAAAAATTATGTGAAAACGAGGCATTATAAGGCTGTGGTGAGGACACCATGGTTCAAGAAAGGTCAGGATATGTTGAAAGCCAATGGAGCTTTCTAACAAGGAGACAGGCAAGGAGGGTTGCTGGACAAGCAGGGACATAGAAATGTGACCAAAATCAATAGGACTGTTGGAGCTGTGAGCTCTTGAGCATAGATATGTACATACTTCAGTATCAAGGTCAGGCTGGGAGAAGTCTGTAGAGACTAGACAACATCAAGGAGGAGTTTGTTCAAAGAGTGAGGAAGAAAAGATACTGCACAGTCCTGGAAGGAAGTAGTGCCTGTAAGGTGCTGTGATAGACACATATTCTATGTTGGAGACTGGGTTTCTGAGTATTAGCATTATGGTATACTCTGCGTTGGTAGTATCAAATGTGAAAGGGACACCTGGGGAAGTGGAAGGCACAACTCTTGAGATCCAGTATGAAGCTTCACAGGAGCCTCTGGCTAAATCATATCAAAAACTTTCTGGTGCAGAATTTTTAAAAACTAAATCCATGCAGCACTGCGTGGGTTTGTTCTTGACAGTAATTGAATGAAAGCAGCTAACTAGAAATTAGTATAGTTCTGTGAGGCCAGCTGTCACTCACCAGCTTCCACTGTTTAATGCTGGGAAACAAGACTGGGCTCCTGCTTTGCTAGTCAGCAAAGCTTTTTTTCTCCTGGCTTGTCCAAGGCTGCAAATTTAGAAAGCATATCAGTGATCTGTGTGGATATGAATGTAGGCATAAAAAAAAAAAAAAAAAGGTACTCTGAGTATAAACCACATTCTGAAACAGGTGTCTTAAGAAGCAATTCACTTTTAACCAGTAAAATTCGAGAACTGCAGTACTCATTCAAGACAGTGGATCTCTATGTGTGGTTTTTTTATTCATGTGTGGTTTCCCAAAGTATACTATTTTGTCCATTTTTTTGTCATTTTAATAACATTCCTTTTCCATTTTTTTAGTGCTTCATGCACTTTCCCTCAATATAACCTGCCAAAAAGGAAATTTTGGATGACTATTGATTACTTAGAATTACTTCAAAGATTTGAATTAAAAATTCCATTGATTTTTTTTTCCCCTGTGCTGAATTTTATAGTAATATTTATATAAGGAAACAAAAAAGTGCTCTGCAAATCTTAGGTCTTCATTAAGCTACTTGGGAAAGAGAGGTGTCATTGGCAAGGCAATAGCTCAATTTAGTTCCTCATTCTACATAGTTATCTGTATGATCTCAGGAACTGCTTGTCCTTCTATCTTTGCTCCTCAAGGATGTAATAGAAAAAGAAATCTTTCTACATTTCTACATTTTTGAAGAATCTATTTGGACCATATGAATTTTAATACAGGTTTTCTCTCTTACTGTGTCATTAAAACAAACAAACGACATCTTACTCTTATTTAAAGTTTCCAGGGGGCTCCTAGATACCCTGGGTTTTCAAAAAATGTATTAAAACATATTTTTATGAACAAGTATGGAGACTAACAAATGTTTCCAGTGGTGAATGAAAACTTCTGTTCAGCACATATATAGCGAGATTGCTGAAAGGACTTGGGGAAAGTTGTGATTTCTAATGAAATAGGAACAGTCTGGGGAAGGGCTCATTTAGTGTACTGCCTGAGAAACATATTTTATGCAAAACATCTTTTGTAGTGTATTTCTAGATTTGCAAGGGAATTTGTCAAAATACTGTCTTGAAAGGAGTTCTGCATTGAGGTCTTAATATTTAAACTGAGTTCTTTAGTTTCTTTTTATTTATTATTTTGCAAGAGAATTTGCCAAAATACTGTCTTTAAAGGAGTTTTGCATTGAGGTCTTAATATTTAAACTTAGTTCTTTATTTTCTTTTTATTTATTATTTATTTTAGGTCATCATTGCTCTGTTCATCTTTTGCACACTGTTATTATGATTTCCCATTGCTGTTTCTTAGAATTCAATAACAACTCAGACAAATAGATCTTAATTTTTTCATCCATTAAATTTAATCAACTGTGATACTTATTTCAGTACATGGGATGAGGTTGTCTAAACTGTGTGTCATAGAGCTATCTGTTAGATAACTATGCTAACACATATTCATAAAAATATTTTCCTATTAGGTTTGTTGGGTTTGTGTTGGGGTTTTTTGTGGGTTTTTTTGGTTTGTTTGGGGTTTTTTTGTTGTTTTGGGGTTTTTTTGGGTTTTGTGTTTTGTTGGTTTTTTTTTTTTTTTTTTTGCTATGGAAAGGTGAATAGTGAAGAAGGGAAGACCTTTCTCTTTAAAGGGATTCCAAAACCTAACAGGAACCAGTAAAACAAATGGTTTTAAAAGTGTATATAGAAATCAGTAGTTCATTTGAAGATGAGCTGTTAGTCAGCATGTTAAAGGCAATTGTATGCAGATGTCACTTTTAATCAGTTGATCTCAAAGCCTTTGCCACAGTAAATGAGCTTAATCTTCATTTTGCAGATGCCCTGGCTACCTAATTTGTAAAACATGGGTGTAAAATGATGTAATCTTTGTTTTGACAGCAATCATTTGGATAAATATGGCTGAAACAGGCATTCTGTCTGAACAGTTCATAATAGCAAACTTTAACATGACTCTACAAAGGAACAAATCCGAAGTAGCTCTCATGAAGAGAAAAATAAGAGTTTTGTTCCTGCTATCTGATATCTAGCCTTCAAAGGGACAGGTCTGTACGATAATTGAAAATAATGCTGATGTTATGATCTTATCTCTAGATGTCCATACCATGATCTGAATGAGTTGTACTATCCTTTCTCCAGAAGAAAGGTTTATGAGATAGGAGAGTGATGATGGTGTCTGATGACTAGATCTGAAATCTCCAGAGGCAAATTTATTGCTGGCAAGGGAGGAGGGGAAGTTTGTCTGTCTGCCACTGGAGTAATTTTCCACTTCATGAAATGCCTTATATTTCATTCTGTCTACAATATTTTTAGTAAACACATGCATACAGAGAAACTGCAAGGAATTATTTTTTTAAAAAAGATTTCTCAAGTTTCCTACTGAGACTTTTGTGGTACAATTTTCCAGATATGCTTATATGACATAGAAGTACATTAATTTTTCCTTGTTGTAAGTCGTAAGTCTGACATGTGAAAGAGCTTGGAACAACTGAAATAGAGAGCAGTGAGAAAAAAATAAACACTCATCTCACACTGAGTTTAAGCAACAGAAATGAAAATACACTGTCATGAAAAGTGTATTGGAAAATGTGTTTAAAATTAACTAGTGGGCATAAGTAATGAATCATATCTAACTGCATGTTGTATAGTCTAATAGATTTAATAGTGCTTCCCAAAATACAGAAACTTTTTGAAAAATGAAAATTGTACAATGGCATTACATAACAGATTACATCTGTGCCTCACCCTTGCACTTCGATAGGAGAAGCTCTTGTGTAATCCCTAGTCCTGGTTTGTGAACAAATATGGTTATCAGCAAAAAAAAAAAGCCTAAAATCTGATCATTTACACTAGTGACAGAAATGTGTAGTTTTATTCCAGTGTGCTGGGAAACTGCTCACTGGAGCAGACATTTGATTAAATAGATTTTGAAAGTAGCATCTTCCTACAATAACAGAAGAAAAAGAGACTTTTTTTGAGGATAATGAGCACCAGGGACTGTATTGTTGATTGAAATGTTGAAAACTGTTTAGACTTCACCTAGAGGAGCCTATTGAAGTTTAATTTAATTTTCTGCTAGAAGGTATTATATCACAAAACATGCAAAAACAACTTTTGTATTAAAAAAAAACCAACAAAAGCTAGCAAGAAACTTACCAAGATGTAATGATGTCGCTGCTCAACTGTCCTTCAACTTTCTAGGCATTCAGCAACTCTTATAACACTATCTCTATACTGCTTTGTATAGACTACAAATAGTTGCTGGAATGAAATGGATGAGAAAACTTAAAATGAAAATCCAACAAATTATTTAGAGAGAGGTTTATTTAGAGGTTTTTAATAATAACTGCTATTTTTTTTCCCTGTCCTCAAGTTTTGAATATGCAGTTTGAGCTATTTCAAAGTGACCAAGCTCTCTGAACCTTTATTCTTAGGAAACTGTTACTTCTTTCTAGAATTCGAGAGTTCACATTTCCTTTGAATATTTTGATCTTGATTTTTGGTATTTACCTAAGCTGTACTTCAGATATTCATATGGAAGCAGGAAGCATTTTTAAATAACTGGTGCCATTCATCTTTACTAATTGAATCTCTTGTATATTTGCACATTGATATAGCCTTTTTGAAACCAACACTGTATCATAATGCTCTTTAGACCAAGCTATTATTAGTACTGAAATCAGCTAGATATACCCGATAATCATAGCTACACAAAACTCACTTACTCATAAGTAAGTATAACTTACTTATACTCCATTATAAGTAAACAGTATGATGGTTAACCCACAAGGATTTTCCTGACCCTAAGATTAGGGCCAGTCAAGCTGATTATATTTGAAGGGCAAAGACACTGGCTAGGGTCTCAAAAAAAAAAGATCACTAAATTACCATATTGTTTTGTTCAAGTTGATACAATGTACATCTTTACTTACCATTATATTGGATACAGCTTTGTGCTGATCCAGTGCTGCTCTTGCTATCTACTTCCATTTCAGGAGCTCCCTTGATCTAAAAAAAAACCTGTCAGATGTTTTTCCAGCAATATGCTGCAAACACAAACTGCAGTCTCTCACCATATTAGTTTTGAATATTAGATTTTGGAAGCTCAGAGTTCAGAATATTAGTGTTACTCAAACTACTATTAGTTGGGAAGGCAAAGTACTTTCACTAGTTTTAACACTGTTTATGAACTTGGTCTTACTCCAGCTCAAATGCAAAGATTGTTAATAAAGTTAAGTAAATTGTTTTTCAAGGTTTAGCATCATACAATTGTCTGATAGGAAAATTTTTCCATTTAAATTCTGCATCATTAACTTGCAGTAATAACAGAAATTATATGATCCATCTCTTATTAATTAAGTGTTCTCCAACTGCTGCTTTCAACCTATATACAGTACTGTGTAATGTCTTCCAGGGAGATCCAGTAAAATATAGACAGTGATTCTAATTCTTAGGAAGGTTTTTTTTCCTTTCTCCTCTCACCCTGCCCAAAGAAGTAACTTAGTGGGAGAGAAATTTTAAAATGTCTGACCTCTTTTGTAAGACCAGAGCTTGGACTTCTCTGTGTCATCTTTCAAGGCTGTGGTAATTAACATCTTAACACAACTTTGTTCATTCACACATTTTGGTGCATCTGCTCACCTTTTCTTTCTTTTAGACAGTACAGAGGTGTCACTTAGTTAAGGAGAAGTGCAGGACTGCTACTTTTCTAGACTTAGTGCTCTTATGAAAAATATTATGGAGACAGCTTTAAGTTTAGGAGGTGAACATAGTCTCAGTGTTGGAGACACACAGAATACTGACTGTTGAGAGCGCACACCAGGGAGAGAATTAGGGTATGCTTATTCTTTTCTTTTCCTTCCCTGGAAGGATGCTGTTACAGAGATGCTGTAACTGGCAGGATATTGAACCAGTTGGACTTGTGATCTGATCCCAATCAAATGTTCATAAAGCAACTGTCTATTATGCCTAACATCTGATCCAAATGACAGAAAATTAACTTCCTAATACAAAGAAAACAGTGTGACATAGAAGCAAAAGGCACATTTCCTTACAAATTGTACATTTCTTTAGCTATTGGCAGCACTTTCTGGCAGAATGTTTGCAAGAGTAGATCAATAATATACTTTAATGCTATACCATCCTTTGGATATTTTTAATATGCATGATTCCTGGTGATTAAGAGCAGTGAGAACTAGACTGCCTAGCTTGGTGATTAACATGAGAGTTGTTGAATTTTGGTGCCTAAATCCCAGAAAAAAACAAAACAAAACAAAACCACCAGGAAATCAGTGCTTTTCACAGCTACCTAAATCTACATATGCCTAAAACTCAGCACATACATCACATAATTTTGGTTCACACTTACAATCAGCTTCCTGCACTACATCTTTGCTTTACCTTAGTATCTTGATAAAATGTAGAGATCAAAAAGAGTGGAACTGAAAAATGCTGCCTTCACCATTGGAGGTGCCTGAGGTTTTGGGAGAGGTACTCAGTGCAGTCTCAGTGCACACGGGCAGCACTAAGTTCTGCATAAATCCCCAAGTGTGGTCACATCTGTTTTCCTGTAGCTAGCTTTGAATGATCATGTTGTTCAGTAGTCTGAGAAGGATTATTGGGAAGGGGAGGAATTGGGTATTGGGCTTTTTGGTACTGAGCCACTGTGCAGGCAGGAATGCCACATTCACAGGGCAAGGGAGAATAAGAGAGTGGTTGGCTGCATTCCAGAGAAGTGGAGGAAGGGGAAGGAGCAGCATACTGGCCTGTTTTTGTACTTTGAATTAGAGGGTTTTGGTTTAAGCATTAGTTCTGTAAAACTCAATATATCTTTATTTCCTATGGGTTCCTATGTTTATGAGTCAATATTTTAATTGAATAATACTCAGGCTGCAGTATAAACGCACCCTTTATTAGACAAGGGAGAATCAATTTGAAAGAAAGGCCTTGACTAAGAAGTAGATTCTGCACTACTAAGTAGAAGTTGCATTCATTTCCCTTTATTTTAGCTAGCAGGCATCCTGTTTAGCTGCCTGCTGTCACAAAGTTTGTAGGAATATCTTTGAAAATTTGTCTCATGTATTTGATTTAGATGGAACTGGTTACTGAAAGTGATCAAAGGGAGCTAAGCAAAGCAACAGTACTAATTTTTCAGGAAGCCATGTGAAAATGAACAGCAGTCTTTGGTTCATGAGCTTTTTATTCTCTCAGAGTCAAAAAAAAATGCTCATGAGCTTGGTCTCTTAGTAAAGATATGGTGTTTCTCTCATTTAAACTCATTTAAATATAATAATTACTTCTTATTCATAGCAATGTGTTCCATATCCTGAAGAATCAGGCGAGAAGCCAGGTTTCTAGGTGTAATTGCTTCTGATGGAAACCTGTGACTGCTGCTCCTCTCTACTCTTATACTGTAAACCCTGCATCCTTACTCTGCTCTTCATATCTCTCTTATTTTATGGTTTGTAGTGTTTGCTGTTTCATCTTTTTCTCAAATGACTGTTTTACAATGGTTTATTCACTCTCCTAACTCCAAATAATCCATTCTTTTCCCTCAGTACTTCATCATCAATGACGAAAAATTCAGAAATTTGCCAGGTAGACCCTCTCTGCATCATGTTCATTTCTTGGTGCTTTATAAATCTTTGGAATTTTTAGTTAAAATGTCATTTAGTTTTATCTCTGTTTCACTGATTTTCTTAATCCAGAAAAAGAGAACAAGTTTGAATATGTCTAGGAAAATTAAGTGATAAATAGTAAAAAGTTGACAGTTGGTAGTAGTATATTTTTAGAATCATCTTTGATAACAACTCCTCTGGTACCTGTTAAATGTCCTCATGGTCACTAAAATAACACAAAACATCTGCTCCTTTGGCTGAATTTAAATACCCCAATCTGATAACCTTGTAGAGAAATTTGGCAGTTGCCTGGAACTGAAACTCACATACCAGTCATTATCCTTCAGAGAGACTGAGACTCCACACATCCAGAAATACATCTCAGTAGATCCAAATGCAGAATAAGATCTCAAGTGTTGAGGATTATTTTGTATTGTTATGTTTTCCATATAAGTTTATGGTTAAGAGGTACTGTAATTATACATGTAAATATGCAGGTATTGCCTACAATCAGGCTACAGCCCTAGAGAAACAGGCAGAAAAATTTGTTTATTTAAAATCAGATTAACTGACACATGCAGGTGTAGTAATAAAGTGTAAGGTGTAAGTATGTAAGGTTCATGTGTAAGGTG
Source organism: Phaethornis superciliosus (assembly GCA_023637945.1). Lineage (NCBI taxonomy): Eukaryota > Metazoa > Chordata > Aves > Apodiformes > Trochilidae > Phaethornis > Phaethornis superciliosus. The sequence goes on along the minus strand of JAJQWJ010000003.1, from coordinate 74,946,739 downwards.
ACACATGCAAGTGTAAGTAATAAAACTTTAGATGCTAGACTTGTTCATATTCCAGGTTCTTCACATTTCCTAGAGTTCTTCACCTAAGCAACATTTAAACAAATGTTCCTTTTACAGTATCTCAGCTATAAATTAGTTTGGGGAAGTAATTGATATGCTACATGTTAAAATTAATTTTCCAAGGAAAAAAACAGAGCTCTTACATAACTGCATATTTTCTGTGGTTCTTCTTGTGATATCTCTTCTGATTGTTGTCAGTTGTGTTTGACTGAATATTTTACCCTAGTTATGTTTATGTAAAGACTGTAATACTACTAGTTAGAGGAGAAAATAATTTAAGTACAAGATTGTATTCAGTCTTTTATTTCCAAAGGGAATATACTTTAAGTTTCTTGTATACTTCAATTAATATTTTTAGTATATGCTTTTGTGTTTATTCCCTTTCCTTGTCATAAGAATAGTTCGACAGTAATAAGTTGTTATTTTTCCTTTTGATTCTATGAATTTCAACACAAGATTCTTCAATATAAGATTCTCAGGTTATAGTCTTGTGAAAAAAAATGTTGATTATATGTTGCTGTTCATTTTCAGGCCCTTAGTTTCTAGGAGAAAATGAGTTAAACAATAAATATTTCTCAAGTATATTGCTTTCTGTGTATGTAACAGATGCAGTAGTCTGTTATCTGGTAGTGAATGAGAATTACAGTATTCTGTGCAAATACTAAAACCTAAAATTGATATCCATGAAAGGAAGATGGGTAATACCCAAGACAATTGCCGTCTGAAAACTGAGTATTGCACATTTTTTAATGAATTGCACTGATGACTGTTTTGAAGCTTTCCTTTTCACATCTGAAATTTTAAGGGACTGAGAAATCTGTCATAACTAATACACCATTTTCTATATATTAAATGGTCTGTCAAAATTTCCAGCAATCTTATGAATTTAGCTATTTTTTTTTTTTTGCTTATCCATCAGGTTCCTCTCTTCAGTATAGCATGAGGAGGTTTTGCTACTGTCATTTGTCCTAGTCTTTGGAAGATGTTTCATCTCTTTTGTCGTTACATTTTGAGCCCACTGACTGGCTTAACGTATGCAACAGGCTTTTTTTGTCCCTAGAAGCTGTTTGGTAGATGTTAATTTCCATTCCTTTACACAATCCTTTACACAAATTTATTCACATCTGTTAAACTAGTGTAATAGAGTTTCAGGTTTGCTGACAGTGAGGTTGCATCATTCTTCTAGGCTGCATACTCTGCTATAGATGTTTTTTATATGCTGGCTGGCATAGCTCCAGTACTTACCCTTTATTTATTTATTTATTTATTTTTAATTTTTGGTCCCTCATTTTTTATGTTATGCTAGAAACTTCCTCCTTATGTGCCAGTTATTGCAGCTGAGTGGTCAGCCTTACCTTGTAGTCACCAGAAAATGTATTTACAGAAGAACGCTGTCCCCTTATGCACTGGTAGGTTTCATCCTATATACTTATGAATAACAGAATAAGTGTCTCAAAGAATTTGAACTGAGGTACAATTTGCAAGTACATTTATAAAACTCTATTTGTATTTGTTCTTTAAATAATATGGAGAGATTTAATGTAATGATATAATAATAAAAATATGGGTCTTGTTAATACTGAATAATTAAATTTGGTGGGTTTTAATCTGGATTTACTTCTTAAAAGTTGGCCATGGTTTAATCCAAGAAAATTACCACTTTACTTTTATTTTTGTGATTAGTTAGTTTAGCTTTTGATTGATTTTTGGCTGTGACAAGTAAACAGAGGAACTAGAAGACCTAACTAAGTAACTAAGAGTAACTAAGAAAATAAGACTCTTTTCACATATGTATTAATTGCTCTTCATTTACCTTTACCTATGTTGACTTCATGTTACCGAAAATGACAATAATTTTCAAAGACAGGTCTAAAATTCATACTATAATGGCATATATTTTCCCTATTGTTATCTATACATCTTTTTCAATTCTCAGATGCCAGAAAAATTTAAGGTGAGCACTCTAAGATAATTGTAGCATGAATTAATAACTCCAATAAAAATTAAGTAATTCAATATTTTGATAGATACTTCCTCTTCTATTTAATACCATGAGCGGTGCATAAGAAAATCTAAATAAATCTCATGAGATTCTTGATTAATGGGGAATTCTCTTATTTAAAGAAAAATCAGAGAGCCAATCTACAAGTGTAGAACAAAACCTGTTACTTTGTGTTAAAAAAATTACAAAAAAAAAAAAAAAAAAAAAAAGAGAAGGAATATACTGAAAGATTTGCTAAGCTTCCTTCACTATTTTATTTATATCTCTAAAATTTACAAAATTGTGCCTTAGCAAAACTGTGCAACTCTTAACCAAATGACAGATTTTCTTAGAACTTAAAATAAGGGAAATAAGAATATGAAGAGGAATTTGTTTGTTTTGTTTTCTTTAGCTGTACAATTAAAAAATAGTATTGGCACCAAGTGAAAGAACTTGAGACCTGGAACTGGTAGATCACAAAATACAGAGGTCTTTATGTACAAAAGCAATTAATTCAGTCTATTTCTATTACTTATAACTTTATAATTTTAATCAATATCAGGACTTCTATGTTTAAAAATATCTTTGGTATTGCACAGCAAGGGAAGCCTGAAAAAGTTTAGTATCCCTATAGCCATACTGCTTCTAGAAACCACTATTCATTTTTCTGTTCATCTTAGGGGGAGATGTCTGACATGCAGATTACACTTGCTATTGCCTACTGAGACATGAAATGCATATCTGATGAAGAAACCTAAAATTTGGAGGATGGTTCCACATGGGTCTGTGGTATATGATCAAGTTTTGTGTGATATACCTTTGCATTGAACTAGGAAAAGACAAACATCAGCAGATATTTCTAAAAAAGTGTAGCGAGTTCCTGATTTGCTTTAAGTACTGCACTAACTAGACTGGAATATCTAAAAGAGAAAAAAAAAGGCACAAAAAACAACCCCACGAATAAAGCTGTCATAATATGTAAAGAGGAACAGAAAGTACAAACTGAGGTCGGTACTGTGTTCATTAATCTGTTTTCACATTTTTGTTAGTGAGTTAGGAAATCAATAAAGACTAATTTCATTGGCAAGTATTAGAGAGTACATAGGAAGGAACACTCAGGATGTGTATAGTTGCTTTCAAGGGCACTTTGACTAAAATATATTTATTATAAAGTGAATAGAATAGTACATTTTGTCTAATTGGGTCATATATCAAACATTAATTCTTTAAAATACTCAGTGTACGAAACAAAGTTTGTGATGTTTGGTATACAAAAAGTATTTTGTTTATTTCAGTTACTCTCATATCCTCATAATGAATGCCTGTCTGGTAATACGAGCCTTTTCATAAAGATTATAAATCATAATAAATGTAACTCAAAGTGTCAGTATAATGCAGAAAGTGTCCTAATAAGTCCTCATTAATCAATAATGTTAAAAAATTAAATATATTCTCTGTACATATTCTATGATGCAGTTTCTCTGAAAGAAAAATGCAGGGCTGAGTACTAATCAGCATCTGGAAAGTAAGATGTAGTAATCCTAGAGTTAGAAATGTGGTAGCACAGTTAATACCCAGAAAAAAAACCCCAACACTCAGACATTGTCTGGAGAAAAAAGAAATTTCTGGAAGCTGAGGAAGAGCCAGATGTGCTTTCAAGCAAAGCATCTGGGCCAGCTGACTCTGAGCTATGCAAGATCACCAGGAGGAAGCGGTGAGTGATGACTGTAGGTGACTCCATTCAGCAGGGGTTGGAGACAACCATCTGCAACTCTGTTGTCTAGAGATGTTTTCCACTTGCCTGGGATCTGGATCTATAACATTGTGGAGAGACTGCCAAAGCTTGTCCAGACCTACAACTATTACCTCCTGCTGTTCTTCTATTTGAGCATCAATCGTACTGCCATGGGCAACCTGGAGAGTATCAAAACTGACTGCAGAGCTCTTGAGGTGATAGTTAGGGAAATGGGTCCCTAGGTGTTTTTTCTTAGCCTTGCAGGGAAGGGGTTTAAGGATACTGCATGTCAACACTTGGTTGTGGAGCTGTTGATGGCAACAGAGGTTTGGTTTCTAAGACTGTGGGTCCCTGCTTGAGGATCAGGATCTGCTTGGAAGAGAGGGGAATCCACCTCCATCAGTAGGGCAACAGGATCTTTGCCAGCAGGATGTTTAACGTCCTTGGCAGAAAACTTCCTGACAAAAACACCACAAGACCTGCTTGGCTGAGCAAATTGCTCCTGGGAAAACTCAGACTTATAAAGAAGGTATACAGAGGATGAAAGCAGGGACAGGTAACATGAGAGGGATATAGAGGCACTGTCTGATCATACAGAAACACAGTTCAGAAAGTCACATCCCACCTGGAACTGAAGCTATCAGGGATACCAAAGGCAGCAAGAAGATATTATATAAGTACATAGGTAGCAAAAGGAAATCTAGGGAAAATGTGGACCTACTGGTGAATGGGTCAGGGGTCCTGGTGACAGAGAACATGGGAAACACACAGGTACCAGATGCCTTCTTTTTCTAGCAAGACCAGCCTTAAGAAATGAAAGGCCCCAGAGACAAGAGGGGTAAAGTCTGGAGAAAGACTCCTTGGTGCACAAGGATCAGGTCAGGCAAACTAGACATACACAAGTCCCTGGATACCTGTTCTGGGTTGATGCGGTGCTGTTGCTGGTAGCAGGGAAGGGGTCCCCCAAGGGTAGCTCATGTAAGTAGCTTCTGAATATCCCTCCCTGCTCCAAAATGCCTGGCCCTTCCTCAGGCCAGCAGGGACACAAAAGATGTTTGCCTCTGTGGTTAACATATTCAACGAGGGGAAACACTTGGGGATTAAGAGCAGGGCAGAGAGGGAGAGGTGGGAGAAAGCAACACTGCGAAGAGAGAGAACACCACCAGAGGAGAGCAATTCCAAAGCAGATGATCTCTAGAGGTCCTTTTCAACTCGTGACATTCTATGATTCTATGACTGGAGGATAGCAAACATCTGTCTTCAAGAAGGCCAGGAAGAAAGGCCTAGGGACCTATAGACCAGGAGTTCCCTAACCTCAATCCCTGGGAAACTGATGGAATAGCAAATCCTGAAAATAATTTCCAGGCATATGAAGGACAAGGTGATCAGGCATAATCAGTATGGCTTCACCAAGGAGAAGTCATTCTTGACCAACTTGCTATGATGAAATTACTAACTTAGTAGGTGAGAAGAGAGCAGTAGACATTGTCTACCTAGACTTCAATAAGTCTTCCATGGGATCTTGATAGAGAAGCTATTGAAGTATGGGCTGGCCAAGCAGACAGTGAAGTGGATTTAAAATTGGCAGAATTGCTGGGTCCAGAGAGACCCAACTTGTTGTTGTCTGCAAATTTATTGAGGGTCCACTCAATTCCCTTGTCCAGATCACTGATAAAGATATTAATGAGAACTGTCCCCAATTCTGAGCCGTGGGGAACACCACTTGTGACTGGCCACCAACTGGATTTGAATCCATTCACCACTCCCTGGGCCCAACCAGCCAACCAGTTTTTCACCCAGTGAAGTATACGTCCATCCATACCATGAGAAGCAAGTTTCTTCAGGAGAATGCTATGGGAAATTGTGCCAAAGACTTTATTAAAGTCCAAGTAGACAATGTCCAAGGCCTTTTCCTCATCCACTAAGCAAGTCTGTGAGTCTGAAAATTCAGCTAAAGCTAATCTAATACATGTTCCATTTAACTACTTTTTATTTTATATATTTTTAAACAGTTTTGTGTAACAAGCACTGTGAATAAAGGCCTATGTAACTTTTCTTCTGTAGTGAAGTAATATTGTTTAGATTATAGAATAAATATCTTTAACGGTTTTCTTTGGAGTAAATAAGATGAGGAAAACTATCTCAAGTGTCATGGATAAAGAGTTTTTTGCAATCTGTTCCAACATACACTTGCTGTTTATTTACCATCTTAGTTTAGCATTGCTGAGAGAATTGAGTTCTCCATTTTGAAAAGGCTCTCATAGAAACAATAAATCTGCTTCATACTTCTTGTCAGATTTATTTTATAAAAAAATAAGTATGCAGTTTAGTTTCAATACATATTTTCCATTAAAACAAGAACATTTAATCACTGCCATAAGTCAATGTAGCTTTATTTGTGAGATCACCACATGATTGGGTTAAATTAATTGTTACTTCTGTAGCATTCCCATATCTTAAAAACAGACTAAGAATTATCTAATACCTTAAAATAAAAAAGCAATCTATTTACATAATGTGTATACGACTGTACATATCTTAAATGCATCATAATTAAATATTATATAATGAATAAGAAGCATGAGTACTTAATTCATTGTGCGCTTCTTTGTTGGTGCCCGTCTGACATACAAGACAATAAGAGCACCAAGATGTTTTATTGATGATTTACACATCTCTCCTGGGGCCTCTTAGTCTAGCTGTAGAATAAATTTGTAGATGTAAAACATTTGGAGATGAAAGATCTAATTATATAGTTTTGGGTGGGCTGTGATTAATGCTCTAATTGTGAATGAGTAGTTAAGGAAAGCATTCTGCTATATCCTTACTGTATTTAACTAATTACAAGAGAGACTAAGAGGACTTTTAACCTTCTTATTAGCACTTATCAGTGCAATAGACACCATGACATGACTCCATCATGTCACTTTTGGGGCCACAAAGCTATTCTTATCTTCCTGTTCAAAATCTTGAGTGCTCTGTGTATGCTGTCAGGTACTTGTACTATGTACTTCTGAGGGATGGTGTAAATGGCAGTGTAGAGAAATCTATGTTCCCTTTGCAGTATTGGCACCCTGTAATACTTGCTAAGCAAGTATTTCCTCTTACTCTACGATAACAGAACTACTTTAACTGTTTCTGAAGGAATTTTGTACTAGAAGTTTCAGTAGAAATGTAGCAAACTTAAGTCTCTTGGATAATACTTTTTTTTCCCACTAGAGAAAGAAACTATTTTAAAGTGTAATGGTTGTCCATATATATTTTTATACCTCATTATTAATACCATATAAAAATAGTACTGATATTTCTTAGTTTATTAAAATACTGAATATATGTACAAAAGTGTCTGAATGTCTTACACTGCATCACTACTTTACTGTAGGGAATATTTGTGTAAGGATGGGAAACGATTTCTTCAGAAGAGACTGTGTAAAAAATACCTGTATACTAGACACCTCATTGTGAACACCATTGGAACTGCATACACATTAAAATTCAGCATGTGTTTGCAGTGAACTGGGTTCCCAAACAAAAAAGTGACAGAAATATGAGATACAGTTGAAAAATGTAGTTATAGGCATATATTTCACTGAGCACTATGTAGATATACAAAACTTCAAAAGCATTAAATTTAATACAAGGAAGAAATTTTAGAGGTAACATTGTTTAAGTCTTTGTTCTCTCTAAATCTTTTCTTTCTCTCCTGTTTGTCCTGTCATCTTTTTGATCCTTACTATTTTGTGTTTGTCTAGATTCCCTTTTATAGAACAGAAAGACCTTTAGTGATTACATGGTCAAAGAGCTCTGGACAATTGGAATCTGTTACTTCACTGTCGCTTCACATAAATTAAGACAAGACTGTCACTTCACATAAATTAATTTGTACGTAGGTATAACAAACATATTCTATATGTTACATATTTATTGTGCTACATTATTATACCTTGACATCTGCATTCCCCACATGAGAATGTTTTTATTTTTTTTTTTTTTAATAGTATACGTGGAAGATAATCTGGCTATTAATCACTGACTGAAGTCTTACCATAAGACTTAAGACCTGTTGTATGGAGTCCAAGCAATATTAGTTAATACACATTATCATTTAAAACCTGGAACTCAGACTGAGTAGAGCTTGTTGCACTTATCACGTAAAGAATCTCTGTGAAAATTCATAGACATATATGATAGTGTGTTTAGCTTGGTGTCAGATTTCATTAGTTATCTTCCTGTTGAGAAATGTATCTTCATTACTGGTCATTCTTTAGTTAGGAAAAAAAGGAGACATTCTTACTACTTTTAAAATGTATCAGTCTGCATAGAATTAGGCAACAGAGTGGTAACATTGCTCAAATTCTGTGTGTAACAGTAGGTGGCTATTGAAAAAATTTTTGTGGGGAAATGTCCACCAGCATAGACTACTGTTTTCATGAGACTGATGATGATAAATCTGCCATTTTTGATGCCCTTAAATCTGCTGCCACCAGAATTTCTTCCCTTAATGTCAAGGACTGCTTTGTGTGGGACAGAGGTCTTCTTGTGGATCTGAAGAAAAACAATTTTGGTGCCAAAAGAGATGAAATAATTGGTACATAAGGTCAGTTGGTGTTCTAGCCAACTGCCTCATGACATTAGACCATTCTAAATCTTTCTTTAAAAATCTTCCATCAAAAGATTGGAATACATTAATCTTGTCCTTTAGTACTCAAAAGAAACAATGGGTAGTTCAGTACATACTTTGAAACTATTTTTCTCAAGAAAAACAATCTGAAGATTTTAAAAAATGGCATTTCTGCTTCTGAACAAAGCTATATTCTACTTACACACCTTTCTAAGATGAGTTGATAGCTATTTCATGGGTTTGTTTTAGTTTTTCCTATAAAAATTATTTTCTGTTAAAATGAATGAAGAACGAATAAAATCCGTTAGTATAGGAGGTATCAAAGTATAGAATAGAATATAGTATAGAATACTTTAATACCTACAGTTTTATCCAGCACTTACTGAAAACGGGAAAAAAAAAATTAATATTGACATCCCTCAACCATATTAGGACTGTCTGTGGCTGGTGGTATCTGGCTACTTTCTTTGCAAAAATCTGATTCTTTTCCTCCTGATTCTGTTTGTTTCACATAGAATAGAGCAGATCCGAACAGAAGAATAGAATAGAATAAAGTAGAATAGAATAGAATCATAGAATAATTTGGTTTGGAAGGGATTTCTAAAGGTCATTTAGTCCAACCTCCCTGCAGTAAGCTGGGACACTCAACTAGATCAGGTTGTGCAAAGCCTTGTCAAGCCTCACCTTAAGTATTTCCAGGGATGAGGCCTCAACTATCTCCCTGGGCAACCTGTTCCATTTTTCTCCTACCCTTATGGTTTAGACCTTTTTCCTATCATCCACTGTAAATGTGCTTTTCTCTAATTTGAAGCCATTGCCCCTCATCCTGTCACTCCAGGCCCTTGCAAACCTTCCCTCTCCAGCCTTCCTGTAGGCTCCCTTCAGCTACTGGAAGGTCACTATTAGGTCTCCCCAGAGCCTTCTTTCTCCAGGCTGAACAACCCCAGCTCCCTCAGACTGTCTTCATAGGAGAGGTGTTCCAGCCCCCCTATCATTTTCATGGCCCTCCTCTGGACCTACTCCATCAGATCCATGTCCTTCCTGTACTCAGGGCTCCAGAGCTGGACAGGGTACTCCAGGTGAGGTCTTGCCAGAGCAAAGTGACAGAATCACCTCACTTGGTCTGCTGGTCACCCTTCTTTTGATGCAGCCCAGGACACAACTGGCCTTCTGATGAACCACTACTAAGGCAATATTTATCTACATTCTTCAATCCTTGTGTGCCTAGTAAAGCTCTCACACCAAATCTGTAATGCCAGTTTATTTAAATCTATTTTTAGCTTAATATTTCTCATTGGTTTCAATTCTGAATTTAGTAAGATTGAAGGTAGAAAACTGGTGATATTTCTCATGGAATTTTGTACATTTTAATCCATTCTAGAAACTGAGAGAGAATTGACTTCATATGAACATCCTCTAGAACACTATGAAGGTCAGGTTTGTAGGCAGTCATCTTAGTCCACTAGTTTAACTCTGTGTATTAAAATACGGTGCAAATACAGAGTTGTTTGTGCACATATAAAATGGGAAATTAGTCCTAGTGATATTTTCAGTTTTTATTTTCAATGACTTCCATTTTATACTGCCAGAGTATTCTCAGTAGCTTTACTTTCCTTAGTCATGGGCAGAAAACTGAGCTGGAATCAAGAACTCACCTGGAAGCTGGCAATGCATTTTGCTGGCTTGCCCATTTCTTTTGATAAGAAGGGCTTTGTCCCTTAGCATAAGATATAGTTGACCCTGAGTATTCTGGAATGTTGTTAATACTGAAGAAATGACTGACAAACAGCAATTATGGAGAAACATGTTGTTGCTATTCTTATGCTCTGATCAGGTATTGTTACACATTTGAGGTCAGACTGTGAAAGGTAACATTGTGCATGAAACAATGGGAAAGAAATAGAATAATTTTCAAGCTCTTTAGTAATGACTACAGATATTTTCTGTACAATTTGCCCTTTCTGTCACAGTGACTTCCACAGACATGATGAAGAAAAATATTAACAAAAAGACAACAGCAGGCAGCTGGTATCAGAAGTTACTCACAAACTCTAAGCTAAAAGCAGACAAATTATTACATGTGCTGTTGTTGGCATCACAGTAAGTATAAAGTCAGATCTGGTTTTCAAATTTACTAGTATAAGGGCTCCCTGCTGAAAACATGTGCCAGATGCAAGATTTTCTCAAGGTTAAATGTGATTATAGTGCACACACACATACAAATTTCAGACAGAGATTAAATCACAAAATAATGAGATCTTTTCAAAAGGTAGTATACTGCTCTGATTGTCCTCTCCACCTTTAAGATCTGCTTGTGTTTTAAGTCTTTTTACCCCATGTTCCTGGGTAGCGTTCATTTAAGCTGATGTGTCATTGAACTTGAAGGTCTGTCCATTTTCTTGTATTGCAGAAAAATAAATTTCATGGAAAGGATCTACAGTTTTACTTCTGTGTGTCAGCAGACTTTTTTTTTTTTTTTTTTTTTACTGACTCCTTACACATGTGAAATGAGGTAATAAAAATCACAGGAAGATATTAATGAAATGGAAACTACTGTAAGAAAATGAAATAGACACGAATAAGTAACATTCTGTGCTCCATACTGAAAAAGATATTGGGTTGAATTTATTGCTAACTGTCAAAATCAGTGACTTCAAAACTTCAAAATCTTAGAGTGAGTTAGATTTTTAAAAAAAATTTTATTTTCTCTCAAATATTAAAGACCAATGTTTTAACACATAGAGAACATAGTGGACTGGTTAGATTGCCATAGGCAGAGGGTCTAACCTAGTGATTTGTCTTGGTGCAATAAAAAATATTTTATGTGAATTGCCCAATGCTATCTCCCTTATGCTGGTTCAGGTCTTCAAGTAGCTGGAGTTCCTCCTTACTGAGGAAACTAAATCAGAAGTCCTGATCCAAAAGTGTTCCAGTGCTATCACTTTTACATTAGACTCCCTTATCTGTAGTAATTTAAGAGAAAATATCTGGTAAACAAAACTAAGTTAAAATTAGGTTACACCAAGCCAGCATCTGGTTTGTGAAATGATGATGGAACTGAGTGCATAAACTGATTCAGCTTGATGCTGCAAGGAGTTAATTTTCAAATTAATATGTTTAAAAAAGCAGATTGTACTGTATACTGTACTTGGTCCCAGCTTTGGCTCAGAAAGGACCGAATGCTTTCCCCATTCAGAGTAACACCATATTGTGCTATCCAGAAGTTTTTCACAAGCCTCCCCCAAAACAGTGCTATGCCTTCAAGGCATAACTAGAGCTCACTGGAAAGCTGTTCCTTTAAAACATGCTCATTGAAAGATGCAGTTTCATTGAAATGGAAATGTACACAGTTTCATGGATTAAAAAGCCAGAAGGGAGTACTGTGATCATCTAGCCTGGCATACTGTACAACAGAGACCTCATGGCTGTCTTGCTTTCTTCCCATTTGAATTAGGTCATGTCTTTCTAAAGATAAAACACTACCTTGCTTTTTAAAAAGGATGCTTCAAGGATGGGAGCATCTACCACAATTTTCAATGTGGTACTCCTCATTGTTAATTATATTGTTAATTCTAAGTTTGTCTTTGTTTTTTAGCCTCTGGATCTTGTTACGCCTCTGTCTGTGAGGCTGAAGTGAAATTTATCTTCCTATGTATGTATTTATAGACTGCTAACTAGTTATCCATTTTACTAAAGAGATGAAATTTCTTAATTCTCACGCTTTAGGTCATGTTTTTGAAGGTCTTACATGGTTACATTGCGAATACTTAGCTACTTACCAACATTATTTTTGATTCGTGGATGCAGAAATTGAATGCATTATTTGAATATTTATGTAGGTAATGCTAAGTAGTTTCTCTTTTCCTACTTAAGATTCCACTGTTGATACATCCATGTTCACATTCTCTTTGTTTTCTTTTTTTTTTTCTTTTTTTTTCTGACTGAGATTAAGAAAAGTTTGGAGCTATCCAGATGGTCTAAAACCACAGGGAGTTCTTTGCCTGACAGCTTGTATTGTAAGCTTTTAGGTATTTGTAGTTTACAGCTCTATTGTCACCTCTGGTGACATTAGATCAGACATACAGTAACTCTTGCTGAGGGCATTGTTGTATTCTTCCTTGGGGCTAAGTCCTTTTTAGGACACTAATTCTGGGAGAAATTTTGAAAAAGCAGGGAACTAAGACTGCATTTTGGTTTATTTAAATGCAGCCTTGGGTCTCTGCTTTTAGTTTTACTAAAGCAAATCACAGTTTGGGAGTCATAGAATCACAGAATGGTTTGGGTTGGAAGGAACATTAAAGATATTTAATTCAACCCCCCTGCATGGTCAAGGACATCTCCCACTTGACCATGTTGCTCAGTCTCATCCAACCTGGCCTTGAGCACTTCCAGGGATGGGGCATCCACAGCTTCTCTGCGGCTCAATCAGGTAAAGAATTTTTTCCTAATTTCTAACATTGGTCAGTCCTTCATGAAAAATGAGCAAGAAGGGCAAGGACTAGTGTAATGATATAAACAATAATTTTGTTGCCATATCCATTCTGTGTGAGAGTTCAGTGCTTAGAGCACTCTGCCCAGATGCGGGAGATCTCAACTCTCCTTATTCCTATGTCTTTGTAAGAACAAATTTACTTTCCGTTCTCCCTATGAGAATAGTTCCGCCACATGGACAGGGAGTGATTTTGCTGTCTATCAGCATGAGTGTTTAAGTGTTTCATGTAAAGCTGAATAGATGCATGAGTTCAACAGTGTACTTCAGAATATCTTATTTTATTCCTTTTCTTAACTAGGGCAAGGAACCACTTTGACTTCAGAGTTCTCACCTCCCTTTTTGCCTCTGAGACAAGTATAATGCAAGTTATTTTTCAATTTTTCTGATTACTATTAAAAAAATAGAATTTCCTATTTCTTAAAAATGGTATCTCACATTTGTGTTCTTCCTCTTGGTGAACAGTGAATATTTAAGCATTTTTTAAAAGGCAGACCCTAAATAATTTTCAGATTATGATTTAATGACTTTTAAGCTTATTTTGAAGTACAAATATGTGATCTATGAGAAGTTCCTTTATGCCAAAAATACAGATAGGCACCGAAGTTAGAAAATAGATGGTGTTTAAAACAAAGTTATTATGTATGTTGTGGAAAATTATATATTGGAGGGAGAAGTTACATTCTTCTGAATGAGTGTAGGTGAAGAATTTGCGTTCTTTACATCGACGTTGTACTTGAAAGCTTGCAAAGTAGTTTGCTGGTACCCACTGACTTACTGGGCCTGCCTACATTTTTTGCTGGAATTGCCTACCATATCTGTGAAAATGTTAACTTTCTAAAATACAGAATTGTATGCCAATCACAAATAGTTTGATCTTTGTAAAGGAACTGTATTTCCCAAGAAAGAATGTGACAGGTGTGGTTATAGAAACAGTAGTGTTAAGGGCTAGCCCCATGGAGAAGGACCTTGGAATGTTGGTGGACAACAAGATACCCATGGGACAGCAATGTGCCCTTGGGTCCAAGAAGGCCAAGGGTATCCTGGGGTGTATTTAGAAGGATGTGCCCAGCAGATCAGGAAAGTTCTCTTCCCCTCTACTCTGCCCTAGTGAGACCTCACCTGGAGTATTGCAGCCAGTTCTGGGCCCACCAGTTTAAGAAGGACAGGGATTTACCTGATTTTCAATGAAGGACTACAAGGATGATTAAGGGACTGGAATACCTGCCTTATGAATAAAGGCTGGAAGGCCTGGGGCTTTTTAGTGTGGAGAGGAGAAGACTGAGAGGAGATCTTATTAATGTTTGTTTTAGATCTAATTAATCTAATCTAATAATCTAATATATGAGGTCTGGGTGTCAAAAAGGAAGGGACAACCTCTTCTCACTTGTGCCCTATGACAGGAGGAGGGGCAATGGATTTGAGATAGAGCACAGGAACTTCCACATCAACATGAGGAAGAATTTTTTTACTGCAAGGGTTACAGAGCCCTGGAACATGGTCCCCAGAGAAATTTGGGAGTCTTCTTCTCTAGAGACTTTCAAGACCTGTCTGAATGCATTTCTGAGTGACCTGCCCTGGTTTTGGTCCTCCTCTGGAGGGGGAGTTGGACTCCATAATCTTCAGAGGTCCCTTCCATCCCCTGACCTTCTACGATTCTGTCAAGGGGCTATTTTCAGTTGTTTAAAGCTTGTCTAAGTTTGAGAATTTGAAGCAGAATTTTAATTTGGTGTCTGCCTCAACTAGCTTATTATGGTCATTTCAGCTAAAGAACCCTAGTCATTTCAGAGAATGCAGAAAAAGAAATTAAAAAAAAAAACAAAACAACAAAAAAGTCAATGCTATTTTCCATTTAAATACTTTTTTGCCTATGTGCTTTGACATGGGGCTAACTTCTGCATCAGTAATATGACATGGTTGCCCAGGTAAAAAGTTCTTTACCCAAAGCTTTCACAGTTGGTTCCTCCTACCCCATTCTCTTCCTTCAACAGTTATCAGTCTTTGAAAAACAGGTTTGTGTGCTAAATGTATGTGTAGTAAGCAGTGACTTCCTGGAACTTAACTGCTACTACTCTGTCATCACTAAGCATGCTTGTTCCTCTCATAGTTTGTCATTGTAACAGATGGCAACTGAATATACTTCCCCCCTTTGCATCTCCTGCTTCTAACGAGTTGGTGCATGAACCCCATACATTCAGTTGTCTCATCACTGGTAGCACCTGTGCCCTTCCTACTGAGCTACTGAACATGCTCCAAACTCATAACAAATTTTCTTCTTGGTGCAGTTCAGAGTTAAAATAGCAATGGGAAATTGGAACTGTGAGTTGAAATGCTATTCCTTTCACTTGGGTAGTTGCTGGCCCCAGCCTAGCTTATAGTGCTTGGGTAGGCTTGAGATTGAAAACAAAGTGTCTGCTGAGACAGAATTAAGAGAGAGAGAGAGAGCGCGCACAGAAATTAGAGGATGAAATTGAAAGTAGTTGCAAAAAAGACTGGTTTTGGTAGTTGGATTTACGCTGAGGTGAAACTGAGAGGTGAGAGTGATACATTTCAATTTCCTGTGCATTCACTCCACAGATGAATGTAAGAGAGGAATATATTTTCCAGTAGAGCTTCACAGATACTTATGGCCAGCAGTGGACAAAACAATTGGTTTCAGTTTCAGGTTTTGGAGGAAAATGGATCAGTGTGGCATGGATTTGCTGCTCAGTCCATCTCTGTTTCTCTGGCATTTCCTGTTCCACTTATATCACCTTGGCCATGTTTCTTTGTCCCACTGTCATTCAAACTTTTTATATTCCTCACTCACTCCTGTGGCTTCCCATTAGTGCTTGTTTCTTATCATGACCCATGGACCTAATACCTTCATACATGCAAGCTTCTTGTCTTAGTCCTATCTCCTTTCTGCTTTGCATACGCTGTTTCAGATTTCCTGTGTAATTACTCCAGTTTATTCTCCAAAAACCTATCCCAAAGACCAGTTCTCAGTCTCATTCAATGATCATGTCCAATCTCAGTTTTTTCTGACCTCTCAAGAAAATTTCTGTTCCTCCTCCATGTGGCAGAGGCTTTTTAATCTCATCTAGGTACTTAAATAGGATGAATGTTTATCTCAGTCCTCCCGTTTCTTCATTCAGGTGTTGCCCAGCTAGTCTTAGATTTCTCCACATCCTTCACCTTTGTCAGAATGTTACTTTCTAAACTCCTTTTCCTGTCCACCTGCTGCATTTTCCCTTGACCAGACACTCTTGAACTCTACACTCCCTGACAGTTATGCAAATTCCAGTGCTTATTCTCAGATGACAACCTGTGCAATTTAGATTAAATATGTACACATTAAATACAGGTCTCAGTTACAACTGTATTTCAACTTTGTTGGCCTGCCGTTTAAGATGTAACCTTCTTCCTTCTGTGTTGCTCATTTTTGCTCTCAATACAGAATTGCTGCATTTTCATGCCACTCAGTGAGTCTTCATAATCTTAATTACTTTATTTTTACAGTCTTCTGAAGAAATGAGGGAGGAAAGAGAATGGTGTTATCCATATAAAAAAATTCAGGACATGAAAATTGGAAGAACTTAGAAACCAGTTTTTCAAAGTACTTACAATTGCTGTATATTAACTTCTGTATGTTGAAAGCAGAACTATGGATTACATTTGCAGCTATGCTATCAAAATTTCTGCAAAAGATGTTTAGGAATAAGTTGGGACAGGATTTGTGGGAACAAATTTAATGATGCTTCAGAAAAGCTTGGTTTAAGTACTATATCAGTGTTATTAAGGCATGAATCAGGAGGAAATAATCCAAGTTTTCCAGGGAAGCTATCACCTTCAGTTATGCAGATGTTTATTATATGACTTCCAGGTGTTGCAGCAAAT
The DNA here is from genome assembly GCA_023637945.1 of Phaethornis superciliosus. Classification (NCBI taxonomy): domain Eukaryota; kingdom Metazoa; phylum Chordata; class Aves; order Apodiformes; family Trochilidae; genus Phaethornis; species Phaethornis superciliosus. The sequence continues at coordinate 74,929,974 of JAJQWJ010000003.1, read as the reverse complement.
GAAATTAAAATTCTACTTACAATCGTAGTTTCCTATCAGAGTAGATTCATCCTGAGCTTTAAATGAATCTGGAGTTTCCTGTGAAAGAATAGTGGATGTTCATCAAGTACTACAGTATTGTTATTCAAAGGTACAGGAAGGCAGAATAACTTATGGATTGGTGGATAAAAATCTATTTTCAGTTTTTGGTATGAAAACCCACTAGTGTTCTATTAATTTATCAAGGTAACTATGATACGTGAAATTATGATGTTCTGTGCCAAATAACTGCTTCTCAGTTCTAAACATAAACTTTGGAAATGTATTAAAAGCTAATACTTAAAAAATTAAGTAATTGGCATACAGCAGTGCTGGAGGGTTCAATATGGATGTAATTTGAATATAATTGTTAGAAAATATTTGCTGCTATAGTTTGCTGATAGGCAGGGCTTTAACAATAAGTAATAATTACCCAAGGTTCTTCCACTGACTATGCCATCAACAAGCATACACAGTAAGTGTGTTCACTGGCTTCAAATGAAAATGGGTATAACTGACATTTGGAGCTATATAGATCTGAGCCACCTCTATCACCATAAAAGGAGTATTTTAATAACCAAAATATAGGTATCTAGGGCTATTCGAAATACTCTACCACATTTAACCACATTTAACCAACTCTTCTAGTTGTTATTCCAGGACAACTCAGATTTCCTCTAGTTTCATATCTCTCAGATACCCTAGGAGTCTGGCTGTGTTTGAACAAGTGAGTTTTAGTTTTTTTGTTCAAGATGTACATTTGAAATCTAATTTTGTTGAGATTTTAGTCTGGGAGTGGCACTTTCCCAGAATACCCTTGAAGGCTTAAATGATTTGGAGCTCAGAGATCTCCTGAATTAGGTAGCTTTTTTTATTAGGCTTTTTATTTTTAATAGGCTTTGGTAGACTTCTGTTTTCCCTTATTTTTTTTATTTTATTTTATTTTTTAGTGAAATTTAGTATCCATGATTCTGTGACCAGAATAAGAATTTATTGTGTGACCAGAATAAATTATACTAGAGGTATAATTTAATGACAAGTTAATTACATGTTTTAAAAATTATCTTCTTGTTCTTTGTCCTTTTCTGTACCTTTTCCAATTATATTGTATTCTTTCTGAAGGAGGAAGGACCACCAGAATTATACACAGTGAGGCTGGAGCAGTGCTATTAATTTATTCTATGGCATCAGGATTTTTGTATTCTTTTCATAGGTATTTACATTTTTCTCTTTGCTTTTTTTTTTTTTTTTTTGACTATTATTGAGGGTATTCCTGATATTCCCAAGGAGTGGAGATCTGTTATAACTCCAAACTCTTACTATTGAGTTATAATGCTTCAGAGTCTACCACTGTATATGTAAAGCTAGAATTATTCTGCATTTGCTCTATCGGTTTAAATCTATCTGTGCTTTCTCCTAATTCCCTAGTGACACAGTATCACAATATTTGAAACAACCTTTGCTATCAAAGTGAGCAAACTTTTTTGTTCTCTTTCAGCCTTTCAGATAGTTTGTTAGTCTGTTGAACAGCAGAGGTCACAATATAGATCCCAGTGGGATTATACAGTTTTCACAAGTGAAAACTGATAGTGTATTCCTACATGACTGGTTCCAGCAGTCTCTGCAATGGACCACAGCTGGCCAAAGCTTAGCCCTTCAGACAAGTTGGTGGCACCTCTGTTTTAGCATGTGTAAGAAACGTCAGAAAATACTATATCGAGAGAGTAGGAGGAGGAAGAAACAAAAAGAGTGACAGGAATAGCAGAGGTGACATCAAGGTCAGAGGAGGAGAAGGTGCTCCTGGTTCTGGAGCAGATGCTCCCTGCAGTCTGTAGAGGACCCACACCAGAGTTAATTTTCCTTATAGGAACTGCAGCCTATGGAGAGCCCACACTAAACTGGAGGAAAAGTTTGAGAAAGACATAGCAATAGAGAAAAAGTGCTGTGTACTGACTGTAACCCCCTGTTCTCCTCTGCCCTGCTCAGTGGTGCAGAGAAGTCTGGAGTGGAGTAGTGAAGTTGAGCTTGAGAATCTGGGGAGGAAAAGTGTTTCTTTAATGTCTGTCTTTTGGTTTCCCACAACCTGAATTAGTAATTACTTTTTTAGCTTAATGGACAATAAATTAATTTTCCCCCAGGTTGAGTCTGTTTTGCCTGCAAGACTCATTAGTAAGCAATTTCCCTGACTTTATCTCAACCCATATGATTTCTCATTCCTGGGTTATCTTCCTGTTTTCACCCGAGCCCTGCTGAGCACAGAGAATAAATGGGAGTGACTCTGAGTAGGATTTTGAGTGTTAGCCAATGTTAACCTACTTCACTTCCTTTGTTTTCTTCTTATTACTCATTACTAATGCATACAGCTATTTTTCTAAGTGGAATTGCATGACAATTCATTTTTTTTTTTTTTTTAAATCAGATCTGATAAAGAAACTTGTTGAATGCAGACTGGAAATTAAAAAAAAAATCTTCTCTGGTCTATAAACACATTTACTACTTTATAAAAAATTAACAGATTTGTGAGGCACAAGTTTCTGAAGTTTCTGCAAAACAAGTTTCTCTATTATGTCATAGTTAGCCATTGGTGTTCTGGTTTTATTTTTTTCAAATATTAACATTGAATATTCTTCTTGTCTGCTTCTCTGCTGAGTTCCTATGGAAACCCCTTTAAAAAAATCATGTTAGCTATTTTTCAGTCCTTTGGTGCCAAAGTGATTCTGAGTGAGGCTTCATAACATACTTAGTTGTGTTACTCTTGAATTATTTAGATACTTTTGACAAATACCAATTATCAGATAGGAAGTGTGGTACTTTCTTTCTTGACTGGAGTTTTTTTGTTTAAGATCTTCCAGAAATCTTGAGTTTGAGATAGACCATGTAAACTATTGAATGTAATGGAAAATTCTGGTAAGTAAAACTCTTCAAGCTCTTTAACAGTGGTAATGGCTCTAAAAATTGATTAATTGATTTTTTGTTTGTTTTTTGTTTTTTGTTTTTTGGTTTGGTTTGGTTTCTTTTTTTTTGCTTCCTTCTTTGAGTGTTCCTTAATTCCTACAAGCTCCCTACTCTTCACCTAGTTGAAAAGGCATTTCATAGAATCATAGAATGGTTAGGGTTGGGAGGAACCTTAAAAATCATCGAGATCCAACCCCCCTGCATGGGCAGGGACACCTCCCATTAGACCAGGCAGCACAAGGCTTGATCCAACCTGGACTCAGACACCTCCAGGAAGGGGGCATCAGCAACCTCCCTAGGCAACCTATTCCAGCATCTTACTACCCTCATGGTGAAGAATTTCATCTGATATCTAACCTAAATTTACCGTCTTTCAGTTTAAAACCATTATCCTTTGTCCTATCACTACCCTTTCTGGTGAAAAGCCTCTCCCCAGCTTTCCTTTAGTCCCCCTTCATGTACTGGAAAGCTATAAGGTCTCCTCAGAGCCTTCTTCAGGCTGAATAACTCCAACTCTCTCAGTCTGTCTTCATAGCAGAGGTGCTCCAGCCCTCTGAGCATCTCTGTGCTCCTTCTCTGGACCCTCTCCAACAGGGGAGGGTCTTTCCTGTGCCGGGGGCTCCAGAGCTGAATGCATTACTCCAGGTGTAGTCTCACAGGAGCAGAGCAGAGGGGCAGAATCAACTCCCTTGCCCTGCTGACCATACTGCTTTTGATGCATCCCAGAATGTTCTTGACCTTCTGGGCTGTGAGTGCACACCGGCAGCTCATGTTGAGCTTCTCATCTACTGCCATCCCCAAGTCCTTTTCCTCAGGGCTGCTCTCTATCCATTCTTCCCCCCAGCCTGTATTTGTGCCTGGGGTTGTGTCAGGACCTTGCAGGACCTTGCACTTGGCTGTGCTGAACTTCATTTGGTTGGCATGGGCCCACGACTCCAGCCTGTCAAAGTCCCTCTGGATGAACTGCCTTCCCTTTAGAGTGTCAACCACACCACACAGCTTGGTGTCATCAGAGAACTTGCTGACTATCTGTGCATTCAACAAAGATGTTAAAGAGCACTGGTACCAGTACTGACCCCTGAGGAACACCACTCATCACTTCCTTCCACTTGGACACTGAACTATCAACCACAACTCTCTCGGTGTGGCCATCCAGCCAATTACTCACCCACCAAGTGGTCCATCTGTCAAATCCATGTCTTGTCAGCTTGGAGACCAGGATGTCATGTGGGGCAGAGTCAAATGCCTCACACAAATCCAGGTAGATTATGTCAGTTATTAGATTTTCTGCCCTTTTCAAGTTATTCCAAATTTTTGAGCAATCAATCAGAGTTTACAACCTCTTCTGTTTTACCCATTAGAATACAGCTTCTATTTCTGAAAGATCACTTCCTATATTATTCATCAGGTTTCTCTGACTGTGCTGTAGTAGTCATAATGCTTTCCTGGTCTTTTTTGTCCTTTTGGTATCAGTATTCATTTGCTCTGACACTTAAGTACAAGACCTTTAGCTTCCCTGATGACTGCATGTATTCTACCTTTTTTGATGTCTCCTTTTGTCTCTTTTCCATAAGCTTAATTTTTTATATAGTTCCCTGTCTTTATATTAGTAACTTTTTTTCTGTTTGTTTCTGCAAAGATTTTAAATGTTTGCTGTCATAGCACAGATCCTGGAAAATAATGCTTTTAACTACTAGCTCAGGGTTTGGAGATTTTGCCACTAGATACTCTAATCATTTACAGGAACAAAAAAGTAAGTGTTATAAACATGCACTAATATGACAGCCAGTTATCTGCTGGAGTTTAGATGAGATGTTTATACTATTATTTTCTGCCTTTGCATTCCCATGGACTCATGATTCATGTAACTAATTTATCTGATTTAACCCTAAATCTTTTAACTTTAAAAAATAAAACTCCACCAAGACAACCAGTCTTTCCTGTGCACTTCAGTTTCTGATGTAGCTATAATGTCAATTTCTTTTTTGAATCCAGGTGTTTTAAATCCCTTATTTTTACTCCTCCACCATTTATAGAGGAACATATTGTTCTTCTGTAATCTGTTTACTGTGATTATTCTTCACTTTTTAAAATTTACATTTGGCTCTTCTTTTTCAGATTTTGAGATTTTTTAAAGAAGTAGGTATTTATGCAGAATATTTTAATGAAACAACCCTTAAAAATTTTATTATCCTGCATGCTTCCCTTGGAAGGGGTGCGATTCCTGTTGACTTTCCTGAAGCTAGTAGGTTTTTAAAGTGCAAGCAGTCTCATTCTGTTTTCACTGTAGGAAAAGTTCTCTTGGACAGGTTATGTCTGCCACCAGTTCTTAATTCATTCTTCCCAATGCCATTTATTCAGGCATCTGTGGAGACTTCTACTCTGAGCCAATGGCTGGTACTGAGATGATATCAGAGAATGCTGCCCTGAAGTTTCTGGTATTTAGTTTCCAACAGAACTGTGGGCATGTTCCCTTTAGACTGTTCTGCTACTATTTGAGTCACTAAGGGTATCTGAGCCTTCCAGCACTGGCTCCTTCCTGGCCTTGGCTGTGACCAATCTCTCCCTTTCTGCACTCAAGAGACAAGCAGTCAAGTTGCAGCTTTTGGTGTCATAGACATCTAATCAAACTTTTTAACCTGACTCTACTATGCCATTCCTTTCAATTAAAAATTAATAATAATCTGCCTTCAGGTTTCAGTTTGCTGCTTTTTACTTTACAGATTTAATCTCTACAGCTTAATGGTTATATGGTAAGCATATTTTAAGTAGACAGGTAAATTATCCATTAAAAATGTATGTACACAAAAATTTATATATCAATATATTGCCAATATGAAAATTAAAAATGGTAGTTAATAGATACTCAGTTTTGAACTATAGAAATATTTATATTTTAAGCATATGTTGTTCCAAAAATGTGCCTGAACTGTGGTTATTTTAACTATATAAAATCTCTGATAGATAATCCCATTCCAGTTCTTTGATTAAAAAGAGCTCACCTAGTATATGGATTTCTGGGATGAATGAGTGCTTATCCCTTGGTCTCCTATACCTCAGCATAACTGAAAGAGATCAGGGTTCCCTTGTTATTCTCTGCTTCACCTATCAGAGAAGCAGTCTGAAGCAGTTTAGAAATGCAGGTAGTCATGCAGCTATTCTAATGAATACTGGAAATTTTGTGGAAGCCATCAGATGTAGGGCACCAAAATGGTTCAAACCCATCTTCTTTCCCCTATTTTCATTTCTGTCCCTCTACTGAGATATTTATAGTAATGAGTAACAGAGCAATATCAAGAATATTTTATGTAGTCCCTGCTGTTACATGATTTACAATGATGCCCACCCCCATCAAGCTCACATTTATATGCACCATTAAATTTTTTAACAAAAATAACTTGGATTCTAGGTTAATATAAAAGTATAATTCCTTGATAATGTAAGTAAAAGTTCCTGATTACATAAATTAACATTTTTTCTGACCAAATCTCTATCAGTAAGGGTGATCAAACGTGACAGTATTCCAAACAGGTCTGCTAGTAATCAATCCACATTTGTTCCCATGATTGTCATCTAGTGGAATCCTCTTAAAGTATTATGTATTAAAAGGAAACAATCTTTCTGATTATCAAAACATTATAGAAAATGACAACATTTTAACAAAAAACATTAATAGAAATCTAACACCTTGTGTACTGCTGGACATATGAAGGTAGGCATAGGGTGAAATCACATACTATGAAGCTGATAGTGAACACCAGTTAATACCTTTCATCAGTGGGAAACAGGCATCAAGTGTATTATTTAAAAGGAAATTTTTACATTGTACACTCAGTTACTTTGCTTCAAAATGCAATACATTCATTCTCTGTGGTAGTTGTCCCAGGGAACAATGACATGCATGTGAATAGCTGGTGTATATTATATATTAAGTGCCATATAGTGGAGTATGTTTGGTGCCAGCAAGATGACAATATTCAGAAGAAAAGTTCATGTCTATATACAATCATAATAACAAAGTGGTCTAACAAGGGAAATCTTGGCTAAATGGGCAACTGTTTTTATGAAATCCTGTGAAGTATGGGCTATGACGTACTTCAGGCTTAATTTAATGTTATTCTAGGTCGTACATACTCTTCTGAAGATAAAAATAGAAATGTGATTGAACTGCCATTGAGATACCATTTAATTGTGTTGTTGTTGCTATATGGTACTATAGTGCAGGAATACTGCATTATCATACAGGGAAGAGTGACTGAGTTACTTAGAAGAAAATATTACTAAAGTAATTACATTTAGGCATCTTTCTCTTATCTTTTCTTTCAGTTAAAACCTGGATTAAAACTTGGACTATTAGTTCAGAAGTTCAATTACACCGTAGCATAGACTATTGCTTCATGAAACATAGTTTTATTTGATTTAATGTAAAGTCTGCCTGTTTCGTTAATACCTGTTCCCTTTTGTCAATCTGTTGTTTGGGCTATGATACTGGAAGCATTAGAAAAATGCTCAGTATATCTTCTTTGGGTTTTTTAGTGTGTCTCCTCCCCCCACTTTTTTTTTTTTTTCTTTTTTAATATAAGAGTCTAGGAAAGGAATCACAAGGATTCCAAAATGATTGTAAACATTTTATTATTTATTTAACAGCAGCATTATTGCTAAATTACACACATCTATATTTATGTACATCAATCAATGAACATTGTATGGACAGGGTAAAAAATATTTTTTCACTCTGAAAGAATTTCCTTGCTGTCGTATAATGTCTATTTGATAACTACTTGACAGGTAGTAATTTTAAAGGCATTTATAAATATAATCAATGTAGTACTCAATAGTTATATTTCTAATAATTAATTTGCTGACTTCATGTTCTTGTCAAGATAATTTATACATATTCACCATATGTTCTGTGAAATTTTTCTTTGCCCAGGTGAGCATTTAATCTTCCTTTCTTCCCAAGGGAATTATCCACATCACTAAAATCACAGGATTCTCCACTTATATTTGCCTTCTGTCAGACCTCCCAGCCTTAAGACCTCAAGCTATAATGATCATCTTTTCAGCAGAGGGCAGCACATGGAATTCTCAGAGTCCAGCAGTTCCACTGCTTATTTGGCTGTAGCAATCACTGTTGAGCTAAAGGTGATTTTGAAGCATTTCCAACTATTCTTGACCTTAGGAAAGATTCAGATTTGGTATCTCTTGTGATTGTATAAATTATTTCTCAGGAAAATAATCTGTTTTAATGAATCTATTAAATAAAATGAAAGTTTCCTTTTTTAAATTATTGTTACAAGAAAACAATACTTCTCCAGTTGGAATTTTCTTACTACCGATAGTAAAGTTCATAGAAAAGATTACTTTGCTCCAACAAATTAAGTAGGTGCTAAAAAAAAATTGTGTATCAGTTTTCATTTTCTGTACTTTTGGGCCCTTCTCTTAATAATAATGGTAAAATTGTTGGGGAAGACAGGACTGGCAAACCACTTACTATTGGGTATCAGACAGCCTAACATTCTAAGCTACTAATTCTGCTTTGCAATAATTTCTAAAGAAGAAACATATTACCTTTAACACATTTTTCCCTTTCCATTTTGTGTAGAAAGAGTGAGTTTGCATCCATATTTTATTAGTCACATTCTGGATTTTTTTAGTTATTTTCTAAATTAATGACAAGTTATACAGTTTATGCACTAAGTAAGCACTTAATATCCTGAGATGATATTCAGGATGATTTTCACCTTTCTATTTTTTCACAATCACATTTTCAAGTATTCTGTAAATGCCATCTCTGTTTATCAATCAGACCAGATACAAGTTTTGCTGCTAGTGTAATGTTTAAATACCTTTGGTATTCAGCAACCTGTTAGAACAGATTCTTTATTAGCCTCAGGGCAACATTGTTGCCTTGCTCATTAGATGTAAAAAAGAACATGAAATGTCCAATGAAATAACACTCCTCATACTGCTTTCATAAATTTGCTCTTTTTTCTCTCCTTTCTTTTTTTTTTTTTAATGACAATTTACACTTTCTGATTTACATAAGTTTAAAATTTCTCAAAATGAAAATTTATTTTTTTTTGTATGATATAGAGGCTTCCCAATAAATTAAGAAGTTTAACACAGGTTTTACAATGTCACAAAGCCACTGTGTTCTGGAATTTACAGAATCATGGAATAGTTTGGGAAGGGACCTTTAAAGATCATCCAACACCCCTACAATAGGCAAGGACATCTTGAACTAGATCAGGTTGCTCAAGAGCCCTGTCCAACCTGACCTTGAGTGCTTCCAGGGATCGGGCATGTACACAGAACTGCATGGAATGATGGATGCTTTTAACCTCGGTGGTGGAATAAAATAAGAGAAATAAATATTTTAAGAGCTGCTTCAGATATTTTGTTTGGTAACTGTGGGGGACTATATTGCATTAGTCTTCTTGAAGTTCTGTTTTTTACTTAATTGAAGTATCTGTTGTTTTTCACAGTAAGGAAGAAAATTTGTAGATAGATGATGTTTTCTTAAAACAACAAGCTGGTTTGCAGTGACAGTGGTTGTTCAAAACTCAAATACAGAAATCTTATTTTGCACCTATATAGCATACTACCAGGATGCTAACATGAAAGAATTATTTCTGAGCTACTTTAAAAAACAAAAAAACCCCTAGTCATTTGCAATTCTAGCTATTTAAATTGGTTCCGAGTTAACTGAGTATTACTATAGAGAGAACCAAAAATCTGTTGAGTCTAAGGTAAGGAAAAGATATTCTAGAAGTGGATGGTTGACATTTCAGATAAAACCTTGAAAGAAACTTGGATTAACTCATGCTTTTTAGAAGCCTGGGTTGGAGCTTTTTGGTCTAGTAGCAAAAGGATTTAGTTTTAAGTGCTTAAGTCGTTCATCTTAGACTGAGTATTATGATTCTTGGGCTTTGTGAAAATATACATTTCTGGACATGATGTTTAAGTCTCTTGTGAAGTTTCATTGTAGTCCCTTAAGCCACCTTATATGACTCAGTCATTTAAGTGTTTTCCTGTTGTTAATGTAATCCGTGTCTATACAGTTCCACTATGTCTCGTGTTTATTCTGTTTCCTTTTTCATACATCTATATGAACTTTCAGATATATTTTATATATATTAAATGTGTAACATTAATTTGTCTGGACCCCACTTTTTCTATTTTGTTTCTTATTCTCATTCCTTGAAGGAGCCCAGCCCAGGGAGAAGCTGTTCTTTCTTCCCTCTGGTACCCTCGGATACCTGTATCGTTTTTGTAAGAATTTTTGCAGACCTGTTACTGACTAAATATGAAGCACACAGATGTGTGTGACAACTTATGTAATTTAGAACACTTAATTTATCTATCACATCATCCACTGAATGATAGCATAATTCAGGCAATTTTAAGTGCTCTATAACCACCCAATGAGTGGTTAAACAGCTACAGTATAGCATATCTGAGATGCAGTTTAGCAGATGAAATATACTCTAAAAAAAAACCCAGAAGATCTCTTGAAGGCCTTCAGCTTGAAATGCTTGCTGAGCACAACCAGTGGCTGTGGTGCTTCAGTAAAGAAATCCTGGAGCTTTCAAACTACTGTTTCAACGTTGTTTGAAATGGTTATGCCTCTGAAAACACTGGGAAAATGTTCTCCAAACATCTCATCTTTCCTGACCTTGAGGTTAATAAGGATTCTGAAAGTCCTTTAAAACAAACTCAGAAGTTTGTTGAAGTTACATTGGGTAAAAGATTGTCTCCAGACTTTTCCTGAGTTTTTGTCTCAGTTTTGTCAGAGCAGAGAGAATCAAGGACTTAACACCAGGTATAGTTTTCCTGTTACCACCATAGTTAAATAATTTTCAGCTATCATTTAAGACTGATTTAAGGTTATTTCACACTATTCTAACAGTTGAAAATGGCTTAAGCAGGGTCTTGGCATTATTTTTTTCTGGGAGTGAACACTCTTGGCAATTAAAATGAACCTTGAAGTTGGATATCTATATCAGCCTTATTGGATTTTAGCTTGCATAGCTATGCCACATTTACTTTAATCCAGAACAGCCATTTCATCTCTGACCTCTCAGCCCTGCTGCTCAAAGGAAACATACAAAATACCTTCAAAAGATAATTCTGGAACTGAAATTCATAACTCTACTGGGCACTAAAAACCATGGACTCAACAGAGACATTGGGTTTATGGCACATTATATTTTTTGCCACCTCAGGATAACCTTTCCTTGCTGCTCAGACAATAAATTACTTGTGTCTCTCTTCTGCTCTCTCTCTCTCTGTGTCCCATAGGAGCAAACAAATGTATTTTCTTTCCCTTTCTAATACTTCTCCACCCCATATTGATGAACTATCTTGTATTTTACTTAATTTAATTGGCAAATTTAATTACATTAAAATCAGAGAAACTGTTCTCAGCCTTTGTCTAGTTTGGAGGAGTGCTAATTCTACTTCAAACTGGAGGTAAGTCCTACATGCCTGAAAGCTTATAATTTTGCCCTAAAATATTTCATTTAGTCTAATAGATCATAACACTTCTTATAAACTGCATACTTATATGGCACATAGGTAGAATAGTATCACTTCATGCACAGTAACGTGCTGATTAGATGCAACTCATTCTTCCCTTTCCATTTCAGAAGTTTTGTAGAAGTTCAGTCTTTTAAGAAGCAGTTTGGCTAGTCAAAACTCCTGAGTAGCTGTGGTCTTGTACTTTTAATGTTTTCTATATATTATTCTCATATAGTGTGCATGAGGTTTGTAAAATGTGTTGTTATTGAGCCAGCTGAGTAGTGGTGTGTAACTGTCTTAGTTTTTTATTTTCCAACAAAAATGGTAGCAACTAAAGGAACAAAATGCACTCAGACATAAATTTCCCTGTTTTCAAGATTAAATACCGTCTGCAGAGTTTGCTTATTTCTAAAATTTCTTTTTGATAAGTGATGTTCTCTGAAAGTGTGGTAAACTCCAAGCTGTATCAGTAACTACTCTACCCAGTTTCTAGTATAGTTAATAGTGATTTGATAAAGCTGGAAAATGCTGACAGTTTCTAACATAAACCTTTAAAAAGTATTTTAAATGCCAGTACCAATACATTTGAAACAAACAAAAAATATTGCTCAGAAAAAATGCAATAAAATGATGTGTACATTATTACATACTCTTCACTTCCATGATTCTTCAGTGAAAAAACCCAAAATCAACAGCAAATCCTTTCTCTGCAGGTCTCAGACACCACAGGAGATGCTTCTGAATACACCCTCATGGTTTGCTGCTTATTCTTAGCTTGGAGAAACAATGCCATAAATTCAGATCTTGCCTTCTGTCTCTGGTGTTATAAAACTTCAGTAAAATAAATTAAAGAAAACAAAGAAGGTACATTATCTGGACTGATGGCATTATGACATAGCATCTGAGTAGAGAACATGAATAGTCTGCAGCATAGATCAACTTTAACTGTGGTCTTGTCACATTTCATAAACTGGAGTAAAACTGGGCTTGGTCAGCATATGATACAAAGCTTGTAAGAAAACTGTTCATAATTCAGAAGGCGGTGCATGTAGTTCTGCTGTTTTGCAGCTGTCTGGCAATTAAATGAAATGAAAGTTTCCTCAAAAACTAAAGGCTGCGTCACTAAAATTAAAGAAGATAATTTTTTTCTATACAAGAAAAAAGCAAATTCCTTTTATTAAAAAAAAAGCTACCCTCAGTGTTTCTTCTCTCTCTCTTTTTTTTTTTTTAAATCTTTTTTTAACTTTTTTTTTTAAATTTTATTTTTAGATCTTGTTGTTTTATTAAACAGGAGCCTCTTATTAAAAGTAGAAATTTACTACTGCTTCACATGTAATTGGCTTTTTCTTTTTCCTGTATTTATACCACAATTTCTGTTGGTAATCACTGGAATTTACTAGTAAATAGCTTTGAAGCATATTTAGCTTCAATTACCTTAAGAAAATTAGCCTCACATCTGGCTATTTTTCTGTGTGTGACTAAACACCAGTACAATCTTTTTTTGGTGTGTGTGGCCTATCTAGCAAAATTGCAATTCAGAAACATAAGCTTGTGTAATAACTTCAGCAAGATAATTTTTTGTAGGATTTAATATTCATATTTAAAAGTTATAATGAAATCTCTTATGTAGCAAACCCAGAACTCACTTGAAACTTCTGATTGCAAAATGATGCTCATCTGCTACTGGTCCTATAGAAAATATTCAGCATTATTTCAAAATAATTCTGTTGTGACAGGCATGTAACAATGCAATGCTTCTGCCACAGCATTGGTCCTAGTTGGTCTACTGAGCAAAAACCTGTCACAGATCTAGTATCAGTCCTCTACCCTTTTGATTAATACAGAAACTGTGTATATTTTTAAAAATTATATTATAGTATCTCATACTGCTAACTTAAAAGCAAAATAACAGTAGAGTGGCTTTATTTGTTTTGTTTGCTTGTTTGTTTTAGTAATTAGATTATTAATGAAACAAGTATGCAGTTTGCAGTACACTGTGGGATAGCTTCATCTAAATAAAAAGAAATAACAGAACCTGACAGTATGTTTTGCAGTAGCTACTGAGTATCTATAGAGGATTGACTGCAATAAATTGTGTTTAAATTATATTGTGTATTTAATTTATATTTTAATCAATCTTAATCATCTTACAAGTTATTAAAATAACCCTATTCTATACTTGTATATGCGTATTTTAGAAAAGTTTTAGGTTTTTTATTTCTTTTGTGGAATTTCAGTTGCACAACATGCTGTATTTGTCACACCAAGAAATAAAACTTAAATCTGTTCTTTCCTTCCCTCTGGCAGAATTTAATACAATTATGAATCTTTGTCCTTGATAGCTTCGGTGAAATCCTGTATTCTGAAATAAAATTATATTTCAGTGTATAGAAGTTTGATTTTTGATGTTGAAAACTGCATTTCCTTCAAAATTCATTGTCTAAGAAACAGAAATATGGGCTGAAGCACTGATCTGTACTGGATCTGTCCTCTCATATAACATTAACCATGGATATCACTAGTTACTAGCCCTCAAGAGCCCATTTTAGGACATACCATATTTACTACTGAAGTCAAATAAAGGCAGATACTGATGAAGATGTGTTGTATGCAATCAACCATATACGAGTTTATTACTATAACTTAAGAATCCTGACTATTTTCAGGCCTTCAACTGCCCTTCTTCCCAGCCTTTAAAAATGCCTCTCACCCTCTCCAATTTACACCAATAGTCTCAATTTGGATTTTTTTACTGTTTGATTTGGAAATTTTTAAAATATAATGTGTATGATTAACTTGGGGTTTTCTTAGCAGGGTGATTAGAGAAGAAATGTCATCCTTTGGCAATTTGCTAATATCCTCAGGGAGGCATAAATTGGGTTAGAATCCTTATATCCACAGCAGAGAACATTGCTCTTTGAGGGAACACACACACCCTTCCAAGTACTGTGCTTTAATTATCCCTGTGGGTCAGCTGGTGGAATCAAGGCATTTGGTTCCATTGTGTTAGGATTTGGTTCCAGGCTGTTTTTTCTCTACAGACTAGTTAAGTTTTCCTTGTTATTCTTTTTCCTCCTTTCCTCTTTTAAAGCTTATATCCTTGCTCCAGGCCTCTTTGCCCAGATAATCTCAGTTGTGCACTGGTGGTTCCTTGCTTCATTTGTTTCTCTGCAGTTAGTTATTCCTCAGCATTCTGTATGTTTCAGTTCTCCTGTTCTCTAATCTGTTCCTTCCCTAATCAATCAGATCTCTTCTAATGCTGGACCTTTCCAGACTCAATATCATTCCTGATTCTTTTTTCCTAGTTCTGTTTAACAAGTTGTGCTTCAGGTCACTTGAACCAACTAACTTCCTATCAACTGAGGTGCCAATGTGTCCAGGTATGCAAAAAATTTATTTACTTCAGTCTCTCACTCAGTCCCTGGTGTTGTGGGACCCTCTTTTGCTTTCAAGCAATAGTCCCACTACCCGGGAGCCTAGTTCTCTGTCCTAGACATCCTAATCAATTGATCCAGGACATCAAACATAAGTTACCCATTTCACTCATACCCAACAGCAGCTCATTGCTGCCTCTTCTCCCATACTACTTCCACAGATTCTTCTCTGTCCAATTTACCCTCTTAGTGCTGCCCTTGGAGAGTATAGGTGAAAGTCTCTGTTCTTCCAATATATGGATTGAAACACAGGCAAAACTGAGAAATATTTAGTCAGTCTTGGGATGGGGAGTACTTTATGCAGGTGGAATCTTTTATTATTTAAAGTTTCAACTGTTACATGCCTCTCCTGACCTTGTTACCAAGTTAGGGTAAACATTAATCTCATGCTGAATTTATGTCCTTGTTCCACATTATAGATGAGGTCCAAAGATTTCCACAAGGAAGTAGATAGAATTTTTGTAAGGGTAAAATAGTATGTTTTCCTCACCTAATTTGTTTTCAGTAGCTAATAGAGTGAATCTATACCAGTTTTGGTTTGCTTCAACATCATCATTGCAAAGGCATCTCGTTATTACCTGTACATATGAAATATTCTTTAAATTGTTGACTTTGTTCTTGAAGGTGTGTTTGAGTTGGAGTTTACCAGCTCCACTTTCTAGGATGGATTTGTAATTTCTTGGAGAATAAGAATCCAGTTAATTGGTATATCTGTGGGAGGGAAAATTATGAATATTATAACTCACCTGTGAAAATACACATTTGCAGTATTACCATCTTTTCAGATGTTTTTTTGTAGATTTTTTTTCTCCATTTTATCAATAAAGTTTTTTTCTAAGTACACTAATGATGTCACATATAGCTAATTTTATATTGGTGGCTGAACCTTCCTAATGTATATATGAATAGTAGAGGCTTTCAGTGATTATTGCTTTTGATACTGTTTTCCACTAAATCGCCAAGCAATTTGTTTTCTGTTCCATTAACAGTTAGCATAAGCCACTAGTATATGAAAAATGCCTCTCAGAAATGTTACATTATGTTGTCTATAGAATTTTTTTTCTAACTTTTTTTTTTTGTTTGTTTTGTTTTTTTTTCCTACACAGAATACTGATTGGTAGTAAAAAAACTAATCTGTTGAGTGGTTTCATTTGGGTCAGGTCTGGCCAAATTTACCAAAACTATCAGTTTGAGAAAATGAGTAAGTTCTGCAGACCTCTACTTTAGTACTAGCAAAATAATTAGATTTAAAAATAGTAAAGAGAATGTCAATGATTGTAGTATCAGAGCAGTATCTCCAAAAGTTTTTACAAGCACTGTAGTGGTGTCAGACTCCTGCTGAAAAATCTGATGCTGTACCCTTACATCTCTCTGCACGGCAATGAACCTGTTTTTATAAAACAATGCTCTTATGATCTGGGACATTCTAGGTAGAGTGATCTTGATCTTTTGCTCTGGAAATGTTTTAGTTTTCATTAATTATACAGGGCGAGTATACATGATCAATATGGGGTTTTCTTTCTTAATTCTCTCTGCAGCCCCAGTTGCTTTGTATACTTCTCAGTCTTCTGCTTACTCTACATATGGGCCAACTACATTTCCCTGAGCTCCTGAGCAGGCTGTGAATATCAAAATGGCTTTAGACTGTGTTACAATTGATAGCAAGGAACCATGATTGAAATCCATTCTGAATCATGTTTAGAGTAGACCAAGCTGTAATGTCTTTTTCTTTTTTTTTTTTTTTCTTTTCCTTGACTCAATCATTGTATAAGTAAATAGCCCAGAAAAAGTAGATCTGCATTAGCAGAAAAATCACCAAGACAAATAGACTTTGTACTCACTCATGACCTTAGCAATATTTGACAAAACTTTTTTTCTTAAAGTAGCAGCTTAAACTTAATCTTCCATAATCTTAATGGCTTCCTTTCCATTGATTACTGGACTTTGTGTCATAGGATTGTGATCTGATTGTTTAGCAAGAAAAACCTGCAGTTCCCAGTACCTTAATCCTTGATGTTTCAAAAAACCCATGTGGAAAACCACTACATATTTAACTAAGATTTCACAAGGAACTTTAGAAGTTTGGACTGCATATGTTGGCCTAAAAAAAGAATCTGTCACCACTGTGAGGCACTGTCTATCCTAAGACAGCAATCAGCTTTCAGAAAGACTCTAATGTAATTATTTGACATTCCATATGATAGGATTTACTAGACCTTTTCAGAAGAATCTAGCTGGTAGGATCTCATTCAGGATCTTATTTTTATCTTTTACTGTACAGATACTTTAAGTGTATTTTTTCAGTCTGGCAGTGTTTATTAAAGATCATAGATTTATATTACTCTGGACTGCAAAATAGGAGATAAATATTTTTCTGTTGCACCTTAATTTGTACTTAATATTAAAAATAGCTACTATTGGTTTTGAGAGTGGAATTCAGTCACAGGCTGCTTTGTGTCAATTTTTGGTCTTCCAAGAAGGATGCAGTTGCATACCTTCAGAAAGTCAGGTGTATATCTTCATGGACTGGATTGAGGCAACAGTTTGTTTCCACATGTTTCGTCATAGTCACTGAGAATATATAGGTAACTGCTGTTTTAGAAGACTATTTGAATAATAATAATTGCTGCAAACATTGCAAGCATATAAATGAACATGACTACCTGTAACATGCAGAACTCTATTGATCTAACCATTTCAAAATTAATTTTTAAATTCTGTAATTGTACAGCTCTCAACAGGTACATGAGAGAATGCACAGCTACTTAAATGATACCCTTGTTATTTCATCACAGATGAAACACCAGGGTATCATGCAGGATGATTTTGTTACTTACTACTTTCATATTTTTAAAACCAGGATGTAGTGGCTAATAGTTAGCACATACAGAATCAGGTTTTGAGCCAGGTATTAATATTACCTATTTAAGATACCCATAGTACTTCTCATTTGTGTACTCTTAACTTTCTCATCTTTCTATCATTTGGCAATATATGATTAGATAGTAAGAATATCTATTAAACTGATATTTGATAAAATATATTATAGAAGGACTTAGGACAGATACACAGATATTTAGATTAGTGGCTGTTATTAAAGATTACTTTGCATTCAAGTAGCAATCTTCCATTTTTATATGAAACACTGACATTTTTCAGAGAATGCCATTTGACCTGCAGGTCTAGTGAACAGCTTGAGATTAGCAAATTACTGACTAAAACTAGGGAAACTTATATAGTAAAATATACGTGGAAAAAGGAAAAAAATACATAGCTAAAGCTGCAAAATAGTGTACATTATTAGTTTTTTAATTTGTGTGAGTAAAATCATATAATATTACTTCTCCTTCTAGATACTGTCAAACAGCATAATAGCCCATGCTTGCAAAAAGATGTTGTTTTTTTTTTTTTTCTTCTTTCTAGTTTAATATACTGCTACTAAATAAAAGATTGTAGGATTTTATTTTTTTAACCCAGGAAGGGGGAAATAAAATACAGCCATCTATGGGTAAATGCTTACAGTGAACGACAACACCAAAAAAGAAGATGCTTACACTTTTATTCTTTGTGGGTCTATTTTTATATTTCAGAGCAGTGAAAATAGAGCTCTTACTGTCAGCACTGGTGCATTTGTGGCGATGCCTATCAACATCCACCAGAGAGCAGACCAGCTCCAAAACCCACGTCTTTTATGCTGTGGAAATTGATGGAGACAGAAACACAGCCAGCTTCTTGGCCAAACAACATGGAATGCAGTTCATTTCAAAGGTCAGCGCATATTTAAACTTGCTTCATTACTCCCACCTTTAAGCTTGAGATTTTCATTTTTTAAAAATCAGTTTACCTAGAGGTTCCTTTAGAGACAGAAAAATGAAAGTGCTGAATCCTATTTTCATTTGGGGATATCAAGCTTTTTATCAAATTATAGAGGTGGCGTTTCAGAATATTTCATATCTGATCAGAAGGAAAATCCAAAAATAATTTTCTCTTTATTCAGGAGCCTTTCAGGCACTGGGACTGTTTTATTTATTACTTAATATTGTGCTCCAGTCAATCATTTTGAATTCAGACAGGAAAATGGAATTTTTATTTTTAAAAGGAAAAAATCATGAGGAAAAATGCTATTGGAATAAAGCAGATTTTATTATTTTTAAAAATACAAATATGTGTCTTCCTCTCTGCTTACTTTTTTTTTTTTTTTTAACCATAACGGATTAATATTAAAACATATATTAAATAGAGGACCTTATATTAAATAATATATTAGTTAATTAAAAGCATTTTATTTGAGAGCATTTATACAACATGAATCATTGAGCTTGGGGAATTATGGCCTTGTAACAGTCGAGGAAAAGTCTTTTTCTTTGGACTAGTGTCTCAATGCACATTTGTTTTTGTACACTGTGTATATAAAATGTGTTGTACTTATTTACATTGCATTTTGCTTTATTTTAAATATCTGGTGGAGGAAGGTTATTCCTGTAATGTATGTTAGTACTTTGGTACCCAGCCCAAATAGGGGAAACAGGATAATATTTTTCAGTTACAGTTACTGGTCTGTAAAACTGAACATGTATACCAGTGACATAGTGTTATATTTTCTTGTTGCTTCTAGTTTAGAAACATCTTGTGGTGGTTAAAGTAGATCACAAATAAATTATTAAAACTGTTAATACCTTAATCTGTAGCAGCCTTCATTCATTGACCTGAAAGTTCTTTGCCAATTTTAATGAATTAAGCCTTGAAGTGCTCCTGTTGCTTTTATCTCTGCTTTTCAGATGTGAAAAGCAGAGGTAGAGTAAGGAAAACAATTTGTTCAAAATCTACACAGGGAATCTGTGGCCCAGTGAGAAAGAGAAAATGCATTTCTAAATTTTCAGTCCTGTACTGTAGTTGTAGGAAATTATCCTGAGAGAAAACGTAATCAGCTTATGAAGAAGAGGCAGTGCATTATACATACCTCAGCAGTCACTGTGCTCTACCCGAATCATGTAAATCACTAAAGGGCCCTGAGGAAACTTGCACCCAGTTTTCTGTTAAAAGAATGATGATGACACAGCTTTCCCAATGTCTCACCCTTAGTGTATAAGTAGTTGAACCACCACAGACTATTACAATATGGATTTTAATTTAAAAAACACAACAAACAACTCTGAGGTATTAGACAACAAGTATTACTATAAAGGGTGACTTCAGTGATAGGGCTGCTGAAAAGGATTTCCTCAAGTTTTGAGTATCAGAAGTATTTTGTACAAGGAGAATAAATTGCAGTTTCTGTTGGTACACAATCTGGATACTATTTATAACTATCTTGCTGGAAAAAGAATTGATTGTATAACAGAGCCAATCGCACTGTATTGTTTGTTCTATAGTGTTTATCCAGGAAAACACCTTTTTTATTACAGTGATTATGAATAAGAAAAAGTACAAAATAGAGAAATACAGGAGACATAGGAAGGGTTTTCCCCCTGTCTTTTCTATGAATTTCTACTTTACAACCTGTTGTATAAGCAGCAGATACCTTTCTTAGCAGTCTCATTTCAAATATGAAAAAAAAAACCTTCTGTGGTATTTAAATCTTATGGACTTTAAGCTATGAGGAGCACTGGTAAAGTATTAGAGATTCAAATATGATTAAGCTTAATATTTTTTCAAACTTTTTGTTGGCTTGTAGTAAGCTTACAGCATGTGCTGTATGATAAGAGAAGATGATACTAAAACATTATTTGGAAAAATAAATCTGTGAAATGTGATAAAACTTGTTGTCACAAAAATTCCTGGGTAGTCAGGAGTATTAGTAGTCTTGCAGTTAGGAGTAATACTGCTTTTTTATGTTTCTTTATGACAAAGCATTTGAAACATATACTTAAGTTCATCCCTTGTTCAGAAAATTATTATAGTCATGTGCCTATGTTCCTTTGAAATAAATGTGATGTAGGCATATGCTTAAGTGCTTTACTGGATAAGGCTGGGCTACTGAATGGGGCTCTTAGTGGGAAAAAAAAAAAAAAAAAAAAGGTTTTGTATGAGAAAAGTAACATCAAAGACTAAAAATGCTATATTTTACATATGGTACTGTCACCACAGGAAACAGGCTCCTGTAGAAATGGTAATTATGTGTAACTGTGACATCTTTGCTTGAGCATGTTAGTTGCAATTTAGACTTGCAGTTTAAAGGCATAACTTCCCTTTGGCATAAAGTGTACACTTTTACTATGATACAGTGAATGAAGACAGTGAGTTAAGTGTGTTACTTTGGAGTGCTTTCTCTCATTAAATGTCTTTACTTATTAATATGCAGATGCTTCACAACAAAGTAGGAAAACTGTAACTATGAAGAAGGCTACCGAGTAGCTATCTCCCTAGAATGCACATCTTTAAAGTGTAACTCTTGAATGACATTTAGTGTATAAAATCCAAAATGTTAAACTCTTGACATTGATTGCAATACTGTTAAATGTCCTCTTCAGTACCAGCTAACTTACTAATAGAAGCGGTGTCAAGTGGAGTGCTTTTAAAACTTACTCATATGATTTCTCTTAAACTTAAAACTACTGTCTTAAAGTTTCATGTAAAAACATGCATTAAATACTGTAAGATGCTACCAGCACATCGGACAATCTCACCCCCTTTAACCTAAGCAAAATACTCTGAAAATAAAATGCTTCCTTTGGTTCCAAGTTTTGAATTTCTAGGCAGTAGCATTGCACTCTGTAAAGATTAGTGAAAGTAGCAGATATTAAATATAGTTATGTATCAAGAGTATCTGCTAGAATCAAATGTATGATAGGGATCTTTCACACGGGTTATTTTGAGTCAGCTTTGTTTTTATCACTATTGGTATGTTGACAGTACATGAGTCTTATCTACTGCAAAAAGGACTTTTTATTGTACTGATAGGTGGCAGGAACAGAGGACATGGTGCTGGCCACTTTGGTTTCATTCCCTTGTTTCCTTCCCCACTTTAAGACAGAGAGTGTAGAGAAGATACAGATTTTATTACATTTCTCTAGACTCAGAGGGACAGAGGTGGCAAAACTCTAAAACTTGAAAAGGGAGTGCATGAACACCAACTCTGGGTCATGAAGAAAAATGCATAATACCTCATCCTCAACTCAGTGAAGTCAACAGAAAACTTCACATTGATTTTTAAGAGAGTATAGAAGAGATGTTTCTATGTAGATGTATCCAAGTAGCAAGTATCACTAGTACTTAAACTGTGTAAGACACTTAAGGACAATGGAGTGAAAAATTGCAGATTTGGTCTGTCTTCCAACCTTCCAAAATGGGATTTCTTGTGTCATATTTTATGTTTTGCTCCTTTGTAGCAGATATGAAAACATGAAGAAACACCAGGGAAGCTATGCCTAAAATACACTAATTTCAAGAAGCAAGGCTTTTGCATTAATAGTTTTAGTTTTCAGCTCTTTTAGCTGAGATTTTAAAGTAAGCACTGAGTTTCAATGGTTTTCCAAAAGTCAGACATGAAGTTTTTCTACATGTGAATTTTATTTTTATTTTTCATCTTGGATTGTTAAATTCTGCATAATAGTGGAATCTCAGAGTGAAACTAGGACACTGGGTAGTGGTGGAAATCAAGTTTAGTGACATTTATGTAACTGATGCATTAATTGCTGAAATAAACTTGTTTAATTGCTGAATCAATTTTCAATATTTTTATAAACATATGCATATATATATGTGCATAAACATAAGTAAAACACATATAATAGTGTATGCTTGGACACTAACACCAAATACACACTTATCCAAGTGTGTAGATGCAGGTATGTTACAAATTCAATTTATAACAAAGTTTCCTATCTATGTCAGATATTTATTTTCATCAGCAAGCCTCTGAAAAATATTATATATAAGGTATATGGTGTTTGAGATTTACATTTAGGGATTTGTTCATGATATCACATATTGGGACCACCTGCAGTGAAGTTCAAGGTCTTAATATTCCTGAATTTTTATAGAAACTCCAAAGTGGTCTTGGATAAAAAAAAAAAAAAAAAAAAAAAAAAAAAAAAGATGAAGATTTGAAATGTATTATTCGGATCAGGACTCAAAAATCGATTGTATGTCTGTATACATATACATTTAGAAGGTAGAGTCAAGGTGGGCAGCAAACCCGACTTTTAATAAAAATAGGTTTAATAGAGGTACTTTCTAGGAATGAAAACAAGATTGCTGAATGACATTTC
This sequence comes from Phaethornis superciliosus, assembly GCA_023637945.1. Lineage (NCBI taxonomy): Eukaryota > Metazoa > Chordata > Aves > Apodiformes > Trochilidae > Phaethornis > Phaethornis superciliosus. The sequence goes on along the minus strand of JAJQWJ010000003.1, from coordinate 74,906,834 downwards.
GATTGTGATTAAGGTTACTTTCATATTCTTTCTCTCTTTTTAAATTTTTTGTTTCTATTCTTTTCTCTTGCCCTTTCTTTTTCGTTCTCTCTTTCATTATTGTCTTTTTAATTTCCATTTTCACGTCAAAGAAATTTTTAGTGACTTCATAATTTCTGTTTCCCAAAGTCTGAATCTTTTTTATTAAGTTTCTTTGGATATTGTGCAAGCTTTAAGGAGAACAGATACAACTTGATGCTTATGAGTGTATTTATTACTCTTATTTTATGCTAAATCCCTTTAATATTATTTTACTGAAGTACACACTATACAAATGCCTCTTGCTGAGATGGGCATGGGGTAAATTGATCCTGTCCAAGAATATATGTAAACTTACATCACCTCACTCTATAGGCAAATGTTTTGAATCAGAGACTTCCCTCTCAGGTTTTACAGCATATTTGTAATGCATCATATTTGCTGCAGAGGAAGTCCTGGGATGAGCATTTGTCCCTGTGTGATTTTTTTCTTTTCTATTCTACTACTTTATTTATCTGGAAAATGTATCTTACGTTTAAATCACTCTTTCAAAATTGATTTTCTCCTTAGGCAGTGTGTGGTTGATACAGAAGACAAAGTGGCACACTAAGCCTTTTTAAATGGGAATTAAAAAAGGGTGTATGCTATGAGTTTTGATTATCAGTGGAGTTAATTCCTTTGCCTTGGACTGCTGTGTAAGAAAATCTGGGTTTTATTAGAAGGGGGGGTGATGTTTCTGGAATAGTAACAGATACTTCTGATACTTTTCCTTCTCCTCTCTGACATACTGTGAAGCTACCAAGGTGTCAAAAAATATTCTCCTTGTTGCAAAGAGAGGAAAAACTCCTGCTTCACTCTAAAGTCTAAAAGTAGTAATGGCTCCATTTTGCTAAATCTGGAGAGGGAAAGCACACCTTAGGTGGCCAAGTTTGTTCATGCAGCTGGTGAATATTTGACAATTTGAAAATAAGGTCAAGATTTTTAACAGGACATACTATAGTAAAAGTTTTTACTTTTAAAAAAATATATATGTGATATTATAGCTGATGTTTTCTTCAGTTTGATGTTTTCTTCAGTATTGCAGTTGTTAATTTATATTATTTTTGTTAAAAACTGTTATTTTTCTCATATATTTTGCTTCTGGACTCATTTTCATTCAAAGAAAAGTACGTTAGTCATTCTATAGCATAAAATTAGGCCATTTATTGAATATTGCAGTATTCTTATATTGTCCTACTGTAAAACAGAAGCATCTTCTCTTTTAATCTCAGCTAAAAATTCTCTTGTATTTCTTGAGCATCACAAGGTGTAGATTCAGAAGGATGTTACTTCTTTTCCATTGTTTTGGCTGTGCTGTATAACTCTATTCAGATACATATGTGACAACAGCTTATGTATTCATTCTTCTACCAGATGAATGCCTCTATGCTTGGAAAGGGGGGCGTTTACAAAAAAGCAGAGAATTATGAGCACTCATTATTTATTACCAATTTATGCTAATATAGTAGGAAATTAATCATTTAATCGTTCTGATTAAACTGATGGGCATGATTCACAGGAAATGTAAATTGGTGCAATCCTACTTAAATCAAAGAAACTATACCAATATATACCAGCTGAGAATCATGTATTTCATCTTTATTCAAATAATTTAATGGTACGCTGACCAGAACATTAGAGAATACAGTTAATAGAACCATCCTACATTGAAACAGGAATAGAATATAAAACCTAGTAATGTTAGATTATTTTTTTTATTTATGTTTCTCCTATCTTGTACTGTTGAATAGATAAATCTTAAGCAGATCAAGTTTAAACTTTGAAGTTAGTGGCATAATGGCATGTATTTAGCAAGCAACCACAGTGTAGAAAACTATTAGAAAATATTTTCCACACTATTGAATAAACAACCCACTTTTTATTGACTTTGAAAAAAAGTATTTCATTTTACCTCTACTGATGCTGTTACTTACTGCTCTGTCCTTACTGCTCTGTCTGGTATTTAAATAGTAACTACAGTGTAAAAGAAAGGTGATCACCATGATCCACCTAAGACTTGTTAATGAAGAAATGTCAAATTCTGGATGCCTGTCAATGGTAGGAAATGGTCTAAACATGGTTACAGGTCTTTTATTTTTTTTTAAATGGAAGTATCTTAATTAAGAGTTATGAAATTTCAAACTCCCTGGAACTACAGCAAATGTTTCTTCTCATTTCTTGCACCTCTGGGACTGGAGGACTCGGAAATGGATGCAAAACCCCATAAACTTGCTAGATGCTTGGTACAGAGTTCCTGGCATATATTTAATTCCTCAATATTTTTGTCTCCGAAAGGGGGAAAAAAATCAAGATAAATTGTAATTTGGTTTAATGTTACTGAGCTTATATATGCATGTCTATTTTTTCAGTGATTGCCAGAGGTGTTTAGCAAACTGAGGTCAATAAATTTTGTGTGTATATATTGCATATTCCATACATGGAATGGAATGGAGCACATGATGGGACAATTAATTTTTTTCTATCGATTTGCTGTGGAAGGTCCTCTGTAGCAAATGAAAGTGATGCCTCAAGAGGCAGTTCGTGATTTCTTATGAACAGTTTGATTCTGGGAAATTTTATGTCAAACATACGAAGTTTCCTACATCTTTAAAATTCTTTTACAGGAAGTATTTTGTACTGAGGTCCAGCTTAGTTTGGAATCTGCTTTGATAGGCTGTTTTATTTTGTAAGTTGCTGTAATGACAATTTTAAGCTTTGGAATCTGGATTTTAAGGGAGAAGTGAGACTAGAAGACACTTGAACAATCATTGCAATGTTTTCTAGTACTTCACCTAATTGCTTAACAATTATAATACTTTTTATTTGTGTAGCACAGTTTATTTCCAGACTGTAAAGATTGCTTCTCAATTCAAAGTTTCACAGCGTTTTGGAACCTGGACCAGTATCACCACAGCCGTGAGACATAATTTCAACAAATTTTGGTCACATGGATCTATTTTTTAGGTTACTAAAAATATTTACATCTTTTATTTATGTTTAGAGAATAGCTTCAACCAAAACCAGGTTGGGAGAAGAGTAGGAACTTTCAACACTGTTGTCTTCAAAATTAAATAACCCACCCAATTAAAAATTAGTATTTCTTTAAATGTGTAAACTACTTGCATTTTAATTTTAAAATAAAAATTTACAAGATAAAAAGGAAAAAAAACCATGATAAAATATCAAATATTAGACAGAAATTGTACATTTTTTCTTGGACAATTAAAAAAAAATTGTCACAAATTCCTATTATGGTTGAGGTTTGAAGGGACCTCTGGAGTTCATCTAGTCCAACACCCCAGCTCAAGCAGGACCACCTAGAGCCAATTACCCAGGACCATGTTCAGGCAACTTTTGAATATTGCAAAGGACAGAGGCTCCACAACCTCCCTGGATGACCCGTGCCAGGGCTTGGTAACCTTCATAGTGGAAAAATTGTGTTCCAGTTTGTGTCCATTTCCTTTGACCCTGTCACTGGGCACCACAGAAAAGAGCCTGACTCCCTGTTTTCATTCCCTCATTTCAGGTAATTGTACAAATTGATGAGATGCTCCTGAACCTTTGTTAGCCTAAACAACTCTCTCAACCTTTCCTCATAGGAAAAGTGCTTCAGTCCCTTCATCATCTCAGTGGCCCTTCACTGGACATTCTCCAGTAGCTCCCCATCACTCTCCACTCCAAGTGTGTCCTCATCCGTGGCCTTACTCAGAGTCCTCCTCTTTTTCTTTGTAATTATTTTCTTCTGACCACCAAACCAAAGCTTCTTATTTTCTCCAGCTCTGTTATCGCAACCATTTTTTTTTTTAACCGATAAGATCAGTCATTTCAAAGTCTCAGCTGTTTTCAGCATCACCTGAGAAAGCTGTTTTGCAGTCAGGATCAAAACTGTGAATGCCTTTATTGGCATATGTTAGCATCTTCAAAGACTTGCTCTGTTCCCAGCCTGGGAGGAGTATTTCTTATCAATGTGCCTAAGTGTGTGTATTATAGCACACATACACTTACACGCACACACAAGCAAACAAGCACCTGTGTGTACACTTTCACTTGCACTTCTTTTGGGGACTAGCACAGCTTTGTGTGCCCTCTCTACGTGTGATTAAATATTAATTAGGCTTCTCATATAAGCAAGTGAGTTCACAGGCCCGAGTGCCACATAAATATTGCATGAGGTACCCGAAGGCTCAGCCCGAGAAGCTGATTGGCCACCTTGGATTTGTATAATTATGAAGTTTCATTATTAACAGTGGAAGCAGTGGAGAGATTTGCCTAGCTTGAGGGACTTTGAAAGCATAAGCTGTCTCATTAGGGAAAATGGGAATAAGGCATAATATGCAAACTTGGTAGTTAAAAAAAAAAAAGGAATAAAAATTAAGCATAGCTCTATAATGGAAGTATTTTCTGTGTATATATAAACATTTCTAAGTGTATAAAAAGACTGAAATTCAAATAGGTGAGATCTACACTACAGCTATTTAACAGTTTTGCTTGCAAGAAGGCTTGCTTTAATGCTTTTGTTCTCAGTATAAAACAACCTTTAATATTTTACAGAAAAATCCACAGGTAGCTTAATGGGTTCTGCAAAGTGAGAGGGACGGAGGTGAAAGAGAATGAACACAGTCCAGGGTTCTTGCTAGAATGTGTGTTGTGCATGCAATTAAATCTCAAGGTCAAACAATTTACAGACAATTACTTTTCTAACATCTCCAGAAATGCCTGCTTACACGTCTTTAATTTTAAATGATACTGATATTCCAATTCTCCCCAAAGGTTAATGCTGACTAAATCCAGCTGTGACCTGACACGATGCGACAGCACAGTGCCTAATTATCCTCTGGATAGTCATTTACTTTAAACCATTAAAGAAATAGGCTGAGAGGAAGATTTAGGACCCAGAAAAAATGTTAGCCTGACTTCTTTCTTCTTGAGGATGGGATGGGCTGAAAAATAAAAATAAAATCTTGCTAAATGTTAGCCATTTGCTTTGATGGCAGAAAATTGTTCATCCCACTCTGTTTTTTTTACAGGTTAAATTGCTAACTAGTTCATTTTATCCATTGCCTACGGCTGGCGCTAAATGTCAGTGACAAATTTTGTACTTGTCTTGAAGAATGAATTAAGTTATGCACAAAAGCTATAGTGCTCTTTTTAAAATGAGTGAATTGCAGAGGAGAAAAAAAAAGTTGCTAGTTTGAAAAAGAATTATTTCTATTAAAGGCCTTTTCTATTGTAGTGGAAGACAGGTAGTGGTTTAAGATAATTCTGACAGTTACCTCCCACAGAGGCTGCAGTCCTTCACTAGAAATTTCTTTAAGAGCACTTGTGTCAGATTATATGCTATGATTATTATCATAAGACCATTTGTGACAGTAAAGGGGGGGGAACAATTACAGAAAATGGCAACTATTATTCATTAACGCAGGTAAAACTGGTCTTTCTTCAGTGAGGTCAGCATTCCATCACCCTCACACAAATCTTTCCATGGTTTATAGCAATGACAATTAAAAAAGCCTAAAGTATTCTCTGCCAAATGTTGCTAAGAAGGAACAGTTAGTTCAGCAGCTTATACTGAGGAGACTTGGCACAAACTTCACAATCCATCTGGTTTTTAGTTGTCTGCTCTGGTAGCCTCATCATCTCCAAATGAATAAAGTATCATAGAATGATTACTACCATCATAATGTTTGACACTCTAAACTGGGTTATTATCCATTGGTTAAGCCTACAGAAGTTCTGCATATTTGTATTTTACTTGGGTTTATTTTCATCTGTGCCATCTCTTTACTGAGAGTCTAAGGAGAGTTTAAGGTTAAGATTAGATTTTACAGCTATGTTTTACTGGGGGGCTTCATTAGGAAGTCAGCATCTCTCACTCCACTGAGGTGGTATGTTGTACTTTTGCTGTTGTACTTTTAGTGCCTAATTTACTCTAGATATAATCACTACTACAGGACAATAATTTATTATTATTATTTTACTTTTTTTTTTTTTTTTAATCTTTATGGAAGTGCCTGGTGTGTCCAACTCTTGAGTGGAGTACCACTGGGCTATTCCCTGTACAAAAACAGAGATTTGAAAGAAATGTTGGGTTTAGTGGTAGACACAGGTTTTGGCAGGCACTTTTCACCTCTGACTGTGTTCATAAATATTTTCATTGATACCAGCTGTAGAAAGTGATATGGTAAATGCTAATCTCAGTACAGTCATAACAGTCACAAATGGAAGTTAGATCTGTAATTTCAAATTGAAAGCTGGAATGAAAAATCTAGTGATTATGCACTACTGCCCTAAGCTACTGAAAGATTCCCTCCTTCTCTTTCTTTATACTCTCATACTCAGGCAAGGGGATAAGGTTTGCTTTCCAGGAGGAAGAAAAATACAAAATATCTGTTCTCTGGTGATAAAACTGCAACTCTTGAAGACAGTCTGGCTCTAAAAAGTAATAAAGACTGGGATACATCTCACCTAACTTTGGCCATATAAAGCATAGATATCTCATTCTGAACTGGTAATTTTTGCTGCTATTCTAGTGAGAGTAGAGAATCGGGTATGACCAGATGCATTCCATGTAATTTCAGGCTTCTATATAGGGTGAGATGAGTTGTCCTTAGAAGGTGTTTGGTTCTTTCCATTAATTTTAGAGACAACCTTAACTTGGTTGCCGTTTTAGTTTCTCACATTAGGCCACATGCATCATATAACTGGTGATTTTCCTTTTCCTTGACTTTTCATCTCTAGCCTGGCTGCTCACACTTGAAGAATTAATTTCCATTCCCTAAGCATGAAAAAGTGTCCTTCAAAGTTTTTGTGAAGTATATTTTAAGCTGTCTCTCTGATATATTTTTCCATTTGTTAAATACTCACACTTTTGAACTTTGCTTTCATAAGCTAGTTGGAGCACCTTCAGTCCCATATTTTTTGGTTTCTTTTTAATAACCTTGCATTGCTTATGTAGCTCTCTAGTTTTCTAGTTCACACATTCTTTGCAGTGTGAATAAGTGTTATAAGAGTGGTTTCATCAACAGTTTGCATAGGAAAAGACTCTTTCTTGCTTCTGTTTTGTTATGTAAGAATTTTGTGTGCTGGAAGTGCATTGCATGAAGAAATTATATGGAGGTATATATATATGGTATATATTTCTAATTTCCTGTAATACTGCTTTTCAAAGAATTCCCTTACATTAGACTTTATAAATAACTATATTTATGACTGCACTTTTTGCTGAATGTGACCATTCATCTAGGTGGTCCTGTGCAGCAGTCAGACTCAACCCACTGCTTATTATCCAACCGACCTCTGTGTTCTGATATTTCAATTCCCTAAATATGATTGTTGTTAGAAATATTGTGACATTTGGCAAACAACTACTCGCTATCAGCGAGTCAGATTTACTACATTTCAGTTACTCAAAGTAGCTACAGGTGGCTTACACAAGTTTAAGCATTTGATCTAAGCAATGCAGGCTGGAGAGTAAAAGAGGCATCTTCAGAGAGTAATCAGTCTCACAGACTCCAATGGAAAAGCAGATAAAAATTTAAATAAGGCTAACAATTAACAAAACAACAACCAAAAAAAGCAAAACAAAAAATGTCTTTGACATGTAACTCCTTGGAAAGAGAAATAGAGAAGGTGAAAACAGTTAACTGTTAACAGACATACTCATATTACACAGGAAGTGCACAAACTGTGCTTGGAAAGTCTTACAAACTTATTTGATACCAATTATTTAAATTTTATCTGAATAAAATTTTATGGGATGTATATCAACCTGTGCTTGCTGTTTGAGAATGGGGTTTTACATTTCCTATTTTATTTATTGAGAACTAGGGAAATGTTATTAAAGCAAAAGAAATGCTCATAGATGTTAAATTATACGTTCAATTCTGCAGAGTAATAGAAATATTTCAGTTCCATGTTTATTGTTAGAATTCTGGAAATTGTCTTTTCCTTATGGCCTTTTTTCACATCTTAATTATTGAACAGTCCCCTGGTATATTCTATCTTTTAGTAAAAGTTGCAATTATGTTCAGCTGAAACCTCCAGCTTGAGCTATAGAACTTTCTGCTGAACATTATTATAATTCCCAGGACAAATCCACAGTGAATCATAGTTTCTTATCCAGAGAATGCCTTTTTGAGAGCACTTCATGAAGCGCAAAAAGTCACACTCATCACTGTTACAGCTGTATTCTTGAGAACTCTTTTCCTAGTAATATTTGCTTCCTACAATAATCATAGAATCTTTAAGGTTGGAAAAGACCTCTAAGATCATCAAGTCCAACTATCAACCCAATATCACTATGCCAGCTAAATCATGTCCTGAAGTGCCACATCTACATGTTTTTTTCAACACCTCTGGGACGGTCACTCCACCACTTTCCTGACCAGCCAGTTCCAATTAGTGACCACTTTCCATAAAGAAATTTTTCTCAATACCCAATCTGAACCTCCCCTGGTGCAACTTGAGGCCATTTCCTCTTATCCTATCACTTGCTAATTGGGAGGAGACGCCAACATGCTCCTTACTACAGGTAGTTGTGGAGAGTTGTGCTCTCTCCTCAGCCTTCTTTCCTCCACATTAAAAAATCCCAATGCTGCAAGCCCCTCAAAATTTGTTCTCTAGAACCTTTACCAGCTTCATAGCTTGTCAGGACTCTCTCCAGCACCTCAATGTCCTTCTTGTAGTGGGAGCCCAAAACTGAACACAGTATTTGAGGTGCAGCCTCACCAGTGCCAAGTAGAGCGGGACGGTCACTCCCCTGGTCTTACTGGTCACACAGTTTCTGGTAGAAGCCAGAGTGCTTTTGACCTTCTTGGCCACCTGGGCACACTGCTGGCTCATGTTCAGCCAGCTGTCAAACAGCACCCCATAAATAAAGAATTTGAAAAGGACTGAGTGCAAATAATGCTTTGGTAGCTAAGAAGTGACTTAAAATAGATTTCAACTAATTTTTTTTAAAGGCAGGAGTAAAGCACATATATGTTTAGTACTAAGTACAGGGCATACCTCTGTTTTGTTTTGGTTTCCTTTTAAAATTAAATAGATAAACTAATTTTAAAAATCTGCTTTCAGAAATTCTATTTAGCAATTTACTCTGTGAGCATTTGGATTGAAATCAGTGGGAACTTTAGTGAAATAAGCTAGTAAAAACACACCTCGCAAGCAGTACCAACAGTGCAACAAGATGTAATTCTGTATGCCCCAGTTAAGATTTGACAACTAATGAATTAAGCACAATACAAGGATTCTGATGGTGGAACAGAAGGAAGTAAAATTCAAGTAATCAAAGTAAAAGTGTTGATATCATTAGGTAGCAAAATATAAATATTTGTAGTGGGAATATGCTGGGATGTTAGAAATAACACAGATATTCCTGCCACAGGTATTATTGTGTTTAGAGCATATTGATGATATGAAATTTCTATTTTTCATATTGAACTCGTTTCAGTTTAATTGTTTAATTTCTTTCCTGCAGTTCTACCATTCACCTATTGAGTCAAAATGCCTGGTAGCTGAAAAGTATCAGTGATTTTTCTTCCTGGTTTTCTGGGAATATGTTTCCTCTCAATGATGAATTAAGGGTGTATCCAGGCAGAAAGAAACATAGAATATGTTATAATGTAAAGATATAAAATATAAAAATATCCTTTTGGTTGCAGAAGAGGAGGAACACTGTCCTCACTGCAGGCTCAGCTCCTGCTGGCTGCTCCTGACGATGCTTGCAGCACTGCAGGGCAGAGTCCACAGGGTGAGCAGTGGCCACTGGCTTCCCTCAGCTTCATATGCCTAAGAGGTGCATTTGTGACAGCATCTAGCTTGTTTAAAAATGATTTTAGGAAAGAGAAAGAATGCCTTGCTGTTTGTCTGGAGGGAGTCAATCTACTTGCTGCTAGCAGTACTAGAAATTGTGAGGCAGGAAAAAGGCTGATCAGTGAAGTCATTACATTAATGAGCAGTAATATGAAAAAGGCAGTAAAACCATTGAGCTCTAGTCTCTTCCATACACATATTTCTGAAACTGTGTCTGTGCATTTATGTGGGTTTAAAAATATTTCTCTTTTACCTAGAAATCTGTGTTTCACAATTGCAGATTTGAGTTCAAAATGCTTTGAGTTTAAGTTAGTAATAGAATCTTCTTAATATCTTACTTAAGAAAATATTTATATGCATAAAAAGTTAATTATTGGTTAATGTAACAGACGTTATCTTTTGGTTTTTGAACTGAAAATCCCTACTGAGTGAAATTTATCATTTGATCGGGTTGCCAGAAACCTGGTCCAGTCTAATTTTCCTCGTTCCTCCTTTGTAGCATACATTTATCTTGGTCTTTTCCAAAGTGGTGATTTCAGTGACTTCTGAACTTTTAAATTTTTTTAAAATTTTTTTCTGGATAGTAATAATTTGTTTTACACTTTCAGAACATCTTTCCTAGAGCTTCTTTGTCTGCCCACTTCCCTTTTGGGTAGCTCAGGGTCTGTTTGGCTAAGTTGCTTTTTCTCTTGCCTGAGTCCTCTAAGGAAACTCAACCCTTAGAGTCTCTAATGTATGAACCATTCTAAAAAAATCCTCTGTTACGCCCAATACCAAAGTAACACAGACAAGTCTACACTAATCTTAAACCTAAGCCTTTATTGCTTTTCCAGTAATGTAAGTATCCATTATTCTGTATTGGTTCATTCACAATGGGATAATTCTCTTCTCTTTCCAGTAGAAATTAAATTTTCAATATTGCTTTTTAAAATTGCAATTTTAATTGCTTTTTAAAATTAAAAATTTAATTTTGTTTTAAACTGTGTTATACAGATTGCATATCTCAGACTTATGCTTGTGAAAAAATAACAAGAAATATACTTTGAAGTTTTTTGGTAACACCAATGTGAAGCATGATGAAAAGGGAACCATCATTGCTCTACTAGTTTTTTTCCTTATTACTTCAAATTCACTACAGTCAGGAATGAACACACCTGGATGTGTTTGGCAGAGATTCCTAAGGGTAACAGAAGCAGTATAAAAGGAAGAACAAAGTCAGATTAGCTTAATTTTGTATTTTTAAATGTATTGACATGTGGAATGTTCTGAAACTAAGGATATTTAATAAATAGAAACTCTATTATGCTATGGTGTATATCAAATGCTCCTCTACTATACCCTCTAAGTCCACCAAAGCTTTGTTATTCAGAGGTTGGAAGGCAGGCAGAATGGAGGGGAAACTACAGAATTATTTCACACTGTGAGAACTTAATAAGACTGTTGCAGAGAACTCCCAGGAAAGAGTATTGTTTTCCATCCAGATGGTAATGAGGCAGACTAGCAGCAACCTCTGGAGGAGGAGTGCTGGAACACTGAATTTGTGGTGTAACTGTACTAGTTGCTAGTTAAGAGTTTGAGGCCAGGGAAACAACTTTTTACCTCTCTGCTATTGCAGTTTGGCTTGTCTCACATGCATCTTTCACTATTTGGGTCTCTCCATGATGAGTTAGATTCTGGATGTTTATCCAACTTTAACAAAAGTGCTAAAAGTTTACCTTCCTTCTCCTGTCTTTGTTCTTGTCATTGTAAGTACATTTATGTAACTATATAGCACATTGCTATTATATTCCCTGTGCTCTGCATCCCAGATTCAGACAGCTGAAAATTTTTTTGTAGTTGGCATCTGTGGTCTGAATAGAAAACATCATCAAAAGCCAAAGCTGAATAGCAGCTAAAAATAAGTAATATTTGGTATGTGCTAATTTGAATAATCTTAAGTGGTGCTATCTTGAAGTGGATAAGAATACATTTTTTCATGATAGTTAAGTTCAATATTAATTTTTCTTACCTTTAACTGCAGTTCACAAGAGAGCAGGGATCCACTGTAACACACCTAGGCTCTGGCTGAATGGTGCCATTACCTCTGTATCTTTGCAGCACATAATCTTGTAGTACTTTGGTTCTGCCAACATCCAGTGTAATGATGTACATACAGTGTAATGATATGGAACAGAAGTGTAGAAGTAGAGGAAAAGCAAGTATTATCTCCGTTGTCAGAATAGAATTTCGTCAATGGGAATTTAAATTGTGAGGTCAATATTGACCATAAAGCAATGTTGTCCACTGCAGTCTAGCAATATACTGAATCCAAGTTTTTGAAGCACAATTTGTGGGAGTACCTAGAAGCACATCATAGGTAAGAGTGAATTAGTGCATCGTTTTCATAAGGCATAGGTAAAAACTACATAGGTAAAAAATACACTCACTGAGAAATACAAGATGGCAACCATTTTAACATGGTGAAAATGAGTAATAGTTAGCAGCAGACCTTCCAGATTTCCAGTCTAGTAGATTCACTACTACATCATCTACTTACATCAGAAGATAATTTACTTAAACATTCTTGAAAGATTTTCTAAACCACAGTTATTAATTGTTATAATTAATCAGTCTTCAGAACAGAACACATGAATAAAATTCTCTTTACTGATAGCTTTTGTTACATTTGGTTCTGGTTTAAGTGATTATTTTCTACTTATTTTGTTTTCCTGGCTCTTGATTGTCTCATATCTATGCTAACCTTGTCACTATTGTTAGCCAAAGCACAAGTATGATAGCAGAGAAAGCACTGGAGTAACTGTACCTATGTTCCAATAAATTTTTTTTTCAGTTTCACAGCAAAAGACCTTTGAGACTAAAACTGCTTATTTGATTTTTGCTGATCTGACAGGTCTGTGCCATCTTTGATAATTTGTCACAGCAGATCAAGTTTTACACAGAAAATATTGCATTAACTAAAACTTTCAAGTGTTAAACATTTTTTAGAAGATGTACTTAAGCTTTGGAGAGGAAATGCAGATAATTTTTTCCCATTGACTTTCAAAAAAAATTTTTAATCACTTAATCTACTAATGAGTAAAGTGAATCTCAGTCTGTGCATTTATGTGGGTTCAAAAATATTTCTCTTTACCTAGAAATTCAACTGATGTATGCAAAATTATCCAGAAAGCTTGATTTGTATCTGGAGCTCCTGCAGAAATTAGGCATTCATTCCCCTAGGCAACTTCCAGCATTTGAGCCTAAAAATGGCACATTAACAGCATAATTTGTAATTAATAAACCTGGCTGGTATTTAGAGACTACACACTATTTCATTGATGGCATTGTTTCCTTGGCTTTCCTACCTGACCCTCAGGGCTAAGAGCTTCTGTTGGTGCTTTCATGGTAAGCAGTTTGTGGCAGAGACCTTTGGGTCATTATTTAGGGTAGCACCTATTGCTTTGGGTTTCCCAATTCTGAGCTAACAAGTATGACATAAGTAAATCGTTTATTACTTTAAATGTCTGACATCTACTTCTTCAAAGCTCATTCTCATCAGTAACTCATGCTGCAAAAAGGTGTGGTATGTTCATATAGGAGGGTTTGCTAACACTTTCTACAAAATAGGAGATAACTGAAAGAAAACAGTGATATGTTTGATTCAATGGTACATTGAAAATTGTAGTGCAAATACAGACTTGGATTTCAGCACAGGGCTGTCAATATGGCATATAGGCAGAAATAGCAGACAACCAGATGAGGAGTAATTTCTGGCAGGCATGCGTGCACCTATATAATGCACAAACTCCCTAACTACAGTCTTTGTCCTGTATAGATATCTATATGTTGCTTCTGATTTACAATGATTTTTGTTTGTGAACCAATGGTATTTTCATTTTCTTTTGTGCTTTGACAGGATATAATTATTTCTGAAATGTGTAATAGGATCAAAGCATATTTCATTATTAAAGAAATTATTGTATGATGTAAGTGCCATCCTGACTGCATGAAAATGTTAATTCAGTTTTGTTACATTTTTACAAATGAGAAGTTTTTTCTTATGAAAATTTTGTGAAATTAATTGTTTGCTTTTACCAACCTCTGAGGGGTCTGTTGCTTCAAAAGATATCAGATAAAGGCTTCTGACACATAATGAGAGCAAGATTTAGCTATTAGACTTCCTTGACTCACTTTAAATATTGATTACAGAAACACTTCTGGGCAAATATTTATATTGAGCAACAATATAATTAAGTGGTCCTTTTTTTTGTTTGTTTGTTTTATTTTGGTTTGGTTTTTTGTTTTTACTTTCTGAATATCATTATTTCTTCAGTAATTTAGCTTAGAAAAATGCATTGTTAGCCATAGGTTATATGAATAAACCCTAAGCAGATGAGAACAAGAAGTAAGTGTTTTCCAGCAGTAAACCATCATCCATAAGATCCAAAGGCACTTGGTGTTGCACAGCCTATATCTGGTCATTCCCAGGGTTTGGGACTGTTGTACCTGGGATATTGGCTTCAAGCCATTTCTAATATAATGGTAATGTTGTGACAGATACTAATGAAACCATGCTGTTTCTAGATAAAGCTGATACTGAATACACAGACAGAAGAGGTAATTTCCTTATTCACTTTCTTAATGAGCTCAAGGAAGACAGAGGAACCTTGCTGCATCTGTTAATATCTCCTAGATTTTATTGGCTTTTTCAACAAGAATAAATTTATTTGCATGTTTTTGTTTACTGCATCGATATATGTAACAGTTGAACCTACCTGCTGCCTGAGTGATATTCTGTTTTGGGGGGGAAAAAAACCCAACACGTTAAAAATTCTCAGAATAATCTAAGCAACATCAAGATATTTGTGTTTTAAAATTTTATCCAAATGGTGAAAAGTCTGACTTGCATCCTGAACACAGAGGGACCAAATATGTATGTTATACATACTATTTGATTTTTGCTGATCTGAGTGTGATGGCGGTGTGTGATGTTTGATAACTGTTTCTTGTTTCTTTAATTATGTTGAGCCTTTGATTACTAGAAGTGTGAAGTATCCATGTTAGAGAGCAGGGTGGATCATCCCTAGCTCTCACATTCTGAATGACTTGTTTGGCTTACTTGGTGTTTCTGGTCCAAAATGAGAACTGAATCCTGCAGGGGAACTTGCTCTTGCTTATAACATGACAGGATGTAAATCTTGACAGAAGTAGCTGTGAAGGGAAAGAACAGTGAGAAGCCAGGTATCCAGACATACCTAGCATATTTTTTGATCCTTGTATCAAAATTAGATCTCTCATAGAGATTTTTTGTCTTTAGGTGGGAAAATCAATACAATTTTAAAAGACATTTTCAAGTGCTTCCTATTAATCATAATTATTAAAAAGATTTTTTTTTTTAACTGAAAAAAAGTTTTCCTTGGTCAGCTTCTCAGGTAGAGTCTGTGTAGAGTACCCATGCTGCTATCTGGATCTCAAGAAAGGTACTCTGATTTAGAAGAATTACCGTGCTTGGTTTATTGCCTGTAAATACTTTATGAAACAGTCAATTCAATTTAATCTTATCTGAGGTTGTAACACATTTTTCACATGATTGTATTATGAACATATGCCATGATGAAAACTTGGCTTTATGTTGAAATGGTATCTGTATATTTATGTTTCAGTACATTTAGATTTTATGAAATTCAGTCTGAACTTTGAGCTAATGTTTAGTAGTTGATTTTCTATGTTTTAATTAACAATTTTATGTCATCTTTTATTGATGATTTGTAATCTTACTTTCCTATAGTTTCTTATTGCTCTAATTTATATTGCCCTATGTCAAGTAAGAAGTAATGCAACTTATTATTCAGATCCAGTTATTGAAAATTGTGTGCTGTTCTTATTGAGTCACATAGTGAGGGTGCAATCAGTGAAAACGTGTATAGAGAGGAAAAAGAAGATCTAAATTCTCTGCAATGAAAAACTCCAAACCAAACCTTAACTGTCAAAATCTTAAGTGGTAAAGTAGGTTAGCAGGTAAATATTTTTGCCATCTCAAAGGATGCAAAAAGAAATTCCTAGAACTGTTAGCTGCCTGCTAAAATATGACAGCTAGTCTGAGGTAATATTCTAGGACAGTAATTCCTGCTATTGTAAAAGAATAATCTGAACTTAGTCCACAGTCTGGATGTAGCTATGAGAGCCCATTGGAAATTGTATTTTGTTAGTGCAGTGTGTAGTACCTAGTAGTGTGTAGTGGAGAGTGACTGCAACTCAGATAATAATAATAATACAGGCATCTGTCAAACTCCATAGATCAGAATGTTTCCTCAAGAAAATGTAACACCACGAAAAAAATGAGATAAAATATCACAAGTAACTGAGAAAATATCCTTGATGGAAAAAGAGAGTTGTTAAATTTTTATCCATCACAAATTCTCTGAAGATGTGTAGGACAACAGGATGAGGTTTAAACAGCACTTCCAATAAGTAATGCAATAGATACCTCAGTAGAATGACTTTAAGTGGCAGTGTTATTTTTTTTGATAGGATGATAATAACTTGATGTTTTCAGTAGTTCTCAGTTAAAGAGCAAAGAAAGCTAGATGTATTAGAGAAATTTGAAGAGTATTCCATTCCATATAAATATAAACCAGATGTTTTTCCTAAGCATTTTCTAAGCAATGGTTAAGCTCTAGAATTGTTTAGGATTTATTTTAAGGTGAATTTAAAAATTGCTGGTTAGGGAACTAATTGAGTCCTTTCTCTGAAACCTAAGTTGATCTGAAAATAAAACTTTGGAAATCAGTGCTGATCAATCCAAACTTAAAAGTAATTTATTTTCCTAAGTAAAAGTCAAGTAAGACCAGAAAGTTGCTCAAAGAAAGTAGATAGTGCTCTGATGCTGTGGATATTCTAGGCAATTTGCAGTGCTGCAGAAAAGACATGAGGTAGAAAGGCATTAGGAGTTCAAAAGAAGCACCACACTGTAACCTCAATAAACATAAAAAGTCCAAAAAAGGAGCCTGCATTTTGGGGAAAAATTGCAAGAATTGAACTCCATCAATTTCAGCTCCATTGAAAGTATTTTCAGGCCCTCACAGGACATCACTACATCAGTGCTGCTACCTCAGAGAATATCCTGCACAGGAGCAGTAATGGACATTGCAGCTAAACATGACTAAAGTGTCAGATTGGAAGAAATAAGACACAGAGTGATTTACATTTGGACAGCAAAATAATGAGATAATAATGTTCTGTAACATTTACACTATAGGAAAACTGAAATATTAGAAAATGAAAGGCTTACGTTGTATGCTTTTTCATTCCAAGGGTATGTTAATTGTATACTTTCACTAAACAAAAATATGATTTTTAATAGAGTCAGAGAAGAAGTCCCATGATAAAATGAAAAATTTGGCAATCTGTTCTATTAATCTCTGAGTGTAAGTATTGTCCTTGTAGAGGCAAGGAACTGATTAGGAAAGACTTAGAGAACTTCTGGTGTGTGATGAGCTCTCAGACAACTCATAGTACTCTAACCTGACTTGTTTTTTCAGTAGCCTTGTCTAAGTGAATATGGACTGAAATTGTCAGTCATGCCCAGATTTTTCAGATATTAATGAAAATTGTGATTACCGAGTATGTGAACATTGCTTTTAGGTGTCTCTGCTGTTCTTAAAGTCTCAGACCTGTGTGTACAGGCTTTAGGATAATGATACTTAAGTTATTAAAGGAAAAATATTGTGATAAGAAGACAGATATTAGAAACAGAAAGTCTAAGAGAAAAATCTAGTACTGTTGATATCAAGTAAAACAACATGTTAGAGGTAGCTGTTTCAGCCTGTTGCTAATGTCAAAAAAGAAGATCAAGTTGAAAGTTTCTTGTGGATACAACCTGGAAAAGATCCTTCCATGGAACTAAATCTGGAACAGACTTGATGATAGCAACAAGTTCTTCTAGGCTAAGACTATTACATTTCCAAGATTGCCTTTTGGGAGCTACACAGGTACTATGTACCTACAATACTCATATAAAAACAATTATTTACTCTTGGCACAGTAAATTCAATGTCTGATATTCACCCACAACGGAGCAGGCATAAATTTGAACATGTTATTAGATGAAAACTTCTGATTGTCACCATGAATGCATACACTGATCTTAGATCCAAGAAAGAATGGAAGATATAATACAAATAGGATACAGACCACAAAGGACCAAATCATCACTTTTAGTTGCCCCTGGAAAGTTTGTTGAACTACCTGTATATTTTGACTTTGCTGTGCTTCGTGATGAGATTTGGGAGGATTATGATATTCTGTGTTAATGGTACTTTCTGAAAAAAAAGAGCCTTTAGATGTAACAATCAGTTTTAGATTATACATCATGAATTTCCCTCTTGGTTTGTCAAACATGCTCAGCAGACATACAGAAGTAAGGAAACTGAAAAATCCCCATGTACCTTAATCAAAATCATGAAATATCAGAAGCAAGAAATTATGAGACACTAGAAATACTAATCTTAGATTCTTGTTGAATCATATAGGCTCATTTACAGTTAAAATGACAAAATTATTAATAGCTGTATCTTAGGCTTGCTTGGGGAAGAAAAAAAAAAAGAAAAAAAAAGAAAAAATAGAAATAGGATGCAATTTCTAAATCCTTAGGCTCTCTTTTTGATTGCCTAAACCAACAATTTTTCCAGCCTCTGATCATTCAATAAAATAATTATTTAATTGTTATTTTAATTAGATAGAGAAAAAAAAGAAATATTAAGGGAAATTAAGGCTTTATTGCGGTGCTTGTTTAAATTTCACCACTAAGAGCTGGGGCAAGGATTCAGAGGTACAGCTCAGCACTGTTATAAGTTCAGTGACAACTGTACATACCCATGGTTTTGCATCATTAGTACTGTACTGAGTCTCTGAAAAAAAACAAAAGAGAAAAGCAAAAAGAAAATGCCCACTGAGAAATGTACCCTCCAGAGTCCAGTCTGTCTTATTACTTCCCCTTTTTTTTATTTTTTCTTTTTATACAGGACCTAATTTAGGCCACAGACAAAAAGAAAATGTATCTTGAATATGCATCACAGGTTCCAAAAATGAAAAGAAATTGGATTTGGATAGCACTTACTCAATAGACAGATATGATACATGGTAAGAAGGTGCACTGTCTGCCCTGTGATAGATTAAACTACTTTGTAGGAAAATTACTGTGAGCCAGTCACCACCACCACCGTGGCTAAATCTTTAATAAAATTCTCTTCCATATTCAAGAGCGAGGTATGAAGTACACAATAAGCAGAGTGGAGTAGAGTGCCATTTATCAAACCACAGCTAGGTCTGTAATCTCCTGCTTTATCCTTTTTTAGTACTTTATTTGTCTTTATTGTTGCAAGGAGGCACATTTACCCAGGGCAGTGGGCTTTCAGTGATAAACCTTTTGTTTTAAATTCTACCTGTGGGGTTTTTCTTCTTTTTTTATTTCCTTTTTTCCGCTTCCCCCCCCCCCCCTTTTTTTTTTTTTTTTTTTTTTTTTTTTTTTTTTTCTTGATCAGATAGCCATCCTGTCAGTCTATGTGAGTAATTAGTTTGTTTTGGTTTGGTGGTCTCCTGCCTGTTACATGTTCTTTCACCCTTCCCTGCCTGACCTGGCCCTGCCTCTCTTGTCTCAATGCTACAAAAAAGAATACCAAAGTCTCTAGGATATTTTAAAAAGAATACTCAAGCCTATGCAGAAGGCAGTCTGGGATGTATTGCATAATGCTTTTTTGAGGCTATTTGGCAAGATGGCAGTGTTGAACCACGTTGCAGTTGGCCCCTGGGTGGCACTACATGGTTACACCTGAGACCAACAAAAGCATTTTTGGATAAAGGCAGAAAATATAATTGAAGCAGTTTTCCTTTTAAAAATTAAAGACAAAACCTTAAGCTAAATTTGTTGATATTTGATGAATTCAATACAAATATGCAATAATAATAAACTATGTTCCTCTTATTGAATGAGATTCCAAAATGTTCTGTATATCTTGACTACCTGATAGTATCTGCATCACTTTTGGCAACATGCTGACATTAAGTACAGATGCAGTGGAAGAGTCCTGTGGGTAGAAGTATGTGACTAGAACTGCTTTGTACTGCCTGAATATGCATACTACCAGTCTGTGCTGCAACCCTGGGGGTGGTTTTTTTAGTACTATTATAACCCTTTTTATTGTTTGAATAGCAGTTTTATGACAAAACATTTATATTCAGCCTGCCTTTGTACTTGACTGAAAGAGAGCAATCACTGAGAATGATAAGGCAACAATGGTAATGATAACTGCATTTATGGAGGCTTACAGAATTTAAACTGACATGCAAAAAATAGACTTATAATAGTGCTCTACCTACATATGAACTGGTTTGGGTATATTTTTTGCACCTGGCCTATGTTTGCTTATTGATGAAGAAGCTGCCTTTTCTCACTTATGGCAATTCTTCTGTATGAATCTTACATGTGTGTACATCAG
This sequence comes from Phaethornis superciliosus, assembly GCA_023637945.1. NCBI lineage: Eukaryota > Metazoa > Chordata > Aves > Apodiformes > Trochilidae > Phaethornis > Phaethornis superciliosus. Next base: position 74,886,492 of record JAJQWJ010000003.1, on the reverse strand, counting down.
GTTTATCTTACCACAGAAAAAAAGCCAAAGTGAGGTGCAGGACCGTAGCCATTTTTCCAAATCCACAACCCTGAAATTATAGCTCAACTTAAGCATCAAGTTTTCAGTTTGTGGTTATTTGATCTTGCAGCAAGATTTGATTTGTCTTTTGAGGTCCTACCTGTCATGAAAAATAGGCAGTTCCTTCACTCTCACTTGAAGAAGTGACGCATAGTGCTGGACATTGGAAAGTAATACAAGAATTTAAGAGCAGTCAATCTGTTGCTTGAATATTTTAAAGTTTATTTGCTATAGTGTTCTCTCCTCAAAGCTTATACAGGTACACACACCTACCTTTGTGGATTTCCTTAAATTTATTGCTCATAGAAGAAGGCAAAAAAACAAACAAAAAAAAGGTTTACTGTGTTTTGAGGGGAGGCAAATAACTCCTCGATCTCCAAGTTTTGTATTAAGTGAACAGAATATGTTTATGCTGTAGATTTTAGTATGGGTTATGAAGAAAGAAGGTGTATGCTACACATTGTTCCAAAGTTATTTTGGGTTAGATTCTGCCACATTGTTCACAGACTGCTAAGTAAGACTGGCTAAAGTTAGAGGCTTTATTACTCACGAAGAGACTGCACTTGTGGAGTTAGAATCACAGGTGCAGCCTACATTTTTGTGTGGTACTTAACACTTTAAAATACTAAATATTTTAAAATAATTTTTTCAGCAAGCTTTTTCATATAAAAATATCTCTGAACTGTCTCTTTTTATAAGCCAAAACAATATATGTTTTTCTAAAAGTGAATGACTATTTTAATAGCTTTTTAAATTTTGAGCTATAAATTGAGATGATATTGATCGTGAGAGCTGATAATCTCAACACACATCAGTTTCTTTCACATGATGGGTTTTCTGTATTTTTAGTTTGCCACTTGTATTTTAATTTTCTGTGTTTACCAGTCCATTAGAAGTATACAAAAGCTGGGTGGCAAAAATCTGTGAAAACTAAGTGACTCTAGAAATGTGGAAAGAGAAAAAAAATTAGTTGTTAAAAGAAGAGGTATGTTTTATTTTATTCATGTATGTTATCTCACTAATTCAAAAGCTCACATACATTTTCACTACATTTAAAAATGTACATATATGATCATGAGAAGTTAGCCTGTCTATGCTGTTAATGTTTTAAATATGTTAAAATTAATAATTAAAAATATTTTTTGCAGATGAAATATAGGTAATGAGAATATTAATTTGCTTTGCCTAAGTTCTCTACAGTATTGCACTGGAATGCTACATTCAAAAATATGTCATTTTCTACCTAAATGTCTTTCTAATTCTTTTATTCAAATGATACCTTTTCTCCAGACCCAGCTACTTAGTGGATATTATTGAACAAGTGTCTTTTATAGGATATAAAAATGTGTAGCATTATGTGAAAGAAATTTTTAAAAATGTACATGGACTATTTGGGAATATGCGTAGTGAATATTAAGCAAACACCTGAAGTTCCTGTGCTGCTGCCTAGAACCAGCACTTCATTACCTATTACGTGCAGTGACTTTGAATTTTTTATTAGGTACTGGTCTCCTAGTCTGTAAGGCTTGTGCATGATGTATATGAGAGAGATTTCCAGCAGAGAGAAGCTTATCACAGATCCACCTAAAGGTAAGGATATTTTTTAATTTTTAGTTCACATGCAGAACAGCTGCCTGCAGAACACCTGCACACAGAACAGGGAAGAAATTTGTTTTAGGACTTGATTATACATGTCTTACCATTATACAGTGAATCCAGAAATAGGCATGATGAACTTCAGATAAACCCAGAATATGTATATGCAAAGAACAATACCAGACTATTTACCCCCTATTTTTGTGCTACAATACATATTTAGTCCATCTTTTTTTAAGCTGCTGAGGATAAAGGAGAAAGGTTTAAATATATTTCAGATTTATTTAGTGTCTCTCAAATCTGTATTATTGTTATCCATAGTTTAGAGAAGATACTTTCTAAAAACAAACTTGAACGGTGAATCTGGCAGGCAATGTATGCAAAAGAATGAATCATTGCTATTGTCATTCTTCATATTTGCTAAGGAAAATAGTGTTAACAAGTGTTAATGAATATTAAGAAAAAAACCAGAAAAACAGGAGGAAATGGTGATGATTGAGAAAGACAACTAAGAATGAGAGGAGAAAAGGCACAACAGTAAAGCTAGAGGAAATGTAGTGATTACTTTTTCTCTGAAAATGGCTTAAATGGGCTTTTGAGGGTGAGAGACCTTATCACATAGGTCATGAGAGGCAAGTCCTGAGAATATTAGTTTGAGGAATTCAAATCAGGCAATTCAGGAGATAAATGTGCCTTAGGAGAACATGGGATAGGTATGGGATGTGTTGATACGCTGATGGTTAAGATAACAGAATTTGATAAAAGAATATGGGAAATTCTGAAGCCTAGGACCAACAGACCTTCTTGGTTTCCAAGTTTCTTGTATTTGCATCATAAACTTAGCAAACTCCATCTTAGAAGTTTTTGCTTTTTCTGATAGAAAGCCCTTCATGGACTTTGCTTTATAAGTATATATATATTATATATATAAGCTATATAATTTTCCATCCTAATTTTTCATTCCCAATTTATAAATACTTTTTGTGCCAAAAGTTTCATCTTGGTTGTTAACTGTCTTTCAGTCTGGTGTGTCACCTTACAACTTATTGCCATTTCCTCTTTAGCCAATTCATTATCCACCTTTCAATTTCACTGCTAACCTATGTATTTGCAGCTGTAAGTAACCTTTTCACAAGTGTCATTGTATAAAATACTTTGCTGAAATCCAGATATATATTTCATCAATACCAATATCAGTTACCTTTTAAAAAGAAAGTTACTCCTTTAGTCGGAAGTGATCTTCCTGCAATTAGTTGGTATTTTATCTTAAAACTGCAGGTGTCCCCTTTTCTTGTTCATATGAAAACAGAGCTGTTAGTGATAATATAATGAAATCATTGCTCTTGCAAAGGGACAGCCTTGTCAACCATACTTTCTGAACACTGAATTTGGGTCATGCCATTTGAAAAAAAAAAAAAGGTTTCCTTAAAAGCAGCCTATTTTTGATAATGGGACCTTGATCCACTCCCCAGTGAGACTGAGCATGCATATCATGACAAATCTTTCCTCCATTAAAATAATTTACTCTCCTAAAAATGAATTAGTTGAATCAATATACTGCTCCTGACAGTTCCCTGAGGACTAAGGAGCAGCTGCTTGAGCAGCAAGTGCTGCCTGAAAAGTCAGAAACCTCACTTGATACAGGCAAGGAGGCCACCACTGATGTCACCAGAGAGCAATGCACAGACCCTGAAGAACTCATGGGTGCAATGCTTTTGCTGAGGCAAACCCAAAAATCAGATATGGCTACCAGAATGGGTAAAGCTGCACAATCCTGAAAATGTTTAGTAGTAACAAGCCAGAAAACAGCTGGTGTTTCTTATGTGTCTTGCTCCTCTAACTTCTTGAATTTCTTTAACATTTGTATAGAGACTTAGCTACAATCAGTTAATTAGATTGATTTGTTTGCAGGGATACGTTCTGTAACATTTCTTATTACTTGGCTTCTTATGCTGCGTAGATATCCAGATATCCATATGTATATATGTTACTCTTAAGTTCTTTAATAATGAATATATTGTCCAGTGTTGACTGATTTCTTTAAAAGAACTTCACTGCTTTGGAGAATAGGAGAAACAAAGGATAAAAGTCAGATATCAATCAGTTTGAAAAATTGCGCTGGATGCTTTTAAAAGAGTTAGTGTGCACAAATTAACTGATGTAGAATTACTACAGAGGTAGTAAATATACTGATTTTTCAAGATTTTTCCTCTAAATTGAATTTTAAACACAGGAAAAATAATATAACAGGACAAGTATTTTTAAACTGAAAATCTTGACTGATAGCTCTTGATGGCTCAGTATTTTTCTTTTTTTTCTATGAAAATTAAAAGCTTCCTAAAGAAAGACAGAATTAACACATTGAGCTATACAATTAAAATATATTCTCAGTCTCAGAAAAGCTGATGGTAGAACTTGATTTTCAGCTCTCTTGAAAATTATTTTTCAATACAAACAACTAGTGATTTGAATTTAAAACCGTTCTATGATGCTACAATTCTATGATTAGTACGAGTCAATAGTAGAAGATGCCTAATTTAATTTGAAAAATTAAGTCTTGACATTTTTGCAATTAGATAATTGAAATTTTTTAAGCAAAAGATGTTTTTGAAGTATCGCCTTAAGAATGTTTTTGCTGAAAATTGTTAGTTAATTTGTACTAAAAATTTGAAAATCAATATAGAAGCATGTGAAGTGTTCTAAAAATAATGAATATAGTTATATGAATTATTCATAGTTTATTGAGTAAATCAAGTCAGGCTTTTTATTTACATATAATATAATATAACATAATATAATGTTTTGAAATCTAAAATTACTTTTCACCTGTCTGCCCATAAAGTTTCCTAGTTATGTTCGGTTGATGTACACCATCAGCTGATCTTTCAACCCATCTCCTTAACCACAATGTTTATTAGTACTTATATCATCCTTTTGAAAAAGATGAAGTTGTTTCTGTTTTGCATGTCTGGGGCTTGTAGCCAAAATGCAGATTTGCATACTATGGAGTGACTGAAGCAGGTTATGAACATCCTGGTTGTTGGACTTCTGGTAATTGCAAAAAATATAATTTTCAGTATATGACACTGAATCCTTCTTCTGCATTTCTTTTCAATATCAAATTGAGGGTGCAGTTAAGTATGAAGGCTGCATGTCATCAATTTCATCAGTTTATTGATGTTGAGGGCATTTTTTAGCATTGTACTTTTATAACAAATGGGTCTTTTCCTGAAATCTTTTTTTTGTTGAGCATGATATGTTGGGCATATCTCCTTTCATCACAGCAGAGGACATTGTGTGTTTTGGGGATAAACTAGTTCCACATTAGTAATGTCATATCTGTATGATCTTGTTTGCATATGTATGTCAGTTGATAATGCCTTTTGAGGTATTAAGTCTTAGGGAACTGTGACAGGAACAGTATTTTTTCCTCTCAGTAGTTAATTCATGTCCTGTAAATATGTTTTCCCATTACACCCAATGCTATTTTTATTGACTATGAATATAGGGTATATTGAGAATAGCACATCAATAATCACATATCGAAATTAATGGCTGATATTAATGTAGACACTTTTACTCAATTTGCTACTTTAAAGAAAAACTCCCAAGGCTGCTGTGCTAAAGGCTTTTAAGGTTGTTTTGAATATGTGTTTAAGAGTTTGTTCAATGAGTTGGAGCTGTAGAAGTACTCTCTGTGTTGCATACTCGAAGTTTAATACATGGAGAATTTGAGCAGGAATCTACCATAGCGAGTCAGGTGCCAAGGCTCCTAATGCAATGCATGGTGAGGGAGCAGGTATGCTCCAGCCTTACAGCTGGGAACTGCTTAGTCTGAGAATCTCACTCGGGTTTAGGTATCCCATCCCTCAGTCTTGATTTATCTGGTGTAGTTCTGGACACATGCAGAAGCAGAATGCGAGGTAATATTAGTGATAAAAGCTTATGTGTTTATGTATGTCTTTATGTCTTCAATTTACATCCCAGTATTCGATCAAAGTCCCATTTTAAATGCCTCACTAGTTTGTAAATCTTACTCTTTCCTATTTATTTTATCCAAATATGCTTGCTGATATAAATTATCACTTTACATTACTTTTTTATTTCGCATAAGAACAATCTTTACTGCTTTACTTATTAATGTTCTGCTGTGCACACTAAAGGTGATAGAGATGAGAGCGGGTGTCTGGTTTGTTATTTAGTTAGAAAAATATCTTTTCTTATTTGATTTGTAATCCTGCCTAAAGAAAACTGCACTGCATTCTGTTCCTCTTGTTTCTGTTCCTCCTCTTATTCTTAACTATTAAAAAAAAACAATTGATCTCAGGCTCATTCTTGTCTGGGAAGAACAGAAGTGTCTATGCAGAGAAGTTGTTCAGAACCTACACTATTCTGTGCTAAAGATCAGCAAAGAAATAATTCACCTAGGAAGATTTTCTTTTTTACAATTCTGCCAGCCATCTTTTCCCTTACTATAGGGCTCACGTGTAAGCTATTTTTAATGTTGACTTTTGGCAAACAATGCATCATTCTCATTCTATGTTTGAAAGAAGTAGCTCAATAATAAAGAATAATAATTTCTGTGCCTTTTACATTCATGTCTGGGAAGAAGTGTAATTTATAGAAGAAAATTACAAATCACATTATGAACTGCTTAAGAATTTGAGGAAAGGAAACAGCTTCTGGAAGAAAACATGAAAAAAGAGTATAGCAACTACTATTTTTTTCAGAAGTTTAGACATTTCTTTTATTGAAAGAGGCATATAAAAACACGTATGCAAATGTCTATGATGTCTCATAGAAAAGGTTTTAAAATGTAATGACCTCTTTAAAATGAACTTTTCTATCATGAAAACAGAGGAATTTTTTTGAATAGGTCAAAAGTGAACATTCCCCGCTGTGGGTTATATGAAGGAAAGTCCACCCTCTTGAAACTGACACTTCATCCAAACAAATTTTAACTTAAATACAAATTAATTTACATATTTGTATCATAAAACATTATTTAATTACATTACTAAAGTATAGTGGTGCAGAATTCTGAGGGAACTGATATAAACTGGTCTTGCTTATAGCATGGCTGTATTGTCATCACTGGGCTTTGAAGTGACTGGATCTGAGCTTTCTGAGATATAGTTGGGATGAGCTCCTTTGAAGCACAAGGTTCATAGCATGAGAAAAAATATTCAGATCAGTTATTGCTCCTGACTCACAGTGTGTTCAAGCTGTCTTTATTACTTGTCATTGAGACAATAATTTGATTTGACAGGCAGATTGGATGTTATTAAAAGGAAAGGATTTAACTTGCCTTACTGCATATGTGAGGTGGTGTTATGAAGATCTACTTTGTTAAGAGAACCAAGACGTCTGTGTGACTGGTTTGGTCTGCAGGTAAGGGAGCTGGAAAATTGCCCAGTTTTGTAATTGGGTGGTGAATTAATTGTATATAGTTATCCATGGTGAGCATTTACTAATGGAATGCATCTCTCATGTTGTTGAAGTCGATAAAATGTGCCTTTTTCAGGGAAAGCAGGAATCAGCAGCTGGGAGGGAGGGCTCTGCCATGTTCCTGGTGCTAATGCTTTTTTCTTATCTACTATGAACTTTGCACTTCCACATGGACCCCTTTTGACTAGATGTTGTATATTTACATATACAAGAGGATGCCTATTTAAATTTATGAAAACAAAAGTGGAAAAGATTGAAAATCAGGTAGATGTAGAAGAGTAGAAAAGGCAAACAATGGATGACTGCAGCATGCATTCAGGTAAAATTTATAAGCTTTTTGTGAATGAATAAAGCAGAATGAAATCTTATTTGTAGTTATATGAAAGTATTACTGGAAAAATATTACCTCATTACTATTTCTACTTTGTAAATTAAAGGCAGGTAGTGATCTCCTAATGAGCACATATAAAATTACCCAGCTTAGTGATCCTTAAACATACTCTGTTATTCCTATTTCATTAACTTGTAACTGGTGAAATTGGCACAAATATATAAGCTCTTTTAATAGGAGAGGTTGCCACTTTTATATAGCTCCTTTGAGTACAGGCATATTTTCAACTTTTTTTGAAAACATTTTGGTAAATTACTAAGAGCCTATGTTCTGAGCATTTTATACCAGTTTTAATTTAAAATTCTGATTTTCAGACACTGTAGAGCAACAGTTTAGAAAGTATCTGGTCCTTTGAAGTTCTTCTATAAACATCCACTGCCCACTGGTAAACGATATAGGTCTCTTAAGCTTGTCCTTTGAATTTTTAGAAATACACGTAGTATTAAGAAGTACACATTATTAGGATTTTGCAATATTATTTCCTATCAAAGAACAGATTTCTATTGTCCTCTAATGCTGACACTTAATGTATGTCCTTTTTTTTTTTTTTAGAAAAAAGGAGAGCAAATATTAGTAAATGTACAGGTAAACCTACCAATTAATTAAGTCTACATGTAATTAAGTAAATGTAAATTGCCATATGCTCAGTGCATTTCATAACCCTGAAGATAATAATTACCATATCTGGCTCATAATGGCCTTACTTTCAAAACAGGTGGGATATTCTTCATATCTTTTTTTTTTTCCCCCTTAGTTATGGTTTTTAGACAAATATAACTGAGACAAGAACTTTCTGTTCAGATTTATGAGTGCAGACTTAAAAAAAATCTCTCCTTGCAGGTAAGAATAAACAAAGGAATGATTTTCAATCCATCTCATGCAGCCTACAAATTTGAAGGTGAGGCAATTAAAAAGAAGAGTTTCCTCATCTTATGAATTGCTAACACATGAAATTTTACAAAAGGAAAAGGACAAATAATTAATAAATTGACACTGAAACTTCACTTTCTGGAAGATGCAACTTATCTCTGATTCTATCAGACAGTTCTGTGATGTCTGAAATACAAATATATAAAAATGAGAATGTGCTTGAAAATACAGAATTTAAGGAGAGTGAAGGGAAATTTTTTAGAATCTATCCAGTCATAAAAGATGACTCATCAGACTTTGCATCTCAAAACACTTTCATCTCTGTCTTTGACATGCCCTTAGTCATTCCACGATTTTCCTTATCATCTTTATGGTTATTAAATACTGAAATAAGTAAAATATTCTGTAAACTATAAATGTAAATAAATTGCTTTTATTTTGCAATACATATTATGAACACTGAGAATAGCTGTTGCTCTTGCTTAATTGTTGTTACACTTTACTTATAATGGATTTTACTCATTATGTTTAATAACTGATTCATATATGTGTTGTCTGCCTTTATGATTCTGATGGATGGAAGTAAATGATTCATCCAGTCATCCACATTTTGGCTTCACTTTCTCAGTGGCTTCTTTTAGACTGTGTGTATCAGTGTTAAGCAGTATAAAGATTGCCATAGTTAAAGATATTTCATGTGCAGTTACTTGTCATGCATGACTCCATCCCTTTCTGAGAAGTAAAAATACAACTGCATAAAGTCCTATCAAGTAAGAAAGGGTCTCCCAAACTTCATATGACCAGTGATACAGAAGCCATTTCAAAAGACTCTGGAACATTTCACAGACCTGCTTCTACCAAATGTAATCACTATGTTTGATGGTACTAAGCAACTAGATTTTCTGAAAACCTGATGGAAGAAGAGCTAAGTATGGACATACAGTTTGTATTTAGGACTACGAATATTTCCTTCATCCTGAGGAAGAAAGATATGCATTTGAATTACAAGGAGAGAGGAGGAAGAAGCTGGTTGTTTTGTAGTTTAACTTCTGAAATGAAATGAAATAGAGAATAGCAATTAAAAAGAGTCTATTAGGGCAGTTATTTATACTTTCTTACAAATTAATTCAAACTAAAAAAATATTTGATAGAGTACCTCCTTTATAGAATCTATTTAGAAGAACCCTTTGGAATATATTTTACAGGCATTTTGAAAGATGAGAGTTACCTGTGTGTAAGACTCACAGACCCCTGTAATTCTTAATCTTTACCTTCAGCCTTCCTAGTTCTTTTGACCTACTGTTTCCACAGTTTTTAGATGGCAGTTTCTACCCATGCTCATAATAAGAATAATAAAAAGAAAAAAAAAGAAGAAGAAAAAAAACCAACAAAGAAAAAACGCAGCAAAAATCTGAATGTCCAGGATATTCACCGAGGAAAGCAATCAAAAGTGATGTTGCAAATCAAGCCTAGAATCACACCATCAAAAATTCAAAAACTTTCAGCTATTTGCAATTATGGTGGTAATTGCTATTTTAAAATGTTTTCCTTCTTGCAAAGAAACTCCATGGTGTTAGCTGAAATTCTAGGTATTTTAAATCACAGAAAATCTTTTTTCAGCTGATGAAGACTAAATATTATAGGTAATCAACACAACATATTATCTACATATTTTAGCTGATTAAGAAAAAGTAGCTTTGGAATTTCTTAAAAAAAATTATTTTACTATATAGTACTTGCTAATTACAGCATACTTTTCCACAGAACAAAACATTAGGGTTATCTGCTTCAAGGCAAGAAATGGTGGCTTTTAGAATTATTTTTAAGAAAATGGCACCTGAGGTCTTTGTTTTAATATTTTAGTCCATGTTATTAATCCTTTTCTATCTGTTGTGAATCAGTGTTTGTAGTGGTCTTTATTTAATATATGTAAACAACACATAAAACACATAAAATTAATGTTTTCTTAAAAAATGCCATAATTTAAAGATTGATGTATCCATTCCATAATATGAGGCCATTAAATAAAGTAATTGGCTGAAAGTGCTGTTGAATAATAAAGTAAAAAGAATTTTGGTACAGAAGCATTTATTATAAAGGGCAACTAAAATTTTGAGGTTTTTCTTGAGACTCTCTACTATTATATATTTAGAATGTGAAATTTGTTCACAGATAGCAGCAATAAACTATTTCTTGTTTCTTTTATTCGAGGCTTGTTTAATTCATAATTTTTGAAGGATGAGTTCCACAAAGGGAAAATTCTATGTCAGTTTCATTACTGAAGTTTTCTAATTATAACTTTTCTAGTAAATCTGCTAGAAGTCATATGATTTTTAAGGAAGGAAAACTTCATAAGTATTTTGCTAGGTATTTTCTTTTAGCAAAATTTAAATTGTTGTTTGCTGAAGAACAAATACTAGCAAATGGTTTACGTTAATAATATCTGATGAAGGTGAATTTGTACAACCTAAAATTTGTCTAAATGACCAATAACTGTCAAATTTACAGGATTTGGGAAAGAAACAACGGAATACTTTTTAAATGGCTGTTTTATGTGCAGCATTTCTGCATGAAGCAAATGCAAAGGAGTGGGAGGGAAGTGATGGCACAGCACTGATACAACTGCAGTATGATCAATGAAGCTGGCAGAGCTCTGGGTGGAATTTTTTGAAATTAGAGGCAAATTTTCAGTAGAGAATTCTGACTTGCAGACCTTATAAAGTGATCAGAATGAGAAACTGTATTCAAATACTCTGAAGTTATGTAAGTGATTTTTATTTATTTATTTATTTATTTTTTAAGATTTTTCTTTTCCCCGGGCTTAAAAACAGGAGTTCAGCTGGAATGTGTCTGGAAGTTTAGGAGAAAGGAAAGTTTTAAAACACAAAAATAACTGCAGCTAGCAGTTTTTATATATATATATATATATAAAATGGAGAGTTTGGTTACTGTGTTAAATATCTAATTTTGTTCTCACTGATTCATACCATTAAGACCAAGAACTTTATAAATATTTTGCATCTTTGGCAAGCTTGTATGACAATTTGAGGCAAATGAAGGCAATAACCTTAAAAAGAGAGTGACTTGATAGGGTGACTTGATATTTATTTTTATAAGGTGCAGGATCCAGGAAAATTAGGGAGAAAAAAGCCTATCATGACATTTTGAGTTTTCAGTATATGTTACTTTTCTGAGTTTGTAAGTAACTTACATAACTGAAATGCAGGCTAAAAAAGACCCCAAAATATATTTGGATTACATTCGTAATAGGGATACATATTTAAAAACAGATTTTTCATACATCACTTTACATATTAGAAATAAAGCTATTTGAGCAGAGGTCTTTGTTTTGTAGTAACTGTAAACCTCAACTTTATTACAGAAGAGATACCACTGAGGTTTTTCCCTCTTACAAGATATCTCTAAATCTGATATGACATGATACTATATGAATGAAAAAGCAGTAATGATTTCAGATATGAAAAGCCTGAAAGTAAATCTGTAGTATTGCAACTGTACTTGGAAAAAGAACCAGTCATTTTGTTGTATAAAATTCCTGAGCCAGCTGATAGATGAATCACTTTTGACAGTAACTCACTTTTTGACCTGTGTGGCAAGGAGAATGTCACAGCAGTAGGAGAGGTTCTGTGATAATTGGAAAGTGAAGAGGACTTGGTGGTGCAGTGGGTTAGTGCATTAGCCTTTCCCCTCTGGAGACCTTGGTTCATATTCTGCCTTAGGATCACTAGTGAAAATGAATGCTTTGGTGTCCTACTTCTATTTGTACATATGACAAAAAAGACCCATATTTGGAAAAAAAAGTTGTCTTGCTTCACAATAAAATGGTGTGTTGGCAAGGATCCTAGGGTCATTGCACAGTGGCAGAGAGCTTAAACACTTTATTTCTGCTGTATGAGTTTATCAAGCCCACTTTTCCCAAAAGAGCAGTCACTTGGTGTGTTACTAAAGGGAAAGAAAGGAAAAACTTCTCAGTTGATATGTATGAAAATTCTGCAGGTAACGATGGAAACACATTCAAAATAGAAAGGCTACAGTGATACATTTCACTTGGAATTAACTGCTGCTAATCTCTTTTTCACTGAAGTTATATTTCTCTTGAACTGCTTTAGTTGAACTTCTTGCTGCCTAAGATTTTTAAGTGCCAGAGAACTGCTGTTTCATATGCAGTGGAGTGGAGCAGTGATGACATCCAGTGATTAATTAGCTGAAAAAGTATATATCCCCTAAAGGTATCCTGAGAGCCACTTTCCAGCCCTGCTTAAAAGAAACATACTGCTTGCAGATACAGGTGGTAGTGAGCAGAATACAGAATGATTATCAATGATATACTGGCTTTTATTACAGCTGTAGTGCTTACTCTTACTGCCTTGTAACAAGGGTGGTGCAACCAATTGTGGGTTACTATCCAATGAAAAGAGATGGAGTTTTATCTTATCAACTCCTCCTATGTTTATCTTTTCATCTCCTTCAAAATGTACAACTTTCAAGTTATATTAGGGATTTGCAGCAATGTGTGAACACCTCAAGTTTTGAATCCCCACAAAAATGTTAGCACTGTTCACAGAAGTACTGTAACAGTGCAGTACAGTAATACTGTTTACAACTGTGTGAGAGCTTCTCTCTTTAAACATGAATTAAATATTCAGCATGAGTCCAGTCTGAGAACCTTGATGACTAAAGCAGCCTGCTCAAGAATGAAAAAGGATCAGGGAAGCAAGAACCTCAATTTTATACCCTTCTTCTAGGTAATAGGAAATCACACTTACGGCTCCATCCTTGGAACAGATGAAAAGAATTATCAGCTAACCACAGTATTCAGTCTATCCCTTTTTGATGATCATTTCCTTCTAACTTGAGGGAAACATGGAGTAAAGATTGAAACCTTCTTTTTCTATTTTCCCTTCAATAATAACAAAAAAGATACAGGGGGCACAAAGAGGAGAAGTGAAGGATTAAAGGATAAAGGCTGGAACAGAGGAAGCTTGAACAGAAAGCAGCAGACAAGAACAGAGCTGTCATTTGGCTGATAAATCATTCTCTTAATCAACCATGCCAGCCAAAGATGGCCTGAGTAAGCAGCTACAAATGAAGAAGCTTTTAAGTGATTTTCACTCTTCCAACACATACGTAGTAATTTAAATTTATTCTTTTAATTGTACTAGTTTCTTGGTTTGAGACTTCCTAGGATGGTGAAAACCTTTAAACAGCTTCTATACTACATAAGAGTTTAGATCGCCTTAAAGTGGACTAGATTTCTTTGAGTAGTTAATTTTTTTCACTGTTTAAGTTTTTTTATTGTTAGTTGTTTTGTTTGTGGGTTTTTTGTTTAGTTTTTTTTCATAAAATATTGTGGAGGAAATCTGAAGGCCTGAATATAAACTAGAAGCAAGATAGGATTGAACTGTGACTTTACTGTACTTTGTGATGTTCACGTAAGGGAATAAGCTAAGATAGGCCTTCCTTGGTACACATGCATCTTGCCAAAACATCAAGGCCACTCCCATTCACTCTTCACTCACATTTCTTACCTCTAATTGCAGGCTGTTAACAGGGATGTCACTCTCATATCCTCCTTGACAATATCACTTTCACAGCCTGGGAGGAGAATGATTTCATAGGCAGATCCTTTTGCTTCCCTGTTTTCATGCAAAGGTGAGACTGAGCTGGAAGTCAGAGTTGAGGCTGAAATGAAAAAGGAGAAGATTGAGACTGAAAGTGAGAATAGAGAATGATGAGTTGTAACAGGGCTTTAGTAAATAAAAAACCCCTCAACCCCTGGAATAGTCTTTGACCTGCTTAAGCAGGTTGGTTCAAAACATTGCTTTTCATTTTTTATTTTTCTTGTATGTCTGATGTCATAAAAAAAAAAAAGCCCTAGGAACATATCTTTTAATAAATAAAAGTTCTGCATTATATACAGCACATTTTCATGATCTGCTCAGTTATGCTGTGCTCAACATTACAAGAGAGGCTCTAAAAGAACCAAAAGATGTCTAGTCTGAAGACGCTCTGCTAATACTAAAATTGTAGAAAGAGGAATGGTACTGTATTCTGGAAACCTACCTGGATCTTCCAGTGAACTCTATAGGACCTTTAGTTTTGCTTAGCCCTCAGAATTCAGGTAGTATTTTTATATATTTCAGTCTTTAACACATCAACGATGTTTCTCACTAATAACTGGCTATGCATCCTGAGACAATTAAAATTTGTCTCTCTTCATTACAGTTAATGTAACTGCATGGGATTTAAACATGTGTTGTAAATCTCATCTTTAGAGATTGTTTTAGCTGTTGTTTTTTTAAATATGGAAAATGAAAGGTAAAGGTAATGCAGCAGTCGCAATGAAGTGTTCAGATTTCTAGCTGCCAACAGGAGTGTGTGTACTTCTAGATTTGATTTTGAGTTGAGAAAAGAATCTGACAATTTATTTTTACACCACTTGAGTAGTGGTGTGGATTTTCTTTTTTTAAGTTTCACTGTTGTTAGGTATGATGCACAGAAACAGGGTGAGAAAGTGATTTCATGCTCTATTTCTCCAGATGAAGTTTTGTGCTTTGCTGACAAATGCTGACATGTAAACCCAAATTTCAACTTCCCACATCTAACAATGGTAAATTAAAAAAAAGTTCACAGGAGCCATAGGTAAACTCTTATTGGTCATACAAAAAATTTTAAATTTTTTGACAGCTTAACATGGCCTGGTTCAAGGTTATCTTGGGAAAAAAAAAAAACAAACAAAAAAACAAACAAAAAAAGCATTTCTTGATTTTATAGTGCTAAGATGACCACAGAATCATAGAATACTTTGGGTTGGTAAGAACCTCTAAAGGTCATCTAGCCTAACCCCCATGACGACTGGTTTCTATGCTTTTTAAATTGGTTGTTTGCTACCATAATTTTTAATTACTCTGAAACAAAAAAGAAGTTAGAAAAGGAAAAATTGGTAACCATGCTGGAGATCTGTTTAGGAATTGAATTTTCTTGATTGTTTAAAATCAAATAAGCTTACAGTACTTGGCAGGGTATAAAAGGATGAAGTTATCTAATCCATTAGTATAAGGAATCATCAATACCTTTACTTTTGAAACCTCATGAGGACTCAATAACTTAACACAGAATTTTACCACATAACTATTTTGAGTTCAGTTTTGTAGAGCAAGATCCAATGATCAAGAGGTTATGGAAAAAGGAAATTGTATATGTTTCTTTGCTACTGTTTTACTATCCCACAGTTCTGTCTTGGAGGTGAATGTTCATCTTGGAGTGATTCACAGAATGTCAGGGGTGGGAAGAGACCTCTGAAGATCAAGAACTCCTGCTTGAGCAGGAGTTATCCATGGGACAGCAATGTGCCCTTGGGGCCAAGAAGGCCAAGGGTATCCTGGGGTGCTTTAGGAAGGGTTTGTCCAGCAGACCGAGGGAGGTTCTCCTTCCCCTCTGCTCTGCCCTAGTGAGACCTCACCTGGAGTATTGCATCCAGCTCTGGGCTCCCCAGTTCAAGAGGGACAGGGATTTAGTTGAGAGAGTACAATGTCAGAATGATTAAGGGACTGGAACACCTGCCTTAGGAAGAAAGGCTGAGACCTGAGATTTTCAGTCTGGAGAGGAAAAGACTGAGAGGGGATCTAATTAATGTGTATAAATACCTGAGGGCTGGGGGTCAAGAAGGAAGGGACAACCTCTTCTCACTTGTGCCCTGTGATAGCAGGAGGGGCAATGGACTCAAGATGGAGCACAGGAACTTCCACATCAACATGAGGAAGAATTTCTTTGCTGTGAGGGTTACAGAGCCCTGGAACAGACTCCCCAGACAGGTTGTGGAGTCTCCTTCTCTGGAGACTTTCAAGACCCATCTGGATGCATTTCTGCTCCCATCTGTCCATCTTTTCTCTCTCTGTCCAGTATCTGCTCCAAACAAGGGAAAATTACCTAAATAAAGAATAGCTGCTCAGCTATTTCTGTTTACAGAGAAAAGTTATGCAGGTTTATCTTAATATCCAAGGCTTTATTAAACTGTGAAGGTTCTCCAGATGTTTAATGAATGTCACTGTCCTTCCTCCTTGGGCACAAAACAGATAAGAATGGAAACCATTCCAGCCAGCCACCAGACAATGGTAATCCAACCACACTCATTAATCATTGATTTAATGTAGCTGGACTCTTTACTGGGTACATACATTTTCAACGTGTAATTTAAGACCACATAGTTTCACTTGAAATAAAGAAACAAGTGTCCCATATTTTTCCTGAGGAAAGACATTTTAAAAAAATGTTTCATCCATCTCCAAAGTCATTAATGGCTGTGATTCTTGTTCCTGCTGCATAATCTCAACAAATATTGTCACCTAATAACATAGTAGAGCCTTGCATTAAGCTGGTTGAATGTTATCTGTCCAGATATATAATTTTGAGCTATTTCTAGTGTTTCATATTTACTCTTAAGACATTTCCTAAGGTGGCTCTCTGAAAATTGAATTTGATTCCACCAAAAAGGTAGGTACAGTGTGTTGTACATGTGATACAACTTTAGGATATGAGAGAAAATGGTAGAGAATGCAAAAACTGAAGTTATGATCTTGATAATAGAAGCACAAAAGAATTAATATATTAGAAAACATTTGACAAAAAGCTTAGGTTGTTACCTACATTTCTAATGAGAAGCTCTAGGATAACAGCCATAATCACTGGTTTATGATAAAGTATCAGAGGCTTCAGATTACCCATCCAGGAAGGACTAATATCATAATAGTGTGTAAGCAGTTTTACTGAATTGTCATAAACGTAAACAATTTTCAGAGGCAAAATGTTTTCAATTTAGAATAATGGAATACTTCTAGTTGAAGTAAAATTATGTCTATTCATTACCTAAAAATACATACTACAAAGAAGAATATTACAGTTTAGAATGGAAATAAAAAGTTTTATATTCCACTCTTTGGGTTCTTTTTTTAGTTGCTGGGAATTTAGAAATGGAGCAGCTGTTGGGTGGGTGAGTAAGTGTCCATGGCTTTGATTTGACTTTTTTTGTCCTACAACCTTAATAAACTTTGTGGCAAAATGTTCCCAGTCATAACCCTACGTGACATTAGAGTTGTAGCCATCTTATGTGACTACAGCCAGGTGCTGCATACCTGACAGGTTTCAAGGAGTACAGAAAAAGTGAAGTTTTGTGAGGTCTGTATTAGGAAAAAAAATGGCTACATATGGCAACATAAGTGGTGTTTATAGCTCTGTTTTGTCTCAAACAAGTCAAAGTCTCAATTTTGCATGTATTTAGAAATTTTAAAGAAATGATTCATTCAAGATGACAACAGCTCCTGAAAGGATAAAATCTTAAGAAAATACATAACGTGCTGAAATATGCATGCATTGTACCTCATCTTGCCCAGTTCTCCATGAAATGTCAGAAGAACCTCCTACTGTGATATGTCTCTGAGCTCTGCAAGACTGATTAAATTTCTATATAATATCAATTGTTGCATCCTGTGAACCATAAATTATAAAATTTGTGTTCTATTTTATCACTCTGTAAAAAAGCTTAAAACTTCTTATCAGATAAGAAGAATAAACTGTGACTCTATTTCTGTCAATTTTACGCACATAAACAGGGTGTAAATGTGGGATATATTCTTTATATATGTATGTGAAAGAAATAGATTAAGAAAGTATTTGCTACAATTAAAAAAAAAAAAAAAATTCTCAATTTTGTAGCATCCTGAAATAAGGGGAAAAAATTATGTGTCCAAAGCCTAATTTATAAAGGTCCCTTGAGAACTGAACAGAAAATACTGAGGCTTTAAGAGGATGCAGTTTCCTCCCTTATATTTTTAACTAGTGGAACAGCAAAATATAATCAGGAGATTTTTGTTCGAGAAGATTTGCTTTATGACAGAAACTAGTGTTAAAAGGGCTTGTGGTCATTTCTCACACCACTTCAAGATGTGTGGTTTCTGTACAGAATCTCAACTTACACATTTAAATCGTATTCAATGTTTTTGACCTTTTGGCACCACACACCAAGAGGCTAATGTGAGGAATCTGTTCCTCTTGAATTGCTGACTGTAGTTTAAGTCCATTGTTCAGAGAATATCAGGACTGTGAATTTCAAACTAAGATGAACGAAATAAAAATGTCTTTATTCTCATTCTCATCTCTGTCTCACACTCTCTCACTCCCTCTCACAGGGTTTTGTACTGCAGCTCATCACCATTGCATCTGAGTGCCTTCCAAATAAAATAAATAACAGTAGCAGAGCCTCTAGTGAACATCATGGGGAACATCAACATTGAGAGGCAGGCCTTATAAATCTGCATGCAACACTGTATGAACGTGCTTAGATTGCTTCCAGGCTGGAGCTGGCTTACATCCAGCTTCTTGTGTAAAGTGTACTTGAGCAACTTCAGGTCTGTATTCAGTGTAGGGACTCCCTTTAGGGTTGATGCTTCTCTAAGGCCAGGGTAGAATAGGATAAAGGTGAGAGAGGGCAGTGTGTTTTTGTGACAGCTTTTGGTAGTTTGTGATAGTTGTGCACAGCTTTGATTCAGATTGTAAGTCTCACTGTTACAAATACACTTGTAATTTCTTATGTTGTTCCTTAATGGAAATCAGCATAATTTAAATTACTTTTCTCAATTGAAAAATACCAGTGGAATTATTTTTTTTTTCATGCAGTACCACTAACTTCTCTTTTTCTTCAGCTTAGTTTTACAGTTTCCTGTATATTTAGTATTGTAGGTAACCTGACTAATATCATTAAATCAAGAGCACATGTAATGTTCTGGTTTGGGCCAGGATAGAGCTCGTTTTCTGTCTTGTAATTTTGCTTTCAGCTAAGTCTCTTGCAAGTAGCTGTGCTTGCTGAAAATAACAGCAAGTTTCTCTGTCAGTATCTGCTTCTGAGACTGATAACACTTGTTTATAGTTATGGCTAGAGAATGTTATGCAGAACTGAGGCCACTACTCAGTTCTAAGGAACATCTTATGCTGCAGAAAGAGGGAGGGAGGAAAGAGGTTACACCTGCGACCCTCCTTTAGGGAGGACTGGACAAGACAAATGACCAAAATTGACCAAACAGATTATTCTGTCCCATACATGTCATACTTGGTATAAATTTGAGGGATCAGGAGGGTCAAACCCCTTCGTGTTCACCCTTTACCCTTCCCT
Organism: Phaethornis superciliosus; assembly: GCA_023637945.1. Lineage (NCBI taxonomy): Eukaryota > Metazoa > Chordata > Aves > Apodiformes > Trochilidae > Phaethornis > Phaethornis superciliosus. Next base: position 74,866,942 of record JAJQWJ010000003.1, on the reverse strand, counting down.
TTGGCCTGTTCCTACTTGCTTTGGCATCCTGGGAGGATTCCATCCGTCCCTCTGCCTGTGGGCCTGATCCATCCCAGCCTGAATCTGTGTGTTCCTGCCTCCAGCTCCCGACTGCTGCTGACCCCAGGATTCCAGCCTGGACTTTCCCAGGGCTGCCCTGCATCCTTGGTGGTGATGTGATGATGGGGAGGAAAGGGGAAGGAACATGGTATCATTTTTCTGTATATTTCTATATGTTCAATAATTCTTCCTTTTTTAATCATTGCTTTTTCATTAAAGCTGTGTAGTTTAGTTTCCAACCCATAAGTCTCTCTCCCTTATTCTCTCTCCTTTCTTTATCAGGGAGAGGAGGGGGATTAATAGAGAGCATCTGCCATTCAGTTAATTGCCGGGCCAGTGTTAAACCATGACACGTAAGCTGATCATAATGGAGTGGCTTTCAAAGATGCAATATGCATTTTGAGAATGGATCATAAATGGAAGTGATTAGTATAATTTTGAAAGATATAGCTTGTGGTGAAATGTATTAATAAAAATGGTAATTGCAAGAGTTGTGAAATTTAGAATGGCAAATATGGTAACAATCAATTCTGAAGTAAACAGCTTTAAAGTTCTTAAAATCTAAGTTACATCAAACCAAACAAAAAGGTGCAAAACCTCTTCCCTTAATGTAAACATTGTTAGGTTGTAGGTAACAGAGAGCAGATCTCATGGCTGGTTTTCTTTATAATCTTGTGGAAGCTGTTTCTCCTGGAGAAATTAGATTCAAATCCTTTCAGAAGTTTTCTTTATGGCAATACATCATATAGTTAGCAACTTTGTCAAAAGCTGACAAAGAAATGGTTTGCTGAAACATTTGAGCATCATTGAAAAGATACATTAACAGTGAACCAGTTTGCTCTAACTATTGATAAAAATTCTGGCAACTTCTGAAAGGTTAGTGGTTGCAACTAGGTGTTTTTTGAGTGAGATCTGCAAGTGTAGAAATTATGGTTCTAAAATCAGAGGTGTAATTGTCTTCTACAGCTTGTTTTTGATCATTAAAGATCATTTCAACATCACAGAATGTGCATCTGATAAAGACAATATAAAATACTCATTTTTTTCAAATGTTTATTTATATTATCACTGCATTTTGAAAGCGATTTATCTAAATATTTGAATTATTTTGAATTATTTTACTTTATTTTACTTTATTTTATTTTATTCTACATGGAAGATTAGAGTGAAGTGGGTGCAGAGTTAAAGACAGAAAAGGGGGACATATATAAGTGAGCCGTGTGAGGTGCTGCTGTTATTACTCACGAGGAAGTGTAGATCTAGACTGACAGCTCAAAGAATGCAAGGGCTGAAGACACAAGACAGCTTGTGATGATTCTCTGGCTAGATTTGGGAGAGAAGCAAGAAGATGCTTTGCTCTGGGTAGCTAGGCAAGAGAAGTTAGATTAATAGCACTTTATCAGAGTTACTGGCAGAACTAGAATGTCAGCCAAAGGCGAAAATAGTGATAATATATGGGTAAAAGTACTAACACTTACACTTTTTATCCTTTTTTAAGAATTAAGATCCTTCCTAGAAGCCTAATTAATTGATCTGAATTTTACAGGTGGTTTGTTTGGGTTTTTGTGGGGGGGCAGGGGGTGTGTTGTTTCATGGTGCTTTTTTTCTGCAGAAACGTTCAATTTTAAAGCCATCAAATAAGATCTTAAGTTTTAGTTTAGTTTCTATTATTAGATTCTTCATACAGTCACATTATGCCTTTTGAATCCATTGATTTTGATAAGGAATCAGTATGTCATTATTTTATTTTTTAAACTTTCCTTAAAAAATCATGTTGTTTTAAAATTAGGTTTAGTAGAAAACATTAAAGCAATAGAAAACTTCATCCTTTTTTAGAATTTAACTAAATTTGAGATTCAAAAGTTAATAGATACCACAGTAAAAGTCCCAGAGGTATAGAAAATGACTCAGAAATGTGGAGTCCTCTAAAGTATTCTCTAGTTAAAGAAAATAAATGAATATGCCACCTATTTGAATCCTGAGAAGACTACTTATCACAGCAGAAAGATAGCTCTTATCACCTCAAATGAAGGATGAGTCACGGGCTTAAGAAAAAGTTAATATTTTGACTCAAAAAAAAAAAAAAAAAAAAAAAAAGATTGAAACAGGCATGCAGGTCAAACATACAAAGAAAAAGGCAGGGAATTTATTCAGGAAAATCTGAAAAGTATCTGGTGTTCTGGATTCAGTAGATGAAAGCTCATGGACTTGCCCAGAGAAGGGGCACTAAAGAAAGCAAAAGAAAGATAAAGCTTTTCAGCTTTGCATTGCCAGTACCTTTTATATGTTCGTCATTTTTCAGGTGATGGATTTCCCCTGGAGTTCTTCCAATAATTACATTAGTTTGGATAGAAGTTTAGTAGTGTAGATTCTGGCCCACTAGAAACTGGGCTTCAGAAACCAAGAATAGCACACAGGCTCTTAGACAGCTGTCAAGCCAAGATAAAGGTCTGTAGTTTTCAGAAATAATTACAAAAATGTAAATTTTTGGTGTTTGTTCTTGTTTCTTACTAAAAAAAACCCAAAAAACCAAAAAACAACCCAAAAATAAAACCAAACCAAAACAATCCAACTTAAAATATATGCTCAGATTCTCCAGTTATGTTTCTTGGCTGCTCAGCATAAGCCTTCTCTAAAAACTGAGATTTCTTGCCAGACCTTTGATCTAAAGACCCAAGAACAAATGAAATTGCGACTCGCAATCTTATTTCCAGGTAGCAATGTTCTATTTCAGTAAGTTAAATTATGAGTAGAATATAGAAGGGCAAAGGCATGGAAATAAATAGAGTGCTTTCTACCTTTTTAACACTTTATAACATAAAATTTTGTTTTGCCTATATAAAATAGTTTAACAGAATTTAAGTTCTATGAGACATCATTATTGAGAAGGTAATAAACAGCATTAATAATGTGTTTTGAGAGACATTAGTGCAAGCCTCATATGGTAGGAACATAAGTGAATTAATTTCTGAGCAAGATTATTATAGAGATGGGCAAGATCAACAAAGGAAACCTGTGAAAAGGTTAAATGGCTTGCATGATGGGAGGAGTAAATTTGCCAATCTCTCATATCCAGCTTTGATCTATAAATATTAAACCAATTGCAGATGACAGTTCCTAAATAGGTCACAGAGGCATTCATATTGGGAGTGAGAGGTGATAATAGGTGAGATAATTACAAGGTACAACTGTTTACCTCAGCTATCTAACTGCTAACTACCTATAATTAAATGGCATCTCTAGTGTTCAGTGATGGGTAAGTGAATGTGGATGCTTTCAGGTTGCTGTTAGCAGCCTCTGCTCTGCAGAAATTGAGCTGCAGCTGACTCAGAAAGTTTCAGGCAGACTGGTGAGGCGAAAGGAGTTCATGATTTTCTAGAAAGTCTGAGAAATCACCTTCTGATTGGACTTCACAGAGCTTGACTTTTGTGGTTTGCTTTTACAGATCATAGGAACTGTTTAGACATTAACTCTGCCCATAATTAGGTGAGTGAAGATCACAAGCACAGCAAGAATTTCAGCTTTACCCTCTGTGGCTGAAATTCAATTAATGGTAGTCTTCTCCTGCACGGTAGCTCAGGTATCCCCAGTTAGGTGGTTCAACAGCTCTATTTGTAGTTCCTTACTTAAAAATCTGGTTTTGTCCTGCATGCTACAGATGGAAGTCTCTGACAGCCAGTTTCTTATGAATACTGGGAATAAAGTCGTATGCTCCTATTCTTTATAAGGAATTTATCCTTCTGCGAGTATCCATCCTCTGGTGTTAGATTTCTCTGAGACAGGTATGTAAGGAAATCTTGGGCATGTAGTTAGTAAAATATTGTTGGTACGAAAGCTTTTGGTGTTGTATCAGTATAAGTCTCCCCTATGGTTCCTTTCCTGCTTCCCTTTATTAGAGGTTTTTCTAGAAGATGCTGTCTTGACTCATTGCCCATGATTTTGTAAGATCTCCTGATGTGGCATACAAGTGGATGCTGTCTCTTCTGATCTGTTGGTGTATATCCTCAAGGGAGGAAAAAAGAGACTGCAGTTTAGTTGAGCCTGTGTAGCAGTTCTCTCTCTTGTTCTCTGTAGGGAACTCTAGAATAGAAAAGGCAGCCAGTCATGCATGCTGTAATTTACATCTGATTGATGAAGGGTTCAGATTCACAGGAACAATTTGCACTGGGACTCCTGTAGGTCTAAAACTGAAATATTTTGCTACTGCTATACAGCATTAATTTTTGTCTTGATAAGTCTCATATCTTTCCACGTCAACTTTGTTCTCAGAATTAACCCTTGAACTTACATGTTTAAATCATTCTTGTTTCCCAAGTTAATTATTAAGTAAGCTTAGTTGTAACTGAAAACACTGCCCTTCTAATAATCAGATAAATACATTTTATGGGAAAAAGCACACCATACAGTATTTGCTGTGCTTGCAAAGTCAACTAAACCTTTATTTTTGATTTGAACATTCATTCACTTAAGTCTCCAGAAAAAACACAGCCTTTGAGAAGAAAGATGTTTATCAAGTAACATCTCTTGGACATCTCAGAAAGAACCATAAATTAGTATTTATTAATGAGGCAGAGTTAGGCCAAGAAGGTATTGTCATTAAATTCTCAAATGAACATACAGATATATAAATGAAATACTGTCAGAACTTACTATTTGGTAAAATATGTTTGTTTACATATTGTGTATTACTATTATAGCAAAAATTATAGCTCTTGTCCCAGGAATCCCTGCAATCACCACTAGGCAGGTTTTGTTCTGACCTAGTATGTACTACACACAAGCTGCACATCTAGAAACTTCTTAAAGTTAAATAAGGATAACTGAGTTTGTTCTGGTTTTGTTTGTTGAGGGCTTTTTTTCCCTGAATTTTACTCTTTTTGTAGTATCTTGCCAGAGTAAGGGGAAAATGACAACGAATCTCTCTGTGCAATGTAGAAATAATTAAATACTATTGCTGGCAAAGGCATAATTTTTTCTTCGTTTAAATGTGCCTTCGAAATGAAACAGCAGAAAATTCTCATTTCTTATGTATATTCCCAGACTAACTAAACAAGTAAATATATAAATTTGCCATAAAACTTATTAATGGGCATTTGTTTACATATTTTTATCTCAATTATCTATCCCCATGGGACCCATTCAATCAATTTTTCACTAAGTAGTTTTCAAAATATAATTACTCTTATGGGTAGGTCTATGAACAGCAGCGTCATTTACACTATAGTTCACTAATTACAATTCTAAGCCATTATAATGAATTATACTTGTACATTCTTCAAGAAGATCAGTTAATGCTAATCACTTCTATCACATATATCACTTAGAAGACATCCATCTATAACAGCCTTTTCATTTACAGTCTCATTCCCTTTTAATTTTCTTGCATTGTAAGATATGACCAGGAATGTATAGTGTATGTTTACATAATCAGTTAGCCTCATAAACTTAGTAATGAAAGTTGATGTTTAAAATGTAGAAGGTGCATTTTTCTATTTTTGTATATATTTAAGATGGAAACAATGTTTGTGATTATTAAGTGTACTGGAACATCAGTTCTGGAATTACTGTCTAAAGGAATAACAGAAATAAATAGTTCTAGTATAATACATTTATGAATGGGATATATAGGGCAGATTACTATTTATGTTGAGTGACTGGATTTGTCTACCCAGATGCTTTTCTAGCCCTAATTTTTTGTGCTCTAACAAGGCAGAGAAGTACGTATTGCAAACTAAGGAGTTGAGTGCTTTTTGTCTAACTAATCTAGAAACTGAATGCCTAGATACAGGCAAAAAAAGATTCCTTTGCAGGATGAAGCATGCTGAAATAATGATCTAATACTTGCACAAAATCCTTTAGACTAGTTTGACAAGGAAAGTGTGATTTCTTTAGATGTGGGAAACTTTGCTGGGGATTTAGGTACAAGAAGCCCAGTGGTCCCAGTTTTAAAAATTGGAGCTACAACCTCTTCTCTCCTTGTTGTCATCACAGAATATTAAGACAATTCTTTACTAGTAGCTTACTGGAATTTCTAAGAAGATCTTAAAAATCAACCATGCACAAAAATTAATTGATGTATGAATGCTATATTTAAGATAAACAATAAGCACTGTTATCATTAGCATGGTTGTTATGGTTAGAATACTTATGAAATTTCTACAGTAGTACTATCTGAATTCAGATTTGAGTTTCTAAGGGGTTATTTAAAAGGTGCTATTTCTAAGGACAAACATTTATAGACTAAAATATAAGAAATATGAAAAAAAGTGGTCTCTGAGGTTTCCAAGATGAAGAAAAAAAATGAAAAATATGAAATAAATTTTTCAACTCTGAAGTTGCCTCTTATGATAAAATGAAAGTTATTATTAAGAAGAGAAGGTTGAGGTTTTAAAAATATACTATGAAAAAGTGTGAGAAATTCCTTGAAGAAAAATTAAAATATAAGAAATATAAGAAAATAAGAAAATGCAGCACAGAGGACTCTTATAGTGTCTGAGTAGTATAACTTCCTTGAGAGGAATTACAGACAGTAACTAAATCAGCTTTACAGATCGAGAGAAAAGGCACAATAGTATTTTAAACTTATTTTTTTGTGTCTTCTTCATACATCTAGTGGGGGTTGACCACTAGACATTCCAAAGGCAATTTTTTTCCTGATGCAATTTCATTGTCCAGTTCACTACCTCAATTTTATTTATATTTTATCTATAGTTGTTGACATAGATTCAGTAAATTTTGTCATCTGAAAGCTGGACTTAGGGAGTCATCATGCTGACATTCTTTCCAGCTAATGAGGGAGAGTATAGAAGAATAATCAGTAGTAAAGTCAGTTATCTGGTAAAATTCCTAGCCATGAATAGAAGATAAATTGATGAAGATAGGGAAAATGAGAAAGGTAGTTTGCATAAGAAGGAAAAGACAATGTAAACCGATCATGAACTGTACCAAGATGAGGTAAAGAAGCAGTGCAGCAGACTAATCTCTGAAGGAAACCTGGCTGATAGAGGTATGGTGAATCCCCACAAAAGCCAGAAAAAGTCAGTTTCACATAGCTGGAGTCTGCGTGTCAACAAGACTAAGAAGGTGTCCTGGAAAAACTCCTGAAGAAGGGCTTTTCTATGAGCTGTCTTCCAGCTGCCAAGCTATGAAATGTGGATCTTAGATTACAAATCAATTTTATGGGAGTAAGGAATAATCTACCATTATTCTTGATCTCAGGAGAAAACTATATAACATCAAATTCTTACAATATATACTAAGGTGTTGTCCTTGTGAATCTCATTATTTATTTTTTTTAGTTATTAGATATACAGATTTTTTTCAATATCAACGTCTTGGAATAAGTATTCTGAAAAAAACATCTCAGTCATAATTCCAGTGGTTTGTGTTATTTGGGTTTTTATTATTATCATTATTGTTATTATTATTAATAATTATTTGCTAAATGTTATTTCACATGAGTTTAAACTGTATGGAACTGCACTTCTCTGGAATGGACGAGAGAACGTCCTGTCATATATACACTCCATTTCCTTTGGTTTCTTTACCCTAGAAATTGTACCCACTGAATACGGAGTATAATCAGGATAGACAAAATATGGTTATGGAACATTCTTGGTGTGCTTTGGCATATAAACCCAGTCCATGAATCCAAAGCAAAACAGTTTTATCTATTCTAGAGCTAGGGCATTGACTAACTCAAAGTAAGCAGTGAGAGAAAGGAGATTGGAGAGTGCTTTAGCCACAGAAAGAAATATTCACAGAATGTTTTTTCTTCTCTAGGGTCCTGCACTATTTGTCACAGATCCATGACTGTGATAGGTCTACACCTATGCCCATTTCTTATCCTGTTGTTATCCACTGATAGTCTATGTGTAGTCTCTAGAGGACCTACTGTCAGAGTGCCTGGCATGCAAGATAATAGTTTAAGTATTCTGGCTAGACCTCAGACTATACTTCTAGGCACATGGTGTGAAGGCAGGCAATTTTATTCTGAGCAGCAGCCCTAAAAGCAGCCTTACCAAATAGTTATAGTCTGGTATTAAAACAGAGTTTCAGTACTGTAACTTTTATTTTCTCCACAGTTCATGGGTCTAGTTAACATGGAATAATCATAAGGTAAGAATGGTTGAAATATGTCATATTATAGGTATACCTAGACTAGCATCTTATCTGTAATGCTGGTAGATAGTGGGTACTTAAGGCAGATAACAAGAACATACAGAATTGTTCCGACTCTAGGATTTTCAGCAAACAATGCTTTAGGTCTTGAATGAGTGAGAGGTTACTGTTGGACTGCTGTGTTTAATGAAGTGCCAAAGTACCTATTCTCCATCAACTAGTGTAGTCCTTCTCAGAAGCCATTTATGCTTTTTGCCCCTAAAGAATCAGAGAGAAAAAAATGAAACTCCCCTGCATATTATGCATTGTAAAAAGTGAGACTTCTTCATTTAAAAAAAAAATGCATTGTTTGATGCTGCCACTGAGTGTTTGGATTTTCAATATTATGAGATGTAAGAGCTTATTCAGGCCTCTTCTTTTTCCCAGTGTTTATGACTGGATTTCAACTATATTGCCACTTAGTCATGCCCTCTATGTCAGTGTCAGGTCCTAGTCTGCTAAGTTTTTTCCCATTTGAAAGCACTAACATGCCCCTGACTGTTGCCACTTTGCCACTTTCTACTTTTCTGTTGCTATTCTTGTTTTGTTTTTTTTTTTTTTTTCTTAAAAAAGGTAGATCAGAGTTACATGCAGTGGTGATGAAATAGATGTATTTCTTGAATACTGCAGTGATGGTTTCTATTTTACCATAAATTTATTTCTTTTATTTTTCTACCTTTATGACCCCACTGACCACTTTATGACCAGTTGATGGAATTGAACTGCCTGACTAGTGTGGTGGATGAGGGGAGAACATCTGCTGATCAGAAGGTTATAGTGGGGCAAATACTGTTCAACACTTTCATTAATGACCTGAATAATGGGAGAGATTGTTCTCTCATAAGGTTTGCAGACCATACAAAACTGAGAGGTGTGCTGCCATTCAGAGGTACCTGGACAGGCTGAAGAAATGAGACTGAGATGAACCTCGTTGTTTGACAAAGGGAAATGGCCAAGTCCTGCCCCAGGGGAACAACAACCCTGGAACCAGTGCATGCTGGAAGCTGGCCAGATGGCAGCAGCTCAGCAGAGAAAGACATTAGAGTCTTGGTGGACACGAAACTAGCCACGAACAAGAAATGCATTATCACAGCAAAAATAGCCAGCAACATCCTGGGCTGCATTAGGCATACCATTGCCAGAAGCCTGGGAGAGGTGGTCTTTGCTTGGATCAATGGTGAGACTTATCTGGTCTGCTGAGTCCAATTCCAAATGATTAAGGGATTGAAGTACCTTTCATCTCAGTTAAAAAGTCTTAAAGAGATGGGGTTGTTTGGCCTCCTGAAGAGAACCTGAACAGTTCTATGCTGTGAATTATCTGCAAATGTTTTCAGAATATTTCCTGAGTGGCAACCAAGAAGTCTACTCAAAGTTGACTTTTCTGCTTTTGTTCTTCATATCCACTGCTTTGAAATCCGACTGCTGTTTTATCAGTAGGTCACTCAGTGCTGTGAATTGGCTGAGTACTGGCAGGATAAGAATAAATTTTATAGAAAAGAGCCTGGGGACCCCAGGCTGAATGTGTCAGCAGGTATCATTGCTGCAAGGAAGGCTACCTGCATAGTCTAAAGGTGGAGAGAAGTTGTTTTTCTTACTGGTCAGCACTCCTGGTGCTGCTTGAGTACTCTGCCCAGTTTTATGCTACCCTAATGGACACATGAGATGGATGGAGCAGTTGGGAGAGGTGAGTTTATTTTATCTTAAGGAAAGAAGACCCAGGGAGGACCTTGCCACTGGCATGAGTTGTCACTGGGACATTACACAGTAGGCAGAGCCAGACTCTTCTCAGAAGTACACAGTGAAAAGATCAGAACTATGAAATGGAAAATTCCAATTAGATGGTTAAAAATTTTTTTGTTGTGTTGTTTTGTTTCATCGAGGGTGACCAAGCGCTGTAACAAGTTGCAAAGAAGCTTTGTATTTACTATCCTTGGAGATATGAAAATATAGCCAGACAAACCTATGACCAAATTGATCTGACTTCAAAATGGTGATGCTTTAAGTGGGAACAGATGACCTTCCATTCTAAATTATTTTGTAGTTCTCCAGCTATTTTTAGTCAGCAGAATATATGGTTTGTAGAATAATGCTGAGTGCTGAGTCATCTCATTGCTTTTTCACCTCAATATTTGCCCCATTTTTAAGATTAGGTTTAATTTACAATTAGATAGCCTCTCTTTATTTCCAATATTGTTTGCTGTCCTTTAAACAGAAGGTATTTTTAGAAATTCATTGTTATTTTGTCCCCCAATTTTTGCTGTTTGCTTTTTAAATCCTTTGAGGATTATGTATACAAGATACATAAGGAATTTGTATCCAAGAGATCATCTTTATCCTGCATCTCAAAAATCCCTAATAGATTTGTGAAGCATCATTTTTTTTTTTTTTTAAAGCAATGCTTTCTGGTGCTTTATGTTTACTACAATATTTTTAATTTTAGTTTGTAACAGTTTGTTTGATAAAGAAGTCAGACTTGCTAGTCCTTAGTTCCCAAATCACCTCCGGAGATATCTTTAGTGAATTGCTATTATAGATATATATGCTATCTCCCTCTTCCTTGTATGAAAGCAGATTTAAATGGTCATTTACAAACCACAGTTGATAGACCACAATTTCTATGTGTGAATTCTTCAAAAACTATAAACAGTTACTTCTAACTCATGGTGACTATTCACTACCCAACTAATCAAACAGTTTACATTATTTCAATTTGAGATATATTTTTTAGACTTTTCTCCAGCAAAGAATGGCTGTGAAACAGGATCTTTATGCCTGTTTCTCTAATGAACATGAGATCTTGGATTCATGGGGGGAATGCTGATCCTAGTGAAGTCAATATGAATTTTGAAGTTAGGAATACAGAATCATTGTATATCCACTGACAAACACCATGTGCTTTGAATCATTGATTGTTTACATTCAAGCTAGTTACATGTTAATAGGTACAACAAAATGGGAGCCAGATTTATTGAAGTTCCAGATATATTGTACAAGATGTATGAGCAAATCCCAGTAACTACAAAAATGCTCCTAGGAATTTAAAAGCCATAAATTAGTTACAGGTGTGCCCCTGACATAAACTAATAGTGTGGGAAGTGCAAGTTACTTCAGAAAGCAGTGAGGACTGGGATGTTTTGCATGTATTCTATTCTTTGAGATGATTAACACAGTGAAAAAACAAAGCCAGTGTATTCAGTGACTGAAGATTTTTTTAAAAAGGGAAAGAATAATATAAGCAGAATCTAAATTAAGCTTAAATTTTGCATTGAGCCCTGTTTGCACAGTTACTATCAAGTAGCAAGCTGTGTAAAATATGGAAATAAGTTAGTAATGTACCAGCAAATTGCCCACAAAATAAAACAAGTAATTATAGGATGTACTTCAAAATAGAAAAAAAAGTTTATTTTAAAGTAATGCTTGACACTGAGTATTTGTAAAACCATGCAAACAAGAAGGAATTACTCAAAAGGAATTCTAGTAAATCAGTTTGTTTTAAAAGACAAAGGGAAGAAGTTGCTTGGAAATGAGCAAAAAACATTAATCACTGCAAGAATCCTACTGCAAGCAAAGGAAGCAAGGGGATTGTGAGATCTCTGTAATCTGTGCAGCATTCTGCAAGGAATACTTTATTTTGAAGCATCTAGAAGGAATCTTAGGGTCTGCATTAGGTTTCATCTTGTCTTTCTCAATCCAGTACTTTACCATTTCTTTCCCAAACTGCATACCATTAGCACTTCTGTATTCTAATCTCTCCCTTGCTGCTTAAAATTATCACTCTTTTATTTCAAATATGGCTTCTTATCCTCTGCTCTGCTAATTGGCTTTATTACCCTCGACCCCTTCTTGCCTCCACTGCAGGAAGCTTGACATTTTTTTCATCACCTAATCCCCACTTTTCACACCCATCCCTTCTCCTCCCCACCCCCCTCCCTTCATTTGCTTCCCTTTCCTCTTTTGGTGTATTCAGAGCTGCAGAGAGCTTTTCAGCAGATATTCAAACCCCTGAAGGGATTCAAAGAGATCGAAACACAGCCCAAGAGCTAGGTTTTTTTTTTTTTTTTCTTCTGGGCTGCCAAAAGCATAAGGTAACATTCAGAATGAGGTCACTGTACCGTGATCTCATTTTGAATTGGATTTGCTTATGAGGCGTAGGAAGCCTGGTAGAGAGCATATTTTCTTGCTAGTTAGTACTACATCAACAGACTGTGAAAAAAACATAGGCCTTTGCTTTCATTTCCTAAATTATAAATTTGTATGTCAAGAGTTTAAACAGAGTATGAGGAGATGATAAAACTGGCCTAAGCTAGGCACGGACTGGACTTGCAGCAGCCAAGTGTAGCACGTGTGTACAGAGTTGCCAAAAGAAAATTAAATATTTGAGAAAAGTATTGTGCAGGGTAACTGCAGATGCTTGAAAAGAACACCAATGATTTTGGTGCTGTGGAAAGCAAGATAAAACTGACAGGAGAGAGCATGGCATGAATGGGTACTTCAGAAACTTCCCTGTAAAGTGCTGCCAGCAGGCTATTTAGGAAAAATACAGCATTCTGGTATTTGCTCTTTCTCCTTGTCATTTCTTAACAAGTAAATGCATATTCTTTCATGTGAAAAAGACAGAAATAGAGCCCCCCAAGAGCCTACATAATGTAAAGAACAGGGGAAAAAAGAGGCACTGGGAAGGCCATACCTGGTATCAAGTAAAACTTTTCATTTTGAAAACATGATCATTAATTCTGCACCTTTACTTGTATTTTGACATAGGGGATCTGGCAGGACTTTGCACTGATTTGAATGAGAAGTTAAACAGTTGGTGTGTTACCTTTGAAGCTGGTATTGAAACACCAGGCAGTCTGTGTGATGCTTGTGTGTAGGAGCCACAGAAGAAATAGCAGAATGTGATGAACTTTGCGGGTAACCTGACTAACTGGTGAGTGGGAAGAATTAAAAATCAGAGAGAGAAAGAGAGAAAGGAATCCAAGTGTAGAGAGGGAAAACACTCTGCTGAGCTATAAAGAAAGAGAAGTATTTGCAACGTGCTTCTCAGAGTGGCTGAGTGATCCTCCTCTTCCATGTGTGCAGAACTGAACCCTGACTGAGGCAAGGGAGTTGAATATAAGAATATTTATCCCTGTAATTAAACACCATAATCATAAGCACAGGGGAAGCAGCAGAGTTAGGGTCAGCTGGTTTTTTTGCAAGATAATTGTTACAGTTTTTTTACTACTATTATTGTAATGAATACAAAATCTCTGTTAGCTACATGGGTTGGAAGAACACCAACTGCTGAAATGTGTATTTCAGAAACTTAATTTAAAAACCTAATCAATGGCTTTTTACATGATTATTTTAGAATTATTTCTTAAAGATGCATTTTATATTATGTCTTTTTGTGTCATACATTATCTATCAATCTTTAAAAAAACCATAGCTCATGAAAATTTAAATTTTGAGTTAGGGCCATTACTGTAAAGAAAACTATTCTGTATAGCAATGCAGGCTGCAAAGAAGGATCCAGCAAAACTCCTTTCTGCCTGAAATCAATAATAAAATAAGTTCATTTCATACAAACACATATCTAAAGCTTTCATGACAGTCTAAAAAATGTAAAAATGCCTGCAGAGGATATGAGTTTATTGAATTTTCTTACTTTACTGTTTCATAGACTCCATCCTAACCAGGTGGTATAATCTGATTGTATCAACCTAGAAGTATATAGGATTTTATTTTAATGTTAAAAAGGTCAGTAGCTTTGGAACTTAAATTCTTTGTCTTCTATACTGCACTGGAATTTCAGCACTGAAGTATTACCAGATAACTTTAATAAAAAGAAGTTGAATTTTATAAACTAAAATTTACTTATTCATTTCCTATATATACAGTTAAATTCTTTAGATGAATGCTTCCTAAGTATATGGCAAAGCAATATATAAGTTATTGAATGATGAGTGAAATTTATATTAATGTAGTTGATACAGGTATGAGATTTCTTCCAAAGCATTTTTGCAGTATAACTGTTATTGTGTATTACATCTTTTTACCACCTCAGATGATATTCCAACATTTTAGTGCTTTATTCCAGCACTGAAGATATTTTACTTTTCCCAAGGACACGTTCTCTTAACTTTTGCATTGAACTATTTTTGGTTTGGAATTTGAGTTGGATTTTAAAATTTGGTGACAGATATACAATTTGCTGAGCCATACCAGGATTTTCAGTTGGTCTGCAGTATGGATGCCTTTGGAAGGATTTTTTTTGACTTTTATGAACCTTAAAATCTGGATCACATTAGACATAAAGGCTTAGGCATTTTCAGCACCATGGAAGAAGTTTGCAATCATTTTCTATAATACAAACGGGCTTATTTAGCACTTCTGTTATGGAAAAGATTCTACAATAATAATGCTACTATTATAATACCATTTCTGTAATAATAGCACTTCTGTTATAAAACACCATTATTATAGAAATGCTATTATAAGACAAGCTCTGTTATTTAGAATTGCTTCTGCAATAAAAGTGCTAAAAAAGTCTACTTGTATTACAGAAAATTATTGCAAATTTTTCTTGCCTGGCAGTGAAATTTTTCATTCTGAATCTTGTCTCTTGCTGTTGAAAAGTCATTCTCATACATGCTCTGAAACCTCCATGAGTTACTCAATATTGTGTATTTAAAACAGGAAATTACTGAATAGACGAATGGAAAAAAGGCCAGTCTTCATTTATCCCTTTTCCCATGTTCCTAATTTGTCATTCACTTTTTTTCATAGACCACAGCCCTTATTTGGAAAGTGTATGCAGGCCTGTAGTGCAGTTCTTACCATTGTGCATCAGATAGGAGAGGGAGAAAGAAATAAAAATAATGGAGAAGGGGAACAAGCCTCCTTGTTTTTTTTAAAACCTGTTAATTTCTCCAATTCTGAGCCCAATTCACAAGAAGACTTCCTGTTTTTCTATCTGACTATGTAGTAGGATGTTATTGTCTCAGCATCCAACAAGAGTGAAATTCAGTCCACTGAGAAAGATCAGTGGAAAGATTAATCTCTTTGAACCATTTAAGCTATTAGGTTCAGATCTTCTTAACCAGTATACAACCCAAGTATCACCCTGCTCTGATTAGCAGCCTCCATTTACTACCTACCACCAGCTCATAGCTCTGAGTCTATGCTCCAGTGCCATAATGAGTAGTTAGGTTTGGGAGGAAGGGAACAAAAGAAGCAGCCACAAAAAAATGTAAATCCTCTAGTTCTGCCCTCCCTTCCCCTGTGTCATGTGTTTTCTTAAAATAAAAAAAAAAAAAAATCTGTTCACTACTGAAGCTGTTATATTGCTCTCTCTGCAGAAATCCTCATTGGTAAAGGATGTTTAAAAAAGATTAAGACCTATTTACAGCATAAACTGTCTCAGCATGATGGGTTAATTTTAGTGTGAGTGAGTTATATAGAATTCCTGTGGAAAATCACAGTATGAACTTTGTGGCATGGACATTAAATAGTTTCCAGAAGTTTCTTTCAGATATTCACATTCTCTCTGACATGAGGAGTCTCCTCTTTGGCTTTGCCATGCTTTTGCAATGCTCTAAAAACATTACCTATGTTTCTTCTCCTTTTACAAGGGTCATCTAGTAGGAAAATATTCAACCTGAAGTATACAGAGCTGCATCAATTGTATTCCAGCAAAAGATCTGCTTTCAAAGTTTCTGATTTTTGTCATCACAGGTTGTTTTTCTGAAAGTAACAAATTCTAAAATCTGAATTAATCCTAGGAGTCACCATAATTTCTTATTTTTCCTTTTGTCTTAAGCAATACTTCCATTAACAAGGACATGTCACTACAATATGTATTCCTGTAACCACACTTCCGTTGAAATGGTACTTTTAAAATCACAGAATCCCAATCTTGAGTTCTGCCTCACAGTTTTCAAGTATGACACTTTTGGGCATGAATTTGGAGCCATTAAAGATGACTACAACATGGCTGTTATCGTGATAAAATTTTTCCAGTAGCACAAGAGGAAATTAAACTTTTCTTATTTAAAATTGCTCCTCACTCTCCCCAGTTATATAAATCTTTCAAAATTGTGCGATGAGTGGCATCAGACTAGAATTTTCTTTTATAAATTGTTTTAAAAAATTTTGCTACTTAGTAGATGATAAAAGAGCTTGTGGGTTTTGATGTTCTTTCATACTCCTATAAGATGATAAAGGTTTTGTTTTTACACTGCTAAATACATTACTTTAGTCCATAGAGTCAATTAGTGCCTTTGGGTACTATATTTTCTTGAAAATAGCATACACTTTTGTGCTTATTTATATCTCCTAATGTTTAAGTGCTTGTATTATCTTTTGTGTGTTATTTTTCAGTTGATACTTACCAGTACTTATATTGTGTAACATCTGCTGTTTTGATTCTTCATTGCAATAGCTCCCTTAAGACTTTTAGTACAAAAAGTCATTTTATTGTTAGCAGCTACAGTACCACAAAGATCATCTTATGGTACTAGTTGAATGGTACTGATTCTCTTTCTTTTACAGATCCAAGCAAAAGGCTTTTGAAAATTAGTAATTTGCTTATTTCTTTTAGAGGCAGAATATGCTTTGGATAGAAATATCAGAAAAAAATTACTCATATTAATTTTTGAAATTTTTGCAATGAACACATTATTATGTTGACAATAAAGCCAATTTTGATATTTAAAAATAAACAACTTGTATTTTCTGTTTCAAGCATACATTCTTTATTTAAAATGAAACTTAAACGAAAGAGCTAAATAACCCCAGAGCAAAATACTTATTTTTGGTCTTAACAAAGTTTGAATATTTCATTTTTTTTGTATTGCTGAAAAAAGAAGATAGATTGGTAAAAAAAATATAATTAAATTTTCCATTATTGTTTGTATATCCATTAATTCTAAAAGGAAAGAAAAACCTTTTATACTAACTACACATAATGAAGACTTTTATTTAAAGCTATATCCTTATATTTCTCAAATTTCATTTACAACTGAAAGTCTTTTGTGTCATCCTTCATTTATTTTGCTAAGTCACTTTGCCAAATCCAAAAAGTTTCAGCATTTCCATGCTGAAGGGTGCACTCTTTCAGACACTTAAGCTTCATGGTATCTTGGAGAGTTTTCTTCTCAGCACAGCTTAATTGTAGATGTGCCTAAATTGAACTGGACAATAATCACACTTCCTAAAGTTTTATCTGCTTCTTACGATAACTTTGGCAGCTCAGATGCATGATGTAAGTTTCCATGATGTCTCATTTTTCCATGAGTGCCTTTTCCATGTATTCTGTTCTTTAAGCAACAAGGTAGATAGATTTTTCTGATCTAAACATGAAAATTCAGTCCTAAATTGGCAAGATCTTCACCGAATTAGATGTCATAAGTATGTTCAAAGAACAAACATGAGGAGGGAGCAGGGGCTGGCTATCTCCAATTGAAAGACTGATAGTAGCAGTGTTACTATCCACCTTCTGCATAACAGCCTAGTGATTGAACTTAGACATGTGAAGTAGAAGACCTGGGGTTTTTGCCTTTTTCTTCTGACGTTTCAAATCAAAACCTTCTACCTCACAGGAACCTGCTTAACAGGCTACTGGGCAGGTTGGGTGATGTCATCCTCCATCCTCACACAGCACAATGGTTCACTACCACAGCCATGGGGATTCTAAAGCAAGGTTGTCTATTGCTTGTCCCATCTGGTCTCCTCCTTAAGCAACTGAGGAAAACAGAAGTTTAAGATAACTATTTTATCAGTCTACCTCTCTTTATGGCTTCTGTTATCTTAGGCTCGTGTCCAGGTAGGTGGTTTGAAGTGAGAAGAAATATGAAGGTTTGGGGTTTTTTATTTTTTTGTTTCTGTTTTGTTTTGTTTTGTTTATTTGTTTGGGGTTTTTTGTTTGTTTGTTTGTTTGGTTGGGTTTTTTTAGAAGAAAAGAGATCTTAAGGAAACCAAGCTGATACAAACAACTTTGGTAGAAAATAGAATACATTTCATCTGCCTCTGTTTTTTTAAAGAGAAATTAAGCTTAAACAAGAAGTCAGTCAATTCACTTGATTCCAGTGATCACAGACTCTTAAGAGAACAGCTGTCCAGAATTCAGCCTAACCCAGTGGTTTAATGCTATTTTTGCAGAGGTTTGTAGCCTAACATCTAGCTTAAAAGCAGGGCAATTATGAGTCTAGCTCCAGAACAGGTGAATGCACATAGGAGTAAAATCAAGCAAGCCAGAAAGAGAACAACCAGGTAGCTGCTCTGATAGCCATGACACATGACAATTTTGTTAATGCATCTCCTATTCACTTTATCATCCCTATCATTTGTTCTGCAGGGGCACTGATAAGTAACAACAACCTCTCATCCAGTGAGAGGCTTCTCCATCTTCTTTCAGAAGAAGAATTGTGTAGTCATTTGCCATGGTCAGGATAGAGCTGTGTTCTTTTGGCTCATAAGGAAACATAGCAAAGGAGTGACTTCTGGCTTGCTTACTTTTCCCACAAGAAGGTAAATTTGGTGTAAAGATGCTCATATAAGAAACAATGAATATTGTACTTTTTTGTTTTGTTGTGATGACAGAAACTGAAGGGACTAGGAAGACTTAATGAGGCATAAACTATGTTCCTGTTCTTTGGATCCAGATTGTTTTACAATAGCCTTTTAAAGATGATCACGTTGGTAAATACATATTTTACTGCAAATTGTTTCAGGTCCTCCTTAGTAAACTGGCCCTGTGTTAAACACTGTGTCAGATATTCTATGTGTAGCAAAAGTACATTTGCATAATCACCTGTTTAACTGCAATACAATCTAGAGAAGCTATCTCAGGAAAATTTAAATAACTAGAATTAAGTTATACATCTTCCTAGTCAGTTCGAGTAAATTGAGGACTGCTTTACTCCAGGGTACAATTTATTCCTGACCATCATATAGTCTCTTTGGACCTACAGAACCCGTATTTTTCCATATGTGACAAAGCCTGGATAAATTCCCCAGTGACACTATTCAGGAGCAATATCTAATGTCTCTATCTTGTCTCCTGGATTTTTCACCCTTCTGATTTATCTTTCAGTTATACTTTCAAAGGTACATTTTCATAATACTGTCAACTCACCAATCTGATAATTTTAAGTTCCTTGTATGAATTCAGGCCTTGATTTTTTTTAGGGCATGAAATGTGCTGTTCCAGCTGGACTGTGCTGGAATGATTATATTCTCATCCTGAACTGTTGCAGCCTACAGTTTTTCTGTAGTAAGATCAGTTTGATAGTAGCTCTAGCTTTGGATATTATTCCAGTGAAGCTTTATCAAATACTCTAGAGAATTCTCATGCAGTCACCAAGTTTCCTTTGGCTTGTAATAAATTTGCAAATAACCAAATTTTAATAATTGCCATTCTTTCAGACTGATGATTACTTAGCTGATTTTGGGTTGGTGCTACACTGTTTACGGTTAATACTTATCTTCTATAAATAAAGTCATGAATCTGTTTGTGTCATGGACTAAACACAAAAACAGTTTCTTTACACTGGATTCAGTTTTTGTCAGTGGCCAAACTTAGTAAAGCACTGATTTACAGTTTTACCATAATTGCCATTATGGGAATTTTGCCAGTTCACTCCGTTGAACCATTTGCAACCAATTTATTTTTGCACTTTGATATGATATTTCCTCAAGTCTGCAGCTCTGCACCATAGTGAGTTTTAAGATTTTGATTCAATAACCTGGTCTACAAGAAGATCCCTTGGATCTTTTATTCTTGTAGTAGACATTTTGCTATGTCATATATTTACATTTAAGGAGAAGGCACCGTCCTTTGTTTCTTGGAAGACTGTTTGCAACTTCATCAACCAGCTAATCTGGTTCTTTCTGCCTTTGTGGAACTTTTCCACGAATTTCAACTGTGGACGTGGTGAGTTTCTCAGCTGCTATATGTTCTTCAGAGCTTCTCAATACCCAAGAAGTCTTCAGATTTTCTGGTGTGGTTTTTTTACTCCTTGACCCTTTTGGAGTATCACAGATTTAATGAAGACAAGGCTTTGCATCTGATTTTTTTTTTTTTCAGTTTAATATCCCTTCATCTTTATTTTGCATGCATTTTAAATTGCATTTTGCTATGTCTTTCTTTCCTTTTAATGCCAGTAATACTGTTTTTGACATCCCAGTTACTCAGTGCTCTAATGCCCAGCTTAAAGTTAATAAATGTCCCATTTACTTTCAGGTTGACAGTCTATTTATCTTCTGGTGCAATGATGGGCAATACTGCCACGAAAAATTCATCCAATGAAGTCATGATGCAGTTAGCCTCTCTGTCTGTGCTGTGCATACTTGACTGGTGCCTGCAAACTTTCTTGCACTGATATGAACTGCTGCATGTCTTTAATCTTTTTTCATCTGATAGATATTGTGCTATTTTTCATAGTCTGTGCAAGCCCGTGGGCTCTTCAAAAGTGGCTTTGATTTTGTGTTATTATGCCTTAGGTATCTTTTCTTTAGTCTGGATTTTCAATCTTATCCCTATTGTCCATTTCTGTAAGCATTATTCAGGAGGGAGTAAGTCTTGCTGCTTGGCATATTCTGCTTATAATTTTGGGGTTAATTCTGGTCACACATTTGTATCTATTGCCACATCTATTCTAATAAAGTACACAGAGTTGGAGCTGTCCTCTGCCCATTCCTATTGCTAAACTGCTAACATGGCCCTTGTCAGAATTCTGCCCCAGTATAGAAGAGTGAGCAGCATGTGACTCAGGTCTGTTTTCAACAGGCAATCAGCATATGGCCAGTCTGGTTTTGAAGATAAGGTAGAGAAGCTGTATGGATGCCAGTCACACTATGCCAGTTGACCACAGGGCCAGAAAATGGTCCCTGGGCGACTGAAATTCCTGGTCTAAAAATAACATTTTAAGTCCTTTCTTATCTCTTCATCCCCTTGCCAAATTTTCACAACAATTTGGTATTTCTCACAAACTCAGTTAGTTAAGATTGACAACACTTGGATAAAGTGCAAATTCTTCACACTTTCTTGAGTTATCTTCAGATTTAATACACCCTTCGGAAGACAGAACAGAACTCACATTTTTGCAATCTAGTTTCATAGTGGATATCTATCTGAGCTAGCACATTATTGAGCACATGAAATGCATCAAAATCTGCTGTTGTCAGTAATCAGGTTGCTTTCTGATGGTCTTTAACATGGGCAGGTGACACTGATAGCAAATGTGAAGTGAGAAAATTTGGTTCTCTTTGTCAATTGTTTTGATTCAGTGACCTGTCAAAAACTGGACCTTTCTGACACACTTGAACTCAGTAATAAACATTCTCTTCTCTAGAAATATTTTAAGTTTAGCATCAGAGATCGTCAAATTTCCAGCTGTGTATTCTTCCACCAGTATTTTACTCTTTTTTTTCAATTACTATTTATAATGTGGTGCTAAACAAGAGTGTCCAAATACTGAGCGTAGTACTCAGTTCTTAGTTACAAATAATCTGCATAACAAATCCATTCCCAAAACTGAATTATATAAAAGTACACTTCCCAAATCATGCTACCTGTCTATGAAGTTCTTTTTGTGGAAGTTTGTCTTTCAATCAGTGTAACTGATAAAATACTGAGCAGTGAACTACATTGCATTAAGTCACATTTCAGTTCAGGAAGACTGGGAATAAAGGTAGAAGTTTTCCACATCACTTCACTTGAGCTGCAAATAGATAATGAGTTTTAGTTCCTTACGAAATAAAATAGGAAAAATAGACTTAGCAGAGATATTCCTATATTGAGTTCTCTTTCAGCAGTTACATTTGAGTGGTGAAAGGATATCCTAAATTAAAATCTGCTTTAATGTGAAAATCTGTAAATACTGAGTCCTTCTGTCTTTAATACATATGTTCCTAAGTTATGAACCCAGATTTCTTACATTCACTCTATTGTCAACTGAGAGAGGCAGGCATTTCCTGAAGGCAATTATTTCAAGTACTCTAGATAACCATACCATTTTACTTTACTATCCCCAAATCAGTATTATTATTCAACTCAAGAAGAGCTTCCTACCTGTAGGAAGGATATCATCACTTCCAGCCTTACAAAGCATATCTGATTACAAGTGGTAAAGCAAGGGCAAGTGAGAAGATTCTACAGACTCATCCATTTGCTTGTTGTTTCCTTTGGGATCAGGCTTAATTTGAGACACTTAGATGCTATGATCTAGTAATTTGCACACTGGATAAACATTGTTTAGAGTTCCACATAGGCATTTATTTCTATGTTGATTTAATTTTGTAGAACTTGAAAATTCATTCCTTACAATAAATTTTCCTCAAAATCAAAATCTAAATAAATATACTGCATGCTATCTTTTTGTGACATACCATATTAAGGGCTGGGAGAGGCTAATGTTTATTCCATCCCAGAGTGTGCCACAGCTCCTCCTGAAAATTTATGCTGACTTGCAGTGTTTGTTTTCTGGATGCTTTGATCCACCTATGTGAAGGAGAACTTGTTTAAAACAAACAAACAAAAAAACCCCAGGCATCCCCCACTATCATACTAGAAGTCTCAAGAAACACATTAGAATATAATTGTTACTAATGCATGAACTAAAGATGTGTGACCACAATTTCACTTCCCTGAAAAGGGTTGGTCAGGTCATTGAAGTATGGAGTATATGAGTGATTCATCACTACTTGCCATCATGCATATATTGTTTTCAAACCAAATAAAATGATATTACTATCTGGGCAGCAAAATTTAGGACACGTAGTTGCTATGAGTTTGATATATGGTATTGCTTTTCATCTCTTTTTAACTACAAATGATGTATTTTGTGTAGTAACAAAACTAGTTTAGTCAATTATTTTCTTCAATAATAAATTTCCTTTCTGGATTTTCTTTCATGAACAGTTGATTTTTCCAGTAGCATCAATGGATGTTTGAATGGATGTTTGAACTACTTATTGGTATCTAAATTTTCATATGTGTTGTGATCCTGTTACTCTTGCCAGTGCTGTAGCAACATATGGTGGTATGGTGAAAGTTGATCAAGTGATGGTTTCCTGTCTTCTGAATTTTGATAAGTTTTTGGAAAGGCCATCCTGTTTCTCAGGAATGAGCTCTGCAGGGAGTTATGAAAAAGTTTTTGATTTTGCTCTTGCTGCTTTGCCATAGTCTGAAGTCATGTCATAGTAAATAAATTTGTGCTATGTTTTCTGATCGAAACAGTTATTGTGTTCAGAGATGTTTACAGAGATGAGCTTATAAACTATGGATAGCTCTGAGCCCTTTTTCCCCCCAAAAAGCAAATAAAGCAAACTTTTTGCAGTTTGGGCTGGTATTTAAAAAAAACTCTTAAAGAAAAACAATTATGCCGACATGCCACATTTTACATGTTTATACCAGTCTTTCAAATCTGTGTGCAACTTTTAGAGACCCCTGTGTCTCATCCATTATAATTACTTATGATGAAAATTATTATCCATGATAGTATCCCAAATTTGCCTTATGTTTGAGAAATTATAACAGATCTACATTGTTTAAGCATTCTCTTTTTTTTTATTTTTAAGCTTCCTCTCCTCAAAAAGCTCGAAAATTATTTGATGATAGTTATGATTTTAAAATGAACTATCTAGACAAGTGCTTATTCTAGAGCTATTTGTTTGTTTAAAATACCTGTTTATGTGATTAAGATGCAACACTATGACTACACCAGACAGTATAAGATCCTAACATGAAATTTTTTCACATTTTTTTGTAAATTTACCTTTACTTGTCAGAGAGATTCACACATAAAATATATTTTGAAGTCATTATTTAACTGCATTCAATTTTTATACCAAGAAAATTCACTGATTTTAATGGACTTACTCTGGGTTTACGCTGATGTAACAAAGTGAAATAAGTCTAGGAGTAAAAACCAATATGAGACACTAAATTGCAGGTAGTACTTAGAAGAATAAATTAAGTCTGCTCAACTACCAACGATGCACATATAAAATAACTTTCAGGCAATCAGAAGGAAGTCAACTAACCATGTGAAACAATAAAGAGGTATAGAAACCACCCACCTTGGCCTGCAGGTTTGCAGAGTTGAGCAAGGCTGAAAGCTCTCTGCCCTTAATAGTGGAATGATGGCTCCTGAATCCTTTTGGTGGTGAAAGGACTGGTGCTTGCTGAACTTTGTATTGAGGGAATTCAACTTACAATCTCTAAATAAAACCACCAGTTTTATTTTGTTTCTGCTTTAGTTCTGCTCACGTTAGTGAGTTGAATCAGTTCCCTGAAAGGACCAGCAGTCAGCTGAGCAGCATTCTCTTTTGAGCAAAAATGGTTTCCCATTTCTGCAGGAGCTGGAAGTGAAATGTGTCACCTTATACAAAGCAGCTTGGTTTCCTGTCTATCTGGGAAGGGACAGCTCTTGCTGAGTTTAGTAACTTGCTGTACTCCAGTGATGAGGTGGTATCAGCAGAGGTAAGGAACTTCTGTCTTCAAAGAAATGTATCACTGATCAGCTGACTTGCCTCTCTATATGGTATTAGCACCTTACTCTTTGGCCATAAATACAGAACTTAAAGGTAAATAGTAGTGATGGTAGACTTATAGCATGGTGGTTTCAACATTTTGGTAGGTAGGGAACAGAGAGTAATGTGCCCAGATTTCAAACACTTACCATGAATCTCTATCACTTTCCTCTTTCCTTTCTAGCACTGCAGGTCTACTAGTAATTTGTGGCTTTTCCTTTCACACCCTTCAGAAAGTTAAAAGGCCAAGCTAATTAGCATCTGCCTTGGGCATCCTGGCATTCTTAGTTCTAAAAGCATGTTGCTGGCACCTGAGCTGGCTCTTTCCAGGCTGCAAATTTTCTTCACCTGGGCTCTAAGCTTTGTCTCCTTTGTGCAGTCCTTCACTTGAGAACAAGGTACACAAAGAGAACCATGTGATATTGTATGGGTTCAGTGTGTTCAGTGGTTGCTTCAAGTTCAAGAGGCAAGTAGAACTAAGATTTTTATGCCTGGCTGAGGGAATTGTGAGAACCAGAAGAGCTGAAAGGTCTTAATGTTGCACGACAACATAATTTATTATGTATTCATGTGGTGCTACTTTGTTCTGCTTTATTTATTATATGTTTTAGCACTTCATGACATGTACAAGTATTCTTGATACCTTCCATGACATAAAATGTATTATGAGAAGGATACTGGTTACTGAGGTACATAGATTCAAGAACTTGAAATTCCAATCCTGTCTGTGCTGCAGACTCAGTGTATGACCTTGAACAAGTAAATTATTCACTATGTGTCTCGGTTTTCCTTGCTGAAAACAGCGTTCCAGTTGTAGCAGAAATATCATAATTTTTAGTGGTATAAAGTGAATTTTTCCCCTGCAGATGCTAAGAATAGTCATAATAGTAGCAGTTAATTATTAAACTAGGAAACGGATATCACCTTCAGACTCCCAAGGAAGTTCATAGGAATTAAAGATACAAAGAAATATCTTACAGAATGTCCTTCAGTATCACTAATTTTAGACAAAGTACTGTAATCCCATGTCTTGGAGTCATCAAAGATGCATTAGCTATTAGGTAGCATGCAAAATACAGAAGCTTTACTGGAAATCCTGAGATACTTTAAGGTATTCCCATTAATAGACTACTGTAAGGACAATAGTCAAAGCTTCTCTATATCCTTCTTCAAATAGTAGTTGCCTTGAGAAACACAGTATTGAAGGAAAGAGATTCTAGCATCAAAAAATAATTGGGACAATGGATTATAATTAATGTGTTATCAATACAACTTTGTGATCTAACATAAGTTGTCATGCTTTTTTTTTTAAAAAAAACCCCCAAACCTTAGACTTGAAATAGTATTTTTTTGAGTTTTTGCCACTTTATAAAGTATGTGCCACTTTCAGTTCCACAAAAAGTATTTTCTTTTTAATGACTTTTTGTTACTATGTCTTATTAATTGTTGCTATTTCAAATTTTTCCATCATCTAAAGTATTCCAGCTGATCTGTCTGTAGCTGTAAAAGGGAAACATTTGGTGGGGAAGGAAGATTGTTTCAAAACTGTTGGATGAAGTGCTTCCATAATGTAGGGGATTTACTATGACATAATCAATGGATAATTATTCCTTTGTGATGTTGATAGAATCTGAATAGAGTAAGATGGACATGATTCAGTGTCTCATTTGAGGTTGCCAACAAACTACAGAATATTAAGCATAATTTAATTGCTTAATATTTGAAAGGTGTCTCTAAGAGCATATTCAAGGCCTTTTGCCAACTAAGAGGAATAACAAACCAAGCATGTGGTCCAGTTAACAATGGGAAGTGTGATGTCATTGAAATTCATAAGAAGATTAGTTCTACTGTTCCTTAAAACAGCATTCTAAATATATTCATCTAGCCTTCAAAGGTAAACACATCTCAAAATAGAACATCAGAGATCTCTGAGTTAGGAGGGAAATGCTTTGAATCTTTAGATTACTTTTTTTTTCAGGGCTGCAGATACTTGTATTGCACATGCATTGGAAGATCTATGATGGTCATTTTCAAAGTAAGGCAAAATTGGCTAAGGAAAACAATCTAAGCAATATTCTTTCTTAATAAACAGTAGCAATGCAGGGCAACAATGGATGTGTTGTAGTCTGAAGGCTATGCTTTACATGCCAAATATATGTGTATTTTTATCTGAGTCAGAAAAGTTAGATGGTTTTCATTCATTCTTAAAAGTAGAAGCTAACCAGCAAGAAGCACTCTTGTAGGATAGAGATTTTGATCTGGAAAATTAAGATTTGGGCTGCAGTGTGAGCTTACCTAAAACAAAAAAACTTTCAGTAAATCTAGGGGCATATCCAAAAAAAGTCAGGGAATTTAGATACCCAAGTGTAAAATCGAAAATTGAGAATTATCTGCCATCTGACCTATGGGGTTAGGTAGAAAGATGTAGGTTTCTTATTTCTTAAGTCAAGACTCTTTGGGTGGGTATAATTGTACTTCTAAGATTATTCAGGACCACTTCCTCTAGCTAAGGAGGTTCAACTCAACACTGTCCAAAATCTGTCTTATGCTGTTAGATGCAAGGCTACTCTGGGTGGAAACGATGCTCTTTAGTGTTGCTGTTGAAACTCTACCAAGCTGAGACTCAGTATGGCAAAGAGAGAGGGAAACCATAAGTTCCTCTGTGGAGGGAGAACATGGCAAGGAAGTTGGGGTCCCCTATAGACAGAGTTATAGCACAGCTTCACTTCTTGAGTTAGGAGGGTTGGGTACAGAGTTTAAGAGATGGTCTTCAGCAGTTCCCAAAATGCATTGTAGGTAGTTGTTCACTGAATATAAAGATTTTATGTTTCACAGTTCAGGAAATCACTGGCTCCCTTTAAAAGACTTCATTTTCCCCAGGTATTACCTGGTAACTGCACAACAGATTTTTCGTTTATCTCCAAGAATCAGAAACCTGAAAATTATCTTATTTTGGCAACTAACTTTTAAACACTGATGTTTCTTCCTGGTCATGATCTTGTTGCTGATGGACAACATCAAACTTTAAAATACCAGCATGCCAGATCTTTTTTGAGGATTGTACTTTTTTCTTAGATAGTCACAGAATCTGTTGAAACACTACAACAAAGACCCCAGGATTTAAATCCTGACCTGAATTTGTTCAAAGGCCAATCTTTAAATTAGCATGAACATTCAAGAAAACACTACTGTTTTGTTTGTACAACACGTTAAATGAGATCCAAAACTTGATGGTCCCTGTAGGTCATACAGATACCCATGAAGTACTGTATTAAAATGTGCACATACAATTTATCCATGAACTATTAACCTGGAGCTCTTAAGTACAGTTCTTTCATGACTTGTTTTATCTGTGGCCTTTCCTGAGCAGAGATTATTAGTAATAATGAATGTAGCCCAGCAATACACTAGCATTAAAACATTGGTGGCTTCTTTCTGAGACTTCCAAAGATGGCCATAGTTTGCTGTTTGTTACCTGTCTGCAAGGGAAGGGGTGAAGAAGTGTTGTTGCTTACTTTTGGCCATGACTTGAGTAAATTCATTGAGATCTTACAAGAAGGTTCATAGGACCTGAATATTGTATTATTTACAATTTTTAGAATCAGCTCTCATAGCTATAATACCCTTTTTTGTCTGTAAAACGGAATGAGAGGCAGTAATTAGTAAAGAAATATTTTGTAACAGGAAATAAAAAAATAAGATCAGAAGTAGCTGCCACAAAAACTTTTAAAGAATTTTCCAAGGAGATGACTTTCATTAGGCAGGTATTATCTTGTATCAAGAAGTGTTGGCTGAAAAATTAAGAGATGGAGAAAGTTAAAATTGTAGCCTGCATGTCAATGAAATCCTTAAAAGCAGACATATAACCCCCTGCAACACACACACACACAGGTGCACACCTTGCCTCCTACAAACTATTTTCACCATTACCTTGGAATCTGCGGCTTGTGAGAAATGGCCAGCCAAGAGAAGGCAGGAGCTAGAAATGCTACAAAACCTCTGGTTTCCCTGGCTTTGCTGGAGAGTGTAAATCCATCTGAAGATATTTGGGTTGCTAAAAATCTCTCTTGTGAAACTTCTCTGAAGGCTACTGCAACACTACAAAAATACTGCAGCATTTTAAAAGATAAAATCTTATTCTAGAGTCCACAGGAGAGGAGATCTTGGTTTGGGAGCATGACTTTGAGACAAGAAGTCACTGAGCATCAGAATTTTGCTTTAAAGAGGTTGAAGAACCGTTTCAAATGAGGACAGGAGAAAAACTATAGTTCCACTCATGGGCCTCCAGCCACTAAATTATTCTGAACCATTTGAAAAATTATTGTTCAATAAATGCAGGAAACTCATATGATCTATGAAGAGAGTTTATATAGTTTTAAGTAGTAATGCAAGGATACAGTACTTCCCTCTGCTGTTTCAGACTTGCCAATATGGCTATTGTTGCTGACAGCTTGACATGATGTTAGTTATTTTAAGTGTCAGATCAGAGTGGCTGATGCCGTGGTACTGCAGTGCTCACATTTGTTGGAAAATTAGATGGTGATTTTTTAAAAAAAGGCCTAAATCCCCCCAATAACCCAGCTGCTTAAGCCTGTGACTGCCTAGATTTTTTCTGTGCTGGGTATATAATTTGAGTGAGCAGCAGTGAACATGCCTGAGGTGTTAAGAGAATGATGCATTTTCTGTAGGCATGAATACTCTTAAATAAAACAGGAACACCTTCCTGTCATTTGTTGTCTTCCAGAAAGATTTCTTAAAAGGAAATGGAAGCCAATTAGCCCGGAAGTTTAACCTCTTTTAGCTTAGCTTCTTTTATGGCAGCTTTTTAACCTCTTAAATAAATCATTTTCTTTCTTTCCTCCCCTCCCCTTTGAATCAGTTACTAGCATTTCTCATGCTGGGCCCAAGGAGCAGGCTGCTTAAATTCAAGAATGATTTTGAGGGGATAAAGTGTACAAGATTTTGAATTCTTGCCATAAGTCCCTGGCAGACAGCCAGGAAACCTCAGAGGAATAGGGCTAATGAAGGGAGGGTAAAGGAGATCTGGAGAGTGTGGCTGGTAATGCAGTATTCATTTAATTGGGAGCAGGTATCGGTGCAAACTTCTCAATTTTAATTGGAAAGAGAAGGGGGGGTGTTAAGGAAGATGGAGAAAAATAAGAATGCATAAAGTTTTCAAGCTGAGGAGCCAAAGGCAGGCCTGTATGTGGCAGAGAAAGAACTCAATTTAGGGCAATTTGCTCTGCAAGCTGGGCTGCAGTCTCCCCTGGGGATAGGGATGAGGAAGAAAATGAAACCAAAAGAGAACTTGATAAAATCACCTAGCACAGACAGTCTCAGTAGAATAGGTTTTACTGAGTTAAATCTGCCCCAATCAATGTGATTCTTTTCATATAAGTTACAAATAAAAAGCCACAAGATTACAATAAAAATCGAGGATGTACTGCTGCTGATGTAGCACATGGGAGTCTTAAGGACTTGTTGTGGAATACAGGTTTTTGCAGCCATCATGTTTGTTTTCTTACCTAGGTAGGAGAAAAAAAAAACCAACAAAACACAAAAAACCAAACCGCCTCATCTCTGTCTCCTCCCTAACCTCTTAATATCTTTAAACTAAGTTTAGTGATTATGTATGAACTTGACAGAGGTTAGTTTTCAATACACTGCAAAGTTGAACATGCTTTCAGTCCTGAAAGCTGCTAAACCTGAGCTCACCCTTGATTTCTTGTTATAAGGACTGAGTCTTTTTCAGATACACTTTTTGCCTTTATACATGATAGAAGTTCAAAAAAAGCAAAGATACTTCCCACTACTTTCCACCCGTTTCTACAGGTGCATATCTGAAGCATATCTGAAGATGAGGGTAAGTGCCTGCATTTTCAGGATGCATAAGAAAGGCATTATTTAGTTGTATGCAGTGTTATTCCCAGTACAAATGCTAAAAGGGTTGATGTACCAAGTGCTTACCAGCTGTTTTGTTCTACACATGTGGGCAAGCCTGAGTGAATTTTCTTTTGTCCTCAGTGGTGGATAGCTTAAATATTTTGTGTTTAAGGACCCCCTTGGAAATGCTGCTTGTATGAACTGTGAGTGTCGAAGGTGGACAGCTGCTCTCCTGTTTACAATGTCACATAGCTGAGAAAGATGAAGTGGTTTCTACAGGCTCATTAGTTGCAGGGAAAGGTTTGTGCCAAAAGAGAGATAACATAGGATACACAGTTCTGAGCATTTGGAGGAAAGAGCAAGAACTGGGGAAGGAAAAATGCAGGACTGGGCAACAACAAGGTGACAACTTGTTTCTGAAAGGGATCAACTGAGATAGGTAGCTGAAATGTTTTTCCTTGTTGCACTGCTGCAGCACTACTTTTCTCTGATAAACTCTCTTCTTGACGATTGTCTGCAATGGTAAATGGAAAGGCATGAAGAAAGTATAAACAAGGATAGCATTGCTACCTGAAGTGTGAAGTCCTTGGAATTTTTAAGTATTGCTCATTTTAGCTTTGTTTCCTAAGGATGCTTCTCATGAGCCCACTGCTCTATAGTCTGTGCAGCCATTGGACATTTTGATAGAGGACTGGAAACCATAAAAGTTGGAGTATTCTACAAATTTTGTGAAAATAGATGTCTAGATAGAGAAGGGAAACTCAACATTCCTGGAAAATGGTTACAGCTTACTCTTACTCCTTGAGGCAATGGCCAGAATGAGCCAGGCAGCAGCCAACCTCTACACAGGCTGCAGCTTGAGTGGCAGCAGGGAAGGGTGAGGAAGAGGAGCTGATGGACAGCAAAGACATGGCACCAGGCAGGAAAAGGCTGGGCTAGGAATTGCCCTCTGCCATGATGACAGGGACATTAAGGAGACACTGGATGCTCCCATTCAATTCATGACATTTTTTAGTGCTGCCACTGTGAAACTTAATAACCATTCTTATGTGTGTTTACCTAGAGGTACCTTATGCACTGATTTCCAAAGCTACCTTATACCAAGCTATGTTTCTGTATCTGTATATGTGCTTGCATTTTTGAGCTGTGGCTGAATGGGATCAGGGGATTTTGGCACAATAATGGAGAATGAAAATGGAATTAAGTTTTTATTTTTAATAAATAAATAAATAAAATGTTTTTGTATCTTATATATCCATGTGGTTATGGAAGTATAAAAGATCAAATAGAAACAAAGTGTTTGTATCCCTTATGTGCAAATTTCATATAGGTCCATCCAAATATATGAAGAGAACTTAGGTGTAGAAACTTGTATGATGGCAAACATAAACCCGTAGATTTCAGTACTAAAAAGGCTACATTCTAGCTGAGTGTAAAGTTCTTGCTGAAATTTGTGTACACAGGTATATACATGTGACAGTAGACTTTGTGTATGTATATACATATGAATTTTATATAAATAAAATTTATAGCTCATTAAGTATTCAAACTTAATTTTCTTTCCATTTAAAAAAAGTAATTTCTTAGGCAATATGAACACTAGCTTTTGTATAGGACTTTTAGAACTTTCATTTTACTGTGACATTTGCAGGGATACTTAAGGGAAATAATACATCATATGTGGCCAGAAAGATTATTTTAAAGTTACAGTGGAAATATGGGAGGGAAATCCTGTATTCTGTTAATGATGATAAAATGAACAGTGGAAAGGATTTTATTCCTTTCTCATTCTATTGCTTTAAAATTCAGTATGAATCTGTGATAGTAGACTAGATTCTGATTTTGAGTAAATCACTGAAGCTCTGTCAGGGGTAGCTACATTGATATGATCTGACATGCTGGCTTTTTTTTAAAAACAGAACACTTAATGAAAAGACTGGGAGCAAAATTCTTGTCTTGGAGACAGTAAAGAAACTTTACTCAAGTCTCATTTCACTGGTATAAGTGAAAGGAAAATTTGACCTCAGGCTTACTACGTAGTAATTATGGAAAATATTTTTGACATAAGCTAAAAGAGAGCTGCATTTTCCTCATGTGTGGAAGGTTTAAAAACTAATTTGAATTTATTGAGTGACAAATTCTGAAATTCCGTCCATACCTTTATGTTACATTAACAGACTACAGTTCACTAAATTAAAACTTCCACCACAGACATTAAAAGGAGTAAAATATTTTGTATCTGCAAACTACCTGTGTAACACTTCTCAGATATGTGAACCCAAGAGTCACTTTGAAGATGAAGTTGGTGTCTGTTCTGGTACACAAAAAGATATTTACAGTGGTAACGATAACTTTTTAAAATTCAGATCTCACTATTGTTGCCTTTTGTTTTGCTTTGCACAGATGCACTTTAGTTTAACAGCACAAAATATATGCATAATTACAGGAGGACCTTTCTCTGCTCTTTTCCTATTATATCGACATGTCTCTCAGCTTTAGAATCTCCCTTTAATTTGTTATCCTATTTATTGACTGTTCTTTCCTTCCAAATCAAGGAGTTTAAGGGCTTCCTTCTTTGTTGGACAGTGTGCATTCTTTCTCATCTCTTAAGTCAGTTTCTGAATTAGTAGGAATTATGTCCCACTGAGTGTAACATGTTTCATCAACTGACATATTGTTTCTATTGCCGATAGGAACGATACCACATTTTTCTTAACACTACTACCATCAAGAATAGGATTTGCTCACTGTATTTACAGGTCTATATAAATTTGCTTTTTATATAACTGTACATATGATTTAATTGACATTTTGATGATAGCTTTTCCTGTGGGTGACTTTTCGTATGTATCTTCCTGTTGTGGGTGTGAATGAGCCTCTTTGCTTTAGCATTACCCATCTGGTGCATCAATGCCTGTGCCTGTGCCACGGACAGAACACATGGTAAAAGGGGGAACACATGGTAAATGCATCCTGGGTTTAAACCATGTCCTACTCTTCCTTGGTCTTGTATTTATATTTATCCTGTACAGGTTTTTCTTTATAAATCTTCTTTTGCCTCTCTTTCTCTCTTTTCTCTCTCTCTTTTTTTTTTTTTTTTTTTTTTTTTTTTTTTTTTTCTTAAACTAAAAAAAAACCTTTTCATTCCTTTCATGGTTTTGTAGATGAATTTCTCAAACTTCCTCATAAATGTTGGGAAGTTCTACCTTTATGAGACAGTAGAAGTCTTTATTGTCTCAGAGAGAAGCTTATCTTCAGAAAATGCTTGGGGATCTAAATTCTGTTAAGAGATGCAGAAGAGGTAAATCTGTTAGATCCGTCTCAGATCTGAGCAGCTTTGAGCATTTGGGTGGTGCCCAACTGTGCCTTTTTCTTCCAGCCAGAAAAAAAGGGGGTCTTACTGCACAGTGACTAGGGTAAGAGATCAAGTCCTCATGCACAGCCTCAACAAGACAGTTTCTATAATGCCATCTTTGCATTCTTTGAACTTCAGTCCTCATGGGGATGACAAGTACAGAGTCTCGTGAAACTTTCTTTTGAATTTCCTTCTGGCTGTGATGTAGTTTGATGAGGAGGCAGAAGGCAAGAAAAGCTTGGGCCAGTTACTTGACCAAGTAAGTGTTTAGCTCCTTTGAATTTTCCAATAATGGTGCTTTTTTTTTTTTTTTTTACATTCTTTCATTTCTAGAATATCCTCAGCTTCATACCAATTTTATCTTCTGTGCCTTCAGTCACAGATAGCTGGCCGCGGGAAGTTGCTCTGACAGCTTTGCCCACACGTTTATTATTTATGTTAAGGTGTGCAAGTCTGTATTTCACATTTTTCCTGGAGTCCTGTTGAATAATTTTCTTTTTTTTTTTTTTTTTTTTTTTTTAGGTATTAGAGTTTATACAAATGGCAAGTTTCCTTTAATTGGTAACAACATGAGTAGCACACACTGCTGTTCTTCCTCTTTCATACTGCCTGGCACTTCACACACATATACATTCAGGTCACAAAGCTATGCCCAAATCATCAGGTCCCTCTAAATCTTGATCCAAGGCGTCAGGGTTCTTTTTGGCTTGTCAGATTCTGCTCACGCTCCTGCTCTTAAATGCCCAGATGGAAATTAAGCACAGTCATTGACAACTTCAGTGCAAACAAAATGCTACAACTGTAGCTTTTGGTGCCTTCCAATCAGTACCTTTGAAGGTGTGTCAGAAGCTGTGCCTCGGACTTTACTGACTCAGTCCTCTCTGTCCAAGTTTGGGAGTTTAGAAAAGTAAATGAAATAGTGTCAGAATTCTGGTTACTGTGTGCTATTAAGTTTTGTTATTGCTGACTTCTTACCATCTTAATCAAAAACATATTATGTCAGAAGTATCTGCTGCAGCAGTTGGTGACTCCTTTTTTGATTTTTTTTTGTCCATATTTTGTGAGGATAAAGGTTTTATGACAGCTACAAAACCAACAACAAAACAAAAAAAAAAATAGTCTGTAAGCTGTAAGTCTTAATTTGCTGTAAGTCTTAATTTGCTGTAAGTCTTAATTTGCATATTTCCTGTATTGCATCAGGAAAATGGTAAGTCTGCAGGAATGATTTAAGTGGCACCAGATTAGCTTATTGGTATTTTATCTTCTAGAAGATCCACTCAGTGGATGGTTTAAACCATTTCAGTCAGTTGTATCATGAATGGAAAATTCAGGGCCACATTCTTGAAGTGGCCCTGCAATACTGAGTGAGTCAGTGTTGGTTCTGCAATTCAGGGGGGAAAAGTGCAAAAGACCATAAGAAATGTTACCTCCAAAGCCAACCTGTTTATGGGTCTCCACTCCAAAAAAGTCTTTTTTATTAGGTAACCTTTTGTTATTTTAACTGAGAGATATATCCTCCTTCTCCTTTATTCTGTCCTGTACACAAGAGTAGAGCCCAGTCATGTTTACATGGCAAAATTTAGACTTAAAAATTAGGTTTACATAGTTTCAGCCACACATCTATAAAGACAGCATACGTTGCAAAATACTCTTTACTGCTAAAAAAGTTGTCTTAACATTATTTACATAAATGG
Organism: Phaethornis superciliosus; assembly: GCA_023637945.1. Taxonomy (NCBI): domain Eukaryota; kingdom Metazoa; phylum Chordata; class Aves; order Apodiformes; family Trochilidae; genus Phaethornis; species Phaethornis superciliosus. Next base: position 74,831,275 of record JAJQWJ010000003.1, on the reverse strand, counting down.
TAAGCTCCTACACCTTAGCCTGGCTCTGCTTTCAAAAGGCTTCTCATAACCAAAGGGAATTCTGAAGTCATACTCCATTCTTCTGCTATTCAAAACAAGTGGAATATTTAATCCCTTCTAGAAGTTTAGAACACTGGTCTTACTGGGAAGCTGCCATCAGAACTTTATTCCATGTAAGATTTTTCACCCAGTTTCCAAATTAACATTACTCATAGACAGTGTATTTTTCTTTTATCATGTACCTTCATCTTAGGGGCTGCTTTGTTTTTCCAGGTATATTCCTTCCTAATGAAGCCAGTTATTGCCCTTTAGACACTACTGTGCTACTTATAAGAAAGTCTGTCATCTATTTTTCTCTCATAAGATCCATGCCACTCTGGTGAAGCTACCAGCTGCTCTCAGGAACTCTGTTGTTTCAGACCTCTCCTGCTTAATATATGACTAGAACTGAATGGTCTGTTCCAGAACATGGTCCAGTTAACTCATCAGTTCTTTTTAGGTGTTGAGGTAGTGTTTACTTTGGTTTTTGGGCTTTGAGTTTTGGTTTTTTTTTCTTTATCAACCACGTTGTAAAGGTCCTCATTGCAAAATTGATTGCTCAAAAGAGGACAAAGTAGTTTTATTCCTATGCTGTTAACATCTGATGAGCTCCAAATTTAATGCAAAATTTTTTATTAATCTGTTAGTGATTGACCTTGCACTCTGAACAGTTAAATGTCATACCATTTCCATTATTCCAATCCTCGAGATATTCTATTTTTTCTTGCATGATATTATAATTCTTTGTATTGAAAAATACCTTCCAACATTTTCATCTGCATATTTCATCAAGCAGTTCTGATTTTTTTCTGATTTAATAAGATGGATCTCAAGAATGAAAATGAAAAATTTTAGCAGTAGCCTCACAGAAAAGGGATAAATCTGTAGCTGCACCCTCTTTCTGTCTTGTAGAACTAGTTCCTTTCCCCCAGTACAGCTTTCCTTCTAATTCCCATTTTCTAGAACTTCCTCAGTAATTTCCTGTGGCACTCTGCCAGTTCCTTCAATAGCCTGGATGAGAGAACCGCCCTCTCTTTTTTTTTTTTTTTTTTTTTTTCTTGTCCAGAATAATCATATATCTTAACAAGGATATCTGTCAGTTTAAGACTGCATAAGGTACCCTTGGTAGCTGGCTTTATTTTATTCTATATTCCATTTTTCAAAATTTCTTCTGATCCTTGTGTACTGTACAAGTTACCTTCATAAACACAGGGCATGTGAGGGATAATCCCTTCTATGACTCAGGTACTTTCAGTGTACTTACAATTTACAATTAGAAACTGAAGATCCTGACTACAAAAACTTCATTGCAATGTCTAAGTTAGAACCCTAGTCAACCCACGTCTTTTAGGCAATGTAGAAAAATAGATGGCTCCAGAATATGATTTCAGTCTTGAGGCAGTAATAACTAAAGCTCCATCAAGACAAAAGCATGCTGTATTAAGTTCTGTTAAACTTGCTGTCATAAGGTTTTTTTTAATGCTCTTTAAAAGGTGATTTTCCAGCATAAACTCAGTTCCAAATGCATACTGTAGTACTCTGGAAGGTCCTGTGGAACCCCACCCTCCTAACACACCTATAAGCCATCTATCAGTGATCAGTCACCAGCCATTTGGATAGCTTTGACTTAGCATCAGATTATACAAGGCCCTTCCCTGGAAATGGTTGGAAGGGACTTGCATTCTATAATTTTAGGCCTCACATTTTTTGAAATTTAGGGTAAAATATATATTGAGAGAGTATGCTTCAACCCATTCACTTACGCCTGGATAATATTGCTTGGGGGAAGTGCTATTGACTGTATGGGAACTCTAGCAAGCATCTTACATTTAATACTGTTCACAAGCTTAAGTTTGTTGGGATAATCTTTGTCATTTGAGTTCAGAACTTTGGTTCAGATAATTGATTCTTATCTAAACGTTAATATCATAGTCACTGAAAAAGGGAAAGTCTGAAAAATGTCATCTGCATCTGAACTTCCTTCTGGCTTAAAAAAATATCAGGATGCAATCAGATTTTTATGGCATAGCTGTGTGCAGCAGTTTCAGAAGCTAGCCTTCCAGATGTTCATCCCTATCTTCTACTGTCTTCATTCTCTGTTTGTCTCCCTACTTGCACTTCCCTTTCTTCCTCTCTTCAATGTAGCAGTGTTTATGAACTGATCCATGGTTCCCATCTGCTGTGGTGCAAAACTGGATGGTTTATTTTAAACCAAGATGACTGGGTAACTTTGTCTGTACTTGTACACATGGAACAGTCCAACAGGTGTGGTGAAACACTAGCTTTTTTTTTCTAGCCCAGTTTTCAGGTGATTTGCTTGGGACATGGACAGCCCAGTTTTGACAGCTGATTTTGCTGCTGTCCCACTTCCATTTAAATTCTTGCCCTGCTCCCACTTCCATTTAAATTCTTGCCCTGCTCCCAGCTTTGCTGGGTGAAAGAATCCTGTCTTTTCTGGAAAATCCATAAAGATCATTTTAGAGACAGGCTGAGGTTCCTGCTGATGTACAGGGCAGCAAAAGAAGGCAGTCTTAATCCACAGCCACTTCCAAGATCCAGTCCTGTGCTTTTATCATTAGACATTTTTTGCCTGACAATTACGGCTTAGTTTTGACCTTGGGTCATGGACATCAGTAGAAGATAGATGTCAGTATCTTAAGGCAAAATCAAGCCTTGATGGTTGTTCACCGTTTTTCATCATTCTGTGGTCAGTTATATGAATCATACTGCGAAAAAACGTGTTCTTCTTTCACTGAGAAAAGTATAGGATACATGAAAAGATGGATTTCAAGGCTGCTTAAAGCATTATAAGGATCTAAAATTTCAAAGCCAACGGGAACACTTCTGTTTATTAAATATTTTTCCTTTAAGAAATGGATTGAGTTAAAATTTGCTGATATAACCTGCCATAATTTCTTAGGTATGTTTCCAGTAAAAAGATCTTAACTTTTGTCTCGTTCTGATTGTATTAAAACTATCCTGCTGTCACTTAAAAGCACAGCAAACTTTCTGCAACTCTTGAGTCTTCTTAAATTTTCCCTTGGAATAAATATGACATGACAGCTATAATTGATAACACAGATTTAGCATATTTAAAATACAGAATACAGGACAATAATAATAGGAATTACACAGAAGAAAAAACCAACATATTCTCAGTTCAGGAAAGTGTAAAGAGAAAGAAGCAAAAGAAGACTCTAAACTCCCTAAAAATCAGTCCTCACCCATGCCACCTAGCAATCCTCTGTGATATTTTAATGGAAAAGAGCTGAACTGAAAGTATGATTGGGAAAGTGTTAGAGATGCTATGAAAGCCAAGGCCATACTGTAAGAGAATATATACCTAGGAAAATGTGAATTCTTTCAAAAGTAGTGTTTTATACTTTGGTATTGTGGAACCCCAGAAAGGAGATGCATAGCCCACACTTCCTCATACAGATCTATAAATAGGCACTGTATCTTTTGTTGCAAATCCTCTGCTCTATACACTTGGGACAAGCAAGTGCTGAGTGGAAAACAGTTCAGAGAAACAGCTCTAACAGCTCTGAGGAACTGAATGTGGTAATAGCTTCAAACCCATTGTTACCCACTTGATTTTGTACAGTCATGGCCAAATCTTCCATCTGTCTCTGCCCTTCAACAATGATTTCAGGACACTTGGAGCTGAAACCAAACTGTGGTGGGTTTTTTGTGGTGGTTATTTTTGTGTGTTTTTTGTTGTTGTTTTGGGTTTTTTTGTTTGTTTGTTTGTTTGTTTTTTTAATTCTTTTTGTGTTTTGTTTTCTTTCTTTTTTCTTGGTTTTGGGTTGTTTTTTTTTTGATTTTTGACATCTGAGCTCTCACCATCACAGCTCTTGATTAAATGACAGGTTTTTGTTTTCATTGTCTTACCTTCTTTTCCCATTCAGTTCTTGACAGCCTTCCTTCTCAGCTGAATACTGTTATCACTTCTTTATTCTAATCCTCTCCCTAGCTGCCTATATTATCACTCCTCTGTTTCAGAACTTGGATACTTACCCTTTAATCCATTAATTGGCTTTTTTACCCTCAGATCTCTCTGCCTTCTTTGAGTGTAACCTGACCCTCACAGCCACCACACACCCTGACTGTTCTGTCCCCTGCACCTCCTGCCTCTCTGTACATTTTGGTTCGACTTTCTCCTCTTTCCAGATAATCTGTGCTTTCTTTCTTTTCACAATGGAGAGCTCTCTGGTTCAATATCACTTTCAGTGTTTCTTCTGTTTCCTCCCTGTGTTTATGTATCACCTTTCTTCATTGCCTCTTAACAAGGGTACATGTATATAGTAAGAATAATCTCTGCAGCAGATACCAGTGTTGCCCTCAGAATAGGTTTATTTCCTTATCAGGGTTCAAAAGTGTTGAGCAACTTCATCAAATATGGGTTGTTACACAGCAAACACAGTCACTTAAATGAGATTATCTTTTGATTGTGAGAGTATCTATTGTTTGCATGCAGTAGAAGTGTATATATCAACTTTTAATCTATTTTTTTATTTCTTAATTTTGTACTCTTTGCATGTAAAATCTGTTTGTCTTGAAAGGACATACTTTTTCTGATGTCTCTGTTTAATCCAGTAATAATATAACTATATTTTAAGACAACCTGCCTACTAGGATTTTTTTTTTCTTAGTCAACATCTGAAAATATAGACTGCACTGAAAAGGGGCATGTTATCCTCTTTGTTTTGTTATTTCTGATGTTTTCTTTATATAGGATGTATGAATACACACATTTGATATTTAGCAAAATAGGGAAAATTATCCTGGTGCTAATGTACACAGAGCTATTACACACAGTCATGGTTAATAGCACTAAATGGATTTAGAGTGAGGAGTCTAGACTGCAATCCTGTCAGCATCTGCCCCTTCCCAGTAATTTATTTGGGTTTTGCACCTGCAGATGCTGAACTGGGACTGAATTCATACGGAATTTTTTATTTTGACAGCAGGCGCTGGAATAGTAACGTTTAAGAAGAGCACTAAATAAGAGTGACTGTGTTACCATTAACTTTCCCTCTTTTGTTGTTGATAATGAAAACAATAGAATCCTGATTATTCAGGCTCTTACCATGAGGATCTCCTTCTCTAATTAACTCCCTAATCTATTGACACCCTGATTATTAGGCGTATCTTGTGCTGCCTGGTGTGTTTCAATGGTTGGAAAGCTTTCATAAAATACTTCAGTTTTAGCTCATGCATCAGAACAGTTTATTCTTAATATTTCATGCAAACACAGTGACTGTCCTTTCCTTTGTGTAATGTAATCTCCATGCTCTGGAGCATTTCAAGCCTTTCTGAAAAGGGAGTAGGTATGTGAAGGCTATGAGAACAGCAGGACTGGAAAGTTAATCATGCAGAGGTAAGTAAGAGTCCCCTCTTTACCTACGATTCTCTTCCTGTGCCTATGCACCTGATAAGTCACAGCTATGAATCACCTTCTCCTCCAGTTTTAATGATGTACATATGTATTTACAGGCATCTCCAAAGGTGAAAGGTTTTAACCCCTTGTATCATGCAGCCATGGCAATGGGAGTTTGGTTACAACTGGTAGAACAAAACAGTTTTCCGTCAGAGCCTTGTATATTCAAGGTTGCTTGTGTGAGGGAGATGTGTCTCAAATACTTTGATATCTAATATAGGAAAAATAAATTTAATTCCCCTCCTCTTATAAGAATGTCTTCAAAATCAAAAGACACCTAACTCGTGGAATGAAACCAGCCTACTCAGGCAGATCTTTTTCTTCGTTTTGCTTGGAAGAGCTTCAATCTTGTGGAACCAAAGACAGGACTCAGGGAAATGGCAGAAAACTGAATCAGAGGAGGGTTAGGTTAGATATCAGGAAAAGGTTTTTCATACAGAGGGCAGTTAAGCAGTGGAACAGGCTCCCCAGGAAAGTGGTCACAGCACCAAGCCTGCCTGAGTTCAAGAAGCATTTGGATGATGTTCTCAGGAACATGGTGCCATCCTAGGGGTGCCCTACACAGGGACAGGAGTTGGACTTGATGATCCTGATGGGTCCCTTCCAACTCAGCATATTCTATGAGTCTATGAAACAGAGAATGACAACCTGTTTAAAAGCTTTTTTATAAAAAATCCTGCACCTATCTCCTGGCTGTATACATTTTGTCTCCCCCATTGCTTTTTTGATTAGTGTTTTAGTTTTATTAAATGATAGACCCCTTATTTTTCTTAAATATTCTTGGTATTGGATTATTCCCTTCTTTATTTCATTCTGTGGAGTATCAGCTTTTGCAGTTCTCCTGGAAGAGGATGCTTTTTAGTTGCACAAGATGAAGACTGTTCTAAAGATATAATCTTGTAAAAATCTATGCTGTGCCTCTTGTCCTACACCTAGAATTGTGGACTGATGTGGTAGCTTTCAAACAGTTGCATGTCAGCACATAGCCTCTTTTCCACACGTGCAATTTGGATTTGTTGTTCTCGCATGTGTGTGCTGTTCATCAACAGATATGCTGTCCTTATTGTGGTCTAGGAAGTTTGTATTTTGTATGCATTGAACCTGGCAGTAGTCCTGCTCATGTGGAAAGAATAAAAGAATGGAATCTCTTTTCATGTCTTTCTCCAGAATCTCCATCCGGTATTGACAGGAGTCTATACATTTTTAACATCAGAAGGTAGAACATCCCTAAAAATTATGTACAAATCACGCAGTGCAAAAAGAGCCAGCAAAACAGAAAAGGGCAAAAGAAACAGTAGAAGTAGACATGTACAGCAGTAATCCTTTCTCCACTGAATAAAATATTTTAATTCAATTCATAACAACTTTTAGTTACCATTGGGAATGCTAAAAAGCTTTGTAACGACACAAGTGTTTTTCATGAATTGAACTGATAATCTTTGAAATATGTACCCTCTCCTCTGCACCCCTGACTCCTACCTATAACAGTTTGTATATTTCAAGACTAATTTTTTACTTAGTTCTCTATAATACTATTTCTTTTTTCCTTCTTTTGCACCTCTCTCTGAATTTCTCGAGCTGTTTATAAAAGGCTGTAATGCTAATGCTAAGGGTAATTATTTAAGAAGCTTCAGAAATTTAGATGTTTAATATGCAGCTATTCTTTAAAGGGGTATAAGAGGTTTTTCTTCCAATTCTTTCAGATTCTATAATGAAGTTTTTCTTTTCACTGTCAGTATTTTAGGAAGTACCCTTTCATGTTTTCTAGCATCTCGTTAAAATAGTAGGTATACTCTGTATCTGTGGGTAGACATACAGCACTGTGGAAAATAATCTAAACACTCAAGGTTTGTTTGCAGATTTGCTCTAATGAAAAAGGCTCAAGATATATAATGAGACAGCCCCTCTGATACAGCAATCAGTATCCACACAAGTTGATCCCTTGCATGCATTACCTGATTCATAGGAAATTGCTTAATATGTAAGAAATAAAAATTGAATAATCAAGAATGTCATATTTTTCAGCTAAGAAATCTAACATTTTTAAGGATAAAGAATGGTAAAGTCCTCACATGTTCCACAGCTCTCTGCAAAACAGGATGGTTTCAAAGACAACAAAACCAACACCAAACTAAAAAATAAAATAATCCAAATACTAAGTAGAAAGGCTTTTCATCCACTTAAACATCATAGGAGTTTAAAAAATTTTAAAAATATTTTTATTCCAAAATGTGTTTAGTAGGTAACAGTTAATTACTTCTTAATTACTATTTCTAACCTCAAAATAGGTCTGTGGTAATAAGTGTCTCGCTAAATCATTGTCTTCGCTGTTTAAACTATCAAGGTGAGGATTTTTAGAGATGCCTAATCAACATATAAACACAAATCCTCTTAAAACTCTTCATGGCACTTGTAAACAGTTATATGCTTTAGAAATCAGTTGTTCTTAGATCTGGGATCTGCTTCATTTTGCATAGGAAGAGCTGGTGAAGGAAAGGAAAGAAAGGAGACCATCTCCTCAAGTGCACTTGGAGGCCAGGAGAGCTACCTCATGGGGGTGAAAGGTGCCCATCCCTGCAGTGAGCAGCACAGGCCAATTGTTTTTCAGAGGCAGTGGGTGTTTATTGAACAAGATGCTGTGTCTTTAGTGCCTGTCCTGACAGGCTGGCTGTGGTGAGTGTGTTCAGTCAGAAATGATTGCTTTGCTCCATCACTATAACAGATTTCTAAAGCAGTAATTATCATGACAAAATTGCATGTGGGGAGGTGCTGAGATTTTTGTTTTTCTGAAGGAATGAAATTTGGAAAAGAAAGAGTTAAGTTACTGCTGCTGTAATATACATATCAGGCTCTTGTGGTCTTTTAAGTCTTCACAGCTCTCTTACAACAGGCTCTCTTCATGCCTAGAAAATGCAAATCTCTGGGCTCCTAAGAGCAACTGAATAGGGATATGTATTTCATCTTAAAACAAAGAGCAAAAAGAAAAAAAAAAAAAAAAAAAAAAAAAGTTATTCAAAGGATTTTGGAAACAGGTGTTCAAAATCAACATTAATTGGATTTCAGTTAATTATGCCTTATACTTTAGGGATTATAGTAAAGGAGTGTAGGGGAAAAAAAGCAAGAACAACTTCTCTGACACACTAATTGCTCTAATATTATTTAAACTAAGCAGCCCCTCATTCCTCTCACTCTCACTCAAATAAATTGACCTCCAGATGACTGTCACCAGGTCTAGGGAATAAGAATGAAGTGAAAAAGCAAGACGCAATCTTTGAGAACCACATTTACTTGGGAGGGTGTTTTCATATTTATTCTCTTATGTATATTATCCTCTTCCTGTAACTACTAAGATAAAGACAATCACTAAAAAGCTGTTACAGATTTATTTTGGACAGCAGATTTCTAGTATAAAGATTACCTATGTGATTCACCTGATATTTTAACCCTTTGCAGTGTATGATCTATGCACACCTGGGTTGAGAACATCTTTGCAGGGCTGGCAGAGAAAGGCTGGGCAGAAGACAGGACATAAAAAAGGAGGACTATATTTTGGCATTTGTTGTTCTGTCCTAATTACTACTGGAATGAGTTCACTTCTTCCTTGGGATTGGAGATGATGTAATATCTGAAATGAAAAAATGTATCAGTAAAATTTTAGTCTGCCTCTAAGAACTGATTCCAGATTTTAAAAGAAGTGGGAGAGTGGGTGAGCATGGCTTGCTGTGCATGTTCCCTGTATGTCCCTAGACCTGAGTCTTGAAAAAATGTTAAAGATGGTTATGAACTGAAGTGCTTTAAATAAATGAGTTTTAAAAATTTGAATGAAAGTGGGTTTAAAAATATATTTTTTAAAAATTTGAATTTGATCTTTAATTTTTTGCAGACTTTTTCACTGATCCCTCTTAGTTTTAAGTTGATGTAAGAGCAGGCAGCAGCTCTTCCTACACTCCTCTGATTGTCCAAAGTAAGAGAAATGAGTGATACCTCTGATAAAAGTAATAGATTTTCAAAGTTATTTGAAAACTTTATTTTGATACAATAATCAGAGCTTCTGGTAACAACCAAGATGATATTTTACACCTTTTTTACCTTAAGAATGTCTCTTTGAAGAACTCCCCCCATATGTTTGAAGTAAACATGAAACAAGTCCCTTTTGAACAGGAGATATTGTCAAGTTATATGTGAAATTATTTACACAGCAAATTTGAAGTGGTTTCAGACAGGCTAATAAAACTTGCCTGAGGGCAGCTAAAGTTTGCATTTTACCCTCCTGCCTGTGTGACAATTTGTTAAGCATCTTAGTTAAAAAAAATTGGAGGGGAACTTCCCACATTCAGTAGTTCTCATCTGTAGTTGAGGTATATTATTAAGGCGATTTACCTATGCCCTCTGCATGTGTCAGCATATTTACTATCCTTACAAACACATGTGAATATAATTACATTACATCCACACAGTCACTTATTTACCTGACTTCTGTACATATTTGCATAAGGCCCTAACAGGGACTTGAGCCATCTCAGTTTTTTACAGAGCTTGTGAAAATATTATACTTAAAAGAAATGTATCTGCTATAATCCAAAATTCCTCCACACTTGGATGAAATGCTTAAGAACAGACACTTTATTTGTGTTGGTAGCTTTCAGACATTAGGTCAAATAGGTGTTTGTATTATTTTATCTGCATTTATTTATCTCCTTAACTAGTAAAATATAGATGGAAGCATTTCTCATATTGTGCAGATGATGCTTCTGGATTTTGTAGGAAGTATTTCTTTTTCAAATGTCACTGTTTATAACTGACAATGAAGTGCAAAAGACAAATATACTTATTGTTCAACAACTGTAAAAAAGTCGTAGCAAACATACTAAGATAAATTATGAAAATACATATAATATATATATGCATATTTAACTCTTCAGATTTTTTTGGTAAATCTACTTCATGCAGGCTTTATTTTTGCTTGTAAAAAACATGATTTACTTTGCAAATAAAGGTGCAAAGTTTTTCTTCTAATTAAAGTTAAAAAATGCCTCTACAAAATTCTGGTTTGGTAATTTTGTCCAAATCAGTTCCATCATTATCAAATTGCAATTGTTCAAATTAAGTTCGTGATTAATATCCTAGATGTGTTTTATGCTCCTTTACACTGTATAGATAATTTCAGTTCTATTTGTGGTTTAGTGCTCAGAGTTCTGTAGTTCTGGAGTTTTTTCCCTGCTACACTCTTCCTTTGCTCCCCCTTCTGACCTTTGCTAAAATCTTCACCATGTTGTATAGGATCATAAATGACTGCATTTTCTGCATTTTAAAAAATTTAAAATATATTTTTTGTATCAGCTGAATGCTTTCTTATTTGAGATGTGAATGTATTTTATTGACAGACTTAAAGTGATTGTGCTCAGTCATATGTGTCAAAAAAAAAAACCCCAAAACCAAAACATTGTTAGTAATTTGTAATCCTCAGACCATGGTGGTTCTCTCCAGTTTGTGAGGAGATGTGCTTATTTAATCACAGACCAGATGCAGGGCCTAAGTGTCTGACCCAAAGCCATTGAAATCAGTTGGAATCCAGTCATAGATTTTAATGGCCTTACATGTTTTGGGAAATATCAGACTTGGTTTTACGATAATAAAATTAAAAAAAAACCCAATAAACTAACATACACAAACTGCCAATTTTGTTTTGCTCTCCTTACTCCTTTCCCAATCTCCTTAGGAGGAAAATCCCTCACTGTACTCCAAATGCAATGAAAGAAATTTTGAAAAGTCTGACAACTATTCTATTAAGAAGTTGTTATAATAGGAAACTGTAACGTGGTTTTATTGGGATGCCAATGGTACCTTTTTGCACTATAAACATTTTCTGATAATGGTATGCATGAAAGGCTGATGTGCTTGTGCAGAAGTACAGTTTGTACACAGAATGGACTTGGGACTACATGGTAAAAATATCTGTATAGTCAGTGTAGTCTATTTGTGAAATATAGCAGGGGAAAATATTTATGAGCACCACAGGACATGAAGCTCAAAGTGCAGTCATTTCTAAATGAAAATTATGTGACAGTTCATCAGTATTTAATGCTAACATTGCTTGATCTAGACATAAAGAATTTAGCAGCCATTTATCATAACATACTGTACTGTTCATTTCCTGATTTGCCTAGAATACATTGGTGTTTTAATCTCCACACGAGCCAGGTCTAATTTTAGATATTTAATGAAAGGAAAATCCAGCGAGAGACAGATTTTTCACATGGCTATTAGAAGCCTACTCCCACAACTTGAATTGGTTGGGCTTTTTAATGCTTGCTCCCAGAAGCCACTGCTTGGTCCCTGCACCAGATGCAGGTGTTCCCTTGTGCTGTCAGCCAGGAATGATTAATGAGGATTTGCCCCTACTGAAAGCAGCCTTTGGAGCATTGTTCGGGGCATCTGTGGAACTGTCGGGGGAGACAAGGACACAAGTGAACAACCAATTATTTGGCCATCACTGAGGCAGCATGAAAAAGACATCAAATCGGACAGAGGAGTAAAGCTTTTGTTTCATGATCATATTTTTAGGTGTTAATAGTAACAGAGGAATTCTACCTGTTTTGTTCCCCACCCCCCTCCCTTTTTTTTTTCCTTTTTTTTTTTATTTTATTTTTCTTTTTTCAGGGGAGAGGGAAAGGGCTCAAGCATCACTTTGAGGCTAGAAAAGGATGTGTTAAGAAACAGACAGAAAACTGATCATGGGCTTTTAAAAGTGTAAAAGGCAGGAAAACACACTGAATTGATTTCTTGGCGCTTACACTGTGTATATAAAGATACATGTTTTTGCTCGACTAACATTAGGGAACAAGGAATTCTGTGAGGATGAGGAGGATTTCTCATGCCGGGAGCTGCTTAATTGCTGGCCAAATACAACAGTTCAGGAGCTGGGGCTTTAACAAGTGATAGTGCAGGGAAGTGATACATTAGGATTCTGAAAAAAGAAGATGTGAGGGAGCAAAACCAGAAAACATTTGCAAGACTGCATTCAGCATTCAGCCTGCATCCCTCTTTCTGTCTCAAAGAAAATACTCGTAGGTGCAGAAGAGTCAGGGGGAAAAGAGGGACAAAACTAAACCCACTCTACTCAGGCTTAGACTTCTGCATTGTGATTATAAATACTAATTTCAAACTAGAGGGAAAGGATTATATTTTCATAACAATCCAATTACAGAATGGATTGTTTGTAAAATACATTTTATGCTCCATCCTGTCAAGCCTCTTTTTACCACAGTATTAAGAATAAAAAAGTTAATTATACAGCTTAATTCTAATGAGGAATTTATGTTATATTGCCTAATAACATACAGTGTGATTTCTACTGAAGTAATTAATATTCACAGTTATTTCATAACCTCAGAAGTTCCTCTGTCCCCACACACACATACAAGAAAATGAGTTCTGATCCTGAAACAGTAATAAATCACACTTGCAAACTATTCCTTAACCAAGAAGAAATTTCTATTTCTATATATACAGTTTAGTTATATTTTACTACCTGGATGTAGTTTGTTTTTCAAATGGTTTATCCTTTAGTGGCTGCATTTTATCATGGAGGGCTCATGTCTTGTGATTTCTCAGCTGGAAAATTATGTGAATGTCCATATAAAAAGGCCTGCTGGCTTGCATGAAGTTTTTGTAAGCAAAAAGGGTTTTCATGCTTCATGTTTAGAATGAGTTGCTGCAGACAACACTTCAACTTATGGTATCCAGATTTTCAGAATTTGCCATCTCAGTGTCAAATATTAGAGCCTGAAAGCTGAACAGTCAACTACTGTCTCTTTTTACTAGAGGATCATTATTTTGTTAGAAACTTAAAAAAAAAAAACCCAACAAAACCAAAACCAAAGAAACCCAAACCAGTATGCATGCAACTTTGTATTTTAAGTCTTCATATTTTAAGAATATTGCATAATATTTCTTTTCACCACCCAAATTAAACTCTTGATCAGAAGGAAATCCCTCACCTTTCTAGGATATGCGAGCATTTCTGGTAACTGTGCAAATCTTTACATTGGGAATAGCCTCAATACCAGTTCTTGTGTGTTTAGTTCTGCAGGTCTGTCCTTTTCCAGCAGTAAAGCTGTTTGTCACTCTCTGCAAAGCACTCATGACATTTGAAACTGAGCTTTGTCGCCTCTTGCATTTGGTATATGTATATGTAACTTTGAATTACTTAATTGGAAGTTAAAAAATCAGTGTACAGACACACTCAACTCTGTTTCCTTCTTGTCAGGAAGAGTAAATGGCATCAACAACATGTCCCTCTGTCTGAAAGACAATACTCCTTAGGACAGTCCACTAGACTCCTCTTGGGTGTGATGGAAGTGATGCTGGAGAAGAAGGAAAATATTTCCAGAAACTGAAGGAATGATTACAGAATCTCTAAAGAGGACATTTGCCTGTGACTATCAAAATGCTGGGTTTGCTAATACTATATAAACAGAAAGCAAGGCTCTGCTGAAGACTGCCTTTTCCTGCCAGGTATGGACTTTAACACAGTAGTTCAAGGCCCTTTTTTTTAATCATTGTGGTGGATTATTTCAGACTCTTCTACTTGGAGTTGTCAGTTTAAGAGCATAGAAACATCAGATGTTAAAGCTTGACAGTTTCTAAGTAAAGAAGAGCACAGCTTTTTATTTAGATGTATCAGCAGAGTACAGCACAGAAATATTTTCAAGGATGTGGTCATTCTCTCCAAATCTAATAGGTGAGCACCTTTGGAATGGAGACTCTGTGAGGTCCCTTTGTCCCACATGACCAAGATCAGAACAATACTTTAAAGCAAGGACTGAGTCTTCAGCCTGAAAATAGGGATGGGATTTGCCAGGTGCTGCACATAGTGGCAATGCCCCTTTTTACATACCATTTCTTTCAGTAGAGTGACATCTCTTCCATCCAATACATTCCTCGGCAGTCTATATCCTTTTAAAAACTAATTAGATTTCTACCACGGCTTGTACTTAGGTTTCAGTCTGGCATTTGATACATGTTGTGTTAGGATGTTTTTTCCTGAAAATTCTTATGTTTGTGTGTATTTTCACAATACAAAATAAAAGCAACAAAATTGAAATTCAAAGTAAAATAAAAGCAAATGGGCAAGAACATAAGGAAAGGGATAAGTCTATTAACATCATTATTATGAGTGTTGTTTACGGAAAATATCAGCTCTGATTTTGCTTTATGAGGTAAATCCACTGGAGATTTATTTTACAAAAGTATCAAAATATTCTGAAACTGTCACATGTTTTTACAAGGATCTCTGATGATCTACAGACTGCATAAGACTACAAAGCATTGAGTTAGTATGAGGCTAAAATGCTTAGTGAGATGACTTTCTTCCTATTCCACTATATATTTATGGTTCTATGTAGCGTAACGATACATTCTGTTCTAAGTCACAATGTATTCTTCTGGATCTTTGCAATTCTTTTTGATGGGAAAATCTTTCTGTGTCTGTAAATAGCATGACTACTATAGAAAAAAAAAAGAAAAACAATTAAAGCTCAAATAAACATTTTGAAGTATTTAAAACTAATATTTAATTTTTATTTCACACTGGAATGAGGGTTATTAGAAACACGCTGTGATTAATGGTGAGCATTTATTTATCTTATTTGGATAAGTAAAATCTGTCAACAATAAGTGCAAGAATTTGTAGTTGTCTTGTATAAAAGTTTTGACCACCAGGATTTCTTTGTCCCTTCTCCTACCAGCATAATGCAGTCTGATGGTTCTGGTTGCTACAGCCAGTCCACATCTGCTGATAGTGAAACTCTGAAGACTTTTGAGCCTCTGTTACTTCCTCCAGGCCTAAAATGAAGTGAAGCTGCAGACTACTGGGGTAACATCATTAGAATATCATCAAAACTGATTGCTAATGAACCATTTGATAAAGCAGAAGGAATTCTCTTTCTGCTGCTTGCACTGACAAAAAAAAAAAAAAATAAGGGCAAGGGAAAATGTTCGCATGTAAAAATATTCCCCCTTGAAGGAACAGCATTAATCACCTGCAGTTTGTTTTGTTATCACATACAGACCCTGGTATAGAGGTGGGCAGGGATTTTGCTGATGACATTTCTATGTCAATTTTACATAATAATCCAGTACATGCTTGGTTTGGGCTGCAAAATTTGCAGTGTGAACTGCCTAAGTTCTGGCTCTTTGGCAGCAGATAACATTGAGGCTAAAATAAACATAAATTCCTTTACCCCTGACAGCTGATTTTTGAACTTGAAATCCCAGAGCTAAGAGTTCAGTAAGTTTGTGCTTGCACATAGGTATGTATTTACTTATCAAATCTACTTTTTCTCTGAAACCTTGGTATATATCCATAGAAAACTATCTGCAGATTTTATAAATATCATTTATAAATATCATTCATCTTTTTTTTTTTCCTTCTGTACATAAGAGTGGATCACACTTAGGGCCAATTTGTGAGGCTGCAGCTGGGAAAATCTTCTCCACACCTGTGGAAGTCAATCTCCTCTAATGATTGTAAAGTTACCATCTATTTTCATATACTGGAAATAACAATATGGTTAAGTGTCAGTGGCAATTTTTCTAGGGAGAGGATCTTTAAATTAAGAGGCTTTATTAATGTTCTTTTTAATGTAAAATGATTTAGCTTCAAATTACTTGGTATCTGAAAATGAGTTAGGCAAATGAGTTGTCAGTATCTGGGTGGAGTATGAGGCCTTACCTTATATATCTTAATTGTTAGAATTTTCTTCAGATTTGTATAAACTGTTAAGGTTTATAATTCATGTGTATCTACTTCAGTGTTAAATTCTTGGCTGCCTCAGCTTATTTTTATTGACCTTAATTGTTCTACATTAATGTTATCCATCACAGCATCAGTTGCATGTATTTGTTTTAATGAAGTCTGCCTATTGTATGATCTGTATTTAAACCTGATTTTAGCATATTTTTTAAGCTTTAAAAGTACAGGTGAAGTTCCCAAATCTGATTAGAAGTAAGCAACAGATTATCAGAATATTTTTGTCAAATAAGAAAATGGAATCCTTTACTGCAGGGTGAACCATAGCACCCACATTGGGGTGTAGATGGTTGGAAATGGCAGCCTATAAGCATTATCAGAAAATAAATAGTACAGAAATATTATTTCATATAAGCTGATAAAGCCTAACATTTTTATAAAGCATAATATCAGCCGCAGGTCTTGAATAGTAATGAAATAATGATTGTAAAAATACCCATATAAAAATACTTGAAATAGTAACTTGAGAGGTTTGTATTGCCCTGTTCCACCTAGGAGCTAACAGGATGTCAAAGAGCATTTTAAGAAAAGTTTATTAAAATCCATTGCATTTGAAAATACTTAGATCTACATTTCTGCTGTCAGAGACTACTCCAAGTTCTTCCCCAGTGGATACCAATTATGTTTGTTTTCAGAACTGCTGAAGCCAGAAATATAGTCTGTGAGTTTGAGTGAACTTTCTTCACCTAATTTCAAATCTGCTTGAACCTAGTGGCTTTTTATATTTGATTTAAGTTTCTCTGAGTTTGCATTCAATAAAAGAGAAAAGTATAGGTGAAGCAAGAAGAGATAGGAAATCCAGCATAGAAATATCAAGAAAAAAATTTGATATACATGACACATGTGAATTACCTGTTTCCCTATTACTATCTTCTGCTTTGCAGCATAGAAGCAAAGAAAATAATCAAGGTGCCCTTTTCAAAAAATTAATAATGCACAAAGTATTTTTACTTTGTAAGCTGCAGACAGATAGATATGATGATTTATTTGTGTCCAGCTTTGCAACATATTCCAAAAGCAAACCAAGGTATTACTCATTTGAAGAAGACATTTGAAATGGAGTGATCTATATTGCTCTCCTCTTGCTGTTTGCTAGAAAGTCTCTCCATCCCTGATTTTAATTACATCCAGTTAGTGGTCAAGCTAATTCACCCTGCTGGCCAGATAATCTAGTTCAGTGTCCACTGCTGTTATTACAGACTGGAGGTCAAATCTTTTATCTGATTTCTTCAAACTCAGTTGGATGCTGTTTCTTGCTGGGAGTCTTTGGAAGAAGGTGATAAATCTTATCACTTATATCCCAGGAGGTAGTAACATGTCTTTGTACAGACATATCTTCGGGATTTTTTCAAGCTCTGTGAATTTAAATAAAAACTTCTGAAAATCTTGTGGGTTTATTTTGTTTGTTTTATTTTTACATCTGTGATACAAATATCTCCACTTACTCAAAACTGAATTGTGAATTGTCAGCAGAGTCTTCAGAGATTTTGTCTTCATTTTTATGTCCACTAAAAGGAATGTAATTGAATCCCACTATCAATATTATGACTACCTGTGTGTACACTTAGTATTTTTGCAGCATAACCAGTTTGCATTGCTTGTTTTGGCCTGGATATGTGCCAGAATGCCCTGAAATACAGTTCACGTGGATTTGGGCAATGCTGCCTGGATGGTGAAGAGCTGCAGTTTTCTACTTCTGAGCAGTGGAGATCTGTACACGACTTCTGAGTTGTCTGCAAAAGGTAAATTGAAAGAATTTTATGTTGCACCGTGGTTTATGTCATATTTGGCATTTAAGGGTCAAAAACAATAAAGCCACCTGTATACAACTGTAAAATGCTTATGCTTTGCTTTGTCTGTAAGCAATAATTCCAGAAACAAGGCTGGCATTGCCTTGAGCCTTTGTGGATACCATGAAAACCTGATTTAGTTTTTTTTCTGTTATGGAGCTGGCATGTTTTCAAATGCTGATTGTAAACTTATTTTCTTCTCCTTTCTACTGTGCTAAATGGATCCTGGTCAAATGAAATTATTTGGTTTTATATGAGAGGTAAATTTATAATGTGACTTATAATTACTTATATAATTATATGGTATATAAAACATAGATAAAACTTTTAATGTAAATTTATGATAATAAAAAAGCATTGCAAGAGTAATGATATCTTTTTTTTTTAAAAAAAAGTTTCATTGTGAAATTGTTACAGCATTAGAAACTGGGGAAGCCCAATGGAGGTCATGGTTGGGTCAGTTTGCTGTACTGTGTAGACTAACCAGCTCTGGTGAGCACTATCTAATTCATTGTGTACAATTGTAGAGGTTTTAGCAACCCTTAGCTTTGTAACAATGTGATTGGAGGGGAGTATTTTTCTGACACTGGTTACCATGACACTGAAGGTCATCCCAGTTCTCTCTGGTTTTTATCTTGCCACAATGTCCTTCTGTAAGTGTCTATAAATGTCTGCTGGTGTCACCTTCCCATTCTCCATACAGATGCCCCTCTTGCACTCATTGTGTTTTTGCTTTTTAGGGTCTTCTCTGCTTTCTACCAACACTATAGCACCAAGAATTACATTCCACCACTTTGTCCACATTTGACAATTGATGATGACTCTTTTTTATATCCACCGCAGTATCCATGAGATATCTGTTGGAGAAAGAAAAGATAAGCAACAATCTAAGGTTTCTGTTATAATTCTTTTAGCTCAAACTCAAGAATGGGCCTTGTGTTTGGCTGCAATCGCTGAAATGGAGGAATTTTTAAGTGCTTTGTCTTTTGGCAAAGGATTAGTTGGTGTCAGGTGACATATACTTTCCAAAAATAAAAAGCCCAGGTTCCATTTCTCTCTGATGCCCAGGTTCCATTTCTCTCACCAGTCTGCCCAGTGGCCAACAAGCAATGTGGCTCAGCTTTCACTGATCTACTTGCCATGCTTTTTTGAACTGACTCTAGAAAGATCTTTTTATTTTCTTGATTCTGTTTCATAACTGAAAAGTGAAAAACAAATCAACTCTCTGTCCTTCTTGTCTGTAACTCTTCCGAGAAGCTCAGAGTGCAGTGCAGAGAATGTTTGCTGCACTGCATCCCAAGCAGCAGTTAGCTCTGCAAAAGAACTGTAACCATGAAGTACACGTTTTAGAGAATTGAGGAATACTAATGGTTTTCTAAATTACTCTTCACTATGGTATAAATACTGACATCATTTTCAATTTACTTTATCGTAAGCTGAGAAACTTTAAATAGACATCTCTAGTGTGTATTGATTCTATTCTATAAATTTCTGTTGAGACAAATATCAAAATATATCTAATATGAATATACTTAATGTATGCATTCATAGAAATACTGAGAAACAAGTGTT
Organism: Phaethornis superciliosus; assembly: GCA_023637945.1. Lineage (NCBI taxonomy): Eukaryota > Metazoa > Chordata > Aves > Apodiformes > Trochilidae > Phaethornis > Phaethornis superciliosus. The sequence goes on along the minus strand of JAJQWJ010000003.1, from coordinate 74,811,621 downwards.
CTCATATTGTTTTATGTTATAGACTGAAAAGAGCTTAAAAGGATTCTTTGTGGAATAGATGCTCTTTTTTCTCCACCAATCAAGTGGTTTTGAATTATGTGAGTTTGCTTTTATTTTTTTAAATTAAATTCATAGTGGTATGTTCTGACTTTTAACAGTGACTTTTTGTCAATGGAAGTACAGTATCAAGTGCAATTCAAACCTTGCGTTAATTTTATGTGAATTTCTTTATGTCTTCAACTGCAGTGGCATGAGAAAGAAGTGATGTCCCAGCTCTGCTGTAGGCAGATTTTGTGACCTTGGTCAAACTGCTTAAACACTCTGAGAGAAATTCTACTCCCAGTAAAGTCAAGAGGATTTTTGCCATTTATCTCAATGGGGCAAAGATATCACATTTGAATTCAGAATTGCTAATAAGAGGAGGATAACATGCGTCTAACTCTCACAGCTCTTGTGAAGCTAATTAATCAGCAGAGTACTTTGGGATCCTCAGAAGTATAATAGAAGCTGCAAGTACTATTATTTATTTGTCATGTAATTGGAAACCAGCAAGGTACAAAGTCATTGATAAAAATCCATATCACAAGGTCATTTCTTTCAATGTTGCAAATCTCTTCTTCAATCAAGAGCTTTGTAACTGATGAAAAATACAGCCTAATCATAACATTATCAAGTCAATTTAATTGGTGCTCTGGCAGCACATGAGATCATAATGAAGTCATTTTTGCTGGTTACAGGCTTAAAAATATTTTTATAGCAACCTTCATCCTAGTGGAAACTTTAAAGGCCTAACAGACAGGATTAAAGTTTTCTGCCTCTTATACAACTGCCTTTGTGTAGCAGATACCAGATGTTTTAATAGAATCTAAAAACTTACTAGTAACTATGATCTTACTGTGTTTATATCTATCCTTTGTACTTATTGCATAATTTACACCATTAAAATCAGTGTTTGGGTACCTCAAGGTGCAGAGGGATTTTTGAGGTTGAACACTGGTATTTGTCACTATTGCTGAACCACAGTTTTAAAATACACTCTTTTTCTATGAAAATACCATTCTTGCCAACAGAGATGTTTGCATGGTTTTGCACGAGTCTGTTTCATTTTGGCAGAAACTCAAGGCCCCAGAACTAAAAGGGGGGCTTATGGCATCCCAAGTGAAGTTTTGGAGCAAGAGCTCCAAAAGGTAGGTTTCTATCAGCACACCCAATTGTATTGAGTGAATTGCTTAGTTTACCATTGTGTAAGTTTTCTTATTGGAACAGATGGAAATAATGCCATTTATCTTCTTTTTGTCCCCAGTTTTTCATAGCTGGAGTGCCTGAGAGATGGTGTGTCAGTGGTGGGGTTTTCTGGCTTCTCCCTCTTCAAGGACCAGGGTGACATCTGCAAGTGCCCCATGGTGAGGTCCCACCACTCCCCCCATCACCTGCTCTGGCTAGTAGCCAGTGAGAAGCAGGCTGTGACTCTCCCTTTTCTCTCTTATAATGTGCTCCTTCAGTGGACACCTGATAAAAAGCCTTCAGAACAAGCAGCAAATGCAAAGTGGCCAAAGGGCTATGTGTTATGGCTCAAGAATGTCCAAAAGGAAAACAGTTTAAAATCAGAACCCAATGAAAGACAGACTTTTCTTCCTTTTTCTCTCATTGAGCACCACAGCCGCATCCTTATCCATACTGAAGTCCATTGCACCCCACTGACAGGGTATAGGGACTCATCAGTGAGTGTTAAAAGTAGTTTTCCAGATACAATCATTTAAAAGATCATTCCACCTAACAGCTGCAAAGCAGTGGTCAAGGTGCTTTTTTTCATATGTTTGTTCCCTAAGCACCGGTAACTTTGTCTTGCTCTAGAAGTGTCCTACACCTGTCAGACTCCAGTTTAGCATAACCAGTGCCTGAGGTTGTCTTTAAATACAGATAAACCTATGATTTCTAGTCCTTCTCTCCCCAAAAACTGATGGCTTTCAGGAAACAGGAAACACATCACCTCTCAAACTGGGACAGATCTTTGCTTCTTATGTTCCTGGATAATCTGAGACTGGATATGTACTTTAAGAATTAATGATAGCAGTGCATATAGTAAATTAATTTACTTCCTTTAAAAGTAATTAATGCTTCTAACTTGAACATTTTGACGTTTAGGCTTTGCATGTTGAATATTACAAGGAAAATATTATTAACTCTATAAAATGTATAAATTTCATTTGAAGGCACTCTAAACATCTTGCATGTGTGGACTGCATATCCAGCATTCCCAAAGGCTCCAACTACTGCACTGGGTGCCTGCAACTGCTGCGTGCACTTTTGATAAGTCTTTCACTGCCCGTTATTCTTTGCAATGAAAAATTTAACCTAATTTTAATCCTAAACTTATTTAAGGTAGAGTTCATTCTGCCATATAGCCTAGGATACAGTCAGGTGTTATCTGAAATTTAGGCTTTAGATTAGCAAGATCCTTTCTTCAAATCTCAGCTTAGGCCTCTGAAAATCTTCATTTTGATGACATACTACCCCAGTGAATTTTGTGATGAGTTTAGATTTTCTTTTTGCCTCAGTCCACTTCACTGATAATCAGTTTAGCTTGTTAGTAATCTTTCTGGTTGACTGTCGGGAAAGTACCAAGTTCATTATAGATTCCGCTTGAGAATTTGTCACCCTTGCTGGCTGATCTGGGGGAGATGAGACTTGATGCTGTTCTTGCAAGTGAATTTGGGAACAAACTGGAAGTCAGGTCATTTATGCACAGGAGAAATATGAAGACAAATTTAGATCATCTTAGTTGTTGGTTAAACATCTAAGCATATTATGATTTCCTTCCCCAGTTTTTCAGATATTCAGATCTATTTCTTTTAAAACTTTGTTTGCTGTAGGATTTGTTCATGACTGCTTGAAAATGGAGTGTTTGGTTTTCATTGGTCTTGTACGCACTTGGCATTTTTCATGCACTCTGAAAAGATGGATGCATAAGAACTACTGGGACAAATATAGGCACCTAATTTGCTGTTTTATTATTTGCAGCAGTAAACAGTTCCTCAAGTCAATGATATTTAATTTTCTGCAGGTTTATAATCACAAAGGGGTGGGAAGATGAATAAAGTTTCCTTATAAATTTGAGGAAATAGGCTGAAAATATTTTAACAGTTGCACTTAATCCTGCTTGGTAGCCACTTAGAGAACTTTATAGAGGATGACAATATTAGTCAACAGTCAAGAAAAAGGTCTCAGAAAAAAACCCTTTTTACTTCAGACAAAGAGAGGAAAAGAGCATTGTGTAGGGGAGTGAAATTTCAGGGCAGCAGCTCTTCTGAGGGCATGTTAAATCTTTCATTTGGGCCATTCACCTGCTGCTTATAAGCAATGAAAATAGTAGACA